>CM038627.1:42227886-43489136 GCA_021554675.1 Leuciscus idus
CTGTGTCAGTCATTAAGAAAAACAGGCATTATTGGAAGAAGCATTTAAAAAAAAATCTTTTTCACAAAAACTTCATGGCGCCCAGAATATTTTGTTGTATGAATATCTGAACATGCAATATATTAAAAGAAATAACAATTGCCTCTGCAAAAAAATAAATAAATGTATTCTATCTTCATGCATTCTTTTTTATCAACACTTGAACGTGGGTAAGTTTCATAAAAAAGCAACATTTTGAACAAAAAGCTGAGGAAATCGTTTTTGTCAAAGATTTCGTCCACAGATGAAGTAGATCGAGATCATCAACACCCTCAAAGTTTCACAGTCGCTCCTCTTCATGGGTTCGACATTTCATTCAGTAACGTTAGGCAGTTTTGACGACACCAGTAAAGTCGACACCATTGCTGAGTATTTCCTCCTTAAAACTGCAGTGAACCAAAGACAGTCTCAAACACACGCTTTGAAATCGCTGGTGTTTCTGACGTCACAAACTACCTTGTAACCAATCAGATCAACGTGTGATCGTCAACCAGTGGATCTCTGAGCTGAGCGAGTGAGTGGAGGCGGGGCTCATTTACATATTCATAGAACCGCGAAAACTAACATTTCAAGGGAATTTCTTTTTAATATGTAATGTTGGTGATCAAAGATGAGTTTTAAGGGATACAATTGACTACAGGGGGTCTTTAAAGATGGAATTAGAGCAAACAGACACTAGAATGTCATCATCTTTTATTAAAATATCATTAATAGCTGGCAGGGCTGATAGTATATCCATCTATCCTTAATTCATTACTTGTAAAACTAAGAAAAATAAACAGTTTTTCCTCCCCTCAACAAAATCTTCAGTGACGAAACTGAAACATCCCACTATCTTCAGTAGAAGTTGTGCTGCTGTAAACATAATTTACAGGAAACTTATTCTTTTGTTTTCTTAACATGTTGGTATACAGTCCTAACAATGGAAGAGTTGTTCAGCCTGTGGTCAAGTTAAAAGGAGTTGTAAACTTTGATAAATCTCTGAACCATCTCAATAAGTTGGCCATGGATCCCTGCGGCCCTACATAGATCAATCCTTCTGCAGAATGGATGGATGGATCTCAATAAGTTGTCAATGTTTTCTTTAAGGAATGTTTTACAGCAGTTGTGTCAGAGGAAATGGTTGTTCAAAACACCCTCTTGAATGATCATTTATATTTCATATGAGAGTTGATATGATTAATATGATTTATATGTCTGTCATTTCTGGAAACCTTGTATGGCATGAAGCATATGGACAGCAGAAATACATTCAGAATTTTGCCAGAAAGAGTCATCAGCAATTTATAAATTACGTTTTTGACTTAGTTCATGATCTTACCTGATAGATGGCTTGTTCACAGTGCTTGTCCTTCTGAGACTTCTTTTGTGACTCCTCCCTCTGTTTGATGTCATAGACGAGGGTGAAAAGGTCACGCAGGTCCAGTATAACCGGCTCTGCCTACAAGACGATAACTGAGGTTAAAGAAACATAGTGCCACTTTTAACAAGCAAGATTCATTTAGGAATATTATCAACTAACCGAATGGCTTGTCTTGATTGCCACAAATTTGTGGTTGCCTTTTTTACCGCACACATAGCCAAAGGCGCGATGGTCTCTTGTGTCTTTGGCAATGTAGGAGATTTCGTGTACAGAGTGATGGTGTTGTAAGACCTGAGGATTGGGGATGTTATCACATCATTATATATGTAAGAAACAGTTACTAAAGCAAGACCATTTTCATATTACCAGCTTTTCATGCAAAACATTTTTTTTTAAACAGCCTCTATTCACAAGTCGAAGATTGTGATGAAATTTGATGAAATTGAAGATTGAAAAGACTGGTTTTGAGGAAAAAAAATTAAAACACTATGCCCTGTATAGCTGTGTTTGTGCATCACTGCCTGATGGTTGCTAAAACTGTAATGTAGGAAACTTATCAAAGACATAATTCATATTCATCAATCATTCAACATGCAGGAAAGTCATTGAATTGACACTGAGGACAATTCAGTCTTGATTCAACATCATCCGTCCTCTGTGGGTTTGCAGAGAGACACGCCTGTGTCACATACAGAGATTCACAATCTCCTTAAATGCAACAGAGATTGTTCCGAACTGTGAAGCCCACAAGGGGTTTTCACAGCCATTTTTTTCATCCATCCCATGCCTTTGATATGTGTTGTGTGAATTACAGTGATTCTGCGAACGACCGCTAAACGGCAGTGTAACCCAATGAGCTGGAACGTGGACGGAGACTAGAAGTAGTTCAGTTCAGTTATGGAGTTGAAGATGATCGGTTTACATGCTTCCATGCATTAAAAGATCGCTGTCTGGATTCAGTTCTTGCTTTATTCTTTAAAACACCTTACAACATAACATTATGCCTTTTAAATGCCATGCATCAATTTGCATGTGCCAGAGCTTTATAGACAGTGTTGTGTGCTTGACTGGCCAGCAGTCCAGATTTGTCTTTGACGAATAGTGCATCATGAAGAGGAGAAACAGACAACGACGGCCATGGACTGTTGAGCAACTTAGGTTTTGTATCAAGAAAGAATGGGTTAAGATTCCATTTGCAAAACTGCAACAATTAGTATCCTCGCGTCCCAAATGAGTACAATTGAAAAACGATAGGTGATGTAACAAACACAGTGGTAAACATGCCATCCTTTCCAACTTTTTTTTTGAGTGTTGACATATCTAGTTAAGTCATGAAACTCTAGATGTAATCTTACATGTAATCTGCAAGCAATCACATAATTTACAACACGACACAAGCTGATTGACTCTGCTGATTCAGCAGCCAATGAGGTTCCTTGGTCAATGTTTAAATAGCCTGGTTCAGCATTTTCTGTAAACTAGTCCATAAGTGCACTATCCGAGTTCCTCTGAACCCCTCCACCTCCCCCAGCTCCACCTGCTTCAGGATTAATGTTTGTCTATGTATGCGGCAGCAGCATATCTTACATGCTCACAGTCTCTGTATCTATTGGCAGTAGCAAGTCCATACTTGCTCTGCAGAAGAAAGTAGTTCTACATGCAAGAGCATGAAAAAAGAAATCCTGAAAAGCACCCTAAACATGACCTGAACCCAGGGTTGTGCTGTAGTATTGAATATCAGCATGGCTGTGATTACCTGCTGTCTCCTGTCTACAGGTGAATCACGGTTGATGATAGTCAGTACTTGTGTTCATATGAAATTGCTTATATAACTCCCAGATATCAGAAAATTATTTTTAGAATCAGAGCAGTGTTTATCTGGCACAACAACACTAATCATTTTCTAGAAACATTTCTAGAAAACTCTTACCCCTGATCTCTCATCATAAATCTTGATTCCACCAAAAGACACAGTTAGGAATATTCTCTGTTTGTGGTTTCCTTTGGATCGTGCCGAGGCAGCAATTCCCTGCAGCAATAAACAGATGAAACATAAGCATGAGAAGAATTACAAGCAAGCATGGATAAAAACGTAGTGTAAAGATGAATTCTCACTTTATCAGCAATATGTTGACAGACTTTGAATAGTGTATATGGTACATAGTGTTCTGTTCTGCATAGTTTGTAAGGTCACTCTTGTTACTCATTCAGCACTTCTAAACATTTGAAAGGGATGTGTCTAGTTTGCTATTTTCTCTGACTTCTGAGGACAGAAAAGAAACAGATCATTGTATTCACTCTGTTGAATTATTAAAAGCGATTCTAAACACATTGCAGGGTCACTTGGAGCAGGTTTTAAACCTCGATCTGTCTCAAGGCAATGCTAAATGGCTTAGCTAGAGTGCATTCAGAAAGTATTCAGACCCTTTAATATGTTCACATTTCTGAATGCACTGTGGATGTCAGCGGTCTTCAACACTGAGACAAGAACATAGGGAATACTGCAGCTTATATGCAACCGAATCTTTACCTTCAGCTTCATCATGGAGTCCTGACACAGCTTGTCTCCACGTGTGGTCGTCACATCATCAATCCCAATCAGCTTGGCCTTGTACCTGATGCCATCGCCTCTGAAGCGCTGAACCAGGACCTGCTCGCTGCGATCCTGACCTACACACACAGGATAGATAGATGGAGTGAGACTGTTATTCATTTAAGCTGATATATCATGTCTCCTTTAACCTTTAGAGATAGTGTTATGCTGGAATATTTGGCATGAATATGTGCACATAGATCATTGTGTGGTAATGTGATACACACTTTGGTCACTATGATATTACTTTCTGACAATGTTTTGACAAATCTTGGTAAAATTCCTTTTTTTAATTTTTTTTTTTTATCTTGGCTGACTAGGGACAATTTTCAACAACTACCGAACATTTTACTTGGTAAATGCTGATTATTCATGATATTGTAATTTTGTGAATTTAAGATATTTCCTGATGTGATGATACAGAATGAGGGTCCATTTGCAGAGTTTAATGGGGTAGTAAGGCATGCAGTGATTCAAAACAAAAAGACAGGTACACGAGGCAAACAAGTCCAAAACACAAAGTAAAGAGGCAAAAATTGCTAAACACAGGTACAGGCCAGTAATCCAAAACAGGCTAACCAAACAAACGCTCAGAAATGCAGACAAAAATGGAAAGAATTTGGAGAGAGTGGAGGTGTGACAGTGTGACCGATAAAAGGTGGATATCGCGGGATTTATACTCATGCTAATAAACTGGATCTAATTTAAGTTCTGTTGCTTTTATATGAAAATAAATGTAATGAACAAGACACCGAAAGTTCCATTTGAAAGACATGTTTATCAATACCCTGGTAATCCAGAGTTCTCGCGAGAGCACAAGTTGAATTTGCTCAGCGAGTTACTCTGGCGTTGAGTAATGATGCTCATTAAATATGCCCTTGTATCTGAGCTGCACCAATCACATCGGGTTATCTGATATAGGCGGGCCAGAGGCGAGATGACGACAGCGCTGTGACGTCGAAGTCATTAGTAAACATTGCAAGATGGCTATGGATGAACACCAGTTGTTTGAAACGGCTTTGGCCGCTACAATGAACGAGTTAGACTTGGCTTTTCATCTAAAAGAGGAACAGAAGACGCCGCTCGAATCGTTCCTTTGCAAGAAGGGCGTTTTTGCTGTTTTGCCGACCGGATACGGCAAGAGTATAATCTACCAGTTAGCTCCGCTGGTAGCTAAGCGTATGGGGCTTATTGTTGTGATTGGTCGTAGTGTTATCCAATTGCGTGCAGTGAGATTTTCAAATGCATGCTTGGTGCCGCCGCTCGAGCTGGCCGATTTTCTTTAGTCGATGCCAGACCATTAATCTTTCAGATTTAGGTCTGGATTTCCAGGCTAGTTTATCAATTCTTTTTACTTCAATACAGACGTGTTCATTCATGTTTTTATAAGTATGACAACAATCACATAATCCATAGAGAGATTGCACTGTCAGAGAATTTGGAAATATTCACACATAATTTATATATATTAAATCATGATATCACAGTATTAAAATAAAAACATTTTAAAAGAGAACAATACATCACGGTTGTTTAAACCAATCAGCATTAAGCTGTGTCGTGAGCAAGTCGTTTCCCATCATGCTTTTGATCAGCGCAGTCGGTGGACAGTTTTTAGACATACGTCAGCATGACATCAGAGCAAGGTGGACCGCACTCGGACACATTTCTAACCGACATGCATCTCGCGGTGATCACCGGGGATCAGCTCTGCGCAGAGTTTGCTCATCTCAAACGAGCCTATGACAGTGAGGCAAAGAAACTGACGCTAGTAGGTCACATGGTAATGACAGCATGGCGAATGTAGTACGTCCAGATTATATTCATATTACCTTGATTGTGAAAAAAAGAGATAAATTATGCAGGTGTGTGATTGGTTGTGATGATGCGTCGTGTCATGGTGAATCGAGTGAAGCCCTATCGCTGGCAATTGACCGTTCGCAAAGAGCCGCCACCTTTAGTTACTGTTGCTATGTACGACAAGTGACGCCGCTCTCAAGACAAACACCATTCTCATGCAGTGAAAAATACATCGCGGAGCAAAGAGGACACTGACAACGTGCTGACAGACAGGACAGACCAGGTTACTTTTGATGTGAAACAATGTCTCAACTTTCAAATTTGGTCATTTTTTAAAGAAATCTAAACAATAAATACCGTTTTGTAGCTCTTTAATGTGTCTTGACAGATCGCTGTAGCACCTCAGTTAACCGATCATCTCTTCCTTCTAGTTAATTTATTTAATCAAATAAACATGAATGAACATCAGAAGGAATGTTGTTTCAACCCTGGAAAGACGTCAGTACACACTGTTTTTCAAGTTCAAATCCACTGACATTAATCTACTATCTCTCCGGACTGCTTTGTCGGACAAAATGGCGGATGGCGGATTATGATTGGTCAGATCGCCTGTCAATCAATTAGCTAATTGTTTTTTCCCAGCATTTTATGGATCACGTAAAATAAACATGGATTTTAGAAAATGACCCAACCACCTGTCGGCTCAAACTCAGAGGCGGAAATTTCAAATCCTCAGCCTAATTAAGTGATATTACAACCGTACCCTGTGTGCAATTTCAGTGGCAGAAAACGTGCTTTTGTCTCTAGTTGGTATACTAACCGAGACTGGCTTGAGCACAGCGTAAAAGTGGATGTTGCGATTTGTTTTTGCTGTCGTAAGTTTAATGTTGGCACGAGCCATGTGACGGACGCTGGTGTTGAGGATTTCACAAACACAAATCTTCTAAAGAGCACCTTTCTTCATACACAATGTGAAACGAGGGAGAAAGACTCGCAAGCACCCGAAAAGAGATCTCAACTCTCAAGACCAGCTGCAAAAGAACAGGTACTACGTGTCCTCCATAACAGATGTTATTGGCTATTTTTGAGGGGGAAAAAATCAACAACCTTTACATGGGAAATTGGATGCTTTTGACAACATGGCAGAAGGAGGCAGTGGCCCTTTCCTTTCTTTGCTGGACTATACAATCAAAAAATCTGTTACATTTGGTTGTAGTACACGTGATGTCAGCGGAGATAGTGCACCACAAGGGTGAGAGACTCAAACGGCTTCTTGAACAAAGCTTAACACGCCATTTAGATACAGTGTCCGTCGTTCTGAAAATTTTCAATGAGATCACATCTCTTCTGACTGAAACTGATTCTGTAAAAGCCCATGGTCCAGAGCTGCGAATGAAAACCAACTCTCAAGTTCCTGTTCTTTGTGAACCTTGTGCATGAAGTGCTGGATCGTCATTGGAATATTGTTGGATCCACCAAATAAGCTTCTGTAGAGAGAGGACACTGACCCTTTGACAGGTCTGGGCACGTGTTTGGGCAATGTGGCCAGTTTAAAAGAGTGTGTGCAGAAACTTCGATGTGATGAGGGATTTACAAAAGTGTGGGGGAAAGCCACGGCTGCTGCCGATGCACTGCCGAGATCCACGACCCCAAAGCCAAGACGCACAGCAAACAAGAAAATGGACAATTACTTGGTGGAAGAAACGACCGGTTAAAAGGAAGGATGACGTAGAAAAAGCACTTAAGAGACTGCACTACAGCTTTGAGTGATTCATTTCTGGATCCTGAGACTGTGAAGCATATCATGGACCTGATACAATCACCAGCTGTTTGATGTCGCAAAACACTTTTTGAGGTCGCAAAAGGAATCAAATACAGTCACAGATGGGGAAAACTGGACCACAAGATTCATTCTCTCCAAGTACCACAAAACTCTGCAAACAAAGCCTAGTGTACTGTGCTCAACCATGACTTTCAGCGCTTCTACCGCAACCTGTGAGAATTCATTCTCCTCTCTGAGCAATGTTTTCATGGACCACAGACGCTCAATTCTTCACAAACCGAAGGCCCCGTTAGTTCAGCTGGCTTTTGAGAGGGATCTTACTCTTCATGGAAGGACACCATTTTAAGGAGGTTTAATGTTCTTATACGCTGCCTTCAGCTTTTTAATACGGTAAGTTATGTGTTTTATTTATTTACTTACGCAAGCCTAAATGCCACTCTTGGTTATTAGAAAGGAGCATTAAATTCAGTATATAATTGTCAATGTGTTGTGACTGTGCTGATACTGATTAGTTTGTGTTTTTCTTGTTCACTTGTCCGGAAAATGAGCCGGTAGCTTGTGCAGGGTGTATGAGTGTGCACTTGTACTGATGTGGTAGTTTTATGCCTTGTTTTTGCAAGTTAATGAGGCTGATGGTGTGCCCTCCAGTTAGGAGCCGCTTGTCCTCCTGTTATTTTTGTTCAGCAGTTGTGAAATAATTTCTTATTCAAAATAAGTACCTACTCAAGAGAGTATGCAATTTCAGACACAGCCTGTGTGTAAATAATGAGGTGATGATGAACAGGTGTGGAAGGCAGTGCATGATGGGATTTGTAGTCCATGATAGTCATTATATGGAGAGGAGTGTGACACCTGAACAGGGGCACAAGAAAAAATATTCTTTGGCTTTTCTTTCTCGATTAATGCATATGCCTCATCTGTAACATCACTCCAGCAGACAGATTAATAGAATGGGGGGGCATTTCATTTTCATGAGGGGGCACACTTTTTTATGATCTACGAAACATTCATCAAAACAAAAAAATCCCGTATTTAGCCTAATATAACTGAAATAGACCAAGTTCTATATTAAAACAACACCAAAACACAAAATATGAGCTAATTTTCTGATCATAGGCGGAGAGTGAACTAACACCATTAGGATATGCGCTTCCCCTTTAAAAACATTTACTATATGCAGGATTTGGCATGGCAGAAAGCTCGCAAAGATCGCTCATTTTATTATCATGAAAAAGCGGTTATACAACATCATCGCGATCTCACAAAGTTCCATTATGATCAGTGAAGTTGATGCACAATGAATGTCTTATTTTTAACTGCTTATTATAACGAGAGGATGTGCGCATGTGTAAAACTCAGAATCCACTCACCGCTCAAAACACCGGAATTTCGCAATATATTATTTTATTACGGAGAAAACTGACCCTAGACCAGCCTTTATAGACAGCTTTTCCCTCTAAAAGCAATCAGAAGCATGAAAGCTTGTTTCCACCACGATATAAAAATTATCTCACAATTCTGACTTTATAACACGTAATTGCGACTGTATATCACGTAACTCTGACTTTATAACTTGAGTTTATATCTCGCAATTTTGAGAAAAATTTCCTTTTTTTACTCTGTGTGGAAACGAGCATACTAGTAGCAGCAGCAGCAGGCAATTGAATGAAAAAAAAAAAGTTATTACCATGACTCTATCTAATGGATTTACAAAAATATTTAATGCAACAAGCTCTACTAACTGCTAACCAAACTGGTCCAGTATACTTAAGTAAGGGATAATGTACATGTAGCCTGTTGTTATCGCAGAATAACCCCAGACAGGGTGATCAGGATCAGGTCTTGCTTCACACTGAAGAGGTTTATTCTGCGATAACAACCGGCTAGACGTACATGATCCGCTTATTACACGGCTACTTGCCACATAAGGAAATAATTAGACACGAAATATTGGTCTGAGTTGAAATATTTTATTAGCTCTTTAAACGCAAAGCTTCGGCGGAGAGAGCAGATTCAGATCAAACTAGACCGACATTTAAGAGATACGGTATACAGTCATAACACTTATTACACAGCATTTCACCACATTAATAATTATGGGGGTAAGAGATATTGATTTCAGATTAAACTGTTTTAAAATCATACCTGTTTGTATCTCATAATCCAATAGTGTACAAAACAATCATTGCAAAATGGCAGCAGCTGGATGGCATAATTAAACAACTGTACACACAATATTGATTTGAGTTTTAATATTTGAATTAGCTCACCAAACACAAAACTTCCACGAGTAAAAACCTTCATAGCAAGCGTAAAGCAGCGACTTCAGTTACCCAGATAAGCCTGTGTTCTCAGTTTTGACCAGTTGTTATCGGGGAATAGCATACGCGATTGACCAGTCAGATTCAATTATTCCACAGAGCCATGTAATAATCAAAAGATAACCAAAAGATAATATAACGGAAATTACTCCACAGAAAACATGGCCTTTACAGCTTTTCTTCCATTAATTCATATAATACACCAGATTTTTCAGATTCATACAATGTCAAAGGTTGTACATATGTCTACTCTTGTCTTTTAAGAGACAGTTCATTGATAAGATATATATCTACACACACTCCTGGGCAAAAGCAAATGGACCAAGCCCAACATGGCTAAACACTAAGCTTTTAAGTGTCTAAACCACAAATTATTAGTCAGGAAATTATCTATATTTAAGCAAATGCACAACTTAAAAAGCCTGTCTCAAAACATCAAAAGGCAAATTCACAGACAAACACCAACAAACAAGTTGGCAGTTGGATTTATGATTTTATGAAAATTAACTATCATGTTCACACTGTCCTAACAGACACTGTCAAACACTGATTGAACATGGTCAGTCGAGTGAAAACAAACCCCAACCAGTGCCAACAGACACCGACAGGGGGTAACACACTGATCCAGCAAAACCCAACAAATATGTTTCTTGGACTCTGTCTGTGCGGTGAGAACTGGCTTAAAGACAGAATGAAGTTTTTGGCAGAATATGGGAAGTTGTGTGTGTAGTGATGAATCACAGTGAAACACGAGTTGCATGGTGATGCTCCAGAGCGGTGTCTTTGAAAATCTGCTGAGAAATATAATAATACATGCATCTCTAGCACAGTAAAGCATGGAGGAAGACAGGCCTTTTTAGCGGCTGGTGTTGCTGAGCTACTTCACTGTGAAAAGGCATTTAATGCACTGGAG
Source organism: Leuciscus idus (assembly GCA_021554675.1). Classification (NCBI taxonomy): domain Eukaryota; kingdom Metazoa; phylum Chordata; class Actinopteri; order Cypriniformes; family Leuciscidae; genus Leuciscus; species Leuciscus idus. The sequence goes on from CM038627.1 coordinate 42,238,699, forward strand.
GATAGGAGAAAATTGCAGGATGGCTTGCTTCCCACAAAAGAAAAGTTGTTATCTAAAGAGGAATGATCAGATGTTATTTTTCAATGCTCCTGCTTAAAGTGCAAAGACAGCCAAGAAGTGTCTTGAGAACAAGTCCATCAGGCTCATGTTTTGGCCAGATTTGAACATTATAGTGAATATATAAACATTTTTCTGTCTGTTTGAAGCCATTAGCACTGAGTGGAACAACACTGACTCTCCTTCCTGGAAAAAGTTGTCTTGTTAAATTCCTGACCAGTGATTTGTGATTAAAATGGTTAGGACCAATGAAAGACCATTAAATATTTTCCCATGACCTGTTTTTCTTTTTCTTTTTCTTTTTTTAGCTCAGGAGTGTATAACCTTAAAGGGATGGTTCGGAGTAAACTCAACCTAGGGTCCTTTGCACCATGACCTCGAGCCAAACACCCCCCAGAAGCCTTTTCTCCCTTGGTTGAACACTATTAAAGTTAGAGCTTATTTAGAGATATCAGCCGGATGGTTTAGTGCAGGCGCTAATGGATCCTAGGCTGTATCTCGTAAATTACCCCACTAATAATGTCCAGAATGATACCATACTTCTACAGTAGCACAAATATGTTCTGTACTCATAAAACAAGGCATTGGAAAGTTTGTAAGTACATCAGGAGTTTTTTAAAATAACACTTGCCTGACGGCTAATGCTACTGCTAACCCGGATGTCGACGTCACTTCAGTGGTTTGGGAAAAGCACGTAAAAGTCCTGGCAGAGAGCGAGTTTCAGCTCAGCACATTCTCTAGTTAAAAGTGAATGCACTACAGCTGTTGGGAGATAAACAGCTGGAAGGAAAGTGCAGAATTCTAGATATATTGAAATTTTGCCCAATTTGCACAAGAATATAAATACTGTCATTATTTACTCCTTTTCGTGTACCAAACCAAATATGGATAAAACACAATTTTGTTGGCTGCAGCATGTGAAAAATAAATAAAAAATAAATAACATGGCAAACATGGAAAGGTGAAACTGAACTAACATAAAGGATATAGCTGTGTCAACTTTTATGTATTCCATTAAATCATTGAATATAGGTGGATATCAAACATGCTTTAAATATGCTCTTAATATATATATATATATATATATATATATATATATATATAGAAAAAAAGTTATAAAAATATATATATGGAAAGCCATGACAATATATATATATATATATATATATATATATATATATATATATATATATATATATATATATATATATATATATATATATATATATATTGCCATGGCTTGCCATATATATTTTTAATAACTTTTTTTCTAAACCTGCTCAACACTAAAACTAAAACCCATCAATTAAACATTTATTAGTATCAGAACATATATGTGAACCTAATGAAGAAATGCCAAGGCCATATTTCCTCCAAATATTAAAACAAAGAAAACACAGCTTATTTTAGGACAATTCAAACCATTGTCTTGTTTTTAACAAGACCATTGTTATTAACATTATTTTCAAGCAAACAAAATGATGTGATTCATCCATATATAAACTGTGCTACGGTTTGAAATATTCTGTTCTATGCTCACATGAAAATGCATAATCCTATTGGTTCCACAGCAGTGAAAGTAGATCAGTGACTCTCCTAGGGGAGCATGTGTCAGCCATCAACTGTTCAACAGTTCTGTGAGAGCAGGACAGATGGCAGCATATGGGGAGGAGGAAGACACTCTCTCGACGCCCCAATCTGTCAACAGGCTGTTTAGTTTTTGGAGGCCTGACACAGAAACTCATTGACCTTAAACCCCCAAGAGACAAATTACCAGATACGCCTCATATTCAATGCAGAATATTCAGCACTGTTTCATAACCAATCAGCTGGGCTCCAAAGAGAAGTTAGGACATAACATCATGTTTTCAGCTGCGTTCACACTAATGCACAGATCTCTTTTGAAATATAAGATGTGGTTTGTCTTGTCTGTTTAATCCCTTAAAATATAACTGAATGTGTTTACATAAATTTCACATCCTAAAAGCATTTTTAAACTCAAGTACATTTAACAACACGAAGTCGCTCTTCACAAAGCGAGTATTTGAATTTGAAAGCAGCCTCCTGTCAGTGAGTTTCATAGTTTGAATATACTATAAATTAAAATAAATTATATCAAGCCCACTGCATTCCAAACAACATAAATTATGCTTTCGTAGATCATGTGTGAAGAAAATGCAGGTGGGCGAGACAACACACTGCGAGAGTAACATCAAGCATGAGCTTTCTCACAGCGCATGTCCTGTGCAATGAAGCCCGCGAATGTCCTTGTAATTCGCTTCAACCTCTCCGAACCTTATGAAATATTATTTTACGGAAGGTTCGAGTGGTGTGTGTGTGTGTGGAATTGGAAGCAAGCAGAAAACGGGTGTTTCTATAGCACACACAGCGTCATCGCACACCTGTGGTTAAAAACTGCTCAGAATCATTGGAGAGAGAATCTTTTCTCCCACCCTATTGTATAGTATGACCAACACAATATTAGATAGATAAAATATAAACTGTTCTTTACTGTAGGCCAGGCCTATATAACGTGCAAAGTTGATGTTTCCTCTGCAGACTGCTTTACACTCACGTGTCATGTGACCAGAGTGTAATTGCAGCCTTTGCGGTTAAATAATCTAATTTTATCATATCGCGATATTGTCACTAATGCAATTAATCGGTCAGCCCTAGTAACGTTCTGCTCGAGTCGTCCTTGCGATGGAGGTTCGGGTTGAATAAGTTCCTCCAATGTTTCATCATCAAACTCGTGCTCGGATTGATATTGTTACGAACCGCTCTGAGACACGAGGGTTAAGATCCAAATGCAGCTTTATGAGGGTAATCCAGAGGCGTAATCCAGTAAACAGGCAATGGGTCAAAACACAGGTAGGCAGTCCAAACAAACCAACAAAGAAACACAAACAAAACAGGCAGGGACCAGAGGCAAAAGAGTAATCCAGGGAACAGGGCAAGAGATCCAAATAAACCAAAAGACTAGAAACCAGGGAAAACGCTCAGAATTGCAGTGTAACACTTAAACAAGACTTCGCAGTGAGTGAATGAATGAACATAGTATAAATAGACTGACACTAACAGGGTGATGGGACACAGGTGAATGCAATCAGTGATAATGAGGTACAGGTGACTGTGATGAGTGATCAGAGATGATGAGTCCGGGCAGTGAGTATGGGAAATGTAGTCTGAGAGTGAACGTGAGTGTCTGATGTGGAGTGCCCTCTGGTGGCTCTCAAGGGCACTCCAGCTGGTGACCGTTACATAGCCCCCCCTTTAAGGAGCGGATTCCAGACGCTCCTAAATTGTCCAGGAGGGTGGTGGAGCGGAGGCGGACCCGGGGGCGTGATGGAGGGCCAGGCCCGTGGAGCGGAAGAGGACCTGGAGACTGTGGCGACGCAGGCAGTGCAGGTGACCAGGGCGGAGCTGGCAGTGCAGGCAACCGGGGTGGAGCAGGCAGTGCAGGCGACCGGGGCGGAGCAGGCAGTGCAGGCGACCCTTCAGGTGGCCAGGGCGGAGCAGACGACCCTTCAGGCGGCCAGGGCGGAGCAGACGACCCTTCAGGCGGCCAGGGCGGAGCAGACGACCCTTCAGGCGGCCAGGGCGGAGCAGACGACCCTTCAGGCGGCCAGGGCGGAGCAGACGACCAGGGCGGAGCAGACGATCCTTCAGGTGGCCAGGGCGGAGCAGACGACCCTTCAGGCGGCCAGGGCGGAGCAGACGACCAGGGCGGAGCAGACGACCCTTCAGGTGACCAGGGCGGAGCAGACGACCCTTCGGGCGGCCAGGGCGGCGGAGACGACCCTTCGGGCAGCCAGGGCGGAGACCTTCCCTCGGGCGGCCAGGGCGGAGACTTTCCCTCGGGCGGCCAGGGCAGAGCAGACAGTCCATCGGGTGGCCAGGGCGGAGACTTTCCCTCGGGCGGCCAGGGCGGAGAAGATCGTGCAGGCAGCCAGGGCGGAGACGACCCCTCGGGCGGCCATGGCGCTGGAACAGACACCACCGGCTCAGGAACTGGAACAGACACCACCGGCTCAGGAACTGGAGCAGACACCACCGGCTCAGGCGCTGGAGCAGACACCACCGGCTCAGGCGCTGGAGCAGACACCACCGGCTCAGGCGCTGGAGCAGACACCACCGGCTCAGGCGCTGGAGCAGACACCACCGGCTCAGGAACAGGAACAGACACCACCGGCTCAGGAACAGACACCACCGGCTCAGGAGCAGACACCATCGGCTCATGAACAGATACGGACACTTGTTCAGGAATATAAACAAACACCGGCTTCAGCACAGTGTCCGGGGTTCCAACCAGACTGGAGGCTGCCATCTTGGTAGTGTGTGCAGCCCAGGCACGCCAGACAGCAACCAAATAAAAGGTGAAGACAGCCCTCTGGGCCGTGGCAGGGCTGACGGGTACAGCCTCCGGCACAGGAATAGTCTCTGGATCGGCAGACGTGATGTGGACAGTCTCTGGATCGGCAGACGTGACGTGGACAGTCTCTGGATCGGCAGACGTGACGTGGACAGTCTCTGGATCGGCAGACTTGCTGTGTCTCTTCCACGCATGCAATACCGCCACTGCGTAAAAGAGAAAGACAGCCCTCCTGGCCGTGGCAGGACTGATGGTGGGCAGCTCCGAGACAATCCTCTTGTCCGAAGACACAGGCTCGGCGGCGGCCATCTTGTCCGAAGACACAGGCGTGGAGTCGGCCGTCTTGTCCGAAGACACAGGCGTGGAGTCGGCCGTCTCGTCGGAAGACACAGGCGTGGAGTCGGCCGTCTCGTCGGAAGACACAGGCGTGGAGTCGGCCGTCTCGTCCGAAGACACAGGCGTGGAAGACGTGGTGTACACAGTCTCTGGCTCTGGCTGGACAGGACTGACGTGAAGCTCTGGCTCTGGCTCGGCAGGACTGACGTGAAGCTCTGGCTCGGCAGGACTGACGTGAAGCTCTGGCTCGGCAGGACTGACGTGAAGCTCTGGCTCGGCAGGACTGACGTGAAGCTCTGGCTCGGCAGGACTGACGTGAAGCTCTGGCTCGGCAGGACTGACGTGAAGCTCTGGCTCGGCAGGACTGACGTGAAGCTGTGGCTCTGGCTTCGGCAGGACTGACGTGAAGCTCTGGCTCTGGCTCGGCAGGACTGACGTGAAGCTCTGGCTCTGGCTCGGCAGGACTGACGTGAAGCTGTGGCTCTGGCTCGGCAGGACTGACGTGAAGCTGTGGCTCTGGCTCGGCAGGACTGACGTGAAGCTGTGGCTCTGGCTCGGCAGGACTGACGTGAAGCTGTGGCTCAGGATCAGCGCGCTCTGAGCTTGACGGGACCAGCGGCGGCGAGGGCTTTGAGCTGGGTAGGGCCAGCGGCAAAGAGGACTCTGAGCTGGTTAGGACCAGCGATGAAGAGGGCTTTGAGCTGGACAGGACCAGCGATGAAGAGGGCTCTGAACTGGACAGGACCAGCGGCGAAGAGGGCTCTGAGCTGGACGGAACCAGCGATGAAGAGGGCTCTGTGCTGGACGGGACCAGCAGTGAAGGCTCTGTGCTGGACGGGACCAGCGGTGAAGAGGGCTCTAGCTTGGCAGGCATGTCGCTTGCGGTCTCAGGCGCGGCAGGCATGGTGCTCTCAGTCTCAGGGGCGGCGGGCATGACGCATACTGCCTTGGCTTCGGCAGATTTGGCGTGAAGTGCGGGCTCGGCTGGACTGGCGTGAAGTGCAGGCTCGGCTGGACTGGCGTGAAGTGCAGACGATGACCTGGCGTGCCATGGAAGGAAGCTCTCCTGACATCTGGAGAGTGCCTCTCTCCAATCCAGACCGGAGAGATCGGGGAGCTCCCTCGGGTCGACCTCCTTAGCCCCCAGCCGGTAACACAACTTAATTGCCTCGTCACCCAGAGAGCAAGAGGCAGCGAGAGGAACAAACCCCCAGGTGTACTGGAACAGATCGAGGCTATCCAGGGCCAAGGCCGCGATCTGTCCAGCGAATTCCCGGCTCATGCTGGGAAGATCAGGCGAGATCTGTACTGCTGGATTCCTGGAGGTCATAGCTGCTGGATCTGGGCGTGGCGAAGTCTTCTGTTACGAACCGCTCTGAGACACGAGGGTTAAGATCCAAATGCAGCTTTATGAGGGTAATCCAGAGGCGTAATCCAGTAAACAGGCAATGGGTCAAAACACAGGTAGGCAGTCCAAACAAACCAACAAAGAAACACAAACAAAACAGGCAGGGACCAGAGGCAAAAGAGTAATCCAGGGAACAGGGCAAGAGATCCAAATAAACCAAAAGACTAGAAACCAGGGAAAACGCTCAGAATTGCAGTGTAACACTTAAACAAGACTTCGCGGTGAGTGAATGAATGAACATGGTATAAATAGACTGACACTAACAGGGTGATGGGACACAGGTGAATGCAATCAGTGATAATGAGGTACAGGTGACTGTGATGAGTGATCAGAGATGATGAGTCCGGGCAGTGAGTATGGGAAATGTAGTCTGAGAGTGAACGTGAGTGTCTGATGTGGAGTGCCCTCTGGTGGCTCTCAAGGGCACTCCAGCTGGTGACCGTTACAGATATGGTAAAATCGACGTCATCGACAGTAGATGGTAATGGGTGTTGTTTCCAATGTGCGCTGTAGGCGGTTGACCAATCACAACAGACTGGGCCATCTGACCAATCAGAGCAGAGTAGCTTTCGGAAAGGAGGGATTTGGAGAGACTGATTCATCCATTGAGTCGTTTGAGAATCATTGAAGAATGTGGTGATGTGCAATGTTTTTTATGAGAAAATTAAATATATATATATATATATATATATATTTTATCTTTGATGCATGTAAACCTATTGTAGGAGACTCCAAAACAACATTAGGAGACTTTAATATAGCATAATAGGGACACTTTAATGTTAATCAATATTAGGCATTTTGCCACTACCGCATTCATTGACTTTGCAAGCAACGAAATTGCTCAATAAATAAATAAATGAATAGGAGATTGTTGTCACTATGTGGTTCTTAGATATTCTGATTTGATCAGAGGAGGCCTGAAAGGTTTGAGAACCTCTGCTCAGGATGAAGAGGTCACCAACTGACCATGGTGTACATCTGGACACAAGACTGGTTGCATAAATGAATATTAATTCATGAGGACTGATTCACATTTTCACTTTCCTGCAGAGTTTAGCTCTAACCCTGATTAAACACACGTGCCTCGCAGGAAGAAAAGGGATAACCTTTCACAGGTTTGAATGTGATGGTTTGTGTTTTTATATTAACTCAGTATTACAGGGTTTTAAACTATGGTAACTTAGATGATGCCTTTGCCTTGTTGAATTGTCTTAGATTAGCAAAATCATCTGCTGAAGTCTATTGCAGATATAGATATTCATATGCGTCTGTCTGACCAGGGTTGGAGCTGAACTCTGCAGGAAAGTGGATGTCGAGGGCCGGTGTTTCCCAGCCCTGGTCTAGGGGCCGGATTTGGAAAACAATCCACTAATTGGTGACTACTGCTCTACTATGCAAGTGTTATTTATATAGCACCTTTTAAAACAGTTTATAAAGTGCTTTACTGAAAACACATGAATATCATATAATATTATCAACATTAAAATTTAAATAATAAAATATAACACAATAAAATAGAATCATTGTATGGAATTTCATTTGTATGGAAAAGAGCAGTGAATATTCTGCATAATATCTCATTTTATAATAACTTTTTCATTCATATGGCACTTTGGAATTAATAAAACACAATTCTTCACAATTTATACTAATGATACCAAAAACTACCACTTAGTAGTAGAAATGTTTACTAATTTTTCAAGTGCATTGCAGTCAACAGGATTTTGTATCGCACGTTTAAAGAACATTGATGAAAGTGTTTCAGTGTGCTCAACCCAGAATGCCCTTTCTGTTGCCATTATTTCACAGGCCGTGTTAATTTAATAAAAGTTTGACATCTGACATAGGTTACTATGAGTGTGTTTGTGTAGCTTGCATGACAGCTGTGTTTGAGAATCAGTTTTCACATGGATTTCTGTCAGTGAGCTGCAGTTGCTATGGAGATGGAAAAATTCAAGGATGAGGAAATTTCATTTATCATTTATGGGCAGTGAGAGCAGGACACAGATATACTCAATCTCTCATCAGGGACAATATCAAAACATGACAGCTAACAACCAATCATAATATGTTCCCTTTCAAAGTGGAACTCAACACAGCATCTTGTATTGATGCAACGAGGAACGTCCTCAGCGTGACCGGTGTCTGAAGCACCTGTGAAAACACGACAAATATCATTGGCCGACGACGGTCCATGACGTCATTAGAGTATACTGAGTATAGAGGGAATGCATTGACGTCACTTTCCCTCAGCCGGACTGAGTGGCAGAAGAGCTGCTGTGTGACTGGGTTTTATAGGGGAAACTACAAAAACACCAGTAAAACAAACCATTATCAGTTTAAACTAAAGGTTGGACTCGATATAGTGTTCCTTACAACTTACCAAAGATCCAGTGATCCATGGATATATTGACATGCAGCCAGGAATCGTGTTTCCTGACATTTATATGTGCCTGATTTCCACGCCGGGGAAATACATAAAGCAAATTTGCCTGTGAACGCTTATATAAATACAATATAGGTAGGTCTAAACCCGGGTGATCACTCATATCAATGTCATATTTATCATTGTATCGTCCAGCCCTAAAACTTGTATAGTTTTTTGTCAGTGTTTGTTTAAAAACATCCAATTATGCAGAATATTCAATGGAAAATATTTAATTGATGAGTTATCAATACAATATATAACAAAACAATATATAGAGTATGATTTTACCACTAAATTCAGCATATTGACAGAAAAATGATAACTGCAAATCCACCTTTCATGGCCTATATTTTACAGTCCAGATCTTAATGAGGAGATTCTTTTATTGGCTTTCCAGACTATAATTGCCAGAACAATTATTGTGAAATAGTAGAGTAAAATGTTTTTATCTTTGAGGTGCAGCAAAACTCTGCTGATAGTCATACAGGTTTTAAACGAAGGTGAGAAAATAATGCCAGTATTTCGTATTTTCTATAAAATGATTTATACAAAAATCTGTGTACAGTAATCTTAAAGGATGAGAAAACTTATGGAAATGATTGAAATAATGTCAAATGTGGTGAGAGAAATATTTGTCGATAATAAACAGTGAGTTTGCCGGAGGCTGGAATGTTTGCCTTCGATCATGCAATCGATCATGAAAGGAAAGACAAGAGACTGTGGTAGCACAATGTTTGCACAACTAAAGAAATTAAAGAAAGTCCCCCTGTAGTCAATGATTTTATCGCTTAAACTAATCTTTGATCACCAAAATGACATATTTAAAAGTTTTTTCCTGTGAAGAAAAAACTTTATGCCTTAAAATAGATTGAATGCAACTCTACACCCTTGCCTCATTTAGTATATACGGATCATTAATATGCTAATTAGCCCCGCCTCCATTCACTCACAGCAGTTCAGAGATCCACTCAGCCAACTTACTGAGGTAAACGCTGCACAATGGTGTCGCTCTTCACAACGTCGGACACAAAATGGTAACTAATATGATCAGCCTTTTGCTTGACTATGTTATTAAACTGCTAATAATGTGTTGCTAATGTTACACAAACTGTGTTCCCGTTCGCCATCTCAGGCCCCGTCCACACTACTGCGTTTTCGTTTAAAAACTGAGACCTTTTGCTATGTTTGCACCTCCCGTCCACACTAAAACGGCAAAAACGGAGACCCAAAACGAAGAAGTTTAGAAACGCTGCCGACCCGTTTTTCGTTTTGAATCTCCGGAGGGCGTTTTAGTCTGGACGGGTCAAAACGGAGGACTTTAGAAACGATGACTCACGCTCGGCTCTATGATTGGGTGTCATCAGTCATGGAGTATACACATTACACAGGTAATATTCAGTACCAGTAAACTCCACTCGCTAGAACAGTTTCTTACAGTAAGAAACTGCCGCGTCTCAGGCGCGGTAAACACGTGCATGCTAGAAATAGAACTGACGCCTATTTTTCATGCGACACGCAAGCGTGTTGGAAGCGTTTTCAGGCAAAATAGAATAGGAAAAGATGTTTATATGTCATTTTGACACAAATACATATTAATAAATGACATTTTGATGTTTGAAAGCATTTATTTACAGTCTATGTTTTAAAGTCTCTAGGTTGAAACCGGCACGCGCATGCCCAGTGTTGGTGAATGGTCACGTGATCCGCGTTTTCAGTCGTTTTAATGTGGACGGAGATCAATTCTAATACGCAGCTAAAACGTTGGTGTGGACGGAGATCGTATTCGTTTTAATTCTCCGTTTCTAAACTACAATGCAGTAGTGTGGACAGGGCCTCAGTCTGCCTTCTAACAATCATCAGAAACGCTTTTGAACAACTCAGAACATCAGTGGAGAAAGGCACAACATCATAATATACATCATACAACCACTATATTGCTAAATAGACCCGATTTTTCATATCAACCGAAATATACTGGGATAACATGGCTTCTGGCTTCTCTTCTCTCGAGACTCCCCTGCTAGTTCGCTGTTAATGATACAGTATGCTAAAGCCCGCCGGCATGTCTGTGATTGGTTACAAGCTAGTTTGAGACGTCAAAAACACCAGCGATTTCAACCCGTGTTTTTGAGACTGTCTTTGGTTCACTGCAGTTAAAAGGAGAAAATACTCAGCAATGGTGTTGAGTAATGCATTTTTCTTAAAGCATATTAAAAACACCACAAAAACATATAAACAACATTAAAAACTTGATTTTCACCACAGGGGGACTATGAACTTTAAAGTTAATGTCATTAGCGCCCCGCCACTGAACTGACCTTTTCTCCTGGACTCCTTTTTAACAGTGAGTTTGACATCTGCTTGACGTTCTGCCTCTGTTGACATCCTCCTGTGTCTCTGTTCCTCTCAGAAGCATGGAGATGGTTATCTCGTAGTATCCTCTAGTCATCGGAGGCAAATTCAAAACGCTGCATTATTGTCCCAGTCATCTGAGGTTTATGTACAGTATTCAAACACAAGGATCTGCTCCAGTTAATGCGATTGTCTATATTTCTTCTGTAGTTTCCTGCATATAATTGAACAGTGTTCCTCTGATGTGTTCGCAGCTGATCCGGTGGCATTCACATTACTTCATTATTCTTCATCTGCGTCCGAACCACTTGGCTGTGACACTATGGAGAAATAGAAGAGGTATTTATCACAGATTGTACAGATGCTGCTATTAATCATCATTGTATTGCAATGCATTTCATGTTTTCAAACTACAGACCTTTGATCATAAAACTAAGCATTAAATATCATCTTACTAAGACATATTATTGGCAGATATAGAGTGACTACTGATGTTTATATGCATGTTATGTAAGCTATACCGTTATAAAGATCTTGTTGATCTTTAAGTATTTTCCCATTGAAATTAAATGAAAATCCTATTTTCTTTCTTAACTCTATAAAGCATACTCTATCATATTTGATACGCAAATTTCTAAGGCCTCTAAATGATCAACCTAATCAAAACTTTGCTGAAAAAAGTGTTGCACAAAATCTACCCGACCGATGAAGCAAAGTAAAAGGCCTTTTAGTATAATTGTACACATGTTCCCCTTCCGGTCACTGTACGCATCTCTCCTTGCTGTGAAATCTTTACTGATTTTTATAAAGTAAATGTAAGAATAACTTATGTATTGTTAGTAATATTTCAAGATAAACACTTAATGGACAGAAGCAACTTTGGTTTACTTGATTATCCAGACATCATTTATTAGAAAAATCATGAGTATCAAATATGATCATCAGGCTTTTGAGGAAGTTTTATTTGTTCATCTCTCAATCATCATTGTATTGCATTATATGTTTTAAAAGTACAGTTGATCATAAAACTAAGCATTTTAATATCATCTTACTAAGACATATAGTATTATTGGCAGATATAGAGTTGCTATACTGTTATAAAGATCTTGTTGATTTACATTACAAGCATCAAAATTTCATCTTACATTTTAGCCATAGAAATAGTCAATACCAAATTGCATATTTTTGCTTGGTTTGAGTGTGATTCATTTCACGCGGCGACCATCTTTGAAACACCTCTCGGGCAGTTATTCAGTCATGTAAGTGCAGCTGCTATCTTGTTGAATGTGGAAACATCACATTCTCCAAAGCTGTTCAACAACCTTACGATTAAAATTATATTTGAAATCACCAATAAAATCTGACATGAACTGCCTTATAATTTATTTATTTTTGCCCAAGCGTATATTTCAGGTTGGTCAAGCCAATGTGAACGGCAGCTGCAGTGATGTAATGACTTTACCAACTGCTGATTGGCTCTTTTATTCAGAAGGCGGGACTTGTTCCGCCATATTGCGCGTTGCAGTTTCCCCCATTCATAGTAACACGAGTGCACTGTCTTTGTATAATCTTTGGTATCATAAAATAATAATGTATCGAATTTGATTAAAAATAATAATAATTTCATTGTTATTATTAATAGATTTTGTATAAAGTTTCAATAAACATTTCTGTTTCAAAAAATCTGATTACTGTGAACGATTCATCAGTGCACCAAAGAAAAAATCTTCATTAAAATATAAAACTTTTAAACAATTTAAAGTCCCTGTGTCAATAATTTGATCCCTTAAAACTCATCTTTAATCACCAAAATGACATATTTAAAATAGCCTTAAAATATCTTGAATGTAACTCGACACCCTTGCCTCATTTAGTATACGCGGTTCTATGAATATGCAAATAAGCCCCGCCTCCACTCACTCACTCAGCTCAGAGATCCACTCGTTGACGATCACACGTTGATCTGATTGGTTACAAGGTAGTTTGTGACGTCAGAAACACCAGCGATTTCAAAGTGTGTGTTTGAGACTGTCTTTGGTTCACTGCAGTTTTAAGGAGGAAATACTCAGCAATGGCGTCGACTTATGAACTTACACATGGTTTGTCTTAAAGCGTATTAAAAACACCACATAGACACATAAACAACATTAAAAGCTGGATTTTCACCACAGGGAGACTTTAAGTTGTATTTAATACATAGTATTCCTAATCTATTCCTTAAACATTCCAAGAGATCTGACACTTCTGACCAGTCACATGTACAACATTCTTCTCTGTCTTCAAAGACTCGAGCGCTTCTGCTGGTGAAGTCATGCATCATTAATAAACATGCTTTCATTCGCACAGAACTGATGAAGGTTAGGAAAGCATCAGGCAGCAGATCGGAGCGTGTGCATGTCCATCTTTGCATCAAAAAAGGAAAAGGCTGGCATTGTCAATCTGGCACAATGCATTTTTCATTATGAACATGCCTGTGTCTGACAAAAGCATGATTTAATGTAATGAATGACTGCTCTTTAAAGCCCTTTTTAACTAGGTCACCACAGCGCTCAATCTGCTGTGTGGTGAAAGAGCTCAAGCATCGCCTCTCATCTGGGTCAGAAGCTCAGAAGCATTGCAATGGCCAAAACTGTCTCACAAATATGCTTGTGTACATTTTTCAATTGAGGCATTTTTGACAGGATTGTAATCTGCTATCCGACCGTCACACGTCTTCAGGTTTTGATTCATGCCATGTGCTTTTATTTTTGTCTTGATTGTCTCTTGTTGTCGGCTATCATCCGTTTCCTGTGTATTTATAGCCATCATGTATTGAACATTGATCAAGCTTATCCATTTCATGTCTAGTTTAAGTCGTCATTTTTCTTAATTTGTAAATTTTCTCAATTTGTAGATGTCTGTAATATTTTCCCTTAGAAGGCAGCTGGAGGAAACCCCCCCCCCCCCCCCGTCTCAAGAGACTGACAGCTTTGAGGGAATGCTGAAGACACCACAGAAGATGAGGAGAGAAAAGGTTTAAGAAAAGCAAGCATAGCAACAGTGCACTAGTAGAAGAAGCATAGTCGTAGTCTTTCTTTACAGAGTGACATCGCTAACTACTTATCTGGCGTGCATAATACAGCGTTATTAGTGGTTTCACAGATCTGTGTGAACGGGGATCGTTTTGATAACATTGACATCTGTATAAAGAAAAAAAACAGTCCCGTTTTTAGCTCATCGTTGTCGTGTAAACGTACCCTAAAACAAGACAGAAGAAACCCTGACACGAGTCAGCACATGTCACTGTGAATCTGTGTCTCTGTGTAAATGAATGACATCCTCCACATCACAGTCTCCATCATCTGAGAGTCCACAGCCATGTGATCAGATCACTACAATACACTGTTAACTGGGGAAAAGCTTGTTTTCACTGACTGTAAATACCCATAGCTTACAGATAATTTACTTGACCATAAATGTTTAAAAATGATGGTTACAAAAAAAAAAAATATATATATATATATATATATTTTTTTTTTTTATCCCAAATTCTGTAGGTTATATCTTTGAAATTGACAACAGGTTTTCAACAAATGTTTAACAATATTAACAACTGACTGGGACATAATCACATGTGTTTATGTCTTGTTTTTCAGCTACTAATAAGACCAACTTTAAAAAAATAAGGACAATTATTTGGCAAAAAATTTGAACTTATAATCCTTTAAAGAAATACACATATTTATAAAAATGAATTGCGTCAGGACATAGCAGTGATTTTTATTTGTTCCTATGCCTGGGTTTCTACATATTTATCTCTATATGAAGTATTCAGTTATGGTCTTCAGTTTCAATGATGAAAGAGTTTACATTTGATTGCAATTTTAGAATTATCTTGGTAGATTTTGAAAGAGTTTAATATACATGGCTATTTGTATTCAGAAATTATGAATTGTCCAGATCTAATAAAAAGTGAGTGAGTTCACTGTAACGAGTCTACAGTGAGTCTTATTATTTATAATATTTAGAATTATTTTATATACAGTCGTGCTCCAAAGTTTACACCTTGTAGAATCTGCTAAATGTTTTTTTTCTTTCTTTTAAATAAGAGGGATCATACTAAATGCAAGTTATTTTTTTTATTTAATACTGTCCTGAATAAGATGATTTACATTAAATGTGTTTACATATAGTCCACAAGACAAAAACAAAAAATAGCTGAATTTATCAAAATGACCCAGTTCAAAAGTTTACCTGCTCAATGTTTCCAGCATCTTTTGCATATCTGAACCCTTTCCAGCAGAGACTGTAAGATTTTGAGATCCATCTTTTCACACTGAGGACAATTGAGGGACTCAAACACAAGGATTGAAAAAGGTTCAAACATTAAGTGATGCTCCAGAAGGAAACACCATGCTTTAGGACCATCAACACTTTTTGAATTTGAAGATCAAGGTAAATTGTAGTTAATTTGTCTTCCAGGAAACTCCGGAGGAAAGTACTAAATGAAAAAAGAAAGAAAAAATGTGGACATCTTCATCCTGTTCAAAAGCTTTCAGATTCTTCAATTAAATGTGATGAATGACATTATTGCTTGATGGTTTTGTAAAGTCATGTCTCGAGTAGTTATTATTGCATTAATGATACTCCATGTCACAAGGCCAGTGTCAGTCGTGAAGAGAGAATCTGAACCGAGGTCATGTGGTGCGCTTCAGTGGTAATGAGATCAAGTGTGATGTCGTTCCCCTGCAGGGTCTTCTGCTCACTATGCGT
This sequence comes from Leuciscus idus, assembly GCA_021554675.1. Lineage (NCBI taxonomy): Eukaryota > Metazoa > Chordata > Actinopteri > Cypriniformes > Leuciscidae > Leuciscus > Leuciscus idus. The sequence continues at coordinate 42,254,407 of CM038627.1, forward strand.
CATATCTATCTGTGCTTCTCTTCTCATTCCCCTTTTGTGGCAAACTGTGTGAATGAGGAATGCACCATTTTTGGAGCATAGAGGGGAAAATATATATATGTGATACCAACTCATAATTACCTACTTTTCTGTGTTCTTTATAGGACTGCTTCACATCTAAACAGTGTGGAGATGTTCTGAAGAAATGTGTGTAACAATGCCACAAGTCACATGTATTCTCTTAATTTGTAATGAGATTGCAAAATATGCGATTTTTTTCTGCCTTGACAGAAAAAGCTCAAATAAATAATGTTGTACACTATTGGAGAGAGTCTACCTTGTTACCTTGCACATTTTCATCAGAATTTAGATAATTTTATGTTACATTGTAATTCCAGATTAAGAACATGTGCTTTGAAAACACCAGCTGGCGAAACCCCCTAGTGGCAAATGAGGAGACGCGGTGTTTCCCAACCCTGTTCCTGGAGGCATCTACAGTACATCCATCCCATCCAACGGTTTGATGAAAATAGTAGTAATAACCATTTCATTAAAGGGTTTGTGACTTTTCTTTGATCCTAAGAGGTCATTGTACTAAACAACACTGTAAATTAAATCAACTATCAGTTCAAATCAAGCTCACAAAACAACTACTTTTCTACTTCCTCCACATGATATGTCATGCTAGATATTTTCATAGAGAGATACGTACAATGATTATGATGTTGGGGAATATCAGAGAAGAAGTTCGTGTTTTGGTCATGGATGTGGAAAATATGACCTGAACGAGTTCTGTACTCTCGAGAAAACCTTGCTAACAGTGTGTCTAAATGTTTGTAGTTTGTGAGAGTGCAGAACTCGCTCAGTGGGAATGCATGAACACAACTCTAGCTTTTTGAGTGGAATTCCTCAGCGCAGTGACTCATTTAAACACGTCTGATTGGTCATTGCATTCATGTGCTCAACAGACACGTCTGTGATTGGCTACAATGCTTAACGCTGCAAAAACAAGTTATAAACAGAAACCAGTGACACTGGAGGCCTGTGTCATGAAGCCGGTTTCAGTTGATGCCCAGGGGTGTGTTTCCCGTACAACGCTGAAACTCGCTGGTTCACTTTCATAGTGCCATGCATCATTGAAGAAATCAACTAGCGAGTCACGACTGTTTCCCGAAACCATCTTGTCGCAAATTGGTCATTCAACCACGTTGGTTAATGATGTCACGCAGGTGTTGGAGTAATAACTACTTTTAATAAATCTGTTTGAGATCAAATTACTGCTAGATGTTTTGCTATAAATGACAGACATGACATCTGAGGACTATTTCTCATTTTTCTCAGTTATTTTGCTTTATTTCCAGATTCAATCATAGGCTCGTTCTTACTTACTAGAGCTCGTTCGCACATGCGCACTCTTCAAAAATGGTAAATCTCTTGACAAACTAAAATACGTAAATTACATTTGTATATATTCTAAATAAAAGACACAGGTTGTACTGAATGTCAGCTTGCTTATTTTGCTCATGATAAGGATTTATTGAGTCCACATGTCATGCAAACTAGAAACTCTTCTTCTAACCACAGGTGGAGAGCTGTCGTTCCAAACACACAACTCTGCGATGCTGTTTGCGAATGTTTGTTAGAATGATGGCTTCGGGAAACACAGACTCGTTGAACTGCTGATAACGACAGAACTTGCGACCAGTTTGCTAACGATGCTTTCGGGAAACACACCCCAGATAAGTTTGAGATTAGTTTGAGCAAACTCTGATTTTCAGGTATATTGGTTTTATCTCCGGAGCAGAGTTTATGGGTTTATTCTGGGTTAGAGATCACAGACCAAACTGATGCAATAAAGCCACTCCTCTGTATCTCTTGCTTTAAAATAAAACAGTTTATAGTGAAAACTTTTGCTGCTAATTATTTATTATATTTATAATATATTAATTATCATTATGTACAATGCATATCATTTTTATATGAATTGATAATTAATATTAAACTTTGCATTTAAATTAATACATGTATAAATACAAGCTTTAATACATCAACATTTTAAATAACTAAGTTTAAGGGTTTACTTTTGAGCAGTTTGTGAACCTACATAGGCCTACATTAGTAATTAAATTCAATTGATTCACATCATGCATTGATATAGTCAGATATTTTCTTTCGGCTGCCTTCTCAAACTTTCACTGCAGCAGCAGTGTGTATTCCTGCCTTGTAAATGTGTTTAATTTCATGATAATTTTCAAAATGATCTCTTAATCTTCAGAGAAGTGAATTGCGCCGTCTCTCTTGTGAGAAGTGAATGGTGACGCTCTCCGTGTTCTGTGTGATTGACACTTTCAGCTGCACACGCTTCAGAGTTAATCACAAACTCTGGATCAAACCCTTAGTTGACAGAGAGCTAGTTTAACCTGATCTAAACCAGGTTGGGTTTGTATGGTTTTGCCAAATCTAAACCTACTCTAAAACCTGTCTCGCTTCATGCAACAGGCCTTTATATTTATTAAATAAGATTAGTTATTTGCAGTAGGCTAACCCTAAGCGTAATCTTGATTTATGCAGCCCTTTATTAATTACTGTGCAAGGAAAAGCCATCCGATCAGTTATCGGGATACAGGAGCTATTTGATGTGGATAACTGTAAACAAGCTGTGTTTTGATGCTGACTGATGTCTGTGTTGATCGGATCACGGGGATCACATGTTAATGCCAAGTGTGCTGTAAACAGGGCCATAACCATAGTGGAACTAACTATGAAATATATGAATCTGAAACATTTAATGTAAAATATAAAAGTTTCAGTATCAAAGTATCATGAATTAAACGTTTCAGACTGGAAGAACTCTTGGATCAGCAGTGAATTGAAACCTCTTGCTGTAATGTGATAATGCTCCCACTGAGGCACCAAGATATTTTAAGGCATGGAGACATTTTTTTTTCAAGGTAAAACGTTTAAATATGTTATTTTGATGATTAAAGATGAGTTTTAGGGGATACAATTATTGACTATAGAGGGACTTTAAAACAGCTGGTTTTTAGGGGTGTAAGAAAATATCGATACACATGAGTATCATGATATTTTGTTTGGAGATACTGTATTGATTCCCAAAAATGCAATATTGCAAAGATTCATGGCAATGGTTTCATTTTGAGTTTATATCCAGACCGTTAGACAGCAGTCTTGTTATCTCTGATCTTAAACGGTGACAGGAAAGAGCGTAAGGGCATGTCGCTAATGTTAGCGTTAAAACACATTGTTCGCTGCTAGTAATGGAAGACAAAAGAATTGTTCCAGCTCCCGCTGCGATGTACAAGTGTGGCGTCATTTCAGCGTAATTTCATTAACGCGTGCAACCAAAATAACTCACTCAATAAGTTTGCAAAGAAATGTACGCTCTCAGTGTCGTAGAGAATGAAGGCTTGCGTAATATGGTGAAAACACTGGAGCCTCGCTACACAATATCCTGCTGACAGCACATTACTGACATCGCTGTGCCCAACTTGTACAAGGAGGTAAAAATGAGAATCTCTAGACAGTCGCTTTGACGTGATGCTTGGACATCACGGGCCACTGAATCATTCGTAGCGATAACAGCGCATTGCATAACGACTGAGAGGAATCAGATCTTGTATGTGCTAAAGACAAGAGCGATGCATGACAGAGACACACGGGATAACAATTACTAAAGGAGGCCGTTATTAATTGTAGTTTGGAAGAGAAACATTCCAGGATTGTAACAGACAATGCATCCAATTTGAATGGACTTGCAGACATGACCCACTTACGATGTTTTGCTCACAGCCTGAATCTCGCCTCACAGAAAGCACTGAAATTGCCAGCAGTGGAATGACTAGTCGGCAGGATCAGACAAACACGACCTGCTCCAGCTACCAAAACACAGGTTCACACAAGGTGGAATAGCTCTAATGACATGATAGAATGATTTTTAGAGCAACAGCCAGTCATCAATGCAGCACTACTTTCAACAGAGGTCAAAAAGAGTGGAAAGCATGTTTTCACATGTGCCGAGGAAGTGCTCAAGGCACCGAAGCCAATGAAGGATGCAACACTGGTAATGTCACAAGAGAGCAAGTGTCATTGCACCACTTTATTCCAAGCTCGTGTGCTAGATTTTTCTCATTTTGCACCTGACCTAAGTCTACCTGGGTCTCGTCTACAATCGACGTCCCCGAACGTCTACAGTCGACGTTAGTTTATCTGGGTCTCGTCTACAATCGACGTCGGCCGATATGCCAATGAGAGGGAGACCCTGTGCATGGCATCAGCTCTGGATCCGAGGTTTAAGGATCTACACTTTCTCTCTGAAACGAAGACCTACTCCAAAATGACTGATGCTGTAGTGGCATGCCATAAAGAAGAAACAGAATTTAAGTAAATAAATACATTAATAAATTAGGCTTGTTTTCATTACATAAATTTAAGTTTTTAAGTGTATCCATTAATACAGATAAAGGCCCCTATCATACATCTGGTGCAATGCAATGCGGCGCCAGGCAAGTGTGTTTTGCTAGTTTCAGTCCGACGCAGTTTTCATTTTCACGTCCTGCGCCACTGTAACGGTCACCAGCTGGAGTGCCCTTGAGAGCCACCAGAGGGCACTCCACATAAGACTATTATCACTCACAAACTACATTTCCCATAACTCACTGCTCGGACTCATCATCACTTATCACTGATCACATTCACCTGTACCTCATTATCACTGATTGCATTCACCTGTGTCACATCATCCTGTTAGTCTCAGTCTATTTATACCATGTTTATTCAGTCACTCACCGCGAAGTCTTGTTAAGTGTTACACTGCATTTCTGAGCGTTTCCCTGGTTTTCTTGTTTCTTGGTTTTTGATATCTTGCCCTGTTCCCTGGATTACTCTCTTGCCTCTGGTCCCTGCCTGTTTGTTTGTTTTGTTTCTTTCTTTGTTTTGACTGCCTGCCTGTGTATGACCCTAGCCTGTACATTGGATTACGCCTCTGGATTTCCCCAGCCAATAAAGCTGCATTTGGATCTAACCTTCGTGTCTTGGAGCAGTTCGTGACAGCCACATTATTTAAATAGCAAATGCATTTGCGCCCATTTGTGCGCCCATGGGCGTGCTGGTCTGAAAACCAGGTGTGTTCTGGCATTGTTGGCGCGTTGCTATTTTTAGGAACTGAAATAGACTGAGCCATTGACCAACTGAAACCTGCTCTAAAGTCAATAGCGAAATATTTTTTTCGCCACATTAGTAATGTGTGCCTATAGGCGGATCCAACATGCGCGTAAACTCTGCTTATTACACACACAGGGATGCGCAGCAGTACACAAACATGCCAAATATAAAAAAAGGTTTACAATGTAAAAGATTATTATTGTGTACATAAAGATATGGTAGAATCCGGCTTGTCCTGTAGATGGTCTGCTTGTACACTTTAACCTCGTGCACGAGCAGATCCGTTTCCTCGCTTGGAGAAGTGTTCAGTCTTTCCACTTGCAAATTCCTCCATGTAAATAGCGAATCCGCCATGGCGCGAGCACAACTGGCTTTTAAAGGGAATGGGAGATGAGACTCTGATTGTTTTTTTGCACATTACACCCAAAACACACCCATTACTCGTTAAGAGAAGAGGGACAACCCTTTTAGACCATGCGCCGGGAGCGCCTACCATTTTTCCCGTCGTTAAACTAGCAAAAGTGGATTCGGATGCCCTAAATGCACTTGCGCCGTGCGCTTTAAAATAGGGCCCAATGTCAGAGGGTGTTGATGATCATCTACCTGACTATGAGGATGGCCCTGCCTTCACTTCACCTCCCTCTCCTATAAAGAGACCAAGGAGATCGTGTGCATTGGCCGACTTGCTTGGAACGGTATTTGCCACTTCTAAAGACAACAAACTCTGCACATGATGCTGCTGCAGCTGAGATTAAGAGGTTTAGAAGAAACCTTTGCCTCACCCAGAAAACCTAATCAGTTGGTGGAAAGAAAATGAACATGAGTATCCTGAGCTATCCAAACTAGCAAAGCGTTTCCTGCGTATTCCTGGCTCAAATGTTTCTGCGGAAAGAGTTTCTCCACTGCATGAGACACTGTAACTGCACATAGACGTGCCCTGAAATCTGAGCATGCTGACCAGCTCATCTTCATCCAGAAAAACCTTAACAGACATAAATACATACTGAAAAACCTGTGAAATCCAAGTTAAAAGCTTCTGAGAATGTTCAACGTCTGCATTTATTTTATTGTTGGCATTTGTTTGTTTTCTTTAGCAATTTTTCTTTAAGATTGTTCTTTGATATTAAGCAGATGTAATAAAATATGTAATTCTTTTGATCAGATCACAAAAAAAGGTAGGACATTGTATGTTACTTGCACTGTGAACCTTTAAAGCAGGATCTAAAAATATATATGTGACCCTGGATCACAAAACCAGTCACATGTCGCACGGGTATATTTGTGGCAATAGCCAATATGGGTCAAAATTATCTTTTTTTTTTTTATGCCAAAAATCATTAGGATATTGAGTAAAGATAATGTCCCATGAAGATATTTTGTAAATTTCCTACCATAAATATATAAAACATTTCTTTTTGTGAGTGAATGCAGCACAATCGCCAAAATAAATGAACAACTTTAAAGGCGATTTTCTCAATGTTTAGATTTTTTTGCACCCTCAGATTCCAGATTTTCTAATAGTTGTATCTCAGCCAAATATTGTCATATCCTAACAAACCATACATCAATGGAAAGCTTATTTAATTTAATCAGCTTTCAGATGATGTTATCTGTTATAATTTTATCAATTTAATTAATCTAAAGAATCCTGCAAGCACTTTATTTTTGTCCATTTCCGTCAATTACTCGTTTGCACAAAAAGTAGTTCCATGACGTTGAATGTTTACAGAGACTGATTAATGCAAATGTAAATCCCACTGTGTTCTGGTTAAAAACATTTTTAATGCTCAGGTTTAATGCATATAGTGGTGTTTTCTTAATGACAGCTTTTTTTAAATTAGATTGAATTCCTAAAATGAGAAATATCACAATATATTGCAACTTATCGTATCACAACCCCTATATCGTGACACGTATCGTATCGCCAGATTCTTGCTGATACACAGCCCTACTGGTTTTTGTGATATAAAAAAATGTAACGAAGATAAATCATTTCAGAACTTTTGCACATTTAATGTAAAAATTACAACCTATGCAATGCCACCCCAGACAACAAAGTAGTGTCGGTCCAGATCCGGCCCACATCTGGTTTGTGTGGAATCCACATGTACCAGATGTGGGCCGGATCATTGACACTATGTTACTGACTGGGACTGAAAACCAAAGTTTCACATTTCAGAGAAAAAAAAGGTACAAATAAAACTCAAAATATACTACCTGCATAAATCTGCACACCCTTTTATAATCAGTTATGTGGCTGTGTTCAGAGTGGACTAATCAAGCTCATGTGAAATAGTCTACACACCTGTCTTCACCTGAGGAGACACTGATTACCTCCAAAAGATCTCAGCTTTGTTTGGTTGTTGCTGCTACTACAAGAGCCATGGGCCACGAAGAGCTTACGAAGCATCAACGGGATCTCATTGTGGAAAGGTTTCGCTCAGGTAAGGGCTACAGAAACCTTTTCAACACCATGGAACACAGTGAAGACAATAAGTGGAGTAAGTATGACAGTGACATTATCAAGAACAGGGGATCCCTCCAAAACTGAGGAGAAGACAAAGAGAAAATTGGACAGGGAAGCTGTCAAGAGGCCGACAACAACATTAAAAGAGTTGGAGGTCTTTCTGGCAAGTACTGGTTGCTCCCTACATGTAAAAACTAACAATATTCTCCATCTGTCCGAGATTTGAGGCAGGGAGACAAAACAGAGTTACGTGTCTAAATGGTAAGAACACCTTTAGAAGTTGGTCAACCAGCAAACTCTTGACAAAAACGAGTTCTCATGAAGAAACCAGCCTTTTCTAACTGGTCTAGCTTCATTTATTTTCTTTATTTTGCTTTGTTTCTTTTCTTTTCTGTTGCAAGTCGAGCTTTACCACAAAGCTGTAGTCTCTGACTCTCTAGACTTTATCAGCTTCAAACTTTAATCCGGCTACGAGACTGTGCATCTTTTCATCAGCCAACTCCTGTGGTTTTCAGCTTTCGGCGCCACAGGAGGGAATCACCATTCAAAGACGCAGAGAAAAACAAGTAATACCTCCAAGATTCCAGCTGAACTGATGCATTAAGAAGTTTCATAGCCTCGTTAAATACTCAATGCGAGGGTTAAATTAATGATTGAAGATTGTTCAGGTCAGGTCTCAGAAATTGTATTGTTAGAAACTTCACTCTCTCATTTTGACCCGAAACAAAAAAAAATTACTTTTTTTTTTTGAGTGTTCATCAGAGGGGTCCAAGACGCTAGGACTTTTGATACACTTGAACCACTAATACACAAAAAAAATGTAATGGATTCGAGGAGTTTTGTGGTTTAAAAATTAAAAAGTAACAAATTTGACCCCCTTAGGAATGAATGGAATGCAAGGAATGCTTCAGTACACATAGAAAAATGCTAAAACTTTAACAAAAAATTGTTTTATAATGTCTACATGTGTATCTGAATGCATATTGAAGAAAACTGACTTTAGGACCCAGAGGAAACAGATAATTTGAAAAGAGAACAATTGAGTGTTCACAGACACATACATGCTTTACTTAGCTATATAAATGGGGACATTCCATAGATTTTTATACAAAGCTGGTTATAAATACTATAATCTAACACCCTATTGTGATGCAGTCATTGCATCTTTAATTTTACCTGGTTTTAGAAACTAGTCAGTTAATTATAGTAACACTTTTCAATAGGCTTCTTTTTTTCCCATCCATCTAGAACGCTTAGATCATGCATTTGTTATCTGCAACGTAAGGGAGGCCGAAGCTTTGCAGTCGCCGGCCTCAAGCTGTGAAATATTATATAATTGAGTTGCTCCCACGGTGTCTGAGGATCCCGACTGGGACCAAAGCACTTTTTTTGTCCCCAAAATGTGGTTAAGTAGGCACACACACCAAATACACACACACCGTGATTTTCTATAGACAACCTCAGAACCTTTGGCCCTTGGAAACATATTGCCATTTAACTGTGTGACTTTATTACATTTTCAAACACCTGGTCAATCCTCTCAATAGTATTAGTACTTACTAGTCCATATTAATACTAATGCTAGCCACAGAAAGTGAGGAACAATTATTGAATTATTTTTTATGTGTTAAACAGCTCACATTAAAGGTATGGCGGAGGATTTTCTTTTTCCGGGTGGGTAGCCTATACTATTGGTCCACCTAAGTGTCAATCATTCTGGTGATATGTTTACGTAAGGCCGTCGTACGTGCTCGTGCACACGATTGACACGATGGCGTGCGCTCAAAACACAGGTTGGGCTTCCCACTGATGCCTCAGTCGCGAAGTTTCTACTTGACAGGTAAAGTTTGGCATGCTATTTGGAGAAATCCATTTAAAATCACTGCTAGTAAAAGTTAATGTAAGCTATGATTAGCTTGTGCATGCTCTCTTGTGCATACGTTTAATAGGCGTTCCCTCTCGGGAGCAGGTAGAGTGTTGCGCATGTGCATTTTTTCAAAAAGTGGAGAGGGCGGTTCTTTTCTAAAATTCGGGAAAATCCTCCGCTATACCTTTAAATGCAGGAATTCACATGTTAAGTGTAAAAAATATATATATTCTTTAAAAAAAATAGATGAACTAAAAAGCAACGTTACATGTATTACAGGGACAATTCCCCTGAAGCAAGCTGATGTTCAAATGGTGATAGGTCTCGCTTATCAACATTTTTGAATTTTTAAAGCATATGGTGACATTAATACTGCTGTTTTGTCCAGAGCCGTTAATGCTTTTCTCCTCACTGGGAATTATGAGCACTTGGCCAACAACATCTGGCATGTGCTGTAAGGTAGGGTGAACATATGTCAGATTTTCTCCCAGACATGTCCTCCTTTTCAGACCTTAAAAAAAACATCAACTAGGATTTCTAATTTCATAAAATGTCCAGATTTTCGGTCATCATAGGCTACATACATTTTAATGTGTAATTAAAGATAAAGATACATACCATATATATATATATATATATATATATATATATGGTAAGACTTTAGTTTAGGGTCAAATTCTCACTATTAACTAGTTTATTAGCATGCATATTACTAGGATTTTGGCTGCTTATTCCTACTTATAAAACATATATTAATGCCTTATTCTGCATGATCATATTCTACATCTCTTAATCCACACAATACCTAAATTTAACAACTACATTACTAACTATTAATAAGCAGTAATTAAGAGTTTATTGAGGCAGAAGTCATAGTCAATAGTAAGAATTGTACACTAAAGTGTGACCAAAAAAAATAAAATATATACATATTTCTGGCGCTTCATTGATTTGGACAGCACGACTTCACAGAATTGTTTAATTACGTATATGGAGGTTTAGGGTTTTGTTATAGCAGCTGCTTGACCACACTGAATCACCAATCCTGACTGACTGATTTATAATATGACATCAGAACAAGGATCACACATCATCTGAAGTTTACAGAATAATTTCCTGAAATATTCTCCATTTGTAATGCTTTGTAAGCAACTCTGTAACTCCAAACAAGCACACAATGCAGTAACATTAGTGTCTGGATCCCATTCAACTATATTTGCTGAAGTAATACATAGGTTAACAAAACCTATAGTCGGAGTCCTGAGGATTGTGTATTGCAACGTTAACACAAGGTACGTTAGTAATTATATTCATACTTTAATAATTTAGGCTGCATTATAGGCTAATAAAATCGAAAGTTATGCAATGTTTCACGTTTCTCCTGAAACATCTCAAGCAGTGCACGGAAAATAAAACATGTAAGGCCTAATTAATTAACAATAGCTCTGATAAACACGACGTGTGTTTTTAATATTTCATCCCTTCATGATTTCAGTCTTTAAAAAAAAAAAAACCCGGTCGTATTAAAAATGTCAGTCGCTTTAAATGTGATTGTCACAGAACGACAGAAATGAAGCGAAAATAAGTGCACTTTACCCAAATAAAGAGTTACATTTGTAAAAGTTCATGCCTGTGATCTATATTGCCGCCGATGCAGTTTGTATAGTAAAACGCCGCGCACCTGTAACAGCAAACACCGCGTTACTGTTACTCACCTATTACTATCAGTGGGTCGCTTTTATTCCAACAGTCATCGGTGTCTAGCAGCTCCCATGGTCAAATGATGAGTTAAATCCAGTTTGTGCACATCCTTCAGCACATCTGCATGTGAAGTGCCAGTCCGTCCGATCACACCATACCCTCGAAACCGATGATCGCAATGACGTTAGACAGATATAACATGTTTCTTCTCAGCCAGAATAATCAGCTATGAAGAGAAGTGGGGCGATGGGGTGGGAGGAGAGAGAGAGAGAGAGAGAGAGAGACCCCCGTGACAAAATAATTCAAATGCACGGAGGATAATGCTGGGATGAGTGAAGGGGGATGGGAGAGGATTAAGTGGGAATGGGGAATCAGAAGCCCACCATTACATGCATACACTAACAGATGCCCACTCATTTATTTGTGCAGTGCTTTTCACAGTCCATGTTTTTCAAAAACACGTTTGTTATGTGTGTAATGGTGTAATGCTTCACTCTCTGCTGGCTGTAGCTGCCAGTTGTTCATAATGTTATAAGTCCACCATTAAAGACTGGATCAGATGCCTAATCTTATATGCAAACATCAGTGACCTATTCTCACATACTGTGTACTGATTATATATATATATATATATATATATATATATATATATATATATATATATATATATATATATATATATATATATATATATATACAGTATATAAAGACTACAGGGTCACTGAGTTGTATTTCTGAAGCCCTGTTTTCAAAGCTGAACTGTGACATCACTGACATGTGATATGACATGACATATAAACATATAAACACTAATCCAGAAATGTAACAGATGGTTGCAGTCTCTGTTTTCTGTTGTCTCTAGCAGTGATGTCAGTGTCTTAAACACATGCCTGATGTTTTTATTGAGTGCTTTAATCCTGCTGCACCTATCATTTCAATTTTTTTATTTTTTTATAAATATAGTCTAAAATGTGTCTGATTTCTAAAACTGTGATATGGTCCTTTTGAAAAAAATAAAACCATCTAAAATATCCACTCAATAAGTGAACATATAAACAACCCATTTTTTTAATAAGCACATTATTCCTCATTTTACTTCATTCTTAAAATCCTGTTCCTTATGTGTGTGTGTTTTTTTTTACAAACTTCTCACAGAATATATCAACATATGAAATACAGATCACTAATACCGGCCTGACCGCAACTGGCAAAATAACAAACCATGCTAAGAATTAATTATTTAATTGAGAATAAAGCAAGAAATTATTATTATTATTATTATTATTTTTACAATTATTAAAAAGCTGCCAAATCCATATGAAGAAATCCTACGCTGTGCCGTAATGTTTATTTAGGCCCACTGTGAGCTGTTTCAGGCAACTTGAGCAATAATAGGATATTATGTCAAATAAACGCGCTGTTTTCTCCCTTCGGCTGTTGTGTCACTCATGTGAATAATCAGAGCTGTTCATATTCATCTCCACTGTGAAATTGTCATTGATGGAAGGGGACTGACCCTTGACTCTGCCTCTTTATACTTTTTGCTGCTCCATTGCTCCAATTCAGAGAGCTAATAATGTCTTACAAAAAACTAGGAAATGGCACATTTTCAGCTTGCCGTCCCACAATAACATATCAGATAAACAGAACCTAAATATATAATCAATATGTGCACAAACACTATCACTATAGTCAGGGCTGAGGGGAGTTTATGTGTGGGCCCTACCTATGCTACAAATGACCTCAACTAAAACATCATTATGAAGCACAAAATACACAAAAATTAAAATGCAATTAATATGCCTAGTCATGCTTTAATATGTCATGCCTAGCCTAGTCAAAGTTTAGCAGTAATATTAAATAATCAAAAAAATGGATGTGCTCTAGTAGTTGAGAGAAGATCAAAACCCTGAAATAACACTGATAAAGCCAGAGATGAACAGTATTTTTTACATTTATTGTCATATATGCGTCCTCTTATGTCAGATTTCTTCAATTTAATCAATAAATTCAACCAGACACTTTATGGCTATTATGACTTCCAATAAAATGACTTCCAATAAAATGAAGTCAGTATCAATAAAATCCATCTTTGGATTTACACATCTATAGGCTACTGTTTAATGCTGCTCATGTATGGATTTACACAGCAAATTATAATTGCATAAATTATGTTAAGAGATTAATGTTTTAATGAATATTAAATGATTGGGTGAAAAAAATGAAATAATAGTCTACTTTTTTACTATGAAACTTAAACCGCCAGAAGGTGGCGACAAAGCTCCGTCTTCATGAGTGAGTTGAATCCTTCATTCAACCGATTCATAAAAAAAAAAAAAAACGCTAATTCATTTCATTTAGCAAAGGACTGTATAATGAATGGTTAGCCTAAGAGAATCCTTTACTCATCTGATTCCTTCAAACCCGCTGAATTGTGTTGCTCGCAGACGCAGCGGTTCTGCTGTTTGTGTCATTTTCTTTGACGGAGCAAAAACAGAATGTGTTTCTATGAAAGTCACTCAGTAACTTGTTGTTTTTGGACTGTTGTATAAAATCATTAGCCCCTTTCACACAGCAGTCCCTGTAAATTACCATAGAATTACCACTTTACCAGAATGACTTTACCGTAAATACACAAATATGCTGTTCACAAAAAGCAATAGCAGTCTGGCTTTTTACCGGTAAGAGACTATTCACACATCAGCAGCATTTAAAAAAATACGAACCATTATTTTATTATATTTTAGCATAAATATACATCGCTAGACAGGTAATTAACATAATCTAGCTAACATTTATCATTTTTTACGGCTGAAATGTTGCACTTATATGTAACAACCAACATATTTATCATAATGCATTTTAAATAACATTAGCCAAGTAGCCAGTTAGATATCAGCTCTGCGGTTGTTCATAAACCAGTAGCCTAATGATGTTGTACAATGAGGACGTTGTTACGTCGCCGGAAAGAGAGTCACACTTTTTTTTTTTTTTTTTTTACACTCTTTTCATGTAGTTGCGATGTTATATTGTGTCATGTTTCTCAAATTAAAACTGATTAAAAAAACATAGACTCCACTTCATTGCTAGTAGTTTGAATGTTGAACTTTGTTCTTGTTCAAACAGACGCTGTATGAAGCAGTACATAAAGTAAATAAAATAAACAAAATTAAAAGACAAAATAAAAAAAATAATAATAAAAAAAGATGGGTGTGCAAGTTAGATACGAAGGTAGGTGTCACACTCACTCCAGGCTCTCTCTACACGGTACACACACACACAACCATCACAATCACCCGCACCTGTCCCTCATCATCACTGCAATCACTTTTCCTCAGCGTTTGCGACACTTGCACAAAGGAGAAGTCGTGCAGCTTCTCGAAGATCTCGGCTTTGGAGAAGACTGTCGATTTTATACTTCAAAAAATGTAAGTTTTACTACTTAAATTAAAATTACCCCAGAAGTAAATGCATTGCTAGCCCACCCCAACACACTACACACAATAATAATGATAAATGCTGACCAATACTTAATTATATATTTTTTTTTTTTTTTTTTTTTGACTGAAAATGATATATTTTAGTTATACCGAGGTGAGTCTGAATACTCTATTCTGATTGGCTGGAAGGTGTCGAGTAAAACCATGTAATGCACAGGTAGTTTTAAGTCAGTTCAATCACTGTTCCACATTAATGCACTGTTTTCACTGAACCACACACAGTCATGTCAGTTACACACAGAGGAGAGCGTGCAGCACACACAGAAAAAGGAGTACAAAAAAGTATCAACACTGCCCCGCGACTTTTAGTAATACTGCATTATATTTCTCAGCAACGAGGGGTTACATCGCTATAGCATGGATTATCCCTTACAAAAAACAAACAAAATATAATTGTATTGTATTGTTATATGTCATGCATGAACTAGACAAATGCAGCCGATGTGAATACATCCATTTTCAGTCAAGCAATGAATTAATGCATGAATTAATCAAATGATTATATTTCTTATTTACTGACAACAACAGGAAACATGAAAATGAGTAAATTAATGAATAAAAGTAACCATCAAAATAAATAAATGCATACAAGTCAACAACACATGAAACTAAGCTTTATTCAAATGTATTGTTCTAACAATCATGTACTGTATTTACAGGCACTGAACCCCACATCTCAACACAGCGAGTCCCATTCTGATGAATCAGCTGACCACCATTCCCACCTTCTCCAGTCTCTGCTGTCCATCATTGCTGCAGTCAGACTGGGATCTGATCATGGATGGGAAAGGGACATCGAGGTGCTTGTGTTCCTCTACTGGCTGGCCAATGAAACATCCTTCAGGTGTCACAGACCTTCCATATTCCCAAGTCCTCTCTGTGCCTGATGCTGTGCAGAGAGTGAGCAAGGTAATCATGGGAGTTTCGAGAAGGGTGATTTGCTTTCCAACCAGAGAGGACGCAGGAGGAGGATTTTCACAGCTGGCTGGTCACCAGCTCTCAGCAGAGCAGTTGGTGTGATAGACGTCTGTCTGTCTGCTTCCAGCTTTACAATCTCACTCTTCTCAAAGGGGACATCGTTGATCCAGAGGAGGAGGAAGACCATGATAACAGGCCCCCTGAACCCCACAACCCACAACAAGAGTGGGACAATCTGGCTGCCGCTGTGTCTGCTCCAAACATCCCCGTGCCTGCTCTTGATCAGCATCACTACCTGGAAAACATTTAAGCAGATTAAAACGTTTTACAAATCATGTTGTCAGCTTTCCATTTCTTGCCAAATTTCACATGTTTACCATTGCTAAACCACTGAACTGGTAAGCAGAAGGTTGCTGGTTCGATCTCCACAGCCGCCACCACAAGGCACTTTACCTTATCGCTTTGGATAGAAGCGTTTTCCAAATGCATACATGTAAATGTGATTTTGTATATCCTTTTTTGAAAGTGTCTCGGGCACAAACGCTCAATAAAGCTGATTATCTCTTAAAGTTTGTTTCTTCTACTATTATAATATATAGAAATGTGAATATGAAATGCATGCATTTATGATTTATGAGCTTAATAAACACACACGTGTTCATCTGTCCCTGTAACATCCAGACAAGACTCGCGTTACCTCTGTGATTTATGAGCTCAATACACACACACACACACACACACACACACACACACACACACACACACACACACACACGCGTGTTCATCTGTCCCTGTAACATCCAGACAAGACTCACGTTATCTCTGTGATTTATGAGCTCAATACACACACACACACACACACACACACACACACACACACACACACACGTACACACACGTGTTCATCTGTCCCTGTAACATCCAGACAAGACTCACGTTACCTCTGTGATTAATGAGCTCAATACACACACACGTGTTCATCTGACCCTGTAACATCCAGACAAGATTCACGTTACCTCTGTGATTTATGAGCTCAATACACACACACACACACACACACACACACACACACACACACACACACACACACACACACACACACACGTGTTCATCTGACCCTGTAACATCCAGACAAGACTCACGTTACCTCTGTGATTTATGAGCTCAACACTACATTTACATGTTGAGGTAGTTGCTGATGTGTTAACTTTTTATTCAACATAAATGTTCCTCAATTTATCAACAGTACTAATGGACAAATAAAGTATATAACTTATATTTAGCTACTTTAAGTAAATTTGTTTATTTACATTACTTTGATTTATCTAATCATTAATGTAATCAGTGTTGACAACAGTGAATTCTCCATAATGGCACACATATATCACTCAGATGTCTATTTCATGTTGTGATGTGCTCATATACAATTCTTATCAAAGATTTTCATGTCAGATGCTAAATAGACATTTAGTAAGCGTCTTTAAGATGGTTTAGAATGTGTGTAAATCCAATTTGGAGACGTACATTTGCTTTCTAGAGCTCCCCTGTTAGTTATAAATAATAAAACATGTTTTTACAGCAAAATCACGAATGTACTATTTTATCTAGCATCTTCACACCTTCAACAATTCAACAATTTACTTTACAGTAGTTCAATAAATGCAATAACACAAGGAACCAAGTGTTTGGTTTCTAATATTTGAAATTTTGAATTATTCAATTACTCACTCAAATACTTCACTTGTTTCATGGATGAATCAGCATTTTTGAACGAATCTCCTGAATGAACGATTCAGTGACAAATATTTTTAACAGTCATTTGTCGCCACCTGGTGGCGTAACAATATAATCGATCCAATCGTTATTTGAAGTGCAAAGCTACTTTCAAAAGGGGATTTTCTCTATTTTGATCGCTACCGTAGACAATGTTAATGTTAAAAAACTAAATAATTTATTTATATGACCACTGATTGAAGCTTGAAAAACGTTTTCCCGGTAAATAAATAATGATTAAAAAAAGTTCAAAGTGATCATGTGTTTATTGCAATGCACAAATGTCTTAGGCAGAATGAGGAGAAACAACGTCTTTACCTGGAAAATATATTGAAAAACAAACAAATACATTGTAAGGTTGCAATCATAACAAATAATTTTTATTACATGCAAATAGCAAAATCTATGAGCGTATAAACCTTTAAAAAACTGTTATTGGTAAGTGCTGATATATTGTATAGATTGTGTACATCTCCAGACTGTATGGCACATATAGGCAGTGTTAGGCTGACTTTCACCCATGACTACATTACATAAATGACAATTTTAGAGTATAATATAACAAAATTAAATAAGAATTTTCTCTCTCATTATCATGGTATTTTAAAGATCATTAGGTGTAATTTAATACTCTAGCAATAAAAAATAAAAATTTCATATAACATGCCTAACTTTTTAGGGGTAAATTGTAGGGCTAATTTTAGATAGCAATTATAATACAGGAAGTGCCTTCAGTTGCAAGAAGATATCAAAATAACTCATTGAACAAAGTGCAAGGTAAAGTGTGTGTGTGTGTGTGTGTGTAGTACGTAAGTGAGTAGGTGGGTGTTGTAGTGACCTTTTAAAAAAATCAAAACCATGCACACAAATTAGAAATGTACAGTAAATAAAATAAAATAGTACACTATCATAGCGTAAAAAAGCATGACATCATACAACCACAGAATCCAGAGCCTGATCATTTAAAACATCAACAGGCTCGAGAGAAAGGTGATCAGGTTATGACTTCATGTATGTCATCTCATTTTAAAGATATTAACATCGTATTATTTAGAAGTGGCATCTTCTGGATTTCTTTGCAGCAAAGTCTTTGATCAAATCAGTCAAATCCACTGTACGTAGAAGCTCACTCTCAACTGATATAAGAGTGAGATGATTTCATTTCTGCTGTACAATTGTGGATCTTTGTTTATTTTTTACCAGTTTCAGTTTGGAGAAACTGCGCTCCCCACTTGCATTTGTGACTGGTATTGTCAGGTAAAGTCTGAGAGCAACATCCACGTTTGGGAAGATGGTCTGTAGTTTTCTTTTTTTTAATGCACAAAAGAAGTTCCCTTGCAGATTTTGGCTCATCATGGCAGATGAAGTCTTTGAACTGGATGATTTCTTTACAAAATAAATTTTCCAGGTCAGTGTGGTTTCTCTTCTGTAGATCTGCTGCTCTTTTACGCAGATGTTCTGCAGAGAGGGTAGATATGTTGTTCAGGAAACCAGAAGTGCTGTTGAGGTCATTATAGGACTGAAAACAAGTTCAGCCAGCAGCCCATCCATCACAACTAGAGACAAACCAGATGAGAACCGTTCTCTTCCTGACGAGTGAACCTCAGGTGTTGCAGACTCACCCACATGAGTCTTGCGTTTTCTTTGTCTTTGTGTGTCTTGTTTGTATGTTGCTGAACATCGCTTTTGCTTGGGCTTCAAACACATCAAATTTATCTCTCAAACCAACAATATATTCCCGCAGTGACCTCACCAAATCAACAGCATTGCACAGGTCCAGATCCACAGCTTGAAGTGCAACACTTGTCCCATGAAAGCATAGAGTGCCGAAGTTATGACGTCACTTTGTAGGACAACCCGGAAGTTAGCGGCGCATGGGTTCCCTCGATCGAAAAGCTATGCATTTTCCCCATAGACTTTTGGAAAATCGCAAAAATAAGATCTGTGTTCAACAAAGAGTTGTGACCCTTACACGTTTTGTCTATCAAGATAATCTTTACAAGTTAATCCAAAATGTATACATTTTGAAGCCTAAATAAAGCCGTCAGATATAAAATGCTAACGGTAGGCTATAAACGGACTACAGCACACCATGGTCGCGGATCAACGTCATCATCAAGCATCCTCAAACTCTGCGCTGTGTATGAACACTTATCCACTTTTTCATTAGAAATATTGGCCATTCGTTTTTTCCAAAAATGTTAGAAACTAATTTTATGCGTGCCTCTCTGAGATTTTTTTTATCTTTTGTTAATGTTTTATTTATTCGTTTATTATTTTGTTAGTTTATATAAACCTTAATATTATTTTCTTTGTGATTAAGATTATTATGCCTGATCATTGTGCCCCAAATAAACTTTAAAGATTATCTTTCACTGTATTATGTTTGATTGTATGTTTGCAAAACGAGATGGTGCATCTCAAGGGGTTTATCGTAATAAATAAATTTGAAATATATACCATTTGCTAATTCGCCAGAAAAAAAACGCGCTTTTACCATCTCAGAAGCACTAACGTTAGCTATGGCCGTATCAATTTCCAATCTTATGTCCTTTTTCTTAGACGATAGAAAAACCATAGATCGAGGAGAGAACCACTATAAATCTGGACATGTAGAACAGTGCAGCTTAGATGCTGGTTTACTTGCCGGTATTGTAAGGGCCAGCATGAGGGACAAGGTTTATCGAGTCTCGGTAAGTAAAACTAGGGAGAGATAGAGGAGTTATAATAGTGTTCTATGTATTTAAGATAACTATACAAATAATCTCTGAACAAGCATAACACAGTTAAATTCCAAACATTTAATATAATAGTTGTATATAATTATATATGTTGAATTTAAAGAGAATTGTCCAATAGCATCAACAAATGCTTATTATAATATATTATAATTAAACCATATATGTTCCCTAAATAAACCATATATACTAATTTTGTTAACATTTTCTATATATTTTTACCTGGTAATCCACAAGCCCCAATGTGAGAGCCAGTGTAGTAAATTTTATCTCACATTCACATTACTGTGAGCTGACTGGAGTGTAGTAGTTACAATAGTATACAAGTAGTATACAATAGTTTAACATTTAATTTTTGGTATTTGTCAGACAGGCGACTTACAGTGCATTAAGGCTATACATATCAGCGTGTTCTCTGGGAATTGAACTCGCAACCTTTTGCACAGTTAACAAAATGCTCTAATCACTGAGCCACAGAAACCTTACAGCAAGAGTTGTAGTAAACATCTTTATTTTCATAAAATAAGTAAACTGAAAACAAACTATATACTAATTGCAAAAACTGATAATTCACATGACAGGTCTCTACAGGGAAAGATGGCATTGTTGCTACACAATGTGAATGCCCACGTGGACAATACAAATGCAGCCATGCAGCTGCTTTGGCCATCTTTGCCATCCACAATTTCAGCTGCACAGACACCACATGTCAGTGGAAGAAGCCCAAAGCAGCTAAGAGCACACACTCTGTAGAGGAGCTGTTCCCTCCACCGAATGAGCCTTATAACCCACTGACACGAGAGCCCACAGCAGAGGATCGTGATTGGCTGAGGAACAGACTCAGGGGCAGGTTCTCAGGAATGTCCTGGCTTCTCTCACCTGAGCCTGAAGAGAATCCTCACACCTTGGAAGCACATTCTGTTCCTAGAATTGTAGAGTCTGTAGGTCATCAGGGGTCTGAAGCTATCCTGGCCAGTATGGCTTTGTCAGAGGAGGAACGGAGGGCTATTCAGGTGGCAACAACTGGTCAGCGCAACAATCCAAACTGGCATTTATTTAGACGTGGAAGGCTGACTGCCAGCAACTTTGGAGCTGTCCTTAGGTCAAAGCGTGTGACTGCTTCACTTCTTGCTAGGGTGCTGGGAAAGCAACAAGCCCTAGAGGGTGTTTTGTCTGTACAGTGGGGGTATTGTGAACGAGAGTGAAGCCATCCAGGCATTCACCACAGCAACTCAGATGCCAGTCCAGGAGTCTGGCTTGTGGCTGTCTCCATCAGGAGTGTTGGGAGCATCTCCAGATGGTCTGGTGGGGTCATCTGCAATATTGGAGGCCAAGTGTCCCTACGATGCAAGAGAAAAGTCAAATAGTGAGGCAGTGCAAAATAAGGGCTTCTGTGTCAGTATGGAAGGGGGTGTTTACAGCCTGCGCAGAGACCACCCCTACTGGCATCAAGTACAGGGGCAGCTTCACCTCACTGCAAGAGAAACCTGCTACTTCACTGTGTGGACCACAAAACAAAGTGTCATCATCCCCATATCCAGAGATGACACTTGGCAATCAAACCTGCAAGTCCTGGAAGACTTTTTTACGTCCCACATGCTTCCACAGCTGGCACAAAAGTAAACTTTGGGAATCACACAATAAAATATTTGTATTAAATTAGAATGGAGTTTTTCAGCATTTACATTAATCTTCTTCATTGATCTGTCCACGTTTATATAGCACATTAAATATAGTTAACATTTACTACTAAAATAACAAAGATTAATATCATTGTTACCTAATGCCTTAACTAATGCTGTTTACAAATACAATCATATTATTATAAGTGGGTAAAAGCCAAGTTCACAAATATCAGGGTGCAGGACCCACCCTGGGTAATTATATCCAAACAAGTTACAATAAAAGTCAATAAACCAGGTATTATTTTGAATATTTTAATTAAACACATTTCTCGACGTAACGTTAGCCTTTAATAAAACTGCAGCGGATCTAATCTATTAAACAGTGGCAAAGTAAACAAGCTTTTAGATATTTTAAGAGAAAGACAAAAGGTATTTTAGCTGTTGATTTGGTTATGAAAAACGTTTATTCTTGCTAGCCTTTTTAACTCCATCTGACCGTCAAAGTAACATTAGCGAGCAATATGCACCATTAAAGTTTCGTCATGGCCACATTAAGGCAGTAAATACGGTGTTCACATGGAAATCATCGTTGTGTGAGCTTACCTTACGGCACGAACCCAGAGTCTCCGCTGGGTAACATCGGACGAAAAACGGTAAAACGAGCATCTTTCATTCGACGACTTGTGGTTGCATCTCGGGACAAAACAAAACACCATTGTCGAACTACAGTCTCTCCACAGAAATAAAGAACTGGTAATCGGTTACCTTAATATCACAGAATTCTGTGTACAACAATATTTGGAAAAACTACAATTTGAAAAGACTAAATATATAACGTTATGTATATTAACTGTGAAAGGTAAAAACTTCTAAGATCGTGAGGCTGAAACGCGGGCTAGTGAGAGATTTCCTGTTTGTCATGATGACGTCTAAAGTCCCCGCCAAAGGATGTAGTCCCTTTTAGCAACTTGTTAGCAACCACCGTTTTTAAGACACAATAAAGTTAAAAAAATCACAAGCAGGTTATAACTGGTGTGTTTTATGTCATAGATCAAAACGTGAAAATATTTAGAGGCTTTGTTAACCACAGACCTTATTTCAGGCGATTTAGCAAAAACCCATTCAAAAAACCCATATACTTTAGGGCGAGGGAACCGGAAGTGCTAAAATGCTAACTCACTTCCGCGTTTTGGCCTACAAAGTGACGTCATAACTTCGGCACTCTATTTGAGAACATGATTCCACATAGTGCAAAGAAAAGCAGTCTCAAGCTTGGTCATTTTTCTATGCAGTGTCCGAGCATCATTTTGTGTTGTCGGGTTCTGTTTGCTGTCTTCAGCAATTTTCATCAGTGACTCTTGAATATTGGCATAATTTCTGCAGAGTGTCTTGGTGGCCTGTGCATGTGGTGTCAGAGAGAGATTTTAGTGTCTCAATGCGGTGGTTTTCATTAGGCTGCAAACCTGCAGTTACCACCTTCCATCTAGCCGTGGATTTCGAGCAGAAGTTGAACAAAGTTTGAATGAAGTAAAAAAAAATCTGCGGTCTCTGTGCAGCAGTTTACGCTATTAACTCCAACCAGATTAAGCGTGTGTGGCGCACGGCACCCTCTCTACTAGTGGATTAATGTCTTTGATGTGAGCTTGCAGCCCGTTGTACACTCCTGACATGTTTGTGGCATTATCATAGCACTCTCCACGACAGTTACTGATGTTTATCTCCATCTCATGTAAAACTGTGAGCACTGCATCACAGAGTGCCTTCCCTGTGTGGCTAGATATAGGCAGGAATTTTAAGAATCGCTCTTCTACGAGGCCCTCGGGTGAAATATACCTTATGATGAATGTAAGCTGATCAATGTGCGTCATGTCGGGAGTTGAATCAATGCAAATAGAAAAGTACTTGGTCACTTTCACTTCGGCAATGATTTCAGAAAGCACTCTATTGCTCATTCGCTCGATAAATTCTTCGCATGTTTTCGATGAGAGATATGAGGGGGTTCCTACCCCAGCATTGCCATATATATGTATGTGTGATTTCAACAATGGGTCGAATTCACTGATCAGTTCCAGGATGCCCATGTAATTCCCATTGTCAGCTCGACCAAATATTTCACTGGAGCCTCGGAAAGCCAATCCCCGCTCTGACAGAAATTTTACAACTGCAACCACTCTTTGCAAACCTTCACTCCAATAATTGCTCGAGCTGCTTTTTAAGTTGAGAGTCTATAACTCTGTCAGCTGCTGCTCCGTTGATGTCATTTAACATAGCCTTTCTATGACTGTCACTATTCTCGTGCTCGGCAATGCATCTGGTAGCATGTTTCCAGTCATTATAGCCAAACTCAAAAAGGGATTGACCGTCACCCTCGCCAAAAAGCAAAAGCAAAACAAAATACACAACCGGTGGATGGTGAGTAGAGCAACCTGCTTGCAACATGCTTGCGTTTGAAAATCTCTTCTGATGTTTGTAGTGGCGTTTAGAGGCCTTGACATTAGCATCCTTATTTTGACTGGACTCCAGAACTTTTCACGCACAGTAAGCACGCACGCTCTCAGATAAAGAATCTGTAGTTGTAAGCGTACATGTTTCAGTCACGGTTTCTGTTGCCACTTCCAACGAGCTAACGGCTTCTGCCTGAAGAGATGATGATTCATTGATGGGCTGCCCTGCTCGTGAAGTCAAATCGGCTCCAACCGTTTCTTCCAGCGGGTTAGGGTTGTTGTCCTCTGGATTCTCTGCTTGCAAAAAATCCAGTAATTGTTTTCATTTTACTGAGTACTTCCTTTTCGCGTTGCTGTCTTTCATTTTTTAGTTTTCTTTTAAGCGCGCCACTCCGATACCGTTTGTCTGCCATTACATCACTGTCTAATGCAGACAGGTTTTTTCAACAGCGGTAAACGAGGCACAACGTAACTGCCAATAACCAATCAGCAAACATCAAGATGACTGACATTTAATTTAGCTAATTAAATGACATTATTCATTGCAGGGCCAGGTAACCATGCAAGACCAATCAACAAACTTCAAATGAAAATTTAAATGACTAGCATATTATTGAACAAATTAAATGAACGTAAACGGGCGGGGCCTATGGGCTGGAGCCCAGTCAAGCCCAATGGTAAGTCCGGCCTTGACTGTAACTAATATTATTGTACAATAATTTTAAATGTATACCAGATGAAAACCTCAATGCTTACATTAGAAATGTGTGTGGGACAAATTTATTTTCCCTAAAAGTGAAGGAGACACATCCTCTGCATTCTCCTGTATTCTGATCTAGATATGTTCAGCTGCTTCTGCAGGGTAAGTATAAAGATTGGCTACAAATAGACATAAATCTTCCCCAACAAAGCCGGGAAGCAGCACGAAACATAAACACCCCCAAAATATTGATTTAATGCCAATACATGAGTCACAGGCTTAATCTGAATTATGATCAAAAATTAAATAAAAATACATGCATTGTAATCTATACAGTGATTCAATGTGAAGTATGTTGTTTATTGCCACTAGCTTTGAAGATTTAATGTCGAACGTAACATCAATATGATAAGATGAGAATGGAAAACAGTAAAATCAGCCATTTTCATCACCATGAAATCAAATTCTTATTTTGATGATGTGCACCAGCACGAGGGCAGAACATTAACCTCCACCCTCCAGCAACCTGTCAATCACAAGAGATCGCAGCTATAGACCTTAGTCAGGGTAGCGGCATATTTAATTTTTGACAGGAATGAAAACAAGGCTGTGAGGGATAGACATACTCAATAGATCATGCTGTTGTTTAACAATATACTGATTGTTAAGCTGATGAAAAGTCTCTCCCAAAAAACTTTCAGTTGACAAAAACTTCATAAAACAGTTTTACAAATTGAGTTTTGAAATTGAAGTAATCTACAGTAGGACCTTTATACAGTGCGTGTCATTGTAAAGACTGTGAGTCTATCCCTCACAGCCTCCCCTCACATTTAAATGAGCAAATAGGAAAGAACATTTGATTGGGTAATTCCTGCATTGATTAATGTTTCAGCTGGCAAAATGTTATTTAATCTTTACATTTAATCCCATTTCCTAAACAATCATGTTGGAAGACACATCCCATGGTCGTGGAAAAGATGTCACTGCGTTTCAGAAGGGTCAAATTATTGACCAATTATTGACCAAGCAAATAAATCAACTAAGGAGATTGCTGAAATTACAAAAATTGGACTAAGAACTGTCTGGCGCATTATTAAAACCTAGAAGGATGTGGTGAATCATCATCACAGTGGAAAAAACATGGTCGGAAAACAATCTTGAATGGCTTTCATTGTAGATTCAAATCGTAGAAAATCGACAGAAGAACTCACATCTATGTTTAATAGTGAAAGTAAGAGCATTTCCACACGCACTATGCAACGAGAACTCAAAAGATCGGGAATGAACAGCAGTGTGGCCTTAAGAAAGCCACTTGTTAGTGAGGCTAATCATAAAAAAAGGCTTCCGTTTGCTACAGGAAGAATAAAGATTGGACTTTGGAGCAACGGAAAAAAGGTCATGTGGTCTGATGCATCCAGATTTACCCTGTAAATAGGGAGGTACATGAAGCAATGCACCCATCATGCATAGTCCCTACTGTACAAGCTTATGGAAGCAGTGTTATGATCTGGGGTTGCTTCACTTGGTCAGGCCTAGGTTCAGCAAATATCGTGTGGCTCTAAAATGAGGTCAGCTGATTACCTGAAAATACTGAATGACCAGGCTTTCCCATCAATGGATTTTTTCTTCTTCCCTGATGGCGCGGGCATATTTCAAGACAACAATGCCAGGAATCATCGGGCTCTAATTGTGAAAGAGAGCATGAGACCCCATTTTCACACATGAACTGGCCACCACAGAGTGCCGATCTCAACCCCATTGAGAATCTTTGAGATGTGCTGGAGAAGAATTTAAGCTGTTTTTCGCCTCTCCCATCCTCAACACAAGATCTCGGTAAAACATTATTACAACTCTAGACTGAAATAAAAGTTGAGACATTGCAAAGTTTATCGAAACAATGCCATGGTGAATACATGCAGTGCACAATTGGGAGGATGAAACTTTTCATGCCAACTTCAAGTACTGTTTGTAAAGATATTGTAAGAGAACCATAAGCCCCACTGTGACTGCTCTACCCACACTGCTGTTAGTTAATCAGCCCCAACTGATTCTGGGGCTTGTGGCATTTTGGTTTTGTTAGATCTTAATGCTGCATTCGATACAATTTGATACACTATACTGTTGGACAGACTACATAGGTGGATTGGCCTTTCTGGCACTTCATTGAACTGGTTTACATCTTATCTTTCAGAACTACCTGGGTACTAACAGATCTGAGTTGGTACCATTTCAACAGTGTGTTCCACAGGGGTCAGTGTTGGGTCCTACATGCTTCGTGTTTCGTATCCATATGCTGCCTCTTGGGCAGACTATTCAATTCAATTCACATTTATTTATATAGCGCTTTTTACAATACACCTCCTTTCAAAGCAGCTTTACAGAAAATGCACGAGTCCACATTACAGTTTAGAGTGATCTGTTATCAGAGGAAACTGTCTAAATTATGTATTTCAGAAATGTACATATACAAAATCACAGTTATCTAAAAATTTATTAATTTAAACAATGTAATAATTTAAGGCAGAAACAATGAGCTCATTGAAGTAATGAATACTTGTCTCATTACCAGAAGTATGGCCTGGGCTATCATTGTTATGCTGACAACACCCAGATTTATATTAGCACTCAGCCTGACTTTTATGCCTCCTAACTCTCTATGTTTGTTTGCTGGAAATAAAGGTGTGGATGAAACATAACTTTCCTAAATTAAATTGTTCTAAAATGGAAATTTTGTTAATTGGCTCTCCAATTAGTTTAAGAACTTTAATCTTACCATGGACGATAGCCTAATGTCCCCTTGTGTCCTGGTGCACAATTCTGGTGTGATTTAAAACAAATCTGTTGACTTTTAATACTCATACTAAAAGTATTACTAAAGTTTCTTTTTTTTCAGTTTTGCAATATCTCCCATATTAAGCCTGATGCATTGAGGCTTGATTACTGTAATTCACTTTTTGTACCTGATTACTGTAATTCACTCACAAATTCTATTAAGAATTCAGCTGCTCGCGTCTTGACTTGTACATCTCGCCAACAAATTACCCCTGTGCTCCTTCAACCACACTGGCTCCCAAGTCCCAATCGCGAATTGATTTTAAAATTCTCATTTTAACTTGTAAAGCAGTGCATGGGCCGGCTCCAGCTTACATTTGTGATTTGGTTAAACCATCCACACCTTCTTGTTTTCTCAGCTCTGCTGGTTCTCTCTCTCCTCATCAGCCTCTCTGTAAACTTAAAACCATTTGAGTGTTTTAAGAAACTTCTCAAAACACATCTTTTTAGTAAAGTTTTTAACTTGTAATTTGCTCTGTAGTGCAAGTCTTTAAAAGCCACAAAATAACTTTAAGGAACTGATCCAAATTTAAGAAATTCAAAGAAAAAACAAAGATTTTGTTCAGATGTTACATCTGCAAACTGTGCATTAACTTAGCCCTCATTTGTATCGCCAATGTGCAAAATTTGAATATTCAGACACTAAAATGAGGACTCAAGGTAGCCAAGGTGGATGAGATAAATTGAGTGGACCACAAGTAATCTGTCTACAGTAAGAGTACTTAACTATTGTTGAACTCTTTTAAAACTGGTGTCTTCTACAATATTGCTATTGCTGTCACTTTAAAAATCAATAAACTAAAGAGGGCTTATGCCACGATAGTGCTTTACAGAAATGTTACCATGGATGAAAGGGGTTTCTAAGAACCTAAGAACACATACATTGCACTGATAATCCTCATGAAATGTTATTATGTGGCCTAGGGGGCAGGGCAGGTGAGCTGGGTAAATCAATAAGAAATAATAAACTTGCGCATGTGTTTACTTGCAAGAACTCTATTTATAATTTATTAGCTGCATGGAAGATGACAGAAAGAGACAGAAGTCTCTGCATTGTGTAATCTGTGTTTATAATGTGGTGGTATATAGTCAGGCACTCACTGCATGCCACTCTGACCTACATTCCACAGCCTTGATATTCAGAGCATATCCAAGCGTCGTAAAGTTCACGTGACACAGTGTCATAATGCTGCTGATCTATAGCTGCGTCCCAATTCAAAGGCTGCATCCTTCAAAGGACACGGACATCAAAGGCCACACCTTTGAAGTCATAAATCATGTTACTGACGTTAAGATAAAACGATTGCTCAGTCAGCTCAGATTACACATTGCAAATTAGCTAGCTACCTATTAAGCCACTGAAATGTCTGTTCAACAGAAACAAAGTCATCTCTGATGTAACCACACAAAGACGAATGACGTCAAACTGAGATCCCCGGACAGCTCAATTAATAAATTATTTTGTATAACCTTACAGTTTTGAATCGGGGTAATGTTGGGAGACAGTTTTGAACATTGATGTTTTATGGACATCCTCAATTACTTTATACTTGTTTTTTGTAATTTTTTTACCCAAAAAAAGTTACATACTGCAGCTTTAGTGATGATCTACTAATTTACTAAAAATAATATACATTTGTAGATGATTAATCATTTATATGATTTGCTAATATGGCAGGGGTACGAGGGCTAGGGTTTTAGCAGATCCAGTTCCCACCCATGTCCCCACCCTCAAGCTTTCTCCTCCTCTGCCTGTTCCATCTGGCTGTATCAATGATTCAGTTCCTTTCTTCTCCACTGGTCCTGCCCAGTCTCCTAACTCCATCTCAGCTGGTTCTGTCCGGCTCCCTGGTCCCGTCCCCTTCGGATGGCTCCGTCTAGTTCTCTGGCTCTGCCTCCTCCAATAGTTCCGTCCAAGTCCATGGTTCCCTCGTCTTTGCTAGTGCCCTCCAGCTCCTTGGTTCTTCCTTCCCCACGGGTTCCATTCCATTTGTCTCCAACTGGGACTTTCCAATCCCCAGATCAGCCTTGTGGCATGGATTCCCTGGCTGCACCTCAGACCTCCGAGCCCATGTCTCCACCTTGGCCTATCACTCCACCTCTTTCCCTATGGCTCCTCTTTTGCCCTTGATGAAACTGGCTTTGCCTCAGTCTTCAGAGCCCCCAGCTCCACATCAGTCTCGTGAACTTGTGGCTCTGCCTTGGCCCTCCAGACCAGCAGTGTCACCCTGGGTCTTTGCCCCTTCGGCTCCGCCTGGGTTTCCATTTTTTCCCAGATCTGCCTCTGTAGGTTGGGGCCCTGGTTTTGCCTGGGCCCTCCGTCGAGGCTCCACCCTGGCTCCTCCCTCCGTCGGCTACGCATTGACTCTTCCTCTGGTGGGTCCCCCATGGTCTCTTCCTCTGCCACCTCGGCTTTATCCTCATCTTTTGTGTGTGAACCACACTGTGCCAGTAAGTAGATGATATATTATGAATCACTTGTTTCACAATTTTGTGGTAGTATCAGTATACAACAGAGGTGGGTAGAGTATCCAAAAACTGTACTGAAGTAAAAGTAGAGGAACTTATAGAAATATTTACTCAAAGTAAAAGTAAAAGTAATAATCTTAATAGTTACTTGAGTAAGAGTAAAAACGTATCCAATGAAAAAACTACTCAAGTAGCTAGTCACTAGTTACTTCGGAGATATATAACAACAAAACAATAACTCGCGGCACGGATGTACCTAATAAAAATAAATAAAACATCTCCAGTTAACTAGCAGGGTATTCATTTTGTTCGTTTGTTAAATAAGAGGCTTTCTAGGGCTGAAATGTGTTGTTTTTGAAACCAAGCTTAGTGCACTGTAATCCCAAACAGTTGTACTAGCTCATAACTATTAAGGTCATAACAGTCAAATGTCGTTGTGCAGTTGACCAAACTATAAAGTGTTGAGCTCTGTTGAGATTTATGCCACTTTAATTGAATAGGGCTCAATATTTTATAGCTAATTTGTGTGGAACGCTCAAAAAGTTTAGGAACCATACAGTAGTGTCATGACGTTATCGACATCATGACGTTCTGGTGGGTGGGTCTTATCTCTCCCTCAGGAAAGCGGAGTCAGCCATCTTGAATTTGCCTTGATGCGGGGAAGTTTTGGCCAGCCCATGTGGATGTGGAACACAGTTTAATTTGTTTTTATTTGTTTGGAATGCGCACTTTTATCCCCCCGCTTCAAACCACCACCACCTCAGTTATTTTCATTAGTCTTATTGCCCTCGTTTTCTTAAGCGCCGTCTTATCATCAGCCCTGATTTGGTAAGTAACTCTAACGTTTTTTTATATTTTATATATATATAAACGGTTCTAAAAATATGTGAATATGTGTTGTAAATAGTTTACAAATCCAAGTAATTATAATTTTAGAAGTTGTTGAATGTGACAAATACGTTGACGTTAAGTTAACGTTACCTTACTTCATCTTACAACGGTGTAAGTTACCGTTAACGTTATCAGCGGTTTCCTGGATGAACTACATTTCCTATAATGCATGTTTGCCCGGGACATTGATGGTGGAGGAAGGTCCATGAGTTTGAACTCTCACTGTCTATGGAACTCTCTGGCGCGGAGGCCGAAAGCATAACGTTATCCCTGCTTCCCAGTTTCTGCCGGTGGTTGTTTTCGCTGTTCGCCGTTAATGCATGTGCGTACTTTGAGTAACGTTATACTTATTTCAATAAGTGTCCGCGTTACACAGTCAATATTTTACGTTGTCGAGCTGTGTGTATGTGTGTGCTAGCGTGAATGCTAAACAACATAATGTGAGTGTGTTATGATGCTAATCAGGCCTGTGTTTTTATTTCTTCGTAGGCTCAAGTATGTGGTTGTGAGATCATCTCGAAATCCTTTTAACAGTTCAGGTAGGATGTATTATGAAATAGTGTTAATAACAATTGGTTTTATTTTATGTGTTTCCACAGTCATTCTTTTGCTATTTCTCTAAATGTTTTTATCTCAACTGTGGGATCCACAGTTGATCACTTGAACCCTTTATTAATACTTTGTTAAAAACAACAACAACATAAATAGCAGATCTTATTGTGCCAGATTTGGAAACTTTTTTTTATCTGTATATTCACTTTTTTAAATTTCATTTATCATTATGTATTATTTTTAAAATCATCTTTGTGCGTATGTTGTGTACAGATATCGGACTACAAAGAGTGCTACAGAGAGTCAGCGTTTCACCATCAGACAGATGCCAATAGGTGAGTTTTGTAAAATTGTGTACTAATTTGAATTAAAAAAAAGAAAGATTTTCGCCCTGAATTATTCACAATGTTTAGGTTTTTTGCAGCAGAACAGACTTAATCAAATTACTGATGTGTTGTCGACTGGTTGGCATACTCATTCCCCCCCTCATTCAAAATTGTACACACATTTTAACTTAAAAAATAATAATAATAATAATTTTTGCAGAGTTCCACCGAATTAACGCTAACCTGCGCATTCAATTCTACAAGGAGCTGGACAGACACACGCCTAAACGCATCACCTTGTTCAGAGACAAGGCCACCAAGACTGGCAAGATAGCAGAGGAGCCAAGCTCATGAGGATTTATGACCTTCAGGTGAATTTTTAACTTGGCATGATTCAGAAACAGATTATTAACATATTGTTTGCAGAGAACTGTAAGAAGCCATAGTGTGAATTGCCTCGACTGTGCCCCGAGGTTAAGTGATTATGCCATGAACACAACATTGTCATCTCATCAGAGATAGACATCTTGACAAGATGTATTCTATCAGAAAGAGGAACCTTCAATTTGAAGAAGTCCAAATAACTACTGTTTTCGTAAAATTTGAATTACAATTTTAAGTTTTTTCCTTTGTGAGTTATTAAAGTATTTACAATAGAAAGTTATTAATTTGAAAAATGTTTTACTGAAGAAATGGTGACCCAAAATACTGAATCTACCATCTATAGCAATTACCACCATCAGAATATGGAGCTATTTAACACTTTGATTTTTTTTAAAGTGTTTGCTCTGCATTTGTGTAATTACTATTGTAATGGATATTTTTTTTGGTCCATCTAGGAACAACGTGATGTAAATATGAGACGGGCCCTCGTCCTTCGTGCACTTCCTGTGTACCTTCGTGAAGATGCCTTCAAGTTCTTCAGGACCTGTAATGTAAGTGTACTGGCCTCACTATCAATCCCTTTGTCTAGCTATTCAATCAGCTTAAACATATGACATCACTCAAAGAACTCTAGGAGAACCAGTGGGGTATTCCAGAAAGCAGGTTATGTGAAAACTCAGAGTGAATTCTGAGATGAGGGAAACTCTGAGTTATCCATTCCAGAGGGAAACCCTAACACTAACCCAGGACCAGCTCCTCTGCCTCTGTCGGACGTGGCAGAAAATGTCTGCTTCCTGTTTTCTCCCCTGTTGCCATGGTGAATCACAGCTCCATTGATGATGGCTTTTTACTAGTCGTCAGGCACGAACTCAACTCAGAGTTAACATACTCAGAGTCGACTTACCTAACTCAGATCAGCTGTTCTGGAACTGAAAACTCAAGAGTTTCACTTCACAGGGTAAGTCAACTCAGAGTTCAGGGTTAGGCTCAGAGTTTGTTGAACCTCCTTTCTGGAATACCCCCCAGGACCTGTTTATGAAGTTTACTTGAGTTGTTATTCTGTAAACTGACATGTAGAAATTACATAAATGAAAGGGTAAGTATAAAGCATTCCACTAAACACAAAGTATGCTAACAGATAGGTGTGAAACTAACATAAGATATAAGCATATGTAAAGAAAATAGTTTAAACATATGGCTTAGTTGCAGTCTAAGTGCTAAGTGACAGTAATGTTTAGACATCTTTAGCATGATTTGTATCCTTGAGGGGCTGAACTCATTCTTGTATTATTTGTGTTTTATAGTCAGCAGATGGTCCAGACCTCACCGACACTCCGGTGGCTCTCCTGACAGTCGTCACGGATGACACTACTGATGCGGCCCTCTTCAGCCCTGAGAGCATCTGTATTGTCGTGGAGGATGAAATACTTGTGAGTGGTCCCACAAATCTGGCTGACTCATTTCTCCTGCTCTTTGGGTACGTCTATGCACTAGACCTACAGTACCCAAAGAACCTTGAGCTTACATTCACATTTATCCAAAAAGTTGTGATGTGTCTTGAGGACAACAAACCACTGAAAGGGCGTCTACTGACGCTGAAGAATGATTTGTTCAATGAGTGAATCACTGTTGAGTATTGAGGAAGTTTTTGTTTTTTTCCCCCTCTTTACAAATGTAATCATTTGCCTCTTCTACCTCAGATTTAAGATGTGACACTGTTTGCCTCTTCTACCTCAGATTTAATACATTGATTGTTAATAGATAAATATCACAACATTGATGTATTGCCCAGCCCACGTTGTGGGAAACGACTGTTCAATTCATGCACTATACATTTTTAATGTTCTGTTGCCTAATACCTACCTTGATGCACTAACTTGATGTTGCCAGTGAAGTACGGCACAGTAGAAACCAGTACTTTATTTAAATGTTTTATTTTAAAAAAGTGAGTTGCAGCCTTCAAGGTACAGTAAGTGCCAAAATGTTTTTAAACAGTGTTAAATGGCTCCACATTCTAATAGTTGTCATTGCTGTTGAGGATGGATTATACTTAGAATCTTATTGAATTTTATCATGAATCCTTTGTGAGTTTTAATCATAATGTTTACTGAATAATGTGAGATGGAGACCCAAAATACTGAATCTACCCTCTGTAGCAATGACCACTATCAGAATATGTAACTATTAACACTTAATGTACTTTAAAACACATTTTGTTTTTATGGATTCATTTCCTTTTCCTTTTGTTTTAATTTATCACAAGCACTTTGTTTTGACTGAGCTCCTTTGATTCGTGCCTTTTAAAAAGCGCATTTTGTTAAATAAAAAAAAATTGTTAAATTGTCACTGTGGTGTCACTTTCATGTTTTCTAACATTATTAGCTGATTATAATTGTGTAGTGGGCCGACATCAGTATTTCAGTTTAGAATTAATTTTGAGTGCATGTCCCACATTATGAGTTGAAAATTGTTGAAAATTGAGTGTATTTCCCACATTATATGAGTTGAAAAATATTGAAAATTTTGAGTGAATTACTCCCTAATTATAAGTTGAGGAATATCAATATTTATAAGGTAACATTGAGATAATTTAAGGCAACTGGAAATGTAATTTTTATTTTATGTAAACTTAAAACTTTTAAAAACATCACTAAAATATTTTTGTGTAATCTGTTACAAAATAATTTTTGAGTTCTGTGAACTTATTAGGGTTTACAGTGTGCTCGTTGCCGCTGCTATCAGTGGCGCGGATACAGTGTTCTCTTGTGGCTCACACACAGTCGGACGCACACTTCAATCTATCTCCGTTGTGGAGACTCTCTATTCGTTCCGGTGAAATCACAAAACAAAATGCACACAAATGTGTCCTTGCTTGATATACAACCACTGATAAACATATTCGGTTTTGATCAGGAAAAAAAACTATACGAGTGTGGATTAGAACTCAGAATATCTGACACGCTTGGCAAACATAGACTATGAAGGTACACAAGCGAGGTTCGCAGATCTATGGATTTATTCACAAGGAAAATTCTTGGCACTAACAATATATATTAGTAGATCTCATTTAATGGCAAAGTAAACCCAACTCAGTATTGAAATTGATTTCTGGACATCGTAATGTTATTTTTTCCGAAAATAGTTATTGTACACATATATTGTACATATATCTTAGCATTGTATAGCATGACTTGCAGTCCTTGCAGTCTGTGAGGTAAACTAAACCCTATTGGCTATTTGAAAAGGGGATGAGCGATTCAATATGTCCCACCTTAGCTTCCTGTTTCAGTTGAAATTACATCAACGCATCATACAAAGCTGCACAATCCAAGTCACTTCAGTGGACCTTTCATGCATTGCATTAAAATAAAATAATGAGAGGAACGTCGCCCAGCATAACAAAGTAAAAGTACAGTTTTTATAGGAAATGAACTCGACTTAAAGTAAAAGTACCCACATTTAAATCTACTCTTAAAAGTACAAATAATTAAAAAAAAATACTCAAGTAAATGTACTTCGTTACTACCCACCTCTGGTATACAAATTGGTTGATCATGAACAAATGATGGACAAATCACAATTATATGAGTTAGGCTAATTGTAAATCAAAGGTACTCAATTATGTGTAAGTGATCACAGGTGTTTTCAATTGTGTTGCATTGAATTTTGGGACATTGTTTTTTAATTGTTCATAAAAATGCATAAGGAAACTCTACTTCTCAACTTAGAAATAATACAGTTATTAAAAGGTGAGACAATTTTGAATAATTTGACATTTAAGTGATATGGCACAGGGAGTTTACTAACTTCTGTTGTATTTTGTACTTGTCCCCTACCAATAATAATATGACCAAATACAATTTGTCATAAAAATATGACAAATATGGCGTCTTCTGGATGGTTGCACACTGACCTGAGTCAAAAGAGACCACCCCCAAATTGTCTGCCGAAAATTGTAATCACACTCTCAAACTTCCAAGCCTGGATGCCAGCCGAACTTAGCCCCGCCCACAACATTTTTAGGTCGGGAAGTTCGGTCTGGATTTGATTCGTTGTGGAGCAATTATGCTCGAATCAGAGCTGTTCAGACCAATCAAATTGTCAGGGCGGGCTTTATACGATGATGGACAGATGATCAACTGTAACGTAATCATCCACGTCACCAACGAGCGCTTGGGTTGAATTCATTTAAAACAAAGATGACTGCTGCTGGAGAATTGAGATTTCACACTTACAAATAAGTCAGATAGAATAAATGCATATTTGGCGTGCTGTCCGAGGAGAGGCTCCAGGCTCGGTATTCGGCCCGAACCCAAAGTACTCCCCCCGTATTCCAGGCTGTGGAAGAACAAGCCAAGAGTGAGTGGAGGGATGCTGAAAACTGTCAAGGAATGTTAGGTGAGTTGACAGAGTGAATACATATATGCTTCCTCTCATGCTGATAGGGTAGACATGGTAATTGTTTGATGAAAAGTTGATTGGATTGATTATTTGAACGTGCTCCTCCCAAACTTTGTTTATGAAACATCATGTGTAGATTCCGCCATCGCGTCTGTTATGGAAGATATCGACAGCGCATTCATTTTAAAAGAGGAACAGAGAACCGCGATCAAGGCATTTGTCGATCGGAAAAATGAATGAAGAACATACGTCACTTACTCCGTTGCTCTGATTGGTTGTAGGTCTATCCAATTGAGTGCAGAGGCATTTTCTTTCCTGGTTCGGTGAGAAGGGTATTCCTGCACAACCAGAGGCTGCAGTTTCAGGACCCCAGTTCCAGGACCCTAGTTTTTTGTGACAGCGCCACCTACCGAACTGGATCACCAAAAACACTAATTTAAGATGGACGACATGGACACCAATCAGACTGTGAGTACTGTGGCCGGGCGGGGAACGACACGACAGAACAAAAGACTTTAGTGAGCCCCGGAGGGTGAGTTTATTGAAGAGCGTGGTGAAAACAAACAATACTGGTGGGTGAGGTGACGGCGTCGTTGATGCTCGTGCTGGGTGAATCCTTCCTTCCCTGGTGCTTTCCTGGTGACAGTGGCCGGTGAGGGGTGGGTGCGGGAACGCGCGTTCACCCCGGTGAGTGAGTCCAGGAAGTGCTGAACCAATCGGTCACGGCGAGTCTGGGGAATAAGCGAGACAGAGAGTCGGTAAGTGTTACCCTTCATTGGAGATCCTTCTCCCCCGTCTGTGGTGAGCTATCTGCTTATATTGAAGGTTTTTCCGTGATCGATTGGTCCGTGGTGAGTGACTCCAGGTGCCGCTTGTGTGTTGCCAGGGCGACGCTGATTGTTCCTCGGGACTCCCGCCACACTCCCCCCCCCAAGCGACGTCCTTGTCCCGGAGGTGGAAACAAAAAGGGGAGACCAGGGGTGGGAGGGGAGTGACCCCTGACAGACCTGAATACGCTGCCCAGGACCGAGAGAGACCGTCGGCGTTGGTGTTGCTGGAACCGGCCCGATGGCGCACATCAAAGTGGAAGTCCTGGAGCGAGAGGAACCACCTTGTGACTCGAGCATTCGTGTCTTTCGCCCGGGCCATCCACTGCAGAGGAGCATGGTCTGTAAAGAGAGTGAAATGTCGGCCTAACAAATAATACCTCAGCTCCAGGACTGCCCACTTGATGGCGAGAGCTTCTTTCTCCACGGCTGCGTACTTTCTCTCGGCCTGGGACAGCTTACGGCTGATGTATATCACCGGATGCTCCTCTCCCTCCTGTATTTGGGAGAGCACGGCCCCCAATCCCGTGTCCGAAGCATCCGTTTGGAGCAGGAAGGGACAGCTGAAGTCTGGAGCACGCAACACGGGTTCTGTTGTCAGGGCCTGTTTAATGTGTTGAAAGGCTTGTTCGGCCTCTTTAGTCCAGCTGACCCGTTCTGGCTGTCCCTTCCTGGTCAGGTCCGTCAGGGGGGCGGCTATAGAGGAGAAACTGGGGATAAAGCATCGGTAGTATCCCGCCAACCCCAAGAACGCACGTACCTGGGTCTTGTTGAGGGGTTTTGGGGCGTCCAGGATTGCCTTGACCTTGTTCTCCTGTGGCTTGACGAGTCCTCTTCCTACTGTAAAACCCAGGTACCTTGCTTCGTTCATGGCTAGGTGGCATTTTCGGGGGTTGGCGGTTAGCCCAGCCCGACGGAGCTCGGAGAGCACCCTCCGGAGTCGCTCCAAATGGTCCTCCCATGCCTCCGAGTGGATTACTACGTCGTCGAGGTAGGCCGCTGCATAGGATTGGTGAGGGCGGAGTACCACGTCCATTAGACGTTGAAACGTCGCTGGGGCCCCGTGCAGGCCAAAGGGAAGGGTCCGGTAATGCCAGTGGCCAGAGGGTGTCGAGAAGGCTGTTTTGGGCCTGGCTTCTGTGGAGAGGGGGACTTGCCAATAGCCTTTAGTAAGGTCGAGCGTGGTGATGTACCGGGCCCTTCCCAGGCGTTCCAGAAGTTCGTCCACTCGGGGCATGGGGTAGCTGTCAAAGTCGGAGATCTCATTTAGGCGTCGGTAGTCATTGCAGAAACGTAGGGTGCCGTCCGGCTTAGGCACCAGGACTATCGGGCTGGACCATGGGCTCCGGGATGGTTCAATTACCCCCAGTTTGAGCATCTTCTGTATCTCCTCCTCTATAGCTTGCCGGCGGGCCTCTGGGACTCGATAGGGCCGTTGCCGGATGACGACGCCAGGAGGAGTGTGGATGTCATGGGAGAGGACGTTAGTCTGGCCGGGGGTGTCGGAGAAGACGTCCTGGAACTGACCGACCAGGTGCCGCAGCTCTGTCTTTTGGGCGGCGGAGAGGTTAGGGTTGGTGTCCACAACCACGGGGTCTGGGACGGTGAGAGCGAGTGCTTGGTCTTGATCCCCGACCCACTTCTTCAACAAGTTGATATGGTATAGCTGGACGGTTCGTCTACGACCAGGTTGTCTTACCCTGTAATTGACTGGGCCGACTCGCTCTTCTATGGTATATGGGCCTTGCCACTGAGCTAGGAACTTGCATGCTGCATTGGGGACCAAGACCATCACTCTATCTCCTGGTTGAAACTCCCGCGGTTGGGCCGCCCGGTTGTAGAGACGTTGCTGGGCTTGTTGGGACTTTACCAAGTGTTCCCGGACTAATGGCATGACGCGGTCGATCTTACTCCTCATGTCTTGAACATGTTCGATGACGGTCCGGTATACTGCCGGCTGCTGTTCCCAGGCTTCTCGGGCTACGTCGAGGAGACCACGGGGTTGTCGTCCGAAAAGGAGTTCGAATGGAGTGAAGCCCGTGGATGCTTGTGGTACCTCTCGGATGCCGAATAGAACATAAGGAAGAAGCAGGTCCCAGTCCTTTTTATCTTCTGCAGCCACCCTTCGTAACATTTGCTTCAATGTCTGATTAAATCTCTCGACGAGCCCGTCGGTCTGGGGATGATAGACTGAGGTTCTTACTTGCTTTACCTTCAGCAGCCGGCAGAGGTCAGCCATTAGCCGGGACATAAACGGGGTTCCCTGGTCGGTCAGTATCTCCGACGGTAGACCCACCCGGCTGAAGAGCAGGAACAGCTCACGAGCGATGGCTTTGGCGGTGGCTTGGCGAAGGGGGACTGCCTCCGGGTACCGGGTGGCGTAATCGACGATGACCAGAACGTGTTCGTGCCCCCGGCCAGACTTCGGCAACGGCCCCACGATGTCCATCCCGATCCGCTCAAAGGGCACCCCAATGATGGGTAAGGGGATCAACGGGCTGGGGGGAGGTTTCCGGGGAGACGTCCGTTGGCACATGGG
This sequence comes from Leuciscus idus, assembly GCA_021554675.1. Taxonomy (NCBI): domain Eukaryota; kingdom Metazoa; phylum Chordata; class Actinopteri; order Cypriniformes; family Leuciscidae; genus Leuciscus; species Leuciscus idus. The sequence goes on from CM038627.1 coordinate 42,294,521, forward strand.
ACAGGCTTGGCAAAACCTTTTTACTTCTGCTTCGAGCCCCGGCCAGTGGAATCTGTCCCGGATACGTTTGGTTGTGTTCTGGGCCCCCAGGTGGCCGGCCATGGGGTGGGAGTGTGCCAACTCGAGGACAGTTTCCGTCTTGCTCTTTGGGACCACTAGAAGATGTTTAACCTCCCCCCGCCGCTCCGCGACACAGTACAGCAGACCGTTTTGGACGACGAAGTAAGGGAGAGGGTGAGGTGCTGGAAGGACCTCCTGGCCCTCTAGGAGGCGTACTTGTCGCCAGCAGTGTTTCAGTCTGTCGTCCTCCTTCTGGGCTTTCCCGAAATCTCCCCCTCCAGTAACCTGCTGAAAAACATTATGGAAGAGGTTAGTGTTATGAGTGGGGGACTCACCCTCTCCTCTACTGCCGGACGTCAGCAGGCTGGAATGGCTCTCGGACCCCCGCGACGGTTGGTGACGTGGACGCCGACGCGGACGAGCAGGCTGTGTGGCGATGGCCAAAGCGGCGTCCAACCCCGGCCAGTCACGTCCCAACAGCAGCGGTACTGGTAGGTCCTTCAGGATTCCGACTTCGAGAGTCCAGGCTTTTCCACCTTTATGGAAGGTAAGTATATTAGTAAATACCTGGCGGGTGTCCCCGTGGACACAGGTAATGGGCATTGTTGACTTGGAGCTTGGCCGGGGTTCCAGTGTGCTGGGTCGAGCGAGGGAGACAGCGCTCCCCGAGTCCAGCAGGGCTCGGTATCGTCGGCCCTGGACCTTCACGGTGGTCGTGGGTGCTCCTCGGGGGGTCTTTCGGTGAACCACACAGCCTGCCATCCATGCCTTGGTCGGCGGGGAGGGTGGATCAGTGGGCATCGGCTCGTCGCGGGGGCTGGACGGTCTGTGTACTGGTCGTGGGGTGCCCTCCGGCGGCCGTCGCTCCTGGATCACCCTCCGGGGAAAAGGCGGCGCTCGCTCCCCGGCCTCCCGGTGGTAGGTGGCGTCCGCCAGTTCGACCGCTTCAATAAGTCCACCGATGGTCTTGGGACCCCTCATGCCGGCAGCTTGCCTCATCGAGCGCGGCAGCGCTCTCAACATACGGTCGACTACTACCCGTTCGGCGACTTGAGAAGGTGATGGGGCGTCTTCTAAGAGCCAGTGTTCGGCCAACCGCATCAGATCGGCAGCCTGGGCGCGCACTGGCAACCGGGCTTTAAACTCCCAGTCATGGAAACGCTGGGCTGCGGTGGTCGCTGATAGTCCAAGGCGACCTAAAATCTCTCTTTTTAATTCGTTATAATTATTTTGAGAGGATGCTGGTAATGAAAAATATGCCCGTTGGGCCTCACCCGAGAGCAACGGCGCCAGTGCTGCAGCCCAATCACCTCTCGCCCAGCCCTCTGTGCGGGCAACCGACTCAAACATTTTTAGGTAGGCCTCGATGTCATCATCTGCGGTTAGTTTGGGTAGTAGTCGAGCGGCGGTGACGCGTGGATCGGGTAGGGGAACGTTTTGAGCGGCCGGGAGGCGTAGATCTGCTAAATAACCTTGAATTTGTCCATGTTGTTCTGTCAGGAGCTCAAAACATTGTTGCTGGCGGACGCTCACCTCTGTTAGTTGTTTAACCAGCTCCTCCATGCTGCCGGGGAGGAGCGCGCCTGAAAAGAAAAAAAGAAACCGGAAGTAAACAAAAGATCGTCTTGTTCGTCGGCGTTCTCAGGCCCGTTCACTTGCCCGCATTCTCCACCACCTTGTGGCCGGGCGGGGAACGACACGACAGAACAAAAGACTTTAGTGAGCCCCGGAGGGTGAGTTTATTGAAGAGCGTGGTGAAAACAAACAATACTGGTGGGTGAGGTGACGGCGTCGTTGATGCTCGTGCTGGGTGAATCCTTCCTTCCCTGGTGCTTTCCTGGTGACAGTGGCCGGTGAGGGGTGGGTGCGGGAACGCGCGTTCACCCCGGTGAGTGAGTCCAGGAAGTGCTGAACCAATCGGTCACGGCGAGTCTGGGGAATAAGCGAGACAGAGAGTCGGTAAGTGTTACCCTTCATTGGAGATCCTTCTCCCCCGTCTGTGGTGAGCTATCTGCTTATATTGAAGGTTTTTCCGTGATCGATTGGTCCGTGGTGAGTGACTCCAGGTGCCGCTTGTGTGTTGCCAGGGCGACGCTGATTGTTCCTCGGGACTCCCGCCACAGTACCGATATTCAATTAAGTTTCATTTTATAACGTTTAAATGAAGCAAAGTTTATATAGCCAAAGTGAGAGCTGCTAACTATGAATTAATAATCAATTCCCACGAATTTAGAATTTGTGTGCTAGTTTTATTAATTTCTACGACGTTCTTAATTCGTGGCCATGATTTAATGAATCCTTGTTGAGTTTTAATGACTATAATAAGTAAATCTAGCCAGCACATTAATTAAACTTAAAAAGATGACAAAAGCATGTTGATGTGTGTAAGATTTACCTGTAGCTTACTGTATAAGTGTGAAACTTGCTTAATACTCATTGTTTTACCATATTAGTTAAGTATAAAATATATTTTGTGCTGACTGCATGGTTGCACTACAATATGTTATTACCCTGTCGTTTTGCAATCATGAATGAGACGTTTGGCAGTTTTAATAGTTTGTTACAATTTGGCCTAATCTGCAGGCCTACGCCACACACAGTCCATGGTTATCATGTGTTAGTTTCTGTAATGTTCTGCATGGTCAATATTAAGTGATTTTATGGATTTGGTTAGGATCATTGTAGGGCAGATGATGAAAAAATGCACTAGGGATATTTTCATTGAGATGATCTCAAAATATTCTAACAATAAGGCTCTCTCTTTTTCAAGATGCATATAACAATCCAAAAAGGAAGATCCTTGCCCGAATTGGAGAGATGCACCACATGCTGCAACTACTTTCACTGCCCGTTCTGTAGTTCAGCTCTGTTCCAGTCAACAAAGTTGAGCAAGGTCAAAACCCATTTAGAGAGCCATTTCAGTCGTGCAGTTCTCCATGAAGGTAAAGTTTTCAAACATTCCCTCAGGAAATGCAATTGGAGTTAAAATGTGCATTAAAAGCAGCATGAATTTTATGATCAGTTCCATTTGAGCAATTAATCAAAACAACTGTCTCTCTGATTTGTTTTTGGAAACCAAACACCTAATTCAGATTTTGGTAAACATAATTTACACATTTAAATAAATGATCTATGGTTCTATGTTCTTGTTTAGGGTATACCATTCACAGATGTGGGTTAGATTGCCGACCACAGTTGCATTACCACTGTATCCACTGCCAGTCAACGCTGTTACGTAAATCTGACTTCATTAAACACCTGTCTTTGTGCGAGAAGCACCCTGCCATAACCAGCACAATCCCAGCTCCAACATTTACAACCATCCCATCTCCAACAAAGACCATGTTAGCATTTCCAACAACAGCAACCACTACCATCCCAGATCCACTAAAGCAACCACCACCATCCCAGATCCAACAACAAAAAACACCACCATCCCATCTCTAACAACAGCAACCACCACCACTCTGCCAACCACCCCAAGTGAACAGATGCGAAGGGTCCGTGTGAAGGAAATACTAAAGAAAAAGTGCCCCATATGCCACCTTCTCATGCATAAGACAAATTTAAAGAGGCACATAGAAAGGAAGCACACAAGTAAACATAAGGACATCACAGCATCCTCTCACCTTCAGAATTAATGTATCGATCTGGAGAATGGAATTTATACTGTCCACAAATTATTTCATGGTACCAGTATACCTCTGCATGTTCAAAATAAAATATGGGGGGAAAATCAACGTTTTCTGTGAATCCACTGAGTGCCAGGTGAACATGGAGTTGGCATGGAGGAGTGGGTTGAAAGCATATCAGTGCATACACCTCTCTCTCTCTCTCTCTCTCTCAGAGTTGAAGCCTACAGCCATTCTATCTGTGCAGCAACTGATGAAAAAGGAGGTATGTTTGGTGCTGTTGTTACTGCAAAAATGACATATATATAAATATACATTCTTGAATCATTCTTGAGTCTTGTCTTGCCTCTCTACAACCTTTAAAATATCTGGCTGTAATTTAGTGACTGCATATGCTGATTCCATCTTTATTTTACCTGATAATGAGCTAATTAGTTAAACTTAAGGAGGTTAATCAATATACAGTGTAATTCAAGAAACTAAGACTTACTCCACTTTTTCAGTTGTTTAAAGATTGATATACATTTTTCATTTATATTTTGTGTAAATTCATTTGTTTAAATTGAAAATTGTGACTCACTTTGTGTATACATTTTGTAATTAACCTCTGATGCGTTTTGAATAAAAAATGACATTTATAAAAAGAAAATACTCCTGAGATTAAATATCCTGATACTATGTACAAAGTAACTAAACCACCTGGGTCTTAGAACTGCGGTCCTGAAACTGCAGCCGCCATATCATCCAGTTCGGTAGGTGGCGCTGTCACAAAAAACTAGGGTCCTGGAACTGGGGTCCTAAAACTAGGGTCCTGGAACTGCAGCCTCCAGTTGTGCAGGAACATACTACTGGGTTCAGTTGAAACACGCCCCATAATCACAGCCCAGTGGAGCAATATCAGACTCATATTCTGACTAGAATCTGAGTATGACGACGTCAGGCTACAAACTTCCCCTAGTTTAAAAGCAAAATTCCTTATACATACTCATCATTCACAATTTAGGTAAAAAAACACAAAACCCCTTGATTACATGCACACCAGCATACAGATGACAGAGCCTACAGTAATCTCATAGACCCCACCCTCCCACCGCTCTTGAGATTGCCCATTCATATTTTGATTGAAAAAGGGTTTGATTAATATGTATATTTATTAATAGAGAGAAGAAGAAAAAGCAGGGAAACATATGCAATGCTTTAAAGCTACAATATGTAAGATTTTTGTAATAAAATATCCAAAAATCACTTGCACAGTGTGATATATTTCCTGCAGTTGTGTACTTACTGTGGCGAGTGCGACTTCGACCTATTCAAGGTCTTAAATTTTAATGAAGACACCGACTACGCCACCCGGGGAGTTTCGCCCCGGGAAATAGAATTAGACTAGTTTGATGACTCAAGTAAACATAATATTTCCAGAAAGCACACAGGTTCGATTCATGCACGAAGCCAGAGACGTAGTTCCAGTAAAACAATTTTATTTGTACCATTAAAATCAAATATAAAGTATCATTCACAAGAAATAAAGAAAAAAATAAAGAAAATGGGAGTGCTGAGGCCTTACCAGTGGAGGAAACCGGGTCAAAGTTGTGGGATCTCAGGGGTTAAGGATTCCCTGATCACACATATACACACAATAAAATAGCCAAACTCCAAAACACACCAAAAAAGGGAAAACACAGCACACAGGAGGAGACACCACCACCGAGGACACCGATACCACCACTTCCGGCACTCAGCACTAAAAGAAGAACATTCAGTTAAAGACAGAAAAATAACCAATAAACCGTAACTCAATGAAAACACAAAAAGAAAATCTTCTTTACAAATACTTAATCCAAAGAATATATAAACTAATCAAAAGTATTTGTCAAGACAGAAAAATAAACAAACCATCAATCGATGAAAACACACAAAAAAAGGAAAATCTTCTTTATAGACACTTAAACCAAAAAAAAAATATATAAACTAATCAAAAGTATTTATCAAACAACAAAAGCCACACACACACACACTAATAAACACAGGCGAGCCACAGAATGGCACAGTTATCGTCTGTGTCAGTCACTGAGATACTAGTAAAATGTTGTGCGCGACGAATCCCTCGCTGTAAAGTGCATAGGTGCGTTCAGAACCCAGAGTGAGCTCGTATAGCTTTCAATGGTCCATAGTTAAGCAGAAATCAGTTGAAACAGCAATCCGTAGAGACAAAACAGCAGCGTGGCAGGAAGGGAGAAACTCATATAGACACCGGCGCCAGCAAGCGCTTCACGGTCCTGTCAGGGAGCTTCACATCTATAGACCGACCGTGTCGTTAGTACAGCTACACGAAGCCAGCAGCACAACGCAACCCGGTTCCGTTACAGGAAAGATCGGGTTTGAGACAGGAGAAACACTGTCCAATAACCGCGACTGCACCACGAACGCGAGAGGACCCACAGCGAAAGTGCGCCTCTGACGACAACAACACAGAGTGACACGAGGGCTCACCCTCTGCCCATATAGCATGCAGTTACGTCCTGATTGGTCCAGAGAGTGTGATTGACACAGCTGCAATCAATCAACCTGCTACATTACAATATCCCAAAAGTTCCCAAAGATTTTTAATTAAGAGAAATTCCAATTTTAAATAATGGCTCGTCCATGTTCACTTGTAGCCTGTCAATTATGTAATATCCGCGTTATCCCTGGTTTCCGCTCGTAACCATGGTGACAGACGTGGACAACTGCGTTACGTCTAGCGGCACGCTCACGCTGTTGTTGTTTCGTTCAAACATTATGGACCATGGCAAGCAGACTTTGGGGCAAAAGGAGAACTAAAACGAGGATCAATATCAGCGTGGCGTTTTCGAGAGGCCGAGAGCTCCACGTCTGTGACGAACTTCGACTTGACAGAGACGTCTTGCATGTACTTTATTAGACAGGTGAGCAAATGTACATAAAACTAATCAATGTTATATAGCTCAACATGATGAAATGTTAGAATATGATCAGCATGTTATTCTAATGTTGATCTAGCTTACTGCTAGTCTCATACAGACAGACAAATGACACATAGAATAACATTGTAACTTTCAACACACTCAAATACAGTTTAGTGTGATAGTGTAGACCAAGCGAAACAGCGCTGCGTTACCTCACAAGTTTCATTCGTCTAATAAACTGACCTGTATAGTAATTCAGCTCTTGTGGGTAGTTTGGTAGAATGAAATGTCCTCATTCCTTTATATCCGCGGGACTCGCGTGTGGCGCTGATATCTGTCTCTCATTAGCAATCGCGCCCTGCTTCACCACAGTCATGTTAAACACATCAATGTTTTCACTCATACATAAACATTATTTGATCCTTCGGCATGACGACAAGTTCCATAATTCTGCTTATGCGTCATCAACCTACGCCTTTGTTATTGTAAAAGGTTAGCCCCTTAGCGGCGAAAATAAATATTGTAGCTTTAATATAGTGGTTCTTAAACCACTGGTCAGGTCAGTAGCTCATTAGCAGAGACTCCCAGACCAGAAATGGGATTGTGAGAATCCATGAACAGGGTTGAGCTGCACTGCTTTGGAACGCAAACATACAGTTATAGTCTGCCATCATTTTATATGCCTGACTGACTCTTGGCAGAATCACAATCATGCTCCATTTATTTTCAAAATAATTGGTTTAGATGTTCATCCTCTGCCTGAACTAGACACTCCAAACAGAGTCTTCCAGAGACAGATGTGCAGACACATGCACTGTTTTAGGATGTGGGAATTCCACTCTTGAAATTGGAGCACAGAGAAAAGAGGAATTTGCAAGAGAGAGAGTGGTGGGCAGAGCAAAGACTTTGATCTGCAGTAGCTGCAAGCTCAATAACAGAGGGTTAAAATAGCTCAGACAGCTTCAGCTTTTTTTTTTTTATTTTTTTATTTTTTACGTCCATTCAGTTTGGGAATGCTCATTAGCATTGCAAATAGTGCTAGCAGTATATATATATTTTTTTCAGTGGCACACCAAAATCCCATTAACTACAACCTTCAAATGTCTTTTTTAAAAGGAATGAAGAAGTGCTTTTTACGGGACCCACAAAAATGGGCAACTGTAATTTGCATTTGGAATCCATCCAAAAACAAAGAAAGATTTGCTTGCGGTCTTGCCACCAAAGATAGCCTGCGAAAAAATTTCTGACAGTGTCAGAAATATAGCATTATCATCTCACAGTGTGTTTTCTGCTACGACCTAACATCTACTGACTAGGCAATAAAAAAGCAACATGAAATGGCACATTGATCAACGCGACATGGCTCTAAAACTTAACTACTTACCTCAAGCTCCATTTGCAAGATTGGCATGCATGATGAGGTGAAATACCCGCTAAAAAATGGGTTAGCTGTTAAGCGCTTGTGGTAGATTTTCCCCTACACACCTGAATTAGGTTGAATCGAGTGTCCCTGACACCTGAAAATATTATACTCCGTTGAGTTCACCTCTGACCGCTCGGGTTGATGCCTAAGTGTAGCTATTCTGACCGCGTAAAATGCCTAAGAATTATAGTTACCTGACCGCAATCCTACCCCGCCTAAGAGTCAAACAACGTCTTGTTCCGTTTGAACACTATCATTTGGGAATATGGTCTCTAGTGTTCTTAACTCGCTCCACACTATCACTTGGGAATAGAAGTAAGGCCCCGTTTACACGAAGGGAAGACACAGATATTTCCCTGCGGTTTGGCCTCTCATTTACACGAAAACCCCGTTTTTTATCACAGAAAACGATTATTTCTAAAAACTCCGGCCAAAGTGGAGATTTCTGATAACGCCGGTTATGTGTTGCCGTGTCAGCTGGGAGAAACGGGGTTTTAGGTTCTCAAACGTCACATTATTCGCCACGAAATGAGAAAATGCTTAACGTCATGTGAGTGCCCATAGGTTTGGCATAGTTATGATGGTGCTCGACGGCGTATTTATGCGGGTTCATGTAAATGACAACTTTTTTGAAAACGATGTTGTGTGCACGATGTTATTATTATTTTTATAGAATAGGAGCATGGCAAAAATGACATGAAACATTACATCATTTCCCTACAATTTGATTGGTTCTTCATATGCAAACCCTTTTGTTACTAGGTAGGAGCAAACTTAGATTTCAAATCATTCGAAAAATAGAAAAGGGTTAGAAGTTCATTTGATTACTCAGTATGTCATGAGACCATTCTAGACAGTATATTTTTGATATTGTCTAGCCAGCATCTCAGAATTTTCCACTGGTTTCGACACAATCTTCAGAGTACATTTTGTTCAAGTGTTAGTATGTTAGGCCTAAAGGAGAAGTAAGGTTAGATGTTAGAATTACTATTTTATTCATTAAAAAATCCATCACATGCTCCACTGCTTAGAGTTCCCCGTCTCATCGTTCTTAAGATCAGTGGCACGGCCCCTTTTTGCACTTTTTTTGTAAATAATAGAACTAAGTTCTTTTTCATGACTTAATAACTCTTTTTAACATCAGGTATGTCCCGTTTTTAACTGTCTCATCATGATTTCCATTACTTGTTCTGATACTGACTGGATCCAGCTGACTATGGTAACATTGGTGTAAGGGAAACAGGTAAATTTAGCTCAAAGAGAATTATTAATTAATTAAATTTTGATAGAATCACTACTTTTACAGCCGAGCAAATGACTCGTCCAGTGTTCACTTGAACGGGCCGGAACTATCAGCTATGCAGTGGATATCAATATCCAAACTATAGTAAAAACATTATTTATTAGCACGATAACAAGATCAAGGGTTTAAAGGCATATTTACACAGTAAATGCGGCACAGAAACCCAATCTGAAGTGGCATAAAACCACGAAAATGTGCATTTACACAGACTGTTTATTGCTGTTCTGAAGCGGCATAAATGCATTTACACAGGAATTAAAATAGTGGGAAACATACCTTTGAAAATATGTAAAATACAATTTAAAAATTAGTTTGAACAAAAACAAATGCTATAAAATAAGGTTTAAAATAAAAAATAACAAATAATATAAACGGAATAAATAAAAATACGAAATTTTAAATACATTTTCTGCGCATGCTACCGTGTATCATGCGCTGGGCAGTTTAAAACAATGTCAGCTTCTGTGGTATTGACAGTTATTTTCTTTTTCTTAACAAAATTGTTCCAATTGGGAAAAAAACACTTCAAATAAATTATGAATTACTACGTCGGGTACTTCGCTGCAAAATTAAAAGAGGCAGACATTTGTTTCAAAGAGCCAGAAAGTCACTCTGGCGCAGACACAACAAATGAAAATTGCTACTAGCATTAGCTTTCCAGGCGAGACAGCAGATGTCACCAGACCGCCGTCGTGTGGGTGAAACGTCGTCCGCCAGTAGATGTTTTTTGGAATGTAACGATACACAATTACAGTGACACTGATTGGGTTAAGCATTTTAGGATGACTCAAGATACTTTTATGACTTTTATGACCGACCTACAAAGGACGATTACAAACTGGCAGAACCCAATTGATTACAGACGACGACTCGCTGCCGTTATTTGGTGTTTTTGTTACACCGTGTGAGTACAGGACTCTTGCTGAATTGTTCGGCTTTGGCGAGGCGACATTATGTAAACTCATTCGTGAAGTTTGCCGTGGGATTAAACGACTAATTCTTCGAAAATACATCTTCCATATGGCCCTGAACTTGAACACACATTATCTGGTTTTACCAATAGAGGAATGCCTTTTTGCGTGGGTGCTATTGACGGTACACACATCCCCATCATATCAGAAGATATGCGGAAAACCCAGAGAAAACCCAGCGGACTATCATAATCTCAAAGGCTGGCATTCAATAATACTACATGCGTAGTAGATCACTAAAATGTGGCTAATGTAACTATACAGATAGGTTTCTTTCCTTTGGTTAATTAATTATTTACCAATCATAATTTGATGCATTTTGTTTATAGTTTCACAGATGTTTACGTTGGGTGGACTGGAAACTTCCAGTAGTTATAGTCTTGCTGAGCATCGACAGGGTGGTTATCTTTATGCAAGAGAGGTGAGAGAAGTGCATGTAAAATAGCTGTGAAAGTTTGGAAACTATGATGTATAGGTGTGATGATGATGATGAACCAGGTCAATGACATCATCACTAGAGTGCCAGCCTGGTGCTATTTTGAATTTACTTGGTGAGCTGATTACAGGAATAGTTTATTATGTATTGTATGTTGACAATGTATATGTGGATGGACAATACCAACATCAAGTGTTCAACGTGTTAATGTTTTGACTGATAATAGAGAGCCATTGTTTGTTTTAAATTATTTCTTTATTGGGTAAGTTTGCATATTATAGCACACGTTAGATCTTACCTGTCTGAGCCAGTGTTTTGGAGGTGGGCTCTGGTAGTACGTATAGCCAGAACGTACCATTTTTCAAGATGGAGAGAGACATGAGTGCTATGAGGTGTTAAATGTTTGAGTTTGTGGTGTATGTTTGTATTATGATTATTGCATGTCAGAAGTGAGTTCTTGAACATTAGTTATATTATTTAGGAGCCAATGTTTTGCTGTGGAATTCAGTGATGAGTGTTACGAGGAAAGGTTCCACCCCGTGACAGTGGTTCGTCCCACTAGTGTTTGGCTGGAAACTTGTATATTTAAACCATTGTCTGAGCATGTTGGAGGGGGAATGAGGCATCCTCTGTATATTGTGCAAACGCTTGAACATGTCTGAGGTGAGACTAGGTGGCCATTTCCATAACACCAAAAAGGAGGACACTTTGCGGCATTTAGTGAGGCAAGAATAATTGCATAGGTGTACTCGCAACTACAATACAATTTTGTCCATCATATCGATGGTATCATGATACAGTGATTCTGAAATAGCCTACTCTATTCATTGACAATTTGATCTACAATATATCTTTATATAGACCTATGTGTAACAGAAGAGGCAAAAAAGTGTTTGTTCACAGTATTTGCATTTATTCAAGACATTGTGAACCTGTCTTGCAAAGTGCCAGAAAACACAACATTTCTGGACTTTTGGAAATAACAGAAATGCATAAATAAACAAATAATGAATGCGAAAAATAAGTAACAAAGTTCTTAACAAAGAAGTTCTGCAGCAGCTCAAGCGACAACAGCACTTCTAGGGTCATCATGGCCACCAAGCCCCCATTGCCCCTGGGATTGTTCATCTCCTGCAGGGAGTGGTACACATAAAAACATAGCGAAAATAGTGTTATCGGCCTTCAAAAATCTTTATTGTTTTAAACCCAATACGAATTCATATTTCATATAGCCCATTCAAAAAATCAAAATGCTGCATTAGAGATCAATTTGGCTTAATAACTTTCTACAGGAAATGAGTGTAAGGGTAAGGGGGCAGCTGCTTGAGTTGTTCACAGTAAAGCCAAAGAACCTGTCCGTCATCCTTCTCTCAAGTTTCTGTTTCAGTTCAGTCATTGCCTTAAACACATGTTATGCTGAACGATTTGGCCTCAAGTGCTTCAATGGTGTCTGAGAACACTTTTTAGAATGTGACTGAGGAAAATGAAATATGTCTCAGACACTTCAATGCTTTCCTCTCCAAAACATTTCCACAAAAACTGGTAGCATTGCTCCTCACATTCACTCTGAAAGTAGCTGGTCAGGGTCTTCCAATACTTCAGTGTTCTGTCAATAGATGGATGCAGGGACAGCCACCGTGTGATGACGTGCCGTAGAATTCTTCCACTTCCACAAACTCACAGAATTCCTTCAACTGTGCTGTTCTGCTTGCTGACATGCTGAAATGTCTGTAAACCCTGAGCACAGCATTTTCAATATCAAAATCCAGGCTGCCTGCTGCATATCTTGTTGCATTGTGTAGGATATGGGCTAAACAGTTTGCAGGTAGCACATATGTCTGTGCCAGTTTCAATTTCTGATAAACACTGATGTTTTTTGCATAGTTGACACTGGCGTTGTCTGCTGCATATGCAGACATGTTTTTCACATCAAGACCAGCCATCTCCAGTTTAGCCAGCAGCTGGTTTGTTATAGCCTCTGAAGTTCCGTTGCTGTCTCTATAAAAATCTAACAGTGCATGTTGCACGCCCTCCTCAAAGTGCAAATATCTCAGTACAATCGGGAAACACTTGGCCGTACCTTTGTTTGATGCGTCCGTTGCCACTGAAAAAGGCTGATTGTTTAATTTGATGTAATCTGAATGCATATGTACAGAGTAGGGCGCTAGGACATTCTCACACAAAGCCTTAGCTTTTGTTTTCCCACAGGTCATCCCCTTAGCTGTAGATGAGTCACTAAAGATCTCTCTGTCGACTTCCACTCCACAGTCTTTACAAAGCTCTGCAGCGGAGATTTTGTCATCCTGAGGTGATGTTGCTTCTCGAAAAAATGACCTAAGGGAAGACGTACCTGCGACTCGTCGGTTACTTTTATGTTTTTCCGTGCTGGCATGTCGGTCAATGGCGGCTTTCCCTTGACTACTACAAAATCCATGAAAAGCATCTCTACTGCTTTTTGATATTAAATTGTGCTCTTTTGTCCATTCTGGATTAAATGAGTTCTGACGTTTCAGCATGTTAATGTTATGATATGACGTAGCCAGCACGTGGAGGCTTGTTTATGTTTTTAACCAATGATATATCAGATATTTATTTGACACCGCTTTCAGTCAATCATTTGTTTGACCAGAGATCTTACGGCATTAGACGCTATGGACTAATGAATGTCCGGCTTGAGGCTGCGCCGGACGCCGGACAGGGGGCTTAAAATCCGGACTGTCCGGCCAAAATCCGCACGTATGGCCACCCTACTCTGGTTGCAGATTTTTCATCATGCATGAGGCAAGGCAAAGACGAAGATATCCCATTTGTTCATTGTGCAGCATTTCCTGACACATTTTAATATTTTTATTTAATATGAAATAAAAATGAAAAAGAAATGAGAAATGAAAAAGCAGTGGCTACTGCAATATGAAGTGGTGGTCCCAAAGAATGAAGTGGCATCCCATTTCTGGGTTATCTCCAGGTCCAACAATCCTTGGAAAAAGTATTTTCTGGACATCTGAAGCATTCTGAAATGAAGCAAACTGGAAACATTCACTTCTGAGACATGTATAACACTTTTATGTCAAACTATTAGTCTTGATGCTTATGCTGAAAAAAAGATGTGCATTTTGAATTGCACATTTTGTAAATACCTCAGGAAATTTGAAGTGCACGTCGGACACAGTTGCATTACTCTGCCGATCTCTTTGCCATAGAATGAACGTGTCTGTGTTAAAGGCCACAACCTGAAAGCCAAAATCACAGGTGTTAGTCTTTATATAACAAACTATAAATGTCACAGGTAAGTCAAAGGCTCTGTGTGAATAACTTACATCCTTAGTCTCTTCCACAATTTGAGCAATGCGGCAATTCACAGCCTTTAAACCAAAAGAAAATATTTGTATTGTTATAGATAAACATATGTGGGGGTGATGACACATATTTACATATTACATTTATGGATAAGACAAATTGTATAATGCTTTACAGCATTTCATACTTAGATTATCTGTTAGCCAAGGCATTGTATGTTTCTGCAATTATCTATGAATGCATAATATATATAAGCAAATATTACAGATCAGCTATCATGAAAAAATAACGTGTAACAGCTCATATTACTTCAAATTTCACATCATTACCTCACATCAGTTTGCCCTGTAGTTCTAGGTGTATATTTTCATCTGTCCGTTTCTGTTTTTCCTTGCATTATGTAGATGGAAGTACAGGCGTAGTGAAAACATAGTGGTTATCTCTCATCTGGCACAATGAATACCGGCTTCAGGACCGCTCCCTATTCACTTGTTCAGCTTCTGGGGTTCAGGGATTACTTTCAGACTCCGCAGTTTCTCCTCTGGTCGTTTTTGGTTCTTTTGGTGGAACCGATCAGAAAAGGGGAAGCGGTCTGATGTTCCAGTTTCTGGATGTGGTTGTGAAAAATTGTCCATTGTTGAGGGTTCTGGGTTCAGTCTTATTTTTGTCTTGATGTTATTGACCCAGTCAGGATCTACCTTCAATTTCCCAGCAGATGCCAATGATGTTTACCTCTATTGGCTCACACACCCTCCCATCACGTCTGGCAACACGTCCAGCAATGTCATACTGTACACAGTCGGAGGGTTTTTGAAACTCAACATCCCCATGGTCCAGAGCGGACTCCTGCCACCATAAAGGTGACACCATTATGTAACACTCCACCTGTATTGCAACAAATATGAAACGTTAACCTTAATTTATGAAACAGAGTAGGTGAGTTCAACCAAAAGTATATTGTATTACATAAGAAAATTTCTAATATATTGTTCCCTACTATAAATTCTATACATGCCATAGAGTAACAAAACCCATCTTACCTCCAGCTGTTTTGAGTTTCATTTTGGGTTAAACATGCTTATAAAGGAGAAGCTCCTCGAGCCTGTTCATCGTGTCAGCGATGGATCCACTGGCAGACACTCCAAGGACATTGCTGGCTTTTGTGAGTTCATCTTTTTTATCTACATCTAAATTACATTAAAGAATGTTTAGGAATGCAAAATTTGTAAGTAATGTGTTGCATGTCAATGTAAAGGTAAGAAAATCATGTACATTGTACTTTACCGATTTTAAATCGAGAACTTGTAAAATATGGTCCTCATCAATGTCCTTTGCAACACAACTGCTCCTGGCCCTGCCCTTTGAAAACTTCAGTTTACGGTAGGGTATGCACTTGTTAATGTATACAGTATTTTATGTTTACCATCACAGAATCCGGTGGCTGTAATTTCCTTCTCCAGGTTCTCCCATCTTGCTGCCACATTAACTTCCGTGTCCTGGGGAGTGATATTATGTTGCTCCAGACTTTTCAAGAGATGGACTGGTAGTTGTTGAAAAAAGGGTAGTGACAATGAGCATGTGAATGCGGGTTAAAATATGCTAGAAGTTTTTAAATACATTTTAAATTGACTCTCACCTGGCAATTCAAAGGCAACTCTCCAGTTTGTGTCAGCGATGACAGCAGAGGGGTGGTGTGCACAGCGGTAACAGAAACAGCTGTAGGAATACTTTCTGAGAGCGCCCAGAATGGGACTCAATTGTGCGCAACATCCGTCCAACAGCAATGTGATTCTGCAGAGAATAAAAAATAATGTTTTTAAACATATTTTGTTAATATTTTTGTATGTGCTTAATTTAGTACAAACATGTCCCACAGCTGTAACAATCCAATTGTACGTACTGGTTCCTTCTCACCAGTGTACACGGAGAAGATGTATCTATCAGAAAGACCATGTTCCCCCCAGAAAATTGGAAACACACAGCAGACTTCCTCTGAGTTGGCATGTTGGGTGTGTGTGCCTTACATGCCTTACATTCTTCTTGCCTAGATGTTGAGATGAGTCCCTTTTCCACCATCTCATTCACAGACTCGTTTTGCAGTGCTGGTGGTGGACTGTACGCATGGGCTTTTCTGGTCCTCTCTAGGTGGTAGCATTCTTTACCAGGGTTTCCACTTTGGGCAGCAATGCTCAAAAAGTCCCTACATTCATCCACTTCACAATCATACAGCTGTGCTGGTAAACACTTCTGTACGTGGATAAGAAAGTATAATAACATGGGAAAGTTTTGTTGTCACAGAGAGTAATTGTTTTGGTCAATGCACATCATGGGTTCTTGTCCATCGTGCTGCTGAAATGAATCCCACATATATGGCACACGCTGGTTCCTTGCTGGACTTGGTCTGTCAACAGTAGGCACAGAAGGTTGTTCCACATCTGAGAAAAATTAGATGCATTACATTTTGATTATGACCGTTTCAGTCATAAACCACAGTATCTCTACTTCTGTTTGGTTTAAATTTGTCAGTGTACTCACCAGAAGGTGTCACTTGTCACTTGCTTTAAGAGTCTTGATGCACCAATTTGATGTGTGATTTTTGTCCCTTCTGTTAACATCAGATGTATTATAGTGTCTGGTTAACTGTAGGTATTTAATAGGTAAACTGTCAAGGGTATATTTGTAATATTGTTTTTCTTCAAAAAGCTTTTAGTGGAATAAAGATTATTTTTGTGAAATACATTTGTATTGTTTGGAAGTCACGTCTTTGCTTTTAAATCCAATTCGAACCAGCAGGGTCCTTCATGTTATTGTGACACATTTGGTTTAATCTCTTCTTTTTTTTTTCTTTTTTTTTGCCTTTTTTTTTTCTGGGTGGCGAAAACTAAATAATAATAAATAATAAAAAATAAATTCCTATTAATTAAATCTGTGTTCTCCAAATATTTAAATAAATCTTCTCTGTTATTACTACTTTGTTCTGTGCTTAATAGGTATCTAAAAGTAATATCTCATTTTTCCTCTGAACCTCTTCTAATGACTTTTCTCTATCATCTTTATACTTTTCACAATACATGATGACATGTTCTACCGTTTTGTTTTCTCCACACCATTCACATCGTCCTGTCGAATGCTTTGTAGTGACGGGACGGTTGATACTAGGGCTCCGACACTCCGACGCAGTTTTCAAAGCACTATTGTATCACACACTGTATCGAAATGACAATACCACGTGATTGATGACGTTTGAAGCTTCGAAAGTCATGCAGAATTGAGGTCGGGACAGATGGTTTGAAAACCAGACCTCATCTGATGCATAAAAAGGGAAATGAGGCATTATTTAAAAGATTTAACACTATACTTCCCTATAACATCATTTATACTATATTGTTTTAAAAAGAACAAAACACATTTTTTTCAATTACAATTACTATAATTAGGATCACATACTTGTATATTTTATATTATTGATCAATATGTGAATCATTGGCACAAATTAATTTCGGTGAGATTAGATAGAATTGTATTGATCACTCTTGTATGTCACAGACTTCCGAAGCTTTGTTTGGTCACATGCTTTTTCTGCTCTGCAGTGATTTATTAGATATGGTGGAGAAAACAAGCGTGACCACCAGATGTTACTAATGCGCATTGTGTTAATTTCACAATTTGATGAAAGCCTCAAATGCTCCAGAAAGCCTCGGTTTCCCATCACTAATGCTTTGACATTAATTGCATTGTTTATTAAGTCCTGTATGTCCTATTCTGTGTCTGGATAAAATGTTTCCCTCTCTTCTACTTCCATCTGAGTACCTACTTTCCCCTACTTTTGGCTGTATTAGATGCAGCTTTGAATTGGGACACAGCCCACTTTTAGACGCAAACTTCCCTAATCACTTCCCCTCGGGGGAATCCCTGCCGCCATTTTGAAGTGCGTTCCACTGCGTGAAGTGGACGAGGGAAATGTATCTAGACAGACCCTCGTTCCCTCGATTTTGACCGAGGGAGTGAGTCTACTTGTACACTTCAGGCAGCTCCATATACCACAGTGCAACACAATTGTGACGTCAACGCATATTGCGTTTAATTTACCCCACCACAAACAACTCTATGATATATTAATGATTAAAAAATAATAATAAATTAAACAACTCAAACACACCTATATACATATAGACTGCTGCATTAAACAATTTCATAAGGAAAAAGAAATCACTGATCTGACACAAAGTAGTGGTAAAAAATTAAAAGAGTTTATTGAATAATATTAGTTGTGTCTTTCTCAATGCTCAGCCAGACTTTCTCTGACCAGCACAAAGCACAAGTGTTCTTATACCAAACAAATGCAATGGAAATTACTGCTTCACAACACCATCCTGTGACATTAAAAAAAACTTGAGATGGAGACATACAACTTAAGATTAAACAGTAACAGAAAAATAATAAGTAAATGAATATATGAATATATAGATAAAGTGATATGGCAGCGATAAAAAAAAAAGAGCACAACACAGATGTATGTTTGCTCTTGAAGCCACACACACACACACACACACACACACACACACACACACACACACACACACACATTGTTATTAAGAATCCTTAGATCCTTCATTTCAAACCTCTTAATCATATATGAAAACATTTCATTAAACACCTTGAATAAAATTTGGAAAATAATTTAACTGATTAACAAGCAAGCAAACTTTCATTATTAGCCCAAACTTGAAAAGTCTCCTCTGTCATAACGCATACCCGCATCAGTTAAGTCCAGTCCAGTTATAGAGGTTAAATTAGACAGTGGTAAAGAATGTGCATCGCCATGATGTAAAGCCCAGAGAAAACACCTTTAGACTTGTGGCATACATGTGAACTCAGGTCTAAGATAAAATGACAACATTGTAAGCTTCTAGCCATGAATACAATATTGAATCCACATCATGCTAATTTTTATCACATCCACTGACAAATCTTTTCAAGCAACTCTGTTTAACAGAAAAATTACAGCAATACATCATCATAATCCCTAATAATCTCATAAAGCCCTGCATACCCAGAAAATCAAGAGTGTCAGATGTTTTAGGAATTCATCCTTTACACCTGTTTCAGCAGAATCCCATAAGGACGAATGGACTTCTCCACGATCTCCTTCTCTTTACAAGCAGGGGTGCCTTCAGGAATCTCAATCAGCCAGTAGTCCTTTCTCTCACACACTTTCCTCATTTGGGGATTGATCCTGTTTTGCAGCATGACTCTGTATTTCTTCCCGGTCTTTTTAGATGTGAATTCCTTGCTGTAACCAGAAGCCTGATCGATGTCATATGTTGAGTAGATTCCTCTGCCATACACTTGTCCAGGACCTGGTTTGTAAGTGGAACTAGAGATACCTTCAGCACCCCCAATGCTGGTTCCATGATAGGACACAGGCCACTCACCAGCCACTGAGTCTGGCCTCCATCCATTCGTGCCCAGCCAGGTGTTTCCATCAGTGTACTTGTTCAGGACTTTGAGAGCAAAACGATACCATCCACATGGGCGTTTGTATGGCTCATTACCTCGCATGCATACCGATTTGTCTGTTAAATGTGTGAAATCATAATCAAAGGGTGGATCAAAGAATTCATCCATGTTCACAAATACCTCCTTGCCCAAATCCGTGTACTGAGAAGAGCTTCTAAGTGTAGCTTTTGTTTGAACAACCTTTTGGCCTAACAAGGTAGTAGTGATCAAATTGTAAATATCGAGTTGAGGATCCGAATTCACTGATCTCAATAACCGTGATGATGAATTTGCTATATAAGGCTTCACAGTAACACCTGTGAGAACCGAAAGTGCCTCCAGAACAACATCTTTGTCCAATGTAGACATGGTTCAGGCAGATTTCATGCAGTGGAATAAGTAAAAAAAGAATTCTCTGCTCATTCACTGCGTTCTGGTGACAAACGGAGGACTGCTCTTCTATTTATATGGACTGAAATGAGGAAGTACTGCATGTATTCTCGGAAAAGGCACTGTTTCCAATGAAGGCTTTCTTTTCAAGCAAGAGTATTAGTCAACAAACATGCATGAAACACTGGGTGGGATTAGTTTAACATGGAGAGGTGTTGTAAAGTAATTATTACCTGAGTTCATCAGTGATTTTAGTCACGTCTCAATGTGCATCTCAGTGATCGTGACGGACAATATCAGTAAAGATTACGGCGACTTTTACCTTCAGTGAAAAGGTCCGGAAAAATGACCTCAGGTAACACTAATCCCGTGCGAATAGACCCACTGTAAATATGTATGTAAATATTCTTCTACTTAATGATTAGTTAAGCTTGTTTCTATATTAGTTAATAGTAGTAGCTGAAGTGTTAGTGTAGTACTACTCATTAGTCCTGCATTACTTCCTGCATAGTTACTATATTAATGACAAACTAGTGATGTTACGTATGACACTGAAGCTTCGATGTGCGACACAATTTCTAGTGAAGCCCCGTATCGGGGTATGTATTGGTTTACTAGAGTCACGTGATCGATGACAAATTAAGCCTCACTTTCTGTCCAATCACGTGCGCGTTTCGCTTTGGGTGTCAGAAGGCTCGAACCCCAGATCTTATTTAACGAGTCATTGTTGGCTCAGTCTGGTTGATGTGTTTGTGAGGAGAGAAAATGAATTTATTTAATGAACAAAACAAACACAAACATGTAAGGCTTTTATTTGTACACATAACATTGAAACTATGGAGTGTGTTGTGGTTGCTTCATCTGCCAGAGCTTCTAACACAGGCTTCTGGCTGCTTTATTTTA
The DNA here is from genome assembly GCA_021554675.1 of Leuciscus idus. Classification (NCBI taxonomy): domain Eukaryota; kingdom Metazoa; phylum Chordata; class Actinopteri; order Cypriniformes; family Leuciscidae; genus Leuciscus; species Leuciscus idus. The sequence goes on from CM038627.1 coordinate 42,315,359, forward strand.
AATAAGCACCAGATGGCGCTGTTCTCCACACTCTTGAAGCTTTGAATCTTTTCCCGGAACAGTCAGGGGAAAGCCTCAGTGATTCACGAGGCTTCATTTCCCCATCCCTATGACAAACCATTATTGTGTAAAGTGTTACCGAAAGAAATGATGTGAACCTTGCTGTGTCTTAAGCTGTTCATCAGATTCTCACAAACATCAGCTCAGCTCTAGACCAGTGGTTTTCAATCCTTGTCCTGGTGACCCACAGCTCTGCACATTTTATATGTCTCCTTTATCAGGCACACCCAGTTCAGATCAAATAGCTCTTTCCTAACGAGCTGACGATGTGAATCAGGTGTGTTAAATGAGGGAGACAGGACCAGGATTGAAAACCACTGCTCTAGACCATGCTGACAAAAAAAGAGAATGATTTATTTTCCCCGAAGAATATTGTTAACCATACAATTGACATTAGTGTGAACTGAAATATTTATTCAGGTGTATGTTTCGACATTCTGGAAGAGGATAATTATCCACTGGTAAATGGAGCAGACCTGATGAAACTTACTTTCGCAACTTTTCTTCCAAAGAATATTTTCATGACTGAACAAGTCAGTCACATTCATCAGAATAACATGTAGTCATCAGTCACATGAAAATATTCTCAAGAAAATAGTTAAGATAAATTTGAAGATAACATTCTGGGTGTGCCCTATAATAACATTTTAATGTTAAAAGACTGTAAAAATGCTATTTTAAAAACCTGTTAATTGGTTTACTCTTAAAGGCGTTACCATGTTAGGCAGTAAAAAAAAAAGTTCATATATTAAGGGAACTTCAAGTCAAGTCACCTTTATTTATATATCACTTTTTACAATACGGACTGTTTCAAAGCAGCTTTACAGTGATAACAGGAAAATAATGCAACAAAGTTTGTTTCGGCTGTACAGCAGCTCTAGAAGAAAATAGTGTTATAGTCCAGCTTAAGTAAGTTTAGTGATGGTTCATATATGTTGTAATAAAGTTATTAATTTAGTTCATTTATTTATACAGCCGCTCTGGAAAAAAAACGTGATGTCATTGTCCAGCTCAGTTCAGTTCACATATAATAGTGTCAATGCAGGCAGATCAATAATATTGTTGAATATTAAGTGTCCCCAACTAAGCAAGCCAAAGGCAACAGAGGCAAGGAACCAAAAGAAAGGAGAAAAAAACCCTTTGGAGAACCCAGGCTCAACGAATCAACAGTGTATGATTATGATCCAGGCAGCATTACAGGTCAGACGTCAGATTGGATCAGAACATTTCAGAATATTTATCCAGTTCCATCTGGTTAGATATCGGGGTCAGGGATGCGTTGTGGTCGTGTCCAGGCGCAGGTCCTCCATCTGATCAGGATACGGCCCAGATCCGGCAGACTTCAGTAAACCTCTGGATAAACAGAGAGACTAATAAGCGTAAATGCTATTCTTCTTATGATGTATCATCGGTGTTATAGGAAGTGTCCCCGGTTCCGGCTGACCTACTTTATGCAGCCTAACAATCATTTAACTGATTTGAAAAATTGAAATGTATAATGTGTTATCCCAGCAAACACAGAACGTTGGCACAACGTAGCCAACCTTCTAACAACGTTTTATCAACATGGCCAAAAGGTTGCTATAACTACGTTGTGTAGTGAAGGTTGTTACAGCGTTGTCACAATGTTGACATTAAACCACCGTTCAGGGCCATTGCTTAAGGTTGTGCCTAGGGTGTCTTGACAACCACTGGACTATTATGTACTCGTCACTGCCCTGAAGCGCGAAAATCAGACTTTTAAATTTCACCTGCCCGTTGGGCTCATGGTGTTGTCTCGTTCTTCATCGAGCAAGGATACGTGAGTAGGCCTATTGCATTTTATTTACCTCAGCTAAATAAGATACGTAATCATTCAAACACAACCTACAACTTCATTTTCTAATGTGACTAATGTAGCCTCGCTTGCACTGTTTAGTTTTCCACTTCATTTGTCTGCTATTTAGTCTCATCCGTTTCTTTGTTCCTCTGGATGTGTGGATGTTTCCTGGACTGATTCCGTTCACCGACCTTTATCGTCCGGCTCTCGACTACTGTCTGCCATGTACAGAACCGGTTTTGTTCATTAAATGTTCTGATCTTTGCTTTTTATGTTTTATTTATTATACTTAAAAGAAATTTGTATATTAATTAATTTAGTTTTTTTCTTTTTTTACAAATGTATGACTTTTGGAAGTGCAATTTGATTACCATATATGCAGTTAGTTTTAATAAAGTTGAATTAACGTAACCTTCTGTAATTTTTACTCTTCAAAGTGTACACTTGCAGGTGTTGATTATAATTAATCTAATTTACTGATAGCCCAATTAAATAATAATAAGGATAAACAATATTTTAAAAAACTAGCCTATATAATTGCCTAACATCTGACTAATTAAAAATTAACCTCAAAACATAAAATGCTAAATGGGGGATATCTATAGGCCTATCTAGCATAAAAACAAAAAATTGTCAGAACGTCGTTTCTCAGGTGCTGAATGTTGCGCAACAATGTTGCTACAGCTCTGTCGCGTTTTACAATTCTACGTTGTTACAATGTTGCGAGCACGTAGACAGCGACGTTGCCATAGCAGAAATGCAATGTGCCACAGACGTTGCCACAACGTAAATGTGTTTGCTGGGATGTGTATGCCAGGTCAAAGAGATGTGTTTTTAGTCTAGCTTTAAACTGACAGAGTGTGTCTGTTTCCCGGACAATGTTAGGAAGACTGTTCCAGAGTTTTGGTGCTAAATAGGAAAAGGATCTACCGCCAGCAGTTGATTTTGATATTCTAGGTATTATAAACTGGCCTGTCACACTCTCACACCACAAAGACTTTTGTTTTCAGTCTGTACCATTTTCCCTTAGTTAGTTTGTTGTCATGGACACTCATTAGTTTCAGCTGTGCACGAGTCAATCATATCATTATCCTCTCACTATTTAAGTTTAGTTCTGTTTGTGTGTCTTTGTCAGGTCTCGTCAGGGTTTACTTTGTGTTGGACGGTCTTCTTTGTTGGAAACTACCTTGTGGATTATTAAAAGTGTGTTATTCTTCTTAGTTGAGCCATGATTGTACAACACAATGAACTGAAATATTTATTTAGGTGTATGTATATACATTCTAGAAGATCAGACCTGATGAAACTTGCTTTCGCAACTTTTTTTCTTAAGAATATTTTCATGACTGAACAAGTCAGTCACATTCATCAGAATTACATGTAATTTAAAGGAACATTTGAGCAACACACCTTTTAAGGTCCACAATTCTGAGGAACATGACTGACTTGTTTAGTTACAGTATGAAAATATTCTCAAGAAAATAGTTAAGATAAATTTTAAGATCACATTCTGGGTGTGCCCTATAAAATAATAACATTTTAATGTTGAAAGACTGTAAAAATGCTATTTTGAAACCTGTTAATTGGTTTACTCTTAAAGGTGTTACCATGTTAGGCAGTAAAAAAATAAATAATAATAATAATAATAATTAGCAGCCGCTTTGGAAAAAACAGTGATGTCATTGTCCAGCTCAGTTCAGTTTTCATATAATGGTGTAAATGCAGGCAGATCAATAATATTGTTGAATATTAAATGTCCCCAACTAAGCAAGCCAAAAGCCAAAGGCGAAATGAGAAAACAAGCGAGTATTTACTCAGCTAACTATGGCGAGTCAGAAAAGAATAATTGATTTCTTTTAAAATCCATTAGAATAAAAATAAAAAAAGCCAATCTAAAAATGAATCTGAGTCTGATAACAAATAGTCTAACTCCCAGCACCTCATCGAGGTGTTTACTTGGATCAGAAAATGAGCAGGATGTTGATGATGCTAGCAGGACTATCGCAGCAGCTGAGCCTCGGCCCTGTGCTAATCTCAGTATCACCGCAACAAAATCAGGAGGGGAAGGAACATTAACACAGTGCTGTCGACCACGTATTCACCATCTCCAAGCAAACGTTTTGGAGATTGTTCTTTTCAGTCACATTGGTTTGACAAGTGGAGGTGGCTGCACTTTGATGTGAAAAGTGTACAAGTCAGTGATGTGTAGAGAGAAAATTAAGGAAAAAAAGATTCCAGATTTGGACAGAGGACAGTTCACTGGCTATACACGGATGTTTTGATTGTACAGATTAGACAGGATTTGGAGAAGCTATGATGGATCACGATTAATACCGTTCCCAATTATCTTAAAACCCTGCTCAAAGTTTATAGAGATAATCTCGTGGTAACTAAAGTGCCTATGCTTTAGTCGTGTCCTCAAGAAGTTAGATGATCAGTCTATACTAGTTAATACTTAATTATAAAAATAATAGATTTATTTCCTGTATTATAAGTCTATCTTTTGTGGTACTACTTAAACCTTCTTTGCACTATAACAACAACCTTGTTACATGCTGCCTCTTTGGCTAGGCTATATGATCAAATCAAAATACATGGTAATTATTCTTTTGACAAAAAAAAAAGCTCACCCCTCGTGCGTCTCTTCCAGGAAGGATTTCCTGATCCAGGCAGAAGAAAACTGTACTCAATGATCCAAAGTCCAGTCAGATGATTATAATAAATATTTAACAAACTTTATTAAAATAATCAAATGAGAAGAATACTTGTTACGGATTATAAATGATTACTAACTAACAGATGTAAAAATAGCTAAAGCTGGCATGCTTCTTGCATCTAGTAAAAGCTGGCGTACTAGATTGTCAATGGCAAGGAAGAGCACTAAATCTTCCTTTGTTTGCGTCTTATATAGTCTTGAATTCAGCCGAATTCAGGTTCTGCTTTGAAATGCGTTTTCCACACACACACACACACACACACACACACACACACACACACACACACACACACACACACACACACACACACACACACACACACACACACACACACACACACACACACACACACACACACACACACACAAATTACAGCATAGCTCTAACAGAAATTCTAACGGCATAGCTCTTAACAGTCCTTGATGCTCAGTTTACGCACAAGCTCCAGCATCTCATAGAGGGTAGGTGACTTCCTGTTCTGTTGTTTTGTTCCAGAAACAACCGTTGCATAGGAAATGCCATTCTGACAAAGTCTGTTGGCAGACTCTTTCACAAAGCTATGAACAATATTGATGAATTTACAGAGGTTGTTTGTGGATATATCTCTTTTTGCACTGAATGTGGTGTTCCTTTTAAGACGTTTAAAGTATTCCCAAACAATAAGCCTTGGATTTCAAAGAGAACAAAAAAAAAAGCTTTTCAGATGGGAGAATCACAAATCAGTAAGATGGTGAGAGCAGAAAAAAATAAGGATAGGTTAAAATAAAAAAAAATAAGGGGGAAGATCAGCTAAATGGAAAAAATGTAAGAGCAGCATGGCAAGGAATTAAACCTGTGGCAGGTTTGAAGAGGAAGGATACCAAGAAGACTAAATTGGTGGTTTTAACTCCGATATGGATTTTGCTAATAAATTGAATGAGTACAATTTAAGGTTTGATAATAATGATTTTAGTGTAGAAATCAACGATTTAAAACAGAGAACAATATCTAGAAATAGTGAAAGCATCGAAGTCCATAAGGTTAAGTGTCTTTTTCTAAATATAAATGCAAAGAAATGTCCAGGCCCTGATAAAAATAGGAGGCAAGGTGTTAAAAACCTGTGCAGAACAGTTGTGTGGAATTTTTCACCATATCTTTTTAGTGTGATCGGGTTGAGTATTAAATCGGATGAAACAGCCTCAACATTCCCAACAAGACTGATGAAGAAAGCAGGAGAAACATTATGGCATGAACGAAATTAGAAGACTTAGGCTACGTTCACACTGCAGGGCTTAATGCTCAATTCCGATTTTTTTTAAAAATCCGATTTTTTTGCAAGGCCGTTCACATTTCCAATTAAATGCGACCTTTTGTGATCTCCTGTGTGAAAGTGAAATGACCCAGAAGTGACCCGCATGCGCAGAAGAGTACTCAACGGTCAACGACGTCACTTATTGTTTGCGGAAGTAGCTAAACTTTAACTGTGATTCTCTCTCTCACACACACACACACGACCGCGCGCAGCGACCGTTACACAAGAGCCAGACAGCAGCCGCTGACCTATCTAATATCAGATTCAGCACAAATAAGTTAACATAACGTATATATAATGGCCGTGGGCTTTTATTTATTTATTTTTTAATTAACGGGCTCGTCGAGGTCGACCCGTTCGGCAGATTTACCTCAGCTCGACGAATATGCAGTCCGTTTTCAAACCGACGACTACTTCAACGCAGGATTATGACGTTTTTCGCGTATCAATGACGTGCGGGTCGGATAAATGCGACTTGGCCGTTCAGACTGAAGTCGCATTTGAAAAGATCGGATATGTATCGGATTTGGGACCACATACCCAAGTGGCCTGGGTCGCATTTGAAAAGATCGGATCTGTGTCGTTCAGACTGTCATGAAAAGATCAGATACAGTTCGCATAGGGGCAAAAAAATCGGAATTGGGTCGTTTCAGCCTGCAGTGTGAACGTAGCCTTAGAATCCCCTAATCACCCTTACAAACATTTACCATGAATGTACTGTAGTAATTTACCATGGGTTGGGCAGAAATGTGCAATATTTATATTGAATACTATGTAGTAATAAATAAATATTGTAAATATATATATACACTATAATATTATATAATAGTATATAGTGATTTATATTGCATTAGATTTATTAGGTGGGTAGAGGAATATATAATTAATGTTTGTTATGAAATTATCTCAGTTTCTTTGTAAAGGTGCCTATAGTTTTTAACTTGTGTTTATGCATTTTTTATACAGTGGGAGTGAGTAGCCTGTGGTTATCAAGTCTCACTGTCAGAATATTTTCATTTAAACATAACAATAGGGGTTATGCGCAACATACTTCCGGGTTCTACAAAACAGATATAACTACTTCCGGTCGTCAGCTACTGAGGTAATTCACTTGAACATATACTCATTTTGTCAATATAACTTTAGCTGTCAATCAAGCACAAAGTAGCTTTAGCGCAATAAACAATAACTACATTTACCAAACATATCAATAAAGTGCTTGAAAGACATTATACAAATAACACAGCAAAATGGATTATTAACTGCGTATCTGTTAATTCACAATTGACATAATTGTGTGCTGCATAATTGTGTGCATAATGGCGGCTGCTCTCGGTACGAAGCTATTTTTCTCTGTAATCGAGCGGGGGCTCCGCTCACACACGCACATTTTAAACTCTGCAAACTTAACTCTCACTTACTCAAAATGTTACTAAAACACACCTTCAACACTCTTGACATGTGAACTCATTATTACATTTACTCAACTCAGTTTTATATCTACAACGTACCTGAAAAAGGGGAGAAATAATCACAAAAGTGATATGGTTGTTTCCTCACTGAAAACTTTAGTGTTATGAGGAAAAGACCGCGATTTCCCCGGAGAAAAGGGTTGGAAGACAAAAGCAATCAATCACGGGCGCATAGATTAAGATCAATTTGGCGATCACAGATTAACACTTTTTACCCGTAAATTAGGCACTACAAAATGAAGTAATCAATATAACGTTTACATATTCCTCTTATGATTGTTACCCTTTGTACACATGTCAGATTTTAACTTTTTAACACAATTATATGAATTGTAAAAAAAACGTATTACTAGTACTGAACGCATGAGCTTTTTAACCTTAAATATTTTAAGATACTCACATCCTATTAATTTAATAAAACCTTTTAACCCATAACAGTACAGTAAGTATTTCCTTTAACCTGTCACATTCTCCCCAACAAAAGAAATGTCGTCCCGACATTACCAACATTCATCTTAAACAGTCTCTAATGCGCTGGACCTAGAAAATCATCTTCTGTGGGCCAGTACTTGAGCAGAGGTCAAAGGTCACAGCTCAAATAAAGTCAACGCATTATCCACAGTCCATATCTGTTGACCAGCTGTATAAACAGTCCATAAGCAGTCCTTTCTCATTGAGGACTCATTTCTCTATTGATCAACAGTCAGGCTCAATCATCTGTATGCATAGTCTGCAAATTGTTTCTTGCAACAGTCTGTAAAATCAGTCAAACCTGTCATCTCTATAGCGTTATACTTGCTGAAGTCCATACATGCAGGGTGGCTGAAGGTAATATTGGTGTGGTGATGGCAACCACGGAACCAGTCCTGGTGCAGGGTAGACAGAGAACAACTGCGGTTGTGGCTGGATACTGTACAAGGAAGGGCTACCAAGCTGATCATAGGTGATACGTCTTGGAGGGTGTCTTTCTCTTTGTGGCCGCTGGTAGGCTGGGTCCTCAGGTTCAGCAACAGTAGTTAATGAAGGAAAGGCCCTTGGTGGACGATCATGAGGCAGATTTTCATCAGGCAAGTTCATCTCTTCAGCAGGCAAGTTCATTTCCTCAGCAGGCAAGTTCATTTCCTCAGCAGGCAAGTTCATCTCTTCAGCAGGTAAGTTCATCTCTTCAGCAGGTAAGTTCATCTCTTCAGCAGGTAAGTCTTTAACGGTTGTTGTTCCTTCCAACTGTTTCTCAACAAGGAGCTGTGCTGGTAGCATACAGATGGTGGACAACCAGAATGCCTATAAACCAGCCGCATTTCAAAGTCGTTCCCGAAATGACCGCCAGGTGGCGCAAAGGGACATTGTGCAAAACAGCAGCAATTGCCGTATTTTAAAATGTAAGTGGGTTAAATATAAAACCCTAAGCCTAATAGGCATATTTTTCATATATATAAATAGGCCTATTAGGCTACAACAGAATAGAACCAAAGATAGAATCAATTTTAGATCTGAAAAAATAGAATCAAAAGTTAAAAATAGAGACGATATTAGGAGCAATGACGCTGAATATTTTTACTATTCTATTGAGGAATTAGATAAATGAAGAGCTCTCGTGAGCGATACAATTGCATAGTAATTTATATTGATTTCAAAAGCAGTCCTTAAAAAATTAATAAATGGAGTAGTGTGGCATAATTTTTTGAGAGATTACGCGGAACACGTTTTAGTTAAGATCCTGGTTTCAATGCCCTTAATGTACAGGTCCTTCTCAATAAATTAGCATATTGTGATAAAGTTCATTATTTTCCCTAATGTAATGATAAAAATTTAACTTTCATATATTTTAGATTCATTGCACACCAACTGAAATATTTCAGGTCTTTTATTGTTTTAATACTGATGATTTTGGCATACAGCTCATGAAAACCCAAAATTCCTGTCTCAATAAATTAGCATATTTCATCCGACCAATAAAAGAAAAGTGTTTTTAATACAAAAAAAGTCAACCTTCAAATAATTATGTTCAGTTATGCACTCAATACTTGGTCGGGAATCCTTTTTGCAGAAATGACTGCTTCAATGCGGCGTGGCATGGCCGTAATCAGCCTGTGGCACTGCTGAGGTGTTATGGAGGCCCAGGATGCTTCGATAGCGGCCTTAAGCTCATCCAGAGTGTTGGGTCTTGCGTCTCTCAACTTTCTCTTCACAATATCCCACAGATTCTCTATGGGGTTCAGGTCAGAAGAGTTGGCAGGCCAATTGAGCACAGTAATACCATGGTCAGTAAACCATTTACCAGTGGTTTTGGCACTGTGAGCAGGTGCCAGGTCATGCTGAAGAATGAAATCTTCATCTCCATAAAGCTTTTCAGCAGATGGAAGCATGGAGTGCTCCAAAATCTCCTGATAGCTAGCTGCATTGACCCTGCCCTTGATAAAACACAGTGGACCAACACCAGCAGCTGACATGGCACCCCAGACCATCACTGACTGTGGGTACTTGACACTGGACTTCAGGCATTTTGGCATTTCCTTCTCCCCAGTCTTCCTCCAGACTCTGGCACCTTAATTTCCGAATGACATGCAAAATTTGAGCAACCACTGAGCAACAGTCCAGTGCTGCTTCTCTGTAGCCCAGGTCAGGCGCTTCTGCCGCTGTTTCTGGTTCAAAAGTGGCTTGACCTTGGGAATGCGGCACCTGTAGCCCATTTCCTGCACACGCCTGTGCACGGTGGCTCTGGATGTTTCTACTCCAGACTCAGTCCACTGCTTCCGCAGGTCCCCCAAGGTCTGGAATCGGTCCTTCTCCACAATCTTCCTCAGGGTCAGGTCACCTCTTCTCGTTGTGCAGCGTTTTTTGCCACACTTTTTCCTTCCCACAGACTTCCCACTGAGGTGCCTTGATACAGCACTCTGGGAACAGCCTATTCGTTCAGAAATTTCTTTCTGTGTCTTACCCTCTTGCTTGAGGGTGTCAATGATGGCCTTCTGGTCAGCAGTCTTACCCATGATTGTGGTTTTGAGTAATGAACCAGGCTGGGAGTTTTTAAAAGCCTCAGGAATCTTTTGCAGGTGTTTAGAGGTAATTAGTTGTTTCAGATGATTAGGTTAATAGCTCGTTTAGTGAACCTTTTCATGATATGCTAATTTATTGAGACAGGAATTTTGGGTTTTCATGAGCTGTATGCCAAAATCATCAGTATTAAAACAATAAAAGACCTGAAATATTTCAGTTGGTGTGCAATGAATCTAAAATATATGAAAGTTTAATTTGTATCATTACATTATGGAAAATAATGAACTTTATCACAATATGCTAATTTATTGAGAAGGACCTGTATATAGGCTATACTGCTTTAAAAAAATGTCACAACGCGTTTTGAGATTGTTTTGAATTAAACATTGAAGTTTAAAATGTAGTGTTTTGGCACACCAGGCCGAGTGGCGTTACGCATTGTTCAAAAATCAGGTTTTATTCTGGCATGTTGAATTGGCGTTAGAATTTTTTTTTAGATTTATTAGATTTAGATTTTAGATTTCGTTAGATTTATTTTTCTCATAACAGCTAAAAAAAACTTAATATATGCCTTAATATGACCTACTTAATATAGGCAATAGGCATATAATAGCCTATATAATAAATTAGCAAAACTTGGCCACTAAATATTTAATTGTCAATTGTTTTAATTATCACAATTAAAGTTTTAATTTTATTAAATTGAACAAGCGCAACAATCAGCATTTAATCAAATATTCTAAAATATGTATTATTAATAATAATGTTATTTCAACATAATATTTCGTTTTTTTCGACATAATATGTGTGCGTGCAACAAGCAAGATGTGTATTTGTAAATCCGGTGATGCGTGCATTGATTTTTATCAATAAACTAGTGTTTTCTGACAGTGTCGACTGCAAAGATGAAGTTGACGATCGCCATATTTGTAGTGAACGCACCTAGAGAGAAATGCACATAAAGACATAATCAGAGAGTAGCCTTTTTCTTTTCGTTTTGAATTATTTCGTTTGAAGACATTTCAAGCTTTGTGTATTTGATGTATTTATCATGTCTGTGTGAGGCATACGCTGAGTTTCGTTAAGTTAGGAGGATGAGATGCGCTCCAGCTGACGTGCAATGCAAGTGACCGCGCGGGCGCCTCCATGATTAGTGTCTGTTATATTTGCTTCTCTTACTTATTCAATCCAGGCAATTGGTTGATGAAAAATTTATTAAAATTAAGATACAATTTATAGAAAACGAAATTCACTTTAAAGAAAGGTTTTCTACTAAACAACACTTAATGAAGTGGTCAAAATCATGTCTGACCCACTCCATGTCCATCTCTCGATATAATGCATCCTATCTTACTCGTGCTGTTCACTTTTCATATTCAACATAGATGGAAAAAAATTACATTATAATATTTTAACAAATATGATACTAAATGAGATTATTTAATGGCTACAACAGTATAGTAGGCATATAGACTCTATTTGTACAAATTGCTGCACATTAATTTAATTAAATAAAACCTTGTAACGAATTCACACTGTAGGGTAGACTGTGTACAGTTGAGACACCTTAAATAACTTGCGTTCGCAGCAAGCACAAGTTGTGATTTTTGCTGTGCACTTGCATATTAGTGTCAGCTGGGAAGGAAATATAGAGACCAGGGCCCGGTTTCCCGATAACGCTCACTCTTAGCGCTAAGAGAGCTCGAAAGATATATCTTACCAAAGGTGTTTATGTTCCTAAGTGTGTTCCCCGAACCATACCTTTGGAAGCTGCTTAAGATATACCTTCTTACGTGCGACGTTACCCGGCGCTGTCCGTGGCAATGGTGCTGAATTGTTTGATATCGATGGCTCGAGAATCAATTATTCTCTCGTGCAGGGGCTGTTTATGTGAGAAAGCGGTGATCTTTATAAATGAAGCACTTCAGAAATAGTTGAAATTGCAATTTATTATGATTATTGGATATTATAAAAAATAATCCAAACTATAATAGCCTATAATAGCCTAGCCTACATATTTTAAAATTGTAACATATATTGCTGCCACAATAACCTTTTCAAAAATTTACGTGCCTTCTTCTCTTTCCCATTTTTGTTCGCTGAGGTGGAGCTGCGATAAAATTTTGTTCTTGTAAATACTTTCCAGCATTTCAGTAATAAAAGTTTACATCTTGCGTACGGTGCTCGGCAGTGATCAAAAAGGATTTAAACCGTGAATTTCGAATCTCTTGTAAACTCAGAGATATGGATTCAGACGGCAATTAAATCACCACACGACCTGTTTGTCAAAAAACAGAAGGTACTAATTTGGCCAGGGATTTTTACGCGGGTTGGGTGAGAAAAACACTGATATTATGGATTCGGACGGCACTAAAATCACCGACTTACCCCTGTAAATGTTTAAAATACCGGACGAGCCCATGAGAAACAATATTAGCGTCCGAATAGGACTTAACTGACAGTAGCCTATGCTTTCACTGGCCTTTAAAAGAGCGTTTTAATTAAATGAATAATATTGTATAATAATATAATTAAAAATCGAACAAAAATCAGTGTAATGACAATTTTATTCTTTGCATGAAAACACTTGAATTAGCCTAATTGAACACTGTCTGGGTGTATTAAAACTTCAGAATTATATTCATATAGACCTGCAACAGTGATAAGGTAAAGCTAAGAGTGGTCCAGACCAACCTTACGAAAGTGTGACTTACAAAAGATATACTTAGCGTACGAACATTTCGGGAACCGTCCCATAAGGTTAAGAGAGAGGTTAAAGGAACACTCCACCGTTTTTTGAAATATGGCTTATTCACCTTCTTTCCTACATTTAGATAGGTGGGCAAATGCATTTTTGTCTCAGTGCATGCATTGTTTTAGTTTGACAGGGTCGGCGCTAGCTTAGCTTAGCATAATGAATGGAATCCTTTGTTGCCAGCTAGCATGTCCTGAGTAAAAGTGATATAAAAAAATTAAAAAACCCACCTAATTACTTCTTGTGGCCTGCGTATTCACAACAAGTACAAATAGCGATGCAGATTAACACTAGACGATTTCCTATGCAGATATTGACTTGGGACTATATTAGGGGGAAGCACAGGTGAAGCACTGCTACTTGGGCGCAGAGATATCACGCCCAAGTAGCAGTGCTTCGCCTGTGCTTCCCCCTAATATAGTCCTTAATATATAAGTCAATATCTGCCTAGGAAATCGCCTAGTGTTAATCTGCATCACTATTTGTACTTGTTGTGAATACGCAGGCCACAAGAAGTAATTACGTGGGGTTTTTAAATTTTTTATATCACTTTTACTCAGGACATGCTAGCTGGCAACAAAGGATTCCATTCATTGTGCTAAGCTAAGCTAGCGCCGACCCTGTCAAACTAAAACAATGCATGCACTGAGACAAAAATGCATTTGCCCACCTATCTAAATGTAGGAAAGAAAGTGAATAAGCCCTATTTCAAAAAACGGTGGAGTGTTCCTTTAAGGAATAGGTTAAGAACTACTTAGAGATAAGAACGCTTTGGGAAACCGGGCCCAGACCTCTTGGAACTTTAATTGAATACATAGCGTTGGTAAAGCATACTGAAATTACATCCCTACAAATGTATTAGGCCCTACTGAAAATAAATGTATCGAATTTAAGCAAAGTAGCCTAAATGTTAAGACTGTAAGCCCTTTGCTTTTTTACGTAGCCTATAAAGGACTCTTATAGCCGACTTTGTGTTCATTTAATTTGTAGAGGATTTTTTTAACTCAAACATTAACACTGAAATAAATGAAACTAAATTATTGTAAATTTTTTGGCACACCACGACGAGTGGCGCTATGCATTGTTCTAAAGCCAGGTTTTATTCTGGCATGTTGAATTAGTGTTTCGACAAACGCGGCGGCGCGTTCATTTGAATGAAGAGCGCTTCTCGCTCGTGTGAGCGAACACACACTGGAACGTTAGGCCATGTCGCAACGAGTGAATCGTGGCCGAGTGGTTGAACTTACGTTACGATCATTTAGATGACACGGGTTCGAATCCCGAACTAACTTGGACTACTGATATTTTTATATTAGCCTATTAATGCATTTTATAGTCTATTGTTGATGCAGAGATATTTGTCTAGTTCTAAAACATATATATATATATATGACGTTTAAACGACAAACAATAAAATCAGAACCAGTATTCTGTTGCGTTCATGGTTCCAGTGGCAGTAATGCATCCACGGCTTTTCAAAATGTCACAAAGCGTTTTGAGATTGTTTTGAATGAAATATTGAAGTTAATAATTAAGTGTTTTGGCACACCACGACGAGTGGCAAACTCTTTGTTTTGTTTTGCAAACTCAGCTAGCCTGTGGGGGGTTTGGAGAAGGCAATAGTTGCTTTATCGTGGGGGTGCAGGACAGAGGTGTTAATGTTCCGTCTTTCATATGGAGAGTGTCGGAGCCAGCCTGATGAGCAGGCAAAGGCAAAATTCTTTTAAGGATTAATCTCAAAATCTCCAAAAGTCCATAGCCTATGTACAGTAGGCCCTATATCTTATTAAATTATATATTGTAGTTTTATTGATTGTATTTAAAGGTTTTCTACACACAATTTCAATTTAGCAGATACAGAGCTCTTTAATTCGCGACCCACCTAAGGTGAATTCAGCAAGGCATGTTGTATCTTTGAAGGAACAAAAGCTATTTGTTACAGTTTTTTCTTCGTGATTTGTGTGGATGACACACAGCGACATATACAGTATTATCAGCTGTATGGTGTTTTTTTACGCTGAAATGCTTAATTTCGAGAAAGACCCGCGCCGCGCGCAGTGAGGGAGACCAAACTTACTAAAAAAATATCCAGCGCGAGAGAGGCAAAGAAAAACGCCGGTTCTTAATTTATGTTGCTTTGAACTTTTTTCGTTTTGTACCGTTTTAATTTAGCTGCAATTTCTTTGACAACTGAAATGTAAAATGTTGCAAGAATAAGAGTCTGTGTTTCTTATTTTGCATCACAAAGGGAATAAACTCTATCGATGCAACCCTGTTTAAATAAAAAAACTGTCCCGACACTTTATTCATACCTTGAAATGTGCGATGGGTTTTCAAACTTAATTAATTTTCTTTTTCTTTTACATTTTCATTGTTTATTTTTAAATTGAAAGCAATACTGTATTGAAAGTATTTTTCTGATTTGTTAGATCTGTTTTGAAAAATGTCTTCCGTTGCTATGGCCGGGTATCACTGTCAGTCATCTCAATCTCGTGAATGATTCACACACACACACAAAAAAAAATAGTTTAGCAGATTAAAGACGAGCTTCATTTTCTGGTGCAATCGGCTGACAGTCTTCCTTCATCAGATGTGTCGTCTTTGCAGCGGCTCAACTGGAATGTAGCAAATGTATGTTGTAATGTACAATTGATAATTAAACAAGATGATTGACTTTAATAAACAGATGCATATTTAAGCATCAAGAACGGAAAAACATAAACACTGTCGGCTACACCGAGATTCGATCTCAGATCGTTTGAAGCTCCGAGAGGCTATTGTTAATGCATTGACCACAGAGCTATCGTCTGAATAGCCTAGGTCTACTATTTTCTCTGTTTTAAAAGTTTGTTACATTCTTTTTTATTTTTTTTTTTTTTTTAACATTGGCAATTTACTGTCTCAAAATTATGTGTCGAAAATGTTTTAAAAAAAGTGTTTTTACAAGACCTTGTGCTGTTTATTTATTTATTTTTATTATTATTATTATTATTATGCAGATGTTAATTCAGCCATTCTGTTGGATAAAAATTGTCCCTAATGTAAAATGGAAATGAATGGTAATTTTATTTTATAAATATAAAATATTTAATATAGGCTATAGGAGAAAAAAACAATATGGTGTAGCAATATTTTAGAACTATCAAATCTCTCTGCATTAATAATAAAAAAGTAGCCCATGTTTGTTCGGGATTTGAACCAGTGTCATCTGAATTATTGAAACGTAAGTTATAGCCTACCACTCGGCCACGAATTTGTTTTGTTTTATTTTGTTTGAAATGTATTTTTACATATTTTGCTTTCGTTAATGTTAACCAATTCTGTTGTAGCATAATAGGCCTATATTTTTTCCCTAAAAGTCTGTTTTATTCTCTGCTTTGTTTGTTTATATTTTTACATATTCAATCAGTCTCATTTTTGTTCAAATAATGAAAAAAGTTTTGTTTTAGTTTTTTTTACAAGATCTTGCGCCATGTTTTTTTTTGTTTTTTTAAAATAAACAGATAGGAAGCTTACCTTTTAAAATGCCGCAGTTGCTGCTGTTTTGCCCTGTCACTTGCGCCACCCGATATAGCCATTTCGCGAACGACTTTGAAATTCGACTGGTTTATTTTTGCTGCGGCAGTAATAGGCATTGTGGTTGATTATTTATTAAAGAATTCAATTGATAATCATAACAACATGTAAGCCTATTTAATTCTGAATATAACAAAGAATGCTTAAACCGACTAACATCGGTTAGTAACTGCAAGTCCTGAAAATGTTTTAATTTTACGGTAAATTATTTTAATTTATTTCACTGTTATGTTTCAGTTAATAAATCTACAAACACATTAAAATAACATGAAGTAAATGACAAGTAACCTATTGACATAGCCTTTCTAAATTATAGAAAAACTGGGCACACAATGTTAACGTCTGTCTACTTTGTTTAAATTTAATGAATTTGATTCGTTTAACCACAATATTTATCTTGAATTTATCTGTGACCTCAGCTCAGATTACTGCCGCGGCAGATTACGTCATAAAGAGAATAAACTGACACTTTTCAAAGTCTGTGATTACAGCGCCACTCAGCGGTAAAAGGCAGCAAATACACATCCCATTTTTGCCGCCGCGGGAACGGCGGCGGTAAAAGTCTCATTCTGGTTGTCCACCATCTGTATCAGCATATCTCTCGCTGATTCAATGTATGTGGGGACTTGTAGCGGCTCATGATGAAGGTCATATTCATCCCCGCTGTCTTCATCAGAGTCAAGAGACTGTGATGCAGGCTGATGTCTCTTTTTTTTCTTACTTTTGTCCTCGTTAGTCAGTTCTGGTTGTGTCTCAAAAGGTAAGTGGTCACAGGACATGAGCAGATTTCTGTGCAGAACTCTGGAGCGTCCCCTACCCTTTTCTGGTCTCACTTCATAAATCGGCAGGTCTGAACCCATTTGTCTCACTACTGTGTGAATTGTATCTTCCCAATAGTTACGGAGTTTACCGGGTCCTCCTCTTGGTGTAAGGTTTTTAATCAGAACTCGCTCGCCAGGCTGTAGCACTGCACTCCTAACTTTGGTGTCATAGTACTTCTTACTTCTTTCAGCATTTTTCTGAGCATTTTCATTTGCAATGGCGTATGCTTCCTCCATCCCTTGTTTCCATTTCTCCACGTAGTCTCGCTGGTTACTGGGACCTGCCTCTGTGCACAATCCAAAGAGCATATCAACTGGAAGCCTGGGTGATCTCCCAAACAGAAGATAAAAGGGTGAATAGCCAGTCACTTTGCAACGGGTGCAGTTATATGCATAAACTAGTTTGTGCAGAGACTCTTTCCAATTTGACTTTTGTTGTCTCAGTTAGTGTCTTTAACATTTGCAACAAGGTTCTGTTCATACGTTCCACTTGACCGTTACCCATCGGGTGATAGGGTGTTGTTCTGGACCCCGCCATGCCACTGAGTTTCTTTAACTGATGGAACAACTGATTTTCGAATTCTCCCCCTTGGTCATGGTGGATGCGGACGGGGAACCCAAACTTCAGGGCAAAGTCAATGAAGATGAGATTTGCAGCAGTTTTTCCTGACTTTGACGTGGTGGCATAGGCTTGCGTGAAACGTGTAAAATTATCAACAATAACGAGGATGTACTCGTATCCGCCTTTGCATCTGTCAAGATGGAGGAAGTCTATGCATACCAGTTCAAATGGCTGTGTTGTCACAATGTTTGTCAGAGGAGCTCTTATTTCATGGCTTGGCTTTTTCTGTTTGACACAGCTACAAGTTTTAGTCACATAGTGCTCAATGTCAGATTGCATATATGGCCAGAAGAAGCGGTCACGGACTAGTGATACAGTGCGGTCAGTACCTTGGTGTCCCATGTTATTGTGTAACTCTTTCATCACTTTACCTTTGTACTGCTCTGGTAGAACTAACTGCTTGCGGGCTGTAGTGATTCTGTACAGAATGCCATCACTGTCTATTGTCAATTTGTCCCATTCTCGGAATAGGCATTTTATCTTTGGACTTGATCCTTTTTGCTCCTTAACTGGTGGTTTGGAACCAGATAGTTTGAAATCGAGCACAGGACGGATGACCGGATCAGATTTTTGTGCTTCTCTTATCTCATCTTTTGGAATCGAGCTGATGGATGCGGCGGTTGTCTCACCTTCAACTGATACTGACATAGATGCAGCTGAGAGTGACCAAGTTGCAACATACTCTTTCTGTACCTCAACTGCTTGTATCGTGGCAGTAATAGTGTCTGGTGGAAGCTCTTCAGAACATTCTCTCATCAGTGACTCTACATCCAGTGGCATCCTTGACAAAGCATCTGCATCACTGTTCTCTCTGCCCAGCCTGTACTTGATTGTAAAGTGGAAATCAGCTAATTCTGCAACCCACCTGAAAGTGGTTGCGTTCAGTTTTGCAGTAGACAGTATGTAGCTGAGCGGATTGTTATCGCTGTACGCAGTAAATGTCGGAGCACAGTATAAATAATCACGGAACTTATCAGTGATTGCCCATTTTAGAGCTAGAAATTCTAGCTTGCCATAGTGATAGTTCTTCTCAGCTGCTGTTAATGTTTGAGAGCCATAAGCAATGACCCTAAGCTTCCCATCTTGCTTTGATAGAGAACTGCTCCCAAGCCTTGGTGTGACGCATCAGTGTGTACAACAAATGGCTGAGTGAAATTAGGGAAACCTAAGACTGGTGGGTGAAGCAAACATTCAGTCAGCTGTTCAAGTGACTGTTGGTGCTGGTCACTCCACAGGATTGGCTTGTTTGAGGGCACAACGTGACTTATTTTCTTTGCTTTAGTTTTCCGTGGGTGGTCAGGTACTTTCTCTGCTTTCAGGAGGTCATACAGACAGCTGGCCTTCCTAGAAAAGTCTTTGATGTACTGTCTGTAGTAAGTGAGTAAACCAAGCATTTTCCTGAGCTGGCCCACCGTCTCTGGTCTGATTTCTTTCAATGCTCTTACTGCTTCAAAATCGGCTGGGTCAACTTTGCTGCCCTCTGCAGACACTATTCTTCCCAAATAACGGACCTGGGGTTTACAGAGGTCACACTTACTTGGCTTGAGTTTGATGCCATACTCTCTGAGGCGCTGCAAAACTTTACGCACATCATTCACATGGCTGTCAAAAGTTTTACTGAAAACTAGTGTGTCGTCAAGATAAGGAATGCAGATGTTATCCCGGAGCCCTTCCAGACATTCCTCCATACAACGCTGAAAAGCTGCAGGAGCGTTCATGAGACCGAATGGCATGCGTATCCACTCATAGAGTCCCCACGGGGTCACAAATGCTGTCAGTGGTCTGCTTTCTTCAGAGATAAACCCCTGGTGATATGCTTTTCCCTGATCTAAGAGGGAGAACCAGGAATTACCACCTAAGCTGTCCAGGATGTCTTGGACCCGAGAGATTGGCTGGCGGTCGGGATGCGTCTTTCGGTTCAGCTCTCTGTAATCTATACACACCCGGAGGGTCCCGTCCTTTTTCCGAACGCACACAACAGGTGAAGAGTATGAAGAGTTTGATTTTCTAACCCAGCCCTGAGCTATGAGGTCATGAAGGTAACCTTTCATCTCCTGATACAGTGGCCTGGGCACTGACATGTATGTGCGATTGACCGGTTCTGAGTCCTTTGGAGAGATAGTCATTTCCAACCGTTCAATGCAGCCAATGTCATTGTCTGATCTGGAGAAGGAGTGACACTCTTCTCTAAGCATTTGCCTAACTACCTCTCTCTGCCCTTCGGTTAGGTGACTTAACTCTACTGGTGGATCCCACAGTTCACTAAAATTACATTGGGTTCGAATGCTGGTATGATTCACTGTGGCTGAGGTGACAGCTTTTTCATCGACTTGGGCAGGTAACACAGTCATAATGGTTTGTACTGTACCGATTATTGTGCGTCCTAACAGGGCAATGTCGTGGCCAGTGGGGTTAGAGACATCAAGCATAATGACTGGACAAACACCTTTCCTGACTCTGACTAATGTATCAAAGAACTCAAGTCCATCTGGCCACTGAGGGTTCAGGTCTGGCTGAAAAAGCATTGTCGTGTCCTCTTTGAAAGGCGGGGAAGCTACACGGCACTCAATCTGAATACTACTGTGTTTTGGTACAGCAGCCTTCTTTTCCTTTATTTTCACCCTGTATTCATCTGTCTGTTCTGCGCTAACAGCCTGTATAAAAGCGCTCACCTTGTTTCTTTAAAGACTTGGAAAAGCTTTTCTCACTGTACTGTGCCGTTTAGTCTTTTCGGTCATTGCCAGGATGTGCTCGATAACATTGAAACCTATGATGGGATGAGATAGGTGACAGCCTTTCATTACCAGCACTGGGATGATCAGTTCTTTTGTTTGGTCAGTTTCAGAGGCTAGCCGAAAAGTTGTCTCAATCCATCCCAGGTACGGCATTTCAGTCCCGTTTGCTGCTGTCAATCTTAGATCATCAGGTGAGTCCAGGATTTCTGAAACATCCCTCAGCCTTGCGTTTGGGAGGAATTCCTCTTTCCATCGTTCATCAATGACTGAAACCTGGGAGCCTGTGTCCCATAGAGCTTGGAGGTGTTGGTGATTCAGGTGACACTCAACAAGACACTGTCTCCCGACTAACGAGGTGACCTTATGGGGGTGGCAAACCTGTGCTAGAGATGGCAAAGAGTGGGCATTTTCCTCTGTACAGAAAAGCGGTTCCCTATCTGGCCTCCTAACTGGAGGTGGGGCATAAGCATAAGGCTGTGACTGAAACATAGGCTGCTGTAATGTCTCCTTAATCTGAGCTATCTCTGCACTGAGACCTGTTGCCTTTGGCTTGCTCAGTTGGGGATATTTTGGGGATATTTAATATAAATTTATCAATCAATAAATTCCTCTTGAAACAAACTTTGTTGTATTATTTTAATTTAATACTGTGAAGCTGCTTTGATACAATCTGTATTGTGAAAAGCGCTATATAAATAAACTTGACTTGACTTTTAGAGAAGCTACACCCGTCTTAAGTTCAGCTAACTCTGTTAATAGTTCTGCGGGTCTCTTCGCTTTGACTTCCTTCACAGAACACTTTGCAGATTGTGTATCTTCTGACTGGACTACACTGACAGTTGTAGCAGGCTGTGTGGCATTAAACCGTTTTTTGTTTCGTCTTTCTATTTCATTAGCACAAGCAATGTTAAGCTTCTCTAGCAAAACCTCATCTGATGTTTCACTATCTAGCAGGAGAGGCTGCATGTCTATCCTGATACTGTCACTCTGGAGACCCGTAAGGACTGTGTGTAAACACATACGCTGGACCAGCGCCGGGTCATACTTAAGTCCTGATTCTGACTCCTGGGACGCAAACAGTACTTTCTGCCTCAAATCGAAGACGCTCACCAGGAAGCTTTGAGGGGTCTCCTTGCAATGCTGTGATTCTGAAGTTAGCTGTTTGTAAAGCTCTGTTGCGCTCTTCTCTTGAAAGTGGGAACGCAGGATGCATCTGTGCAAGTGTGGGAAGAGTTAGCTGGGGTTTACCTTCCAAGTAGCTGCTGAGCTGTGAGCCTGGAGAAATAGCCCTGATTACTGCATCTACAATCTCTACCTCAGGATAACCTCTGTTAAGTCCATTCTCAATCTGATGGGCAAGGCTGGAAAAAATCAGTTTCTCTTTCTGGCCCGGTTCACCTATCTGCCCAGAAATGTTTAACTCTTTGCGCCAGTATTGACTGGGCTGTGGCTGAGCGCTGGGTGAGGGCTGCATGCTCACCTGAGGATGGACAGGGGTTTGGGGCTGGCGCAGAGAATCACTGATCACTGCATTGACTGCAGTAACCTGCTCAGTTTTCACTCCTTGTTGTGAGGTTACAGCTCTCGGTTCTTCTGTTCTGCGATGTGTTCCTGTTGTTCAGTTTGCTCTGTTTTGTTATCCATGCCACTGATCATCTCCACCATTTTGTCTCGAAGTAGTAACAATTCCGACATGCCGTCATCTTCTAACTCTGCCAATTCCTCTCTTTCAATGAACATCATGATAAGAGTCATCAATGATATGCAGGATTTGTCTTGGACATTTCTTCTCTGTTCACCTGATATGCCAAGAAAATCACATATCTCTAGTAACTCGTCTTTAGTCAGGGTGTGCAATTTCCCTACCAACTCTCCCTGTAGCTCTTCCAAGGTGGTTGTCATGTTGACAGGACAGGAGAAACGTTTACCGTGCAGGACTTGAACCAGATGGTCTTTACTGTCTCTGATGATCTCTTAACCCTTAAAGACCTAGAACATTTTTGGGGCGCCTGACTCACCTGTACTTTTCTTTGTTTTTCTAACCCATTCTAGCAGCAAGCATCAAGAGCCATATATCATTTTAAACAGGAGAACCTAAAGTTTCCAGCTAGCTCATTTAAAGTCCCAGTTTTACATTTCTTTTGTCAGAGAATTTATGAAATTAACAGGATTTTAAGAAAAACGGCAGCAAAAAATGTGGTGTTTTCAGTGTGAACTCAAACAGAACTTCCTGAAGTTTAGTTTTTTTCTTTTAGAAAGTTAGACTTGGTTGTTTTAGACTTCCAGATGAAATTTTGTCTACATGTAACAATCCCTCAGCAAGTTATAGCCATTTATTAATATTATTCTAGGCGTTTTTGAGTAAAAACAGGTGTATTACATTTACTGACAATGTAGATGTGTCCAAATAAGTTCAGGAAGTAAAGTAAATAGAAAAGTTGTTATATTACAACAGAACACTGAAGCAAACATTTTTCTTCAGAAAATTATATTATAATTTGAACATGAACAACAAATGCAAACAATATAACAAGTAGTGACAACTGTGCAATATAAATACTAACAATACAATATACAGAGTGTAAATGAACAAATGGTTCAAATAATCTTCACAAACTAAATACAAAAAGAAATAAACAGTGCAAATGAAGAAATGGTTCATTGAGGGTAATATACTGAGTGCTAATGAACAAATAGTGCAAATAATCTTCACAAACTAAATAAACAGTGCAAATGATTCAAACAATCTTCTGAATCGGAAGGTTTCACCAGGTCTAACGACTCGTTTAAAAAAAATCAATTCTAACACATCCTCCGATTTGTACTGCTGTTTTTTTTTTACATACTCATGCTCTTTCGTGTTTTATGCTCTTTCATGTTTTGCGCTCTTTCGTGTTTTGCGCTATGGTCAAAAACTTTGCATCCGTTAGTTTTCATGCGTAGTTTTCAATGCATTGCGTTTGTTAAAAATACAAAGAAACGTGATTGGTTGTTAAAATCACCAATCACTATGTTTGTTGGTTGAGTTGATGACCGTTTGGACGAATATGGGCATGGGGGTGGGACTAAGCATCAACAATCGTTCCTGTTTGGCTCAGAGAAAGAAACCACATGTGTTTCCTTGACGAATCACTGCTGCAGATTTTGATGACGCAATCACCGGCACTACGGAGCCACTGAATGACCAATAGAGACACCCGTGATAGCACAGGAAAGCTGAGAATCTCATCTTTACGGTGCATTTTAAAGCATACAGATTGGATTAGCGACTCAAAAGTTATTAAACATTTTAGAACGATAGTTATTTTATGCCGCGGGCGGCCGTATCGGTCTTTAAGGGTTAATGGCCTCAGTTGACATGTACTTAACCACCAGGATCCAGGTCCCTTCGAACAGCAACACTTTCCTCCCTGCCCGGGTTGTTATGGGGGGGATTTAGCGACCAGTATGTGGCCACTGGGCATCTGAACAGCAATCCCAGCGGTGCCTCCAAAATGTTACACCCCTGAAAAAGGGGAGAAATAATCACAAAAGTGATATGGGTGTTTCCTCACTGAAAACTTTAGTGTTATATTTGCAACAATAATACATTTTACAAATCAACAGATGTACAGCAAATAGTAGTTTTGTAGGGTATATGGCTTATTCAAGTCACAACAGCATACTCTATAATTCACTGGAACATATACTCATTTTGTCAATATAACTTTAGCTGTAAATCAAGCACAAAGTAGCTTTAGCGCAATAAACAATAACTACATTTACCAAACATATCAATAAAGTGCTTGAAAGACATTATACAAATAACACAGCAAAATGGATTATTAACTGCGTATCTGTTAATTCACAATTGACATAAAATGGCGGCTGCTCTCGTTACGAAGCTATTTTTCTCTGTAATCGAGCGGGGGCTCCGCTCACACACGCACATTTTAAACTCTGCAAACTTAACTCTCACTTACTCAAAATGTTACTAAAACACACCTTCAACACTCTTGACATGTGAACTCATTATTACATTTACTCAACTCAGTTTTATATCTACAACGTACCTGAAAAAGGGGAGAAATAATCACAAAAGTGATATGGTTGTTTCCTCACTGAAAACTTTAGTGTTATGAGGAAAAGACCGCGATTTCCCCGGAGAAAAGGGTTGGAAGACAAAAGCAATCAATCACGGGCGCATAGATTAAGATCAATTTGGCGATCACAGATTAACACTTTTTACCCGTAAATTAGGCACTACAAAATAAAGTAGTAATCAATATAACGTTTACATATTCCTCTTATGATTGTTACCCTTTGTACACATGTCAGATTTTAACTTTTTAACACAATTATATGAATTGTAAAAAAAAAACACGTATTACTAGTACTGAACGCATGAGCTTTTTAACCTTAAATATTTTAAGATACTCACATCCTATTAATTTAATAAAACCTTTTAACCCATAACAGTACAGTAAGTATTTCCTTTAACCTGTCACACTAACGTTACCCATTCTATCCATTTCAGATGTACATCGTATTGCCAAACGGACTTCCAGAGCCCCGAGTACTCCGTTAGATAAAGGATTTAAGTTTTACGCCTCCTCATTTATTCATGATTATGAAGGTATGTAAGTTAGTATGTAGCTTTTGCTAATGGCACCCGATGTAGAGTTAGCTAACTATCAGTAAGTTAGTTTAGACTTGTATGCTATCATATTAGTTTAACCTTTTATATTTGCTTGCAGACGATTAAAACAATCAAATGAAGACTGCATTTTATTTTTTTTATAAAAATTTTTTTTTCTGATACTTAAGCATTCGTGACATTTTAATTAAAACAGAAATAAGAATTGTTTTCTAAAAAAGCAAAAAATAAGTTACCTCAGAGATCACCTACCACTGCAGATGCGTACGGTAGTGCAAACCGGAAATGCTTATACCTGTTTTCCGGTTCGAACGTTGGCCATTCCGCATAACCCCTATTATAAATAAAATAATTATTATTTCTCACCAACAGCTACGAGTTTGTATAATTAATTTATTTGTTCCAAGGAAAATAGTTGTACACAGCTGTAAATTATCACGTTTTTATTTATTATGGTTTTATATAGGCTATCTGCATACTGTTGGGTACCACATTTCCAAGTAAATACCATACTTTTTAGGGTTACTATAACTTATTTATTGAAACTGTTATGTTTTAATAAATAAGATAAACCCCCAAACCAACCCACTGGCCCACCTCAACTTTTCGATTTGATAATGCGGCTCTCAAATGAAGCTAATTGAATAGCCCTGTTTTAGAGTCTCGTAAGCTACAAAAATGTCCAAAAACATGGAAAACATCAAATATAGTACCTGTGCCACACAAAACAGTGTGCCTGAGGATTTAAATGATTTTAGTCCAGTTGCTTTAACGCTGTTAATTATGAAATGTTTTGAAAAAATAGTAAGGGAACTGATTTTTCAGCAAATAGAAACTAACCTTGATCCACTTCAGTTTGGTAGGGGTGTGGAGGATGCTATTCTCTGTCTGTTAAATCTTGCATATAAACATTTGGAACAACCTAAGTCATGTGACAGGCTTTTATTTATTGATTTATCTTCTGCTTTTAATACCATTAAGCCTCATTTGTTAATAGAGAAATTAATATCACATTTTAACATTGATTTAAATGTTGCTGGAAGGATTTTAGATTTTTAACAGGAAGATCACAGTGTGTTAAAATTACTAAACTTTTAAGTATTGTGTTTAAGTATTAAAGTGCACTAATGTTAACGATGTATACTCTAGACAGTTATTTTGTTCCACTGGGTCTCCTGAAGGATGTTGTCTGTCACCTTTGCTATATATTATGTATACAGATGCTTGTGGCAGTTCATACAGAAATAGGCACATTATTAAATATGCTGATGATTCTGTGATAGTGGTGTAGTAAATTCCACCTTCAGTTAAATGTGGAAAAAACTAAGGACATGTTGATTGACTTTGGAAGGTCAACATTAAGTCCAGGGTTGACAAATATAAATGATGTGGATATTGAAATGACTGACAATTATAAATATCTGGGAACTGTGATTGACAACAAACTAAGTTTTGAAGCAAATGTATCGATCGTTTGCAATACGTTTCAACAAAGACTGTTTTTTGTTTTAGATGAAAACATTCAATGTATGCTCTAAGATAATGACTTTATTTTATAAGTCTATTATTGAATCAGTTTTTTCATTTTGTATTGTAGCTTGGTTTGGCTATTTAACTTTGACAAATATACTAAATAGTCTTGTCAAGGTTGCAGGAATAGTTATGGGGTAAGCTATTGATATTCATCATAGACAGGTTTTGAATAAGGCACATTCAGTTTTACAACATTTTGATCATCCCTTATTTAAAGAATTTCAATTGTTGCCTTCTGGGCGTCGTTTTAGTGTTTCAGGTGATAGAACAAAACGATTTAAGTTTTTTTTGTGTGTGTGTCGGTGGCTGTTGGTCTATTGAACTCTTCATATGAGGTGTTTGTGTTTTTTATATATATGTGAACTATGATGTGTGCGATGTGTATTTTTATGTATTGTCTGTATGTCTGTTACCTTTTTCTGCAAAAGTTTCCCCCAAGGGGGACAATAAAAGTAAACAAACAAATCAAACAAACAATGCATAAGTGTCAAATGAGTTAATCTCTTCTGAGACATGCTGTTCCTCAACCAGGTTGAGACGTTTGAGGGTTGAGAAAGCAATAGAAACAGGAAGGTGTGGCAAGAAGCGGTATAGGATTTCAATAAGTTACTTTGCTTATGGTGATAATTGTCGACTACACCACCCTGAATAAATCAGGGAATATCTAAATAACCCAGCAATTAGCATTAGATCCCACAGGTGCGTGTGTGTCAGGGAGGTTAGAGACAAGAGTACAACTAAATTACAAAAAGGTCTTTTATTGACATACAAAAATAGTTAAAAACAGTATCTTTTCTTAAAACAAAGGCGCTCAGCGCTCAATGCACAAATGTCAAAGCACAAAAACAGGTGCTCACAGGGGGGCAATATGAATGGCACACACCAACATAGTCCTCTACCCATGAGGGTAGGAGGAGTTTCAGTCAAACAAAAAGTAAAACAAAACAACCAGGCTGAGTCTACCGGCAGAAGGACCACTTAATGGCTTTTCCAAAAGCGTAATTCTACTCACACACACACACCGTGCACTTGGATCATACACACAAGCACTCCAAAAGTGTCACCCACTGCAACACTACCACCACCACAATGCACTCGAAGGTCCTCCCGCCTGGCCACCTCAGTTCCTGGGAGAAAACAAGATAAACAGCTGAGTTTGGTAAAACCCAAAAATAAATAGCCAAAAGAAAATATAATAATCAAGGTCAGCAACGACACACAAGTAAATAACAGAAACAAAATCTAAACAAAATACACACACAGCTGAACTAAAGACACGGAAAAGAATACAGCAGATAGAGCTGGTGCAGCACACACACACACACACTCGCGCGCGCACACACACACTGGTTCTCGTACAAATAACAGTAGGGTGACCATATTCCAGGACATGTCCGGCCGGGATTTCGAGATCGCCCAAAATATCCGGGATACGGCTTTTGCTTTCTCGTCGCCATTCTTTTTGTTTACATGCACACCTTTTGATTCAGTAGGACTGAATTAATTCCGATTGGTGAATCTAAATGTAGTGTTTACATGAACGCTAAACAAGTGATCGGTTGATGTGCGTTCTAGCATTGCTAAGAAAATTCCTGTGTTTTCGTCTCGATCGGGATCCGTGTGAAGCAGAATGCGTGACCTGCAAAGCTGGCACGTACGCGTCAGTGTCAAATAATGTAATAATGTAAACATAATGAATGGTGACTGTAGAAAGCAAAAGCCGAATCCCGGGCATTTTGGGCGATCTCGAAATCCTGGCCAGATATGTCCTGGTTAAACAGGACGTATGGTCACCCTAAATAACAGTCAATTATTATTGATCATAACTTTTCTATCACACTAAAAAAGGGAAAGGAAGTAGACGATACAAATCCTGTGCCCTTATGAATTCCCGCTGGCGCGATCAGCGCGACATGGAGGGCAGCGCAAGCACCTTGGTTATCCGGGTGGACTCAAGTTCATAGGAACACGGAAGAACGAGAGGGAGATTGTGCAGGGAACCAGCAAAATGGTCCTGAGGACGAAAGGGAGGACCCGCGCCTCACGAACGCCTTAAAGAGAAGCAGCGAGATTGTTAGTGCCTTTCTTTCCACTACAATCTTCCAGACATCTTACATGACACTTACCAAAAGACGACATCACCCCACATATAATCCCCACAGGCTACTGTTTACCGCGATCATCACAACCACCGATTAACTGGGGTACAGGAAGCAACGCATTAACAGTGATATAGCGACTCAGTATACTGCACGCCATCATAACCACCACTCAATACAGGGACAGTTTACATACCTGAAGGGTGGGCAGACACCTATTCTAAGCTGATGAAATGCACCGTCGGAAAAGTGCTTAAATGAAACGCTACAATTTGAAGAGATAACACGTATCAGTAGCGTTCTAAACACGATTTAAACCACTCGCTACCAGCACATACCTGAGGCGCTAGTGGAGGACAAGACGTGACACATCTCAGAGTACAGCCAACCAGCATTAAATAGCCCGTACTCTCTCCTGATAGGACGCCAGGACTGTCACTCACTTAACTAATCCTGCCACAAAGGCATAGGCATGTTTAGGGGTTCTAAACATATCTATATATATTTGTTCTAAAAAAAAAAGAATATGGGTGAAAGGATGGATAAGCACACGCGGGAAGCAGGGATTGTCTGTCATAGAGAGTTGGAGGTGAGTAAAACATTATAATGAAAAAGCAGTTGCCTTGTTGCGGTTTGGCAACGATGGTTATAAATACAAAAGGCTTTTATAATGTCATAACAAGCTGATCATTGGCTGTTGCTCGTCGCGACACGTGACGCCAAAGGCCGACAGCTCCAGATATTTATCATGCTATAGATATTTGTCTGGCGTCGGCGAGGTGTCAGCATGGTTCGAATTACGTGACAGCCAGTGGGAGCTGAGCTCCCATAGAGAGAGGATGAGCTCCCATGAAAGCAGTAAATAATACACCTGTGGGGGTCTCTAAAAATCATCAGCACCATTATTTTAAATTACAAATAGAGCACTTTTTCCTTCAATATATCGAGGCATATTTATGTTAAATATATTACTGACTTTTCTCAACTCACAGAAGTGACGTCAACGTCCAATCTAGCAGTAGCATAACCCATCAGGCAAGTGTTATTTTAATAAACTTATGATGTACTTACAAACTTTCCAATGCCTCGTTTTATGAGTACAGAACATATTTGCACTACTATAGAAGTTTGGTACCATTCTGGACATTATTAGTGGGGTAATTTACGAGATACAGTACATATTTGGAGCCGTTAGCGCCTGCACTAAGCCATCCGGCTGATATCTCTAAATAAACTCTAACTTTAATATTGTTCGACCAAGGGAAAAAAGGCTTCTGGGGGGGTGTTTGGCTCGAGGTCATGGTGCAAAGGACCCTAGGTGGATTTTACTCCGAACCATCCCTTTAATAAACAGCCTAAAAGAAACATTTTGCAAAAGAATGCATTTGGGCTACTGATAGGCACATATTGTGACTGCAGCATGGTTGTTTATGAACTTCACCACCAAGCCACTAGGGGGCACAGGAGCACACTATCATTTTTTGAACTTGTGAACGTTAACCCTTTTAGAAAGAGAACTGGTAAACATTTGTTTCATGGCTAAAATAAAAAGAAATTGTGTAAAGTTTAGAACCAGCAGCCATGCCACCAAAAATAAAAATAGTGCTACCAACATCAGGTACAACTTTGGCAAAATTCGGGTTTATTTAAAAAAAAAACATAATCAGAGGACAGTCTAAATCCACCTGCTAGCATGGTGCATAGCACTGGGACTGAAGACGACTCTACCGCTGTTACCACCACTAGTTCTGCTGCTGGTGTTGAATTCGGGACAGAGATGAATGTTACCTCAGAAAAGGAGGATGAAAAAGCCGGGTCTGACACTTGGGACAAAACTGAGCAACTGCCAAAGAAATGGGGACTAAATCAGTGGAGGTCATGGAAGGAAAGAAACCCCTGGCTGGTTACAGGGGAGGGTGGACTTGGATGCATCATCTGTAAGGAAGCTAAGACTTCAGAATTACTTTCAGAGAAGAAAATTGGCGTGCATTTGTTGGATGCCTGGATCAATGGGACAGTGAGTAGCCCTGTGCAGAAGCAGTTGCGCAAAAAAATCTACCTACACCATGACAGTCTCGCCCATAAACGAGCTGCTGAAATAGCAGATCTCAAACAAAAAGAAATACTTCCAAGTAATGTTGTCAAACTAAGTCCAGCTATGTTTGAGGAGACAGCCAGTTCATTCAGGGCCGCCTATACATGGGTATCAATGACGTCACCTTTTTGTTGTGGCCGCCATCTTTAGGACCGTAGCGCCACCAACCGTCGATTCCAGGTTTAGCTATTTTTACTGTCTATGATTCCAGCGGAAATGGCAACGTTAACGTCAAAGAAACAGGCTCTGCTAACGTTACTCAGACGAAAATTGCTCATCTCTCTGATAAAGAAAAGCAACGCAATTACAAGAAAATTTATATTTTGGGTTTTGATCCGTATTTACTTCCGAATCAACTACTGACCGCTGAAATCTGTTGTTAACTTGCCAAACATGTCTTTTGGCAACATTTACATCTACCTCGTCCACAATCCTTCTCCATACAGCGGGGAGTCCCTCAAGGCATACAAGAGCACTGAAGCGTACATGTATTTTAAATCAGGATGGGTGAATGATCCTCGAGTTTATCATCTGGAGATGAAGAAACTTTTCTTATTTACAGGAAAGGTAAGATATTTGTTTACTTAACTTTACTAGCTACGCTACTAACTTGCTACGTGGTCAATGCTAGGATAATAATTAACAATTGCCAATGGAATTTAGTTTTTTAAAGCTGACCTTACGTTTGTTAGCAAAAACATAATGTAGAAAATAGCTAGGAGTCTTAGATAATGTTATATATGTTGAACTTAAACATCATTGGTTAATCTGGCTATATTTGTGTTTCATACTTAAGGTTAAGCATTCACAAAACCTTTCTGTGACCCCAACACATCCCTGGATCACAGTCAAAGAGGACGGGACAGTACTTATTAGGCAGTGGGCCAAGTCCGTCTATCTCGTTTAGTTTTTGATTTGACAGTTACCCAGCAGCTGTCTGGCTAATTTTTTTTATTTGTCTGTGTCACCGGTGCAGGCCGGGGCGGACTCGGATGACCAGCCGCCCCTGACTCCAGACACCACCGTGAGGAGCCAACACCACAGGCACGCAACAGATGGACAAAAGAGGAAGCAGGTAATTTGGTTCAAAGGTAACAATCTTTATTGAATAATAATCAACTTGAAGAAAGAATGAGCAACTCCTGTCTTCTCGAGCTATTGGACCGGAGTAGCCGCTGAAACGATTTTCCACTGTCTTCGGGGCACAATGGAACGATAGTGGCTAGGAAGGCTTACTCCACGGCGTTGCTGCACGTCTGCAAGACTCAAACGATAAGTAACAAGTAATGTTTACTTCTTCAACAGCAGATTCTCTTAACAGGACGTGAGAGGGGAATTGTGACTTTAAAACTCACTTCACAGCGTTGCTGCACATCTGCAGGACTCAAGCGGTAGGTAACAGGTAAGGTTTCTTCTCTTAACAGCAGATTCTCTTAACAGGACGTGAGAGGGGAATTGTGACTTTAAAACTCACTTCACAGCGTTGCTGCACATCTGCAGGACTCAGGCGGTAGGTAACAGGTAAGGTTTCTTCTCTTATCAGCAGATTCTCTTAACAGGACGTGAGAGGGAAATTGTGACTTTAAAACTCACTTCACAGCGTTGCTGCACATCTGCAGGACTCAGGCGGTAGGTAACAGGTAAGGTTTCTTCTCTTAACAGCAGATTCTCTTAACAGGACGTGAGAGGGGAATTGTGACTTTAAAACTCACTTCACAGCGTTGCTGCACATCTGCAGGACTCAGGCGGTAGGTAACAGGTAAGGTTTCTTCTCTTAACAGCAGATTCTCTTAACAGGACGTGAGAGGGGAATTGTGACTTTAAAACTCACTTCACAGCGTTGCTGCACATCTGCAGGACTCAGGCGGTAGGTAACAGGTAAGGTTTCTTCTCTTATCAGCAGATTCTCTCGTCAGGACATAAAAGGGAAATTGTGACTTTAAAACTCACTTCACAGCGTTGCTGCACATCTGCAGGACTCAGGCGGTAGGTAACAGGTAAGGTTTCTTCTCTTATCAGCAGATTCTCTCGTCAGGACATAAAAGGGAAATTGTGACTTTAAAACTCACTTCACAGCGTTGCTGCACATCTGCAGGACTCAGACGGTAGGTAACAGGTGAGGTTTCTTCTCTCAACAGCAGTTTCTCTCGTCAAGACATAAAAAGGAAATTGTGACTTTAAAACTCACTTCACAGCGTTGCTGCACATCTGCAGGACTCAGACGGTAGGTAACAGGTGAGGTTTCTTCTCTCAACAGCAGTTTCTCTCGTCAAGACATAAAAAGGAAATTGCGACTTTATCAGCGATGTTATACATCTTCAGGGCTCCATCACTAAGTATAACGGTTCAGACTTTTCCACAGCCATACGGTTCTTCACGAGACTTGTAATTTCAGAGAGAGAGAGGGTTAACAGGAGCCTTCAATAAGGGATTACTTCACAACAATACTCAGTGGAAGAGAGGATAATACAAAGCATTACTTCACCAGTTCAGTTGCATCGTTCTGAATTTTGGATGAGGACAAGTAGATCATTTCACAAGAATGAAAGCAGGCGTTGGGAGACTCTTCTCAGCATAGCACACAGCACTCGTGTCCACTACAAATCCACAGCATTAACTCAGCGTGCATCAGGTAAGGCAAACAACTGCAAATCACTCACACACAGTAGGGCTGATCAGAAAACTCGCTTCGTCCATGCATTTCAATGGGAATATTCAACTCTCCATTCTCTCCAGCGCATCTGGAACAGATGTCCTCCTCAATAGTAAGTTTCACATTCACAGTCTTTGCTTCAAGCTTTACATTTAATTCAACGATGTAATTTAATTCACTTATCTTTCTCTTTTCCTCTTCCAGCGCAGATCCAAGCAACAATTCAATCCAGTAATATTCCACAAGCAGCTCCAAACGACAGGCTCAAATGGCAGTTCCTCACTTACACGAATTTCCAGGATGACAACGTCCAATGTAAGTGTCCAAACCGGAGATCTTCTACCCCAAAACACAACGACAGAGACCCAGCCAAACAACTGATCAACGGAACACCGATTGACCTTTACCAGTTCCAACCTTCACCTTACCAGTTCCAACCTTTTTCACCCTAACTCGACTCTGAATGGCTCTTTTATCCTCCTCTTGTGAAGCGGAAAGCCTGTACAAACACCGCTCCTCTCTCTCCCTCACACCTGTCGTGCATCAGCTGTAATTAGTTTGCGCAATATCTCCGCTACACCCGGAACCGGAGTGAGGTGTTACACCAAAAATAACTCCCCTCGGGGACATAGAAAGAGAAAAGAAAGGTTCCGCTTTTCCCAGCATTTTGTCACCCGTGACATCCCCCCTTGCCAATCGGTTCTAGTCCCTGGAACCGGTCTTCTCTAATGCCATTCGCCATATCTCTCAGGCGGCTGTCCTTGGTTGTCCCGCTGGGACCGTCGGGGTGGCGTGGGTGAAGCCGCTCGGGCCTCCGCTTCGGGATTCCCTGGGACTATTGCCCACCCTACCATGGGCACATTGGGAGCAAGCGGCGCACTTTGTATTTCAGCCGCTGGCTGTGGATAGTTCGGACATGGACGGAGCAAATTTCGATGAAGCACTCGTATAGGTCCCGGTTTTCCCTCAGGCCGTACCGAATAGACTGGAGCATCAGGCCCCTGCCGGTGCTCCACCACATATGGTGTCAATTCCCAACGATCATGGAGCTTTCCTTTCCCTGGACGTCGGTTGTCCCTTACCAGCACTCGCTCTCCAGGCAGTAAAGGGGCTTCTCTGGCAGTTCGATCATACAGTCGCTTGTTCTTAGCTGCTGCAGCACTCAAATGGTCTGAAACTCGCTTGTAGGCATTTAGTAGTTGTTGATGGTGTCGATTTACCCAGTCCGTTGTGTTGTACTCTCCTTCGGTGGCCTCGGTGCCCAGAAGCAAGTCTACAGGTAGACGTAGATGACGCCCAAACATGAGGTAAGAAGGGGCATACCCGGTGATGCTGTGCACGCTATTATTATAGGCTTGTAGTAACGTAGGGAGGCTCTCGGCCCACTGACACTGCTGCTCACTCTCCAACGTTCCCAACAGCCCTAACAGGGTCTGATTGAATCTTTCGCATCCCCCGTTACCTTGGGGATGATACGAAGTTGTGTGTGTCTTTCGACAACCATAGAGCTGGCTCAGCTCCTGTATGACTCGGGACTCAAAGTTTGGACCTTGGTCCGAATGGAGGGTCTCTGGACAGCCGAACGGCTGTATTACCGTTCTCCAAAGGGCATTGGCCGTAGTCACTGCCGTCTGGTCTACCGTGGGGACGGCCCAAGCATACTTGGTAAACAGATCCGTCATTACCAGGATGTTTTGATATCGATCTGCGGGTCTCCCTAGAGTCAGGAAATCAATCCCTATGATGTGCAGAGGTGCCTTCGGCCGAAAGGGAACCAGTGGGGCTCGAGGTTCCTTCCGGAGTTTGAACAGCGTGCACCGTGGACAACTCTGAACAAACTCTTCAACTTTCTTCTCCATCCTTGACCAGTAGAAATACCTCCTCAACAGTGACAAAGTCTTTTCTTGGCCTTGATGGCCAGCATGGGTGTGATAGGCATTCAACAGCTCTTGGACTTGGTCCTCTGGAACCACCACTTGATACCTGGTTTCCTGAGTTTTTGGATCTCGCAGTGAACGGCAAATTACCCCTCCTCTGATCCGCAGTCTCTTCCACTGTTTCAGGAGCTGTTGTACTCCCACTGTCTGAGCCTGCCTTTCCCCAGCTCGCAGCCTGAATCCTCGCCTGAGATGCGAGGCGACCTGACACAGGTCTTCGTCTCCTTGCTGTAACCTGCTCCACCGTCCGGGGTCCCATCCCCAACTGGACGGAATGTCCCCCTGGGTCCCGGGAGCTTCCACGACCGCCACCAACAATTCATCCTCTTGACCAGAGGCATCGAGGTGCGTTTGACCGTTTCTCTGAATGGCTGGGAGTCTGGACAATGCATCAGCATTCGCGTTTTCTCTGCCGGGTCGATACTTGAGCTGATAGTCATAATTAGCAAGCTGAGCCACCCACCGCTGCTCCACTGCTCCCAACTTGGCAGTCTGTAAATGAACTAGAGGATTGTTGTCCGTGATCACAGTCACCTTAGCTCCCCACAGGTAGTCTTTGAATTTCTCGGCCATGGCCCATTTCATGGCTAGCAACTCTATCTTGAAGGAACTGTAGTTTGCTGCGTTCCGCTCTGCAGGATGTAAACTTCGACTGGCATAAGCGATTACCTTCTCCACTCCTTGTTGCTCTTGGGCTAATACCGCCCCCAATCCTGCATTGCTGGCATCGGTATACAGGAGAAACGGCTGAGTGAAGTCTGCATAGGCCAGGATAGGGGCCCCCAAAAGTTCCTGCTTCAGATTTTGGAAGGCCGTTTCACATGCTGCGTCCCATTGCACTGTCGTTGAGCCTTTGCCACGGGAACGTCCAGTACCAGCAAGAAGTTGGTTCAATGGCTTAGCAAGCCCAGAGAATCCTTTAATAAATCGTCGATAATATCCTACGAAACCTAGGAAAGACCGCACTTGTCTCACTGTTCGTGGGGGCTCCCAGCCTTGGACTGCTGCAACTTTCTCTGGATCAGGGGATATACCGGCAGCGCTGACTCGATGTCCCAGGAACTGTACCTCTTTGCGAAACAACTGGCATTTTTCTGGTCTCAATTTTAGCCCATATTTCTCCATGGCCCGGAAGGCATTCTCTAAGTGATGCAGGTGAGTTTGAAAGTCAGGGGAAAAAACGATTATATCGTCCAAATAGACCAGCGTGGATTCAACTAGTTGCCCTCCCAGGCATCGCTGCATAAGTCGCTGGAAGGTCGCGGGGGCGTTGCACAACCCGAACGGCATCCGGTCCCACTCGAATAGCCCGAACGGTGTGGTGAAGGCAGTCTTCTCTCTATCGCGGTCATCCATCTGTACTTGCCAGTATCCGCTGGCCAAATCCAAGGTCGAATACCATGCTGCTTGAGTCAAACTCGTAAGTGAATCTTCGATTCGCGGCAACGGGAATGCATCTTTCTTGGTCACACTATTGAGCTTGCGGTAGTCGACACAAAATCTCCAGGCTCCCGTTTTCTTCTGTACTAGGACAATCGGGGCTGCCCATGGACTACTACTCTCTCGAACGATCCCTCCATCTAGCATCCCTTTTAACAGGGCACGGACTTCGGTGTACAGAGTGGGGGGCACCGGACGGTACCGCTCCCGACTAGGTGTTGCTTCCCCGGTGGGTATTTGATGCTTAATCACTCCTGTACAACCATAGTCTTCCTCATGGGTCGAGAACACATGTTTCCACCTCTTCAGGAGCTCCTGGAGCTGTAACACTTGTCCTTCCTCCAGGTCCTCACCCTTCAAAGACTCCCCCATCAAATGGGTCGGCATTTCCCCTCTCACAGGGCCTGTACTGGCCTCCACTGGACGGACGGCAACTTCTACCACCGCAGGGCTCACCTGCCTGAAACAGACATCTTGTTGCTCTTGGACTTGGACAGGACGGACAGATGAAACTCGAACCAGCCGTTGGTGTCGACGAAGGAGTACTGGGTAGGGATGGGCATTTCGCACCTTCACTGAAACTCGCCCTCGTCGTATGACCGCTAGCCCATGGGCTACTTCGAGGGGTTGACAATCTTCATGAGGCTCTACCAGGACACAGTTACCTGACTCACGGGGTCCAGCCGGCACTCGGACCCAAAGAACAGCCTCGCTCCGGGCTGGAACAGACAGAGCGTACCGGCAGGTGACTCGACCGATATCTTCCCGCTCTTGCACCTGACTTGCTGCATGAACTCTTCGGCAATCGGCCAGGATCTGGTCCCAGTCCTGCCTCACTGCTAACGGGGACGTTCGGGCCGGTCGGTCTTTAAACAGCTCTTCCCAGCAATCCAGGACAACATTCATCCCTAGCAGTGCTCGATGGAGACCCAAACAATGGTCCCGAACAATGACAACACCCTTCTGGTGGACAGGAACCCCTCGAACCAAAAAGTCTACCACGATGTACCCAGTATAAGGAATGTCCAATCCATTCGCTCCACGTAATGTGAGTCTTGAAGTTTCCGTCCTGTGAAGCCGATGATCCGCGAATAGCTCCAGAGCCAGACTCTCTGAAAACAATGTGACCTGAGAACCTGTATCGACCAGACAATTAATCTTCATTCCATTAACTTGAACTTCTACGGTGGGACAACGCCCAACCCAGTCGTCTCTCATCACAGGAACAGAACAAGGGTCTCTTGAAGGGGTCCCGGCCACTTGACCCACAGTGACCGGTGGGACTAAAAACCCCCTTGAGAGCTTCGACGACGGTCGCACTGGCGGCTGATGTGTCCCGGATTTCCACAATTGATACAGATGGGTCGACCCTGATGATCCCACTGAAACCGGGGGCCCGTCGGACGCGGAGGGCGGCATACAGGTCTTGGCCCTTCCTCTGAATATGATCTTCCTCGCACCATCGGTCCACCTTCGACTCGACCTCGATGAAGCTCACCAAAAAGACTCCGAGACAACTCTGCCATCTGTCCCTTAACATCCTCCAGTAATTCTGTCCTCAATTTCTGCTTCCACTCACTTGACTCAACAGGCGCGGGCACTGTGGCGCTGCTGGCCGCCACACGAACCGGTGTCCGAGTCGTCTCTCCCTGATCTGACTCCAACGCCAAGGCCTCTTGTCGAAGAGCCTCAAAAGACATAGTGGGGTCTCGTCGAAGCTGGAGCCGTATGCCCTGGCGCACCGGTCCTTCACGCAGCCCCAAAACAAACTGGTCTCTCAATAAGCCCTCTCCTTCTCCCAGTCCATGATCTTGTCGACCTTTCAGCCGGCCAAACTGCTCTCGCAGTTTCAGGGAGTATGCTCGCAGAGTCTGCTGAGGCCCCTGCTGACAGTTAAAGAACTGGGCACGAAGGATGGCTACCGGGGTAGAATCTCCATATACTCCAGACAAGAAATCAAAGACATTCTTCACAGTGGCCCGCGTGGCTTCTGATGCAGCAAGAACTTCCCTTTTGGCTTCTCCTTCTAACGATCCTAGCACAAACTGTACCTTTTGCGATGCACTCAGTCCTTGTAATCCAGCCAGATATTCTGTCTGTGCTTTCCAGTCCTGAAAACTCAGCTCCGATCCTGGTCCTCCATAGCGTTGTGCCCAAGGGGCTCCCATCATAATGGGCATTACTTGCGAGCGAACTGGTGGAACCTCT
The DNA here is from genome assembly GCA_021554675.1 of Leuciscus idus. Taxonomy (NCBI): domain Eukaryota; kingdom Metazoa; phylum Chordata; class Actinopteri; order Cypriniformes; family Leuciscidae; genus Leuciscus; species Leuciscus idus. The sequence goes on from CM038627.1 coordinate 42,354,825, forward strand.
TCATCCACCATCGCGTACCTGTGGCCGCTCTTGAAGTTTCCGTCCTGTGAAGCCGATGATCCGCGAATAGCTCCAGAGCCAGACTCTCTGAAAACAATGTGACCTGAGAACCTGTATCGACCAGACAATTAATCTTCATTCCATTAACTTGAACTTCTACGGTGGGACAACGCCCAACCCAGTCGTCTCTCATCACAGGAACAGAACAAGGGTCTCTTGAAGGGGTCCCGGCCACTTGACCCACAGTGACCGGTGGGACTAAAAACCCCCTTGAGAGCTTCGACGACGGTCGCACTGACGGCTGATGTGTCCCGGATTTCCACAATTGATACAGATGGGTCGACCCTGATGATCCCACTGAAACCGGGGGCCCGTCGGACGCGGAGGGCGGCATACAGGTCTTGGCCCTTCCTCTGAATATGATCTTCCTCGCACCATCGGTCCACCTTCGACTCGACCTCGATGAAGCTCACCAAAAAGACTCCGAGACAACTCTGCCATCTGTCCCTTAACATCCTCCAGTAATTCTGTCCTCAATTTCTGCTTCCACTCACTTGACTCAACAGGCGCGGGCACTGTGGCGCTGCTGGCCGCCACACGAACCGGTGTCCGAGTCGTCTCTCCCTGATCTGACTCCAACGCCAAGGCCTCTTGTCGAAGAGCCTCAAAAGACATAGTGGGGTCTCGTCGAAGCTGGAGCCGTATGCCCTGGCGCACCGGTCCTTCACGCAGCCCCAAAACAAACTGGTCTCTCAATAAGCCCTCTCCTTCTCCCAGTCCATGATCTTGTCGACCTTTCAGCCGGCCAAACTGCTCTCGCAGTTTCAGGGAGTATGCTCGCAGAGTCTGCTGAGGCCCCTGCTGACAGTTAAAGAACTGGGCACGAAGGATGGCTACCGGGGTAGAATCTCCATATACTCCAGACAAGAAATCAAAGACATTCTTCACAGTGGCCCGCGTGGCTTCTGATGCAGCAAGAACTTCCCTTTTGGCTTCTCCTTCTAACGATCCTAGCACAAACTGTACCTTTTGCGATGCACTCAGTCCTTGTAATCCAGCCAGATATTCTGTCTGTGCTTTCCAGTCCTGAAAACTCAGCTCCGATCCTGGTCCTCCATAGCGTTGTGCCCAAGGGGCTCCCATCATAATGGGCATTACTTGCGAGCGAACTGGTGGAACCTCTTCATCCACCATCGCGTACCTGTGGCCGCTACAACTCACGGTGGCAATCCTGCCGACTACGCCAAATTGTGTCACCGGTGCAGGCCGGGGCGGACTCGGATGACCAGCCGCCCCTGACTCCAGACACCACCGTGAGGAGCCAACACCACAGGCACGCAACAGATGGACAAAAGAGGAAGCAGGTAATTTGGTTCAAAGGTAACAATCTTTATTGAATAATAATCAACTTGAAGAAAGAATGAGCAACTCCTGTCTTCTCGAGCTATTGGACCGGAGTAGCCGCTGAAACGATTTTCCACTGTCTTCGGGGCACAATGGAACGATAGTGGCTAGGAAGGCTTACTCCACGGCGTTGCTGCACGTCTGCAAGACTCAAACGATAAGTAACAAGTAATGTTTACTTCTTCAACAGCAGATTCTCTTAACAGGACGTGAGAGGGGAATTGTGACTTTAAAACTCACTTCACAGCGTTGCTGCACATCTGCAGGACTCAAGCGGTAGGTAACAGGTAAGGTTTCTTCTCTTAACAGCAGATTCTCTTAACAGGACGTGAGAGGGGAATTGTGACTTTAAAACTCACTTCACAGCGTTGCTGCACATCTGCAGGACTCAGGCGGTAGGTAACAGGTAAGGTTTCTTCTCTTATCAGCAGATTCTCTTAACAGGACGTGAGAGGGAAATTGTGACTTTAAAACTCACTTCACAGCGTTGCTGCACATCTGCAGGACTCAGGCGGTAGGTAACAGGTAAGGTTTCTTCTCTTAACAGCAGATTCTCTTAACAGGACGTGAGAGGGGAATTGTGACTTTAAAACTCACTTCACAGCGTTGCTGCACATCTGCAGGACTCAGGCGGTAGGTAACAGGTAAGGTTTCTTCTCTTAACAGCAGATTCTCTTAACAGGACGTGAGAGGGGAATTGTGACTTTAAAACTCACTTCACAGCGTTGCTGCACATCTGCAGGACTCAGGCGGTAGGTAACAGGTAAGGTTTCTTCTCTTATCAGCAGATTCTCTCGTCAGGACATAAAAGGGAAATTGTGACTTTAAAACTCACTTCACAGCGTTGCTGCACATCTGCAGGACTCAGGCGGTAGGTAACAGGTAAGGTTTCTTCTCTTATCAGCAGATTCTCTCGTCAGGACATAAAAGGGAAATTGTGACTTTAAAACTCACTTCACAGCGTTGCTGCACATCTGCAGGACTCAGGCGGTAGGTAACAGGTGAGGTTTCTTCTCTCAACAGCAGTTTCTCTCGTCAAGACATAAAAAGGAAATTGCGACTTTATCAGCGATGTTATACATCTTCAGGGCTCCATCACTAAGTATAACGGTTCAGACTTTTCCACAGCCATACGGTTCTTCACGAGACTTGTAATTTCAGAGAGAGAGAGGGTTAACAGGAGCCTTCAATAAGGGATTACTTCACAACAATACTCAGTGGAAGAGAGGATAATACAAAGCATTACTTCACCAGTTCAGTTGCATCGTTCTGAATTTTGGATGAGGACAAGTAGATCATTTCACAAGAATGAAAGCAGGCGTTGGGAGACTCTTCTCAGCATAGCACACAGCACTCGTGTCCACTACAAATCCACAGCATTAACTCAGCGTGCATCAGGTAAGGCAAACAACTGCAAATCACTCACACACAGTAGGGCTGATCAGAAAACTCGCTTCGTCCATGCATTTCAATGGGAATATTCAACTCTCCATTCTCTCCAGCGCATCTGGAACAGATGTCCTCCTCAATAGTAAGTTTCACATTCACAGTCTTTGCTTCAAGCTTTACATTTAATTCAACGATGTAATTTAATTCACTTATCTTTCTCTTTTCCTCTTCCAGCGCAGATCCAAGCAACAATTCAATCCAGTAATATTCCACAAGCAGCTCCAAACGACAGGCTCAAATGGCAGTTCCTCACTTACACGAATTTCCAGGATGACAACGTCCAATGTAAGTGTCCAAACCGGAGATCTTCTACCCCAAAACACAACGACAGAGACCCAGCCAAACAACTGATCAACGGAACACCGATTGACCTTTACCAGTTCCAACCTTCACCTTACCAGTTCCAACCTTTTTCACCCTAACTCGACTCTGAATGGCTCTTTTATCCTCCTCTTGTGAAGCGGAAAGCCTGTACAAACACCGCTCCTCTCTCTCCCTCACACCTGTCGTGCATCAGCTGTAATTAGTTTGCGCAATATCTCCGCTACACCCGGAACCGGAGTGAGGTGTTACACCAAAAATAACTCCCCTCGGGGACATAGAAAGAGAAAAGAAAGGTTCCGCTTTTCCCAGCATTTTGTCACCCGTGACATCTGTATGAATAATTCACAAAAAGATTACCGATTGTTTCCAACGCCAATTGTTGCACATTAAAGTATAAAAATAGATTTAATTTCGCTAGCTGATCACAAACGTTGGCTGGAGTGAGATCCAATCAACGCTTGTGTTGTTACCTTGTTGAATTGATTTGGCCAATCACGTTATTCGTTGAACCGGCGTCGCGTCAGTCTGAAGCCAAATCCATGAGTCTACAACCCAACCTGGAGAAACCGGTGTGTCTCTGCAAGACAACGTCAAGGTAAGATTTGTTTTACAATGATTATACACCCTATCTTAATGCTTTTCATAGAAGTTGTATTTAAGACTGCAAGCTATAGTTCGCCGTGAATATATGCGTTGTCGTTGATGAGAACAGTAACGTTAGCCACGAAAGAATGAATGTTGGTAGTGGAGCAGTAAAGCTAGGTCTAACGGTATGTTGCTTAGGCTAATCCAAAATAATAATTCGGGACATACACAATGAACTAAGCAAAGAGTATTCAAATACAGGATAATTACGGGAAAATATTTAAACGGGAAGACAGCAGGAAATAAGTCTAACTAAGGGAGAATCACGGGGTAAACGGGAGGGTATGTCCAGGTTGGTTACAGCAAGCTACCTAGGCTACAAGTAAGCTAGACTAATTATCAGCTAAAAAGAGTGCAAACCAAAACAAAGAAATGATTTCAAATCAACTTTATAGTGGTAGTCATGGAGTTATTTAAGCCAATTATGGTTGATTGTCACAGTTTATACAATGACACAATTCTGTGCATGGTAGCTTATGCTTTTTGCAAGTGCAGTTCCCTCCCACACTTTTAAGGGTTTTGCATTGGCAGTGCACCAGCTCTAACACACTCTGTGGTGCTGGGGGCAGTGTCATCCAGTGCACTACCAGGTATTCTCCCTCCATCCTCCATCCATGCTGTACCGGCGGGGGTATGTCAGGTTGTTTTTGCAGACTTCTCCTGTAGAATGAAAAATATGAAAACATTACTTTGGCCTATTAACCTACTGTATCAGTTTTATGTTTCTAATTTTGTTTATTATCTTTATGTTTCTAATTTTGTTATCTTTAGAGTGATATATTAGCTGTAAACCATTTTCTCTTTTTCTGTTTCTGTTTCTTGGTCATGTACCTGTGTATTGCAGCCTGGTAGTTGGCACGCTGAATGTGCTGCTGAAGGGAGTCTTGATTTGGAGGAAGGCTCCTTTCGAGACATTTCCCAGACTTAAACATGTGCCACCTTGCCTGGTTGACACTTTTGACATCTTTTACGTCATATAGCTTGCATGTGAAGGCCTCCACTGCTTCATATAGGTCTGGGGTCACAGTGAAAGTTCTGCCTATTCTCTGGAATGTGTTGCAGTGCTCTTGATTGGATAGGAGTGCCTTCACTGCCTTCACCTTTCCTATGCCATACAGGGAGCTGACAGTGTCACAACCAGTGAAACAGTGAAGACCAATCAGCGCATCGCAGACTATCGCTCCCAGCTGGTCATGGATCTTCTGGACTTCGACTGTGCGAGAATTTCCTCCTTTCCCTGTCTGGAAATACAGGTGAGCTCCGATGTCTTTGTAGAAAGCGAGGGCCAGTACAAACACATCAGTGTCAGGACTTATGATAATAATATGCCTGCTATAATCAGCAGCATGAGCACAGTGTAGCAGTAGTCTGGTGTCCGCTTCTTCCTGTGTCGTGAACAGCGCTGGCATTGGCAAGGCTTCCAAATCAGTTGTATCCGGGTTTTTTTTTTAGAGCATGGCACTCTCCTCCATGTGCGACGATCACAGTCAGGTCCTCAATCATGTGCCCTCCAGATGTACACCATCTATCAAAGAATTTGTAGGAGATTTTCCTTATTTTCCCCACATGCCAAGAACTTTGCCCATTGCTTTGGTGTCCTTTGGTCTTCAGAATATATTTTGGTAATTTGACAACCCTTCACTGCACGTCGGTCTCGTTCTGCATTCTTGATGCTCATGACTTTGTAGGTGTCTGGTACAAAATGGATTACTTTGGACTTGCTAGCTTTGGCCACACTGACAATCAGCCTGAGAACACCGTCAGCAAACATCCCAAAAGTTGGTTGGGGTTTCATCGCTTGTACAAGTGCCATAGCATCCCACACCCACGTGGAGCCCTCAGGAACGTTGTCCACTGTTGCTGGTGGGTTTACAACAGCTTCCAGGAAATGCAACAGCTTTGCTTTGTCCGTTTTCATCAGAGAGCCATCAAAATGAGCTAGTGCGGCAGGTAAGGGCCCTAAACTATGTACAAGCTGTTACGTCAGAAACGAGGATACAATATGCAAGTGCAAAAACTCTTTATTGATAGTCAATAAATGATGATGATGATGATGATGATGAAGTCCAGGTGATGCAGGCTGTGGCGCAGGGACTTTGATGGTCAGACACGGAGTGATGAATGAAGTGCAGCATGCTCTGATGAGTAAAGACGTGGTCCAGACATGTAACGTAATCCAACTAGACGTGAAACAGGAACACAGGAACTCCAGACGGGACACGAGGCACAGGAACAGGATCAGACAACAACAGAGACTTCATGCAACGATCTGACAAGGAGATGAGAAAGCAGTGAGCATATATAGGAGATGAGATGAGTGGCAGCTGGTGATGATGATTGATTGCAGCTGGATACTGATCAACAGTAATGATCCGGACACACCCACTCACACACATGTAAACAACAAAGCACAAGACTAGAGAGAGACATTGGATCTATGAACCGTGACAGTACCCCTCCCCCTAGGAACGCCTCCTGGCGTTCCCAGGTCCCCTTACCTGCCGATTGTAATAATCGATAAGGGAGTGATCCAGAATGTCTCTAGCCGGTACCCAACTTCTCTCCTCTGGACCGTAACCTTCCCAGTCCACCAAGTACTGGAATCCGCGTCCCCTCCGCCTTGAGTCCAGCACACGATTGACCGAATAAGTGGGTTCCCCATCTACGAGTCGCGGCGGGGGAGGAACCGGGATTGGCGGATTAATACGAGAATGAAATACGGGTTTAATTTTGGATACATGAAAGAGGGGGTGAATCCTCCTGTACGCTGGAGGAAGGTTGAGGCGGACTGCCACCGGACTAATGATCTTGGTGACAGTAAACGGGCCAATGAATTTGGGAGCAAGTTTATTAGACACGGAACGGAGAGGAATGTTCTTGGTAGAAAGCCACACTTTTTGACCAGCGACGTATACGGGAGGCCTAGACCGGTGGCGATCGGCTTTGGCCTTGGTGCGCAACCCCACCTGGAGTAGAGTCTCACAGGCTCTAGTCCACGTGCGGTGACACCTCTGAACGAAGGCGTGAGCGGAGGGGACCGCGACTTCGGATTCCAGACTAGGAAAAATTGGTGGCTGGTACCCTACGCTACACTCAAACGGAGATAGGCCCGTAGATGACACTGGCAACGTGTTGTGGGCGTACTCCACCATAGAAAGTTGTTGACTCCACGAGGAAGGATTCTTGGAAACCAGACATCGTAACGTTCTTTCCAAATCCTGGTTGGCTCTCTCAGTTTGGCCATTGCTCTGGGGGTGGAACCCTGAGGACAGACTGACAGTCGCCCCCAGAAGCTTACAAAATTCTCGCCAAAATTTGGACACAAACTGGGGTCCCCTGTCAGAAACCACGTATGTCGGGAGGCCATGTAACCGAAAGACGTGGTCAACGACAATCACCGCTGTCTCCTTGGCTGAGGGTAATTTGGGCAAGGGAATGAAATGGGCCGCCTTCGAGAACCGGTCCACCACGGTCAAAACTACCGTGTGACCCTGAGAGGGCGGGAGGGCGGTAACAAAATCTAGAGCGATATGGGACCAGGGTCTCGAAGGGACCGGCAGCGGTTGGAGTAACCCATCTGGAGGTCGATTGGAAGTCTTACCAGTGGCACAAACTGAGCAAGCCAAAACAAAATTGTGAATGTCACGAGCCATGAGAGGCCACCAGAATCGTTGCTTGACTAAAAATCTAGTGCGACTGACTCCTGGATGACAAGCCACATTGGAAGAATGCCCCCACTGAATGACGCTGGACCTCAGACCCTCAGGTACAAATAAACGATTCGGTGGGCAACCGACCGGGGGCGTTACCCCTTCTAAGGCCTTCTTGACCTTCGATTCGACCTCCCATACGAGTGTGGAGATGAATAGAGTCTCCGGTAAAATGCACTCGGGAGTAGACGGGCGTTCGGAACGATCAAAAATGCGCGATAAAGAATCGGGTTTGATGTTTTTAGAACCCGGGCGGTACGAGAGAGTAAAATCAAAACGACCGAAAAAAAGTGCCCACCAAGCCTGCCTGGAGTTCAATCTTTTAGCAGTCCGAATGTATTCTAAGTTCTTGTGATCGGTCCAAACGATAAAAGGTACCCCCGACCCTTCTAACCAGTGCCGCCACTCTTCCAATGCTAACTTGACTGCCAACAACTCTCTGTTCCCAATGTCATAATTACGTTCGGCAGGAGACAGACGATGAGACAAAAACGCGCAAGGATGCATCTTGTCGTCTGAGAGAGAGCGCTGGGATAACACTGCTCCTACCCCCACCTCTGACGCATCGACCTCCACCACGAACTGATGTGATGGATCAGGGGTTGTCAGAATGGGGGCTGAAACGAAGCAACCCTTCAGTTTGGCAAACGCAGCCTCGGCTGCGTCTGACCACCTGAACGTCGTTCTGGGGGAGGTCAAGGCGGTCAGAGGTGCGGCTAGTTGGCTGAAGTTGCGAATAAAACGCCGGTAGAAATTGGCGAACCCCAGAAATCTCAGTAGGGCCTTACGAGACTCTGGACTTGGCCACTCTACCACAGCCTTGATCTTCTCAGGATCCATGCGCATTCCCTCAACCGACACGATGTACCCTAGGAATGGAACAGACTGTGCATGAAAATCGCATTTCTCCGCCTTGACAAAAAGCCCATTCTCTAGCAACCTCTGAAGCACTCGTCGGACGTGCTGCACGTGTTCCTGGAGAGAAGAAGAAAAAATCAGTATGTCGTCCAGGTAGACATAAATGAACTGATCTATCATATCTCGCAGCACGTCATTGACGAGTGCCTGGAAGACCGCTGGACTGTTGGAAAGCCCGAAAGGCATTACCAAGTATTCAAAGTGTCCCCTGGGGGTGTTAAACGCGGTCTTCCACTCATCCCCCTCCCTGATGCGGACCAAATGATAAGCATTACGTAAATCCAATTTTGTGAAGATGGACGCTCCCTGCAACCTCTCGAAGGCTGAAGACATCAACGGTAAAGGATAAGTATTCTTTACCGTGATGTTGTTCAACCCCCGGTAGTCAATACAAGGTCGCAGAGATCCGTCCTTCTTCCCCACAAAAAAGAACCCCGCCCCCGCTGGAGAAGAGGAAGGGCGGATGAACCCCGTTGCTAGAGAATCAGAAATATATTTCTCCATAGCCTCCCTCTCTGGTGTCGAGAGTGAATATAACTTGCCCTTGGGCGGAGCCGTACCTGGTAATAAGTCTATGGCACAGTCATAGGGACGATGCATAGGGAGAGAAGCAGCCCGAGACTTACTGAACACCTCCTTCAGGTCCAGGTACTCCGCGGGCACGTTAGACAGATCCACTGCCTCCTCCTGCAACACAGGGACAGAAACAGACGGACAGGCAGACAATAGACAAGACTTATGACACTGATTACTCCATGAAGACACAGACTTGAGCTGCCAGTCCACTTTAGGGTTGTGACGGGTGAGCCAAGGGTGACCAAGGACAATGGGTGCAAGGGGAGTGTCCAGGATATAGAAAGAGATGATCTCGGTGTGGTTGCCTGATGTGATGAGGGTGATGTCTTCTGTGGCAAAAGTGATGGTGGGAAGTTCTTGTCCATTAAGTGCGTGTACAGCAATCTGATGTGTGAGGGGTTTGAGGGGAATCTTGAATTGACGTGCGAATGAGTGATCCATGAAATTGCCTTCTGCCCCGGAGTCCAAGAGTGCTTGACAGTCGTGAGTGAGTGTTGACCATCGCTCGGTCTGGAAAGTCTTGGGTTGGAGAGAAAAATGCATGGAACACCGGGTTAGAAAAGCTCTGCAAAATTTTGGATCACCTGAATAGGGCTCTGGGGCTGGTAGGCGTGGCTCTGACTGGGATGGGCTGTCCGATGGTGTGGGAGGAACGGCCGGTGTGGGCGGCGCAGTGGGAGCTCGTAGCTGTTGGATCTGCCGGGTGAGCTCGGACACCTGCGCCACTAACGCCTGAACAGCGCGACCAGTATCGTTTAAATTCTTCTCTTGAATGTCCAGACGAGCCATACTGTTACTCAAACAGTCCTCCATGGTCGGCGCTGATGTACTTGCTGTATCCATTCTTGGTCAGATCGTTCTGTTACGTCAGAAACGAGGATACAATATGCAAGTGCAAAAACTCTTTATTGATAGTCAATAAATGATGATGATGATGATGATGAAGTCCAGGTGATGCAGGCTGTGGCGCAGGGACTTTGATGGTCAGACACGGAGTGATGAATGAAGTGCAGCGTGCTCTGATGAGTGAAGACGTGATCCAGACATGTAACGTAATCCAACTAGACGTGAAACAGGAACACAGGAACTCCAGACGGGACACGAGGCACAGGAACAGGATCAGACAACAACAGAGACTTCATGCAACGATTTGACAAGGAGATGAGAAAGCAGTGAGCATATATAGGAGATGAGATGAGTGGCAGCTGGTGATGATGATTGATTGCAGCTGGATACTGATCAACAGTAATGATCCGGACACACCCACTCACACACATGTAAACAACAAAGCACGAGACTAGAGAGAGACATTGGATCTATGAACCGTGACACAAGCATCTCACTCATGTCAATTTTTCTTGAGGTCCCAACTACAATTAATCTGGCAAAAAGATCACAGTCTGCTTTTAGGGATATCTCTCTACCTATTGCTTTTGTCACTGTTGTAGTTGCAGTGTCTTTGAAGGTCTTGAGCTTCATTTTTTTTATGGGCTGATAAATGCATACCTCATTACTTTGAAGCCTCTTTTCACAGAATTCTAAGAAGGCTTTCTCTCCTCTCTCTTTTGCTTCATTCAAATCATTAAAAATCGACTCTGATGCAACATGTCCAGATGTTATATGGTAAAGGACCTCTCGATCAATGGAAGGATCAAAAGGATTTATCATGTTCTGAATGGTGGATATGATGTTTTTTACATCCCTCTCATCACGTTCCCTGCGCGTGTCATCAAGTTCAGCTCGTTGTTTTGTTGTGGGGCTGTGCCCGGCCATGTCTTTGCACTCCATACTGATAGCTGCACGTTCATGATGTGTGAGTGTCCATCTATGAACCGCACCTTTGTTAAGTGAAAACCCAGTCAGTCCACCTTTAGTTTTGGAGTCACGGTTTGCTGTTTGTTCGATGACTTGATCACATGCTGTGTAAGCAAAGCCATATGTTTGCTGTCTTGGGGCGACAAAATCCCCTGATTGGAGCTGGTGGTTTATGTTTGGATGAGTGTACCCTAAACTGACCATTTCCATCCAGTATGTTGACAGGTAGCGGGCATAGTTGATCCTGTCATAACAGAAGAACCATGGCATAATGGAACGCACACTTGATAGGTGGAGACTCCAGTTTGCCTCTCGTGTTCCTCTGATGAAGAGGAGAAGATCTTCTACCATTGCAATGTATGTGCACCAAAAGTGGAATGTCTTGTTGGTGGTGTTGTCTTTAATGAAATCTTCATACCCTTTCATTACTTTTTGAAAGTTCTCAGACATTACCAGATCATCAAATTCTTCACCAGGGAAAGCTGTCTGCAGACCAACAGCAGTCTTGACAGCAGCTTCACATCCATCTTCTGGAAGAATGTCCAGGTATGCCTGCCAGCGAAGTCTCTGTAGGGCTTCACACATTAACTTGTGTACACGCATGCTTCGATTGTATTGATGTCCAGATATGACTCCCTCCACAGATCCTGCAGCAACAACTTCAGCTTCTATCATGACATCCTGAAATCCTGCATCTCCAAATCGCTTCCCAATACAGGCCAGGTACGCCATGGCTGTGTGAAATTCCCCCATTCGAAGGACGAGACGTTCCTGAAATGTTTTGTTTGTCCAACGAATCTCTTGGGCTTTCGAGTATATGGCCTGATCCATTACTAACACAATTTCGCTCAGCTTTAGTTTGTCTGCTATAGCTATGGAACGTGTAAGGATAGTGTGCACCGTGTTTAAGTCGGTTGGACTGGCATCAATGACAGGCAGGTAACCGATGTTTGATTGTGTTGGAATTGCACCTCTCTGCAGCTGTGTATTGTAGCCAGTCCATCCAGGAAGAACACTTCTTTGGACTTCTTGAGTCTTCATGAAGAAGTAAGCACTGTCCATTCTCCTTGCTGTTGCCTGCACAGGAATGTGATCTCACATCCAACTTCAATTCTAAACCTAAAACATTCTGGACCGGCCCTTTTTCCTCTTGTAAAGATGTCAATTTGGATAGGAGGAGTTTTAAGGGACCTTTTCCTGCTTTTCTGCAGCGATACAAATTCTGAGGTAGGTACATCACTGGAGGTGGGCTTCTGAATTATGATGCCGTTGGTGTTATGCGTTGTGCCCTTTCCTGACAGCGTTTCCTCACCAAAGTCATTGTTGTCCCAAACAAGGGTTGCAGAGATTTCAGGTACAATGCTTGGTGGGATGTATGTATCACCTCTTTCAAGCTGCAGCTCTGCGAGAGCAGTGTCATGTTCAAGCACTTGGGAGTGTGAGCTACAGTGCCCAAGACCATTCAAAATCCCAATTACCTGTGCTGAGCCAGTCATATGCCTAACCGCCATGGCTAGCGCAGTATGCTTTGGCATGAGCCACCTTCCTCTCATGACTAGATTCATGATGTCCTGGCACATTGACCCAATCTTCTGCTTCTCATCCACACCAACACTGACATGCTGAACACCGGATTGAAACTCTGAAGTTGTACCTGTTATCCAAGCAATAACATTGTACAACTCGGGTGGTATCATTCTCAAGGCAGTATCAATGTTGAGGTCTTGGGCTATTGGTGGCCATGGCAGTTTAGCTGTACATTTGCATTTTTCCTGTATGATCTCCTTGAGAGACATGGCTGCATGATACAGAAGTCTCTCATAAGTCTGCCCCTTCATAACCCGGCTTGGCTCAGTGTCATCCTCATTGTCGTCATCACTTTGGTCTGATGATGATGACTGCTGTGTTGCTACATCAGGGATAACCTCCTCAGCACACAAGTCTTCAACAAATACTAAATAATTTTTTGATGACTTCAAAAACTTTAGGCAAGGATGTGACTTTTGAAGCCTAGCCTTTAAACGGCAGACTGTGTATGCTGAAATGTCAGTGCCCTCTCTTTCCTTAACTATTGCCTTGAAAAGCTCATTTAGCCGGGACAGTCGGGACAGCCTGAGAACTTCGCGCTGCTTCAATAACCTCTCTTCCACCACTGACTTACAGAAATGGTCGTAGCCTGCCTGATATGGGTTTTCTTCAGAACCTTGAGTGTGTTTTTTATAAAGATAAGATGTGTAGCGTTTGTAACAGCTTTGATGATACATGGCCTCTGAGGCAACAAGGTCTCTTCCACGGATATGGATGAGAACCCTCTCATCCATCTTGTCCTCTGCCGCAAAAAGCAAGCTACCTGCTGTCAGTGTCTCACATTTTGAAAGATTTTCTTTTTTCCTTTTTCTATGACTGTCAATAATATACTGATTCTTCCTGCATATTAGGCATCTAGCTGGGAGTAGATGAGATGATCTCCTTTGTTCGGGGCCATCATCCAATGCAGAGCGCAGAATCCGGACCTTGGAGACACTCTCATCATTGAACGGCAGTGGTTCAGCTACATCTGTCAGTGGTTGGGCTTCACCTACATAACAGAGCAGGTATAAGATGGAATATGGTGGAAAAATATTTTAGTTAAAGATGGCTGTTTTTGAGCGATTTAACAAAATTATTTGTGGTCAGAACTGCAGTAGTCTTGTCAAGCTCGTTTAAGATGGTTAGCATCTTAATACAAATGTCAAGATGAAAAATGTGATTTAAAATTATAGTAATGTGCGCTTTCTTTGTTTATTTATCTGAATATAATTCAGTTGTTTATCTAACACACAGACACGGACAGGACAACATCATATCTCTCCACACCCAAATGACTACAGAGGTGATCGTTGACAATCATCACATCAACAGCACCATGATGGAGCAGGTCAAGATCACGGAGTTGCTTAGTATCCACATCACAGATGACCCATCTTGATCTATCGACACCACCAACAGAACCTGGCCATGTTTTAGTTGTGGTTATAAGTTGCAATCCTAAATTCACATAATATTTTTATACATTTAATAAATATATTCTTAATATTTGTTGTTTTTGTTTCTATGTTTGAGCTTATATATCTCAATATTAATAACAGTCTGGTTAATTTTGAGTCTTGAAATGTAAACTCTCAAGGGTTGGATTTCTAAATATATGTTGGTTATGTGTCTATTCAGAATGACTTCTGAGCAGCAACCTTTTTATTTTGGGTATGTCATGTATGCATCACTTGCCAAAATTGGGGCTGACTAGTAAGGGGTTAAACGTATATAAATGAAATGTATGTTTAAAGTGTAACTTGCAGGTTAACCACCACAACCAATTAATGTGTAAATTAAAGTGCTCAATATGTATATATGTAAAAATTTCTGTCTTAAAATGCGTTAAAATAACATTTATTGGGGTTTCTTCAAAGGTAGCGTGTTTTTACAGCAACTGGGTGATGACGTCATAAAAGGAAGTTGCAACCATACTCTGCTAGACTCCTACTGTTTGTGACTGTTTGTGGCTTGATTATAGAGAACGACTGGGAGACTGAGGAGGTGGGAAACTAGTGTTGTCAAAGTACCGGTACTTCGGTACTGAAAATGTGACGGTACCAGCATTTCTGTAGTACCGGGTGTATTCGGTACCCAGTAATAGGCAGCTGCGTTAAGTCGCTTCCATGTTTATCTAAGCACGGGGCTCCAGACTAACTTTCATTACTATGAGCACTGTAGCCGATATATACCACGATATAGTGTCTGTGTATTAAACTGCAGAAATACTATTTAAATATTAACCTTGCATGTTCTGTTTGTCTCTGTGTGAATGAATGGCGCAGACGCGCGTGTCATTTACCTCACACACACACACACTGAAGCACGAGTGATGCTCGCCCTGTTTTCAGTCTAGCTGCTGCCAGTCACGATATGATGACATGATAAAATTCATCTCCAGAGCCACTCTGAGTCATTTTACCGTTTCATTTGAGAAAAACTATCGTCATATCATACACGCACAGAAACGCAAAGGTCTTCACGGCAACCCGTCAAAATAAAAGTTCGGTTTAATTTTGCGTGCATGCTGCCTGAACCCGTTTGTTTTGCGAATAGCTTACTCTCATTTCAGGCAGGATCACGGTCCTCTTGAAGCCAGCACACACGATTATGTTTACAATTGAGTTATTTCAATATAACTGCTAGCCTACTTGCCATTAGACTACAGTAACTCTAGGCTTGGTGTTCCTTTTATGACGTCACGCCCAGCCTAGTGGAAGGGAGCGGGAGTGCTTAAAACCACTAAAAAGTACCAACTTTTCATATTATATTCAGCATTTTGGTATGAAAAACATACAAAACAGTGGTGGGCGGTTCTTATCTTTATGTTTATTGCATTTTCTTCGAGAAAATTTTTACCTGCAAGTTACACTTTAAGTTTTTTAACTTATATTTAAGCGTCACACCGCTCCGCTTTACTCACATGCTCTGGGGCCTCATTTATAAAACTCTGCGTAGGATCCTTACTAAAAGTGTACTTGCGCCCGAAAGCCAAAAATGTCATCAGCGTAAGATTGTGCGCACATGCGTCTCCTCCCCGAAATAACCATATATGGAGTTTACAACGCCTAGTTTTACTATGCATATCCTCATCTGCATATAATTTGCATATGATTATTCATTCACGTGAAAACATGTTTAACGGTACCAGACATTAGGAAAATATGACATACGGATGTGCCGTTACATTTAATTAATAAAAATAATTTAGTAGCCTATCCTTGCCTTGTTTTTGAATGAATAAATCAAATAGTGTAAAATACATTTCAGAGAAAGTTTTTCTCAATCTTTTCCACTGGCCAAATAGTATTTTTAATTGATTTCTATTTTTAATGGAAACAGATAGACCTTGTTGTGCATTATTTGCACAAAACCATTTTCTCAGACAATCTGCTATTATCATGATAAGCAATTAGTTAAAACATTAAAACACAGCATGCCAGAGGAGAAGTGTTCAAAAGCATCGCATCCACAACAAATATTTATTTTTATTGAATATAAAAATGTTGTAACTTCTCAGTAATGATTTCATGTAGTTAAAGTGTTTAACACCATTAATGAGAATGGCATATTTAATCTAAATGTTTATATCAGAAGTAAAACATATAGTTTAAATCATTCTTTTATTTATTTAAACTGGTATTGTGAACATGCACTGTATTTATGATTAGGACTCATAATAAAGATTTACGGTTTTACTTAATCTGCCGTTAGATAAGCTATGCGTCAGTTTCACTATATGGCCCAACGCGCTCGCTGGCGCGGACATTTAAGAAGGGATGGATATTTGCTTCAAGTGATAGGTTTGGTGAGTGAAATTATATTTGTATTATATTTCTGTATATGTATAATTTTCTTTAGATTTTAGGTCTAAAAGTGACCATAAAGACATTTAACTCCAGCTCATCATCGGTGTCGCCAAACGTACTCGGTTACTAACGTAACCTCGGTTCTCTCTAGAAGAGGGAACGAGTACTGCGTAAGATATCTTACGCTAGGGGAAAATCCTTTTTCCGCGAGATATTGAAGACTCTCTTCTAGAGAGAACCGAGGTTACGTTAGTAACCGAGTACGTTCTCTTACGAGAGGTCTCTCGTACTGCGTAAGATATCTTACGCTAGGGGACCCAATGCAAAACGCCGTGCATGCTGAGATATGACACCAAAGACCCAAGGGCGAAAGCCCGGGGTACATATAGTGCACAATCACTCAGGGAACTCACAGGGAGTCCGGGAAGAGGGAGGGGCGGAGCCGCACTCTTCCACATATGGCAGCGTCGCTTAGACGCGAATTTCATCATACAGACAGGGCGGGGTACGGCCTGAACTGATGGGGAGATGTGGGTCTTACACAGTTTGCCCAGGCACATCTCGTGCTGCTGCTTTTCACTGTCGATCATCGAGCTGTGCTCAGTAGACGCAGCATTCTGAGCTGATAGCATCAGGTCAGATAATACTGGTTAACTTAGACCGACAGCAGCCTGGCCTGCAGGGCGGGAACCTCTAGGTTGTAGAACCTTATAAATGTAGACGGGAAGGCCCAGCCTGCCGCCGTACAAATATCTTGCAAGGCAATCCCACTTGACCAGGCCCACGAAGAGGCCATGCCACTCGTGGAGTGCGCTCTGACACCCAACGGGCACTGCATGCCCTTGGAAGCGTATGTCAGCGCTATAGCATCAACTATCCATCTGGATAGGCTCTGTTTCGACGCGGCTAGTCCCTTAGGACGCCCGCTAAATGAAACAAAGAGCTGCTCCGTTTGTCTGAAAACAGACGAGCGAGACACATAAGCTCGTAATGCCCTGACTGGGCAAAGGGGGCCCGCGTCTCTTTCCTCATCAGGGACCGGTAGGGCTGACAGGGAGATAACCTGCGCCCTAAACGGTGTGTTGAGGGATTTTGGAACATAACCGTGCTTAGGTTTGAGTATAACTTTCGAGTCATTAGGCCCAAACTCCATGCACGTCGCGCTCACAGAGAGCGCGTGTAAGTCCCCTATGCGCTTCACTGAAGCGAGAGCCATCAGAAACACAGTCTTGAAAGACAGATGTTTCAAATCAATTGACTGTAAAGGCTCGAATGGCGCACCTTTCATGGCTTCCAGAACCGTAGAAAGGTCCCATACGGGGACTGCGGGAGGTCTGGGACGATTCAGTCTCTTAGCCCCTCTAAGGAAGCGGATGACTAAATCGTTCCTTCCTATTGACTGGCCAAGCGTTGTTCCTGAGAACGCTGCTATAGCCGCCACATAAACTTTGAGCGTGGAGGGGGCCCTGCCCTTGTCCAACAGCTCTTGTAGGAAGGAAAACACCTCCGTCACTCCACAGTCTGTGGGTGACACGCCACGGGCTGTGCACCAGCCCGAAAACACTGACCATTTCGAGGAGTAGAGCCGTCTCGTAGACGGAGCTCTAGCCTGCGTGATCGTGTCTAATACTCCTTTAGGGAGTCCAACATGTACCCGTTGATGGCCCAGACATGAAGGGACCATAATTCCGGGTGAGGATGCCAGATCGAGCCGTGGGCCTGTGAGAGGAGGTCTCTCCTCACTGGTACTGGCCACGGGACAGTACTTGCTAACTGCAACACGACTTGGAACCAAGGTTGGTTTTCCCAGAACGGTGCTACCAGCAAAACTGAGCATCCTTCTTCCCTGATCCGCTCTATCACCTGAGGCAGGAGAGAGACGGGGGAAAAACATAGAGCGGGCGGCGGGGCCACACATGGGCCAGCGCGTCCCTGCTCTTGGAGAAAAATTCCGGACAGTGAGCGTTTTCTTGAGACGCAAACAGGTCTACTTCCGCTCTGCCGAATTTCTTCCACAGCAGTTGGACTGTCTGTGGGTGTAGAGACCATTCGCCTGCCGGA
Organism: Leuciscus idus; assembly: GCA_021554675.1. Lineage (NCBI taxonomy): Eukaryota > Metazoa > Chordata > Actinopteri > Cypriniformes > Leuciscidae > Leuciscus > Leuciscus idus. The sequence goes on from CM038627.1 coordinate 42,373,105, forward strand.
ACATTGTTCCTGGACAGCCTGTCTGGTCCTATATTCAGGAGCCCTGGCACGTGCGCTGCTCTGAGCGAGCGCAGGTTGCGCTGAGCCCACACCAGGAGGCGTTCTGCTAGCCTGTACAGGTTCCTGGACCTGAGGCCGCCCTGGCGATTTATGTAGGACACCACAGACACGTTGTCCGAACGGACCAGGACGTGGCGTCCTTTTATTTGGGGACAAAAACGCGTCAGCGCGTTGTTTACTGCCAGCATTTCGAGGCAGTTTACGTGCAGGAGCTTCTCCCGTTCCGACCACTGGCCGAAGAACGGTCTGCCCTCGAGCAGCGCTCCCCATCCCGAGGTGGACGCGTCCGTGGACACCACTTTCACCCTCGAGGAAGTCCCCAGGCTTACACCTGACTGGTACCAGTCGTTCGCTCTCCAAGGTTTCAGAGCTGTGACGCACTTCTGATTGACCCTGAGGCGAAGCAAACCGGATGCCCACGCTCGGCGTGGGACTCGCGCTTTCAGCCAAACTGCAGCGGGCGTATGCGGAGCAGGCCCAGCTGGAGCACTGATGATGATGCTGAGGCCATGAGACCCAGCATCTTCTGAAACTTCTTGAGCGGGACAGACGCGCCGCAGCGGAACGAGTTCGCTGTGCGTTGAATGTCTACCGCGCGCTGTGGTGATAGTCGCGCTATCATGGACAGCGAGTCCAATTCTGTGCCCAGGAAAGATATCTTCTGACTGGGTGACAGAGAGCTCTTCGCCCAATTGACACTGAGACCCCAATTCTCGAGGTGATCGAGTAAAACGGTCGTCTGTTCTATGAGCACTGAGCGAGATTGCGCTAGAATCAGCCAATCGTCCAAATAGTTCAGTACTCGCATGCCTCTCATTCTGAGGGGTGCGAGTGCCGCATCCATGCACTTCGTAAACGTACGGGGTGCCAGGGACAAACCGAACGGGAGGACTGTGTACTGATATGCCTGGCCCTCGAAGGCGAATCTCAAATATCGCCTGTGACGTGACGCTATCTGTATTTGAAAATACGCGTCTTTCAGATCTATTGACACAAACCAATCTCCTTGGCGAATCTGCACGAGGATTTGTCTGGTCGTGAGCACCCTGAACTGTCGCTTCACAAGCACTCTGTTCAGTTGCCTCAGATCTAGTATGGGTCTGAGACCCCCGTCATTTTTCGGTACCAGGAAGTATCTGCTGTATAGCCCTCCTTCGCTCTGAACTTGAGAGAGAGAGAGGCTCTATGGCCCCTTAGTTCAATAGTTTCGCCACCTCGGCTCGAAGTAAATGTGCTACTTCTGCTTTTACCGTGGTCTCGACGCGCGCCGCATAGCGGCGAGGGCGTCGGCGAAACTGTAGCGAATAGCCTCTTTTTATAATGTCCAGCACCCACTTCGAAACCCCGGGCAGCTTTGCTGCATGAATAGCTAGGGGTTGAATACGAAGCGCGCTCCGCTCGCTCAGCGATGGAGAGGCTTCGGCGTGCTGTAACACAAGCGTCGCGCTCGTGACATTTGAGGCATGGGGCGCGCTGATAACAGCGGGCAGATTGCCCGCGCTCGACTCCTCTGCGGTGGTCAACCGCGAGGGGGAGGGCTGGGCGGTTCCCGTAGGAACTGTCATGTCTATGTGTGGATGTGGGCGCGGGACAGCGGGCACATTTATCACACTGAAAGCATCGTTCGCTTGAGTGAAGCGAATGCACGTTGGTTTCGTTTTTACAGAAACCGTGAGACATGCATAACGTGGTGTTAGTGGGCACATTCACCATGTTTGAAGCGCAATCGATCTGAGTCGATTCATGTGCGCGAGCCCTTTGTGACGGGCTGTGCTTGTGTGTAGAGATGGGCACTGGGCAGTGGGCATTCTTTCTACACATAAAGCACCATCGGCCGTGGCCGGGACACCAGAAAAATTCACACTTATGGGATTTATCTGGGTAGCCGTAAAAACGGCGTTTGTGTGCAGGCAAGCGTGCTGCGTCGCCGACTTGTTTACTGCAGGATACACTGGAACAGTCACATTTACTGGAACTGAACGAGCGAGAAGTTGCCATAGAAACAGAGAGCGTCAACATGCTGGCGTTTATTGCAGGCCTGCGTGCATTACAACAGGCTCGTTCACTGCAATATTGACATTTCCAGTCGCCTGAATTCCAGAGGGGAATGGGAAATGTATAGGAAAAAGGAGGTTGGTCCGTCCGCAGCGGGACCAGAAAAACTCCCTTTTTTCCTTACGCCAGTGACGCACGGAACACCATAGAAACGGTGTTCGGGTGCAGGCGAGCGGGTTGTACAACGCGCTCGTTGGCTGCAAAATACACATCTGCAGTCGCCTTTTCAGGGAACTGACAGAGCGAGCATTGACGGCATAATTTTATCTGCCGGTAGACCCGGGGATCGAACGCGGGTCTCTCGCGTGCAAAAACCTGAGAGTCTGCCACTGGGCCACAGGGGGAGACACATTGTAACTCAGTTAGCGCGAGTATTATAAGAGAGCGTCAACGTGCTGGCGTTTGTTTGCAGGCATGCGTGTATTACAACAGGCTTGCTCACTGCAATACTGACATTTCCAGTCGCCCGAACTTCAGAAGGGAATGAGAAATGTACGAGAAAGAGGAGGTCGGTCCGTCCGCGGGGGGACCAGAAACGCTCTTTTCTCCTTTCGCCAGTGACGCACGGAAACCATAGAAACGGTGTTTGGGTGCAGGCGAGCGGGTTGTGCAACGCGCTCGTTGGCTGCAAAATGCACATCTGCAGTCGCTTTTCAGGGAACTGACAGAGCGAAGCATTGGCGGCATAATTTTAACTGCCGCTAGACCGGGATTCGAACTCCGGTCTCTCGTGAGGAAAACCAATGATTCCGCCACTGAGCCACAGGGGGGAACACAAAGGCTTTCGGATGCACGAGCATATAAGAGCGTCACATGTTTTCTTCGCGTTTGCTTGCAGGCGCGCCTGTATTAAAACAGGCTCGCCTGCTGCAATATTGATATTTCCAGTCGCATGATCAGGGAACTGGGAAATGTATGAGAAATTGAAGGTCAGTCCATCCTCGGAGGGACTAAAAACACACCTTTCTCCTTTCGCCGGTGAGTGACGCATGAATGGGGCGCAGAGGCAGGGTAGCTTTCTTATAACGTAAAGAAAAACTAACCCCGACCGTCCGCTTCCAGCCTCCCTTGTGAGCGGCGCAGTTTGCGCGGCTTGAACAGAGGGAGAGAGAAAGCTAGCCCCGTGACCGCCCGCTCCTGACATCCCCTGTGAGCGGCGCGGTTTGCGCGGCTCGAACAGAGGGAGAACAGGTATCGTCCCCCAAGCAGGCAAGGCAAGCGGGCGAACCGGCAAGCTTTGCGGGTTGGGTTGGGGGTTGGGGTTGGGGTTGGGGTTGGGGGTGGGGGTGGGGGTGGGGGGGGGAGGAGCAGTCTCGGAGAAGGATGCCAGGTGAGTCCTCAGAGTCACCATAGGCAGTAACTAGCTCGCAGTGAGGGCAGTCGCCGTCAGCGAGCGCGAGAGCTGCGTGATCAGGAAAAGGGGCGTCTTCAAAAAGACGCCCAGCTCTTTTAGTGCAATGGGAGTGTGTGTCGCGGCGGCGAGCACACACACATACATAAACACAGTAGCAGAGAAAGGATATAACGCCGGATAGCGCAGCAGGAAGGCAAGGAAGGCGGCGCGGCCAGCGACTTCAGTGACTCGTCCCGCTGAAGGTGCTCTCTTTCAGACGGCGCGGCTTCTTCTCCAGCTCCAGCGATGCGTGTGCTTCGCTTGAAGGATGAAAAATCAGATAATAGCTGCCTGCGAGCGGTATTTATAGGCCTAGACCACGCCCATTTCGGCGGGACGTGACGCAGCGGGCGCGAAGTGCCCTGATTGGGTCTGGCGTCACGCCAGGCCTCGCTCGATAGGCTGCTGCAGTTGCCGCAGAGCAGCCAATAGGCGCGCGAGCTGCCTCGCCTATGTCTGCATGCTGCCGCAACGCGTTTTGCATTATTACAAAATTAAGGATAATTTTTGGCTTCAATATCTCGCGGAAAAAGGATTTTCCCCTAGCGTAAGATATCTTACGCAGTACGAGAGACCTCTCGTAAGAGAACTGCTCCATCTCCAAAACGTTCGTACGCATGGGTCAGAGTTTGCGTGCAGGTGCGCAAATTTTCCCGTCAAGTTTGTTTTTATAAATCACAATTTATGCGTTGGATGTGCTACGCCTCTTTCAGGGCCTGTTTTGTGCGTACGCAACGGTTATACATGAGGCCCCTCTGGTGTGTAGCCTATAGCTACATGCATGTGTGCGTGCATGTGGTGGAGGGGTGCGATTTTCGAATAATACCCAGCGATCTTCGAATATTATTTTTGCTTTAAATGCCCATTCCTAATATAATACAGTGTACATGCTGTCTGCAATGTTAATGAATAACTGCTCCCCTACACTTCTCCATTGGAGTTTGCTGTAATGTATGTTTCTGAGACAATGAAGCACTACTTGCTCTATTTGACACATAGATTTGACATGATGCATGAGATGCATAATAGTTTGTGTGCACATGCTCAAAAGCAATCCCTCAGAATGAAACTAATGCATCAGAATGAAATAGGATAACTCCTACTAGATAACATTTCGGAATAGCCCAGAGTCCAGGCCATAAGCCAAATTGGGGTAGAAACCTTAATTCTGATTGGCTGTGTGACGTTGTGGGAATAGGAGGCGTGTCTGGTGAGGCCAAGGGTATAAATTACAGAGAACAACCACAGGTTGCTCAAATTTCATCGGATTCCAGCTGGACAACTACTTTCACACTACTGTCTGTCTGGACATTGTTGTATTTATTTTATATAAACATTATACATTTGATACAAACCTTCACTGTTGTTAGCTGCCTTTTCTCTCTTCTTACGTGCTCTTTCAATGTGTTCTTTGTTAGTGAAGAGCATGTAGCATTCTCTGTGAAATCCAACATTAGCCGGCACATCTTGGACGTCTTCGGAGTTTAAGTTAAATGCCAATACGGCTTTTTCAGCTACTGTACTCTCTGTGGTTTGCAGGTTCAACCATAAGTGTGTACATTGAACAAACTTTGCCCAACTTGTCTGGGAAAAGGGGGTTACAGGGCTTTTTACATTTAAGGCTAAATGGATAAAACACCTCATTTTTACCTAAGTATTACTGAACTACATTACTAAAATTAAATTTTTAATGATAAAGCAAAATTTTAATTTCAAGAACGCAGCTTCCTGGTCACTGACAAAGATTCCTTTGCCTCATAGACAGTATATAAACGCTTTGCTGTAGAATCTGTGTTCATTATTTACATTGGTTGTCAAGGAAACGGGAGGTTTTCTAACGTTATGATTAGTACTCCTGCTTATTTGCCGGTTTAAAAAAGTAAGAGTTTGTAAGGACATTTTGCGTCAAATGTGCATACAACAAAGTTGGAAACAATGTCTGTAGTACTTATACGATTTTATTACATGACCTCAGCAAAAAAAAACGTACACAGCTGTGAGGTAAGTATTAAATTCGTAATTTCGAGGTCCGGCCCACCGCCTATATGGCTCATTGCACCTGTAAGGCAGGCCTAGGAGAGGTCTGCTCTCATGCAGCAGCTCTTCTGTACTCTGTGTTGGCTGCTGCTGATATTAAAAACGGGCAGGTTTGCACCGAGAAGCCTTGTGCTTGGGCTCAGACAAGTATGAACTCTGTCAGAGGGGTCCCATATGAAGAGATCTGCAACATCAGTTTCTCTCATAAACAAGAGCCATGTTCAAGACGTGAAGATCAAGGTCCTGGTTGTCCTGATATCAGACCATCAGATAAAGACTGCCAAGCATTCTTTGAGGCGCTTCATAATAGTGAATTGCAGGAGTCCAAACCAAAGAAGAGTGCCATCCTCTCTGTCATTGAGGGCCACTCCCACAGGTAAGATGCTCTGTCAATTCACTGTCAAGAGAGCTTGCATCACGAAGTGGCAAATCTGTGCGCCTCGACTTTTGCATTACATGTTTGCAGCTGTCATGTTCATGTACATATCAATCTACACATTTGTGGAAAAAAAAATTCTGTGACAGGTGTGTAAACATTTCTGCAAATTTTCAAGTTACAAGTACAGATTTTCTGTTCTGCAAGTTCTCACATCGTATTCTACAAGCTCTCACATTTTGCACCATATTTACCTGCATGCTTACATTCCAATCTTTGTCAGATGGGGTCAACAAAATGAGGACAGAGCAAGGGAAAGCTATGTTGCTATGATGCAAGACCACCATGAAGACTTCCAGGTGAGTGCATCAGGGTTCATCATCAACCCAGAACTCCCCTGGATTGGAGCATCCCCTGATGGTGTGGTAGCCTGCACTTGCCATGGAGATGGCGTTTTCAGGCATGAAAACTCCTCACCTTTCGGCGAAATTAAATGGGTCACCTACGTGATTTGTGCAGATCCGATGACAAAATATTTATGGGGTGGGAGGGGGGGTCGTGGTCGTGGCCAGCATTTACCCGCTATATCTCTATAGTTACCATAAACTTAGCAGCTTTAAAAAACCAATCATCATTCCTAATGCCGAAACCTGACAGCCAATCCGAGTCAGAGTAGGGCAGAATTGTTTTCAAAGTCTTTAACACCGCAAGTCTGATGACACACTGCCGAACAAAGAACCGCACGTCGGAAAGCAAGCCTGAGGTAAGTTAGCTTACAATGTTAACTGTCCTGTCAGATACAGACAGCGATGTTGCCAATGTCAATATTTTTAATTTTGACATAGAAGAGGGCGGGATAATATCGCGAGCGGGCGCGGGCGCCGTGAGCGCTGAGCGAGCAGGAACGAGTAGTGAGTTGTCGTCGAAAAAGATGGATAATGCAAGAAAGCTGTCAGGGGCTAAACATAGAAAAAGAAAGAGGGGAAAGGAGATGGCATGTCAATTGATGCAATAGCAGCTAAATAAGTGGATGGTGAAAGGCTACAGGTAGGATTTTGTTTTGTGTGACGTCCAGGCATGTAGGCTAATGCCATCGGGACTACCGGGAGATTCCCGGTGGGCCGACGTGCTTTTTGGGCGATACATCTCATACTTTTTTGTTTCGTTTTTTGTCTTAACGGCCCATAAAACTCGTACATCGGCGGCCCATTCGTTTTGTTTTGCTTAATGGGCGGCGCTGGGTTAGTGCGTAATTAGTGTGTAATGCATTGGTCAATAAAAAGTCAGCGTTAGTTATTTTTTTTCTGACACCCCATGAAACACGTAGATCAGCGGCCCATTTGGTTCTTTTCTTGATTGACACTGGGCTGGCCCAATCACACCTTTAATGTGAAGTATAGAAATATACTCTTTCAAGTATAGAAATTAGTACAAAACTAATTATGAAAGTTTCCTTTATTTTTCAGTGCATTTGTTTTACAATATATGGCTATTACTATCATGGGATTAATATGTAGTAATGTAGACAGACACTGTAACTAAAATAATTTTTCTTAGTTTAATTTTCACCAGATTGATGAATTTAACATTAAAAAGCACTATATATATATATATATATATATATATATATATATATATATATATATATATATATATATATAAGTTGATTGGATTGGATTTTTTGCTGCCGCATCCTTCTCACCTTTTTTACCCCTGACCTGTTTTCATGCCTGGTTTTAGAGATAAAATGCCCCTTCAAAACCAGGAACTGCTCCCTCACTAAAAGCTGCAAGGATTCTTCATTCTGTCTTGTCATAGGAGAGGATGGGGTCATGGCACTGAGACATTTCCACAAGTACATCTATCAAGTGCAGGCACAAATGCACATTTCAGAGGTGAGTTACTGTGACTTCATGGTGTGGACACCACAGGAAGTTTTCACCCAGCGAATTCCATATGATCCTGTCTTCTTCCACGATGCTTACGGCAAAGTGGTGAATTTCATCAAGACTGGGGTGCTCCCTGAGCTGCTGGGGAAATGATATACAGCACCACGCCTTACTCCCATATACACCACAGCCAAAAAACAGCCACCTGAAGTGGGATGCTACTGTGGTCAACCTGCAGGCACAGATGTCATAATTTGCACATCTGGAAATTGTAGGCGAAAGCACTTTCACAAGATCTGCCTTAAGCTGACCAGGGTGCCTAAGACATGGAAATGTGTGGAGTGCAGAAAACAAGTTTAGTATTACCAGTATTACCAGTCTGTGACAGGGGAATTATATTTAAGAATATTAAATATATTTAAGAATATTACTTAAAGTAAGTCTTAAAGGCCCGGTTTCACAGACAGGGCTTAGATTAAGCCAGAATTAGGGCTTAGTTTAATTAGGGTATTTAAGTAGTTTTTATAACCGTGCCTTAGAAAATAAAATGACTGGTGTGCATCTTGAGACAAGACAATGGCACTGATGTATTTTAAGATCTGTCAGTGCAAGTTACTTTCAGTTAAAACAGCTCAAACATGCATTTTAGTCTGGGACTAGGCTTAAGCCTTGTCTGTGAAACTGGGGGAAAGTGTCTTATTTACTGTACTTAAGTATCAAAAGTAATTTTCTGATTTTAAATGTACTTAAATATTAGAAGTGTACAGTATATATATATATATATATATATATATATATATATATATATATATATATATATATATACAAATTGTGTGTGAAAATTCTACTTAAAGGTGCATTAAGCAACTTTTCATGTTAAAAATACCCGTTTTCTAACCCATACATGCTTAAACAATTGCCTGATGGGCTGAATGAGCCCTTCTCTGATCACTGCGATTGTCTCTATAATCCTGTAAAGTAAAATAAATAAGAGGGATTCGGGCCAGAATTTTAGACTGGGCGTGACGTCATGCGCGTTCACGGCACGCTTACATAGCTACAGTATGTCTGGCAGGTTTGTGTATTCGCCGGCATTCTCCGTAGAAGATGGATTGTAAGAGACCTGCTTATAGTTCATTTCAAACACCAACGCAAACTCCACGCAAGATAAAAAAAAGAAAACTTGTCTCTAGTGCAACCAAAAGGGCAAAATTGGACTCAGACAGGCGTCGGAATAAGACGAGAGTAAACATAGGGAAGGCTTTCAATAAATGGAGAGATCTCCGGTCTGCTCTAGGGCTCAAACGGGATGCTCAGTTGGCTTTTTTCAAAATATCTACTAAATAAATCTGCACTACATGTAGTTTAATGATTTGCTATTCGATTAAAACAGTTCAAATATCTTGAGTGTGATATAAAATGCTGATATATAAGTTAGATAATTAGACACAAATTTTGAGCAAATTACTGCTTAATTAGGATGTATTGCTATTGGAATATGCTACTTAGCAGATCAATAAAACAGGCTAAACCCCCGCAAATCTTCGGCGGATTAGCCTGTTTGGCTTTTATGGTAACGTCATAGTGCCATTTAATTGTTTATTACCTTGAGACAATTGAGTGTACTTTTTTGACCGACTGTGCTTTGAGCTTTTACAAAGTAACAACTTATATTGTTCATGAACGTGTTTCCATAATAATACAATCATAAGTGGATACAGTAAACACATAACACAGTTCAACATGGAGATAGATGGAAATAAAAAACGAAGTTTTCTACTACCCCCGTTTTTCCCTCACACATAAGTGTGTAATTTACTCAATTGCCTTTCCTTTCACATATTTAAAATGACTTGCAGATTTATAACTTTATTACCTCTGAAGACATTATGATTGTAAACAAAAGATTTGCGGCTGATGCTCCTTTGGTTATGAACAGGGACGGATTATGGTGATGATGTGCCCTGGGCACGGATGTCTCAAAGGCCCCCTTCACCAATTTTTTGGATAACAGTGTTGCGCCTGTATGCACAGGCGCCGCAATAGGGCAGGCAAGCCAGGCATTTTAAGGGGGCCCCCGAGGGCTGATCATTTAAACAATCAGAAATGTTAATATAAAGACGCAGCAACATCTCTGCATCCCCCTTAGTGGGGCCCCTCTCTCGTTACGCTCGTTATGCTTTTACCTTTTTCAAACTGGTGCAGCGCTTACTCACGGTAGCTAGAAAATGCATGATTTGATTTGTTAAACATGAAAAGGACTTATCCGTCTGGCATGGCAGCTCGCTCTAACTTTAACCTAGATAAATGCATATCCAAAGTGTTTGTGCGGAGTGTGCAGCGCGCACTGCATGGCAGGCGTCGGCGCGAACACTTGCATTTTCCTATCAACAGTGGAAACAACTTGAAATACTCAATCTTTCCTAGTCATATACAGAAAAGAATAATGCATCAGTCGCAAGTAGCTACTTTTATTTTTGTAAACTCACAATAACAAGAAACGTTGTGCTTTTGTAAAATAAAATAAAACAAACAGGGCGCGCTTTCATGGTCTCCGTGGCGTGAACTGGAGCGCGTCTCAAAAAAGAACTGAAACACAGTGTATAGCCTCACAGACATGATGAATATTTCTATATAAAGCTTGAAATGTCCACTTTTAAACGAAAAAATTCTAATCGAAAGCAAATACCGGCTGATTAGGCTGATATGATATGAAAGGTGCATTTCTCTCTAAAGGCGCATCCACTTTACAGCGGAGATATAGATATGTTTGCAGCCGACACTGATTTAGAAATATATATTTTTTATTATTAAACAATAAAAATGGCTAGGTTTTTTTTTTTCAGACATATTATCATTAGCCTGCTTTTGCCGGTGCTTTGCGGCAAGATTTATGCATGAAATTAATATTAACGTGAGATTAGTCGACTAATTGCTTAAATGAATGACTAGCCTACTAGTCGACTAGAAAAATCTTTAGTCAATGGCAATTCTAATCAATGCATTTAGGCTAGTTGACATTTATTTAATTAGTAATTCTAGTATCCAGGTCTTTACGTTAAATTAGTTGAGTTAACAATTAGTTAATGAACTAAAATAATAAAACAAAGATTAAATTAAGATGCTATATAGCATTGCTTGTTCCACCACAAAAGACACTTTTTAAGGTGACAATCCGTTACACATTTGAAGATTTACTGTATCTTGATGATTGTTGTATTGTATTTTATCTTCTGTTATAAAGATGAAGATTGACATTTTGTTAAAAAAATAAGCCCATAGGCTTTAAACTCATTTTTGTTTTGGTTTTTGAGTAACCGTCTTCTACGCGTGACTTTTATATTACGCAATGCTTTTCACTCGCCTCTAGATGTCCCTCTCAACAGCGCAGCAACACATTAAAATGATTTCTTTGATTTATTTACTAGTTAATACTTTGCAACTGAAAAAAAAAAATCACATTATTCCTCAATATTTAACACAATTTTACTGAAAATAAAATTAAAATTAAAATAATTATTTGAAAAGAATAGACAGTAAATTTGACAGGGCCCCCTGCTGGCCCAGTGCCCTGGGCAAGTGCCCAGTAGGCCCGTGCGTTAATCCGTGCCTGGTTATGAACAGCTCGTGCTCGTGCAAGCGTGCGTGTGCGTGTGGTCCATGAGCGTGCACATCTCTGGCTGCAGTTTCACTTGCCGCCAGAGGTGACATAGTTCTGCAAAAACTCAGAATCTTGCTTAATGCACCTTTAAGTACAGTAGTGAAGTATTTGTATTTTGTTACATTACAACACTACCTAATGGAATGTGATGGAAAATGTATAAATTGCACATGTATTGTTACTGCAATGTGACCATGTACAATAAACATAACTAAAGTGTTGTAATTGAATGAATAACAATTTATTTCAAAAGTAATTTCAGCCAATATTTGTAATTTCAGCCAGTAATTTCAGCCAGTACTATACACACACATTTGTGATAGTCTACTTTTTTTAGAAACAAGTAAACAAGACAAACACAAAACAATTTTACATGAAACTCATAAGTAACAGCCTTGTATAAAAAACAAAGATCCAAATATATATTACATTTGTACACAATTATTTAACATTGTGACACTAAGGACAACAATGTTACTGACACCCATGCTATTGCGAGGGCACAACAGATTGGCAAATGTTGCACAGAGCACAGCACACTCTGACCATCTTGTCAAGAGATGTAAGCTCTCCTGGAGTTGCAGTCAGGCAGAGAGAAATGGGTATTGTGCTTTGTAAAATTGTGTACTTATTCCTCACAAGACCAATCACTCGTTCAACATGAATTCGAACAGCTGCTAGCCCCCTTGAATACTCAAGTTCACTTGGATGCAGTTGCTTTTTCCCTCTAGTAAAGGCAGATGTTTTGAGATGAGCACTGTACAATCCCACAGCATCTCCTACTGTGAACCCTCGATCTGCTAGGACCAAATCACCAGGTAACAGATTTTCCAGGTAGCCACAGTTCTCTGTAATGTGCTTGTCACTTGCTCGCCCTCCCCAGCCACAAGACACAAACGATATGACTCCCTGTGGAGTTATTGATATCAAGTACTTGGCAGTATTGTGGTGCTTATATTGTGAGTATGTTTGTGCTCGGGCTCGCAAGTTTTTAGGTCTCTCAATGAAAATTTCAAAGCAGTCTATTATGGATGTACAATTTTTGTAACAACTATTTTTGAAACACATGGGTAAACTAATTTGAATCTGTTCCTTACTGGGCCACAGTATGAATCTAAACAACCTATCATGCAAGACATTTAACGTACTGTTAAAAATTCGGCCCGCAGTAGGCTAATTGCACTACTTGCTCGCACATGAAATATATATGAAAATAAGTGCAGTGGTAAATTCAGTCTCATTCTCATTAGAGTCATTAAAAAGCTTTGAAAGGGATTCAATCCAGGTCCCCCCTTGAGGAACGCTGACACAAAAGTGAAGACAACCATCAGCTTGGCAAAGGATGGAAGGCCAGTTAAGTCCTGCACCATGTCATCATTGTCCTTGAAGGTTTCCTGGCTGAAGGATAACTTGCTAACCTTTTCCCTGAGCTGATAAACCTCTGACCTCAGTGCAGTACACTCTTCTGTCAGTCTCCTCACTGTTTCATGGCAGGCTTCATTGGAGCATGGTACACTGCTCTCAGCATAGACTGCAGAATTACAGTAGCTGTGATCAGCTGTCTGACCTCTAACGTTACCCTCCTGAGCTGAGGTGTACCCACAGTCATCAATCTGCATATGGCTGCTGTTGTCACAGGGTGCCACCGGTCTAACATCACACGTCCTTCTCTTTCTTTTGACAGCTTGCATTTGCTCAAATTTGCTGTAACTATTTCTTTTTCGTTGCTCAGGTGTGAGATAAGCAAACAAACTTGGCACATAGTCGGGGTTTAATGGATTCAAGCTCTTCTGACCTACAGGGGTAGAATGAGATATAGTGACACATTAATGAACAGTGTGTGACACTAACAGGAAGGCTACACCGGGTAAGTGAAACGCTCCGTTCGTGACGCGCAAAAAATAGTTTTAGAAAACTAGTTTATTTTTATTTATTTTTAACGTACGGTAGTAGTCAGTTCACTGATCATAGCAGAAGGTTACAGCAGACGCAACACGAATGAACACTTCAGTTACGTGCCTGGTGTAGCCTCCCTGTAACTTTAGCGCTACCAGAAATAAGTAACGTTAACTTACTTGACCGAAAATCAAATAATGCAATATAGATGAGCAGAGATGAAATAATTGTGACTGATCTTACTTTGTGAATCACTGTCATCATCAACATTGTTATGTGGCATGTTATGTTATCTTATCTTATCTTATCGTAGGGTTGCTAACATAGCTAGCTAGCTAACGTCAGTTAAGGAGTTAACTTACCCGCAATAAAGTGTTCATTGCACAGTCTGGAGTGTTCTGTGGGAGTCCACTGATCCCTTTTAATGGCAGCTAACCATTTATGTCTCCTTTCAGTGTTTTTAGGAATATTATAAAACATACAGTATATAGTATAAATATATATATAAATATATATATATATATATATATATATAATTTTAATATAATTATATATAATTTTTTTTGCAAATACATACATTTATGTGTCTGGTAGACCTCTTATGACTATTATACCTATATGTTTTGTGCACAAAGTCCAAACTTCTCAAAACTCTGCACATATGGAGAACAAGTCATTCTGAGCAAACATACTTAGTTTCATTAATTGTTTTCAGATGTTCGGGAGGCTAACAGCAAATTCTAAACTATCAGTCTATAACTAAACTAAAACTATACATTTCAATTGAATCACTAATCGTCCACACGGGCCATCGGTGCTTGGGCCCCAATTATTGCCGTTTGCGGCTATATTTTTTATTTATTTATTCTAATCAGCATATTAGAATAATTTCTAAAGGATCATGAGCCACTGAAGACTGCAGTAATGATGATACTTTTAAAATAGAAAACATTTAAATTTTGTTTTAATAGTTAACAATATCACTGTTTTTACTGTATTTTTCATCAAATAAATGCAGCCTTGATGAGCATTAGAATTGACTCATGAATTATCTTTTATAGGGACATCTCTAATGTGAGGCAGTAGACAGTTTCTGATGTCTGTTGCTGGCTGACAAGAAATGACCTCTCTGCACTTGCCCCGTATTTTGAAGGTGTGTAAATAGTTCAACAATGACTGTTTATAATTGCCCACTGTGCAACAAGAAGACATTTTATCTTACCCATCTACTCAAACACACCGGACTATAACATCAACATGAGCCTCATTTCCACATAACTTGTGGATTTAATGGGTGCAGCCATAACAGTAGCTGTTTTACTTCCTACCGTTCTCATGTTTATCGAAAACACAAGGAACTGTTAAAACGCAATCATACAGTGGACAGCCATCAACACGCTGAGCCTGATTTAGGATCGAGCATAGTACAAGAAGATGAGCATGATTTAGCATCAGATATCCCAGAAGAAGACTGTGACCTTGTACAGACTGATCAAAAGTCTTGCAACCTTACTCACGAACAATTAATTGAAGGTTTAAAAAAAGCCTTTGCTTGTTTGTTTTAAGGCGAGGCACTACAGGTGAATAGGGTAAAATTTTTAAATAATAGATATCACCATAAAACTTCCTCAGTTGATTACTTACACAAGAATATTAAAAATTAGTATGTTTAATTATGCAAATTAGGCATTATCTCATTAAATATGCATGATTATGCATTCTGGATAGTTCGGAGAGGACGCTGGCGCATTTTTGGCTGCCGCTTCTCCCCCCGGGAAATCAAATAAAAAAATTCTTATTTGAATCAAAACTGCCTCAGCACCTACCTGGACCTTTTGCCTGCACGTCTCTGCTACCGAGGGACCCGACCCAGTTTGGTTCGGCTGCGTTTTGGGACTACGGATTGTATAGTTGGCAACGCCGCTGGATCGATCGGGTTAACACCCGCTCTTTCGGGCGGCAACGCTAACTTCTCCTGCCCAAGATGACTCAATCTTCCCTCCCGGACGATGCAGTACCTGGTCCTAGTTCCTTTTCTGCTCTCATACACCCGTGGACACACTTTGGACTTGGTCTGCTCTACTGGACTTAATATCGACACTCTCTCACACACAGACCTGGCCATATCTGATCATCTCGCCATAACATTTCACATCAACCTCCCCAGCCCTCATTTCAAGCAGACACGCACCATATCTTACTGAAATCTAAAGTCCCTTTGTCTCACCTCCCTTTCCTCCCATATGGCAAACAAAATTTCCATAACCAGCATCCCTGAAAACTCAACCACCGCCGACCTAGTAGTTCACTACAATTGCGCACTCTCATCCAGCCTCAATACTCTCGCACCAGTTAAAACTGCAACAGTTACATTCTCCCGCTCTGCTCCCTGGTTCACCCCTGAACTGCACAAACTCAAAAAAGAACGCAGACAACTGGAACGCCTACATAAGAAAACTGGACTCACTGTACACCGACAAGCCTACAAGGATCACAGCCACCATTATAGATCAGCGCTCACATCAGCCCGCACAGCTTTTTATTCTGGTATCATTCACTCTGGATCCTCCAACCCCCGGACCCTGTTTGCCACAGTTAATAAACTACTCAAACCCATTGACAATATCACTCACTTATTCACCATGGACAAATGCAATAATTTCATCGACTTCTTTAAATACAAAATTGACAGCATTCACCAAGAACTTTCTGTGAACATCTCTCCCAGCACAGACCCTCAACCTGTTTCATCCCTTCCATTTCACATCACTCTCCCCTCCCTATCAGTCATTACAGAAACCGATCTCACTAACCATTTCAACAAAATTCACCTCACAACCTGCCCACTGGACCCCATTCCATCTGCACTGGTCAAGCACTGCCTTCCCTGCCTCAGCCCACTCATCATGGTCATCATCAACTCCTCTCTCACCTCTGGAACAGTTCCCTCTTCCCTCAAAGTTGCCGCCATCACACCAATACTTAAAAAACCTGGCCTGGATCCTGACAACCCCAACAACTTCCGTCCCATCTCCAAACTACCTTTCCTGTCTAAAATCCTGGAACGCTCGGTCGCCTCTCAACTAAAACATCACCTCCTCTCCAATCAGCTCTACGAAATCTTTCAGTCCGGATTCCGCACTCATCACTCTACTGAAACTGCACTACTCAAATTAACAAATGACCTCCTACTCGCCTCTGACTCTGGTTCCCTCTCCATTCTCCTCCTACTTGACCTCTCTGCCGCCTTCGACACCATTGACCACTCCATCCTTCTACAACGACTACAACATCTTGGCATCTCTGGCTCAGCTCTCTCCTGGTTCACCTCTTACCTCACCAACAGATCTCAATTCATATCCATCAACAACTGTACGTCTCACACCACACCTGTCAGTCACGGAGTCCCTCAAGGCTCGGTGCTAGGTCCCCTTCTGTTTATTCTATGCTTCCCCTTGGACTTATCATTCAAAATCACGGACTAAAATTCCACAGTTACGCAGACGACACACAACTGTACCTCAGCACCAGATCCATCACTCCTGTCACAGTATTAACCATCACAAACTGCCTCTCTGCAATAAAATCCTGGATGAACGCTAACTTCCTCAAACTCAACTGCAATAAATCGGAAATCATCGTCATTGGTCCCAAATCACTCCTTCCCTCCTCCCAAGACTTCACTCTCTCCGTCGATGGCCATACAGTTACCACCTCTCCCCAGATCCGAAATCTTGGTTTCATTTTTGACCCCACACTCACATTTAAGCCCCATATCCGTCATATCACCAAAACTGCCTTTTTCCATCTACGTAACATTGCTCGTCTACGCCCCACCCTCTCCACATCTGCTGCTGAAACTCTCATCCATGCATTCATTACATCAAGACTCGACTACTGCAATAGCCTCCTATATGGTCTTCCTTCCTCTGTTTTACAAAAACTGCAATACGTTCAAAACTCTGCTGCCTGCCTCCTCACCCACACCCGATCCAGAAACCACATCACCCCCGTCCTCCAACAGCTTCACTGGCTCCCTGTACAACAGCGCATCCATTACAAAGTTCTGCTCATCACCTACAAAGCCCTCAATAACTTGGCCCCTCCATACCTCACAGACCTCTTACAGCACCACTGCCCCTCCCGACGCCTCCGCTCTGCCGACTTAAACCTTCTCAAACCCATCACCAAATCAACGCACCGAACTTTGGGGGACCGAGCCTTCGCCATCGCTGCCCCCACCCTTTAGAATTCACTCCCCATCCACATCAGAAAC
This sequence comes from Leuciscus idus, assembly GCA_021554675.1. NCBI lineage: Eukaryota > Metazoa > Chordata > Actinopteri > Cypriniformes > Leuciscidae > Leuciscus > Leuciscus idus. Next base: position 42,390,748 of record CM038627.1, read on the forward strand.
TCGGACTCGCTGACCACCTACAAAAAACTGCTCAAAACTCACCTGTTTCAGCTCGCGTACAATCTATAATAGCACCCTCATCTTTGTTTGTTTGTTTCATTTGTAAAGCGTCTTTGAGTTCCTTGAAAAGCGCTATATAAGACCTATGTATTATTATTATTATTATTATTATTATTATTTTCGGTAGACAGATCTGAACATATGATAAAGCCAGGTGCAAAATTCTTTTTTCATTTTGTTTACACACAAGATGAAAAAAAAAATTCAGAGGGATTTCAGGATATATGCTTTCATTACCTAGGAAATCAAAATATACCGTCCATAGCCTTAAATCGATTTTCGCCATTTTTTTTATTAAAATGTCACATAAATCAGGCCAGGAATGATTTATTAACAAATCCTTCTGAAAATATCTTCAGAATACTGCTAAGTGTATAGCTGGAAAGTTTGGTGTACACAGGTGCTACATAGGCTGAGATGTTTGTACTGGAGAATGACAAAAAAACTCATTTTGAGAAAATGGCAGTTAAAGATTTAAATAGCTCTAAATGAGATTTCAGTTGACCATGCAGAGGATCAGGGAGAAGTTGGATATTTTATTTTATTTTTTTTATTAATATTATTTAACATTAGCCAGTTGGCGAAGAGTTCTTCATTTTTGAACATTGTTTTGAACATTGTTCTTCAGTTACTAAAAAGCAAAGAAAGGTAGGCCGTTTATTTACTTATTTTTGCGGTTGGATCCCGTAGCGCTATATTCTCTACTGCATGCTTATGCTTCTCTTTAATGGACAGTCTGTTCAATATTTGTGGGCATGATTGGTGATGTTTCAGGCCAATAATAAAAGTTTACCTTTTAGTAGCGTGTGATGTGCCGTGTTTGCGTGTAGCAGAGACAGCGCGCATCAGAGAGCGCGCGCGTCAGAGAGAGCTTGAAGTGATATTGATGTTGGTCTCGGGTCGGGTCGGGTTCGGGCTGAAAAAATTGCAGCCGTTGTCGGGCTGGGGCCGGGTAGGGCTTGAACACCACGGGCCAGGGCCGGGTTAGGGCTGGAGTTTTTGGCCCGTGCAGGGCTCTATTGGACATTCACGATTGGTTACTGATAGAAAGGAAATGTCCATATTTGGTCATATTACTGCCGCAAGTAAACAAAATGTAATAAAATAAACATCTTAATGTATATTTTCAACATTTTCTTTATAGCCGCTTGAAAGAACTCATATTGAAGGAGTAAACTAGCCCAACATCTCAAAACTGACCACTGCATGAAAAATCTATGTTTTTGCCTGCCGTCTTGCCTTAAAAATTTGTGAAAAACACACAGTGCCAGCAGTTGTACAGAAAAGTGTTGAAGATCTCAGAACAGTATGCGAGCATGAGCTATTGAAACAGAATATGAGCATGATTTAGAATCAGATATCCCAGAAGAAGACTGTGACCCTGTACAGACTGATCTTGCAACCTTACTCACGAACAATTAATTGAAGGTTTAAAAAAGCCATTGCTTGTTTGTTTTAAAAATTTGTGAAAAACACACAGTGCCAGCAGTTGTACAGAAAAGTGTTGAAGATCTCAGAACAGTATGCGACACATTTATCACACATTACACAGAAGCCATCCGTTTTCATCTGACAAATAAGCAAATAAACATTGAAGATGACCATGAGCTCCAGGCTTTGCTAAGTTACGGCTTGTTTTTTGAGCAGTGCATTAAGAGCATTAGTTCTGAATGGATGCTGGAACAATACTGCATCAAAGAGCTGGATATGATACAACACATTGAGATATGCCTCAATAAACAAGAGAATGAAAAAATTGTTTCATTCCAGTACATTCCTCTGCTTGCTTTGCTGCAAAAGGTTGCAAAGAACAAGGATGTTTGGGCTACTCTTAATAGAGCCCAATCTGTAAATGATGAAATTCTCACAGATTTCACAGATGGTGAAATGTTTAAATCAAACAGACACATGACCTTTCACAGCTTACGTCTCCATTTTTATGTGGATGAATTTGAAGTGGTCAATCCACTTGGCTCAAAAAGAGGAAGTTTCACAAACTAATGGTGTCTATTTTAAGCTTGGAAATCTGGACCACAAGGATACATCCAAGCTACAAAACATTTATTTGTCAACACTGGTCCACGATCGGTCCCTCAAAAATGAACTCACATCTTATGCTGAAGTACTTCAGCCTCTTATTACTGATCTTGCAATGTTGGAAACTACTGGGCGTATGTTGTCATGTGACGGGGAAAGTCTGTTATTTAATGGTACAGTGTTATCTGTATCAGCAGATCACCTCTCTGCTCATGCCTTAGCAGGACTCGCCAGAAGTTTTTCAACTGGAAGAATTTGCCGCTTTTGTCTGGCAAATGCAAATGACATCAAGACTAAATTCACAGAGGATGAGTTCATCATGAGGAATGCTGCCAATTACAGGTATCATCTTGATGCCGTTGAAAGAAGATTCAGCAAACTCATCAGTCTAGGGGATCACTAATGCCTGTTGCCTTTCAAAGTTGGAGCATGTGCCCTCTCCAATATTACACCTCTTTCCACCGGACATAATGCATGATTTCCATGAAGGGATCATACCAATTGTCCTTAGTCTAAGTATCTCCCAGTGGCTAAAATAGAAATACTTTGCACTAAGTGACTTAAATTATGAGACTGAGAACTTTCCATATAGCAAAAATGATGTGTCATCAAAACCTGTCCCACTCTCAGACAGAGCTCTCAAAAGTGGCCGTTTGGGAGGCAGTGCTATGGAGAATCTTACTATTTTTCGACTACTGCCATTTCATGATTGCAAAACAAATTCCAGAAACCGACCGTCTATGGAGTCTTTTCCTCCTTCTTCGAGAGATAGTGGACATTGCCATTGCTCCTGTAATAAGGAGATCCTGGATTCCATATTTTCAGAGAAAATAGTTGAGTTTTTGTCCACTTTCCATCAACATTTTGCTGGTAAAATCACCCCGAAGATGCATTACATGATCCATTATCCAAGGTTAATCCTATCTTATGGTCCTCTGGTGCATCTGTCATGTCTCCGCTTTGAAGCGAAACACCAGTATTTTAAAAGAGTGGCCACAGTTCTTGGGAACTTTAAAAACATTTAGAAGACTCTTGCCAGACGACATCAATTTAGACAGTGCTGGGAACAATCAGATACTTATTGCCTAGGTATCAATACTGAAACTGCAGACACACGGAATATTCCTGTGGAGGCTCTGCCAATTGACGCACGCAAAGCCTTAAGCGTCTTTTTCAAAATATAGATGCAAAGAAAAGGTGGCAAGGTGTTAAAAACCTGTGCAGAACAGTTGTGTGGAATTTTTCACCATATCTTTTTAGAGTTTTTTAAGCTACAAAAAGTTTAAAAAATATGGAAAACATCAAATATAGTCCCTGTGCTAAAAAAACAGTGTGCCCAAGGATTTAAATGATTTTAAATCATTACCGTTAATTATGAAAGGTTTTGAAAATAGCAAGGGAACTGATTTACAGCAAATAGAAACTAGCCTTGATCCACTTCAGTTTGCCTATAGAGAGGGTAGGGGTGTGGAGGACGCTATTCTCTGTCTCTTAAATCTTGCGTATAAACATTTGGAACAACCTAAGTCATGTGACAGGCTTTTATTTATTGATTTCTCTTCTGCTTTTAATACCATTCAGCCTCATTTGTTAATAAAGAAATTAATTTCACATTTTAACATTGATTTAAATGTTGCTGGATGGATTTTAGATTTTTTAACAGGAAGATCACAGTGTGTTAATGTTAACGATGTATACTCACAGTTATTTTGTTCCACTGGGTCTCCTGAAGGATGTTGTCTGTCACCCTTGCTATATATTATGTATACAGATGCTTGTCTCAGTTTATACGGAAATAGGCACATTATTAAATATGCTGATGATTCTGTGATAGTGAGTCTCCTACAGGAACAGGATCAAGGGCATGGTCTTGTAGTGGATGACTCTGTAACGCGGTGTAGTAAATTCCACCTTCAGTTAAATGTGGAAAAAACTAAAGACATGTTGATTGACTTTGGAAGGTCAACATTAAGTCCAGGGTTGACAAATATAAATGATGTGGATATTGAAATGACTGACAATTATAAATATATGGGAACTGTGATTGACAACAAACTAAGTTTTGAAGCAAATAAGGAAGATGAAAAATTCAATGTATGCTCTAAGATGATGACTTTATTTTATAAGTCTTTTATTGAATCAGTTTTTTTCCTTTTGTATTGTAGCTTGGTTTGGCAATTTAACTTTGACAAATAGACTAATAGGCTAAATAGTCTTGTCAAGGTTGCAGGAATAGTTATAGGGGTAAGTCAAATCCAGCCTATTGATATTTATCATAGACAGGTTTTGAATAACACACATTCAGTTTTACAAAATTTTTATCATCCCTTATTTAAAGAATTTCAATTGTTGCCTTCTGGGCGTCGTTTTAGGGTTTCAGGTGATAGAACAAAACGATTTAAGTTTTTTTTGTGTCGGCGGCTGTTGGTCTATTGAACTCTTCATATGAGGTGTTTTTGTGTATGTATATATATATATATATATATATATATACACACACACAGTACTGTGCAAAAGTCTTAGGCATGTTAATTTTTCCATTAACTCCCACCCTCTCCCTTCTGGGCTCCTTCCAAAGCCACGCCCCCAAAATGCCGACCGCTCAGCTGGAGGACGCGTTTGCCAGCGCCGAGCGGAGAGGAGCGCAGTGCAGTGCATGTAGTGGCATCATGCCAGAATCACATGTAATAAAATACCTAACTGTATCATTATGAATATAAACAACTAACATGGCTGTTAGTACTCACTATGAAGCTAGCATATCGATACTGGTAAAGTTTAAAATATATTGAGTTTGATTCGGTAACGAGCTAGTAACATAAGGCAAAGTTATAACGTATATATACGGTGTTTTGAATGTAAGAGCTTCCACGATGAAAGCACTGTTGGCTCTGATGAGGACTAACGTTACACTCAGGAGACAAGTAGCCTACCTTTCTACCTTACTAGTTCCTTTTTTTGCCTTGTTTGCCTTCGCTGACTGTATATGCAGGTACTGGGAATTTTGACTGCTCTTTCTCTGCCATAATTGTGATTCTTCCTAGCTTCCGTGCCTCTCTCCGTGCCTCTTCCCCTCCTCGAGTCAAACGGGTGCGTGCATGTGGGCAGCTCCTGTAGCAGTAGGGGTGGTAGCCATGGTAGCGAGGGAGAGTGACAGTCGCCCAGCCAATCATTTCATTCGTTCCGAATGGAAATAAGTAGCTTTGTTTATTGCAGCCCTGAGAGGACTATAGACACTCGATTTTTATACTCTCTTTTTCAGAGTACTTACATTTTAATTATGTATTGGTATATAAAGACAGTTTAAACAAATTTGGGAAAAGCAATAGAAACAGGAAGGCATAGGCAGAGTTTTAGCAGTTTTTCTGCTTCTACAAATAGAGATCTGGTTTGAGAATGAAGTCTGGAGAGGCTCTGTTTCACACAGCACCTCTGAATCATCTCCTAACATCTGTAGCTGAAGTTTCAGCCGTTCCACATCAACATCCGTGGGAAGATGGAGAGCCTGCATGTCCAGTGTTGGTGAAGATTTTCCATGTGCCGCATTAAGAACAGTCTGCTCTCCAAAGGCTGCGACTTTCATTCCATCCTGGCCGAATCTAAAGATAAAACAGATCCACTGCTTCAAAAAGTCCTGTTCTCCATCTCAGTTTATAAGTTACTGGCGGCAGTTCCTCTGTCTCTGTAGTATAGCGATAGCGAGCTGGAGTCCTACTTACTCTCAGGCATCTTCATACCATTCTTTGTAGCACAGTCTTTCACTTGGTTGATCATTCCTGCCACTGTGCTGTCAACTCTCAAGGCCTTTAGTCTCTCCATCTGCAGATTCACACACTCTGTGGCTCCAAGAGCGCTCGTCTTGTTCCCCTGCAGGCTCTTGGCCACTGCTTCACATGGCTCAAATAGAGCTTGACAGCAAAGAAGACTGAAGGAAGTTTTGCCTTTTATTGCTTGCTTGTAAAGTCCATGTATTTTGGCTCTTGTATCTCCTCTTACTCCTTTGTCCTCCTTCAAAGTTTTGAGTGTAGTCTTAACGTTGTGATAGTCTATATGCGAGTTGCGTGTAATGACAGACAGATGACCTTCAAGTTTAAAGCAGGCGGGAGAGCTGACTGACATGAGTACAAGGCATAGGCCTATTTAAATTCACTACCGAAGTACCGATCTGCTATAGTTTACATATTTATCAGGCGTGTATACAAGCTTAAAAAACCGAGGCCCTTCTGTATATTCACCAGGCCCACCTACGTTCTGTATCCGCCACTGATTTCGTACACAAGCTTTTTTTTAATCGTCACTACCAATGTAAAAATATATAATTAAACACTGTGTACATCAGAAATCATCAGTTCATTCACAAAAAAATAATACTGTTCTATACATTTTAATTTATATGTCTCACCAATGCTGCATCTGTTACAATTACAGCAGAGACACACTACTAAGTATGATTAAATCACGGAATATTGACAAACTCTCATAATCAGGGTATATTTAATACAACAGGTACGTCACTTAACACATCATAAATTAATTAAAGAGAAATGACTTACTTTTGGCCATTGTGTTCGCTGGAGAGATGGTCAGCAAGAAGTAAAATCACCAAAGTTTTGAAAGTATCCACCAAGATGCCATGATATTTAAAGAGATTGCACGCCTGAGAGGCGATGGAATATTTAGCCTAAGGCGTTTGTTGACTATAAGAAAAATATAGAAATAATGGCATGTATAACATTTAAGATTAAAATAGGAAAAAAGTGTATTTTAAATGGCCTGTATCGATTGTTAAATACGCTTTAAGATTCACATATTATTTGTATCATATAGTTTTCAAAAATGTACTGCTCTGAACCCGCGTGTCAGAGTCTGTCCAGTAGATGTCGGCAGTACTCTATGAGGGAAATATCATTGTCACACCCGCAGGACACACACACACACACACACACACACACACACACACACACAAACAATAGTTAAATCAGTTCACATCATTTACGACTTAATTACCCCGTACAGCATTTAACAACGTTATTCACAGAGACCGAAAACAATTGGATGATTCACAGAGGTCTCAGAGATCTATTGTGTATTTTAAACCGTGGATATTCCTCCGGAGTAATTCATTAACGCAATAGTAGGCTATTTTTATTGACGTATGTCATGACTGAACGTTGTGTGAAAGGCCTTGTATCCGAAGGCAACGCATTATATACAAAGACATATTCATGGATAGATACATTCATAAGACTTTAAATAATTAATTGAAATTTTATTTAAAATAACATTTAAATATATAATTTAAACTTTTAAGATTATACTTTGAAATTAAATTTAACACAACAATGTGGTCGTTCCATCCACGCCGTCCTTGCCTCCGGTCATCCCCATGGCGGCCCTCATCAGTGTTCCTCCATGGCTTCTCCCTCCATCAACGCCGCTGTGGGCTGAAGAACCATCATCCCCTGCTCAAGCTCATCTCTTGGCTCACTCCACCTTCATCACCACCCTGGACTTTGTGTTCATCCTCCTCCAAAGCCCCTGCTGCCTGTCTGTGCTTCATCCTCTTCATCTCCTCTTCTTTTCTTTTTTTTTATTGGAGAAATATATAGAGTACAGATAAACTTAACAGAAATCGAATCAGAAGATCCCCCGTATTCTCCTTATGCAAACAAAAAACAAACACAAGTAATAATTCCCTCTGCAGTTATTAACTATATATACATATTTATGCATACATACACAAATAAACTTAACATTCCTATACATGCACATGCCACCAGTATTACTGTAGGCTACATGCAAACATAGGCACATCTTACAACATACAGAAAACTCCTAAAACAAAACCACTCCTCGCCCAACCACTCTCCGTCTGCCTGATACGCAACACACAGGGAGGAATTTAGGTCTCGTTTGTTTGGACTCTTTGTGTTTCGTCATCGTCTGCCTTATGCCTAGTTCACACTACACTACTTTAAACGTTGGCAGATTGCTGTGCTGTTTAGACTACATGACACTACGTAAATGTTCTGCAACAGGGGGTTACACACTACACGAGCTGACAACAACTCTGTCACCCAACGACTCTATCCGGTCCACAAACCACATTTTGTCACGAAAACATACGCAAGAAGTGGAATGGGAAATGGTGCATTGTCTATTTGAAAATGGACGCCGGGGCAAAATTGGCGGGACAAAATCATCCATAAAATGTGTATATATATATATATATATATATATATATATATATACAAACCCGATTCCAAAAAAGTAGGGACACTGTACAAATTGTGAATAAAAAAGGAATGGAATAATTTACAAATCTCATAAACTTATATTTTATTCACAATAGAATATAGATAACATATCAAATGTTGAAAGTGAGACATTTTGAAATGTCATGCCAAATATTGGCTCATTTTGGATTTCATGAGAGCTACACATTCCAAAAAAGTTGGGACAGGTAGCAATAAGAGGCCGGAAAAGTTAAATGTACATATAAGGAACAGTTGGAGGACCAATTTGCAACTTATTAGGTCAATTGGCAACATAATTGGGTATAAAAAGAGCCTCTCAGAGTGGCAGTGTCTCTCAGAAGTCAAGATGGGCAGAGGATCACCAATTCCCCCAATACTGCGGCGAAAAATAGTGGAGCAATATCAGAAAGGAGTTTCTCAGAGAAAAATTGCAAAGAGTTTGAAGTTATCATCATCTACAGTGCATAATATCATCCAAAGATTCAGAGAATCTGGAACAATCTCTGTGCGTAAGGGTCAAGGCCGGAAAACCATACTGGATGCCTGTGATCTTCGGGGACAGCAGTCATTTAGTGAACGCGGCAAGAGCGCGCAAGTGGTTTTTTCGAAATACACCAGTTCTGCTGTAATTCAGCATTGTATTTGACTCAAGGTAAGTGTATGTTCGATTCTCTGCTTATTTTTCATTTTTACCTTCTCACAAATCTGTATTTTATCTAGACGCGTTAACACTCTAACTAACAGCCGCGAGTGGAAATTGTTATTATTATTATTGCTGTTTAATTGCACTTAAGTACTGGCTTTTAGCACTTTCGATTCGGGACTTTTTCGCTTTATTGCTTTAATTGCTCGGCGACACAGCTGTCCTCACTCAGGCAGTGACAGCACTATATTTCTGTAGTCTGCGCGCTGTCGCGGAAGCGTCAGCGGAAGCGTTCAGCTCTCGTGTTCAGCCTCCTCGTGTGAAGACCGACTCGGGTAAAGACCATCGACTCTACCTGCGCGACTCCACCGAGCAAGGACACCGAAGGCACTTAAGTATCTTTTTCTCCCTTTCCCCTCCCACTTTTATCCTTTTCCTCCTTACTCAACATGTGCTTTCAATACATTCCTGTTATCTCTCGGCAACGCCCTTTCATCATTCACAAAAGGCAGCGCAATACTGCTAATCTGCGTCCCATTGTCTCATCCTCTCACACACCTCTGTCTCTTTCCGTGGGTCTATGGAATTGTCAGTCAGCAGTCAATAAAGCTGACTTTATCCCAGCCTTTGCATCTCATTCTACTCTTAGTATCTTGGGCTTGACTGAGACCTGGATTCGTCCAGAAGACTCAGCAACCCCCGCTGCTCTCTCTAGCAATTTCTCTTTCTCTCACTCCCCTCGCCAGTCTGGGAGGGGTGGGGGTACAGGGTTTCTCATTTCTAACAACTGGAAATACTCAGCGCTCTCTTCTCTATGCAACAATAACTCATTTGAATATCATGCTATTACACTTACAACTCCCATTAAGATCAATTTTGTAGTCATTTATTGCCCCCCAGGTCAGCTGGGTAACTTCGTAGAGGAGCTGGATGTGCTGCTGTCCTCTTTTCCTGAGGACGGCACCCCACTTGTAGTCTTTGGTGACTTCAACATTCATCTTGAAAAGCCACATGCAACAGACTTCATTTCTCTCCTAGCCTCTTTCGATCTCAAACGGCTCATCACCACAGGTACTCACAAATCAGGCAACCAACTGGACCTGGTTTACACAAGCAACTGTATCACAGATAACATTTTGGTGACACCTCTCCATGTTTCAGATCATTTCCTCATAACTTTCAGTCTACAACTCTCTACCCCTGCACCACCAATCCTCCCACCAGTCACTTTCAGACGAAACCTGCGCTCACTTTCTCCCGCCAATCTTTCCTCTGCCGTGTCATCTTCTCTTCCCTCACCCTCACAATTCTCATCTCTGGATGTGAATACCGCAACGGATACCTTATTCTCCACTCTAACCTCTTCTCTAGACAAAATCTGCCCTCTCTCCTCCAGGCCTGCACGTGCTACTCCCTCTAATCCCTGGTTATCTTAGGTTCTTCGTGAACATCGGACCGAACTCAGGGCAGCAGAGAGGAAATGGCGCAAATCAAAAGACACATCTGACCTAAGTATGTATCAATCTCTCCTCTCTTCATTTTCTGTTGATGTTCATGCTGCAAAATCTTCCCACTTCCACAACAAGATCAAAAGCGCCTCTAACTCACGATCACTCTTCAAGACATTCAACTCTCTCCTCTGTCCACCCCCACCACCACCAACCTTCTCTTTAACTGCTGACGATTTTGCTAACTTCTTCACCAACAAAACAACAACTATCAGCAGTCAGTTCTCAGCTCCACACACACAGGAACCCAGACCAACCTCTCCCACAGCCAATAACCTTCTCTCCTCCTTCTCTCCGCTAACCAAGGAAGAAGTATCTAAACTTATTATGTCCAGTCATCCTACCACCTGCCCTCTAGACCCTATCCCCTGACACCTTTTACAAGCCACCTCTCCCACACTTCTACCAGCACTCACACACATCATCAACTCATCCCTCCATACTGGCACTTTCCCTACTGCATTCAAGCAGGCTCGGGTAACCCCACTGCTTAAAAAACCAACACTAAACACATAATTTGTAGACAATTACAGACCTATCTCTCTCCTACCATTCATTGCAAAAACACTTGAAAGAGCTGTTTTCAACCAAGTAACATCATTCTTGTCTCTGAACAACCAGCTGGACGCCAACCAATCCGGCTTCAAGAAAGGACACTCAACTGAGACTGCATTACTGTCGGTCACAGAAGCCCTACGGATCGCAAAAGCTGCTTCCAAATCCTCAGTTCTCATTCTTCTGGATCTGTCTGCTGCCTTCGACACTGTGAATCATCAGATCCTTATGTCCAGCCTCTCAGCACTGGGCATCACAGGAACCTCCCTCCACTGGTTTGAGTCCTATCTCACAGGTAGGTCCTTCAGGGTCGCATGGAGAGACGAGGCATCCAGAGCACATCATCTGACCACAGGGGTTCCTCAGGGTTCAGTTCTTGGTCCCCTCCTCTTCTCCATCTACACCACATCACTGGGACACATCATACAGGCACATGGTTTCTCCTACCACTGCTATGCTGATGACACACAGCTCTTCCTCTCATTTCAACCAGATGATCCCACAGTAGCTGCACGGATCTCAAGCTGTCTGGCGGACATCTCGACATGGATGAAGGAACATCACCTGCAGCTCAACCTGGCAAAGACTGAGCTTCTCGTCCTCCCTGCCAATCCGTCTCTGCAACACGACTTCACTATCCAGCTAGACTCATCATCAATCACCCCATCAAGGTCGGTCAGAAATCTTGGAGTAACAGTTGATGACCAGCTGACCTTCACAGATCACATTTCAAAGACAGCTCGATCATGCAGGTTTGCACTGCACAACATCAGGAAGATCAGGCCTTTCCTAACTGAGCATGCAACACAACTTCTCGTCCAGGCCCTGGTCATTACTAGGCTTGACTACTGCAATGCTCTTCTGGCTGGACTTCCATCATGTGCAACTAAACCTCTACAAATGATTCAGAACGCTGCAGCTCGTCTTGTCTTCAACGAGCCCAAGAGGGCCCACGTCACTCCTTTGTTCATCTCACTGCACTGGCTACCTCTCTCTGCTCGCATCAAGTTCAAGGCACTGACGCTTGCTTACAGATCTGTCACAGGCTCAGCTCCCTCCTACTTTCACTCACTCCTACAAGTCTACATCCCTACCAGAAGCCTTCGGTTGGTCAACGAGCGACGTCTCGTGGTCCCATCACAGAGAGCCAAAAAATCACTTTCCAGAACATTCTCATTCACAGTTCCATGCTGGTGGAATGATCTCCCCACCGGCATTCGGAATGCAGAATCCATGACAACATTCAAAAAAGAGCTGAAAACTCTTCTCTTTCGTGAGCACTTAACCTCATAAAAAAAAATATATATATATATATATATATATTTCTGTAAATTCTCGCTTATCGGGCTTATGCTACTCTGAATAATGCCTGAACTTCGTATTTTGAGCACTTCTTGCGTTGTTTTTTGCCTCTTCACGATGACTTGCTTAATTTAGTCCCAATTTGTAAGTCGCTTTGGACAAAAGCGTCTGCTAAATGACTAAATGTAAAATGTAAATGTAAAGTGGAAAACTGTTCTGTGGTCAGACGAATCAAAATTTGAAGTTCTTTTTGGAAAACTGGGACGCCATGTCATCCGGACTAAAGAGTACAAGGACAACCCAAGTTGTTATCAGCGCTCAGTTCAGAAGCCTGCATCTCTGATGGTATGGGGTTGCATGAGTGCGTGTGGCATGGGCAGCTTACACATCTGGAAAGGCACCATCAATGCTGAAAGGTATATCCAAGTTCTAGAACAACATATGCTCCCATCCAGACGTCGTCTCTTTCAGGGAAGACCTTGCATTTTCCAACATGACAATGCCAAACCACATACTGCATCAATTACAATATCATGGCTGCGTAGAAGAAGGATCCGGGTACTGAAATGGCCAGCCTGCAGTCCAGATCTTTCACCCATAGAAACATTTGGCGCATCATAAAGAGGAAGATGCGACAAAGAAGACCTAACACAGTTGAGCAACTAGAAGCCTGTATTAGACAAGAATGGGACAACATTCCTATTCCTAAACTTGAGCAACTTGTCTCCTCAGTCCCCAGACGTTATAAAAAGAAGAGGGGATGCCACACAGTGGTAAACATGGCCTTGTCCCAACTTTTTTTAAATGTGTTGATGCCATGAAATTTAAAATCAACTTATTTTTCCATTAAAATGATACATTTTCTCAGTTTAAACATTTGATATGTCATCTATGTTGTATTCTGAATAAAATATTGAAATTTGAAACTTCCACATCATTGCATTCTGTTTTTATTCACAATTTGCACAGTGTCCCAACTTTTTTGGAATCGGGTTTGTATATATATATATATACAGGGGCGGAGTGGGGCCAAAAAATCTACCGGGAAATTTCGTAGACCACCGGCCCTCGGTGGTCAAAAAAATAATAATTATAATAATAATAATTTGCTAAAAAATATAGTGGTGAATGAGAGAATATTAAATATATATATTTTTGTTCCCATTTGCTCAAATGGCAAAAGAAAAACTCCTCTATAGTTTTTTCACAACTTTCAAAAAGAGGAGAAAAATTGCGAGAGATGGATAATGGCAGTCAGAACTCAGAAGAGAGAAATATGTCAATTTGTCATCACTCCCACAGACGCTGTATTAGAAACCCTCACAGCAGCATTAACTCGTTTTTTGTAATTTTATAAAAAGGTAATATAATATAAAGTATAGTGTTATAAATGTAAATACATATTTTTTTAAATTGAAAAAACTTTCCAGGATTTATGCTGATGATGATCGTTAAAACGCGTCATCATCACCCTTTTGAAATTGGTCTGAGTAATGCACATAATGGATTACGTAATCAGAGTAGCCTTTTTCTTTTCGTTTTGAATTATTTAGTTTAAAGACATTTCCTTTGTGTATTTGATGCATTTCTCATGTCTGTGAGGCATACACTGAGTTTCGTTAAGTTAGGATGAGATGCGCTCCAGTTAACGTGCAATGCAAGTGACCGCGCAGGCGCCTCCATGATTATATTGTCTGTTATATTTGCTTCTTATTGATTAAATCCAGGCAATTGGTTGATGAAAAATTTATTAAAATTAAGATATAATTTATACAAAATGAAATTCACTTTAGAGAAAGGCTTTTTACAAAACAAAACTTAATGAAGTGGTCAAAATCATGTCTGACCCACTCCATGTCTCTCGATAGCGCATCCTATCTTACTCGTGCTGTTCACTTTTCATAAATCAACATAAATGGAAAAAAATAACATTATAATATTTTAACAAATATGAAACTAAATGCGCTTATTTAATGGCTACAACAGTAGGCTATAGTAGGCCTACAGACTCTCTATTTGTACAAATTGCTGCACATTCATTTAATTCTGAATTTTGCACACACAAGTTGAAAGGCATTTGTTCAAATCAAGTTCACGGAAAATTGTGCGTGCATTTATTAATCATTAATAATGACCGGATGGCGCCACGGGCGCGTCGAGGAAAGTGGCTCTGTCCGACATGAAGGAGTCCGACAGAGCCACTTTCCTCGAAGCGCCCGTGGCGCCATCCGGTCTCTTCGGCCCGGCTGTCAAGGGGTTTTCGGAGCGGTAATCCGAGGTACAGAAAACCTCCCAGGCTATGCGGCATTTCTTGCCGAACCGCTCCAGTTCCACTACGGGCCGCTCTAAGCAGCCATCTAAGCAGCCAGACCGCCATCAAAATCAGCGCGCCTCGCTCTCACAGTCCCCTCAGCAGAGGTGACTGGAGATGTGTATTTCACAGTCAACGAGCCCGTTACACAACACGCTCGCCTGTACCCAAAGGCCGTTTTTACGGCCGCCCAAATATATCACAGAAAGAGCATTCTGTCTGTTTATCCGGCTCACGCCGATGGTGTTATAAATGTTGGTCATGTGCCCACTCCACAGTGTTCGCGCCTGCATACAAACACGGCCGGTTCAGTGATTCACACTCATTCACGGCCCATATCCATAAACCCGGCTCACGCCGTGTGTGTTTTGAATGTGGAAAAGGTGCCCGCTGTACAGCGCTCATCCCTACACACAAACACGGGCTGCTCTGTGATAAGCACTCATTCAGAGCCCCCGTCAATAAACACAATACGTGTCCCGTGTATAAATCACCCTCTACCAGCCACGAGTTGTGTTATGTGTGTGCGAAGCACGCGCGCCTCCATGAGCGCGCGCTCTCTCTCAGGCGCTGTGAGATATGTGCCACACACACACAGCGACAACAGCCCGCGCGTTATTCTCCCTCTAGCTTTTCACATAAAGGCATGGAGGGAGCTGCCGGGCGTGTCAGAATGGGTACTGAACACGGTAGAACGAGGCTATTCACTACAGTTCGCTCGCAGACCCCCTCGCTTTCGAGCCAGGGTCGAAACCACGGTGAACAGCGAAGTAGCACACCTACTTCGCGCCGAGATTGCGAAACTGTTAGAGAAACGAGCCGTAGAAACCGTCCCTCACACACTGAGCGAGTCAGGTTTTTACAGCAGATATTTCCTCGTTCCAAAGAAGGATGGCGGTCTCAGACCCATCCTAGATCTCAGACGGCTGAACAAAGCCCTTATGCAGAGATCGTTCAAAATGCTCACGACCAGTCAAATTCTCGCGCAAATTCGCCCGAGGGACTGGTTTATCTCTGTGGATCTGAAAGACGCATATTTTCAGATTCAAATAGCGCGCCATCACAGGCCTTTCTTGCGATTCGCCTTCGAGGGTCTGAGCTATCAGTACACCGTCCTGCCGTTCGGTCTGTCCTTAGCACCCCGTACATTCACGAAGTGCATGGATGCAGCGCTCGCTCCCCTGAGACAACGGGGGATGCGAATACTGAACTATCTGGACGACTGGCTTATTCTAGCCCAGTCAGAGTCAGAGTTAATAGCGCACAGGGCTCTATTACTCGACCATTTACGGGATTTGGGTCTCCAAATCAACTGGGCCAAGAGTTTACTGTCTCCCAGCCAGAGAATCTCTTTTCTGGGAACAGACTTAGACTCTGTATCAATGACAGCGCGGCTGACGTCACAGCGCGCGCTGCAGATTCAGCGCTCAGCTGCAGCTTTCAGGACCGGCAGCATTTTTCCTCTCAAACGTTTTCAGAGGATGCTGGGTCTTATGGCTTCGGCCTCGGCAGTGCTTCAACTAGGCTTGCTTTTCATGCGCCCGCTGCAGCACTGGCTGAAAACGCGGGTCCCGCTGCGAGCATGGTCCGCTGGCCGCGTTCGCCTCAGGGTAACTCAGAACTGTGTCACAGCACTGAATCCCTGGAAGGCGGCAGACTGGTATCAGTCAGGAGTGGATCTGGACTAGAGGCTGACATTTTTTCGGGAATCCCACGGGTCACGGGATTCCCGTGGGATTCCTGCAGGATGGGAGTCATCTTTGCTATTAATCACGGGATTTGGACGGTACAGGATAAATGGTTAACGGGAGCAGACGGGAGCGGGAAATCAACCAATAGCAAAGACGACAAAAAAAGAAAAAAGTAAATGCACCATTTTGTAGTTTCCTTTTAATACGCCTACAATGTAACGCAATTAAAAAATAACTACACGACCCAGCCGTCCCAGAAGCCATCAGTGCTTTTTGTCACGGCTTCCCGCCGGAATTCAAAGAGCAGTGATGGAGGGAGCTAACAGCCGCGGAGAAGTCGATGTGGCAAAAAATGATTTACAGCGCAAAGTCAGAAGTAATGACATGTCTATTAAGTTCACAGAACTGGTCGGAAAGTCTGAAATATTAATTAAGTTTATGAGAGTAGAATGTGACGGTGATAGCACGATGTACGCTGCTTGTAAGACATGCTTAGTCTTAGTCAAGTACGCAAGTGATTCAGGGACGAGCGGTCTGAAGAGGCACACTTGCAAGGCAAATTCGGGAAAGAATCAGCCAAGCATCGCTTCGTTCATCAAGCGAAAATTGCCGTCAGGTGTCAAGTCTCGTCTGACCGACAAAATTGCTCGCATGTGCAGCCAAGATCTCAGACCCTTTGCTGTGGTAGAGGGGAAAGGCTTTACCAACGTAGCACAGGAGCTGCTCGACCTTGGAGCCAAATATGGAAGTAACGTGCAGGTGGAAGACATACTGCCATGTGCACGCACAGTTTCCCGTCACGTAGAAGGGGAGTATGAGAAAATAAAACTGCTGGTCATGGAGGAGCTCCGTCAGGTATGTCACTCTGCACTATTTTTATACATAAATTGTACCTCTCACGCAGTAGTCTGTGATCTATAGATTCTAAACCCTATACACCAGATTTTCCTTACAATTTTTAAACGCCATAATATCTCCATATTCTAAACTGGTAATCTTTTTTACATGTAAGATATTTTGTGGCCCATTAAAAATATAAGTCAAGTCAAGTCAAGTTTATTTGTATAGCGCTTTTCACAATACAGATTGTATCAAAGCAGCTTCACAGTATTAAATTAAAATAATACAACAAAGTTTGATAATTCTTCCTTTCATGCAGACTAGAGACCATGCTGTAACCACAGACCTTTGGACAGAGGAAAGGACCAACACACACTACATCACTGTTACAGTGCATTACATCCTTGACTGGAAGATGGTAAACCGGATTCTGGCCACAAGAGAGATGGAAGGTGTTAAATCCAGTGACCACATCAGGACTGTGGAGAGAATCCTTCAGGTATCTCTCTCCGTGTGTCTGTCTGTCTCTCAAATCAGATCATCTTTATCCACAAGGCATATGTAATTAATATTGCTAATTAATGATAAAATTGGGAAAAGTATGAGAACAGAGTGCAACAGTAACAATAACAAAAAACATGTTTACAAGAAAAATTATACAATAAGAGAAATATATCAATAAATTAGAGCTGAAACAACTAATCGATTAAAATCGATTATTAAAATAGTTGTCAACTAATTTAGTCATCGATTAGTTCATAAGCGGCTCATTTCGTGCATATTTTAAATCTGCGGTGACCAAAGTGTGGCAGTAATGAGCCACCGGAGGTTTTACTCAGCCAGTACAGCAGGAGAAGTAGCGAATAGCCAATAGCTGGCCTCGTTTTATGTCACGTGCTTCCCGCACAGCATCTCTGCAGCATTCAGCGAGATGGCGGAGGCAGCAGTGGAGTAAACTCGAAAAAGAAAAAAGCGGAAGCTAAAACTAATCGAACGAAGCAGCATTCGGCAGTTTAGGATATCGCACAAGATTTGTCAACAAAGAAAACATTTCATCACTGGAGAGTTTATTTTTCGACACCATCGATTTTGATTAATATGCGCGAGGGAGAGAGAGAGCAAGACAGCGCTCGGGTGAGTGCGCGCGCGCGGCCGGAGCTCTCTCTCTGCTCGTTCTTATATATGCCCTGTCAAGCGCGCCCTGTTAAACTGACAGGACTTAAAAACACATGCAAATGATACACTTTCACTCTATGATGGTTAAACTCTGCAATTAATCATTTGTTCAAATAATCGTTAGTTGCAGCCCTACAATAAATACAACAGTAGCCATTTGTGTGTCACTGTCCCTTACTGTACTGCACATCAGTTTGTTGCAGGCAGCTGCATTTGCTGCTCTCTGTGTCGGAGGCAGTTTTACTTTTTTGATAGATTAAGGAAAACGTTTCATAAAAATTTCAAACTTTTAAAAATAGTTTTCATATTTTCATATCTTAGTGTCCTCCTGTGCTGATATGCATTAAGCATATGTGCAAACACTATGTTTTGTCCTAATATAGTTATAAACATTTATTGAAAAGTTCAGTTACAGGACCGTTAGTCATTCTGTTTTGATGCTCTTATATCTGTGCTTCTTTTTGCAAAGCTTTTGTGTTAGTCTTTTTTTAATCTTTTTTTTTTTTTTTACCTCACACAGGAATTTGCCATCCTGAGCAACGACACCGCTTTTGTAACGGATAATGGCTCAAATGTGGTTGCAGCATTCAAGGATTATGTCCGACTCTCCTGTGCTGGCCATAATATCAACTTAATCTTAAAACATGTATTTGACCACTTGGACGAGGACAACCCAGTGCACAGCAACATCATCAAGCTGTTTAAGGACACAAAGAACCTTGTCACACACTTCAAAAGAGCAGGGTAAAATAGCATACAATTTTATGTCTTCCTGGTAAAGCTGCTTATATAATTTGAAAGAAATTAAAGTGAAATAAATAAAAAGAAGCTACTGTAATTTATACCTGCACAGGTCTTTGTTTTTTTTACTCAATTTTAAATAAATCTCTTTTTTTTTTTTTTATAAATGTTGTTTTCCCAAAAGAGAGGCCAATGAATTGGAATTTATGTCACCGTAACATCCATTTTTCTTGTGCAATCTCTTTATATTTTAGGTTGCAAAAAGCACTGGACCAGTCACTGAAGCAATCTGTGGAGACGAGGTGGAATACCAGACTAGCAATGCTCCAATCTGTTAATGATGCTCTGAGATCTGGGAGGCTGCATGACATCCTGCTTCGCCGAAACGAGCTCCGTTACCTCAACAACATAGACTGCGAACTTCTTGAAGACATCATCCAACTCCTGAAACCTTTCGATGAGGCTACCAGGCATCTCTCCACTGATCAGACACCTACCCTTCACCTTGTCCTCCCGACCAAGGCTACTCTACTGAGGGGTTTGTCGATCCAGGATGGAGACAGTGTGATTGTAAAAGAGGTAATACAATACATTTCTGATTTTCATTTAGTTGGTGGTCATTCAAGTAGCAAACTTAAGCACAGTGCAATGATGTTGCATGTATCGTCATGCTCCTCCTCCCCTAGCTGAAAGGGAAGTTAGCCCAGGCAGTGGAGATGAAATTCAAAGTCCACCTGTACCATAAGGTAGCCACAGCTCTCTCTCCAAGCCTGAGGAGTTTCTTAAGGAAAACTCTCAACGGTCAGGAGTATGAGGAGGTCATCAGCACCCTGACAGCACTCACAGAAACGGCAGGGACAGAGGAGAGAGTGAGAGGCCTTGTGGAGAAAGAGGGTGAATAACACTAGCATCAACAGCATTTGCAGAGCAAATGACAAAATTTATTTTCATTTATTTAGAGTGACACACACATACAGGACAGGTGTGAGGATTACCTTGGTAATGGTAATGTTTAATATAGGTGTGTTAGACAATTGAGTATGTTAGACTACAAAGAACTAGATTGTAAATGACAATGTTCTATAAGAATCTGTCTTTTTTCCTGAAGATCCACCCCCAGAGCAAGGAGCTACGGAGGTGCATAACTTCTTTGCAAGTTGTGTAGAAGAGGAGGAGAGGAAGGAGGACAGTGGTGATATGGAGTCACATGGTCGCCAGTTGGTGCTGCAATACATGAGTGACACTAAGTTGACACGTTTCCAGTGTCTTCTTGACTTCTGGCGGGAGATGTCAGGTGGGCTCGTACCAGTTGCCAAGAGGCTGCTAGCTATCCCCGCAACAAGTACTCCTTCTGAGCGTAGCTTCAGTGTTGCGGGAAGACTGATAGAGGAGAGGCGTTCTACCCTCAATCCAGAAAAAAAGCAGCTTTATGTGCTGTTTGGGTTTATTAAACTATTGTAGACATGGTGTGAACTATGTACTGTTTTTCTTTTATTTGCTGTCTTCTATTTTCTGGAGAAAATCTAGAAACGGGCTCAGCAGCTGGTCTAAAACAGGATGGAGAGCAGATTAAATCAAATTCTATGTATTAACTAAACACTAATTGAAGAAAAAAATATATGGGAGCGGTACAGGAGCGGGAGTCAGTTTAAACAGGAGCGGGATGGGAGTGGGAGTCAATTTACCAGGAGCGGGATGGGATGGGATTATTTTTTAAACTTTGGTCAGGGAGTGGGACGGGACAAGATTTCTTTCTATGGGAGTGGGACGGGACAGGAGTGAAAATCCACTCCCGTGTCATCCTCTAATCTGGACATGACTTCGATACGAAAAGTAATCTCGACAGACGCATCCAACTCAGGTTGGGGCGCCCTCTACGAGGGCAGACCAGTGTTTGGTCTGTGGGCAGCCTCAGAAAGGCGCCTACACATAAACTGTCTGGAGATGTAAGCGGTCGAAAATGCCTTGAGATACTTTCTCCCCCTCCTCAAAGGCCACAACGTTTTGGTCCGCACGGACAACATGTCAGTGGTGTCATACATCAATCGCCAGGGCGGTCTCAGGTCACGGAGCCTTCACAAGCTGGCGGAACGCCTCCTCTTGTGGGCCCATCACAACCTGCGCTCACTGAGAGCATCACATGTCCCGGGCTGCCAAAATGTGGGCCCAGACATGCTGTCCAGGGACAACGTTCCCCCCGGGGAATGGTCCCTACACCCTCAGATAGCCCAGTTACTATGGGACATCTTCGGCAGAGCGGATGTCGACCTCTTTGCGTCGACGGAGAACGCGCACTGCCCAGTATTCTTCACGAAACAGAGAGATGCGCTGGCCCACGACTGGCCCAGCCGTCCGCTCTATGCGTTTCCCCCGATCGCGATGTTACCACAGGTAATCAAGCGCATCAGGGAGAGCAAATGCTCTGTGCTCCTCGTGGCGCCGCTCTGGAGGAATCAAGTGTGGTTCTCAGAGCTGATGCAACTGACGAGCATGACCCCGTGGCCGATTCCGGTGAGGAAAGATCTCCTCTCCCAGGCCAGGGGCGCGATCTGGCACCCGCGCCCCGACTTATGGGCCCTGCATGCATGGGCCATCAACGGGTACCCGCTGACCTCCCAGCGGCAGTGTTGAACACAATTACTCAGGCTAGAGCACCCTCTACGAGAAGGCTCTACGCCTCTAAATGGTCAGTGTTTTCCGGCTGGTGCTCGGCCCGAAACTTAGACCCACAGCGCTGTAGCGTTACAGAGGTTCTCTCCTTTCTGCAAGAGCTTTTGGACGAGGGCAGGTCCCCCTCCACGCTCAAAGTGTATGTGGCGGCCACTGCTGCGTTTACTAGAGACGACCTCATTGTTAGGTTCCTAAGAGGAGCTAGGAGGTTAAATCCTCCTCAGCCCCCTCTGGTTCCAGCCTGGGACCTCTCCTTGGTCCTGGATGCCATGAAGGGCGAACCCTTTGAACCCCTTCAGTCCGTGGATTTGCGGTATCTTTCTCTGAAGACCGCTTTTCTCATGGCTCTCGCTTCAGTTAAGCGAGTGGGTGACCTTCACGCGCTCTCTGTGAGTGCTTGGAGTTTGGGCCTAATGACTCTAAAGTCATCCTTAACCCTCTGAGGTCGAGAAACGCGCCGACGCGTTTTGCTGGATTTTTTTCACATAGCAGCAACATAAACTTAAATTACTCCGTCATTTATGGTTATACAGAAAAAATAAATATAAAAAAATAATCTGTGATATTTCTACTTTTGTATGTGTCCACTTACAATCAAATCAAAACATTGTGCTTTTGTAAAATAAAGAAAATAAACAGGGTGTGCGTTCTGCCTCTCCGTCGCGGTGAACTTTTTTTTCTTGAGCACGTCTATAAACTGAAACAAAACTCAGCGAATACTTGTCACACATTTATGAGCCATATACCTTTATGCACATTTAAGTGTGTACTTTTAAATGATCGGATTCAAACTGAAAACAAATATTCTCTGTTTAAGTAATTTGTATAAAACCGACAGGATGTCCAGTATCTCAAACGCTTGCTAATTACTTTTTAATTCGACACGCCCACTCGCGCAAAAGTGATTCACATGCAAATCGTCCACATGGAACGCGAACGCCCTCGTTACCTCAAACACAAAACACCAAAAAACTTCACAAGTCTCTGCTTTTCGTCGAGTTTGGAAGACACGTCTGAGCTTACATTGGATTTACCCCCAGAAGAAGAAGAACGCGATTTGAAGACAAGAAAGATGTAAGGTAAGAAATTCTTACTTATTAGTTTATGGTATTGTTGCATAAACTTCACATTGCAGTTGAACTGTTGCTAGATATATGGTGAATATTATACTATTTAGACCCGTGTTTACTGTTAAATACTGTTTGTGGATATCTGCTCAAACATAGATATGTATAACCATAATGTTTAATATTTTGGAGCGCGCTGTGGGTTTGAATGTATCATATTTTGGAGCGCGATCGCGTTTGAGTGTATCCTATTTTGGAGCGCGCTGTGCGTTTGAATGTATCATATTTTGGAGCGCGATTGCGTTTGAAAGGAAAAATGCACCAAACATTAGGCTTTATGTTTTTACTATTATCTCATTTCATATCATCATAACGAATGGAAACATTTGAAGTAACATATGATAATCAATATATTTTTCTCTAGCGTAGTTGTCCTTGAAATCTTTTGGAAGATTTAATTTATTGTTATTATTTTATGCAGCACTGCGTAGCCTATGCCTACAAGGCACAACAAACCTGGTGTTCATTATATATTGTTGGAAACGTGTGTGTGTGTGTGTGTGTGTGTGTGTGTGTGTGTTCTGTGAATTTTAAAAAGAAATTTTAACCAGAAAAATCTAAAATCTATTCCCAAAATCGTGCAGCCCTATAGTTTCTCTTGATATCAGTATGTTCACAGTTTTTTCTTTTTTTTCTTTTTCTTTCAGGGACCAGATGCAACTGAGTCCTGCTGACTTCAACATTCACATGAGTCTCTGTACATGAACATGGTAAAGTGAAAATCAAACACCTTGGAAATGAAAGGTATGTACAATGTTTTTAGGAATGGCACAAAGGTCTCTGTCTTTGGATCATTGTTTTCAATGTGCTCTTTTGTCATTTGTTGTGTATTTTTGGATTATGTTGTGTTGTAAATAAATCCAAACAATCTAAAAGCCATTCTTTTTTAAATCTCCTCATTCTTTGTGCAAGGTTGCTCTGAATGACAGGGCCTGATCGCTCCTAATAGGGCAGTTAGGGGAGTGTCTTTGTCTTTCTCAGGTGTTGAAGGCTTACATATTCATGAGATGATCACGCCTTTTCGCATAAGGCTTTTTCACACAAAACACGTCTTAGAAATTTAAAATCAATATATTGTCTTATCTGAATGAGCAGTCAGGGTGATTTTCACATAGTTTTGGAGCAAATATTCTAGGCTACGTCATACAATTTTCAAAAGTCTTGTGAAGAAATAATCAGTATGGGTTTCATGGCCTTATTTCAGTGAGAATTTTTTTTTGTATTTTCACAAACCACGCATAAATGTCATTATCTCAAAACTACAAACTTTTACATACATGCTGCTGATATATTATTGTAGCAGAGTTTGTGCTGAATACAGTGTAATTAGACTTTAGCCATGAAAATGTCACAAGTAGAAAGACTTCCGGTTTAACGTCTGACATGTGAGGTCGTAGGATCGGAAGCTCTGCAAACTAATTGTTATATTTACTTTCTATATAAGTTATAACCCATTTTATACACTCATCACAGCTGTTAAATTGTTTTGTGCGATATTTCTGAACTTTGCGCCTCAATGTCGAAAGCTCCGCGACAGAAAAAGACTGATCCGGCGAGCTCTAACGGATCTGCAGAGCTAGCAAAAGATGAAACTAGCATAACTGATGGTGCTACAATAATGTCAGCGATTAAGTCTTTGGAAGCTGGAATTCACCAAAAGTTTGACGCGCATGCAGCGGAGTGTAACGACTATGGCTCGATGGGTAAAAATTGACTTTTAATTTATATACTAATTAAAAGTGAAAACACTTTCTAAGTCCCACAGACTTGGCAAACTCTGTAACTGAACCCCCGTTTACGACTCGCTTCCCCCCTCTCGACAGTGTGAGCTTCAAAGACATTACTGACATTCCGATCTCAACAGAAAACCCGCTCTGAACACACACACACGTACACACACACACACACACACACACACACACACGAAAGCCACTAAAGTGCAACGTCATGTAGAAATATGGCTCTTGAATGTATACCTTCCGATATGTATGTGTGTGATTAGCTTTGCCTTATAATAGAGGTGTGTTTTGCTAGAGTAAAATCTTTAATTCTGAAGATTCATTGAAAGAATATTCACTCCATAGTGTTGTAACCCTAACTCAGACCATAAAACTTTACGACCCAAGCCTCAAAGGCATTCCAGAACACACACACACACACACACACACACACACTCTGGAACTTTGGAAACAGATATTCTTCCACATAACAAGCCACTGAATGTTGATATGTATTCCTATGTTTCTCAAAGTGTCGTCACTTGCCATAACGGAAACACTGACAACTTTATTGTGTGTTTAATCAAACTTTATTTGTGTGTAATTATGCATATAAGTGTAACGTTATGTTTCCCCAATCTTTACCTGTCATAATTGATATCTCTGTAATCCTCTCCATCTCACGGAGACGAATCTTGACTGCAAGGTACAATAATATGCATTTGATTCCAGGAAATATCATATTTCTAAGTATGAATCCTTTCCCTCATAAGACATATGGTAAAAGGGGGCGTGTTTTTCTTCACACAAAGAAGACTTCTTCCCGCTACAAATCAGAAGTTTTGATTCGCTCTGTCCCCAAAACAGGGCGTAAACAGATGTCTGTTAAAAGGAAGATTCTCTCTTCTCTTCCTTCTCTCATCCTTCCGCTTCCAACTCAACTTCTTCTCCCCGGCGCAGCGCTTCTCCAAGGAACATCTGAAGGAGGCCCTGGCCTTCTCCATCGAACGAACCCATGTTCGAGTCGTAACAGCCGGTTTTTGCAACTAAGATTTCCAGCCTCTCCCATCCCGGGAGACGAATCTGAACTTTCTCGGTAACGTTAAATTCAAGTGAGCCTTTACATCGTTTTGCGAAACGACCCAGAAGACAAAGCTAGACGCAAACCAGCCGGACACGCGCACGCGCGCGTCCCCTTTTCAGCATCACACTGAAAGAGTACCACAACTCGCAAGTATATTGATTCCTATAAAAGCTGTTCCAGGTGTCTAGGTCTTAGGTCTGTGATTTAAGTTACCCTCTATCTTCCCTCTATATCTTTCTTTCTTTCATTTCATGTTTTTGTTCGGTTAAATGTTTATTCGTTTGTTTGCATTTTTACGTACGTTTATGTTTGTAGTTTATATAATCTCTAGCGTGTGCCATTTTATTAATAAACCCATTTATACTTTTAACTGGCTCTGTGTTTGAAAACCCACTTTTTATAAAGTCAATGAAACAAAAGATCTATAAAGCTACAGGCTCTATATTATAAAACTACTTTGAGTAGTTTTAATTTATAAACTCAAAGAGGTTTTGTCTTCGTGGCCAGAAGACAAACTTTATTGGAGTTTTGTAAACAGGAATACTTCTTCTTAACTGTAATGATCAGACAGTACAGAACGAGGCATTTCCTATAATTGATAAAGTAAATGCATATGCGATTTATGAATTATGACCATGCGTTATAAATATTAATATTGCCAAAATTCCCTATATTCTTGAGCTAATTCGCATTAACCCAGAGGCATTTACGCTACATGTTTTATGGTGGAGATATTTCGAGCAGTTTCAAACTTCATTTTTTGTGGGCAAATTCAGTTTCAGTTGAATGTGTATTATTGGTATTAATAATTGTAGGCTATACGCGCGTTTTGAATTGTGAGATAAGTCGCTAAGGCGAACTCACCCAGCTGATCGCGGGCACAAAGCCAGCTCAGCTCTGCTAAAACTGCAGTTCATGACATTACATCTGTCTCTGTAAAGACGAAGCAAAACTCTTTGCAGTTGATACATGTAACATGATTTAAACCGACTAAATGAAGACGAAGGATCTCTTTTAGGACGAAGACGTAAATCTGATAGTTTTCAGTCGTAATAGGCCTTATGATATACAATACGTTAACGATAAGCTCCTGGTCAGAAATTGGCCTCGCGATCCAATTTCGTAAACCTACGCAAAAATCATAAAAGTGCTATTTTGATTAATGCTTATGGGAGATGAGCAGATGATAAGTCCTGCTCACAGCTGTTCTGATGCCTGTTGTGCTCACAGCTTAAGTAAATAGATGTTCAATGCCTGTTTGCTCACAGTTTCTAGTGATTAAAACACGAAGTTTTAATACCTGTTTTTATGTAAACCGTTTTATATGTAATGAGTAATTGGAGACCAGTTTTATGAATTAAGAAAAGATGATAATCCCTGTTCTTATTCTAAAACCGTCTCAATGTGTAATGTATAATGTGTAATTCCTGTTAGTCACATGTTGTGAAACTCGCGTCAGTTTTCCGCATGCAACAGAGCGCAAAAAAAAAAAACTCGTGATTCCACAGATAAAAAAAAATCTGCTGTCTTAACTGCTGAATCACGTCACCGACACTAGAGGGCAGCCTCTAGAGGTGTGGGGCAGTTCTCAAATTACGCGCCCCCAACCGACGTCATCCTGCGTGAGCGTCGCCTCCCACTGACGTCAGCCTGCGCGAGCGCAACTACGCCATCTCGTGGCGTTCTAAGATAATACCTGCTTTCAATTTCTTTTTCTCTCTGCATTCATTTTCTCTCTCAAATACTTAACTGCATTCAAGCTTAGCTTATGCTGATATTATTTGGAGTTAGACAATTCCTTTTTCTGTTTTTGACTGTCACACTTTAAGTTAAGTTCGAAAAAAAAAAAGGGAAAACTTTTCGAATTAAAAACTTAGATTTGATTCACTCAGTTCATTGATAGGGTCCACCTAGGAAGAAGCACGCCACCGTGTGGCGATCTTGGGTCGACTTATCAATATCTGTTTAACCCCCAGCCTGCAACTGAAGTGTCTCATTGCCACCCTTTTCGTTTGATTATTTTTTTATAATCAATACTAATAACCTCAGTGTTATTGTAAGGATTATAGGAAGTCATTCTGAATTTCAGTTTTGATTATTTTTAGTATTGATACATCACTGTTATCATTCTGATTTTCTTTCCTTCCTTATTATTATTATTTTGGACCTCTCCTTGCATGCTTATTTGAATTTTAATTTAAACTAGTTTGAATTTTAATTTAAATTGTGTTCACTAACAACCAGGTGGACCACGGAGAAGGAATACGCCCCTTTCCCTTGTGGCACAAACCCACTGCAGGGCCTATCCCTCTGCCTGCGTCCCAAGCCTGTGTTGTTTATTTGAATTTTATTTCATTGATAATTTTTTTTTTTTCTCTTTCCCCAGCCTTTTCAAAGGGGGGGTAGGTTATTCTGATAATTACAACCAATTATCGTAATTTCCTTTTGTTGTATCATTATTTTAGTAAAGCCTTTGCCTCTGACTCCTGCATACCTATTTACTCAATTTGATGAAACCAGAAAGCCTTAATTTACTTTAAGTCTAACATTTTAATCCCTTATTGTGTATCTATTGGCAGGACTCAGTCAGTGCACTGTGGTAATCCAAAAGTCATCCCTGGTGGTTTCCGGTGGGCGGGGATCATCTGTCCGGCGTTACTGACACGGCGCTCTGTCCGGTGTTGGGACCGTCGGAGAGTCTGACCGCGCCCGCTGGTTTCCACCTGGATGACCTCTATTCACCCCAGGTAAACTAAAATTTGATAGAACCCATCCACTTATTAGGAACCACAGAATACTAGCTATTCCTTCGGGTGTATTTTAAGTGCTTGGACTCACCTTTCTCTCTCTAAGACACACCTTCTTTCGAGGTCCTGTCCCGATAACCCACGCATCTCCTGGCCCGATCAGGAACTCTCCCAGTGTTAATAAGGCTTAGGCCTCTTTATTTTATTTGATTTTATCTTATTTGATTTATTTTCCTTAAATAACGCTCCCCGTGTTATTGTTTGTGACATTTCATTGCAGACCAATTCACTTCCTTGTGTTGTGTTTCCCTCTGATCTTCCCTACCTTCAACCTTGTCTCTTTCTCCACTCTGTTGTGATTTGTTTCTTTCATTTCACTTAGACACAGAACCTAAGAGAGACCCCAGGAAAAGCTGAATAATAGAGTGACGATCAAAGCGGGCGTCGCTAAAACGACCCCCAGGCTACCGCCTGTCCAAATTTCTATTGTGGGTTTCATCCATACCCACGAAATTGGCTCAGCTAACTGTCGGCATCAGTTAGCCCCGAAATTCTCATAAACGGCATAGCCCGTATGAGTATAGCTCATTAACCCTAAAACAAACTTGCATTTTGTCTCTTTTTGTGTGTGCTGTGCTTCTCTCACCACAGTAAGCAGAGATGTCGAGCTCACCCAGTCCTGCAGTCCGCTGGCACGCCCTCGAGACACGGTTGCGAGAAATGACAGCAACCATCCTACCCCAGGATGCCGCTGACCCACAGTACCTGGACCAGTTTGAGACCTGCGATCCAACCCAGAAGTACGACCACGAGCAGCTGGCCAAAATCTTCGGAAAACTCGCACTCAACCTCGTCACCAAGGCCCGGGCCAGCGAAAGGCTCAGCCTCGACATGGAACAGAAGGCAGCCGCACTACAGCTCCAGGCCACAGAAGCCCGGAAGGACCGAGCCCACACACAGAGTCGGCTAGACCAGCTAATCTTCCTGACCGAGGAAGAGGACGAGACGGACACAACGCTACAACAGGAAGTTGAAAGACTTCAAAAAGCCCTGGACGATCTTCGTCTGCACACAGATCAAAGACAGCAGTCGGAGGAAAACACCCGGAAGGAACTCAACGAAAGGCTCCAACGGGCTGAAGCTCTCCTTGAGAGAGCAGAGACTAAAATCCATCAGCTCATTCAGCAGAGACACGATCTCGAAGACGAACTAGACATGGTTCGCAGAGAACTGAGACATGCTTACAGTTTCAACCGCGACCGGGAAGGGGAAGAACATCTCACACCATTTCCCCCTTCCAGCGAGTCTGCGCCTTTCAGCCACACACCCAGAGCTGAAAAAGGGGGCGAAAGCCC
Source organism: Leuciscus idus (assembly GCA_021554675.1). Lineage (NCBI taxonomy): Eukaryota > Metazoa > Chordata > Actinopteri > Cypriniformes > Leuciscidae > Leuciscus > Leuciscus idus. The sequence goes on from CM038627.1 coordinate 42,420,570, forward strand.
ACTGCACAACACCACGCCTGTCAGCCAAACACCAAGAGCTGTAAAGGGTCAGAATCCTCTCCAGACGGATTGGGCCCCCAGCAACAGCTCTCGTCCAACAAACCTCAACAAGATGGCCAGAAACATTCCTACGTTTGCCGGAGACTGCAGTGTTCATGCGTACCTTCAAGACATTGACTTTCACCTGCAAACTGTCGCCAACGCGACAGCTTGGGACAAATTGTACCTGGTAAGAATCACCTCAAGCAGAGAGGTGCGTAGTTTTCTGGATCGCCAACCACAGCCTGTCAAAGCAGATTACAAGCAACTGCGACAAGCGTTGATCCGCGAATTCTCTGACCCAGAATCAGACCAAGGGTTTATCACGGCCCTCGACGTGAAACAGGCCCGACTTGAACACCCACACTCCTATTATGACCGACTCCGACAAACGTTCTTCGGAGCAACCAACACACCAGATATGGAAGAAGATATAACCTTTAGAACTTTGTTTCTGCGGAACCTGCATAGCACCGTGAGTAAACACCTCGGCGTGCTCGTCTGCCCACGAACCATGTCTACTCGAGAACTCAGAGACTTAGCCCACAAGGCTTACACCAAGCAAAGGGCCATGGATGAAAAGACGGTAAAGACACACACAATTCACTCCGTCTCTGAGCACCGCTCAGAACCAGACAGCAGGTGGCGGCACGACTGTGACGGTGCCCGTCCAAAGCGTCGGACCGACCGCTCAGAAAGATTCTGGAACCAGCATCACCCGCCGTCCAGAACTCCTAGCCCAGACCGTCGAACCTGTAACCACTCTCTCCAGAACACTGGTGAGGCAGAGTCTTCTTACATCACAGATGAAGACAGTGCAGCCACGTCTGACACAGACACAGAAAACGAACACTGACACCTACTGCTTCAAGGTCCTGACTGACCTGCAGTTGAGTAACCAAACCAATGTCTGCGCCACATACAGACAACCCACCCACCCACCCTAACCATTGCAGTGATTACACAGCACAAACGAACTTTACCAACTACACTGCACGCCTCAGAGCCGCTAAACGCTACCTCCGCTGTGTACAAAGAAAGTCATGCGGGCCTCTGATGAACAGACTTTTCCTATGCCACCACTTACCCCTCCACCACCCTCGCAGGTCATCTGAGCTCACTAACGACCAGTGCCTCAGACAGCTGTCTGCCACCACGCACATGTTGCGTTCACAAGACTTCAATACGCATTGTGCACCTGTTGCCATCACAGCGCCACAGCTCGTAAAGCCACAAAGCACAAGGGGGGGGCCAGGCGTAACAATGACGCCACATGTGCCAAAAAGCCATGCATGGGACATCAAAGCATGCGGCATACCAACCTCAGCGAAAACAAAAGACTGTCCTAAGCCAATCAAGGACGTCCCTCGCTGGAATTTTTTTTTTTTTTCTCCTTCTCTCTCTCTCTCTCCCTATCGCCTCTAACAGGATGCAGGCCGCAGTGGTTCGCGAGAAAGCAGCCACACTCACCAGGTCTGGCATCCGGCATCGCACGGAGAGAGCAACCCTGAGTCCTGAACACCAAGGCAGGACTCGCACTCAACACAGTCCCTCCAAGCATGGGCAACCGCCCAGCCTGAACACCTCACCTGTGTCCATACCTGGACCGCAGCTGACGCTGCGCTGTGTACCTCCACAGCAACCGACCACGCCCTGACTCCCGTCTTGGCTTTCACCCTGTACCAGACCCTACCAAATGTGAGCAGCCACAGCAAAGCTCACAAAGCCGTGTCTGGTGGTTTCCTATGGAACCGCAAAAAGGGGGTCCCGATCCGGGGCTCGCCTAAACCTCATTTGACCTGAGTCCTCAGTCATCAGCCGCTTGCCATCGACCATTGCGCTAATTTGTTGTTCGATAAAGTCCTTCCGAGGTCTTTATCTAACAAAAAGGGGGATATGTAACGACTATGGCTCGATGGGTAAAAATTGACTTTTAATTTATATACTAATTAAAAGTGAAAACACTTTCTAAGTCCCACAGACTTGGCAAACTCTGTAACTGAACCCCCGTTTACGACTCGCTTCCCCCCTCTCGACAGTGTGAGCTTCAAAGACATTACTGACATTCCGATCTCAACAGAAAACCCGCTCTGAACACACACACACGTACACACACACACACACACACACACACACGAAAACCACTAAAGTGCAACGTCATGTAGAAATATGGCTCTTGAATGTATACCTTCCGATATGTATGTGTGTGATTAGCTTTGCCTTATAATAGAGGTGTGTTTTGCTAGAGTAAAATCTTTAATTCTGAAGATTCATTGAAAGAATATTCACTCCATAGTGTTGTAACCCTAACTCAGACCATAAAACTTTACGACCCAAGCCTCAAAGGCATTCCAGAACACACACACACACACACACACACACACACTCTGGAACTTTGGAAACAGATATTCTTCCACATAACAAGCCACTGAATGTTGATATGTATTCCTATGTTTCTCAAAGTGTCGTCACTTGCCATAACGGAAACACTGACAACTTTATTGTGTGTTTAATCAAACTTTATTTGTGTGTAATTATGCATATAAGTGTAACGTTATGTTTCCCCAATCTTTACCTGTCATAATTGATATCTCTGTAATCCTCTCCATCTCACGGAGACGAATCTTGACTGCAAGGTACAATAATATGCATTTGATTCCAGGAAATATCATATTTCTAAGTATGAATCCTTTCCCTCATAAGACATATGGTAAAAGGGGGCGTGTTTTTCTTCACACAAAGAAGACTTCTTCCCGCTACAAATCAGAAGTTTTGATTCGCTCTGTCCCCAAAACAGGGCGTAAACAGATGTCTGTTAAAAGGAAGATTCTCTCTTCTCTTCCTTCTCTCATCCTTCCGCTTCCAACTCAACTTCTTCTCCCCGGCGCAGCGCTTCTCCAAGGAACATCTGAAGGAGGCCCTGGCCTTCTCCATCGAACGAACCCATGTTCGAGTCGTAACAGCCGGTTTTTGCAACTAAGATTTCCAGCCTCTCCCATCCCGGGAGACGAATCTGAACTTTCTCGGTAACGTTAAATTCAAGTGAGCCTTTACATCGTTTTGCGAAACGACCCAGAAGACAAAGCTAGACGCAAACCAGCCGGACACGCGCACGCGCGCGTCCCCTTTTCAGCATCACACTGAAAGAGTACCACAACTCGCAAGTATATTGATTCCTATAAAAGCTGTTCCAGGTGTCTAGGTCTTAGGTCTGTGATTTAAGTTACCCTCTATCTTCCCTCTATATCTTTCTTTCTTTCATTTCATGTTTTTGTTCGGTTAAATATTTATTCGTTTGTTTGCATTTTTACGTACGTTTATGTTTGTAGTTTATATAATCTCTAGCGTGTGCCATTTTATTAATAAACCCATTTATACTTTTAACTGGCTCTGTGTTTGAAAACCCACTTTTTATAAAGTCAATGAAACAAAAGATCTATAAAGCTACAGGCTCTATATTATAAAACTACTTTGAGTAGTTTTAATTTATAAACCCAAAGAGGTTTTGTCTTCGTGGCCAGAAGACAAACTTTATTGGAGTTTTGTAAACAGGAATACTTCTTCTTAACTGTAATGATCAGACAGTACAGAACGAGGCATTTCCTATAATTGATAAAGTAAATGCATATGCGATTTATGAATTATGACCATGCGTTATAAATATTAATATTGCCAAAATTCCCTATATTCTTGAGCTAATTCGCATTAACCCAGAGGCATTTACGCTACAGGAGTTACAGAAAGAAATATCATCCCTGAGAGAAGAAGTACATAATTCACTAACGACGTTAACTTCAGAAGTGAAAGCGCACGAGGATAGACTAACTAGTCTGGAAAATGCTACATCTGAGTGGACAACTAGTTTGCAGGCACTTGAGCCCACCGTGACTTCCTTACGGAACGAGATTACCGCTCTTCAGGCTAAGTGCACAGATTTGGAATGCCGCTCACGTCGAAGCAATTTGCGTCTTGTGGGTATTCCCGAGGGTATGGAAGGCACACATCCGACAAAATTTATCTCAGAAGCACTGCAAGAAATATTCAACCTCCGTGAACCCCCGCTTCTTGCCCGAGCCCACCGTACGCTGGCAGCGCGACCCGCGGAGGGTCAAAGACCGCGGGCGTTTGTCATATGCTTTCACCGATTTGACGTCAAGGAACACATTCTGCGGATGGCTATTCAATCCAAACAGCTCAAATTCAAAGACAGATTCGTCCACATTTTCCCTGATTTCCCCCCTGAGATCGCAAAAAAGAGGGCAGCGTATTACGACGTGAAACGAGTGCTGAAGTCCCGATCCAATGTGAAATATGGGCTGAGAGGTCTAACCGGCTTTCGGATCACATATGATGGAACTGAGCACAAGTTTGATACACCAGCTGAAGCGATGGACTATGTGAAAAGGCACATAATGACCCCTTAAGACAAGAGGACACAAGCTATCTGAGCGGCTGAGGTAATAGAAAGGTCAGCTGGTTGAAATGGCTGCCTGACTTTCAAAGCTGTTATGGACTAAGTTAGCTGAAAGAATACCATGTTATTCTTTCTACCTGCTTTATATGTTATATATTACCAGATTCGTCATTTTGTGTTAAAGTTAATTATCCTTCTCTTGGGATTCCTCGCTGCGGTGCAATAGTTAAAATAAAATAGGTGATGAGGCTATTTTTCGCCTGTTAGCCTATTATAACAATATTCAAAATTTAATTTTCTTGTTCTGATCATAATCATAAATGTGGTTATAACATGATTTAGTGGTTTGCAGAGTCACGTTCGAGTTTCGTTTTAAGGTGACTCGGGCGTATTGTTGGGTGTTAACCCAGGGAGGCGTACACTCCGTCAAGGGTAGTGTTAGCTTTGTTCATAGGGTGGGAGTGGGGAAGGGGTGTAGGGGCGGGGAGGGAGGGTTGGGTGGTGTTGTAGTTTCAAAGCTGAGTTCATCTCCAAGTTCATTTACTCTTCGTGGTGTTCATCATTGGGTGTCTTTTACACATGGATGTGTTTCTGTTTATTTTAGGTCTCTGTTTGTTTTTTTTGTTTTTGTTGTTATTGTTTTTATGTATTTTGTTAGTTGGTTTTCTTTTGTTTTCATTCTCTTCCTGAATAGGATGCCTCTTTTATTAAACACGTTCACATGGCAAACTCTTTGAGATATGTTAGCTGGAATTGTAAGGCTGTCAATAATCCTGTTAAACGTAACCGGGTCTTGAACCATCTGAAGAGCTTAAAGGCAGACTTTGCAAGAAACGCACCTCCGTCCTGCTGACCACTTTAGGTTAAAAAGGGATTGGGTAGGTCAGGTTTTCCATTCAATATTTCATTCCAAATCTAGAGGCTGTGCAATTTTAGTGCATAAATTTGTCCCATTTGTAGTCTCTGATACTATTGTAGATCAGAAAGGAAGATATATTATTGTATCAGGAACACTTTTCTCAACCCCCATGACTCTTGCAAATGTTTATGCACCCAATTACGATGATTCTACTTTTATTTCTTCTTTTCTGTCTTGCATTCCTAATATTCACTCACACCCACTTATTTTGGCTGGGGACTTTAATTGCGTTATGTCTCCCGCTCTTGACAGATCTTCCAAAAAAATCATAGCTCTATCAAAATGTGCATCAGTTATCCTCACTTTTATGCAAAGGTACGGTATATGTGATGCATTCCGTCACTTGCATCCCTCTGATAGGAAGTATTCCTTTTTTTCTCATGTTCACCAGACGTATTCTCGTATTGATTATTTCTTTCTGGACCATAAATTTCTTCCATACTTACAGGACTGTTCTTACCAAAGTATAGTAATTTCTGATCATGCACCAATTATATTAGAGCTTAAGATTCCACACCAGCCACCTAAATATTGTCAGTGGCGTCTTAATCCAGGTCTCCTATCTGATAAGGATTTTATTGAATTTGTTTCTTCTAATATATCGAGTTTTATGGAAGTCAATACCACACCAGGCATGCCATACTCGACCATTTGGAAAAGCCTGAAATGTTATTTACGTGGTTTAATAATTTCTTATTCATCCCATAAAAATCAAGAAAGGGAAAAAAAACTAATAGAAATATCCAACTCCATAGCGCATATTGATAGCCAGTATTCTTCGGATCCCTCCCCTGAGCTTTTTGAAGAGCGTCAGTTATTACAGGCAGAATATGATATTTTATCAACTGACAAGGCTGAAAAATTGATTCTGCGTGCTCAACATAGGATTTATGAGCAAAGTGATAGAACAGGGAAGTTGCTTGCTCGGCAGATTCGTGAGGCTGAAGCATCTCGTATGATTCCCCAACTTAAATTACAATCAGGAACCATCACAGCAAATTATAAAGAAATAAATTCTGAATTCAAACAGTTTTATGTTGACCTATACTCCTCAGAATCCCCACCAGATGCTTTCACAATGAACACTTTCCTTAATGGAATTGAATTCTCTACTATCAACAAAGTGTCCCATGACTCTTTAGAGAAGGACATTCAAGTGGAAGAAATTGAGGAATCTATAGCGTCCATGAAATCTGGTAAGGCCCCAGGGCCTGACGGATTTCCGTCCGAATTTTATAAAAAAAATTCTAAATTGTTAAGCCCTATTTTACTTTCAGTTTTTTTAGAAAGCCTTCAGAATGGTTATTTGCCTGCGGGTCTCTACCAAGCGACTATTTCTCTGCTTCTAAAGAAAGACAAGAATCCACTTGAATGTGGTTCGTATCGTCCCATTTCTTTGTTAAATTGCGACTATAAGATTTTAGCAAAACTCTTATCTATCCGTATGGAAAGCTCTATGGGTCAAATTATTTCGCATGATCAAACTGGATTTATTCGGGATAGACATTCTTTTTCTAATATTAGACGCCTTTTTAATATATTGTATTCTTCCCATTCAAATAATCCAGAGGTGGTTCTGTCACTCGACGCTGAAAAGGCGTTTGATCGTGTTGAATGGAATGACCTTTTTCAGGTTTTAGGAAAATTCGGATTTGGCCCTACTTTTGTCTCCTGGATTAAAATTTTATATGCGGCCCCTAAAGCTTCTGTACGTACTAATAATATTTGTTCAGAGTATTTCGAACTACAACGGGGCACAAGACAGGGGTGTCCACTTTCCCCATTGTTATTTGCCATAGCCATTGAACCCCTTGCAATTGCCCTGCGGTCCAGTGCACAGGTCTGTGGTATCACCCGTGCAGGTATGGTACACAAGGTTTCTTTATATGCAGATGACCTTCTTCTTTTTCTGTCTAACCCTCTTATTTCAATTCCTCAAGTTTTTTCCATTCTGAATGTCTTTAGTAGTTTCTCTGGATACAAACTAAATTTCTCTAAAAGTGAATTGTTCCCACTGAATTTATCTTCCCTTCAGGTTTCATACTCAGATTTTCAATTTAAGGTTGTCAGAAATCGTTTCAAATACCTGGGGATTCAGGTGACTCGTAAATACTCTGACCTGTTCAAAGCCAACATTAGTCCTCTTTATAATCATGTCAAGTCTCTCTTCATGTCCTGGAAATGTCTCCCTCTTTCTTTGATAGGAAGGGTGAATATTATCAAAATGAATATACTTCCTAAATTTTTATATCTTTTTCAATGCCTTCCTATATTTATTCCAAAATCCTTTTTCACAGTTTTGCAACGGAATATCTCTTCTTTCATATGGGATAAGTCAAAAAGAATTAATCAAAGTCATCTTATGAAACCAAAGTGTTTGGGCGGCCTGGCTTTGCCAAATTTTCAAACCTATTATTGGGCAGCAAACATTAGGAACCTGTTATATTGGGTGCAGCAGGATTTGCAATTAAAGAAGTCTCAGTGGGTACTATTGGAATCTGCCTCTTGTACTCCAGCAACTTTGACATCCTTATTATGTGTACCAATTCCCTATAAGCATACTACTTTAGTAAAAAAGAACCCTGTTGTCAAACATTCATTAAGGATTTGGTCTCAATTACTTTTGGCGTTAGACCTTAAGGACCCTTGTATTACAGCGCCTGTTTTTTGCAATATATTATTTCCACCCTCCCTGATGGATGGGGCTTTTAATATCTGGAGGGAAAAAGGCCTATCTACAATTGATCAACTATACATAGATAACAATTTTGCATCCTTTACACAACTCCAAGAAAGATTCGACCTACCCAATTCACATCTATTTAGATACTTTCAGATACGGAACTTTATTCGAAAGCAGTTTTCAAACTTTCCCTCGCTGCCAACTAAAAATATACTTGATAACATATTAGACCTTCATACATCTTTGAAAGGGGTTATTTCTTAAATATTTACCATAATCAATGCAAAACAGTCCCCCTCAGTGCGTCCACTGAAGGCGCTCTGGGAGGAGGAACTGAATTTGACGCTGGAGGAAAATATTTGGGATCTAATTCTTGCCCGTGTACATTCATCTTCTATAAATGCTAGGCATACCCTCATCCAATTCAAGGTAGTGCACAGAGTTCATTGGTCTAGAGCTAAACTAAGCAGAATATTCCCTGATCTCGACCCAACCTGCCTTCGCTGCTTAACTGAACCAGCTACCTTATCACATTCTTTTTGGTCCTGTCTGAAATTGTCTGATTTTTGGGGGAAAATCTTTGGGTGCTTCTCTGTTATTTTTTCTTTAACAATAGACCCTAACCCATTAACAGTACTGTTTGGTATTTTGCCAGAATCTGTTAGTCTAAACGCATTGCAAGCTGATAGTGTAGCCTTTGGAACCTTACTGGCTAGGCGACTTATTCTTTTGAATTGGAAGGCAGCAGCTCCCCCTTCTTACCGCCAATGGGTTTTTGACCTTTTGTATGCTCTCAGGATGGAAAAGATTCGGTTCGCAATGAAACAAAAGCCAAAACTCTTTCTGAAAGTCTGGAGCCCTTTCCTAGAGTACTTTAAGGAGTCAACAACGACTTAATTTTTTTCTTTTTATATATATATATATATATATATATATATATATATTTTTTTTTTTTTTTTTTGTGTGTGTGTGTGTATTTGTATGCATACAATTATATTTATCTTTTTAGTTTCATAATCTGAATTAATGTATGTTACATTACGAGTGTACATGTATCTGTTATTTATACTATATAACATGTTATTGTTACTCTCTGTCAGACCCAAGATGAACCTAATAAAAAAAAATATATAAAAAAAAAAAAAAAAAAAAAAAAGAAAAAAAGAAAATGTCACAAGTAACAGAAAAAAACACAAATGTCAGAGCATGTCAGAACACCTCCAGGGCCAGAAAACAGCTCAGACCTCAGAGGGTTAAACCGAGGCACGGTTATGTCCCCAAAGTGCTTTCCACTCCGTTCAGATCACAGATCATTTCACTGTCAGCTCTTCCGAGATCTGAGGGTGAGGACGATGTGAATTTTCTCTGCCCTGTCCGGGCGCTGAGAATATATGTCGAACGTTCTGATGCTTTCAGGCAGTCAGAGCAGCTCTTCGTTTCGTTTGGTGGCCGCACTAAGGGCTTAGCCACATCGAAACAGAGCCTGTCCAGATGGATAGTCGACGCTATCGCTATGGCTTATAGGTCTAAGAACCTTCATTGCCCTCTGGGCGTCAGAGCGCACTCCACCAGAGGCATGGCCTCGTCGTGGGCGTGGTCTCGCGGAGTTTCACTCCTTGATATTTGTATGTCGGCGGGCTGGGCCTCTCCGTCTACATTTATCAGGTTTTATAACCTGGAGGTGCCTGCCCTACAGGCTAAACTGTTGTCAGTCTAACATACTAGCTCTGTTCGCTCTCGCTGCAGATCGACACAGACTGTGTGTGGTTTGCGTTATACACAGGCTCCAGATCGACAGACCAGGTCTTCCTGTCTGTGATCGGTTTTCACCTGTCCTTGGTGGCTGACAGGCAGTGTTATCATTCTTAGTTCAGCCCACGGATGTACCTGGCTGTTCTACTGTATTAAGCACCCATTCCCACACTCTGGAATGGTTATCACTCCCTGGGCCCACCCCTCGTCGGCCCAGATATTACCACTTACGTTTGTCCCCGGGCACATGCCCTTGGGAACGTGCATGTGGACCTTCTCTAGCACGCACGGCGTTTTACATTGGGTTCCCGTAGCGTAAGCTAGCTTACGCAACACGAGAGTACTCTCGTAAGAGAACACTCTCGGTTACTAACGTAACCTCGGTTCTCTCTAGATGAGGGAACGAGTGTTGCGTAACCCTGCCGTGCTTGTGCTACTTCTGGTTCGCTTCAGATTGAAAAACCAGAGAACAACCTCACGGGCCTGCTTTTATAGCCTGTAGCCACGCCCATTCTGGCGGAACGTGACGCGCACGGGCGCCCGCGCCCTCATTGGTGCTTCGTCACGAGCAGGCCCTGGATAGGTTGCAGCAGTTGCTGCTGAGCAACCAATAGTTGCTGCTGAGCGAGTCGCTCTGCCTAGGTCTGCTTATGCAGCAATGCGTTTTAAACTAATACAAAATTAAGGATAATTTTTGGCTTCAGTATTCTCGAGAAAAGGGTTTTTCCCGTAGCGTAAGATAGCTTACGCAACACTCGTTCCCTCATCTAGAGAGAACCGAGGTTACGTTAGTAACCGAGAGCGTTTTACTCCAGAGAATCACAGTAAGAGCTGAATAAACACAGTATAAGAAGTAAGCATTAAAGTCTTATCCATAAACTCTCTCTCTCTCCCTTTCATTATCAACAACATACACAGCGAAGTACACAAAACACTCATTACAACTAACAGTAAACAAATATATACACACCTTTTCAGTGGGTGCTGACTCGATGAGCTGTCATAAAGTACGCGCTCTCACTTTCATTTCTGCCGTGATCAGTAACGTTAGGCCTGTCGCTCCGGAGACTGTAAGCTGGATCACGAACAGTACAGATCCATCCTCGAGTAACAACGGGAATAAATGAAGACTGCTATGTTCATTCATACATCCAACAACAACACACCTCAATCGCTTATTAGACATTCTTGTCTACAGCTGCTCATGCGTCGAAACAATGGCAGACTGTGTCCAGCTCACTCAGGACGGGTCTATGCTCAAACTGCAGTGTCAATCAACAGTTGTGGGAGGGGCCTGTGCAAAGTGATGACGTCACATTGCCCCGAATCTGAGAACAGCTCGTTCTGAGACAGTGCTTAGGATTTTTGGGGATTATAAAAAAAGCACTGGGTGGATTTTTATCATTGTAGGGTGGTTGTGTACACACACTGCCAACACACATTTATGTTCAAACACCGTGTAAAAGTGAATTTTGCATAATAGGTGCCCTTTAAAATAACAGTAAAATGTTCTCATAGCAGTTTGTGCTGATTTGTCATTTGGCTTATATTTAAGTGTCTTAGTTTCCTTTGCTATATGCCAAAATGACGCATTCGTCACAGCATCCGTCCAGCGGGCCAATCAGCGCCGCGGAAAAGACGTGCAGGTCCCGCCCACTGAACGGAGTCTGACCGATCGGGAAAGTGGACGGATGCAAGCTATACTGTAACAATTAATCCTTGCTAAAGTTGTGTGCGTGCCTCTAAAGTAAGTTGCAGTCTGTTTATACATTGTTCTTTACTCTTTTTATGAACGTTTGAATAGCCCGCATGTGTAAAAGTTAAAGGTGCTCTAAGTGATGTTGGGTGACGTCACTTCTTGTTGACGTTCGAAGTATTGTCAAACAAAACGGAGGCTAGCTAGACCCTCCCTCCTCCTCATCCGCGCACTAACCCCCCAAACCCCACCCCAAATCCTTCTTGTCGGTTATTGGCTGGAACAGTTTGTTATGTTTCGTGGTGCGGGTTAGCCCAGTTTGTTTTTCTTGCTGTTTGTGGAGTCTGGGCTGTCTACAGAGACCGCATTTTTTTACAGTGTGTTCTGGGGACAGGCAGCTAGCGGATGGTGAGGATATGTTTGCTGTATGTGACAAAAAAATGTTTTGGTCTAAAAAACGCGTGCCATCGCTTAGAGCACCTTTAATGTATGCGAGTGACAATACGAACTAGCTCGTAAAGATGTTTGTGTGTATACTTACATACTAGTCTCCTCACGTATTACATTGTTATATATTTATAAGACATAATCTACGTGCCTTTTATTCATTATATGGTCTATTTAATATATATATCGCTCACTTCTAGAGTTAAAGCACTCTTTGAGCGCATGCGCACTAATGTGCTAGACAGAGCGGCTTCATTTCTGTCCTCAGTTCTGTCCTCAGCGCGCAAAGGTGTCGAATTCCAACCGCTCAGAATTAATCATTTCTAGCAGTGCATTTCTTTTCTTTTCAGTTTTTCTTATTGTACTTTATTAATCACTGTAACTTAATATTCATTGTGGAGATTACTGTTACTATGTTTATTGTGACTACTATTCTTTGTTATTGTTATTTGTACTTATCTATTTTTCTTATATCTTTATTTATAGAAAACCACACACTCATGCAAATCAGAATTATCCAGTGTACTGAGTTGTGGTGACAATAAATGGGTTATTCCCGAATACCTGATCACATCTGGTAAAAGTCTCTAACCGGACTCTCTGTAGCTGGTCTGTTATCAACCGGCAAATTCGGCTTCTACTAGCCAACATTTTTACATGTCATAAATTAATTTATCAATAACCTGTTAAGTGTCACCTCTCTTTTTTTGAGTAGACATGAAAATGCACATTTCGAACTTAAATGGTTGTAATTAAAGAATGCTTTGGAGTATAGACATACAATTGGTCTTGTTTTAAAGAAGACATTTGGCAGATTTTTGTAGAAGTGAAATAAATTAAGAAAGTGAAACAGAAAAAAAAGTTATAGAAGTTTGAGTTTATGGAAATGTACAATGTAAAAAAAAAAAAAAAAAAGATTCATATTTTATATAAAATATTTTTTTTTAAACCTGGGCGACTCTAAAAAAATAAATAAAAAAAAAAGCCAAAATCTGAACAAGTTGTGTTTCAAAATTTAGGTTGATATCTCAAAAAATGAGCTTTCAAGTAAGATTTTGTTTGGGCGAAGTACCAAACTTTTTCACTAGGTGACAACCAGACTCCATTACTGCCCATATAAGGGCGCCTGCATTTCCATATGTGGTTTGAGTGATCTGAACCATTATTTGCACAATTTTCATACAATTTATGAAGTAGACATTCTATTCAGAAGTAATATGGGAAGTTTGGCAGATTTTGATATGAATTCAACCTCTAAGAAACACAAAAAGAACACGTATATGCACTATAGCTCGCTGCCACATCACAAATGGTGAATCTATTATTTTTTTCTTTATATTTAAAACATTTTCAGACCCTTTTTTCTAAAATAATTGAATGGATGCTATCTTTTGAACTCTTGGCATGAAAACAAACAGGTTTCTAGCATTCGTTCATGATTTTTCATGTTCATTGCTATTTCAAAATAAAGGTTTGAACACGCCTTAAGCTGCGTTCACACTACACGCGACTTTGTCGCTGCATGTCACCGGTGGCTGGCGATGAGGTCGCTAGTGGGCGTTCCCACTACTGGTTGCCTTGTAATGTTTATGAATAACATCCAATGACAGCGAATCAGTTTTCTTACCGCTAAAAACAAACATTCTGGAGAGAAAATATTAAATATTTAGACTCGTAAAGCATGTAAGTTAAATGAACGAGTACCTGGGTCTCACAACTCCGAAAATATCAGATCAAAATTGAAAATAGGTGCTATCTGTATAAACAAACCACATATTTGAGCTTTAAACAACTACATTCTCGACTGAAAAACTCATATAACTACATTTCATGACACAATAACAGTAGTATTTTAGATTTTAAAAAATACTCCTCCATCTTTCTGTCGATGGGGCGAGGGGCTGAGCGGAGAAGGATGATGACGCGCGCTCCAGGCTCCACTCCTATTGGTTGTCGCTCGCGAAAGTCGCTCTTCATTTGCATAAAGTTAAACATTTCTCAACTTTGTCGTGTCGCCAGACACGCCCCATCCAGTCACCAACGGTCGCCGGAAGTCGCCTGCTCCCCATTGAAATGAATGGTATCGTGTCGCTTTGTCGCGTGTAGTGTGAACGCAGCTTTAGGAATATGAAAATATTCTTGTTGAAAATTGATAAATTACTGCTCCTCTGTAATTTATTTTTAAAATCAGTTGCCAAATATGAAAACTAGAGATTGTAAGCTTTCAAATGATATATAGTTTGTCAAGATTAGTTTAGGTCTAGAATAGGATATTACGGTTTTAAATATGTAATGGCTTTGGGCCCACCGGTGGGCCAGTGACACTTAAGAGGTTCTGATAGGCTATTGTTATTTATAAAAAAATGTCATATAAATGTCAATATTTAGACATAATGTAAGACAAATTAAATATGTATTTGTTTGTTTTTTATAGAATATCAGGGTCAAGCAGTTTATAAGATGACACTGTCTTACAGGTGAATGTGATTTCAACAAATATGTTTCTGGATAAACATCTTTATTAATCCTGCATTCCAATCAACAAATCATATTTGAGTGACAAGTTTACAGTTTATGTTGAGTTTATGCTTACAACCAGGGTTTGGTGCTGGTTATTTACCCATCATTTCCCTCTTTAAGGATAAGTTATGTGTAGGGTTAGGGTTTCTGGACAGGAATTGTGTTCCAAGATGAAAAAAAAAAACTTTGACCCAAGAATATGTCCTGCTTGAAACCACAGCAAAGATTTTTACACACAGCAACTCAAAATGTATCTCAGCCAAATATTCAGTTTCGTTCCAAGACCATAAAACAATTCTCAATCAGACACTCTACCAACATGTACAACATAAGTTAACTGACTGTAAGAGCTAGTGCACATCTGTGTTTGTGCTGCACAGTACACACACACACACACACACACACACACACACACACACACACACACACACACGTTGCTTACTGTGCCATAAGGCTCACACCCTGGTTAGCAAGTGCTGACTGTGTCATTCTTTTGCCAAATGTTGTCCAAATTATTTTGCAATGTAATCGGGCCATATTTGCTATGTCATGTGTGGGCCACTTTAGGTTCACATTCAGATTCACAGTGATTATAGTCCCTCATCTTTGCCAAAACTGGCCCAGATATGTTTTAAGATAACTGGGCCACATTTGCTGCAAAATATGTGGGCCATATTTGGTTTACGATGGTGCCACATTTTTGCCATAGCTGGCCCACATTTGGTTTGTGATATTTGGGCCATATTCATTATTTATCATATGGACCACTTTAGGCTCATATTCAGATTACACATTGCCATGAGTGCCGCATCTTTGCCTAAAAAGGCCCACGTGTGATTTAAAATATTTGGGCCATATTTGCCATTTTACATGTGGGCCACTTCAGGCTCACATACATTTAGTCCGGGCCATAAGAAGGCCTGCAGTGCCGCATCATTGCCTGAAGTGGCCCACATCCGTCTGCTATCTGAGGAGCGAGTGAAACACACACAAATGCTGTTAACTGGTAAAAATGTTTAGTCGGTCTGTAGAGGAGAAGAGACTTCATCCACAGAACAAAGACAATATACAGTAGATCTGTGCATCAGCAACACACACACACATAACTAACTTCATATACAATAAAACAATAACATTATCTCTCTAACATTTTATACACAGAATATATTTAATGTAAATGTTTAAAAGTTTAATGTTTAACTTTATATCTTTTGAAACATTCATGTGCTATACTTGACAATCACATTCATGATTAGAAATATTTTAATAATTATGGATGAGTTCAATCCAAACATTATTATATTTGCAGGCCTGATACTGAAGATTTCTGCTGACACTCATCTGAGCTTCTTCCTCTGTTCCACCTTTAATTACAACTAAACCATAATTTGGCTGAATAATAAACCAACATGAATCATTCAATATCACATGTTTCTAATACGCATGATAATTTATAATATTTAAAGCTACAGTCGGCAACCCTGGAAGATTGAGTGGACTTAGCCAAAATTCTGAATGTTTACAACTCTCATGCCCCTCCCCCACTATCAACGAATACCCTCCCATCGAGTTCATGCTCGTCAGTGCGTGTGCACCAGATTTTCTGTGAACGCGCTCGTCTCATCAGTATCGATCAACACCATGGAGTACTCGTATCTTAGTAACATAACACTAAGAAATAAAGTAAATGGTTGATAAAGCACAATTACCTGTCGAGAATAAATGTTGCAAGTTCTGCATCCATCTTGAACCCAATAAAATCACGTAAATCCCTCCACCTTTCAAATGCCGATCCGATGTTGATCCTGGTTTTATTACGGGCACGGTCGCCTTCTTTCTTTACTTCTTTCTTTTCAACAGGTGTTCTCTTTTACTGGGTTGTTTTTGACCTCCTAGCTCTTGAGGTTAACCGAGGAATTGGAATCTTTTCCGCCATCACTCTTCATTACTGTGCGAACTTCAGGCGTGTGCATGTGATTGTAACGTGCGCGAGGGGGGAGTGGGATCTGTGGCGTGTGCATGACCTGTGATTGACAGTCAGATCTCACACCCCCCTGCGCTGATTGGACCCGATGATCCGGGAGCGGGGGATTTTTGCACAACAATTAACACGCTCCAGGTGGAGTTAGAAGCTTGGGGTTTTTTCTAAAACTATCTTATTTATGTTGTTCTGTCGGATTATAGTGTCGATTTCACTGAATGTGATAAAAAAATTGTTGCCGACGGCAGCTTTAATTGTGAAGTCTGAGTCTCTTCCACCTGTGTGAAACACATTTACACATTTATTTCTCCTCATAGACAGTAGTGAGACTCTTCTGTGGATCACCTGATGGTTTCTGCTCCTCTCATGATCATTTCTCACTACGATATAACGCATCTATCAGAGTTTGGTGATTGATCTTCATCTCTGTAAAGTGGAACAGAAGAGAAAACAATCAGTGTTCAGTGGAACAAAGTGCAAATTATTATATTTCATTACTATTTTTTTAGTAAAAATAAGTTCAACTGAATTCTGTAATCAGATTAATTACCGACTTTACATGATCTTGCATAGATATTTGTGTTTTAAATATAATAGATTTAAAACCTGAATCATGTTCATATGTTTGTCTGTGTGTGTCGGTGCGACTCCTATTGAGTCTCTGTAAAGGAGAAACTAATGACTGTACGGCGTATGGAATAAACCACAGGGAGCAAATACAAATGTTATTTTGAGTTCAAACACAAACCTTTAGTTAAAGCCGTTTGTCCTCTAGTTTAAACATGTTTGTAGGCTCTTAGTAAATAACTCAGAGTAAATTAAGTGTAAAGTAGTGTGACGTGTTGCTTGTCACAGTAAAAACACACTAGAGACAGAGACATTTCTCATGTGAGCTGGACGCTGTGAGCTGAAGCTGGAACTGCACTGATTTTAGCAGGAGTGCAGCGTTTTCCTACAATCTGACCAAGTCTGTTTTCACACTGAAATGATTCACTTCTACTGACACAGTTAATAAAGCAGGTGTTGATGTATAAAGCTGTGACAGTGAGCTTTTGTTCTCTTTCCTCCTTTGTGTTAAACATTTCAATAACTTCACATTTTGTTCTCACACAAACCCTTTGTTGCAATAAAGCTTAATGATAATTTCCTTTCACGAATGTTTGAAAGGTTTGTTCACATATCAGAGATAAATGAAGATCTCTTTAATATCTCAGTGATGTTTCCTCACCTCAGGACACAGTTTGAGTCTCGTATCACGTCTCTGAGCCGCTGCTTTGAGTCTCCTATCTTATTGAGTCTCAGATCAAGCTCTTTTAAAAACTGCAGTGCTTTTGAGTTAGTCAAAGACTGAGTTAAAGAAGAAACATCTGTAATGCCACAGTCATATAGACTAGAAAGACACAAACAGAGGAAGAGAGATTATCTAACAAACAAATCATGAATGTGAAGAATTTTACACAAATATAATGTGAACTCAGACTCACTGTGAGATATTGAGTATAAAGTCTTTTAGTTTAAACTGTTGAAGTGTCTTGTATGTGAATGTGACTGACCTCAATCTCTCCAGTTTACAGTGTGAATCCTTCAGTACGGCACATAAGTGCTTCACTCCTGAGTTTCCTAGTTTATTCTCGCTCAGGTCCAGCTCTCTCAGGTGTGACGGGTTTGATTTCAGAGCTGAAATCAGGATGAGACTCTGTTTCTCTGTAATACTGCATCTATACAGACTGAAGACAGAGAAATAACAATAGTTCACATCTATGATGATCATCTTATTGAAGAGCTTCAGCAGCATTTAGTTTCCAATAGTCTGTTCAGTCACACTAGTTCTGTGTGCTGGAAGATACTGTTTCTTCTCTTTCATTTTAACAATATTTATTTGACGTCTCTCTACTTTATTCTCTGTTGAAAAGGCAGATTTCTGCATGTACACAATCAGTACATTGTATCAAATGCTGGAAATTAAACAATTTTACTATCTAGACAAAAACACATAAAAATGTGAGCAATAGGGAAAACCCAGAAAGTGCACTGCTATAAACAATGAAACATAAGCCCTGCTGTCTTCAAATAAATAAACTTCAGTCACACTGTAATTGCTGTACAGTATAATGATACTAACTCTAGTTTCTCCAGCTTGAATTGTGGGTTCATCAGTAGATCACTGAGGTTTTCCACTCCAGAGTCTCCTAGTTTATTCCCGATCAGGTTCAGCTCTCTCAGGTGTGACGGGTTTGATTTCAGAGCTGAAGTCACAGCAGAACAACCTTCATCTGTCATATCACAGCATCTTAAACTACATTAGCAGAGAGAGAGAAGAAAATAAGACAGAAAAAAAGAAAACTCTTTATTCTGTAAAATCACATCAGCAAATGAAACAGACAGAGGAAGAGAGATCTTCATCTTTATTTCCCCAGATCACAAAATACTAAGGTGAAAATGTTTGCAGAAATATAATGTGAATTTAGACTTGTGAGACTTGTGAGATATTGAGCATAATGTGTTTGTTTAAACTGTTGAAGTGATTTTAAGCATTTTTATTCTTGTATGTGAATGTGACTGACCTCAATCTCTCCAGTTTACAGTGTGAATCCTTCAGTACGGCACATAAGTGCTTCACTCCTGTGTTTCCTAGTTTATTCTCGCTCAGGTCCAGCTCTCTCAGGTGTGACGGGTTTGATTTCAGAGCTGAAGTCAGGATGAGACTCTGTTTCTCTATAATACTGCAATCACTCAGACTGGAGACAGAGACATAAAAGAAAATGAATCAGATTTATGATGATCAACTAACGTGTTTAGCTTCATCTAGCAGACTTTTGCTGACAAATAAACAGGGATATCCAGGTTCAGGTAACACAGGCTGCACATCACTGAAAATAATAAAAGCCCTCATAAGTATTACCAATGAGTGGAAATTGGTTATTTTTGTATTTTTCTGAGCAATTTGGTTCTTCCGGGCTGAAAAGTAAAGTGGAAGCGATGTCACAGTATCTGAGGTAGAAGTGTGCTTTCGGAGAGTGTGATTGGCTGAATGTGAGGTAGAAGTGTGCTTTCGGAGCATGTGATTGGCTGAATGTGAGGTAGAAGTGTGCTTTCGGAGCGTGTGATTGGCTGAATGTGAGGTAGAAGTGTGCTTTCAGAGCGTGTGATTGGCTGCCGGGGCTGGAGAGAACGATTCTGTACATCAGCCGGTTCTGAGCGACTCTGTTATATTTTTAAAATGCCAAGGTGCCTTCAGATCCATTATTTTTTTTCCCTCTGCAGTCATATTTTAATATTCATGTGTCTGTATAATGATTGTGTTGCAGGTCTGTGTTTTATTGGTTGTTGTCTCCCCTTTTCCTGCCCTCTACACTCCCACTTTTCCACAGCTTTACACACGCATTTCCTCAGACTTTTCCAGCTCTGAGATGTGAACGACCAACTAAAACAGGGGGTTTCGTGACACTTTAAGGTTCTTTCGTGTCAATGTCATCTTTGGTTTGCTCACTGGGACAAATGTGGTTCATTGTGTTCAGGTGTTTCGTGTGTGCTTAATAGTGTCTGTGTGTATATTTAGTCCTCATGCAGGGCCGTACACACCATTGAGGTCCAGACCTTGGTCATTTTTCGGTGATGTATTGACCTTATGCGCCAGAGAAACAAGCGCACAGCATCTTTAGAATATTGTCTTTGAACTTCTGTTTTTGCGGTCGCTCTGTATATTTTTTATGGCATCGCTGTCGAGGAGTAATTAGCTGGTGAAGTGGATTTACTTATTGTAGAGTTAATGAAAGTTATCATGAGCATGGTAATGTTTTAAGCAGATGTCATTTTACATTTTGGGAAATACAAACATTGAGTTGAAAGCATTTATGAACATTTCTGATTCTGATGTCACCAAAACATTGTTCTGCCTCTACAGTAACTGAAATAACTAGATGTACCGCATCGTGGTACAAAATATGACCGCCGCTCAGGCCTGCACTGGCTTTCCACAAAAATAAATTACGTGGAGTAATTTGGCTGTATTGCGTGTTTATGTATATACCTAAAAAAAGTAATAGTATGTGCATGTCTGTCTGTGTGTGTGTGTGTGTGTGTGTGTATGTGTGTGTGTTTGTGTATGTGTGTTTCTGTGTGTGTGTGTGTGTGTGTGTGTGTCTGTGCGTGTATGTATGTGTGCGTACATGTGTGCGCGTGTGTGTTTGTGTGTGTGTGTGTCTGTGCATGTGGATTTGTATGTGTGTGTATGGGTGTGTGTCTGTGCGTGTGGATGTCAGTGTGTGTGCATGCTTGCGTTTGTTTGTATTCCTGCATGTGTGTGTGTGACAGTATCATCCTAAACCAGCAACCCTTCGCTCAACAGCACCATCTACAGGCCGATGAGTGTACAGTCACTAAATGTGCACATAAATGAATTTATTTTATACTCCCCCATGGATGAAATTCTACAAAACTTAGCAGAGGATACCCCCAGAGGTTGTCAAGTTAATCATACACATGAAATATGGTGCAGTTCTGAACATCTCCACTGAAGATAGGGGCGATTAAAGCAGAATAATATTGCATTTTCATTTTTTATGGGAGGGGCGCAAATCACAAATGAGTGATTATGGGCTAGGTTGATGTGCCATAAAAATGTCTTCATCCTCGGTGCCACGGTCCAGGTAGTTATTTATTATTGGCCCCCGGGGACCAAACGAAATTTTTCCGTAGAAGTCTAGTGGGGCTACATGCCCACCAAATTTCATGTTCCCCGGTGCTTCGGTGTCCCTGGTATCGTTGACGAAAAATGTACGGGGGCCCCAGCGCGGGGAGGGGGGAGTGGCCCCCGGGGACCAAACGAAATTTTTCCGTAAAAGTCTAGTAGACGAACATACCATAAAAATTTCTTCATCCTCGGTGCCACGGTTCAGGTAGTTATTTAGGAAAAACTGCATTTTTTTGGGTTAAGGGGGGCCCAGCGCGGGGGGGGGAGTGGCCCCCGGGGACCAAACGAAATTTTTCCGTAGAAGTCTAGTGGGGCTACATGCCCACCAAATTTCATGTTCCCCGGTGTTTCGGTGTCCCTGGTATCGTTGACGAAAAATTTACGGGGGCCCCAGCACGGGGGGGGGAAGTGGCCTCCGGGGACCAAACGAAATTTTTCCGTAAAAGTCTAGTAGACCAACATACCATAAAAATTTCTTCATCCTCGGTGCCACGGTTCAGGTAGTTATTTAGGAAAAACTGCATTTTTGGGGGTTTGGGGGGGCCCAGCGCGGGGGGGGAGTGGCCCCCGGGGACCAAACGAAATTTTTCCGTAGAAGTCTAGTGGGGCTACATGCCCACCAAATTTCATGTTCCCGGTGCTTCGGTGTCCCTGGTATCGTTGACGAAAAATTTACGGGGGCCCCAGCGCGGGGGGGGGGGGGAGTGGCCCCCGGGGACCAAACGAAATTTTTCCGTAAAAGTCTAGTAGACCAACATACCATAAAAATTTCTTCATCCTCGGTGCCACGGTTCAGGTAGTTATTTAGGAAAAACGGCATTTTTTTGGGTTTGGGGGGGCCCAGCGCAGGGGGGGAGTGGCCCCCGGGGACCAAACGAAATTTTTCCTTAGAAGTCTAGTGGGGCTACATGCCCACCAAATTTCATGTTCCCCGGTGTTTCGGTGTCCCTGGTATGGTTGACGAAAAATTTACGGGGGCCCCAGCGCGGGGGGGGGAAGTGGCCCCCGGGGACCAAACGAAATTTTTCCGTAAAAGTCTAGTAGACCAACATACCACAAAAATGTCTTCATCCTCGGTGCCACGGTTCAGGTAGTTATTTAGGAAAAACTGCATTTTTTTGGGTTTGGGGGGGCCCAGCGCGGGGGGGGAGTGGCCCCCGAGGACCAAACGAAATTTTTCCTTAGAAGTCTAGTGGGGCTACATGCCCACCAAATTTCATGTTCCCCGGTGTTTCGGTGTCCCTGGTATCGTTGACGAAAAATTTACGGGGGCCCCAGCGCGGGGGGGGAAGTGGCCCCCGCGGACCAAACGAAATTTTTCCGTAAAAGTCTAGTAGACCAACATACCATAAAAATTTCTTCATCCTCGGTGCCACGGTTCAGGTAGTTATTTAGGAAAAACTGAATTTTTTGGGGTTTGGGGGGGCCCAGCGCGGGGGGGGGGAGTGGCCCCCGGGGACCAAACGAAATTTTTCCTTAGAAGTCTAGTGGGGCTACATGCCCACCAAATTTCATGTTCCCCGGTGTTTCGGTGTCCCTGGTATCGTTGACGAAAAATTTAAGGGGGCCCCAGCGCGGGGGGGGAAGTGGCCCCCGGGGACCAAACGAAATTTTTCCGTAAAAGTCTAGTAGACCAACATACCATAAAAATTTCTTCATCCTCGGTGCCACGGTTCAGGTAGTTATTTAGGAAAAACTGCATTTTTGGGGGTTTGGGGGGGCCCAGCGCGGGGGGGGGGAGTGGCCCCCGGGGACCAAACGAAATTTTTCCGTAGAAGTCTAGTGGGGCTACATGCCCACCAAATTTCATGTTCCCCGGTGCTTCGGTGTCCCTGGTATCGTTGACGAAAAATTTACGGGGGCCCCAGCGCGGGGGGGTAAGTGGCCCCCGGGGACCAAACGAAATTTTTCCGTAAAAGTCTAGTAGACCAACATACCATAAAAATTTCTTCATCCTCGGTGCCACGGTTCAGGTAGTTATTTAGGAAAAACGGCATTTTTTTTGGGTTTGGGGGGGCCCAGCGCGGGGGGGGAGTGGCCCCCGGGGACCAAACGAAATTTTTCCTTAGAAGTCTAGTGGGGCTACATGCCCACCAAATTTCATGTTCCCCGGTGTTTCGGTGTCCCTGGTGTTTCGGTGTCCCTGGTATGGTTGACGAAAAATTTACGGGGGCCCCAGCGCGGGGGGGGGAAGTGGCCCCCGGGGACCAAATGAAATTTTTCCGTAAAAGTGTAGTAGACCAACATACCACAAAAATTTCTTCATCCTCGGTGCCACGGTTCAGGTAGTTATTTAGGAAAAACTGCATTTTTTGGGGTTTGGGGGGGCCCAGCGCGGGGGGGGAGTGGCCCCCGGGGACCAAACGAAATTTTTCCTTAGAAGTCTAGTGGGGCTACATGCCCACCAAATTTCATGTTTCCCGGTGTTTCGGTGTCCCTGGTATTGTTGACGAAAAATTTACGGGGGCCCCAGCGCGGGGGGGGAAGTGGCCCCCGCGGACCAAACGAAATTTTTCCGTAAAAGTCTAGTAGACCAACATACCATAAAAATTTCTTCATCCTCGGTGCCACGGTTCAGGTAGTTATTTAGGAAAAACTGCATTTTTTTGGGTTTGGGGGGGCCCAGCGCGGGGGGGGAGTGGCCCCCGGGGACCAAACGAAATTTTTCCTTAGAAGTCTAGTGGGGCTACATGCCCACCAAATTTCATGTTCCCCGGTGTTTCGGTGTCCCTGGTATCTCGGTGTCCCTGGTATCGTTGACGAAAAATTTAAGGGGGCCCCAGCGCGGGGGGGGGAAGTGGCCCCCGGGGACCAAACGAAATTTTTCCGTAAAAGTCTAGTAGACCAACATACCATAAAAATGTCTTCATCCTCGGTGCCACGGTTCAGGTAGTTATTTAGGAAAAACTGCATTTTTTGGGGTTTGGGGGGGCCCAGCGCGGGGGGGGAGTGGCCCCCGGGGACCAAACGAAATTTTTCCTTAGAAGTCTAGTGGGGCTACATGCCCACCAAATTTCATGTTCCCCGGTGTTTCGGTGTCCCTGGTATCGTTGATGAAAAATTTAAGGGGGCCCCAGCGCGGGGGGGGAAGTGGCCCCCGGGGACCAAACGAAATTTTTCCGTAAAAGTCTAGTAGACCAACATAACATAAAAATTTCTTCATCCTCGGTGCCACGGTTCAGGTAGTTATTTAGGAAAAACTGCATTTTTGGGGGTTTGGGGGGGCCCAGCGCGGGGGGGGGGAGTGGCCCCCGGGGACCAAACGAAATTTTTCCTTAGAAGTCTAGTGGGGCTACATGCCCACCAAATTTCATGTTCCCCGGTGCTTCGGTGTCCCTGGTATCGTTGACAGAAATTCAGTAAGGTGACGAAAAAAAAAAGAAAAAAAAACTTTGACAATCCCTATATGACCGCTTTCGCTAGCTACGCTAGCGGCGGTCATAATTATTGACCCATGATCCAACTGTCTGTCTTAACCAAATATTTAAAGCTTGATATCACGTTTTAATTGTATGTTTTTAATTTGCTGTTTAATTTTATTACTTTAAATTGTTGTGGCTCTGTGTGACGCTGAGGAAAAAACTGCTCTGACTCAAACAAGTGAGGAAATATTATCATCAGCTAACATTACAACTAAAAGTAAAGTAATATTATAAATAAATGAGCAATACTCACATCAGTGTGTTGAGTTGACAGTGTTTATCCTGCAGTAGAGCAGCGATCTGATTCACTCCTGTGTCTCCTAGTTCATGTTCACTCAGATTCAGCTCTTTCTGGAGAAACGGGTTTTTACCCACAACTCTATTCGCATACTGACAGGCTTCCTCTGCAGCAGGACTCAAAAACCTGCAGAAGAGTCAATTCAGTTCTCAACTAAATGTCTGTTGCACTACAAAAATGATTGATACGATAACATTTTTTTTCTTTGAATATTTAAATACAGAAATAAATATCAATTTAAAAGAAACTAGAGCGACACTCAGTCCTAAAACAAACTCATAAGAACAGAAACGTCTCACAGAGCAGAAGGGCAAAAGCTCAGTAGATCATGGTTTTCAGTGTGAATACAGAGTGTGAAATTAAGATCTTTCTGGCTTTTAAGCAGGAGAAGTGAGAAACGTCAGCACAGAGAAAACTGGCTTGTGAAACTGCATGTTTGTGAATATCTGGAGACTCATAGACCTGCTGTAGAGAGATGCAGTGAATCTGGGCTTGATGGAAAAGTATTGTGTTCAGAAAACTATTTCGCTAAAAGGATATCTAGAATTTTGATGAGAAGTGTGCACAAAAATAAAATTGTGCAATTCAATTATCAAGGTATACTCCAGAATAGCAGCCCATATACTGACCCATAATGTCTATTTGACCTTTAGCTCGTATCACAACTAAACTGTGTTGACGTTTATCATCATCATGACAGAACCTGCAGCATCTGATCTGATCTTGATCATTTTGATGCAGCTAATTGTCAAGCTAAAATAATATATCAGTTATAAATATTTAGCCTCCATATAACTAATTTAGTTCATTATTTGATCCCGTCTCACCTCAGTGTCTTCAGTTGACAGTCTGGATCCTGTAGTAAATCATTGAGCTTCTTCACTCCTGATTGTCCAGGATCATTTCCTGTGAGATCCAGCTCTATCAGGTGTGAAGGGTTTGATCTCAGAGCTGAAGCCAGAGCTGTATAACCTTCTTCTGTCACACTGCAGTTAGAGAGTCTAGAACAGGAATGAAAGCATTCAGCTGATTAATCCGTTAAACCCCGAACAATATAAATCCTTAAACTTGAATTTTATTTTGTTCTTTGTACAAATGCATTGAAATTTAGATGCAAAAACTGACAATTGAATATGGAGGCAAACAAAAGGCACATAAATCTTTAATATGTTAGACATCAACATCACTTTCGAGATTACAATTATCTAAAACTGTGTAAGCCCGTTTATCCGTCCAAATGGGGGTTTCCGCCAGAACGGGTGAAGGTCTCTGAGTGTTACTGTCTTTCCGCGTGGCAAAGTAATTTAATTCCATTTAAGCTTTTATCTGACTCCATTTTATATCTGACTCCATTTTATCACAACCTCGAATTTAAGTTAGATTGCCAATTGGTCAATTATATTGAGTGGGGTTCGCCAGGGTTCGATTTTAGCTCCTATTTTATTCTCTCTATATATGTTACCTCTTGGGTCTATTTTTCGGAAACACAATATGTCTTTTCACTGCTACGTGGATGACGTACAGATTTATTTTTCGGTAAAACAGTCAAATAGTAATACTTTCGGTAACCTATTAGCTTGTATTCAGGAGGTGAAAGACTGTTTGGCAGCTAATTTTTAAAAACTAAATGAAGAGAAAATTGAGGTTATAGTTTTCGGCCCCAATTCCCACTTAGTGTCCGAGCGACTAAAAGATACCCCCCTGGCAGTTGCAAACTCTGAAAAGGTTAAAAGCCTTGGTTTTATCTTGGACTCTGAGCTAAAAATGGATAAACAAATAAATTCTGTGGTTAAATCTAGTTTTTTTCACTTAAAGCTCTTTTTGAGAGACAGATTTTGAGAGAGCTATTTCTGAGGTCGTTTTCTCTAGAATGGATTATTGTAATTCACTGTATGCTGGGATTGATAAAAAAGCTCTGGCACGCTTGCAAAACATACAAAATGCTGCAGCCAGATTGATTAAGTCAGCGAAGAGAACGGATCATGTTACACCTTTATTGAGATCCTTAAATTGGCTGCCAGTCGAGTATAGAGTGCATTACAAGATCATTGTTCTGGTTTTTAAAGCACTACATAATTTGGCACCACCATACCTTTCTGAGTTGTTGTCTGTATATATTCCGTCCAGGTCATTGAGATCGGAAAATTTAAATCTCCTTGTGACTGTAAGAACAAATTTTAAGCGTAAAGGTGACAGAGCGTTTTCTCGAGTTGGTCCTATACTGTGGAATAACCTCCCACACTCTGTCAGATCAGCAAAGTCGTTGGCTGTGTTTAAGTCGTTGTTAAAAACCTACTTATTAGATGTAGCATGGGGGTCAGTCTGAAGTGGCTTGGCCCTTTGTGTGAAAGTGATATAGTATGTAGCTGTCTCCTGTCTTATGTTTACATTCTATTGCTTGTTTGTATGTAATTTTTAATTGTTTTATTCTACTGTTTGTGAAGCACCTTGGGCAACGCCTGTTGTATTATGTGTGCTATATAAATAATAAAAAACAAACAAAAAAAACAATTATATAATAGTTTAGCAATACATTTAATTGTTCTATTTAACTCTTTACTAATATTTTACCCGCTCATATTAGGAAGCTATGTCGCTCAGAGGTCCTCACGCCTTGTTTAATGTGGGTCTCACGATCACAATCTCGCCAGCTTCGGTCACTAAACAGAGGTAATTGCTATATACCTGAGATCGGTCGCATTCACGCTTACACAATCAAAGATACTTTGGTATAGCCCCCGTGATTGCATACACTTGAAATTAAAGTAAAGTTTACTTCAGTAGAGGTATGGCCACTACTACAGATATAAGTCAACCAACTTTACTTGTCTTATAATAGCTTTGGATTGGCCATGCCGTGGTTTCCCACGTACACTTATCTAAAGTAACATTAAATTAAAACAGAGGGAAGACACACCTAGATTTAGGTTGGTCAAGCAGCACTTTTGCTGCCCTAAAGGCAAATTCACTTCTTGTCTTTGCAAAACACGTACACTTGAATTAGCGCCAAAATATTAGTCGTCACTAATCTGACGCAAAACTTGCGGTAACATAAGAATCTGTTTAATTCAGCTCTCTCAGGTGTGATGGGTTTGATTTCAGAGCTGAAGTCAGGATGAGACTCTGTTTCTCTGTAATACTGCAATCACTCAGACTGAAGACAGAGAAATAACAATAGTTCACATCTATGATGATCATCTTATTGAAGAGCTACAGCAGCATTTAGTTTCCAATAGTCTGTTCTGAAACCCAGTCACACTAGTTCTGTGTGCTGGAAGACACTGTTTCTTCTCTTTCATTTTCAACTATTTATTTGACGTCTCTCTTCTTTATTCTCTGTTGAAAAGGTAGATTTCTGCATGTACACAATCAGTACATTGTATCAAATGCTGAAAAAATTAAATAAAAATCTAGATAAAAACACATAAAAATGTGAGAAATAGGGGAAACCCAGAAAGTGCACTGCTATAAACAATGAAACATAAGCCCTGCTGTCTTCAAATAAATAAACTTAAGTCACACTGTAATTGCTGTACAGTATAATGATACTAACTCTAGTTTCTCCAGCTTGAATTGTGGGTTCATCAGTAGATCACTGAGGTTTTTCACTCCAGAGTCTCCTAGTTTATTCCAGCTCAGGTTCAGCTCTCTCAGGTGTGACGGGTTTGATTTCAGAGCTGAAGTCACATCAGAACAACCTTCATCTGGCATATCACAGGAGCTTAAACTACATTAGCAGAGAGAGAGCAGAAAAGAAAAATCTTTATTCTGTAAAGTCACATCATCTTCATCAGCAAATCAACAGAGGAAGAGAGATCTTCATCTTTATTTCACCAGATCACAAAATACTAAGGTGAAAATGTTTACACAAATATAATGTGAAGATATTGTGTATAAAGTGTTTTAGTTTAAACTATTGAATTGATTTTAAGCATTTTGATTCTTGTATGTGAATGTGACTGACCTCAATCTCTCCAGTTTACAGTGTGAATCCTTCAGTACGGCACATAAGTGCTTCACTCCTGTGTTTCCTAGTTTATTCCAGCTCAGGTCCAGCACTCTCAGGTGTGATGGGTTTGATTTCAGAGCTGAATTCAGGATGAGACTCTGTTTCTCTGTAATACTGCAATTCCACAGACTGAAGACAGAAAGATAAAAGAAAAATAATCAGATTTATGATGATCAACTAACGTGTTTAGCTTCATCCAGCAGACTTTTGCTGACAAATAAACAGGGATATCCAGGTTCAGGTAACACAGAGAAAGACTACACATTGTTCATTTAAATATACTACCAACATTGTAACAATACAAAGGTTGTCTTGATCTATGTATGTTAGTTTACACATTCATTTCACATCATTTTTAAAGGGCCATGAAACCCCCTAGAACACATTTTTTGAGATGTGAACAGATATGTACAGGCTGCACATCACTGAAAATAATAAGTATTACAAATGAGAGGAAATTGGTTATTTGTATTATTGGTTTTTCTGAGCAATTTGGTTCTTCCGGGCTGAAAAGTAAAGTGGAAGCGACGTCATGGTATCTGAGGTAGAAGTGTGCTTTCGGAGCGTGTGATTGGCTGAATTTGAGGTTGAAGCATGCTTTTGGAGCGTGTGATTGGCTGAACGTGAGGTGGATCATATAGTTCATATATGGACCAGAGCAAGCGCTTTTTATGTTTTTATGGACATATTTCATATACTCTAGTGCTCTAAACATGAACCAGCACCACTCTTCTTCAAATTAAATATATGTGCAAATAAAGACACTGATAGAGCCGTACATCTGATCATGAATGATACACAGAACACAATGATGTAGACGACAATTAAAAGAACAATGGACAAAAAAGTAACTATGTCTTTATTATTTCTGTGTTAACCCCCTGAGGTCTACGGTATCGCCGGCGATACCAGCTCGCTTTTTTTTTATTAGTGTAAAAGAAACTCATAAATACTCTGTTGACTTTGATTTTCCATAGGAGTTTCATACATCAATCGATTCTGTTAAATGTGTATTATTTTTGTGTATACTCACAATAAAAACAAAGTGTTGTGCTTTTTGCCAAATAAAGAAAAATAAACACGAAGCGAGTTCTGCCTTCTCTCTGCCAGTGAAGTCCATTCTGAAACGCGTCCGAAAATTAACAATAACTCAGCGAATACTCAGTCAAACAGACATACAGACACACAGGCATGAAGCTTGAATTCTCTTCTTTTAAATGAAGTAATTTATATAAAAAGCTAATATTCTCATCTTGTGAAATCTGTATTTAAAGAGAGCGATTCCAGTCGAGCTCATCTCATCTCATTACGTTATAATCGGCCACGCCCACGGAGAGCGCGCGCTATTCAAACGCAAATGGCTGAGGCAATCCTGTGAACGCCCCCATCAGCTCGAGAAAACACACAAGTTTATTTAGATCATTGTTTACACCGTCTTGCAGCGCTGTGAGGAATAATACTAATGGAAAATGTCCCTCAGAAGTGCGGGTATATCGAGGAGCGAGCTGAGGAATACTGTAAGTTTTTTCCTTCTCACGTGAATTTCTTCACGTGGGTTTCTGTTTATGAATGAATAAACGGCAGAGATGCGCGCTGTTTACCACAGCTGGCAAAGACAGTTTAAATTTAAATCGCGTGTGTGAATGAATGATGATGTTTTAGCAAACTGCATTGCTATACTGAGATAAGTAAACATCGACTGAATGTTGAAATAAAATGTAGGCTATTTGTATAAGCAACGTATTAAACTGCAAATTAACAATATGCCCTAATATTTCATGAAAACAACGTTACAGTCAGACGAAATATGAAAGACAACATTTTGTTGACTAGATTTGGGTACAGTTTTTACTGTAGAATATACTGCCACATCAAATAAGCTTTTGTTTAGCAATTTCTATATATAAAATACTATTTTTGTCAAAAATAAAGTCATCAACTAAGATGTTAGCTGTGCCAATGTTGGTTATATTCAAACTAATGAATACATAGATAAAATGTAGGCCTATAGGCCTAATCATTTTTTTTACAAAGAAAGAGTACACTTGAAATATTGTTGAAATTGTAATTATTGTTGTAATTGCAACCGTTTTAATAAAATAGCAAAACATATTTACAAGATAGATGTAAGCAAAATCTTAAATGGTCAATATAAGTCTTCTTCTAAATATATCTTTTGTCCTTGCATTGTGGCTCAGTCAGTGTCACACCTGAGTGAATGGCTAATTATGCAGAGTGGGTGTATTCTAAGGTGTAAACCACTCCTCGTTCACGCCCCCTCGCATATTGGCTTTCCAAGCAAAACCTGTTTTACATCAATTTAAATCAATGTATGGTTTTATGTGAACGATAAAGCAAGACTATTTTCACATAATTTTGAAGAAAAAACTATAGGCGACGACATCCATTAGTCAAAAGTCTTATTGCCACATATTTAGTATGTGTTTTGTGGCCTTATTTCAAAAACTTTAATTTTTAGTTTTTTCGATAACCATGCATAAACATTATTCTCTCAAAAATGAAAACATGTACATACATGTGGCTCACATATTATTGTAGTCCTGTTTGTGCTATATAGAGTGAATTTACACCTTTGCCATTAATATGTTTATAAGCAACTGAAAAAAGCACAAATGTCAGAGCATGTCAGAACACCCCCAGGGCCCAAAAAAACGCTCAGACTCCAGAGGGTTAAACTGATGCGTGTCGTTTGTTCAGACTCAGAGACTATAGTGCTCATAAATGTAATGCAAATATTATTAGATCTTTTAAACATTCTTACACAATTCTCCCTCGTTCTTGTGAGTGTGTTATATAGGGTTATATTTTTTAAATGCATCAAGGTGCCTTCAGATCCTTTATTTTTTTTTTTCTCTGCAGTCATATTTTAATATTCATGTGTCTGTATAATGAGTGTGTTGCAGGTCTGTGTTTTATTTGTTGTTGTCTCCCCTTTTCCCGCCCTCTACACTCCCACTTTTCCACAGCTTTACACGCACATTTCCTCAGACTTTCCAGCTCTGAGATGTGAACGACCAGCTAAAACAGGGGGTTTCATGACACTTTAAGGTTCTTTCGTGTCAATGTAGACTGGGAAGATTTTAAAACGAGCCGTTCATTCATAAATACACAAGATCGCTGTGAAAATGCAGACCGGAAGTCAAAAGACAACGAGCGCAGCTGAAAAGAGGCTATATATGGTCTATATCAGAGATGGGAAGTAACGAAGTACAAATACGAGCTGCGTCGAGACGCGGTGGGAACGCCCTGCGTGATTGCGTCGTGAAGCACATGTATAATCAGTCCAATGGAAAGACGAGACGGCATAGGCGGGTGACGTCATCGACCAGGAAACTATAAGGCAGCCCAGCTGACACAGATCGCGTTAGCTTCTGTGCCTTCAGCAAGCGATCTGTGTATTCTGTCCTTGTCATATTTATTGTTGTCTGTCAAGTTGCAATATATATATATTATGGCAAAAGAGAGCAAGCAAGCGTTGTGTTGTTCCCTACCCACGTTATATCACGGGTGGGGACACACACTTCAGCAGCTTTGTGTTGCTTGTTTGGGAGTGGAGCATGCCAACAGTCAGTTCTCGAGGGGGCTGACTGTGAGCATTGCGAGAAGCTGTCCGTGAGGACGCTCCGCTCCCGCCGGCTGTTCTTCGAGGAGGACGGTTCGGTGCGCGCGCCCCGAGGCGCGGGTCCCGCTGCTGCCGAGGCACGGCGTCGACGCGCATCTCGGGGATCGCAAATGGTTCTAACAAACACCTGTTAGATTCAGTGCTTTATCTCGGGGAGAAGCACGCTCTGCGGTTTCTCCTCCCCGGGATGAGGCACTCATGCTGCGATTTCCAGTTCCGAGGAATTGGTATCGTTAGTGTTTTTGTTTAAATAAATAAATAAATAAAAAATCAAAATAAGGCAGATGTTTATGAGTTTTCAATAAATAAATAAGTCAGCTTATAACTCTGTTGAATAAAGAGGAGCTTCTAAAAGGAGGTTTTATCTAGTGCTGTTGCTAAGTTAAATATTACTGGCCAGCCGAACATATATGAGAGTGAAAATATAAGGAAAACTATAAATCTCAGCCTCCTCGTCGGGGAGTGCCGTTTTTTCCCTATCTCCACACTGAGGTATCGAGATCGTGGAACAGTTTCTATTTATGTGTTTTATCCCTAAACTTCTACTATAGTAATGTTATGGGTATTAAGAATCATGGTATGACAGTGCCTCAGGTTAAAGAGACGCTTGCGAGCTATCTCGCTCCCGTGTTGGTGTCATCATAACCCCGACGTTACCCACCAGCCATCATAAATAATAGATAAATATTATTAGGCAGCACTGGTAGGTAAAGTATATAAGGACATGGATGAGTGTGAGGATGTAACAGCACTGACGCTATTCGAGAATTGCGTCGCGCAACAGATAAACTATACCAGGGAGGGACGGTTTCGAGAAATCGTTTCTCCTCGGCGTCCTCTGGGTGGCGACTCTCTGAGGAGGGTCGCAGCGCGGCCAGTTCGGTTGTTTCCTGCTGGTGGCCACGGAGTGATATATTTATATGTATATATATATATATATATATATATATGTATATGTTTTTTCTGATGTAAAGAAAAAAGTAAGATAAAATATGTCTGTTCTTCTGGACGCTTCGCTTTCAAAAAACGAAGAAATAAACTCTTCAGCGGTGTTCCAGAGGTTTCTTCCTCACCGATCTAATGTTCCTGAGACTGCTGGGCGGGAGCAGTCTCAGCATACTTAAGCTCCTCGCAGCATAGAGTGCGGCAAACAGAGTTTCGCCATTCGGGCTCATCCACAATCGAGGGGGACCTGGGTGGCGGTCGCAGTCTAGCCAGTTAGAGATATGCAAGATCTGAGGACTGTTTTATCTCTAAAATAGCTTGGAAGAAGAAGCCCTGATGCCGAGGCTACAGGCTTCTGAGGGTGGTCCCCTCCGGGGTAGGGACGGTTTTGAGAAATCGTTTCTCCTCGGCGCCCTCTGGGGTGCGACTCTCTGAGGAGGGTCGCAATGCTGCCAGTTCGGGTTTCCTGCCGGTTCGCCGTTTCAGGACACCGAGGTGTCAGCGTCCCCAAACGATCCTCTGAGGAGGGACGTAGAGCAGTCAGTTCGGTTTCCCTGCCGGTTCGCCGTTTCAGGGCGCTGAGGTGCCTGCTTTTTCCAACGATCCTCCGAGGAGGGTCGTAGGAACAAAGCTAGTTAGAGATAGGCAAGATCTGAGGACTGTCGTTATCTCTAATAAAACTTAGAAAAGAAGTCCTGACGCTGAGGCTATCAGGCTTCTGAAGGTTCCTCCGGGGTAGGGACGGTTTTGAGAAATCGTTTCTCCTCGGCATCCTCTGGGGTGCGACTCTCTGAGGAGGGTCGCAGCGCTGCCAGTTCGGTTGTTCCCTGCCGGTTCTCCGTTCATGGCACCGAGGTGTCAGCGTCCCCATACGATCCTCCGAGGAGTTTGGTTGTTCCCTGCCGGTTCGCCGTTTTAGGGCACCAAAGTGACTGTTCAACCAAATCCAGAGGCCATTCTCGAGAGACTGGTTCCCCTAGTAGAATTTCTGGCAGCGTGGAAACTACTGCCACATATTTCTCAGTGGGTCCTGCACACTATAGAAAAGGGTTTCAGAATTCAGTTCGGTTCGCATCCGCCCAGATTTCTAGGGGTCCTCCCCACAGTGGTGGACCCCGAGCAGGCTCTGGTTATGGAGCAGGAAGTACTGACACTACTGCAAAAGGAGCTATAGAAGGGGTTCCTCCTCCCAGCAGACAGCCAGGTTTTACAGCCATTACTTCATTGTTCCGAAAGAGGAGCAGGGGTTGCGTCCTATTCTAGACCTGCGTCAATTAATCAGCAGGTTTCAGAATCTCAAGTTCAAAGTATGCTTACGCTAAATATGATTGTGTCACAGACTCAGTCCGAGGACTGGTTTGTCACAATAGACTTGAAGGACGTGTACTTCCATGTATCTATCCATCCTCATCACAGGAGGTTCCTGAGGTTTGCTTTCGGGGGCGAAGCATATAGTATCAGGTTCTTCCCTTCGGCCTAGGTTTATCACCCCGCACCTTTACAAAATGCGTGGATGCAGCTCTGGCTCCTCTGAGAGGGCATTCGCGTATTGAATTATCTCGACGATTGGTTGATTTAGCTCAGTCCGAGCAGATGGCAGTTCGGCATCGAGATGTCGTTCTGTCTCACATAAAGAGGTTGGGGTTGCGGCTCAACTCCAAAAAGAGTGTGCTCCTTCCAGCTCAGAGGACCACTTTTCTGGGTGTTTTATGGGATTCGACAATATGCAAGCACGTCTGTCTCCTGCACGTATTTCTGCGATTCTCACAGCCGTAAATGGGGTAAAGCTAGGCCAGTCACTCACTGTGAAACAGTTTCAGAGACTGTTGGGGCTCATGGCAGCTGCATCCAACGTAATCACTTTTGGCCTTCTGCACATGAGACCTCTGCAGTGGTGGCTCAGGACCAAGGGGTTTTCTCCGAGGGGAAATCCGTTTCGCATGATCAAGGTCACGCGGCGATGCCTTCGTGCCTTGGTCATGTGGAAGAAACCTTGGTTCCTCGCCCAGGGCCCAGTGCTGGGGGCTTCTTGTCGACGCGTAATGCTTTCGACAGATGCTTCCCACAGGATGGGGGCGGTCATGAGTGGCCGCTCGGCGATAGGTCTTTGGGACCATCAATGTTCTTGGCACATAAATCGGCTAGAAATGATGGCGGTATTTCAAGCTCTCAAATACTTCCTGCCAGACCTGAGAGGTCACCATGTGCTTGTCCTTCTGGACAACACTCTGATGGTCTCGTATATCAGAGCAGATATCCTGTTGAGGCAGGGGCTGAGGCCCGGGGAATGTAGACTTCACCCCGAGGTGGTGGTGCTCCTTTGGGAGAACTTCGGTCAAAACTCAAGTCTACCTTTCGCATCGTTTTATACAACGCATTGCTCTATGTGGTTCTCCCTGACGCATCCAGCTCTGCTTGAACTGGATGCAACATATTAGGTGTGGTTGAGGCTACACCTGTACGCATTTCCCGATATCTTTGCTCCCGGGAGTTACTCTCATCCGGAGTTATGGATACTGTGGGCTCGGCCTCTGAGGGGGCCCAGCTCATAGATTCAGGTCTCTCGACTGAGGTCGTGGAGACCATACTCCAGTCTAGAGCTCCCTCCACGAGAATACTGAATATGCATTGAAGTGGAAACTGTTCTCTGCTTGGTGCAGAGAACGCCTTCTGAATCTTGCTATCTGCCCTATGGTACAGTACTTGATTTCTGCAATGAATGTTTCTTTGCTGGGTTATCTCTGAGGAGAGATCCTTATTTCATCTTCTCCGTGGTACATGAGGCTGAGGCCTGCACGCACTTGGATTTGCACCTGGTATGGTGATAGTCTTTCCTCACCCCTTGCCGGGTTGTATTCCTAGGTCCCTACTAAATTTGTGGGTCATTTGTGCTGCAGGCCTTCTGTCCTCCACCTCCAGATCAGGAAAACTTAATCTGTTATGCCCTGTCCGGGCTTTGGATGCTTATGTCCACAGAGCTGCCCTGTGGCGTATATATAAGAGCACTTATTTGTCTGCTTCGGGTTACCTAAGATAGGTTGCCCTGCATCTAAACAGATAATGAGCAAGTGAGTAGTTGAGGCTATCTCACTTGCTTATGAAGCGGCCGGACAGCCTTCTCCTTTGGCTGTCCCGGCCCATTCTACCAGGAGTATGGCTGCCTCTAAGGCTTTACTATCAGGAGTTTCACTCTATGACATCTGTAATGCGGCAGGCAGGTCCTCACCGCTTCCATTTGTTAGATTTTATGACTTGACCTAGGCTCCACTCCAGGGCCTAGGGTGCTTGTTTCCTAGTGTGCGCATGGTCTTCATACAGAACAGGCATTTGTTATATGACGTAGTGGGTAAAGGGTTCCCACCGCGTCTCGACGCAGCTCGAGTTCTCTTGAAAGGGAACGTCTCAGGTTACGTATGTAACCCTGGTTCCCTGAGAGGGAACGAGACGCTGCGTCGCCTTGCCATACTCCCTGCATGCCTGTGATCGACTTGCTTCAGGCTTTTTCAGAAGCTAACGCGATCTGTGTCAGCTGGGCTGCCTTATGACGAGAGACGTCATAGGCGGGTGACGTCATCGACCAGGAAACTCCTGGTCGATGACGTCACCCGCCTATGACGTCTCTCGTCTTTCCATTGGACTGATTATACATGTGCTTCACGACGCAATCACGCAGGGCGTTCCCACCGCGTCTCGACGCAGCGTCTCGTTCCCTCTCAGGGAACCAGGGTTACATACGTAACCTGAGACGATTTTTCAGATATTTTTACTTTACCATTTATTTTTGTGCTGACTTTTTACTTTTACTCCTTACATTTTAACATGAATATCGGTACTTTCTACTCCTTACATTTTACAAAATTGGCTCGTTACTTTAGTTTCAAATAATTTCAGTGGAGTTACCATTATTATTTTTCACATCATCAATCCTTCGCTGGGAGTTTGATTGACAGGCGATCTGACCAATCATAATCTGCCATTTTGTCCGCCAAAGCAGTCAGGAGAGTTAGTAGATTAACATGGGAGGATTTAAACTTGAAAAACAAAGTGTCTTTTCGCGTAAAAACAACATTCCTTCTTACAGGCGCGCTGGAAGCTGTTTCATGCGAGGGGGGCTGAGTGCTGGTTTGGAAAATATGTGACATCATTATGTTGTGGCTGACGACAAGACATGAAATTTCACTGTACTGTATACGTGTTGTATCCATTAAAGAAAACATATTTAGTTTCATATTTATGTTTAAATATTATAGGCTAATGTTATTTTTTAATTTAATCAATGTTGATTATTGAAAGTGAGCATGCAGCATTAGAAAGACATGATACATCATGGGCTGCACAATATGTCTGGAGACATGGAGTGGGTAAGACATGGTTTTGACCACTTCATTGAGTTTAGTTTTGTAGAAAGACTCTTTTTAAAAGATTTCATTTTGTATTAATTGTATCTTAATTTTGATCAATGTTTTATCAACCAATTGCCTGTATTTAATAAATAAGAAGCAAACATATAGCAGACAATGTAATAAGGCGCCAGCACGATCACTTACTTGCATTGCACGTGAACTGGAGGGCGCCGAAACTCAGCTTGTGCCAAGTAATAGAATATAGGCTATCTATTATAGAAAGCTTGAAATGTCTACTTTTTAACGGAACTATTCAAAACGAAAATAAATAGGCTACTCTCTGATTATGTAATCCATATGAAATGTGCATTTCTCTCTGGCGTTCATGGCGAGTCCGCATCGTCAACTTCATCTTTGCAGCGACACAGAAAGCACCAGTTTATTAATAAACAATTAAATGTCTCCTTGCTATTTTTGACACATTCATTATCATTACTTTTGCCGGTTCTTTGTGGCAAGCTTTATGCGTGCGGTCGTGCGCTTGAGTAAGGCTAGATTACGTAAACGCTCATTATCCTGTATAGCCTATTTAAGTAATTAAATTAATATAAAGGGGCAAATTTTCCACTAATGGCTTAACTGAACAACTACTAGTCG
This sequence comes from Leuciscus idus, assembly GCA_021554675.1. NCBI lineage: Eukaryota > Metazoa > Chordata > Actinopteri > Cypriniformes > Leuciscidae > Leuciscus > Leuciscus idus. Next base: position 42,459,031 of record CM038627.1, read on the forward strand.
ACTAGAAAAAAACTTTAGTCGGAGGCATCCCTTATTCCACGTTTTGGTACCAGCTGCCATTCTGGGTTGAGCGAGCGACCCTGACCGGATTGAGCGAGCGGAGCGGAATATTCAGAAATGCGCTCGATCTCCGCTCACATGCTCTGATCAGAACAAAGCATGACAAATTCAAACTTTATTTAATTTTCTCCGTAGCTTGAACACTCACTACCTTAGGCATTAGAGCGTTAGTTAACGCTGTCCATTGATGCCCACTTTATTTCACATTTTAAGTACAATATTATGATAGTCCACAGCCCCCCACCAGGGGGTGCTGATGCTATGACGAGGCGGCTCCTTCCCGCGCTACTGCCTTCTTATGTTCATTAATGTTTATTTGATGCTATAAATTAACTAGAAGGAAGAGATGATCGGTTCACGAGCAGCTTTATCTGAGACTCTACAGCAATCTGTCACGACACATTAAAGAGCCACAAAACGGTATTATTTAAATTTCTTAAAAATTACTAAATTTGAAAGGTGAGAATTTGTTTCATATAAAAAATAACCTGGTCTGTCCTGTCTGTCAGCACCTTGTCAGTGTCCTCTCTGCTCCACGATGTATTTTTCACTGCGTGAGAACATGGTGTGGCGTGAGAGCGGTGTCGCTTGTCGGACATAGCAACTAAAGGGAATGGAAGGGAATGGTTTGGGACCGTTCGCAAAGACCGGTTCGCGAACGGTCAATTGGATGGGAATATACGTTGCACTTGACCCATCACTACAAGACGACTCGACAAATTCGGCGGCATTCATTCGCGGAAAAATCATTACATACATGTAGATTCCTTTATGTTAAGGGGAAGATTAAAAAGAGAAACTGGATCTGTGAATTCTCACAGAATCACAATTGAATTCACAATTGAATTAATATGTTGCTACTCAGTCAGAATCTCATTAACCTGGAGTCCCAGTCTCTGTCACAATAATCATATAGGCTATGTGATGTTTTAGACCAATTGGCAGACATCCATTTAAAATGTAAGCAATGGCATATAAAGAATTTTTTTTACAAATCCACTTAAGTTTCTTAGCTTGCACTCTAGTAACATTTGTGTGGTCCAGGTAGCTTTGCATAAAAAATGGTTGTCATTCGCAAGGCTACTTTTACTTTTATACATTAAGTAAATTTCCAAGCCTGTACTTTGTTACTTTTACTTGAGTAAAGAAGTTAAATCAGTATTTCTACTTTTACCGGAGTATTTTTTAACACAAGTATCTGTACTTCTACTTGAGTACGGCAAGTGAGTACTTTTGCCATCTCTGGTCAATATAATGAAGGTTGTGAAATAATTGCCTAATATTAACTCTACTTTGGTGCTGTAATGATATTGCACATCACCACGATAAACGACCTCATCTGAGCTGCTTCAGCGGACTAACAACACTCGTCAATGTCAAAATGTTTGAGATGGCCAATCAAATCAAAGTAGGCGGGCTTTATGTTCACAGAAGCTGCGAGTCGAGCGCGAATTCCAGCGCGACGCTTCACGACACGCTTCAGTTAACGCTCATAAAGTGTGAGATATGATGTAAGCAGTGAAACTAAACAGCTGTTTTATGATAGAAATTTTAAACAACCCACAGAAATAATCAGTTTGCAAAGACTATCAATCAAAGCTCAGCTTTGGGAAGGGAAGATATAGAGGTGAAGATAAGGAGACTGAGAGAAGAAGAAAGAGAGAAGGTGATGGAGATGAGAGAGGAAGAGCAGGTATTGCACACTGTGCCCAGGGTGAGATTATCATTATTACAATGGATTCATATTTAACACAGATATATGTTCTTCGCTATTACAGAGGAAAATATAATCTCAATTTAACAGCACAAGCACATATTAAATATATTTCCATAATAGTATTACTGTATAAATATATATCTGTATACCTCGAATGTGTTTGAATATTTCACCAGTATCAGCACTGGGACTTTTCACTGTATTACTCCACTTGTCTGTGTTTGCGCAACTTGCATCATTAAGCCAGTAGGGGGCGACACGTGACTGTCTTTATGAGTGAGCAATGGTTAAATTAATTAATTAACTGATTAGTCCAAAAACATTGATTAATTCAGGAAAGAAACAAGTTGCTGAAACTGATCTTTGATGTTCATACATATTGCTCATATGCCTCTGGACACAGAAGGATTGCATTGGCGTTTGATCGAAATGTAACATCTATGCAAAATAATCATTGAATCATTTCTCATTCCTGTTTGGAATAAGTGATTGTGTTTTGTCAACAATAAGCATAACATTTCTGCATTTCAATTTTGTAGTGTGGATCATTCATTGCAACATTTAACCTGATTTTCATGTCTAAGAATCTGTTTTCTGCTTGACAAATAATTTATGCTACTGTCCACTGACATGCTTTCAAAGCTATTGATATAAAACATTTTTGTCCGTCAAACACCTTAAATTGCACATGTGTAGATCAGGAAAATCTAAATTTCCTCCGAACCCCCCTAGCAACATCAATTCTGGGACCTCAGTTTTCACTGGTTCACTGGTTTGAAGCGTTAGTCTAAGCGTGCAAGCGTGTAGTTTCGAAACAACAAACGCTGGAAAAAAACTCAGGCCAAAAACTGCATAAAAACACCTTGTACCAACCCATTACAATTGTTTTATTGAAAGTAAAATTTATCAAATGCTATTAACTAATCATCTAATATGATTAAATATCAAGTGTCTGTATAATGTGTGCTCTTTTATCAATTTTCAGTGCTTGTTTTGTTTATTTTATGGATGGCTCAGCTAAACAGGCCAATAAGAAACTACTAACTACTATTATTCATTTTAATTATACTAATGTCTAATTGACCGTTCGCAAAACCCCACCCTCGAACGGTCCTCGTCCAATCCTAGCTCAGCAACTGTAACTAAGGAGAAGGACCCCCGTCAAACATTGCGATTTCAGCACATGGTGAAACGATGCGCCTATGGCACCTGCAAGTCTGACACCAGGTACCCCAAAAGTTTAGAGAGAGGGGTAGTTTTTTTTCGCCTTTCCAAAACCCAAGACCCAAGCGGAAAGATGCCGACAATGGATTAAGCAGTGTGGGAGACCTCACTCACAGCTAAATGCCTCGAAGATTAACCCTCTGAGGTCGAGAAACGCGCCGACGCGTTTTGCTGGATTTTTTTACATAGCAGCAACATAAACTTAAATTACTCCGTCATTTATGGTTATACATAAAAAATAAATATAAAAAAATAATCTGTGATATTTCTATCCTTTTGTATGTGTCCACTTACAATCAAATCAAAACATTGTGCTTTTGTAAAATAAAGAAAATAAACAGGGTGTGCGTTCTGCCTCTCCGTCGCGGTGAACTTTTTTTTCTTGAGCACGTCTATAAACTGAAACAAAACTCAGCGAATACTTGTCACACATTTATGAGCCATATACCTTTATGCACATTTAAGTGTGTACTTTTAAATGATCGGATTCAAACTGAAAACAAATATTCTCTGTTTAAGTAATTTGTATAAAACCGACAGGATGTCCAGTATCTCAAACGCTTGCTAATTACTTTTTAATTCGACACGCCCACTCGCGCAAAAGTGATTCACATGCAAATCTCCACATGGAACGCGAACGCCCTCGTTACCTCAAACACAAAACACCAAAAAACTTCACAAGTCTCTGCTTTTCGTCGAGTTTGGAAGACACGTCTGAGCTTACATTGGATTTACCCCCAGAAGAAGAAGAACGCGATTTGAAGACAAGAAAGATGTAAGGTAAGAAATTCTTACTTATTAGTTTATGGTATTGTTGCATAAACTTCACATTGCAGTTGAACTGTTGCTAGATATATGGTTAATATTATACTATTTAGACCCGTGTTTACTGTTAAATACTGTTTGTGGATATCTGCTCAAACATAGATATGTATAACCATAATGTTTAATATTTTGGAGCGCGCTGTGCGTTTGAATGTATCATATTTTGGAGCGCGATTGCGTTTGAAAGGAAAAATGCACCAAACATTAGGCTTTATGTTTTACTATTATCTCATTTCATATCATCATAACGAATGGAAACATTTGAAGTAACATATGATAATCAATATATTTTTCTCTAGCGTAGTTGTTCTTGAAATCTTTTGGAAGATTTAATTTATTGTTATTATTTTATGCAGCACTGCGTAGCCTATGCCTACAAGGCACAACAAACCTGGTGTTCATTATATATTGTTGGAAATGTGTGTGTGTGTGTGTGTGTGTGTGTGTGTGTGTGTGTGTGTGTGTGTGTGTTCTGTGAATTTTAAAAAGAAATTTTAACCAGAAAAATCTAAAATCTATTCCCAAAATCGTGCAGCCCTATAGTTTCTCTTGATATCAGTATGTTCACAGTTTTTTCTTTTTCTTTCAGGGACCAGATGCAACTGAATCCTGCTGACTTCAACATTCACATGAGTCTCTGTACATGAACATGGTAAAGTGAAAATCAAACACCTTGGAAATGAAAGGTATGTACAATGTTTTTAGGAATGGCACAAAGGTCTCTCTCTTTGGATCATTGTTTTCAATGTGCTCTTGTCATTTGTTGTGTATTTTTGGATTATGTTGTGTTGTAAATAAATCCAAACAATCTAAAAGCCATTCTTTTTTAAATCTCCTCATTCTTTGTGCAAGGTTGCTCTGAATGACAGGGCCTGATCGCTCCTAATAGGGCAGTTAGGGGAGTGTCTTTGTCTTTCTCAGGTGTTGAAGGCTTACATATTCATGAGATGATCACGCCTTTTCGCATAAGGCTTTTTCACACAAAACACGTCTTAGAAATTTAAAATCAATATATTGTCTTATCTGAATGAGCAGTCAGGGTGATTTTCACATAGTTTTGGAGCAAATATTCTAGGCTACGTCATACAATTTTCAAAAGTCTTGTGAAGAAATAATCAGTATGGGTTTCATGGCCTTATTTCAGTGAGAATTTTTTTTTGTATTTTCACAAACCATGCATAAATGTCATTATCTCAAAACTACAAACTTTTACATACATGCTGCTGATATATTATTGTAGCAGAGTTTGTGCTGAATACAGTGTAATTAGACTTTAGCCATGAAAATGTCACAAGTAACAGAAAAAAACACAAATGTCAGAGCATGTCAGAACACCTCCAGGGCCAGAAAACAGCTCAGACCTCAGAGGGTTAAAGGGATAGTTCACCCAAAAATGAAAATGCTGTCCTCATTTACTCACCCTCATGTTGTTCCAAACCTGTATGATTTCCTTTCTTCTGCTGAACACAAAAGAAGATATTTTGAAGAAAGTCGGTAACCAAACGACTGATGGACCCCATTGACTTCCATAGTAGGAAAAAAAAAATACTATGGAAGTCAATGGGAACCAGCAACTGTTTAATTAACAACCTTCTTTAAAATATCTTCTTTTGTGTTCAGCAGAAGAAAGGAAATTATACAGGTTTGGAACAACATGAGGGTGAGTAAATGATGACAGCATTTTCATTTTTGGGTGAACTATCCCTTTAATAAACATACATATGTCAGCGTATATAACATATATAAGCGTCAGTCACGCCCGTTTTACATATGAAGAGTTCAGATGCAAAAGCCTCTAAGTGCCATCTGAAATTTTCTTCTAGAATGATCATTTTTATCAAGCTCGTATTTTTAAGTTCAGTAATTTCACTTAAATGACAATTAATAGGTCATTTTCATTGCCATTTAAGTGAAATTACTGAACTTAAAAATACGAGCTTGATAAAAATGATCATTCTAGAAGAAAATTTCAGATGGCACTTGGAGGCTTTTGCATCTGAACTCTTCATATACTCCGTAGTCCGTAGTGTGTATGCGGTGCGTTTTTTTTTTCCGCACCCATGTTAACAGGTAAAGCTTTCATACTGCACGCGGTTGATGCTGCAATCGTTTCCGCACCGAATCTATTTTTGCTGTGCTGCACGCGCTGAATTAAAGTGACAGCGCATGGTTCTTGGTCAAAATGAACACAGATTGACATGAAAATATAATAATCTCACCATAAATGCATTTAATAAAATAAAATGTAGTAATCTCACCATAGCCTAAATGTATTTTTGGACTTGCAGACTTGGAGGAGTTTAGTTTGCACACAAGCACACACACGACTTGTTTAAATACATTTATATTGTTAATAAATAACAATAAATTGTTGTTGTACCAGCAATATCTTCAAGTTTTGTTTTTCACTGTAGAAATCTCAAATGTCATGATTTGCCAATGCAAGAGAGTAGCCTACCGGTACCTTTTCCCCCCACTTCAAGCACTGGCCTCGATTGTTGTAATATTCCCGTCTTTGCTTATTTGAACATTTTGAACATATCCCTCCACTGCATATTGCAGCCCTTTCTGTCGTGCCCTGCCTGGAGGATATGTCTGCTGCATTACTCCAAAACCAATCACTTATACCAATAGGTATGGAGCTCAACCCAGCCATGGCTATGTGTCTGGTTCTCAATTGTTTGACGGGCGTAATAACAATAACTAGGGGGCGTGGCTTTTGCGAACGGTCAATTAAAACGTCTACAAATGTATAAAACTGATCAGAGATCAGGTTAAACCCACAGACACTTGTTCAATCTCAGTAAATCTGCATGATTCATGGGTTCACAGAGATCATCGCCCCCCAGTGGTGAACCATTGACATTTCCAAACGTTTCGAAACAGTTATGACGTAACGAAGCCTTGTTTACTGAAATCATGTGACTTTGGCAGTTTGATACACACTCCGAACCACTGGTTCGAAACAAAAGATTCGTAAAGGTTTCGTAGCTTCATGAAGCGTGTTTCAAAAGCGCCCATCACTAGCGTTCAGTGGATCTTATTACAGGCAGATACTGATCACAGACTTTTAAAATGTTCTTGTTCAATTTTTACAAGTTACAGTATATGCTGCACCAAAATTAGACATTTTACATTTTGTGAAATACAAACATTGAATTGAAAGCAGTTATGCACATTTCTGATTCTGATGTCACAAACTCGTTCTGCCTCTACAGTAACTGAAATAATTATTGACCCATGATCAAACTGTCTGTCTTAACCAAATATTTCAAGCTTATCACGTTTTAATTGTGTTTTTAATTTGCTATTTAATTTTATTACTTTAAATTGTTGTGGCTCTGTGTGACTCTGAGGAAAAAACTGCTCTGACTCAAACAAGTGAAGAAATATTATCATCAGCTATTACTACTAAAAGTAAAGTAATATTGTAAATAAATGAGCAATACTCACGTCAGTGTGTTGAGTTGACAGTGTTTATCCTGCAGTAGAGCAGCGATCTGATTCACTTGTGTGTCTCCTAGTTCATGTTCACTCAGATTCAGCTCTTTCTGGAGTAACGGGTTTTTACCCACAACTCTATTCACATACTGACAGGCTTCCTCTGCAGCAGGACTCAAAAACCTGCAGAAGAGTCAATTCAGTTCTCAAATAAATGTCTGTTGCATTACAAAAAAAGATTGATACGATAAAATGTTTTTTCTTTTTCTTTGAACATTTAAATACACAAATAAATATAAATTTAAAAGAAACTAGAGCGACACTCAGTCCTAAAGCAAACTCATAAGAACAGAAATGTCTAGAGTTCTCAACGGGTCGGGTCGGCCCGACAAACCCGACAGCAAATGACCGAAACCCGAAAGCAAATGACTCGGGTCGGGTCGGACCTTGGGCTTAATCTTTTCCGCTCAGTAAAAAAAAAAAAAAAACATTTATTAATCATCGCTGCTGTTCACCGTAAAGAAAGTCTGGCTGCTGCGTGCAACGTGCATCATGGAGAGGGGCGGGGGGGCAGACCTGACGCCGCTGCGTGCACGCCTTTAGCCTGTAGAAGAAGATGGAGTTGGTGAAAAGTACACTTGCCGCAGGTGAATTCACAGTCGCTACTACAGCCTATTTATATATTTAAAGTTTATTGTTTCAGTTGTTTGTATTGTTAAAAGGCGTGAACATTAAAGGTTGATTTGAATTCGCGTCTGCTGGTCATGATAATACGTGTATCAGAAAAAAAAATTCCGACGCGGCGTCGGGCCGCGGGCCGGGTTCGGCCGGATAATTCATGTTGATGTGTCGGGTTACATCGGGTCCGGGCTTTAAAAGCCAAGTCGGGTTGTAATTTTCAGGCCCGTTGAGAACTCTAGAATTGTCTCACAGAGCAGAAGCACAAAAATTCACTAGATCATGGTTTTCAGTATGAATACAGAGTGTGAAATTAAGATCTTTCTGGCTTTTAAGCAGGAGAAGTGAGAAACGTCAGCACAGAAAAAAACTGGCTTGTAAAACTGCATGTTTGTGAACATCTGGAGACTCATAGACCTGCTGTAGAGAGATGCAGTGAATCTGGGCTTGATGGAAAACAACTGTGTTCAGAAAACTATTTCACTAAAATGTTATCTAGAATTTTGATGAGAAGTGTGCACAAAAATAAAATTGTGCAATTCAATTATCAAGGTATACTCCAGAATAGCAGCCCATATACTGACCCATAATGTCTATTTGACCTTTAGCTCGTATCACAGCTAAACTGTGTTGACGTTTATCATCATCATGACAGAACCTGCAGCATCTGATCTGATCTTGATCATTTTGATGCAGCTAATTGTCAAGCTAATTGTATAGCTAAAATAATATATTAGTTATGAATATTTAGCCTCCATATAACTAATTTAGTTAATTATTTGATCCCATCTCACCTCAGTGTCTTCAGTTGACAGTCTGGATCCTGTAGTAAATCATTCAGCTTCTTCACTCCTGATTGTCCAGGATCATTTCCTGTGAGATCCAGCTCTATCAGGTGTGAAGGGTTTGATCTCAGAGCTGAAGCCAGAGCTTTATAACCTTCTTCTGTCACACTGCAGTTAGAGAGTCTAGAACAGGAATGAAAGCATTCAGCTGATTAATCAGTTAAACCTGAACAATATAAATCCTTAAACTTGAATTTTATTTTGTTTTTTGTACAAATGCATTGAAATTTAGATGCAAAAACTGACAACTAAATATGGAGGCAAACAAAAGGCACAGAAATCTTTAATATGTTAGACATCAACATCACTTTCGAGATGACAATTATTTAAAACTGTGTAAGCCCGTTTATCGGTCCAAATGGGGGTTTCCGCCAAACGGGTGAAGGTCTCTACGTGTTACTGTCTTTCCACGTGGCAAAGTAATTTAATTCCATTTAAGCTTTTATCTGACTCCATTTTATATCTGACTCCATTTTAAGTTAGACTGTCAATTGGTTATTGGTCAATTATATAATAGTTTAGCAATACATTTAATTGTTCTATTTAACTCTTTACTTATATTTTACCCATTCATATTAGGAAGCTATGTCACTCAGAGGTCCTCACGCCTTGTTTATTGTGGGTCTCACGATCACTATCTCGCCAGCTTCGGTCACTAAACAGAGGTAATTGCTATATACCTGAGATCGGTCGCATTCACGCTTACACAATCAAAGATACTTTGGTATAGCCCCTGTGATTGCATACACTTGAAATTAAAGTAACATTTACTTCAGTAGAGGTATGGCCACTACTACAGATATAAGTCAACCAACTTTACTTGTCTGGTTTCCCACGTACACTTATCTAAAGTAACATTAAATTAAAACAGAGGTAAGACACACCCAGATTTAGGTTGGTCAAGCAGCACTTTTGTTTCCCTAAACGGAAATTCACTTCTTGTCTTTGCAAAACATGTACACTTGAATTAGCGCCAAAATATTAGTCGTTACTAATCTGACGCAAAACTTGCGGTAAAATACGAATTTGTTTAATCTACTTTCAGAGTCAGTCGGAATAAAATCAAATGTAACAATTTATTATGTCAGGTAAATGTATCATGCCAATTACATAATCAGTATAAAGATCAAAAATACAAAACATCAAATGCTCTGGAATAAAGAGAGAAGATGCGAACCTGACATTATAAATTACATGATGTGGAGTGCCTGCATACACTCTGCATCACGGGCTAATATGAGTTACAAATCGCCACGAGCCTTCTTCAGCATCTCCCTAAATACTCAGACCAAGGCAGAAACCTCTTTTCAAATGTAAACATGAGTTCACAGTGGGAATGTGCATTAATCACAGTCCCAGACTTTCTGGGGACAGAAGTTCAGGGAATGATGTTTAAATTGGGAGGTGATCAACTGAAGTGTGATCGTGTCTCGAATGGGGATGGTAATACAGCAAGAGAGTTCAATTGTTAATTTCCTTTGTTTGCTCAGAGAGTTGCCCTCTCTTCCAGTTCTTCCAGTTTATCCAGTCTTACAACTGTACAGGTCTAAAAGTCTGATCTGAATGATCCACAACAAGTAACCTGAAAATTGTTGGAAAATTTGAAAATTTAAGTTTGGCAATGGCCTAATTAATGTCCAGACTTCAACTCCATTGAAATGCTGTGGAAGTACGTGAAACACAGCTCATGCTGGAAAGTCTTCAAATGTCACTGAGCTGAAGCAGCTTTGTAAGGAGGAGTGGGACCAAAATACCTTCACAGTGGTGTAAAAGAAGTATTTAGTCGAGACTAGCTGCAAAGCTGAAAGCAGAATCAAAGATACGCAGCTCCCTGAAAAGCACTAAAATACATTAATCCTGTCACATAAAATATTGAGAAGTGATTTCTACCAGATATCGCCCTCAATTCTGTGGCAGATTTACCAGATCAAACAGAATCATCTGAATTCTGACTCAACACTAGGTATGCAAGTAATGATTACATCACTAAACAGGGATTAACCCCCTGGGGTCGGCTGTATCGCCGGCGATACCAGCTCGCTTTTTTTTTTTTATCAGTTCAAAAGAGATTCATTTTGCTCTGTTGACTTTGATATTACAAACAAGTTTCATACATCAATCGATTCTGTTAAATGTGTATTATTTTTGTGTATACTCACAATAAAAACAAAGTGTTGTGCTTTTCGCCAAATAAAGAAAAATAAACACGAAGCGAGTTCTGCCTTCTCTCTGTCAGTGAAGTCCATTCTGAAACGCGTCCGAAAATGAACCATAACTTAGCGAATACTCAGTCAAACAGACATACAGACACACAGGCATGAAGCTTGAATTCTCTTCTTTTAAATGAAGTAATTTATATAAAAAAAAAAATATTCTCTGTTTTAGGGGTGTCCCCGACTATGGATTTTCATAGTCGAATCAGATTCGTCAAGTCTTGCCTATAGTCGACTAATAGTCGAATCATGTGTATGGGGGCGGGGCTTTAACATTTCAAAGCCGCGATGTACAGAAAATCACACAAAGATATAGAAGAAAATGTATAAAAACATTTTGGATCAATAAAACTAAGAAATAACATAAATAACTCCAGAAAGGCCACACTGCAGACATGATTTACATTTCACATGCAAATCAAATTAAATCGGCAAAATTACCTGTGCGAGCAGGCTCTAAGTACAGCACAACATCGATGCACCGGAAAAATAAACAATTCATTTACGGAATTAAATTAGAACAGAATATACCTTTCTAATAAATAAAAATACAAAACGAAATAAATCAGAATCAAGTCACAAGATGAGGAGCAAATGTGTGCAAAATGCCTAAAGTGCAGGGGAACATATATTCAAAACACAAGCCAAATAGTTAGATTAGATAACCCTGACAGATCAATAAATAAAATTAAAATAAAGAAATTATTATTAAAATAACGATAGTAGCCAGAATTTTCTACTTTGTCTTTTTAACTGCAGAAACAACAATAAATGCTAAACTGGAGTCGCAGTCTTTTTAGCTAAAAATGTTCACAGCATCCACAAATCAAATTAGAACCGGCTGAAAAGTTTTGAAATCACTTGCACCACCTGATCGATAGAACAAATCCAGTCTTTCCGTCTGTGTCCGTTAGAGTCTTTTCAAATTGTGCGCGCGGATAAAATACATTCTAAAACACTTAACGTGAAAAACGTGTAACGACTTAATCTCCTAAAATAGTTAAATTAAAATATGAAAACGCTTTACTATAGGAGGAACGCATTGCGTTCATATTCTGGGTTCATCTGCTTATCTGCACATTGTATGGTTTCTTAATAAAGTGTGTACTGTGTACATTAAGCCACGTTAAAGTGCCTTTTAAGCGTTTTAAAAGCTTTTTTCAGCATTTTAGAATGTCCCGTGGAAAACCAACTTGTTAACGTTGGCCGGCAGAAGTGCGATCATGTTTTTCCTGATGCTAAATCCAGCCTTGGAGAATATCCTTTCTGATGGTGTACATCCACACTTTAGATTTTCTTATCCCAGACACTGTTAAAGATTTAAATCCTTGCCGCCAAGACGCTCCTCTGTCGGTCACGGATTGAAAGTGAAACTTAAATCTGTCACGGGGTGTTTGGATTTATTCACGCACGTTAAAAAATATTTATTAAAAGCTTCTTTCTTTGCACATTTTTATATACAGCATTATCATAATAGGCTGAATGTTAACGTATTGACAGAAAACCGGTAGTTCTGTGTGAAATCAGACATTGAGCGCCCTCATATAGCCAAAGTGGCATGATCCTCGTTTCATAACACCTCTGCGAAGATTCGACCGTGAGATCGGTATCGAATCAGGCTCCTCCAATCGAAGCATCGAATCTTCGACTATTCGGGGTCACCCCTACTCTGTTTATGTTATCTTTATGAAAAGAGAGAGATGTCAGTCGTTCTCATCTCAGCTCATTACGTTTTAATCTGCCCTGCCCACGGAGAGCGCGCGCTATTCAAACGCAAATGACTGAGACGATCCCATACAAACTGTGAACGCCCACATATCAGCTCGAGAAAACACATCAAGTTTATTCAGATCAGTGTACTTGTTTACACTGTCTCGCAGCGCTGTGAGGAATAATAATAATGGAAAATGTACCTCAGAAGGGCTGGTATTTCGAGGAGCAACGGATGGAATACTGTAGTAAGTTTTTTTTTCATTCTCAAGTAAATCGCGTTTCTGTGTGAATGAATGAACGGCAGAGATGCGCTGTTTACCACAACTCGCAAAAAGACAGTTTAAATTTGAATTGCGTTTCTGTGTGTGAATGAATGATCTGCTTTTAGCAAACTATTTTGCTATACTGAGTAAAAATCGACTGAAATATGTTGAAATAAAATGTATTTGTATAAGCAACGTATTAAACTGCAAATTAACATTTATATTCCTTATAATAAAAACGAAAGACCTATGTTACAGACAAATGAAAGACAACATTTCGTTGATTAGTTTTGGATAGATTACACATTTTTACTGTAAAATATCTGCCACCTCAAATAAGCTTTTGTTTGACAATTTTTGCTAATATGTTAAATATAGTATGTTTTGTCAATGTAGGCTATATTCGAAGTAATGAATCCTTAACTTTGAAATATGTATGATAAAATGTATACTTTAGTTTTTACAAAAGAAAGATTACACTTCAATTGTTGTTGTAATTGTAACCTTTTTAATAAAACAAAATATATTTACAAGGTAGATGTAAACAAATTTTATAATATAAGCCTTTTCTTTAAATAATTTTTATTGTGTTTTATTGTTGACAAATTTGGGGAGAGGATACATATTCCAAAACTGAAAATACAGTATGAGAATTAAAGGGTTAGTTCACCCAAAAATGAAAATTCTGTCAGTAATTACTCACCCTCATGTTGTTCCAACCGCGTAAGACCTTCGTTCATCTTCGGAACACAAATTAAGATATTTTTGATGAAATCTGAGTGCTGGATTCACTGGATTCACTTCTCTCTGGGCCTCGTAGTGTTTTTGCGCTGCGCGTCTGTGTTATACGTCATCACGCATCACACACGAGACCAGCGTCGGCCAATAGTGAGCCTACGTGGTGACGTGTAACACAGACGCGCTGCGCAAAAACACTACGTAAACTAACTCGAGGCCCAGAGAGAATGAAATGAATAGTGGAATAAAGTCGTTATTTTTGTTTGTTTTTGCGCACAAAAAGTATTCTCGTCGCTTGATATACTTAAGATTGAGCCACTGTAGTCACTTGGACTATATTAACGATCTCTTTAATAACTTTTCTGGGCCAGCAAGTTTGGGCCACCTAGCAGCCTATGGAGAAGTGAATCCAGCACTCAGATTTCATCAAAAATATCTTAATTTGTGTTCCGAAGATGAACGAAGGTCTTACGCGGTTGGAACAACATGAGGGTGAGTAATTACTGACCGAATTTTCATTTTTGGGTGAACTAACCCTTTAACTGCACAATTACTAGACATGTTTTCCTTGGATATTATACAATTTGCAAGCAAACTTTGTAAAAAAAAAAAAAAAAAATTGACATGCTTCCAACTGTGAACCAATTTGGTAGAATATATATATATATATATATATATATATATATATATATATATATATATATATATATATATATATATATTGCTCTTGCATTCTTTCTTGTGGCTATAGGTGACACACCTAAATGAATGGCTCATTAAGTATGCGGGCCCCATTGTCTCCTCAGGTGTGAACCACTACATATGCATGATGCTGTTGAATGGTTGACGCCCCTTGTAGTTGGGGGCCTTAAGCACATAAATAGGTAATTTCGCGCAAATTCATCTAAAAGCGCCAAATTTGGCACAGATGTAGCTCAGGTCATACCGAAATGATTTAGCTAGGGCGCCGGAGCCAGCGACCCTCGGGGCCAAGATGGCGGCCAAATCCAATATGGCCGCCGCCCGAAAAGGGTCCCGGCTTTAACTTTTGAACCACATGAGTTACAAATACAAACTTGATATGTTTTTCAGCTTAATTGATCATGAGAAACACATAGGAATGTTTATATTTATGACCCAGTATATCTGGACCCCTCGATCCTCCAATTCCAATATGGCCGCTGTCCAAAAAAGCAGTTTGGGCTGTAGTATGGGGCCTTACACACCATTGTTCGCGCAAATTCATCTACAAGCACCAAATTTGGCACAGATGTAGCTGAGGGGATACTGAAATGATTTAGCCAGGGCGCCCGAGCCAATGGTCCCTGAGACCAAGATGGCGGCCAAATCCAATATGGCCGCCGCCTGAAAGGGTTTCGGCTATAGCTTTTGAGCCAGATGAGATACAAATACAAACTTGATGTCTATTTTACCTTCTTTGACCATGGGAAACCCATAGGAATACTTACATTTATGATTGGGTATATCAGGACCCCCCAAATTCCCTAAATTCAATATGGCTGCTGTCCAAAAAATGGTTTTGACTACAAATTTTGAACCAAATGCGCTACAAATGAGGATGTGGTGTCTATGTTATGTTTATTGACCACAGGAAGTCCATTGGCATATTTATATTTATGCTTGTGTAAGTCTGGAACCTGTATTCTTTTCAAGACTGTGGTTGAAAATCCTTTTTTTTTTTTTCACAACTTTGAAGTTTATTCTCAATGTTGATTCATTTCCTTATAGAAATGAAATGGTTTTCAGTTTACCACAGGTGAATACATTTCAAAGTGTAATCATATAAGAAAAAATAAGACACAATTAATATTGCAAGGCAATATTTATATTATGTCAAATTGTTCAAATAATAATATAGTAAATTTTTCCAAAACTCTTAAAGGTTTGCTTAGCATAACAAAAAAACAGCAATAACATAAAAAACAACAGTGAATTCTCATGGTCTCTCACATGAATTATCATTATCACTCACAATCACCGGATCTCTCATTGTCTTCACCATCATTGTTTGTACAAGCACCCTCACATGCACATATAGAAGTGCAACGAACTCCGGCTTTACAGCACTTACAGTGCCCTCTACATGCTGTCTTGCAGCCACAGTGGAGGAGAATGGTGCAGGCTTTACTGGCGTCTCTGAGATTAGTCCAGTAAGGTTCCCAAGTCTTGCTCGTAGAGTCCCGAAACCATCCCCATGCATTAAACTCTGGGATATCTTGCTGGACAGCGGTTGCCTGATTCCAGTAGAAGCTGGCCTGCAGAAGTGCTCTTTTGATGTGCTGAATCAATGCAGCTTGGGTGGGTGGCAATTATAAATGTAAGTATTCCTATGGGTTTCCCATGGTCAAAGAAGGTAAAATAGACATCAAGTTTGTATTTGTATCTCATCTGGCTCAAAAGCTATAGCCGAAACCCTTTCAGGCGGCGGCCATATTGGATTTGGCCGCCATCTTGGTCTCAGGGACCATTGGCTCGGGCGCCCTGGCTAAATAATTTCAATATCCCCTCAGCTACATCTGTGCCAAATTTGGTGCTTGTAGATGAATTTGCGCGAACAATGGTGTGTAAGGCCCCATACTACAGCCCAAACTGCTTTTTTGGACAGCAGCCATATTGGAATTGGAGGATCGAGGGGTCCAGATATACTGGGTCATAAATATAAACATTCCTATGTGTTTCTCATGATCAATTAAGCTGAAAAACATATCAAGTTTGTATTTGTAACTCATGTGGTTCAAAAGTTAAAGCCGGAACCCTTTTCGGGCGGCGGCCATATTGGATTTGGCAGCCATCTTGGCCCCCCACCCAAGATGGGGGTAATTGCCACCCACCCAAGCTGCATTGATTCAGCACATCAAAAGAGCACTTCTGCATCTTGGCCCCGAGGGTCGCTGGCTCCGGCGCCCTAGCTAAATCATTTCGGTATGACCTGAGCTACATCTGTGCCAAATCTGGCGCTTTTAGATGAATTTGCGCGAAAATGTGCTTAAGGCCCCCAACTATTGCGCATATTGCCTTTACAAACAAAAAGTGTTTTACAAGATTTAAATCAATGTATTGTGTTATGTGAATACATAACATGTATGTTAACATACATGTTAAGGGCAGGATGATTTTCACATCATTTTGAAGAAAAAACTCTAGGCAACGACATCCATTAGTCCAAAGTCTTATTGTCACATATTTAGTATGTGTTTTGTGGCCTTATTTCAGAAACTTTAGTTTTTAGTTTTTTCAATAACCATGCATAAACATTATTCTCTCAAAAATACAAACATGTACATGCATGTTGCTCACATATTATGGTAGCCCTGTTTGTGCTAAATTGTCATGATTCCTGTCTTGTGTTCCCCTTGTCTTGTGTGGACTTGTTATTTCCTGTTCTGTGCCATGTTTTGTAGTCCTTTGTAGTTTTCTAGTTTATTAGTCTTCCCAGGTGTTTCTAATTAGCCACACCCCCTTGTTATCTTGTTTAGCTTGTTGGTCCCTGTGTATTTATAGCCCTTGTGTTTCACTTGTTACTTTGTCAGTTGTTGTTGTACGTGTAATCTCTCTGTGATTCCCAAGGTTTTGTTCTTTTGTTCTTTTGTTCTTTGAGTGCTGTGTTCTCTGTTTTGTGTTACTTTATTAAATCACCCTGCGTTTAGATCCTCGTCTTCGTCTGTCTTCCTCAGCAACATTACAGAACAACTGTCCAAAATATGGATCTAGCAGGAGGTAAAAAGGATCCTTTGAAAGTGCTTTGCTCCATTTTTCAGGACGGTCAGTCTATTGAAGGGTATGTGGAGAAGTTTTTGACTTGCTGTCATCTAGCACCATTAGATGAAACCCAGCTTATGGACCTTTTTTGGAGCGGGCTGGATGAGAACATTGCCCAAATGATGCTGGAGGAATATCCTGGCTGGACCCTGGCCCAATATATAAATCTGGCTCTGCGGTTGTGTGGATCTCCCTTCACCGTGGGCGAAGTGGAGGAGGATTCACCATTAAGACTTTTTTTGGGGGGGGGCTATACAGCCGAAGCTCCGTCGGTCGTGGAGCGTGGTCAACCGCAGATCGCACCATCAGCCAGCACAATTGCGTCCACTGGACCCGTCCGAGGGTGGAGAGGACTGGTGTCCAAGCTGGCCGATCTGCCACTGACATCTGCCCGAGCAGCTGATATCCCGAGATTTTCACTGGTCTCAGTGCTCTCAATTCCCCAGGCCCCCATGCCAGAATCTCGTTCCGCCGAGACCACCGATCCAGAGACTGTTCAGGTCACGTCTGCCGATCCAGAGACTGTTCATGCCGATCCAGAGACTGTTCAGGTCACGTCTGCCAATAGAAGACTTATATTGACCATTTAAGATTTTGCTTACATCTATCTTGTAAATATGTTTTGCTATTTTATTAAAACGGTTACAATTACAACAATAATTACAATTTCAACAATATTTCAAGTGTACTCTTTCTTTGTAAAAAAAATTATTATAGGCCTACATTTTATCTATGTATTCATTAGTTTGAATATAACCAACATTGGAACAGCTAACATCTTAGTTGATGACTTTATTTTTGACAAAAATAGTATTTTATATATAGAAATTGCTAAACAAAAGCTTATTTGATGTGGCAGTATATTCTACAGTAAAAACTGTACCCAAATCTAGTCAACAATGTTGTCTTTCATATTTCGTCTGACTGTAACGTTGTTTTCATGAAATATTAGGGCATATTGTTAATTTGCAGTTTAATACGTTGCTTATACAAATAGCCTACATTTTATTTCAACATTCAGTTGATGTTTACTTATCTCAGTATAGCAATGCACTTTGCTAAAACATCATCATTCATTCACACACGCGATTTAAATTTAAACTGTCTTTGCCAGCTGTGGTAAACAGCGCGCATCTCTGCCGTTTATTCATTCATAAACAGAAACCCACGTGAAGAAATTCACGTGAGAAGGAAAAAACTTACTTGTATTCCTCAGCTCGCTCCTCGATATACCCGCACTTCTGAGGGACATTTTCCATTAGTATTATTCCTTACAGCGCTGCAAGACGGTGTAAACAATGATCTAAATAAACTTGTGTGTTTTCTCGAGCTGATGGGGGCGTTCACAGGATTGCCTCAGCCATTTGCGTTTGAATAGCGCGCGCTCTCCGTGGGCGGGGCCGATTATAACGTAATGAGATGAGATGAGCTCGACTGGAATCGCTCTCTTTTAATACAGATTTCACAAGATGAGAATATTTGTTTTTTATATAAATTACTTCATTTAAAAGGAGAGAATTCAAGCTTCATGCCTGTGTGTCTGTATGTCTGTTTGACTGAGTATTCGCTGAGTTATTGTTAATTTTCGGACGCGTTTCAGAATGGACTACACTGGCAGAGAGAAGGCAGAACTCGCTTCGTGTTTTTTTTTCGTTATTTGGCAAAAAGCACAACACTTTGTTTTTATTGTGAGTATACACAAAAATAATACACATTTAACAGAATCGATTGATGTATGAAACTCCTATGGAAAATCAAAGTCAACAGAGTATTTATGAGTTTCTTTTACACTAATAAAAAAAAAGCGAGCTGGTATCGCCGGCGATACCGTAGACCTCAGGGGGTTAAAGTCAATGCAGATCTGAAAAACAGCGTCGGACTATTTGATCAGTAGAACACAGTCCCCCCCCGCCCCCCTCTCTCTCTTTCTCTCTCTCTCTCTGTCTCTCTCTTACTCACTCATTCACTCACACACACTCACACACACACACACACACATACCTGGTGTAAAAAAATAAAAAAAAATAAAAAAAGAACCAAAAAATAAAAAAATCACACTGATCATAAAAAAAGAAAGTTATGTTGAGATGAAAACTCTTGTTCATTACATTTAACTTCATAATTGCAACCACATGTGTTGTATTCATTGTTGCAAAACTTGTTCTGTATATAGTTAGTTTGTTATCGTGATCAAAACCATTGATCTGAAGCTCATTGCTGATGCTGTCATGTAAATAGTTTTCTAATCAGCAATAAATATAACAATTTCTGATCAACCCATATCAATTGCATGCTTAAAATAACATACCGGTTAAAGCCCCGCCCATTTTAAGTCAACCCGACCCACTTCCGGGTTAAATCCCGCCCACTTCCGGGTTAAATCCCGCCCACTTCCGGGTTAGGCCCCGCCCAGTCCGAGTACAGATACAGATAATTCATATGGTTAACAGATACAGATACAGATACAGATAATGCTGTACTCGCTCATCCCTACTGTTCAGGTCACGTCTGCCGATCCAGAGACTGTCAAGGTCACGTCTGCCGATCCAGAGACTGTTCAGGTCACGTCTGCCGATCCAGAGACTGTTCACGTCACGTCTGCCGATCCAGAGACTGTTCAGGTCACGTCTGCCGATCCAGAGACTGTTCACGTCACGCCCGCTGAGCCAGTGTCTCCGGACAAGATGGCCGCTGCCGCCGAACCAGTGTCTCAAGACAAGATGGTCTCCGCCGAGCCAGTGTCTCCGGACAATATGGCCACCGCCACAGCCGAACCAGTGTCTCAGGACAAGATGGTCTCCGCCGAGCCAGTGTCTTCGGACAAGATGGCCGCCGCCGAGCCTGTGTCTGTTACTGTGCCTGAGCCGGTGTCTGTTCCTGTGCCTGAGCCGGTGTCTGTTCCTGTGCCTGAGCTGGTGTCTGTTCCTGTGCCTGAGCCGGTGTCTGTTCCTGTGCCTGAGCCGGTGTCTGTTCCTGTGCCATGGTCGCCTGCAGGGGCGTCTCCGCCCTGGCCGCCTGAAGGGTCGTCTCCTCCCTGGCCGCCTGAAGGGTCGTCTCCGCCCTGGCCGCCTGAAGGGTCGTCTCCGCCCTGGCCGCCTGAAGGGTCGTCTCTGCCCTGGCCGCCTGAAGGGTCGTCTCCGCCCTGGCCGCCTGAACCGCCTGCTCCGCCCTGGTCGCCTGCACCGCCTGCTCCGCCCTGGTCGCCTGCACCGCCTGCTCTGCCCTGGTCGCCTGCACAGCCTGCTCCGCCCTGGTCGCCTGCACAGCCTGCTCCGCCCTGGTCGCCTGCACCGCCTGCTCCGCCCTGGTCGCCTACACAGCCTGCTCCGCCCTGGTCGCCTGCACAGCCTGCTCCGCCCTGGTCGCCTGCACAGCCTGCTCCGCCCTGGTCGCCTGCACAGCCTGCTCCGCCCTGGTCGCCTGCACAGCCTGCTCCGCCCTGGTCGCCTGCACTGCCTGCTCCGCCCTGGTCTCCCGTCTTGCCGCAGTCTCCAGGTCCTCTTCCATTCCACGGACCTGGCCCTCCATCCCTCCCCCGTTCCACCTCTGCTCCACCACCCTCCTTGACCTTTATTTATTTTTGTGTGTGGAGCGTCTGGAATCCGCTCCTTAAAGGGGGGGCTCTGTCATGATTCCTGTCTTGTGTTCCCCTTGTCTTGTGTGGACTTATTTCCTGTTCTGTGCCATGTTTTGTAGTCCTTTGTAGTTTTCTAGTTTATTAGTCTTCCCAGGTGTTTCTAATTAGCCACACCCCCTTGTTATCTTGTTTAGCTTGTTGGTCCCTGTGTATTTATAGCCCTTGTGTTTCACTTGTTACTTTGTCAGTTGTTGTTGTACGTGTAATCTCTCTGTGATTCCCAAGGTTTTGTTCTTTTGTTCTTTTGTTCTTTTGTTCTTTGAGTGCTGTGTTCTCTGTTTTGTGTTACTTTATTAAATCACCCTGCGTTTAGATCCTCGTCTTCGTCTGTCTTCCTCAGCAACATTACATAAATAGAGTGTAATTACACCTTTGCCATTAATATGTTTATAAGCAACTGAAGAAAGTACAAATGTCAGGGCATGTCAGAACATCTCAAGGACCCCAAAAACCCCTCAGACCCCAGAGGGTTAAAGTGAAAAAAATTCTTCTGACTGAATTTTTTTTTTTTAGGCCAAGTCATATTCCTTTAACTTTTTAAATAATCGAGACCAATAGCGTTTCAAGGTGAGACGTTTTAAACCACTTTAACCCTCTGAGGTCGGCAAACGCGCCCCCGCGTTTTGCTGGATTTTCTTCACATTGTAGCACAATAAACTTAAATTACTCCGTCATTTATGGTCATACAGAAAAAAGAAATATAAAAAAAAAAACTGTGATATTTCTACTTTTGTATATGTCCACTTACAATCAAATCAAAACATTGTGCTTTTGTAAAATAAAGAAAATAAACAGGGTGTGCGTTCTCCCTCTCCGTCGCGGTGAACTTTTTTTTCTTGAGCACGTCTATAAACTGAAACAAAACTCAGCGAATACTTCTCACACATTTATGAGCCATATACCTTTATAAACATTTAACTGTGTACTTTTAAATGATCGGATTCAAACTGAAAACAAATATTCTCTGTTTATGTAATTTGTATAAAAATCAAAACGTAATTTGTTTTAATTCGACCACGCCCACTCGCGCAAAAGAGATTCACATGCAAATCTCCACATGGAACGCGAACGCCCTCGTTACCTCAAACACAAAACACCAAAACACTTCACAAGTCTCTGCTTTTCATCGAGTTTGGAAGACGCGCTGTGAGCTTACATTGTATTTACCTCAGAAGAAGAAGAACTCGATTTGAAGACAAGAAAGATGTAAGGTAAGAAATTCTTACTTATTAGTTTATGGTATTGTTGCATAAACTTCACATTGCAGTTGAACTGTTGCTAGATATATGGTGAATATTATAATATTTAGACCCGTGTTTACTGTTAAATACTGTTTGTGTATATCTGCTCAAACGTAGATATGTAAAATATGGTAACCATAATGTTTCATATATTGGAGCGCGATCGCGTTTGAATGTATCATACTTTGGAGCGCGATCGCGTTTGAATGTATCATATGTGACCCGTCACGGAAACCAGGGACACAAGTCGGCAGCACAACTTTCGAGCAAAATGAGAAAGAAGCGTTTTTTTTCAAAATTGGTGATTTTCGTTTTTTTGCAGAATCTGTTAGTTGAGATCACGAAGAAGCCTCTCCATGTTTGAGATAGCAGTATTGGTATATTTAAAAGCGTACATTTTGATTTTGAAATCGGCTTGTTTTTCGGAGATTCTAGCACGCAGTAGGGGCGTGTCATTCTCGGTGTGTATTTCCATACTGAATAAGCCGTGGCTACTTATTATGCAGCGCTCTGGCCGGCTCTATCTGATTTCAAAATTCAATGAACATGGACGGCAATAACATTACGATGTCCAGCAATCGATTTAAATAGTAGGTTACATGGGGTTTCATTTGTCGTTTAATGAGATGTAACGTAATACATGTTGTCAGTGCCAATACATAGATCCGCCCGTCTAATTAATGTGTATATGAATAGTACAGTGGTAGAGCTTTCGCCAGCCATGTCAGAGGTTGAGAGTTCGAATCCGCCCTTGTATGGATTTTTTTTTTTTTTTCTCGCATAGTTTTTTTTCTCTCATCAAAACGATTATGTTCATCAGTGGTTGTATATCAAGCAGGGACACGCAAACGTTTGAATTATTTTGTTATTTCAACAGAACGAATAGAGAGTATCCGCAACGGATTGAAGCGCGCGTCGAGTGAAGACAATGCAGTGTGTGCGTGAGCCACACGAGTAAACACTGTAGCCTATCTGCGCCACTGATCGCAGCGGCAACGAGCACTTTGATCACTTGATTAAAAAAAAAAAAACACATTTCAGCGCTAGTATCTTATTTAAAAAACGAACGAAATGAATGCTCTGCCAGTTAACTGGAGATGTTTTATTTAGAGAATTTGTAGAATTGGTACATTCAGGGGGGAGGGGGAGACGGGGAGCTTTACAGGGGGTATGACTTATCTAAATGAGATGTAAATGAGCCCTATTGTCATTCCCAGAAGGGCGAGAACTCGCCAATCTTTAGAAGCAGATTTCTACCATTTCAGTTTTTTTTGAGTGCCTACCTTCAAATGGCCACAACTTCTCCAAATATTATCAGATTTACATGTGTTACACATCGTTGGAAAGCTTGAATACTACACTTTCAGAATATGTGAATAACTCAAAATGCCCCAGAACCGACTTGTGTCCCTACTTTCCGTGACTGGTCACATATTTTGGAGCATGATCGCGTTTGAAAAGCAAAATGCACCAAACAATAGGCTTTATATTTTTACTATTATCTCATTTCATATCATCATAACGAATGGAAACATTTGAAGTAACATATGGTAATCAATATATTTTTCTCTAGCATAGTTGTTACTGAAATTCTTAGATTTATGAAAGATTTATAGGCTGCTATAGGTTATTGTTATTATTATTTTATGCAGCACTGCGCATAGCCTATGCCTACAAGGCACAACAAACCTGGTGTTCATTATATTATATATTGTTGGAAACATTTGTGTGTGTATTCTGTGAATTTTAAAAAGCAATTTTAACCAGAAAAATCTAAAATGTATTCCCAAAATCGTGCAGGCCTAGTTTTTCTTGATACCAGTATGTTCACTTTTTTTCTTTTCTTTCAGGGACCAGATGCCACTGAGTCCTTCTCTGAGTCTCTGTACATGAACATGGTAAAGTGAAAATCAAACACCTTGGAAATGAAAGGTATGTACAATGTTTTTAGGAATGGCACAAAGGTCTCTGTCTTTGGATCATGTGTTCAATGTGCTCTTTTGTCATTTGTTGTGTATTTTTGGATTATGTTGTGTTGTAAATAAATCCAAACAATCTAAAAGCCATTCTTTTTTAAATCTCCTCATTCTTTGTGCAAGGTTGCTCTGAATGACAGGGCCTGATCACTCCTAATAGGGCAGTTAGGGGAGTGTCTTTGTCTTTCTCAGGTGTTGAAGGCTTACATATTCATGAGATGATCACGCCTCTTCGCATATGGCTTTCTCACACAAAACACGTCTTAGAAATTTTAAATCAATATATTGTCTTTTCTGAATGAGCAGTCAGGGTGATTTTCACATAGTTTTGGAGCAAATATTCTAGGCTACGTGATACAATTTTCAAAAGTCCTGTGAAGAAATAATCAGTATGGGTTTCATGGCCTTATTTCAGTGACAATTTTTTTTGGTATTTTCACAAACCACGCATAAATGTCATTATCTCAAAACTACATTTACATTTAGTCATTTAGCAGACGCTTTTATCCAAAGCGACTTACAAATTAGGACTAAATTCAGCGATTCATCATAAAGAGTCAAAAGCAACAACAACGCAAGAAGTGCTCAAAATACGAAGTTCAGGTATTATTGAGAGTAGCATAAGCCTGATAAGTGATGTTTCAAAGGGAAAGGAAATATATATATATATATATATATATATATATTTATTTTTTTTTATTTTTATTTTTTTATATAAGGTTAAGTGCTCACGGAAGAGATGGGTTTCAGCTGTCTTTTGAATGTTGTCAGGGATTCTGCATTCCGGATGAGGGTGGGGATAGCGTTCCACCAGCATGGAACTGTGAATGAGAATGTTCTGGAAAGTGATTTTGTGGCTTTCTGTGATGGAACCACGAGACGTCGCTCGTTGACCGATCGTAGGTGTCTGGTAGGGATGTAGACTCGTAGGAGTGAGTGAAAGTAGGAGGGAGCTGAGCCTGTGATAGATCTGTAAGCAAGCGTCAGTGCCTTGAACTTGATGCGAGCAGCGAGAGGTAGCCAGTGCAGAGAGATGAACAGAGGAGTGACGTGGGCCCTCTTGGGCTCGTTGAAGACAAGACGAGCTGCAGCATTCTGGATCATCTGTAGGGGTTTGGTTGCACATGCTGGAAGTCCAGCCAGAAGAGCATTGCAGTAGTCAAGCCTAGAGATGACCAGGGCCTGGACGATAAGTTGTGTTGCATGCTCAGTTAGGAAGGGCCTGATCTTCCTGATGTTGTGCAGTGCAAACCGGCATGATCGAGCTGTCTTTGAAATGTGATCTGTGAAGGTCAGCTGGTCATCAAACGTTACTCCAAGATTTCTGACCGATCTTGATGGGGTGATTAATGATGACTCTAGCTGGATGGTGAAGTCGTGCTGTAGAGACGGATTGGCAGGGAGGACGAGAAGCTCAGTCTTTGCCAGGTTGAGCTGCAGGTGATGTTCCTTCATCCATGTGGAGATGTCCACCAGACAGCTTGAGACCCGTGCAGCTACTGTGGGATCATCTGGTTGAAATGAGAGGAAGAGCTGCGTGTCATCAGCATAGCAGTGGTAGGAAAAACCGTGTGCCTGTATGATGTGTCCCAGTGATGTGGTGTAGATGGAGAAGAGGAGGGGACCAAGAACTGAACCCTGGGGAACACCTGTGGTCAGCTGATGTGCTCTGGATACCTCACCTCTCCATGCGACCTTGAAGGACCTACCTGTGAGCTAGGACTCAAACCAGTGGAGTGAAGCCCAGTGTTGAGAGGGTGGACAGAAGGATCTGATGATTCACAGTGTCGAAGGCAGCAGACAGATCCAGGAGAATGAGGACTGAAGATTTGGAAGCAGCTTTTGCGATCCGTAGGGCTTCTGTGACTGACAGTAATGCAGTCTCAGTTAAATGCCCTTTCTTGAAGCCAGATTGGTTGACATCCAGCTGGTTGTTTAGAGACAAGAAGGATGTTAGTTGGTTGAAGACAGCTCTTTCAAGTGTCTTCGCAATGAATGGTAGGAGAGAGATAGGTCTGTAATTCTCTACAAATGATGTGTTTAGCGTTGGTTTTTTGAGCAGTGGAGTAACCCGAGCCTGCTTGAATGCTGTAGGGAAGGTGCCAGTATGGAGGGATGAGTTGATGATGTGTGTGAGTGATGGTAGAAGTGTGGGAGAGATGGCTTGTAGAAGGTGTGAGGGGATGGGGTCAAGAGGGCAGGTGGTAGGGTGACTGGAGAGGAGAAGTGTAGATACTTCTTCCTCGGTTAGCGAAGAAAAGGAGGACAGAGGGATATTGGCTGTGGAAGGGGTCGGTCTGGGTTCCTGTGTGTGTGGAGCTGAGAACTGACTGCTGATAGCTGTTGTTTTGTTGGTGAAGAAGTTCGCAAAATCGTCAGCAGTTAAGGAGGAGGCGGGTGGTGGTGAAGGGTGGACAGAGGAGAGAGTTGAATGTCTTGAAGAGTAATCGTGTGTTGGAGGAGCTGTTGTTCTTGTTGTGGAAGTATGAAGATTTTGCAGCAAAACTACAAACTTTTACACACATGCTGCTGATATATTATTGTAGCAGAGTTTGTGCTAAATACAGTGTAATAAGACTTTAGCCATGACAATGTCACAAGTAACAGAAATAAGCACAAAAGTCAGAGCATGTCAGAACACCTCCAGGGCCAGAAAACAGCTCAGACCTCAGAGGGTTAATATCGCCAGTAGGCGTATTTTAAAAGCTATTTTAATCTATGAAAACCAGGCAGGGAGCATACTGTAGAGCACGAACGGCAGCATTGTGACTAGCTTCTGATTGATGGCGACCTAGAACTTTTTTGCCATTATTGCCATATTGAAGTCTCCTGTGACATACTGTGCAAAGACACGTACCTGGCTGTTTGATTTTTATAGTCCACGAACTAAAAGGTTTGCCATTCTCCCCCCATTTTGCTAAGAAAAGTACTTGTGTGTGTTAACAAATTTTGTGTAAACGTGTTATAATTTGCCTATATATATATATAATATATATACATATATATATATATATATATATATATATATATTATATATATAGGCAAATTATTATTTAAAGTATATAATATATTTTATATATATACTGTATATACACTCACCTAAAGGATTATTAGGAACACCTGTTCAATTTCTCATTAATGCAATTATCTAATCAACCAATCACATGGCAGTTGCTTCAATGCATTTAGGGGTGTGGTCCTGGTCAAGACAATCTCCTGAACTCCAAACTGAATGTCAGAATGGGAAAGAAAGGTGATTTAAGCAATTTTGAGCGTGGCATGGTTGTTGGTGCCAGACGGGCCGGTCTGAGTATTTCACAATCTGCTCAGTTACTGGGATTTTCACGCACAACAATTTCTAGGGTTTACAAAGAATGGTGTGAAAAGGGAAAAACATCCAGTATGCGACAGTCCTGTGGGCGAAAATGCCTTGTTGATGCTAGAGGTCAGAGGAGAATGGGCCGACGGATTCAAGCTGATAGAAGAGCAACTTTGACTGAAATAACCACTCGTTACAACCGAGGTATGCAGCAAAGCATTTGTGAAGCCACAACACACACAACCTTGAGGCGGATGGGCTACAACAGCAGAAGACCCCACTCATCTCCACTACAAATAGGAAAAAGAGGCTACAATTTGCTCGAGCTCACCAAAATTGGACAGTTGAAGACTGGAAAAATGTTGCCTGGTCTGAATTTGGCGTAAACAGAATGAGAACATGGATCCATCATGCCTTGTTACCACTGTGCAGGCTGGTGGTGGTGGTGTAATGGTGTGGGGGATGTTTTCTTGGCACACTTTAGGCCCCTTAGTGCCAATTGGGCATCGTTTAAATGCCACGGCCTACCTGAGCATTGTTTCTGACCATGTCCATCCCTTTATGACCACCATGTACCCATCCTCTGATGGCTACTTCCAGCAGGATAATGCACCATGTCACAAAGCTCGAATCATTTCAAATTGGTTTCTTGAATATGACAATGAGTTCACTGTACTAAAATGGCCCCCACAGTCACCAGATCTCAACCCAATAGAGCATCTTTGGGATGTGGTGGAACGGGAGCTTTGTGCCCTGGATGTGCATCCCACAAGTCTCCATCAACTGCAAGATGCTATCCTATCAATATGGGCCAACATTTCTAAAGAATGCTTTCAGCACCTTGTTGAATCAATGCCACGTAGAATTAAGGCAGTTCTGAAGGCGAAAGGGGGTCAAACACAGTATTAGTATGGTGTTCCTAATAATCCTTTAGGTGAGTGTATATATAGGCTATATATTTGTATTATATATAGGCAAATTATAACACATGTTTACACAAAATTTTTCACACAACACACACAAGTACTTTTCCCCTTTACTTAACATAAATTGTAAGAATATGACTAATAGTAAAGACTAGTACTAATAAATAAACATTAGGCCTATGCTAAAGCTATTAAATAGCAGTCCCAAACTAGTTTTTTGTTAATACAATGTTGGTATGAGCCACTACAGTCATTTAAAAATATAAAAAAATAACACAAAGAAAAATAGTGGCATTTTGGGGTTAATATGGAAACGACAGTTACCATGGTGAATACACAATATTAACAATAACTGTTAA
Source organism: Leuciscus idus (assembly GCA_021554675.1). Taxonomy (NCBI): domain Eukaryota; kingdom Metazoa; phylum Chordata; class Actinopteri; order Cypriniformes; family Leuciscidae; genus Leuciscus; species Leuciscus idus. The sequence continues at coordinate 42,487,986 of CM038627.1, forward strand.
TGAAACATGGAAACTGCTCCTGATGAATAGAATGAAAATCATAGGCTACCTGCATTACTTTTATTTCGTGTAATTTACAACGTAACGGCGTTGCATGCTCATAGTTTATTTTGCACTTGATCAGTGAGGCGATACAGCGTGCGCCTGTAATGCCAAGCCAGCAGAGGGAGCCATCACCCCGAGTACTGACTGAGCGCTCCCTCTGCTGCTTCTACATTCACTTCCTGTTTAGGACTACTTAAGCTGTGACCATGTGCTTTCACATCGCAAAGTATTGCCAGTTTAACCTGCCTTACCAAGCGTTTTTCCTGATATTCTGATTGTCTGCATGTGTATGATTCTGCCTAGTTCTCTGACCATTGATTTTACGGATTTCCCTTTCTGGATTGTTTGCTTGTGTGGACTGATCTCAAGGTTTGACTTCTCTGCCTGGTTTCTCACTAACGTCTCTTGGATTATTCCTTGGATTGTCGAAAGATCGGACTGCTTTACTGTTATCGACCCTCTGCCTGTTTCCACGTGTTTGTTGTTTTATATTTTCAATAAACTTCCACATATGGATTCTAATGCCGCCTCAGCGTCCATGTTACAGAATACTTCGCCTACCATGAATCCAGCGGAGGTTTCCAACTTGCAAGCCGCATTCGCTTACCAAAACGAGGTTCTGAAGAATTATCAGGAACAACTTGCAAAGCTACAATCAGTCAACGAACACCTGACGCACTACGTACGATCTCTTCCTCCTCCAACGCCTCAAACGGTAAGCTTTGCTCTTCCTAATAAGTTTGATGGCTCTGCTGAACAATGCAAGGGATTCATTCAACAAGTAAAGCTATATTTTGAGTTCCAAGAAGATCGATTTGAATCTGAGGAAAAGAGATGTGCATTTCTCATGACTTTGCTTACGGGAAAAGCCCTCGATTGGGCTTCAGCGGTGTGGGATAGCGATACACAACTCAAGAAATCCACTGAGTATTTTTTGCATCAACTTCAAGAAGTTTTCGAATATCCTGCAGGGGGCAGGGATATTTCAACACAACTTATTAATGCAAAACAAGGTAACCGCACCGCAGCTGATTATGCTATTGAGTTTCGCACACTGGCAGCTCAGAGTGGATGGAATGATGTCTCTCTTAAAGCTACCTTTTACAACAGTCTCAATGTTGATCTGCAAACTGAACTCGCCTGTCGTAGAGAGGATTTATCATTTTCAGAACTTGTTAATCTCACCATCAAGATCGACAATCTCATGAGACAGACTCCCAAGCAACGTACTAACAGAACAGTTTATAATAATTCCCCTATTAGCCACCTCACAGTTGAAAAATCATCTGTTGAACCCATGCAACTTAACGTCTCTCGATTGACGGAAGAGGAACGAGCAAGACGTCGACAAAATCATCTGTGCTTCTACTGCGGTGAACCAGGCCATCGCAGTACCGGTTGCCCACTCAAGGTCAAGTCTTCAACAGGGGTAAATATTCACAATTTCTCTGTCCTTAAAAATAAGTCGCTTACACTACCCGTCACCATAAGAACTGATACTCTGTCTCTTGATCTCACAGCGCTGATTGACTCTGGAGCAGCTCTGAATATCATCAACAAGGACATAATTCAGAAGTATAATATTCCTACCCAACCATGCATTCCACCCATTCAGATCAAAGCTATCGACGACACTCTCATCAATCAAGGTATCCAATGTCAAACAAAAACCTTGAAACTTCAAACCGGTTTGTTCCATCAAGAAAACATCACCTTGTATGTCGTTGATTCACCCAAATACGAAGTCATCTTAGGATTTCCTTGGCTCACCATCCACGATCCTTCCATTTCCTGGTTCCAAGGGGAATTAACTCACTGGTCTCCATTCTGTTTGATGAACTGCCTTTCAATTCAGCCACAACCATGTCTCACCACAAGCATTGAGAGTCCCGAAACCCAGGTAAAAGTATCCATCCCCAGTCAATATCAAGATTTGTCTTAAGTTTTCAGCAAGACTAAGGCCACACAACTTCCTCCACATCGTCCATGGGATTGCGCCATTGATTTGCTTACCAATGCCATGCCTCCCAAAAGCAGAGTTTACCCATTGTCCAGGATTGAGGATCAGGCTATGGAGGAATACATTGAGGAAGCTTTAGACTCTGGGTTCATTCGTCCATCCACATCTCCTGCAGCCGCCGGGTTCTTCTTCGTGAGTAAAAAAGATGGTGGTTTAAGACCCTGCATAGATTACCGTGGACTTAACAATGTCACAGTAAAATTCCGCTATCACTTGCCTTTGGTACCTCCGGCTCTGGAACAACTACGAGAGGCCACCATTTACACCAAACTAGACCTACGAAGCGCATATAATCTCATCAGGATCAAAGAAGGTGATGAATGGAAGACCACATTTCTCACCACTAGGGGGCACTTCGAGTACCAGGTAATGCCCTATGGGTTAGCCAACGCCCCAGCTGTCTTTCAGTCCTTTATAAATGAAATTTTCAAGGACTTCATGAACAAGTTTGTTATTGCCTACATCGACGACATTTTGGTTTATTCCAAGACAGAGACTGAACATGTTACTCATGTGCGTGCAGTATTATCCCGTCTACTGGAGAATCAACTCTATGTCAAAACTGAGAAATGTGAGTTCCATGTCCATCAGACATCTTTCCTCGGCTATCAAGTTAGTCACCAGGGAGTGAGGATGGACTCAACCAAGGTTCAAGCAGTCACGGATTGGCCTCAACCTACTACCATTAAGGAGCTTCAGAGATTTCTAGGCTTTGCCAACTTCTACCGCCGTTTCATCAGAGATTACAGCACTATAGCCTCTCCACTCACCTCACTCTTGAAAGACAAACCCAATAAACTCGGTTGGAATGAAGAAGCAAGTCATGCTTTTGCCACCCTCAAGTCAAGTTTCACCTCAGCTCCCATCCTGAAACATCCTGATCCTGATCTGCCGTTTGTCTTGGAAGTGGATGCATCAGACTGCGGAATAGGAGCCGTTCTCTCCCAACGTCAGGGACAACCAGGCAAGCTTCATCCATGTGCATTTTACTCCAGAAAACTCACGAGTGCAGAAAAGAACTATGATGTTGGTAATAAAGAATTATTATCCATGAAAGCAGCCATTGAAGAGTGGAGACATTGGCTGGAGGGCGCTCGCTATCCGTTCCAAGTCATCACCGACCACAAGAACCTTGAGTATATAAAGGGAGCAAAAAGACTTAATCCTCGCCAAGCTCGATGGGCCCTCTTCTTCACTCGTTTTGATTTCACCGTTACTTATCGACCAGGCAGCAAGAACAGTAAAGCAGACGCACTCTCCCGTAAGCATGACCCTCCTATAGAGGATTTCAAACCCGAAACCATTCTACCACCCACTGTCATTCTGGCTCCAGTCTCATGGGACATCATGGAAGAAATTCAACGCAGACAAGAACAAGATCCGCCACCACCACAATGCCCACCAAACAAACAATATGTACCCCAGGACATGCGTCATCAAGTACTCCAATGGGTTCATACATCCATCAGCTCAGGACATCCAGGTATATCACGCACCTTACATCTGTTAAAAAACTCATTTTGGTGGCCTTCAATGACCAAAGACGCAACCATCTTCATCAAATCCTGTCAGATCTGTGCTCAATCCAAGACCCCCAAGGAATTACCCTCAGGCCTACTTCAACCATTACCCATCCCACAACGACCATGGTCTCATCTCTCCATTGACTTCATCACTGACCTGCCACCATCCGACGGATTCACAACCATTCTAGTCATCATCGACAGGTTCTCAAAGTCATGCCGGTTAATTCCATTAAAGGGATTACCTACAGCCATGGAAACAGCTTTAGCTCTCTTCAACCATGTATTCCGCATCTATGGCTTACCTGAGGACATTGTCAGCGACAGAGGAACACAATTCACCTCCCAAGTCTGGAAAACGTTCTGCAAACAATTGGATATTAACGTTAGCCTCACGTCTGGATACCATCCTCAGAGTAACGGCCAGGTGGAGAGACTCAACCAGGAGATTGGCCGTTATCTACGAACCTATTGTAGTAGGGAACAACATAGGTGGTCAGAGTTTCTTCCCTGGGCCGAATATGCCCAGAATTCACTCAATCATGCATCTACAGGCCTCACCCCCTTCCAGTGTGTCCTGGGGTATCAGCCCCCTATGTTCCTGTGGTCGGGTGAACCTTCCTCAGTTCCGGCAGTTGACGACTGGATTAAACGTAGTGAGAGGGTGTGGGACAGTGCTCATGTGCGTCTTCAACGGGCTGTAAGGAATCAGGAGATCCAGGCCAACAGACGCCGACGTCCACACCCTCCCTACGAACCTGGACAGCGGGTCTGGCTCTCTACGAGGGACATCAAGCTGCGGCTGCCCAGCAGGAAGCTCAGCCCAAGGTACGTAGGCCCTTTCAAAATTCTCAGACGAATTAATGAGGTAACATACCAGCTGGAGCTTCCTGCTCACTACCGTATCTCTCCCTCTTTCCATGTGTCCCTTCTCAAACCGGTCCACCCGGAGGCTGACCCCGGCCAAATGACCCCAGAACCACCGCCACCCCTGGATGTAGAGGAGTAAAGGAGTTACTGGACTCTCGACGTAGAGGGGGTCAGCTCCAATATCTGGTGGACTGGGAGGGCTATGGACCTGAGGAGAGGTCATGGGTGGCCGCCAACGACATTCTGGATCCATCGCTCACGGCGGAGTTCCATCGAGCCAGACCTGACCGTCCAGCACCCCGACCGCGGGGACGTCCTCGCCGAGCTCCAGGAGTCGCTCCTAGAGGGAGGGTAATGCCAAGCCAGCAGAGGGAGCCATCACCCGAGTACTGACTGAGCGCTCCCTCTGCTGCTTCTACATTCACTTCCTGTTTAGGACTACTTAAGCTGTGACCATGTGCTTTCACATCGCGAAGTATTGCCAGTTTAACCTGCCTTACCAAGCGTTTTTCCTGATATTCTGATTGTCTGCATGTGTATGATTCTGCCTAGTTCTCTGACCATTGATTTTACAGATTTCCCTTTCTGGATTGTTTGCTTGTGTGGACTGATCTCAAGGTTTGACTTCTCTGCCTGGTTTCTCACTAACGTCTCTTGGATTATTCCTTGGATTGTCGAAAGATCGGACTGCTTTACTGTTATCGACCCTCTGCCTGTTTCCACGTGTTTGTTGTTTTATATTTTCAATAAACTTCCGCATATGGATTCTAATGCTGCCTCAGCGTCCATGTTACAGCGCCGCTGCATTTGCGCGTGCAATTGAGTGATAACGGCTGACAGGACAAGAAAGTCCGTTTTTCTGAGGTGAAAAACTTTATTCCATATCGCATTTCAAAAATATATCGATATATTTTTTATATCCATATATCGCCCAGCCCTACCTGCATTATAAGTGTGTCCATGGTAACTGAAATATAGTTCTACCTCAGCGCTCAGCTGTAGCCTGACATGCACTTTCCGTGAGCGGTAATTGAAAACCCGGAGTAAACACAGAGTGCTTAGGCTGTGTGTCCACCAAAGCGTTTTTAGCCAGCTGAAAACGCTAGGCGCTCTGCTGAAAACGGCCAGCTGTGGACGCTTGAGAGCGTTTTGGCAGCGTTGCGTTTTTTCAGTTGAGACACTTTGCTTGTTATGATACGTAATATCCGCGAAAGTGTTATAAGTATCTCATTGAACATTCTTCAACTCTCGGCGACCTGTAAAAAACGTTGAGCGCTCGGCGCTTCAGCGTGAAAAAAAACGCCCAGCGCCTCGCTATGCTCATGACGTTTTAAAAACGCGGCGCTCCCATTGAAAACAATTGAAAAAACAAGCCAGCCGCGTGAAAAAAACGCTTTGGTGGACACACGGCCTTATAGAGTGGAGAGAGGAATGTGCTTTTGCTCAACTCCAGGCTTTGATCACATCCCCCTCAGCAGGGTGAATACACCTCGTCTTTCCTTAAAGCTGCAGTAGGGAGTTTTTAGAAAACGTTGACTTAGCCTGAAAATTTGAACAAGCACAACTTACAGGTCACTCCCCCTTGCTCTCTGCTGCACTACAGCCCTCCCTCCACAGCTCCTCCCCCACCACAACAGAGCCTGCCGTGAACACGCAGGCTAGTAAGCAGGGTCACCGATGACGGCGAATAAACAGTTCGGATAAACACATTCACTGGTAGGGACGAAACATCAACAATATGCTTTACATTGACTATGGCCTGCCCATACTTTGACTACAAACTTGGTCCTCAAATCATTACGTATTTGGCAATACATAACCTTGCACTCTTTCTATAAGTTATAAATAGCTAGTAAGATATAACGGTAACTAACGTTACAGTACGCAAGTAATTATTCTAGTGATATGTAATGCTAAATAAGGTTTGCTAGTACATTATTTCAGCAACATGACAAGCCAGTGAATTAGCAGGTTTCAATTGTTGCTTTGCACAGTGCGTGACATTTTATCTGTATGTTATGCGGCTAGAGTTTTGACACTGAGTCAATGGGCTCCGACAGGCTTGTTTATCGCCATCGGTCTTTTTCCGTTTACCTGTCTTTGTTGTATGAGCTGGTGCCACTCGAGAAATTGGCAGATTTGGTTGTTTGTCCACCATTAGCACAGCTGCGGGACACCGGCAATCTTGATTTTGAACGACGGTACGCGCTGTGCAAGAGAGGGGTGTGATCAGCGCGTACACCAGGGAACGACAACTGGCGGCCCGCGGGCCAAAACTGGCCCGCCAGCAATATTTTGACCACTTTGTGTCCATTCGCGCGTCAAAAGACAGTAGCGGTCAGAACTCTGGTGTAGGCTACTTTGGACGGAGCGGGCGGTCTGACTGACAATAGCCCACTCCCGACATCTTTTGACCGCGTATCCGCACTTAATTCTGACCACCTGTACACCTAGCTCTGAGGAGCTGTTTGGTACTGAAACCATTGTCAGTCAACAACATTCTTTTTTTGCAAGGATGTTTGAAATAGTTCGGCAGAAAATAGCCTACTTCATTTGTCAGTAGGGCAATATGATTTTCGTTTATGTTGCTTAGAAATTTGAGTGATAGGCTTTGTCCTATTTAATTTATGTTAGGCTATTTATATTTCATAATTTTTTTTCTGTGGCATTTTTTTTCTCTGCTGACAGTACAATGTTAAAATAGCCTAATATTTATATTGACACGAACACAATTTTTGTATAGCATTTATTATAGGCTACTTAATCTCATTCTTGCCGTTGGAGACATTTGAATGTGAGATTATGGAAACGAGATCTAAATTTTGCGGAACCGTCAGGTCGGGAAATAAAGCGGGTGAACACCGAGTGTATTTTAAGCGGTTGCTGAATAGAACCTTGTGGGAGCGGGACAGAAAAAAAAACAGTCCCGCGCAGAACTCCTTAAACCTTAGGTGTGTATGTGTGTGTCCCGAATAAATAATAATACAAAAAAAAGGAATAAAGTTCAAAAGTCGGACTGTAAGCGAATGAGTATGATTGCTATTCACACCTTTATTAAAATGGCTGTAATCTGTTACCACAATAGTACTTGATCTGTTTAAAATTATTTCCTTGATATATGCCTAAGGTGTTAAATAAAAAATCCCCCCAAAAAATTGTCTAATCCAGTAATTCATTTTTTCTATTTTTGATCTGAGCACAATCAGAAAATCAGAAAACCCATTGTTATTATTTTTGTCATTTTAGTTCAGGAAATAAATAATGGAGTCGTTTTTCATCGTTTTATTTTTGCTTTTAATTTGAAAAAACGATTGATCGAATGATCCACGGACGGTGACGGACCCATCATATTCCGTGATTATAGGCCTATATAAAAGTATTTAATTTGTATCCATAGGCCTACACTGTGTAGCTGGCCCGCCATCTACTGGCTAAAAAAAATATTGGCCCGCGGCCAAAGTTACTTGCCGACCCCTGGCGTACACGCTTGATTGACACTGCTAAGACATTCCTCCTGGCACTGATTGGTTGTTTCTGACCGGGAGCGGTGTATTTCTGCAAATGGCAATAGGACCACTGGGAGGAGCCAGAGGAGCTTGATTTTTTTCACAGATTATCTCTCTCATATTCTACTGTCAGGACATAATGACAGTTTCAACAAATATGTAAAAAATACATTTTTACAAAAGTTACCTACTGCAGCTTTAATTTAAGACCTATTCAAACTAAAATTAAGACATTTATTACACTATTTGAGAAATTAAAGCCTATTTACGGCCTTAAAATTATGAAAAGTGAATTTAAGACATTAAGGACAGACTGGAACCCTGCAATTGACGGAAATCCGTCATAGACTTGCTGCAATTAACGGAAATCCGTCGTAGCGACGGAGAACTTTAATCCCTGACTAAAGTATGAATTACTATAAACAAAAACAGCACAATTTAAGTGTTAACTTATAAGAAGTAGAATATATATATATATATATATATATATATATATATATATAAATACTTTATCCACTAAATATTATAACCCCTTGAAAATTAGCCCATGATTTACTCAACCTCAAGTCATCCTAGGTGTATATGACATTCTACTTTCAGACGAATACAATCGGAATTTTATAAAAAAAAATGTCCTGGCTCTTCCAAGCTTTATAATAGCAGTGAATGGCTGTATATTTTTCAAGTCCATCAAAGTATGAAAAACTTGATGAAAAAACACAACAACAATAAAATAGCACAATGACAGGATTGATATGGTATACCCACGTTGTAACAAATAAATGCATTGAATTTTTCACAAAAGTTCCCTCGCGCTTTTGCCTCCGGCATCGTCCTGTCAGTCATCGCACCTCACTCTAGTCATGTGACTCCTGTGGCTCAACTTACCTCAGTATCTCCAATTTACACTTTATATTCTTCAGTCCCGTGCAGAGCAGATTCACTCCTGAATCCTGCAGATTATTATTGTTCATGTTCAGCTCTTTCAGATTGGTATCTGATCCAAGAACTGCAGCCAGAGCTGAACAGCTTTTGTCTGTTAAGTTACAATCATTTAACCTACAATGAGTCACAACACAGAATTAGATGGAACACATACAATACATTTTCTATATACAAATATTAAATACATTTTCCTTTTTTTTTTTTTACATAAACAGTACATACAGCAAAGAGGCTGAGTTAAACTAACATTCATCTTCAAAAACTACTATTTCCAGTACATTAGTATTTTTTATTCAGTGACAAATAACTTAGATAAAATGTTGGTTATACATTTTACAGGTAAAATGTTGTGTAAAGCTTTTATAGCTATAGGATTTTTTATCAGTTTATGTCACCTGATGGAGTTTAGGTTCTTGCCACTGTTGCCTCTGTCTTGCTTAGTTGGGAACACTTAATATTCAACAATATTATTGACTTGACTGCACCGACACCATTATATGAGTCAGTTCACACTTTTATGGCAAGTTAAAGGCCTTTCACTATAATTCTAAAAAAATGCCTCCATTCACATGTACATGTCTTTTTGACATAAAATCTTTAATGATTTAAGTAAAGCTAAGATTACTTAAAACTAAGAACCTAAGAAATTTTATTTGTTTTTAATATTTCAAGATTCATTAATTTAAAGATAAAGTAAAAAAGCATCCATAACAATTGCTGAAATGAAATGTATAGTTATTTTACTTAATTACTAAATTAGAAAATTAAAACAAATTATATGGAAAAAAAGAGATTTTGAACGATAAAAAATTAAAATGTGTACATCAAATATGATACAACAGGCTTTTGATAAATGTTTATTTGTAAATCTCTCGATCTACATATTGTATTACATTATTAGTACATTAAACTACCGTATTAGTAGGTCGTATTATAAAAATCTCAATGTTTTACACTATAACCTTTCAGAATTTCATCTTACTTTTTGGCATCTATATATATAAATATAATAAATAAATATTAGCATCTAAATACTAAATATATTAAATACTAAATATAATTAACATCTGTACCAAATTACATCCCCCCCCCAGTTTGGGTATATGAATAAAATATATAACTGTCTCCACACACACACACACACACACACACACACAAAAGCTTTACAGGTATAGGTTCATGTTTATGATGGGGAATCACTATAGAGTAATGTAGATAAATGCATTTTTCAGATGAGAGCTAAACATGACAAAATATATTAAAAGACTTACAGGGCTCTTCTGGAGGTTTTGATGACTGCCGATAATCTAATGAGACACTCGTCTGATTTCTTGAATTTCTGAAGCTCAAACTCCTCCAGCTCTTCCTCTGATGTCAACAACACAAAGACTAAAGCAGACCACTGGGCAGGTGAAAGGTCACCAGATGAGAGACTTCCTTTGCTAAGGTGGGTCTGAATCTCTTTCACCAGAGTTTGGTCGTTCAGTTCATTCAGACAGTAGAACAGATTGATGGATCTCTCTGCAGGAAGATTATCTTCTAATTTCTGCTTGATGTACTGAACTATTTCCTTGTTGCTCTGATCATTGCCATCTTGCTGTGTCAACAGACCTCGTAAGAGTCGTCGATTGGACTGGAGTGACAGACCGAGGAGGAAGCGAAGGAAAAGGTCCAGGTGTCCATTGTCACTCTCGAGCGCCTTGTCCACTGCAGTCTTTAGAAAATCAAACATGGTTTCATTACTGTTTTTCTGTTCTGTAGACTCACGATCAAACACACTTGTCTTGTTGATGTCTAGAAACAGATGTGCATAAAGGGCTGCAATAAACTCTTGAATGCTCAAGTGAACAAAGCAGTACATGGTACCAAGAACGATCCCTGTTTCCTCCTTAAAGATCTGGGTACACATGCCTGAGTACACTGATGCCTTATAGACGTCAATACCACAGGCTTCCAGGTCTGTGTCATGGAAGATCAGGTTGCTTCTTTCCAGCTGATGAAATGCCAGTTTCCCCAGTGAAAGGATGGCATCTCTTTCCCAGGAAACATCTGGTGTGTATTCTCCATCATACTTCCGGCGGCTCTGCTGGATCTGAAAGCGGAGAAAGTGTGTGTACATTTGTGTCAGAGTCTTGGGAGTGTCTTCAGTGTTTGATTCCTGCAGTGTTTTAGAGATCTCATCAGCCTGAGTGTTTTTCACATCATTATTTCTTTTCTCCTCCAAAATGTTCTGGAGAACAGTGGCTGAAATCCAGCAGAAGACTGGGATGTGGCACATGATAAAGAGACTCTTTGATTGTTTAATGTGATCTAGGATTGTGTTGGCCTGATTGTGATCAGTGAATCTTCTTTTGAAGTACTCTTGCTTATGTGCGTCACTGAATCCTCGTATCTCTGTCAGCCGGTCGATACAGTCAGGAGGAATCTTACTGGCAGCTGCTGGTCTGGTGGTGATCCAGATGAGAGCAGAAGGAAGCAGATTTCCCTTCATGAGGTTCGTTAGGAGAACATCCAGAGAGGCTGGTGACGATACATCACGCCACGTCTCATTACAATCAAACTTAAGAGGAAGGCGACATTCGTCCAGTCCATCAAGGATGAACAGCACTTTGAATTGATTCCTTCTTGTAAGGTTCAGTCCTTTTGTCTCTGGGAAAAATTTAGTTATAAGGTCCATCAAACTTAGTTTTTCTTTCTCTTTTAAGTTCATCTCTCTGAATGGAAGAGGAAATATGAAGCTGATATCTTGATTTTCTTTTCCTTCAGCCCAGTCCAGAACAAACTTTTGCACAGAGACTGATTTCCCGATACCAGCGACTCCTTTTGTCAGTACAGTTCGGATCTCCTTGTCTTGTTCAGGTGCTTCAAACAAATTTGTGCATTCAACCTGTATCTCTTGTGCTTCATGACGCCTGGAAGCAACTTCAATCTGTCTCACCTCATGTTCAGTATTGACCTGTTCACTGCCGCCCTGAGTGATAAAGAGATCTGTGTAGATGTTATTCAGAAGTGTGGAGTCACCTTGCTTCGCAATTCCTTCAAACACACATTGATACTTATTCTTTAGACCACATTTCAGCTGATGAATGAAGAACAGCTCATCTAAAAACAGGAACAGACAATAGATAGTTTTAGTCTTCATTTTCTCTCCTACATTTATAAGAGACAATCTGACGGATGATCATGAGTCTCTTACCTTCTAGAGCATCAGCAGCTTCATCTAGCTTCATCTCTCTCAGGTAATGTAGTGTGAGATCAAGAGCTGCTGATTTGATACTGGATCTGTTCTCATTAAAGTCCTTCACAAAGTGTTGTGTGTTCTCTTTTTGTAATATTTTCTTTAACTTCTCCAGCTCATTCTTCAGAAATGTGATTATTTTGCTCTCAAGATCCTACAAACAAAAGTAAGAGAAAAGACAGAATAACACAATTTAACATTTACATTTACATTTGGTCAACACTATTTATTCAATAATTATAATACAAATGTACATTAAAAAATCCAGTTAAAAGACTAACATGCAAACCAAGTTGTGCTAAAATATCTTTAAAAGGAAAAAATAAGTGATCAAGAAAAATTTAATTAAATGTCTTTGTTCAATAACATATTTGTTTGTTAGAAATATTAAACATTTATAAAAATGTGTTTTCCTACCTGGAAGATCCCTAGAAGATTGTCTTTGAAATTTTCGTGGTTCCTGTGAGTCTGAACGTCTGAGTCTAATGTCTCATATTGAAGCCTGTAATCAAATTAGTAAAATAAAATATGAACTGATATTTTACAGAAAGAGAAATAAGCATTAGCTGTGAATACTCTGACAAATATTTAATCTAAACATGTTTCATGATTGGTATTCACTGATACAACTTTTAACCCCCTGAGGTCGATGGTATCGCCGGCGATACCAGCTCGCTTTTTTTTTATCAGTGTAAAAGAAACTCATAAATACTCTGTTGACTTTGATTTTCCATAGGAGTTTCATACATCAATCGATTCTGTTAAATGTGTATTATTTTTGTGTATACTCACAATAAAAACAAAGTGTTGTGCTTTTTTCCAAATAAAGAAAAATAAACACGAAGCGAGTTCTGCCTTCTCTCTGCCAGTGTAGTCCATTCTGAAACGCGTCCGAAAATGAACTGTAGCTCAGCAAATACTCAGTCAAACAGACATACAGACACACAGGCATGAAGCTTGAATTCTCTTCTTTTAAATGAAGTAATTTATATAAAAAACAAATATTCTCATCTTGTGAAATCTGTATTAAAAGAGAGCGATTCCAGTCGACCTCATTACAGCTAATTCAGATGTAATGTGACACGCCCACGGAGAGCGCGCGCTATTCAAACGCAAATGGCTGAGGCAATCCTGTGATAGCCCCCATCAGCTCGAGAAAACACACAAGTTTATTTAGATCATTACTTGTTTACACCGTCTTGCAGCGCTGTGAGGAATAATACTAATGGAAAATGTCCCTCAGAAGTGCGAGTATATCGAGGAGCGAGCTGAGGAATACTAGTAAGTTTTTTCCTTCTCACGTGAATTTCTTCACGTGGGTTTCTATTTATGAATGAATAAACGGCAGAGATGCGCGCTGTTTACCACAGCTGGCAAAGACAGTTTAAATTTAAATCGCGTGTGTGAATGAATGATGATGTTTTAGCAAACTGTATTGCTATACTGAGATGAGTAAAAATCGACTGAATGTTGAAATAAAATGTAGGCTATTTGTATAAGCAACGTATTAAACTGCAAATTAACAATATGCCCTAATATTTCATGAAAACAACGTTACAGTCAGACGAAATAGGAAAGACAACATTTTGTTTAGTAGATTTGGGTACAGTTTTTACTGTAGAATATACTGCCACATCAAATAAGCTTTTGTTTAGCAATTTCTATATATATAAAATACTATTTTTGTCAAAAATAAAGTCATCAACTAAGATGTTAGCTGTTCCAATGTTGGCTATATTCAAACTAATGAATACATAGATAAAATGTAGGCCTATAATAATTTTTTTTACAAAGAAAGAGTACACTTGAAATATTGTTGAAATTGTAATTATTGTTGTAATTGTAACCGTTTTAATAAAATAGCAAAACATATTTACAAGATAGATGTAAGCAAAATCTTAAATGGTCAATATAAGTCTTCTTCTAAATATATCTTTTGTCCTTGCATTGTGGCTCAGTCAGTGTCACACCTGAATGAATGGCTAATTATGCAGAGTGGGTGGGACATTGTATTCTAAGGTGTAAACCACTCCTCGTTCACGCCCCCCTCGCATATTGGCTTTCCAAGCAAAACCTGTTTTACATCAATTTAAATCAATGTATGGTTTTATGTGAACGATAAAGCAAGACTATTTTCACATAATTTTGAAGAAAAAACTATAGGCGACGACATCCATTAGTCAAAAGTCTTATTGCCACATATTTAGTATGTGTTTTGTGGCCTTATTTCAAAAACTTTAATTTTTAGTTTTTTCGATAACCACGCATAAACATTATTCTCTCAAAAATGAAAACATGTACATACATGTGGCTCACATATTATTGTAGTCCTGTTTGTGCTATATAGAGTGAATGTTTGTGTATGTTTATAAGCAACTGAAAAAAGCACAAATGTCAGAGCATGTCAGAACACCCCCAGGGCCCAAAAAACCGCTCAGACTCCAGAGGGTTAAACACAGTCAATGACTTTGAAGATTTGGCAAGATGGCCGCTGAGGACAGGTGTGGTTTTTTAGGCTCCACACCTATCCTTTTATTCAGCATTTTACATCAGATTGTAACAGTTTTAGCCGATGCTTTTCAACAAAGATACCTCAATTCAAAGAAATGCATGCATCAAAGACGAGAATCAACCAAAAGGTACAGAGAAAATGGATGTATTTGGACAATGCTGCTTTGTATGTGGTTCCTGCTTGTTCCATCAGCTCAAGGCCTTTCTTTGGCTAGAAATCAATCAGTTGTTCCTGCACATCATGTACCTTTTAATGATATATCAAGACAAATTTTTTTTTGGACATGGACAGTATATTGCTTATTCTATTTTCTAGCAGAAAGATCATTATACTGGAATTGCTACTAAAGACAGAAAACAATACACAAAAAGAAGCAAATGGCATGATTACAAGATTCTACTAGTTTTGCTGCTACTAAGTGGGGATATAAAATTAAATCCTGGCCCATCTGTAAATCTTAACCCAGATCTAAACAGTGATTTGTCCAAACACTGTCTTCAGAAAGCAGTGTTGGTTTGGAATGATTCAACTGGAAGAAAGGAACCAACAGATATATTCCCTCTGGGACTGATGGCTACTAAACAGCAAAGGTGTATTAATGGTCTTACTCTTCACCAACATGAACATGAACTAGTGGATGAAAGAAGCAAACTGTCTGCAACCATCAGGCCAGGCCCAGGTTTCAGCAGCGGCAGAACAGCAACCACCAGGCCAGGCTCAGGCCTCAATGGCAGCAGTAGCAGCAGTCCAGTTACCATTGAGCCAGGCTTAGGCCTTAGCATCAGCAGCAGTAGCCAAGCTACCACTGGGCCAGGACTCCGCAACAGTAGTAGCAATAGCCTAGCTACCACCAGGCCAGGCTCAGGCCTCAGCAGCAGTAGTCCAGCTACTACCAGGCCAGGCTCAGGCCTCAGCAGCAGCAGTCCAGCTACCACCAGGCCAGGCTCAGGCCTCAGCAGCAGCAGTCCAGCTACCACCAGACCAGGCTCAGGCCTCAGCAGCGGCTGTCCAGCTACCACCAGGCCAGGCTCAGGCCTCAGCAGCAGCAGCCCAGCTACCACCAGGCCAGGCTCAGGCCTCAGCAGCAGCAGCCCAGCTACCACCAGGCCAGACTCAGGCCTCAGCAGCAGCAGTCCAGCTACCACCAGGCCAAGCTTAGGCCTCAGCAGCGGCAGTCCAGCTACCACCAGGCCAGGCTCAGGCCTCAGCAGCGGCAGTACAGCTACCACCAGACCAGGCTCAGGCCTCAGCAGCAGCAGTCCAGCTACTACCAGGCCAGGCTCAGGCCTCAGCAGCAGCAGCCCAGCTACCATCAGTCCAGGCTCAGGCCTCAGCAGCAGCAGTCCAGCTACTACCAGACCAGGCTCAGGCCTCAGCAGCAGCAGTCCAGCTACCACCAGGCCAGGCTTAGGCCTCAGCAGCAGCAGCCCAGCTACCATCAGTCCAGGCTCAGGCCTCAGCAGCAGTCCAGCTACTACCAGGCCAGGCTCAGGCCTCAGCAGCGGCAGTCCAGCTACTACCAGACCAGGCTCAGGCCTCAGCAGCAGCAGCCCAGCTACCACCAGGCCAGGCTCAGGTCTCAGCAGCAGCAGCCCAGCTACCACCGGGCCAGACTACAGGCCCAACTCCGGGCCTAGTAACTGCAGCAGTGTAGTTACCATCAGGGTTACTGGTCATGCGGTATGTAAACAAAGACAATTTAGATTCTTTCAGACTGTGAATCATGCAAAGGTTATATGGGATTCGAAGACTAAACCAAAGGGTATTGTTGGAGGGCATCTGAATATTCGAAGTATTACATCAAAAATAGATCAGATTCATCATTTACTGACAGACTCCAATTTGGATTATCTGTGTTTAAGTGAATCCTGGCTAAACAGCAATACTCCAACACACATGATTGATGTACCTGGTGATATTTGTTTTAGAAAAGACAGACTAACTGGCAGGGGTGGCGGGGTGTTGATTTATATCAAAGAAACATTTAAATGTGTCCAAATTAATTTGGACACACCTTTAGAATGTGTGGGCATCACTGTAGTGTTGTCGACAAAAATGAAGTTTAATATTGTCACTTTATACAATCCCCCCTCACATGGTGTTTCATTTTACAAGGATTTAGATGACTTACTTAAACATTTAAATTGTTGCTGTGAGACTATCTTCCAATGAGATTTTAACATAAATTGGTCAAGTAATAGTAATAGGCAAAAGTTAAAAATTATCTACTCAAAACATAATTTCCACCAAATAATCAAAGAACCGACAAGATTAACAAAAAGAAGTAAAACTCTTATTGACTTGATCTTCACAAATAGAACTGAGCGAGTGAGTAAAACGTATAACTTAATCACAGGTCTTTCTGATCACAATATGATTTTAATTGTTAGAAAGCTCTCCAAAAACCGTCTACAATCCTTCTGTAATATTCGGCATAAATTAGAACTTACAGGTATTCCAAAGAATAAAATAACTCAACTTGAAGATGAACTGCAGAACATAAATTGGAATAATGTTAAGCAAACTCATGATTTAGATACCTGCTGTACTACAATGATGAAAACACTAACAGATGTGATTCAGAAATATATTCAGGTACTGAAGTATTCACAACGTAGAAGGGTTTTACCATGGCTGAATAAGGATATTTTCCAGCTGATGAAAAAAAGAGACCTTGCGCTCAAACATTCATTATTAACAAAAACTAGCACAGATATATTTGTTTTTAAAGGATTAAGAAATAAAGTAGTTAGGGAGTTACGCAAAGCAAAAATAAACTACTTTATGAAATTGATGGCTGAATCAGGAGGGAAAAGTTCAGAACTTTGGAAACACCTAAATATTTTAACTAATCGAGTGCCTAAACAACAAAAATTAATAGCGGAATTAAATATAGATGGAATCGTCAGTAATGAAAGGACTGATATTGCAAACCAATTTAATAGATTCTTTATCCAATCAGCTGAGGAATTGGCTGACAATTTTCAACCAGTACAATTAAAACACATATTGAGAGACCAAACAACATCTTTTTGTATAAAAGAGGTAGACCAGAGTGAAACTGCTGAAGTTTTTAGACAGTTACGGCAATCTAAGGCCAAGGATAACTTTGGCTTGGATACAGCTTTTATAAAAAAAAAACACAGTTCTCTCCTCTTAATGCCAGTTACACATGTAGTAAATTTATCCATAAGAGCAAATGAATTCCCTCAGCAATGGAAAACGGCTATTATAACTCCAGTCTTTAAGTCTAGAGCATCTGACCAGATCTCGAATTATAGACCAATTTCAATTTTACCTGCACTCTCAAAGGTTCTTGAAAAAACAGTTTCCAAACAACTTGTTGATTATCTTGAAAGTAATCATCTTCTACATGCCAAGCAATTTGGGTTTAGACCACGGTACGCAACAGAGTTGGCAAACTGTTACCTCACTGAAATGATAAAACAGTCATTAGATGAAGGTAATGTAGTGGGAGCAGTATTTCTGGACTTGAAAAAAGCCTTTGATACTGTGAACCACGAAATTCTTTTAAATAAATTAGAAAATTTTAACTTGTCACATGATGCAATAACTTGGTTTAGATCATATCTAGAACACAGGCAGCAGTGTGTCAAAATAAATTCCACCCAGTCATCTATTCAAACTTGCCGAATAAGAATTCCACAAGGTTCAATTTTAGGCCCTTTACTTTTTAGTTTATATATAAATGATCTTCCAGACAGTTGCAAAAGGGTAAAATGCCAAATGTATGCAGATGACACAATTATATATGTCTCAGCAAAAACCCCTCAGATTGCAGCTGAGATGCTTTCAAAAGAACTGGATGGTGTATCACAGTGGCTCCGAAATAATCATCTGACCCTGAACTATGATAAGACAGTCTCTATGTGCTTTTCAATAAAAAGAAAGGTCAATGAAAATTTTAGAATAAAGATTGATGAGAAGGAGATAGATGAGGTACATGAATTTAAATTTCTAGGGGTTACTTTAGATTCTCATCTTAAGTTTGATAGTCATGTAAAGAGACTGTGCAAAACTGTCAAGACAAATTTAAACTGCTTCCGATTAATAAGACAATATATACCCATTAAGGCAGCACAGCAGTTTATGCACTCTATGATATTTTCTCATCTATCGTATTGCATTACTGTTTGGGGTCAGGCCAATCAAACAACAATTACACCCGTTAGGTCATTATATAAACAGGCATTAAAAGTAATGGACAAGAAACCTGTAAGATGGCACCATTGCCTCATTCTAAGGAAGCATAATGTTTTCAGTTTTGACAGTTTTGTAAATTATTCATTTCTAAAACTACTTTTTAAAGGTAGGGTAGGTAATCCTGTTCAGAAACACTTTTTTTTATACTGGGTGAAATGGTCCTTCCATCCTGATAGTAGTCAATACATTATGTGTTTAGAAAAAGGAATGAAAAAAATCAGACCTCTGTAGCAGCTGCAGGACAGTAAAAACTCTGACCAATCACTGCCATTCGGTGCGAATGTAAAGAACCAATCAGATGCCTTCATGTCTCGTGCCCGCCCCGAGCCCCACTGCGCGCGCTGCCCTGCGTGCACTCATCACATGTCACCGTTCCCGGAAATATTCAGCTCAAAGCACCTGCATGCAGTCAGCGAAGGCAAACAAGGCAAAAACTACTTCCTCGGACCCTGCCCGCACTCTTGAACGACCTCCTCTGCTTCGCCCTCAACCCCGGACCTGTCCTCGAGCCGACGATGCGGTACTTTTCTCCGGACTCGGAGTGTACGTTAGTCTTCATTAGAGTCAACAATGTTTTCATCATGGAAACTCTTACATGCAAAACACCGTATATGTTATGAATCTTACACGAAATTCATCTTCATCACAGTGTAACTGATGGTAATGGAAAAACGTGTATCAATGCAACCTGTTTTTAGTTTTGCCTTATAAATATAGCTCGTTACCGAATGAAACTTTACCATTATCGATATGCTAGCTTGATAGTGAGTACTAAAATAAATCTTATTTGTTTATATTCATAGTGATAAAGTTAGGTATTTTATTACATGTGATTCTGACATGATGTCACTGTATGTACTGCGCTCCTTCCTCTCCACTCGTCTCAGGTAATAAATGCGTCTTGTTCCAGCCTGAGCGTTTGGCGTCGCGCGTTCATGTGTTTTGGGGGCGTGGCTTTGGAAGGAGCTCAGAAGGGAGGGGGTGGAGTGAATGGAAATAATGAGCTGTGTTTATTGCAGATTAAAAGGTCTACAGTCACTCGATTTTTAAATTTTCTTTTTCAGAGTACTTACATTTTAATTATGTATTGGTATATAAAGACAGTTTAAACAAATTTGGAATGTTTTTTTTTTAGAAAAATGATTACCTACCCTACCTTTAAGTGTGTGAACAACCTTGCACCAGAAACATTCTGTCAACTAGTAGCGAAACAAAAGAGTGGAATAAGAACTAGAGGCACAGTAAGTGGAAACTGTATAGCCGCAAAACGTAGAACAACATTTGGTCAGACATCATTTTCAGTAAGAGGCATAAAATTGTGGAACGCCTTACCATCAGAAATGAAAACACTGACAGAACTCAAGGTTTTTAATATACATTTAAAGGAATGGCTGAAACTGAAACAACTCTGTGAACACTGACTGTGCAGGATACAACACAATGCATACAAACATAAAGTTGCATATGTTAGCATGCACAGACATATGCATACTTTTGTGTTTTTGTATTGTTAAATGTGTCTAGATTCTGTTTTATAATGATTTCTACATCGATTTAAGCCCATATCTTATTTCATGTATGGGATGTATTTATTGTATGTATTTTAATAGTTATAATTTTTTTATTCAATACTCTGTAATTTCTGTTTTAATTTTACAAGTCTAACCAGGGACAGGGGTTGCAAATTAGTCATGGCTATAAACCTGTATGCATGGCATCTACTTTGTATTTTTTATAAAGCAATGTTCTATGCATTTGTCCCTGTCAAATAAAAAAAAAAAAAAAAAAAAAAAATGTGTGACAAAAAATTAGTAACACAAAATACCTTTTATTAGATGATGGTGTTTTCTCACCGAAGTTTGGTGGATCTTCTTTAGACCAGTCACTCTTCAGAGACACAGAGCTGGACACACGTGAGCCTGATCTTACACTGATGACACAAAGAACAGAGAGAGAGAGAAAACACTTTAGTAAAGGAGGATAAACTGTGTATGAAACACATCTGTGTCTTTATCTAATCCTCCACAGAAATACACACACTCACACCATCAACAGTTTTACAGTTAATGATCATTTTATTTACTGCCTCACATTAGTTTAACAATTTCTTTAATATACATGAGTGAGATTAAATATGTTGAGAATTATAATTTAAGAGAACATGTCAAGTTTTTGTTTATTGACAGAAAAGAGAGCAGAAATGTCTGTGTGATAGTTGTTAAGTGTATAGTTGTTTTCTAATGTCTATCAATAATTTTATGATCTAAAAACTAAAGTAATTTATTTGGATTAATTCAGCGTCTAGAAGGTTATTAACAAATTATTAACTGTGGTATTTTCTATAGAGCAAACAGGGCTTTATAGACAATGTCAGTGTTAATTTAAGAAGTTTAAAAGTGAAGTTGTGCAAAGCATTTGCAAATATAGAACAATGCTTAAAGTTGTGTTATTGATAGGAAAACACAAGCTCCAGTTGAGTTTCTAATAGTGTGAAAACAGACACAGTCTTACCTGTGTTTCTCTGAGAGACTCATCTGAGAGAGAGAGTCCTTTCCTCTTTCCTCTGACATACTGCAGCTAAACTGACACTGAAAACTGATCAACACTGGTTTCTGAAAACACTCAATCCTTCAGCATCACCTGGAAATGACACCATTTTACACAGATGAAGAACATCTTATTTAAAGGTACAATATGCAACATTTTCTGCCGCTAGAGGGCGCTACATTCCAAACAACAACAACGCCGTAGCTTGATGACGATGTGAAGGAGCGTGGAATGATGGGAACTGTTGTTTTCAACTCCACCGTGGATGTAAATCAGTCAGACGGGAATCGAAAAATCATGTTCATGGATGAGGCTAAGTTCTATTTTTATAAATGTTGCGTTTAATGACATGCTTTTTGTGGCGAGGGGGGCGTGGTTCAGCGCGGTCTGTAACGGGAGAGAGAGAGAAACGAGACGAGCTTAGAGTAAGTAGGTCAAGTGCAAATGATGAACACCTGTGTCTTATTGCAGTATTATTGGCAGAGAGAGAGAGAGAGAGAGAGAGAGAGAGAGAGAGAGAGAGAGAGAGAGAGAGAGAGAACTTGTATGAGAGACTGGAGAGAAAATTGGATGCAGAGAAAGAAAACCGGTGGATCCGAGCTCTCATTTTTGAACTGTTTTGTGCCGTCGCGGTTGCCACGGTGAATGCGCGTTGTGCGCGACTTTTGTTTGTTTTGTATTATTTTAATAAAGTACGAGTCCCAGTCACGCCGACCCCTGTCTTCTTCCTTCCTGACTCTTGAACCTTATCACACTTTTATTTCATTAAAATGAATTAACAGCAAGAAAAGTAAGGTTTAATACTAAATTGGTTATCATAGATGTTACTGTATTTGTCGAATTCATTGTTGTGATAACGCTGCGCAGTTTTACGTGTTCTAAACAATTGTTGTAAAAGTACATTCGAACATACCCACATCATTTGCCAAAATACTGATTAATCTTTATGTATAACACATGCTATATTAATTTACATGGCCATAAACACCAGACGTGATAAACAATGTCAATAAACTAAACACAAACACAAACCAAACTTTCCTTACATAAACATAACTATTACCGAATGCTACATTTGGAAAATATCAAATTAAGCATGCTTTGTCGACAGAACCAGCTGCAATCGGTAAAGAATAATTGTGTTCCATAACGACTGCACGAAACAAGCTAACGTTTGTTGCTTGATAGACGCTACAACTACAACTTCCGCATTTGTCCAGGACTCCACGCAGTACGAGCGGAAACCGAGGGTACGCGGATATGACGCAATTGACTGGCGACTCCCTGCTCCCCCCTGCTCTAACGCAGTGGTTCCCAAAGTGGGTCGCGGGACCCCGGTGCAGGGGTCGCGAGATGATTTCTATAAAAAAAAGTGGAAAAAATATATAGGCCCTATATATTTTTGTTGCAATTAATTTAACCATTTTCGCACATACGATCACACCGGGTACATTTTCTGTTTGGCGAGTAAATCTCAAAAGGCTATCCGCCACACTGGCGGGTGAATGTTCATACCAAAATATGACATTTTCAGCGCGCTCGCGCTCTTCTGCCTCTAAGAACGAGCAGAGAGAGAGAGGGAGAGAGAGCGCCCCCTCACTATTCAGAGCGGTCAAGCTTCCCCGTACTTTTTGACAAGCGTCCTTGACAGGACGGCCAGAGCTTCTTTGCAGCTCAAGTCGGCGGCTGTGTGTACGTACAGTTAACGCTCTATCTGTTGACGGCGCTGAGGAAAAAGCTCCCGCCACTGGAAGAAGCGGTCGCCGCCCATTTGTATCCTGCTGGCAGTTGGAGAGCAAAGGCTGCGCACCCATCTAAGCCGTGAAGAACGTCTTCAGCACTCGCGGATCGTGCATACTCCGCCGCTGGCCAGGCTGCTTCTGCTTTACACACCATGGCCGTTCTTTTCTCGAGAAAAGGAGTTTTCCCATAGCGTTTGCAACGCAATACTCGTTCCCTTATCTCTCAGGGAACCGAGGTTCCCTTTCGTAGTCACTCCGAGTTACGTCGGATGACGACGAATGGGGTTTCGCTTAGAAAGCCTGTCATCTTCGAGTATATAAAACGAGCCAATGGCAATGAAATGCCACGGGTCTGCGGAATTTGCATAGCGTAAGTCCGCCCCACCCTGGGGGTATATAAGGAAGTACGCTGGCAACATGCAGATATGTTTTCGCTTCGGAGCCAAGAGTTTTCTTCACTCCTACAAGCCATTCTGTATCATCTTCACTCTACGAGACGAGCGGCTCTTCAGTGTGTTGGTGTGACGGCGTGTTCCAGCGAGATCGCATTGCCTGCTGCTGAACTGTGCAGTGATCTGCCGACAGTGTGTGTGTTTCTCCCTGGGCGCTTCAGCACTCTGCTGAGCTTTTCCTCTCTCTAAAAGAGCTGCACGCGGCACGTCTTTTTCAAGACGGTTCGCCCGTGTATTTACTGGATGTGGGCGCGTGATTCATCTGCCTAACGGTCACGAGCGCTGTTTCGCGTGTTGGGCTTATTCACGCTCGGCAGCGCTCGTGGATGAGTCATGTTTTCTTTGCGGGAACATGACCATCGCGATGTTTATAGATCGAGACTCAATGATCTCCGTGTGGGTAGAGTCCCCTCTGCCACACCCCAATCTATCTCTTCCTCGAGAGGGGATACTTTGGCTGGTGGCCAGGGTGATCTGAGGGTTACAGTGTGGCATAATACCGACGAGCATTCCTCGGGCCACGCCCCCCTCCACATCGCAAACCGTGGGGCTTCCGTGTGTGCCTGGTTCCTCTCGGGGACCCAGTGTTTTCATTCGGGGCTACAGCAGGTGGTTTCATGTCACTCACAGCATCACAAGCGGGCTTGATTCCTCTGGAAATGAGGATTCGACTGCGTTTCCTCCCTCTGGAGTGTCAGCGTTAGTCGAGTCAGATCCGGAGCTGATGGCCATGCTTGGCCATCCTCCCATGGCTGATGGCCATGCTCCCTGTCCAACACTGACAGAACACGGAAACTCGACCACACCCCCACGCAGGGACGCTATGCCTCCCATGTCTGGGCTGGTCGATCCGCCACGCACACTACTGACCTCGCTCTACGGGCGACATCGGTACCTGCGTGATCCCTGGGCCAGGTGATGTCCACAGCTGTGGTCCAGGAATGGGCTCAGCCAGGTTGATGTGAGGGATCTGAGAATTCATTTTCTCAGCTCCCCCATGTCCCAGGCTGGGCTCCTCGGCCAGAAGCAGACTGAGGCCTTCTGCACCGACGGTCATCCGTCCGTGCGGTCTCCTTAGTCTGCTTCCCGCCGAGGCCGCCTCCCTGCGGCCCCTCCCCTCGAGCCTTCACTGGCCCAGAGCAGGAGAGGGTTGCAGGAGGGCAGCACCGCCCGTCTCCGCCCCTTAGCCACTTACTGCTTCCTGCTCAGCTACTGTTCGGACGCTCTTGCTTACTGCTCCGCGCTTTGCTCTATCGCTTTGATATTTTATCTTCTATACTTTTATAATTTTAGCTCCTTTTATCACCTAATTTTAACTTCAGCAAATCAGCACAGTGCTCAAACGACAAAGTTTGGATTACTACAAAAACGCAGAATTCTTCTACCCGACCAGCTTACATTCCGGGGAAAGGAAAACACATCTGCCTACAAGGATAAGAGAGAAAATGCCTCTTCTGGAATCTACTTGCTGCAACTAACTGCCACAGACTTTTACAAAGGATTGCAGTTCTTGAAACAAAGTTATTTACGGGACCACCAAACCAGACGGAACACACAACAGAGCTTCGTCATGGACGCCCTCAGCATATAGCCGGTGAGTCCCATGAAACTAGTGCTCCTCGACAGGTAGAGAAACAAGCCGATCGACTTACAAATCGATGGCACAAACAGGGAGCGAGACCCAAAGGCACTCGAGACATCAGATTGTCACGAGCCTCACATATTACCACAGTAGCATCCTCTACCCCAGATACAGCTCTGACAAAGATTGCAAACACTGGTCTCCTACCAACACCTATACATCTTGAGAACAGATTTGAAGTACTAATGAATGTAAATGAGGAACCCCCAAACGTGATGAATGTGATCGAACACAGACTGTATCAGCCAGTAGCTAACACTGATGCTAACTGGCGCTCAAGGTCGAGCAGACAGCGGCACTCAGCTCAGAGCGCAGCCGAGCCCAGGACTCTGATAGTGGGGGACTCCATAATCAGAAACATTAGCAGCAGGGATACAACTACATGCTGCCTTCCACAAGCAACAACTTCTGATATAAACAGGGAACTTCAGAACATTCTAATGAAACATAAGACTGCAAATCGACTCATCATTCATGTGGGGAAGAATGACATTCATAAAGAGCAGTCAGAACTCCTTAAGAAGGATTTCAATGAACTTTTTGAAACACTTAAAAAACTGAAAGTTCAGACATTCATCAGTGGACCACTCCCAGCAAGAGGGACAAACAGGTTTTCACGGTTGCTTGGGATTAATACATGGCTGCAAAAAACCTGCAATATAAAAGGAGTAAACTTCATTGACAACTTCAATCTCTTCTGGAGTCAGAGACAACTATTTCATCGGGATGGCCATCACCCAAACAAACTTGGTTCAAGAGTGTTAAAGGACAATATCTACTTCTCCCTCAATCATCCTTCTGCAGTGTGTGCCAATCCACTCAATCAGAACGGCACACACACACCTGGACACAGTATGAATGACCACAGGACTTCACTTCAGAATGGACATATCACACAAGGACAATGATAACACCACTGAGCCACAACAACCTCTGCTCACGGACACCATCTCAGCTGAGCCCTGCCCACAGAGCTCATCACAGACAGACACATCAGAACTGCTCCAAGATTCAGCACCCAAGGACGACTTCCTGGAAAACAGCCAGGGAAGCCAGGACAGCATATCACAGCCTCCTATAACACCAGAGCAACAGCCCCTTTCACCAGACACTTTTTCCCTCTCGCCAGCAACTCCACTTCTGTGCTTCTCACAGAAAATGGAAGAACTGGTGCATGCTGGAACCAGACTATCACACTCTTTTGCTGCAAGCCCCCAGATATCAACCAAAAAACGTCGGGCACCGCTACCACCAAAGCCTGCAGGCCCAGCTCACCCTCCCCCTGCCTCTGTGAGAGCTCTTCGGCCTCTGCCACAACGCCAGGGCCCACACCCTCCTCCATCTGCTCGAGGTGAACCAAAAACAACTGATACCAGCTCTCAGTGATGTGTGTCGGGTCCCCGCTTTGATAACAGTAACTTTCTCAAATGTTTACAGAACAAGCGGGAACCCAGTGTGCCTGTATCTTTCTCTATTGCTGTTCTATTACAAGATAGAAAGTCAAAGGCCTTCAATAGCCGTACAGCAAACTCAACTAATCTGGTGCCTATTGCACGTCTAACTAAGATTGGTGTAGGGAAAAAAAGTAAGACTGTTAAGTTAGCAATTTTAAACATCCGCTCACTTAAAAATAAATCACTTCTAGTCAATGACTTAATAACCACAAACAACCTGGATTTTATGCTTCTAAATGAAACCTGGCTAGAAGACAGCTGCAGTGCAACAATCCTAAATGAAACAGCCCCTCCTAACTTTACTTTTATGAGTGTCTGCAGAGCTGTTAAGAGAGGTGGGGGTCTAGCTGCTCTTTTTAAAGATATCTATCAATGTAAGCAAATATCATTTGGGAACTACACATCTTTCGAATATCTGGGTATTGTATTAAAAGGTGCTCCACGCATTTTACTCATCATTATTTACAGGCCTCCAAAATACTCTCCAGCCTTTGCTGAGGAATTTACAGAACTGTTATCAACAATTACCTCAGAGCTTGACTGTTTTGCCATTGCTGGAGATTTTAACATTCACATAGATAATGCAGAAAACAATATGGCAAAAGAAATCAAAACTGTTTTAAAAACTTTTGATCTGACTCAGCATGTACATGGACCCACACACAATCATGGACACACTCTAGATTTACTTATCAGTAAGGGTCTAAACATTTCATCGATTGTTATTAAGGATGTAGCACTGTCTGATCATTTCTGTATTTTCTTTGATATATTGATCTCTCCTGCCACTGAAGCTAGATCTGTGTCTGTCAAGAAGAGATGCTTAAATGAGAACACTAGTGTACTATTTATGAAGGTTATATCCTTAACACCAAGCATATCTGCTGACTCTGTTGATTTTCTCCTTGATTCTTTTAACTCAAAAGTTAAAAGTGCAATTGATGATATTGCTCCTGTGAAAGTCAGGAAGAAGAGTGGCAGACAAAAAGCACCTTGGAGAAACTCAACAGCAGTGCAAAATATGAAAAGACAATGCAGAAAAGCAGAGCGCATGTGGCGGAAGACAAAGCTTGTAGTCCATTATAACATCTACAAAGACAGCCTTCATGCTTTCAATATGGAACTAGGCAAAGCTAGACAGACTTTCTTCTCAAATATTATAAACTGCAATTTAAACAACACACGCACTCTTTTTGCTACTGTAGAGAGACTGACAAACCCCCCAAGCCAGATTCCCAGTGAAATGCTCTCAAACAGCAAGTGCAGTGAGTTTGCATCTTTCTTCTCTGACAAAATCAATAATATCAGACAGGTGATCAGCACATCATTGAGTTGCGCTGGGGTCAGACAGATCAGACCACCTGAAAAAGTAGTAACTTTGTCTGATTTCAATAAAATTGATGGCACAATTTTGGTAGAAACCGTACAGCACCTTAAAACATCAACATGCACTCTTGACACACTTCCCACATCTTTTTTCAAAAGTGTGTTAAACAGTTTAGAAGCAGATCTTCTAGAAGTGGTAAATGCCTCACTTCTCTCTGGGAGTTTTCCAAACTCCCTGAAAACTGCAGTTGTCAAGCCCCTCCTGAAAAAGAACAATCTGGATAAGACCATATTAAGCAACTATAGACCGATCTCAAATCTTCCTTTCATAGGCAAGATCATAGAAAAAGTTATCTTCAATCAGCTGAACAAATTCTTAAGCTCGAATGGATACTTTGACAATTTTCAATCTGGTTTCCGACCGCATCACAGAACAGAGACAGCGCTCATAAAGATAATAAACGATATTCGCTTAAATACTGATTCAGGCGAATTATCAGTGCTGGTACTACTCGACCTCAGTGCTGCATTTGACACTGTCGATCATAACATACTTCTTGACAGGCTGGAAAACTGGGTGGGGCTTTCTGGGATAGTCCTAAAATGGTTCAGGTCATACTTAGATGGGAGAGGTTATTATGTGAGTATAGGAGACCATAAGTCTGAGTGGACATCCATGACATGCGGAGTCCCTCAAGGCTCAATTCTTGCGCCACTCCTGTTCAACCTGTATATGCTCCCAATGAGCCAAATAATGAGAAAGAACCAAATTGCTTACCACAGCTATGCAGACGACACACAGCTGTACTTAGCCCTATCGCCTAACGATTACAGCCCAATTGACTCCCTGTGCCAATGCATTGATGAAGTCAACAGTTGGATGTGTCAAAACTTTCTCCAGTTAAACAAAGATAAAACTGAAGTCATTGCGTTTGGAAACAAAGATGAAGTTCTCAAGGTGAACGCATACCTTCACTCCAGGGGTCAAACAACTAAAAATCAAGTCAGGAATCTTGGTGTGACACTAGAGTCAGACCTTAGTTTCAGTAGTCATGTCAAAGCAATAACTAAATCAGCATACTATCATCTAAAAAATATTGCAAGAATTAGATGCTTTGTTTCCAGACAAGACTT
Organism: Leuciscus idus; assembly: GCA_021554675.1. Lineage (NCBI taxonomy): Eukaryota > Metazoa > Chordata > Actinopteri > Cypriniformes > Leuciscidae > Leuciscus > Leuciscus idus. The sequence continues at coordinate 42,517,166 of CM038627.1, forward strand.
AGAGAAACTTGTGCATGCTTTCATCACCAGCAGGGTGGATTATTGTAATGGACTCCTCACTGGCCTTCCCAAAAAGACCATAAGACAGTTGCAGCTCATACAGAACGCTGCCGCCAGGATTCTGAGCAGAACCAGAAAATATGAACATATCACACCAGTCCTCAGGTCTTTACACTGGCTCCCAGTTAGATTTAGGATTGATTTCAAAGTATTATTACTGGTATATAAATCATTCAATGGCCTAGGACCTCAATACATTGCAGATATGCTCACTGAATATAAACCCAACAGATCACTCAGATCATTAGGATCATATCAGCTAGAAATACCAAGGGTTCACTCTAAGCATGGTGAGTCTGCTTTTAGCTATTATGCCAGCCGCAGCTGGAACCAGCTCCCAGAAGAGATCAGATGTGCTCCTACAGTGGTCACATTCAAATCCAGACTCAAAACACTTTTGTTTAGCTATGCATTTACTGAATGAGCACTGTGCCACTGTTCGTCCGACTGTACTGTACTGTATTTCATTTTATTTTTCTAAACTGTTTTAATTATTCTTATTTCTTTTTATTATTTTAATTTCTTCTATGTAAAGCACTTTGAATTGCCATTGTGTATGAAATGTGCTATATAAATAAACTTGCCTTGCCTTGCCTTGCCTTGCCTTGCCTTAGCCGGCCAAACGCCAGGCTAAGCAGCACTCTCGAGACGGGTGGCTTGCTCGGCTGTGTGGTTGAGGACTGCGCCCAACAGTCTTCGACCCTCCCCTGAAGTGGACTGAGGCCTTCTGCACCAATGGTCATCCGTCCGTGCGGTCTCCTTAGTCTGCTTCCCGCCGAGGCCGCCTCCCTGCGGCTCCTCCCCTCGAGCCTTCACCGGCCCCGGGCTGGAGGGGGATGCGGGAGGGCGGCACTGCCCGTCTCCGCCCCTTAGCTGGCCAAACGCCAGGCTAAGCAGCACTTTCGAGACGGGCAGCTTGGAGTTAGGGCTCAGTTCTTCTCAGGAGTTGGTAGCAGGGCCACTCCGTCCCCCGGTGGAGGGCCGGGGGAGAATCTCTTGTTTCAAGAACTGATGCCCCTTCCTCCGAGCCCCAAGAGGCTGTGGATGACAGTGCGCGCCGCTCACGAGCCTCGCCACTCTCGACCCCCTCTGTCGCCAGACCCCTGCCAGAGCATGCCCCCTTGGTACGCTGGTCCTTCCCTGGCCTCCTCTGGCAGGGCGCGGCTAATGACCGTGCCCCCACACCGGGCCGCTATGCCACCCACGTCCGGGCCGGTCATTCCGCTTCGCTGCACCACCAGGGTACATCTGTGGTTCGCTTGACCCCGCTGGTACAGCTTTTGAGCCTTCCCAGACTGTCCCGTTGGGTCGCGAGAACCATCAGGCTCGGCTACGCGATTCAGTTCGCGCGGTCTCCTCCCCGCTTCAGGGGAGTCCGCTTCACTATGGTTGGTGGCAATGCCCCTGTCATGAGAGTGGAGGTCGCCACCCTACTGGCGAAGGGTGCGATCCAGATTGTCCCTCCAGCCGAAATGAAGTCCGGCTTCTACAGCCTCTACTTCATTGTACCGAAGAAGACCGGTGGGTTACGACCAGTCCTGGACTTGCGCGTCTTGAACCGCTCCCTTTACAGGATGCCGTTCAAGATGCTCACAGCCAAACGCATTTTCGAATGCGTGCGGCCGCAGGATTGGTTTGCAGCGATCGACCTGAAGGACGCCTACTTCCATGTCTCCATTCTTCCTCGACACAGACCGTTCCTACGGTTTGCTTTCGAGGGGCAGGCATACCAGTACGCGGTTCTCCCTTTCGGGCTAGCCCTGTCTCCTCGCGTCTTCACGAAGGTCGTCGAGGCAGCCCTTGTTCCTAGAGGGGAACACGGGGTTCGCATCCTGAACTATCTCGACGACTGGCTGATCCTAGCTCACTCTCGAGACCAGGTTTGCGAACACAGGGACCTAGTGCTCCGTATTGGCACAACCGCACCTGGTTCCCAGAACTAGTACTCCTCGCGACAGCACCTCCCTGGCCAATCCCTCTGAGGAAGGACCTGCTTTCTCAGGGACGGGGCACCCTATGGCACCCTCGTCCCGATCTTTGGAACCTCCACGTGTGGCTCCTGGATGGGACGAGGTAGGTTTGAGTACCCTACCACCAGCGGTGGTGGCTACCATCACTTCCGCTAGAGCACTGTCCACTAGACATGCCTATGCCCATGCCAGCGCTCCTGGTTGCATTGGCCTCTATCAAGAGGGTAGGGGACCTGCAGGCATTCTCGGTGGACGAAGCGTGCCTGGAATTCGGACCGGCTAACTCTTACGTGATCCTGAGTCCCCGGCCTGGATATGTGCCCAAGGTTCCCACCACACCCTTTCGAGACCAGGTGGTGAACCTGCAAGCGCTGCCCTTGGAGGAGGCAGACCCAGCCTTGGCACTGCTCTGTCCAGTACGCGCACTCCGTGCTTACGTAGACAGAACGCAGTGTTTCAGGACCTCAGACCAGCTCTTTGTCTGTCATGGTGGGAAGCTGAAGGGAAAGGCTCTCTCCAAGCAAAGGTTGTCTCACTGGATAGTGGACGCCACTGCTTTGGCTTACCAGCAGCAAGGTCGACCATGCCCCCTTGGTGTGACGGGCCCACTCCACCCGGGAGTGTGGCATCCTCTTGGGCTCTAGCGCATGGCGCCTCGCTAACAGACATCTGCAGAGCTGCAGGCTGGGCGACACCTAACACATTTGCGAGATTCTACAATCTCCGAGTGGAGCCAGTTTCTTCTCATGTACTCGCTTCAACTAGCCGGTACTAGATTCTGCTCAGGTGCCCATTCCTCTCCTCGGACGGGATACGTGCGATATCTCCTCAGGTGAGCCTTATAAGCCCTGAGTCTCCTCCAGCACTGTTGACGTCAACGCCAGAGTTATGCCACCGGCAGCTTTCGCGCTTGGCTAGGTGCCTCCATGTGCATGGTTCCCCCTCTGGGTGACCCCCACATGTGTATTTCCACTGTAAGCCTCTCTGAGCATGTGTCTTTCACTTGGCAAGCCACCTTGCCACCCCTGGGGTTGAAATATTCCACCTGCGGCTGGACACCCCAGTGATTCTCCATATGCAGCCCCCCGGGGTCATATGTGTATTCCAAGTCCCCCCCTTCGGGCTGGGCATGATTGCATATTTCCACTGAGATATGCTTCCCAGTGTACCTTGGTATTCCTGTGTTAAGTAGGAGTCCTTCGTCCGTGCCAGTCTCACGACAGGGAGCTCAGACTTACGCAGGGCACTGGAAGACAGACGAGAGGTGGCGTGATTAGACTGGGAACCCCATTCGTCGTCATCCGACGTAACTCGGAGTGACAACGAAAGGGAACGTCTCGTTATGTATGTAACCCTCGTTCCCTGAGTTACGTCTCCCTGCCACTTCCGCTGTACCGCTGGAACGCCTGAGTTCAGTCTCGGCTCCTCAGCGAAGACATATCTGCATGTTGCCAGCGTACTTATATACCCCCAGGGTGGGGCGGACTTACGCTATGCAAATTCCGCAGACCTTTGCATTTCATTGCCATTGGCTCGTTTTATATACTCGAAGATGACAGGCTTTCTAAGCGAAACCCCGTCGTCATCCGACGTAACGTCTCCGTTCCCTACTCAGGAAACGAGGGTTACATACGTAACCGAGACGTTACGTAAGTAAGTGAGTAAGTAACCGAGTACGTTCTGCCTTCCCTTCCACATGAGTCAGGTAACAAAACTGACAAAAATAATTATTATTTCACCCCAATGATAGTAATATTTCATATATTTCTCACATTTTTTTTATTTTTTTTATTATACATTTCAAATTTTGCTCTGGACATTTTTTTATGTTTGTATTCAACATAATAGGCCTACCTTATTATCTCAATTAAAAGTACTGAAATGAATGTATATGTGACCAAAAAAAAGGCTGTTTATTATTTTGGCCGGTAAAAAATATGCTTGGCTGGTGGATTTTTTCATCTACCAGTCCCCGTGGCAGGTGAGCCAAAAAGTTAATTTCGGACCCTGGGGTGGGGGAGGTGCGGGGTCGCGGGGCAGCAGTGCATTTATCATGGGGGTCGCGGGCTAAAAAGTTTGGGAACCCCTGCTCTAACGCCCCGTTTCCTTGGTTAAAATCGCAATTTTCTCATGATTTAAAAATAGTTGGAAACATTTGGGATATTGTAAGTAATCAACTTAACAAAATATATAACACTGGCCTTGAGATTTTGGGATATTTTAATGCAAAAATCTTACATATTGTACCTTTAAGACAATAATGAAGAATGCTGAGTTATCATCAACAACAGCAACAGCAAAAACAATGTATAAAATAAAGTGAGTTACAGACAAATATATTGCCATGTAAAATAACCGAATGGTCTTAATCATTTCAGATTGTGTAATGAGTTTAACTGACTCTAAATATGAATTCATTGGGGAACAGAAATTTACACTGTGCTGGGAAAACTGAACCCAATTTGTTATATTCTCTATTACAGTATAATATCATTTTACAATCATATTTACCCAATCTTTATTAATTGTTGAATCGTTTGTCATTTAATCATTACTTCAAGTTCACAATGGTGGTTGATTTCATTACTTTCAAATGATCCTAAAAAAAACTGATTAAGTAAAAGAAACCAGAATTATTATAGACATACTGTATAACTACTAATCATAACTGCTATGAACTGAAATATTCAGTTTAATAACAGCAGGTTGTTGTTCATTGACGTTAGGCTTCATCTGTCTGTCTACTGTAAATGTCTTCTTCAAAAATACTTTCGATTTCACATCACAAAATCAACAGCCTAAAACGGAAGAGAAAATGTAAGAAAACTTTCAAAACATTTGTTTTCAATAACCCTTTATCAATAAAACTTTTTGTGTTTTAACAAAAGATTGTAATTTCTGGCAGATTCTTCGTCTGTTCGGAGTAGCAGAAGAACAGCCTTCTGTAACTTCACATTTAAATCACGCTTAATATACAATATGAAGTTCCTAATAATTACAGATGACTTTAATGTAGAATGTATTAAACTTACTTGCAGTCTTGTCCACTAAGAAGAGAATTTATAAGTATTTTAAACTCAGTAACGCTTGTTGTCAGTCCGCGCGCGTCGTTCTCAGAATCTCTTGCTGGTCTCGATGGATTGTGGATTAAACACATAAATGGCCGCGAGTGTTATCAGTGAGCGACAGGATTAGGTATCAGAGGTTGTTACTTTCGTTTTCCTCTTCTTCGTGTGTTTTACATGAGGGTTTGGAACAGCTGAACAGTTGCACACCGACACCTACTGCACTGGAGCGGGATATTATACCACATATATCTCTAAATTCTGTTTAAAACCTCTTAAATAGACATTTCAACAGTGCATCTGTTATATCCCCTGTTTCTGGACTATTATCTAAGATGCTGGATATTGTAAATGACTGACATCCTGAGGTTTGCATTTATTATACATTCAATCCTTTTGTTTTGTATTAGGACACAAACGATTCATGATTCACAAACAGAGCTGGGGCCCGTTCTTCGTACGTCGCTAACTCAGTTAGCTGGATTTGATTGTTGGCGATTTGGCATGATCTTGGATTGTTTGGTTCTTCAAAGCTCATCCTGGACTTGCTGTCATATCAACAGGTGTGCAAGCTTAAACCTGCTCGGGAGCAGGCTTATTTCATGTAAACAGGATTAGACTGTGGCTTCATAAGCGGAGCTGATACGGGAAGTCCAGCGCAGCGCGATAGTACACTTTCTGAGATGCAGGGTTGCCAACTCTCACGCATCTGGCGTGACACTCACGCTTTCAGCATCAATCTCACGCTCTCACGCACACGCAAGAAATGTCACGCCAAAATCCACGTTTCTCCCCTCTCAATCCGTTAATTTTCTGTTGATGACTAGACAACAGCGTATTAATGACAGGAAAGGAGTTTAAGGCACACAGCTGTAACATCTGCCTACAACGTTCTCACTGCAGTTTTCTCTGATCGTTGATTCGTTGAAACCTGATACGTCAGTTGCGTGTGAAAAGTTCAAAGAGAGTTCGGAGAATAGGTTCGGAGTCGGAGCCACTGATGCGCGTTTGAAAATTTGGATGACAATCAAGGTAAGCAGATAATGAAATGGTGTGCCTTGTCACTACAGACGTAGCCTTGCCTAATCAGTCTGTGTGCTGAGAGTACAGACTTCAACTATAGTTGCAAACGTTGTCTGACGTGCGTTATGTGGGCTAGCTATTTGCTCAATAAAAATAGGTTCATGGTACAAATTACGTTTTGTCAAATCGGGAAAGTGGCATTTTAAAATGCCCCAAATTATGAAAGGTTGCCCAGATTGTGTTGAGCCTGCCACAGTCAAATGCAGATGCTGAGCGAACATTTTCAGTTATTGGCCTAAACAAGACTGTCACCCTGTGAGTGATGGGAAGTTCGGATCATTTTACTGACTCGCTTGTTCTACCGAGTTCATTAAAATGAAATAATCTTTTTTCGAGTCATTTCGTTCATTTAAGGGGCTTTAAATGTTCTACTTTTAACAGCCAAATTCCCCAAACATATCCACCTACACAGTCTTTATCATATTCTGAATTAAGAAATCATTATAATGCAGTCAAAAATAATTTACAGGGAACATTAATTACTTTACCTTCCGAGTCTTTCGTTCATCTGTCACGTGACAGACACATTACGGTTCATGAACGGATTGAACCCTGCTTCAGATACGAGCCTCCTGCAGAGGTAGTGAAGCAGGCCAACACTGCCACTGTGGGATATGCTACAACAGGCCTAATGTGTGAAACTTGAGTTGTGGTTTTCTATTATGAAAACTATTATGTAACTATTATGTGTCCCTTTTGTTTTGAGATTTCTAATTGGTTTGATGTTGTTGTTACATGTTTGTTATTTAATCACTTATATCTTTATTTTTTTATAGTGCAATCAATAAATTAATTGTACATTTTGAAAACACGTTTCCATTCTATTAGTTTTTTTTTTTTTTTTTTTTTTTTCATAAATCATGGTTTATACTAAGTAAACAAGGACTGACATTTTTTAAATTAGGTTTAGGGTTGCCAAAAAAATTCTCTGCACACGCGCGCACTGAAGATTTACAGAGTCTCACTCCAGCCAAAGTCCCAAAGTTGGCAACCCTGGAGATGTATATTTTTTCTTGTGACTCGTGAGATTTTCGTTTACATTATTAAATTGTTGGAAACGCACATTTAACTACAGCACAAACTGTTTGTATTGCCCTAAGATTTTTTGCAAGTGGCTCTTTCCTTTACACTATTGGAGATGCGGAGAACTTGATGGAAAGTGCTGTCTGTCGTGTCATTCGGAGTTTACCTGGCGCTTTTAGGTTTAAAAAACAGTTTTAGGTTTTTTGTGGCATTTCCAAGCCACTTAAGACCCAATGTTGTAAAGCAGTTTTTTTTATTTAAAGCAGGTTTTTTTGTTTTTTTTTGCTATCATAATTTTTTATGAGGATCATGCAATCATGACCATGCCGATTACAGTATGTGTCACTCAGGCTTCACTAACGTGATTGGTACCATAGACTATAGGCTACCATAGACTGCCATCAAGGCCTCAATGAAGGGGATTATGTGAACAGAAAGGGGGTTCACAATGTAAATGTGCAGCCCAGTTACTATTGGGATTCTTAATGTTCCAGATTAATAATATTATATCAAATAAAAAAAAAGGCAGTTGACTAAAATCTTCCATATCACAAATGTGAAAGCAAAATGGTCAGGATCTGTGCATGACTTAAGAATTTTCAGAGATTCACATTTATGCACATTATTTGAAAGTGGTAAGAAAAGTTCCACAATTATCACTGTATTACATACACTTATGCTGATCCTAACAGAACTGCATTTTTTCATAGGTGATTATGACATGTTCCTGCCTGCAGACAGGTGTTTTATGACCCCATTCCCTGACCCAAACCAGTTACAATGCAGCTCTAGCCAGGACAAGGGCACACAATGAAATTAACTTTGGCTAACTAAAGGGAAGATTTCAGTGTCTGAAAAGTCTGAGGGGTTGCACACCTGACAGGGCCTGTGACATTGTTGCATGTGCCATATTACACAACATTGCCAAAAAAAACAAAAAAACCCAAAAAAACTTTTCATTAAATGTTTAATAAAAGACAAATATGCTTAGTTCCTTGAGTTTTATTTCAATTGTTCTTTGTAAAGAAAAGCCAGTGGTCAAGTGCCTGCAACAAGAGATATTAGACACATGCCTCATGCAACAAATAAAAAGGAAAAGTTATCTATACACTGCCCACCTGTAGGCCTATGTCTCCTCTGTCTGTGCAGACTCTTCTGTAGGCCTTTCTGTAGATGTGGAATCCTGCAACTTATATTGCAGCCATTAAGCATACAAGTATAAATTATGTAAAGTTATTTATGCACTTGCAGGTAGGCTAGTTCCTCCATATGACAGTTATCTGAGAGGGGTTATTCACTGTCCAGTGCAATGGAAACAAATGGACATTACAAAGTCTTATACTTTATTTCCTTTGGAAAGTTAGAAAATGTCTGCACATATTTTACTGCACATATTTCAGCCACCACTTTATTGGGAACAGATACAAGTGTTGGTGTATTATGTAAAAGTGCACAAAAGAGGAAAACATAATGTCATTACAATGAACTACACTCGGGAAAAATGTGATCAATAACTAAACATAAGTTTATCAGTTTTCACTTTCACAAGTCAAAGCAATTCATCATTACTCAAGATTTAACAGTTGAAATGACTATACGGCCTTAATTTAATGCAGCAAAAATTATTTTACAGTGTAGGTGTTATGCTGACGGCTGAAGCAGATGCAGAAGCAGGATCCAATTGCAGCAGGTTTTATTAAACAAACTCAAATGGTAACAAACTCAGACAAAGACTCAGGAACAGGAACCACCAACATACAACATCAAGAACTCACAAAGACTGAAACAAGACACAGGGCTTAAATACACAGACAGACAAGCTAAACAAGATAACAAGGGGGCGTGGCTAATGAAAAACACCTGGGAAGACTAATCAACATAACGGGGAACTGCTAAACAAAGAATGAGACAGGAGAACACAGACATGAATCGTGACATAGCCCCCCCTCTATGGGCGGCTCCCGACGCCCATCAAAACAAAAAACAATAGTTCAGGAGGGTGGTGGAGCGGAGGCGGACCCGGGGGTGGGATGGAGGGCCAGGCCCGTGGAGTGGAAGAGGACCTGGAGACTGCAGCGGGATGGAAGGCCAGGGCGGAGCGGCCTGTGCAGGCGACCAGGGCGGATCAGGCAACCAGGGCGGATCAGGCCGTGCAGGCAACCAGGGCGGAGCAGGCCGTGCAGGCGACCAGGGCGGAGCAGGCCGTGCAGGCGACCAGGGCGGAGCAGGCCGTGCAGGCGACCAGGGCGGAGCAGGCCGAGCAGGGGACCACGGCGGAGAAGACCCTTCGGGCGGCCACGGCGGAGAAGACCCTTCGGGCGGCCACGGCGGAGACGACCCTTCGGGCGGCCACGGCGGAGACGACCCTTCGGGCGGCCATGGAACAGGTACCGGCTCAGGAACGGACACCGGCTCAGGAACGGGCTCAGGAACGTGAACAGTCTCTGGATCGGCAGACGTGACGTGAACAGTCTCTGGATCGGCAGACGTGACGTGAACAGTCTCTGGATCGGCAGACGTGACGTGAACAGTCTCTGGATCGGCAGACGTGACGGGGAGCGCAGGCTCGGCTGTGCTGGACGGGACCAGCGGCGACGGCTCTGTGCTGGATGGGACCAGCGGCGAGGGCTCTGTGCTGGACGGGACCAGCGGCGAGGGCTCTGTGCTGGACGGGCTCTGGCTGGACGGGCTCTGGCTGGACGGGACCCTGGAACGACGGTCTTCTTGGCCCTCCACACTGACATCAGCGGCGGCTGTGCTACGGTGGACATCGGTCCTGGACGCCCATAGAATGATGCTATGGCTAGCTTGATGGCTGAAGTGACGAGAAGAACAGGCTGAGGGGGTACTGTGGGTTCACGGAGCTCCTTTTCCTCCACGCCCACAGTAAACGGAGAACCGCTCAGCAAAAGGGCCAGGTCGATATATTGTTCCAACGAGCCGTGTGGTTCATGGTCAGGCATCATAGACCGGAGTGGTTCTGATAATCCTCCACGAAAAAAGATCATCAGGCATTCGGTGCTCATTTGCACGAGATGTGCCAGTTCGACAAAATCTGCAACGTAGTCCTCAATGGATCGATCATCCTGACAGAGGCGCAAGATTTGGATGTCTGGGCACAGGGTTGGCATGGCTGCTGCTGGATCCATAAATGGTGAGTTCTTCTGTTACGCTGACGGCTGAAGCAGATGCAGAAGCAGGATCCAATTGCAGCAGGTTTTATTAAACAAACTCAAATGGTAACAAACTCAGACAAAAACTCAGGAACAGGAACCACCAACATACAACATCAAGAACTCACAAAGACTGAAACAAGACACAGGGCTTAAATACACAGACAGACAAGCTAAACAAGATAACAAGGGGGCGTGGCTAATGAAAAACACCTGGGAAGACTAATCAACATAACGGGGAACTGCTAAACAAAGAATGAGACAGGGGAACACAGACATGAATCGTGACAGTAGGCTACTAAGATCTTTTCTTCTTTTTTTCTCAGCCTTTTTCTTGGTTGTTTATGATGCTCAAAGCTGTCGTCCCGGAGGCCGTCCCCGAGCAGCCCGCTATCGTCCCGGAGGCCGTTCCCAAGCTGCTCGCCCTGCCGGCTCCGTCCTAGCTGCTCGCCCTACCGGCTCCGTCCAAGCTGCTCGCCCTGCCGGCTTTGCCCCTGATGCCTGCCCTGCTTGCTCCGCTCAAGCTTCCGGCTCCGTCCCTGGCCTTCCGAACGGCAGATTCCACACTGGCCGTCTGCACAGCCTGCTCCTCACTGGCCTGCTGAATGTCAGGTTCCGCACTGACCGCCCAAATGGCGGATTCCTCCTTGGCCGTCTGCACAGCCTGCTTCGCACTGGTCTCCTGAATGGCAGGTTCCGCCCTGGCCGCCCGAACAGCAGGTCCCGCCCTGGTCGTCTGCACGGTCTGCTCCACCCTGGACGCATGCTCAGCCTGCTCCGCCCTGGACCCCTGAACGTTCTGATCCGCCCCGGCCCACTGAACGGTCTGTTTCGCCACCTGTTAAGCTATCATCTCCTATTCTTGTTCCCCTCCATGGACCTGGCATACAGTGAGACTGCAGATGCTGGTGTGTGTGTGTGTGTAACAAAGGTATTCTTCTCTATGTAACTTTTATTTTGACGGGTTTCTCTTTCTCCGGCGTGTCCACGGGAGATGCAAATATGTCTAGAAGAAGAAGAACTGTAAAAGTATGGTATTTGGGGTAAAAGACACAATAATTTACATGATAATAAACAGTCGGCTGACTTTTCCATTTGTTGACATGACATGGTTAGATTCAGATGGTAAATATCTTATATCAAATTGGCTGTCCACCTTAGAGATAATCACCATATTTATAATGAAACCATCATATTTAAAAATATGATATCAATCATATTATATAACAAAATACCATTATTTGTTTCTACTGTAAATCTATATTAAATTATTATGGGATTTCATTCAATGCTTTCAGAATCTTTACTTTTTTTAAATAATTGTGTTTCTGTATTTTTTGAATGTTTTTAAATGAACATATTTTAATGACTAATTATTTATTAATACATAATAAAAATGACATCACATAACCCATATAGAGATCGCACTGTCAGAGAGTTTGGGAATATTCACACATAATTTATACTCATAAAACATGATATCAGAGTTTTAAAATCAAACATTTTAAAAGAGAGCAATACATCACGGTTGTTTAAACCAATGAGCATTAAGCTGTGTCGTTAGCAAGTCGTTTCCCATCATGCTTTTGATCAGCGCAGTCGGTGGAGAGCAGCTGCGCGCGACTGCAGAATCCGACACGGCCGCCTTGCGCTCGCGAGAGTTTTTGACATACGTCAGCATGACATCAGAGCAAGGTGGACCGCACTCGGACACATTTCTAACGGCATTTATCTCGCTGTGATCACCGGTGATCGGTTCTGCGCAGATTTCTCATTTGTCCTTTAAATGTCCATGTTTGGGCCTAAGTTATGATTCAAGTCGAGGTTCTAGTGCTAAAATTATTTTAATCATCATAATATAATAATTACTTTTACAATAGTAATTAGTAATAGTAATGCTTGTTGTTCATTTGTCTCAAAAGTATAATAAAAGATTTTTTGTCAGTGGTGCATTTAGCTGTTCATTAGTGCTGTTGACATCAGTCAAAAAATTTAATCATCAGCAAATCAGGCACACAATAAGACATCAAAAGATGTTTAAAATTATTGATTTAAAAACAATAAATTAGAAAATAGAAAAGTGAGAAGACGGTCATTCTCATGGTCTTTCAACCAAAGTCTGTGATAATTGTCTGACAGTGTCATAAATTCAGCATGATCATCTCACAGTGTGTTGGCTGCTAGAATTGTCATGCCAAGTTGTCCTCTTTCCCCTAGCCATGACCACATCCATATTCTTCTCTTTCGCTTCCTCCTCTTTTTCAGCGCACATAAAAAACACAATGTGTGATTCATCTTGCTCTGTTTGTTCACCATTAACACATGGTGATGATGTTTTATTCTTCTATACTAACTTGCGTCGTAGCCTACGATTCAATAAGTGTCATCATCGTACAGTCTACATACATGTTGTACCCAAGTTTATTAGATCCATGTCGTACAGTGTAATTTATAATGATCTTATAGGATTGCTGAAATCACAGTTTGTCGCAGGCATTACAAGATTTTCTTATTTACAGTAGAGGAATACAATCATAAAAATATGAAGGCGAGCCAGTGGATATCACACAAGTGCAAACTTTGCTCTAGAGTTATGCCAGTGAAGAAGTCTCAAACCCCAGTCAATTATTCACTACAGAAAGTGAAAGTAAAAACATCTGACGCTGCATTAACAGTACATACTGTATATTCTCTCAGAGACGATGAGCTGAATCTACTCAACGGAATTGATAACAGGCTGATAACAGTATAACTGTCTTCATTTCTTTTCTTAATATTTCTCTTGTGGCCCATAAGTAGTGAAAAAATGAGAAGAGAAGTATTTCATGTAAAACAAGTTGTTTTTGAAATGAGGAGTAAGCTAATCTAAGTAATTTTTTATTTTTCCTCGTAGCTCGTTGGTTATGGGGTGAAAATTATTGCCGGCCAAATTAATTGTAATATTAATTTGATAATAAAAGTAGTAGTAATAATAATAATAATAATAATAATAAAGGGTAACTAAACCAACTTTTTTAGTTAATGATCTGTAAGAATGGGGCTTTATTAGTGCTGCTCATTGATTCGAGTAACTTTTTTGACATTTGTGTATAAAGTATTTTAATTCTACAATATATGGTGTAAAAATGTCTGAGTGCTGCCCTCTTCAGGTTGAACGGTGGCTACTGCAGTTGAATTTTCCTATTGGATGTTTGCGGTGCAACAGCACTGCTGGACTGCATAGCTTTAAAATTCTATTGTTTGTTTTTAAATCCATTCATAATGAGACACCACAGTATTTGTCAGACCTGCTACACCCTATGCTCAGTCAAGGTCACTCAGAATTGCCCCAACTCTATCGACCTTTAAGTCTACTCTTAAGACTTATTTCTTTTCTTTGGCGTTTAATATATCTTGACTCATTGTTTTATGATTTTACTTTCATGTTTTATACCCATTCTACAACTGGTGTTTGTAAAATGTAAAATGTTTATTCTTACATTTTATCATTACTAGTCTTTTTATTATTTTCTTTTTTCTCTTTGTGTGTACAGCACTTTGGTCAACTTCGGTTGTTTTTAAATTGTGCTTTATAAATAAACATTGTATTGTATTGTATTGTATTTCCAGCAGACTTTAAAATTAAAAATCTAATTTAGGCGCCAGTGGTTGCATGCACTTGGCCTGGAAGACCATGAGTTCCCGCCTAGAGCTCAAGTGTGCAACCTGCATTTTACGCGGGATTGCTTCTCCAACGCAATAGAGGTGGAAATGGGCTTCTCCACACAGCTCGCGCTGAAAAGCGACGCAGTGCCAAACGCTACTCCTCCTGCATGGACTCCACCACCGCACTTGATGTGAGTGATCATATGTATTTTAATCACAATTTATGGTTAGGCTAAAGTTAATCCTCTGGGGTCGACAAACGCGCTGGTGCATTTTGCTGGATTTTTTCACATAGTGGCAAAATATGAATATGCCTACAGAGAGCGCGCGCTATTGACATCAACTCGATAAAACTCATCAGATGCATGTACTTTACGTCGTCTTGCGACCCTGTGAGTCACTCTCCATTTTAGAGTCTGAGCCCCCCCCCCCAATCCTTTATAATCTATCCGATTTTTCTAGTCGATTTTTACTCATCTCAGTATAGTAATAGTTTGGTAAAAGCTGTTCATTCATTCACACACAAAAACGCGATTCATATTTAAACAGTATTTTTGCCAGCTGTAGTAGCTACATAACAGCGCACATCTGTGCATCAGACACTATTGCGATTAGAACAAAGCAAACATAGAACTGACCTGTTCCTCAGCTGGATCCGTTGCTCCTTGAAATAAAACTTCAAGCACTTCTGAGGTAAATTTTCCAGGATTATTATTAAGATAGTATTATTCCTCACAGCGTCGTAAAGTACATGACTCTGATTACTCGCGGTGTGTTTTATCCAGCTGATGTGGGCGTTCACAGGTTTGCATGGATGCCTCAGATCATTTGCGTTTGAATAGCGCGCGCTCTCCGTGGGCGGGGTCACATTAAAACTTAATGAGCTGAGATGAGAACGACTGACATCTCTATCTTTTCATACATATTACATAAACTGAGAATTATTTGTTTTTTATATAAATTACTTCATTTAAAAGAAGATAATTCAAGCTTCATGCCTGTGTGCCTGTGTGACTGTTTGACTGAGTATTCGCTGAGTTATACTTAATTTCCGGACGCGTTTCAGGATGGACTTAACTGACAGAGAGAAGGCAGAACTCGCATCATGTTTATTTTTCTTTATTTGGCAAAAAGCACAACACTTTGTTTTTATTGTGAGTATACACAAAAAAATAGACACTTAACAGGATCGAATGGTGTATGACACTTGTATGTAAGATCAAAGTCAACAGAGTATTTTGAGTCTCTTTTGCACTGATAAGAAAAAAAAAGCGAGCCTATCGCGCCGGTGTGATTGCAGACCCCAGGGGGTTAATAAGGCAGAGCTGATTTTTTCTCCAGCATCTAAAGTGAGAAAGAATAACCAAAATGTAAATGTAAAAAAACAATGGTTGTCCAAAATATAAAGTATACACTTGAGTTTTCCCTCTACATATACTGTAACAGAGCAGGCTCCCGCACCGCCTCCTCTTCACCACCGGAGGGAACCGTCTCGGGAATATTAACATTACTCACCGAACTCCAATTCCCATCATGCCTCTTACCTGGGACTGATTGCACAACACATCGGCACCTCATTCACACACACACATATAAACCACTTCCACATTTCCATTCAGTGCGAAGTCTTGATCTGCCCCGGCCATCATTTCTAAGCGTTATTTCCCATGTTTGATTTCTGTTTTTGACCTTGGACTGTTTATCGTTGCTGACCACCTTCTGCCTGCCCTGACCTGAATTGTTTATTGACCTCTGATTCTTTCTGCCTGCCTCGACCCTTGCCTGTCAACCTGGTTTGTCTCTGCCTTTTCTGCATTGCCCTGTTTGCTGTTGTTCACCCTGCCTGTCTTGACCATTCTATAATAAAGCTGCAAATGGATCCCACTGACTCTGCCTCTTCACAACAGAAGACTTCGCCAATTACTGATCCAGCGGCAGTCATGCAGATTACCACCGAATTATCCGCTCAAGCGTCACAGTTATCTCTACATCACCATCAGCTGAGCCGTCTCACTACTCTCCCTGAGGAGCTTGTTCAAGCACTGCAAAGTCTCTGAACATCAGCCATCAATGCTCCCACTGGTACCCCTTTTCCACCAACAAGAACCGAGTGCTGGTTCAGAGCTAGAGCTATTGCCAGTTCAGAGTTGGTTCGACTGACGAGCTTACTAAGAACCGGTTTGCGTTTCCACCGGCCAGAGAGCCACAACAGAGCTATATCTTACGTCACTGCATACGTATCACGTTGCCCAGCAACGCTAGTGCGGCAGCGCCAAACACAAACACACCAGACTTGTTCGAGATGCATCGGCTTCTCGCAGAACGATCAGCACATGAAATCAAAGCACTGCGAATGCGATCAAAAAGCACAAGGAGTCGTATGATCTCCAAACACTCCCGCAGCTCTGATCGGTCCACGCTGCTCCGATGCATCTCGAACAAGGCATCAACAATAATAGACGTTGCGTTACTATGGATGCTCATTGCTCATGGGTTTGCGAAAATAAATCGGCATCCAAACACGGCGAATCCAACGCATTCGTGCAGCTCGCCGTAACTTACATAGACGGATATTATAATCGAGCTGCTATTAGCTCGACTAGCTGCTATTTAAAAATGGCGGTCAAACGTTTCTCTTCAGTCTTGTTGGCCACGGTAACCCCGCCCCCAGCCTCTGACGCAAGTGGTTCTTTCTTGGCTCCGTTCTAGACCCTGCAATGATTTGGTGCTACTTAAGAACCAGTTTTACTGGTTCGGAGCTGGTGCTTTGGCGGTGGAAAAACAAAGAACCGATTTGAAACTAGGCTCTGGCTCCGAACCAGCACCAGCTCTGCCTTGGTGGAAAAGGGGTATGAACAAACACAAAGTGCACCTTCACACCTCTTCAACGCTTCAGCCAACCCTCATCTCGCCTTCTCGGAGAAATTTGATGGGAATCCAACCAAATGCAAGGGTTTTCTACTACAGTGCACACTCTACATCGATCAACAACCTTCATTCTATTCCAACAATTCTGAGCGCATTGCTTTTGTCTGTTTATTACTCACCGGAAAGGCACTAGAGTGGGCTACGGCAGTTTGGAGACCAGACGGTTCGTAATTTTCCTCTTTCGGAGCATTCCTTCAGCAATTCCTTAACCCCCTGAGGTCGGCGGTATCGCCGGCGATACCAGCTCGCTTTTTTTTTATCAGTGTAAAAGAAACTCATAAATACTCTGTTGACTTTGATTTTCCATAGGAGTTTCATACATCAATCGATTCTGTTAAATGTGTATTATTTTTGTGTATACTCACAATAAAAACAAAGTGTTGTGCTTTTTGCCAAATAAAGAAAAATAAACACGAAGCGAGTTCTGCCTTCTCTCTGCCAGTGAAGTCCATTCTGAAACGCGTCCGAAAATGAACAATAACTGAGCGAATACTCAGTCAAACAGGCATACAGACACACAGGCATGAAGCTTGAATTCTCTTCTTTTAAATGAAGTAATTTATATAAAAAACAAATATTCTCATCTTGTGAAATCTGTATTAAAAGAGAGCGATTCCAGTCGAGCTCATCTCAGCTCATTACGTTTTAATCGGCCCCGCCCACGGAGAGCGCACGCTATTCAAACGCAAATGACTGAGACGATCCCATACAAACTGTGAACGCCCACATATCAGCTCGAGAAAACACAAGTTTATTCAGATCATTGCACTTGTCTACACTGTCTCGCAGCGCTGTGAGGAATAATAATAATGGAAAACGTACCTCAGAAGTGCTGGTATTTCGAGGAGCAACGGATGGAATACTGTAGTAAGTTTTTTTTCATTCTCAAGTAAATCGCGTTTCTGTGTGAATGAATGAACGGCAGAAATGCCCTGTTTACCACAACTTGCAAAACGACGGTTTAAATTTGAATTGCGTTTCTAGTAGGAATTAGATCGGTCTAGTAGGAATCGCGGTTCTGTGAATGAATGATCTGCTTTTAGCAAACTATTTTGCTATACTGAGTAAAAATCGACTGAAATGTGTTGAAATAAAATGTATTTGTATAAGCAACGTATTAAACTGCAAATTAACATTTATATTCCTTATAATAAAAACGAAAGACCGATGTTACAGACAAATGAAAGACAACATTTCGTTGATTAGTTTTGGATAGATTACACATTTTTACTGTAAAATATCTGCCACCTCAAATAAGCTTTTGTTTGCCAATTTTTGCTAATATGTTAAATATAGTATGTTTTGCCAATGTAGGCTATATTCGAAGTAATGAATCCTTAACTTTGAAATATGTATGATAAAATGTATACTTTAGTTTTTACAAAGAAAGATTACACTTCAATTGTTGTTGTAATTGTAACCTTTTTAATAAAAAAATATATTTACAAGGTAGATGTAAACAAATTTTAAAAGGTAAATATAAGCCTTTTCTTTAAATAATTTTTATTGTGTTTTATTATTGACAAATTTGGGGAGAGGATACATATTCCAAAACTGAAAATACAGTATGAGAATTAACTACACAATTACTAGACATGTTTTCCTTGGATATTATACAATTTGCAAGCAAAATGTGTGAAAAAAAAATAAATATTTTTTTTTTATTGAAATGCTTCCAACTGTGAACCAATTTGGTAGAATATATATATATATATATATATATATATATATATATATATATATATATATATATATATATATATATTGCTCTTGCATTCTTTCTTGTGGCTATAGGTGACACACCTGAATGAATGGCTCATTAAGTATGCGGGGCCCCATTGTCTCCTCAGGTGTGAACCACTACATATGCATGATGCTGTTGAATGGTTGACGCCCCTTGCGCATATTGTCTTTACAAACAGAAAGTGTTTTACAAGATTTAAATCAATGTATTGTGTTATGTGAATGATAAGGGCAGGATGATTTTCACATCATTTTGAAGAAAAAACTCTAGGCAATGACATCCATTAGTCAAAAGTCTTATTGTCACGTATTTAGTATGTGTTTTGTGGCCTTATTTCAGAAACTTTAGTTTTTTGTTTTTTCAATAGCCATGCATAAACATTATTCTCTCAAAAATACAAACATGTACATGCATGTTGCTCACATATTATGGTAGCCCTGTTTGTGCTAAATAGAGTGTAATTATACCTTTGCCATTAATATGTTTATAAGCAACTGAAAAAAGCACAAATGTCAGGGCATGTCAGAACATCTCAAGGACCCCAAAAACCACTCAGACCCCAGAGGGTTAATGTCTTCGAACACTCCACTGCAAGAGGGAATCTGGGAGAACAATTGTTAAATCTCTCTCAAGGACGAAACACCGCCGCTGAGTACGCTCATACTTTTCACACTCTCGCTGCTCAGACCAATTGGGTAGAGAATACACTCAAAACCCTCTTCAGAAAATAATTAAAAGTCGAGCTGCAGTCTGAGTTAGCCTGCCGAGATGAGGGCAGAAACCTGAATGAATACATTGATCTCACTATCCAGGTGATGAATGGAAGACAGCATTTTCAACCAGTAGTGAGCACTACGAATATTTGGTTATGCCGTTCGGCCTGGCTAACAGTCCTTCTGTGTTTCAGTCTTTCATGAACAACGTTTTTCGGGACATGTTGGACAGATTGGGTGATTGTTTACATTGACGATATCCTGGTTTACTCAAACTCCCTAGAGGAACACATTCAACACGTCAGAATGGTCTTGAAAAGATTTTTACAATACCAACTCTACGCTAAAGCAAAAAAATGTGAATTTCACCAAACAAGTACGTCATTTCTGGGGTATGTAATCAGTCAAGAGGGAGTGGCCATGGACGAGAAAAAGGTCAGGGCAGTGTTGGACTGGCCATTACCCCAAACCGTCAAAGAACTGCAACGGTTGGAACAGTTTGCCAACTTCTACAGACGTTTCATTAGAAATTTCAGTACCGTAGCCGCTCCTCTAACCACCATTACCAAACGCCACACCTCCCGTCTGAACTGGTCCACTGAAGCACATCAAGCGTTTGATAAACTCAAGACCCTTTTCACTTCTGCTCCCATTCTCCGACACCCAAATCCTGAACTTCAATTCATCGTGGAGGTGGATGCCTCCAACACAGGGGTAGGAGCCATTCTTTCTCAGCGTCAAGGTAACCCAGAAACGATGTTTCCCTGTGCTTTCTTTTCCAGAAAACTGACCTCAGCAGAACGAAACTACTACGTAGGAAACCGCAAATTGTTGGCCATGAAACTCGCTCTCGAGGAGTGGCGACACTGGCTGGAGGGAGCTGTCCAACCTTTCATTATTCTTACTGATCACAAGAATCTTGAATACCTTCGATCAGCTAAACGTCTGAATCCCCATCAGGCCAGGTGGACTTTATTTTTCACCAGGTTTCAGTTTACTGTCTCCTATCGACCAGGTTCAAAGAACATCAAAGATAACGCTCTCTCTCGCCAGACAGAAGAACCCGTTCAACTCATCTCCAATGACACCAGCATCCCCGAGAATCTCTTAGTGGCTCCGGTACAGTGGGATATAATCACAGAAATCGAACAGTTCAATCGTCAAGCAGAATCTCCATCCGAATGTCCCGAAGGTCTCTTATTCATTCCAGAACCCTCACGCTCACGACTACTCGAACAGGTACATTCCACACCCAGTTCAGGACATCCCGGGATCACAGCTACCATCCATCTACTCCAGAACTGCTTTTGGTGGCAAACTTTACAGTCAGATACAATCA
Organism: Leuciscus idus; assembly: GCA_021554675.1. Taxonomy (NCBI): domain Eukaryota; kingdom Metazoa; phylum Chordata; class Actinopteri; order Cypriniformes; family Leuciscidae; genus Leuciscus; species Leuciscus idus. The sequence continues at coordinate 42,537,909 of CM038627.1, forward strand.
AACACATCCGGAACTGCATAACTTGTAACACTTCCAAATCCTCCAGACAACTACCAGCAGGACTCTTAACTCCTCTACCCATACCTCAACGCCCCTGGTCTCATATAGCCATCGATTTCATCACAGACTTACCGAATTCACAAGGTCATACCACCATACTCACCATAGTAGATCGTTTCTCCAAAGCTTGCCGACTAGTCCCTCTTCCCAAACTTCCAACTGCACTAGAAACTGCTGAACTTCTTTGCAACCAGGTTTTCCGCTTCTACGGCCTCCCCGAGGACATCGTTTCTGACCAAGGACCCCAGTTCACCTCCAGGGTCCTCGGTCAGAAACGATGTCCTCGGGGAGGCCGTAGAAGGACCACCGGAGGGAACTGTCTCCGAAATATTAACATTACTCATGAACTCCAATTCCCATCATGCCTCTTACCTGGGACTGATTGCACAACACACCTGCACCTCATTCACACACACACATATAAACCACTTCCACACATCCATTCAGTGCGGAGTCTTGATCTGCCCATCATTTCCAAGCGTTATTTCCCGTGTTTGATTTCTGTTTTTGACCTTGGACTGTTTATCGTTGCTGACCACCTTCTGCCTGCCCTGACCTGGATTGTTTATTGACCTCTGATTCTTTCTGCCTGCTTTGACCCTTGCCTGTCAACCTGGTTTGTCTCTGCCTTTTCTGCATTGCCCTCTTTGCCGTTGTTCACCCTGCCTGTCTTGACCATTCTTTAATAAAGCTGCAAATGGATCCCACTGACTCTGCCTCTTCACAACATATATGTGCAAGATTTCAGTCATATATAAATTGTAAATTTTTGCTTGATTAGACATTACCTGTCTAGCGATGTATGTTTACGCTGAAATATAATATTGGTTTGTGTTTTAAAATCACCTATCACATGTCATTTTGTAGCGAACTGTCTCGTGTGATTAAAATTTTGAGCTTCAGAACTTCGGATAACATAGTGAGTTTTTAGGGAACGAATGTTTCAGTGCACTGTAAGGATTTTGTGATTTATGGCTCGTTTCCACTGAGCGGTATCGGTACGGTACGGAACGGTACGCATTTATTTGCGTTTCCACTATCAAAAGTTGTGAATGGTACCAAAATGCCGAACCGTACCGTACCACTTTTTGGGTACCCTTCCGTTGTGGTACCTAGCACAGTGGAACGGTACTAAAAGGTGGAGCTAGACTCACTGCAGGACGTTGATTGGTTGACAGAGAATCATCACTTGCGCGTGTTACAAGTGGAATGACAACATAAGAAGCGCCATTTTTTAATATGATTGTAGCAGGAGGGGTTATGACCCCTCCTACTTGTCATGGTTTAAGGTTTGGCCAATGGCCTGGCATCCGGTGCGTATAAGAGCATGGGTTACCGGTTCCTTAGGGTGCGTCACTATCCGGGGCCGTGACGTCATCCACGCACCCTGCTGCTTTTTGCTGGAGTGCAGTGTCAAATGTGTTGTTGCTCGTAAAAGACCGCTGAAGCTGCTTATCCACTGTCAGGTGCTGTGTGCCGGTCTGTGTGCTTTCTGGAGAGTTGAATGTGGACATTTGAGACAGGTAAGGGAAGCATTTGTATGCGACGGTGTTTTGTAAATGAAGTTTCTATGGATTGCTTTGGCTGAGCGGGTAATCTGACTAATCTGTATGCTTAACGTAGTGTAAGATTTATCTGTGCTTTCTGCCAACGAGTTTCGTCAGAGACATCTGGCTCCATCCACCGCATAGTTTGGGGATAGTAATCCCGGGACAGCATGTTTTGTTGTGAGTATACTGCTCGAGCGTGAAGCCGAGGGAGAAGGAATCTTAGTGTAACACCTTTTTGTTTTGTTTTTAGGCACGCGATAAGGACAATCGCGGCGTTCTGCATGAGAATTATCTGCCCTGTGCTTCATCGTAAAGTGCTGTTTGCTCTGTGTCTCATCGGCTGCTGTTCTGTTTCGAGTGTACTGTTTCGAGTGTACTGTTTCGAGTGAATCGTCTCGAGTGAACCGTCTCGAGTGAACTGACTCGAGTGTTCCGTCTCGAGTGAACCGTCTCGAGTGAACTGTTCCAGTGTACTGTTTCCAGTGAATTCTGTTCTCAGTGATATGCTTTGAGTTTCTTTTGTTTGCCTTTTGTTTATTTCTTATAAAACTGATTTATTTTTGAATTTGTATGTTTATTTTGATTCAATTATTGTATTAGTGAATTTAGGTATTGCTTTCATTGAACCATTATTATGGTCGAACTATACTGTTGAATTTATGTAATCATTTGTTTATAGTGTTGTTGTTTTTTTGAGTTTCTGCTTTGTCTTTTGTTATTTTTTTGTCTTGATTTGTGACGACCGGGTCGGGACCAAGTAGTGGGTTCCTCTGGGAATTCTATTAAGTTATTCATCATATTGTTATATTATTTTGTTTTTTGCATATCACTGCTTGATAATGTCTTTTTTCTTTTGTTTGTTGGCAGGGCCTGGGCACCCGGGGGCAGACGAGTGACCAATTAGGTGGTAGCGTCTTCACTGTGTGTCGTGGTCTTCTCTGACATGAGTCGTTGAGTGTGTGTTAGTGTGTGTGTGTGCACTGTGAATAGAGTAATTTTCGTAAGGGTGATATCTTGAGACTGCCCCTGTGGGTAAGCCCAGGTTCCTCTGCTGCCAACGATAGAATTAAACAAATAGATGAGAGTGATTGCTGGTCAACGCCTTTTATAACCATTATGTCTTTTAACAATTAATAAAATCTTTTTCATTACCTATGTCTCTGATTCCAACAGTGATTAGAACCTGTGTGTGCCAGTAGTTTAGAGGTTGTGTTAAATTCTTGGGGTGAAATTCCCCAGGTGGCGTAGTCGGAAATAATAACCTGAATTGGGCGTGTGTATAATTCGTTGCTCCGCCCAACTCCACATATAATAGAGTTGCCCTCTCACTAGCGCTTCGCTACATACAGTTTAATATAATACTACTGTTACTGTGTCACGAAATGTCATTTTAAGAGTTTTTCAGGCGAGAATGTAGTTGTTTAAAGCTCAAATCTGTGGTTTATAAAGATTTATGAAAATTTGAGATCCGTGCAATCACCGGGCGCTCGGCGCTCATGTACCCCGCCTGGAACAGCCTTTCCTCGGCTGGTCTTTCTGACGTTTGCCGCTGACTCTGACGTCTCTGTAGTGGTTAAACATGAGATATAATTTGTCTTGTGTATATCTAACGGGCGATATTTGGTCTTGTGAATCTATAAATTGTTCCCTGGCCGAACTGAGGGCTAAGTGAAATTTCATAACTTTATATTTAGGCTATTTAACTTTACTGTTGTATGGTTAGACTAGAGCGCTGACTTTGTATGTTTGACTGAATTGTTTGCTTTATTTCTTATTGTATAGCTTCTTGTACTTTTTACTTATACTTTTATAATGGCTATTATTGATAAAACTGAAATTTAACAAAAAGAGACAGGGTTTAGTTTTGTAATTTTTTATTTTATCTACAGTGAAGATGATCAGAGTACAAATGCACATATTGCCTGAACCATATTAATAAGTTTAATATTTTTAAAATTTAAACGAAAAGAGGCAGGGTTGTGTTACATATATTTTTTTGTTATAAATAGGCTAATGATACATGCAGTGAATATAATCAATACACGTTGCCTGAACCACATTTGTGTGGCTATAATGTTTAAGATTTCTTTAAATGAAAACGTAAAGAGGCAGTGTGGTATTTTATAACATATTTCGTTTTATTGTTGCCTAAAATGTACATACAGAGATAACCGGAGTAACGTTAGCAGAGCGAGCTGACTGACGCTTTGAAGAACGCGCTGTTCCATTTGCAGAATTACCGGACTCGCATCCTCATGAGTCATTCTCCTGAGCTGGACTTGGCAAGTCCGAACTTTGCGTACTTGCTATTGAGAAATGCCTAATGTCGGCGGCGGCGCTTGGCTTCTTGTGACAAACATGCCGAGAAGCAAGAACCAGATCTGCTGTATGTCATCCATTGTTGTTTATGTCGCTTTCTTCTTCGCACGAAAATGACGTCGATCGCTTCTTTCCGGCATAGGCTGCCACGCCTATCAAGTAAGGGTACTGTTGGCAGTGGAAACGCTAGCCGATTCATGGTTTACCGACCCGAACCGTACCGTACTGTACCGTACTATTCCGTACCGCTCAGTGGAAACGAGCCATAAGATGGCCCTTAACCACTGACTACTGAGCTAAAGACCTGAGTGATATGCACCCAGATTTTAGCACCTTGATTAGCTTGTTCAGGTGTGCTGGACTAGGTTGGAGTAAACCTCTGCATGTAAGTGGACCTTGAGAGACAATGTTGAGATCTCCTGCAATATGTTCTGAACCTACAACACTGGTGTCCAGACCAAAGTTCTGCAGAGTTTCTGGTGATCCTGGATCAGCTGCTCAGGTCTGCTTAATTGAGTTTGGAGCTAAAACTCTGTGATCAGGACTAGATGGCAAACAATACTGTAAAGGGGAGAAGACAAACAATATTATTATGTTATAAATAATTTGTTCTGTTTTCATCTGCTTACCTGTACAAAGATTGCATCATGAATAAGCGGTATTGAATTTGATCTTTTAATAACACTGTTTTACTACATTAATACTAACTACAAACCTGATAAAAATGACTGGTGGGCAATGGAGGAAAGCCTTATTTTGCCCTCCAGGTGGGCGTAATGGTGTGACGTCACGTGATAACTATGAATTAAAGGTGAACTAAGTAACTTTTTTTACCTTAACTGAACAGCTTCGGAGTCATTGGAATGGTTATATTACTTATTTCGGGTTGAATGGTGGTCGTTTCGCACCCCCCTGGTGCCCGTGAGCGGAAAATACGCAATTGCTTTACAATTGCTTTACGGCCAAAAGAAATCTGCTAAAATGCTGTCATTATTGCGCTCCCTCACGCTGTCCGAACCCGAATGAAGAAGACGTTTTAAAGAACGTCCCATCTGCTTTGATGTCGTTGATCTATAGCCTCTGGTGTCTGAGAATCACCAACGAGTTTTTACGACAGTGTTGTCAAATATCTATTCCGAAGCTGTGGGGGGAGCTCTAGAGAGAAACCTGCGAGCAAAAAGCGAGAATACAGCGAAGAAGTCCCGAAGCTACTGAGTGCTGCTTTAACCATACAGTGTATACTTTTAGGTTAAATAAATTAGCTTATTTCCATTCATCCATTGACCAATTGCCAGCAAAACCTTTACAAAACTATCAAAATCTCTCATCTACACATAAGATGTGATTAAAAGCCCAAACTTGCAGCTCAAGTCTATAGTTAACCTAACTTAACGTTACCTCTAGTTAGCCTAACGGTTGAGATGCTAACAGACTTTTTCGAAGACACTAAACCATTTCTATAAAGTAAATATTCAACTGAAGAGAGTAATTTACATGAAAGAAAGTCTCAGAAACATTTGTATGTACTATTTGTGTAATTATATGGACTAAACTTACCTTAAAGTAGTTAAAACAACAGTGAGAGATGGAGTTTCGCTGATTGTCAGTTGAGCTGCCGCCTCGTTTCCACGTCACGCAGCATTTACATAAATTTAGAATTGATGGAGTGAATTATTTGATAATCAGCTCAAATATCCTGAAACTTGAAACATTATTAAGTGGATAGTAGGCCTGTGGCCATCACAAACTGTAAATGGAATGAGAATATAAAAGCATTGAAAATGTAAAACAATGTTTGAATATAATATATTATAATATTATAACATTATAATATAATATATACCTTTAGAAATGGTAAACGTGGTGTAGAAATAAAATTGCAAAAACTACATGATATAATTATGAACATATTTTCTCATATACACAAATTTACAGATGTAACACGAGGAACAATTTATAAGCTTTATGTTCTAAGTATTTTTTAAATGTATTTCAAATATACAACATTTATTTCAATATATTTAACAGTGCTTCACATATATGTGAATATATTAATATGCAGTTATTAATAGGCTATGTAAGTGCTGTTGTAAATTGGGGTCTATGGTGTTTAAACTACTGTGATTTTATGGATGCATAGGCATATTTAATGTAGTAATTAATTGTTAACAAATGTTCAGAAATAGGTGTAATAATATACAGCACAAGCGTTTTAAAGAGATATAAACCACTAAGGAGCGCTTTTTGCTGGATTTATGCCAAATCATGTAGGTATATGGTTTGCGAACGTATAGGTGCTTACAAGTAATGTATTTCTGGGATGTGCAGTGACACGTAATTTTGAAACTATTTCTACAATCTATTTCTTCACTTGCTACAATAGACTTTAATTGTATTTATGCTATATTAGGGCTTAATGTGGTCCAAAACAGATGCGCGTCTTGGGCTAAATAAACAAAGCCAAATTTTCAAAGTATTTTTTTGGGCTAAAATTGGACCAAATCAGACGGACCAAACAAAGCCCAATTTTCAACGTCTATTTTTGGGCTAAATGAAGGCTATGACGGGCCGACTTGATTTAGCCCAAAAACAACGTCTTAATGACGTCTGGTGCTGGGTGGGAGTGTTCTGAATGAAACGCACGGCTCCAGCAACTCTCTCTCGTGCTCTCAGCCAGTCTCCAACACTGTTCTCTGTCCAATGACGCAATCAACCGAACTTCTGCTTTAACTGCGTCTCCAGTTTCACACAACAATGTTTATGCAGACACGGCGTCAGCTGATTATGCCGGGGTTTCAGCCCCGAATGTTTTGAGTGTAGCCCCGAATGTATTTTGAAAAGTTGACTGACAAATATGAAACCGGACAATAGCCTATGTAAACCCCCGAAATCATAAGTTGCCTTATTTCATTGTGCTGTTGTCAGGCTATATGTCAGTAAAACGTAGAAAAACAAACTTTCCTTTCATGTCAGCCGTGTGCTCGCGGCGCGCACTCTTCAATATCACACGCAAATGCGGAGCGCCCTGTATTATGAAGGTAAAATAGTAGCAAAACTCGAGAGCACGTAGATGTGAATTTGAGAACTTGTACAATAAATATTCGTACTTGTACATGAACATTACACTCACAGCTCCAATGTGAAAACCTGTAAAATAAAAATCTGAAGTTGAATGTTGAAATTTGCACTCGCATACAATAGTCACAAACCTGTATTCTGAATCTGAAGCTGCAGACAAATAGACACAAATGTGTAAAATGCCATTCACAGAAATACAACGACAGATACAAACTTGTAATATATATTTTGCGTTTAATCTTACGTTCACATTCACAGTACTACCTCAAATAGGCACTTGCAACTTCTCAAATCTGTCACTGCAATTTCAAATTTCGCGCCTTGACTTTTGCTACTCTTTTCGCGATATATCAGGTGCAAAACTAACTTGTGCACTTGAAACTCAGAGGCGGCGAGAGAGAAAGGGGGGCGGGAGTGGGGGGTTCAAAGGAGCCGTTTTATTGGTTGGCAGCTAGCCAATGAAATGGGACTTCGATGATGTCACGAAACCCGCGTGCACTGAAACACTAACATGGCTTAATGCATTAGACTGATATTAAAAGAAATAAACGATATTATCAAACTCAGTAAACACAATGCTTATAATGCATACTACAGAAAAGCAGATGAGCACAGAATATGACGAAAGAAAGCAAATGTGTGTTCAGTGCAAATAAACTTGCCTGTGTTTTATTAATAATGTAACGAATTATGTGTTTTTTTTATTGTTTTTTATTTTTTATTTTATAACTGTTGGTCCATTAAGCTTTTAAGCGTTTTGTTGGTTTTCTATGGGAGGAAAACGTACAATTAAACGCGTTGCGTTCATATTCTGTGCTCAATTGCTTTACTGTATGCTTTATTTGTATGGTGTTTCCTGAGTTTGGTCTTTTAATACCACTGTCTCAATTAAACGCGTTGCGTTCATATTCTGTGCTCATCTGCAGTATGCATTATAAGCATTGTGTTTACTGAGTTTGATAATATCGTTTCTTTTAATATCAGTCTAATGCATTAATGCCATGTTAGCGTTTCAGTGCACGCGGGTTTCGTGACATCATCGAAGTCCCATTTCATTGGCTAGCTGCCAACCAATAAAACGGCTCATTTGAACCCCCCACTCCCGCCCCCCTTTCTCTCTCGCCGCCTCTGAGTTTCAAGTAGTGATGGGAAGTCCGGTTCTTTTCCGCGAACCGGTTCTTTCGGACAGTTCGTTTCAATGAACCGGTTCAAAAAACTCGTTCACCAGTTCGTTTACGTCTTCACGTAATGACGTCATTCAGCGTGACGTAATGACGTAAATTCTTTCATCCCGCCGGTAGCCCGATACAGATCATACACTTAAACACATTTAAATAAAGTAATTTGTAAATAACGTAATCAAATAATAATCATCATAATCAGTTTAGCAACTTAATTGTCCAATACAGGCACTATAATGTTCAAACGTGGATGTTTTACATATCTTAAATATAGTTAATAAACTATAGTCTTCATCAACTTTTTACAGAAACCAGGATGCAGCTCATAAAAAAAAAAACTTACAATATCCTAACCTGCATTCACAATAGTACAATTAATTTTCATGTTTGACTTAATTGTTTAAATAAACGTACATTTCGCCAAATTCGCCGCCTCATTCATTCAAGTCCTCAATCACCAGTGCTCATAGTTGGTTATTCAGAAGCACAGCATCAGTTCAGTTGTCCAAAATGAACAGTTATGTTCAGCAGTTTTGCCACTGTCATTATGTGTGTGTGCGTGGAGTGGCGTGTGGCGTGTGTGCGTGTGGCGTGGCGTGTGGCGTGTGTGCATGCCTGGCCTCGTGAGTCGTGCTGTGCTGCGTACTCTGCTGTACTAGCCAGGTTCATCACGCGACACGCATGCTCAGTCAGGATAAACTCATGATCATCGGTTCTCAGGTGGTCGGACGTGTCCGAAAGAAACAGTTTTCGGTTCAGTGTACTGGTGTTTCGAGACTGCAACAGTTCTTCTTGAGAATCGCTCACTGTAGCAATAGCAAAACGGCGCCGCTCGCGCGAGAGCGGAAGAGAGAGAGCTTGCGGTCGCGGGCGGCTCCATATGCTTTCGAACTTATGCACATGCCTATTTAGAAATAATCTGTTCCTGAAAATGTCATGCATTAATGTTAACACACTTATTGTGTGTGTACAGTAGGCTATATATTCTGTTTGCTACCATGTTATTTGTGTGTATATTTGGAAAAGCACAATAAACTTTTCTTTTGTATTTTGTATTTTGCATTTTGTTTTTTTCTTAACAGTATTGCAGTAAATGCCTAAAATACTTCCAATGATAAATTATAAATAATTATATATTAAAAGGATATATTAAGAGGAATATAGAGCAAACTATTATCTCTTGGTTAGGCTTTTTATTCTACTAAAGGCTCTCCCGTTACCAAGGGAGACTGGGTGTTACTTCAAATCAAAGGGCATGAACTATCCCTCCCCCACAGCTACTGTATAGCCTACTGTTACAGAACTTAGGGTACTTTAAGCCCCACCTCTTTTTGCACACCTCACGCCAAAGTTACCTGACAACAAGGCAGAGGTTACTTCAAGTCAAAGGGCATGAACTATCCCCATAGAACAGAATCTGCATCAGAATCAGGTAGTAGTGCTTCTACGGCTGCTGTCTCCTCTGTTACTGCCACTGCATCCTCATCTGGCACCAATGTCCAAAGGACAAGACAAAGTCAGATGACAAGCTTTGTGAGAACACCTATTGGCCCTGTCAAACAAAGCAAATTGGATGAGGAGTTAGTTAAAATGATTGCTATGGATTTTCAACCTTTTTCAATCGTCAGTGACACTGGATTTAGGAGATTCTTGAAGGCAATTGATCCATCATACATTTTACCAAACCGAAAGACTATTTCAAACACTCTGATGCCACAGCTCTACAGCAAAATTAAAGAAGAGGTGAAGGTGAAAGTCAGTAATGCCTCTGCTGTGTGTCTGACAAGTGATACCTGGACGTCACGGACAACTACAAGTTTTATGGCAGTCACTTGTCATTTTATCAATGACGATTTTACTCTTTCATCACCCCTTCTTGACTGCTTTTCATTCACTGACCGACATACTGCTGACAACCTGGCAGCCGAACTTAAAAAGATATGTGATGAGTGGGGAATTACAAACAAAGTGGTTGTTTGTGTAACTGACAATGCCAGCAACATGAAAGCAGCTGTCCGGAAAGCCGAATGGAAGCACTTGCCATGCTTTGCCCATACATTGAACCTGATTGTGAGGGAAAGCTTAAAACACATTCAAGGGACAGTGACAAAAGTCAAGAGTGTTGTTGAGTATGTCAACAGAAGCACTGTTGCAACAGAAAGACTAAAGGCAACACAAAAACAAATGGGCCTTGAAGAGCTGAGGCTCAAGCAGGATGTAATTACTAGATGGAACTCCACGTATTACATGCTAAAAAGATTTTGGCTGCAGAAGGAAGCAATCATTGCTACAATTGCACTGGTAAACCCCAGCCTTCCAACCCTGACACTTGACGAATGGGACATGATTAAGGATGTTTGTGAGATTTTGAAGCCCTTTGAAGAAGTCACTGTTGAAATTAGTGGTGAAAGGTATGTATAATTTAATTTAACATAACTACTTTGTGAATTTTTGTGATATTTCAATCCTCTTTTTTTTCTCATAAACAATGATAAATTATTAGATCTGACTGACTTAGTTCTTTTTTGTTTTTATTGAAACAGATTTGTGACTGCATCCAAGGTCATTTTGATTGCAAGGGGCCTGCAAAAAGTTGTCCAGCGATTGCGGGGTGCAGTGTCTAAACATGCCCCAGCTCTTTCAATGATGGACTCACTGGCTGAGGAGATGCAAAATCGATTCCACAACATAGAGCAAGTTCGTCTGCTTTCTGAGGCTACCCTGCTTGACCCCAGATTTAAGCAAAGGGCCTTTCGTGATCCAGCAGCTGCAGATGAAGCTGCAAAAAGTATTACTGCAGCTGCTGCAAGGGTTTGGTCCAGTGACGAGCAAACTCAAGCTGAGCGCACAACCCTCCCAGCTCCTCATCCTCCATCTGAACCGACATCTTCAGTCTGGGAGGATTTTGACGAGAGAGCGGCTGATGCAGTCAGCATCAGCAACCCATCATCCGCCGCAGTAACCGCAATGAGAGGGTATCTCGCAGAGACCTTAATCCCGAAACTGAAAACCCACTGGCCTGGTGGAAAGCAAGGCAGGCCGTTTATGAAGGATTGACTGCCGTGATGAAAAGAAGACTATGTATTGTAGCTACGTCTGTGCCTTCTGAAAGAATTTTCTCCAAAACAGGGCAGATTATATCAGATAGAAGGAGCAGACTGAGCCCGAACAAAGTTAGGCAGATTGCTTTTCTGAACGCAAACCTACCCTGAAAACCCACCAAAGAGAGGGTCAAATGACTAAGTTGCATATTGTTACTTGTGTATCTTTTTTTGTCTTTTCGCTGCACTTTGGTTTAAAACTGTTTTTGCACTTTATTTTATAATGCAAAATGACATTTGTCATTTACAGGTAACAACAGGTATTACCTGAAGAGTTAAATGTGCAAGACTTGGTGTACTTTTTATTTATATATATATATATATATATATATATATATATATATATATATATATATATATATATATATATATATATATATAATGCAATATAAGCCATTGCCTCTTGCCTGAGGACTTAAATACATGCAAGTGCACTTTTTTTGTTACTACAAGATAAGATATTGCCTGTAGAGTTAAACGTGTGCAAGTGCACTTTTTTTGTTGTTGATAATTTAAGATAATAACAGGCATTCCCTGAGTTAAATACAGTGTGATGTTCAAGTGCACTAGTTTTCAACAATTCTTTTTGTTATATTTGAATGGTGTATTGTTTGAAACACTTTGACAATTTTATTAAAACAGTTTATTTAATACAAACTAAATTTGTGAATGTGTCATTAACTATAATTACAGTACAGGAATTTCATCTTTGCTTCCTGTTAAAACAGCCTATTGTAACTCAGTTATTTTTGTTCAAATCCCTTACTGAGACCATAAAACAGTAAAAACATCCTTCATTCAGCCTTCAACAGCATTTTCAACTAAAACAATGCACATTGTCATATAAGACAATATTTTCTTTTTTAAATAAACAATTTAATACTTTCGCTCCACAAGTTGTTTCAAAAACTCATACAGTGATAATAAAGTAATTAAGTCATAAACATTTCCAATATGTTTTATTTTGTAAACCTTTTTGGTTTGCAACCGAATAATAAAGTAGCATGCATTTCGTCCGGCATGCATGCTCATTGCTCACTGTGTTTCAGCTCATCGGTTCTCAGTATGTCGGACGCGTCCGAAAGAAACAGTTTTCGGTTCAGTCCTATGGTTCAGTCAGTGAGTGTGTATGTACTGGTGGTGGTGATTCGATTTCGCAGACAGAGTCCGACCGAGCGCTATGACATCTAAATACCGCGAGAGCGTTTAGAAGGCATATGGAGCCTATCTGCTCTGTAATTGCTCTCGCGATACTTTTATGTCATACACCGACCGAGTCGAACCATAGACAGTATAAGAAATGGACAGAGTCATCTCATTGGAACTCAATTGAGGCAAGTGAAGCCCATTTTCAGCGATATTTTAGGACTTCCGTTCCTGACGCGCAGACTCAAACTGAGCTTGACGACGTAGATGTGACGTGAGCAACCCGTCTGTCTTCTAGTGGCTGTGGCATGAGAAATCTGAATCATTCCCTTCCGAATCTTGCAGAGACGGAGATCGTGAGTAGGAGGTGTTCATGAGCTAGGAGCAGGAGAAACTTTTGCTAGGTATTCTGATTAATTATTTTGTCATTTTGCCTCCACGTCCCCCCGATTGCCCGCGAGCTTCTCCTCCCGTCAATACGGTAATCTCTCTACTGTGCGACAGAGAGTCGTGTGGTTATGACGCAATCGTTAGCCTACTTTTACAAAAACTGTTTTTACGGGGCCATAACGTAAGCTACAAGGTAATGGAGCATTTTATACATTGTCGTGTTTCTTTAGAAATAAATAATGGACAAATGGAGTCTTCAAACGCCTCAGATGTAAAGTTATTCGCTGTCAAAGTGACGCCAAAATGAATGGGAGTCAATGGGATGCTAACAGCAGGTGAAGTTCTGCTACAAGATGGTGGCACGCGGCCGGCTTCAACTTCCGGTCGACTTCCTTCCCGCTTGAGTCGAACACCTCTGTGTTGTTTACGCATGCTCAGTTAGTCTATGTATGCTCAGCTGCTCGTGCTCACGTGCTGCCTCAATGCTCATCACTTCTCTCTCAGGACAACATAACATGTCTCAGTTCAGTTCATTAAACTGTTGGAGTTACTGGAGTAACATATTCTTCTCCGGGATATTGTTTATTTCAAGTCGGAGGGACTGTCAGGAATGAAAAGTGAGTAACTTTTTATTTATTGATTGATCAGCGCTGACGCAAGACGCAAACTGTTTTAAACGATTCAGTCCGATTTAGTGTACTGGTTCAACCGGTTCACTGAAAAGAACCGGTTCAAAAGAACGATTCGTTCACGAACCGGCCATCACTAGTTTCAAGTGCACAAGTTAGTTTTGCTAGCCTGGTAATACCAAACTCTGCCAATAGGGTCTGGCTGCAGACTTACAGGGCGAGTTTTTTTATTTATTTATTTTTTTTATTAATTGAATTCAAATTTACAGACAAAATAGGTATTGAACAAACAATATTAATTAACAATTTTCAAAGGCAGACACAATTACAAATTATAATAAGCAACAGCGACAAAGTCTCAAATATACAATCAAGAAGGACAATATAAAAAAAAAAATATATATATATATAAAAAAAAATTAAAAAAAAAAATTAAATAAAAAAATTAAATAAAAGACAAAATAATAAATACATAAATAAATAATAAACCAATGAATAACATTTACACGAAGGTAGGTCCTTGCAAGGGGTAAGGATCTAAAGTGCACTTAGCTCATTTAGGAAATTTGCTACTGTGGAAGCTTTTACATTTGAAAGGGTGCAGAGTGAAGCAGCAAAATCTTTAAGTTCATTAGCAAAGTGAGGAAAGGATGGGGGGGGTTTCAAAAATCTGCATTTATGAATGAAATATTTAGCAAATTCAAAAAGATTATTAACTAAGTAGTACTGTGGACAATCTTTCTTAAGTACACCAAACTTAATTTGTTTGTATTCAAGGGGATTTACACATGTAATAATGCATGACATTTTACTGTACAATTGAGACCAAAACAATTTTGAGTGATTACAATGATAAAAGATATGTTCAGTGGTTTCAATATTCGTATCACAAAATTGACAAGAATTTTCTCCGATATCAAATTTAGATTTTAAGAATTCTTTAGATGGGTATATATCATTTATAATTTTAAAATGAACTTCTTTCATTTTAGGAAGACTTGGAAAGGTAAGATAATTCATTCTCAATTCCTTCACCTCCTCCGGGCTAAAATCTTTGAAAATATAGTAACGTTTAATTCTATTTGGATGAAGTCTATCAATAAAAACACTTCTGATATATTTGTTGTTGCATTTATGATCTCTAATAGATAATTCACCCAGAGAAGGAGAAGGGAGAGAGAATGTTACAGAATAGTGTGAAAGAATACTCTTTACTAGTAACACCATGCTTTTGGGTATGGCATTTACAATTGTGTAAAACTCTTTAGGATGACATACAAATCCATGTTTCAAACAAAAATCATTGTAATTTAATACATTTCCATTGCTGTCCATCATGTCCAACAGGGAAAAAATATTATATTGAATCCAATTTTCATAAAATAAAGATTTGTTATGGTGTAAGATAAAGCGATTGTTCCAAATACATGTTTTGTGTGGACTAAAATTGTGGGAAAAGGCTAACTTCCAATAAAGGAGAACTTGTTGATGGAATGCGGACAATTTAAGAGGTAATTTGTTCAACTCAAAATCACATCTAATCAAGAATTCCAAACCACCTACTTTCTGAAATATTGAAGAAGAAACAGTAAACCATAAGCCGTTTGCATTACAAAGAAAAGATTTTAACCACTAGAGTTTTTAAAACACTATTCATTATTTCTAAGTCAATAACATTTAATCCTCCTTCTTCGTAACTGTGAACTAAATCATTTTTGTTAATATAGTGATGCTTATTTTTCCAAATAAAGTTAAATATTGCAATGTTACACTCTTTTAGTAAGTGAGGTGGGATAGCTAGCGAGGAGGCTGGGTAAACAAACCTAGAGAGCAATTCCATTTTGGTTAACAAAACTCTTCCAAATATTGAGATATCCCTTTGTATCCAGTTATTGAGAATAATTTTAGCTTTTGAAAGATTTTTAACAAAATTTTCTTGGACACTTAGATTGCTATCTCTAGTAATAATTATCCCCAAGTATTTTAGACTTACGGGGCGAGTGGAGCTCCATTCAATAGCGGAAATACGTCACCTCCACTGCGCCGGAGCGCATATATACGTCACCTCCACTGCGCCCGAGCGGATATATACGTCACCTCCACTGCGCCCGAGCTGATATATAAACGATTATAAATGTATAAATGACCTAATCTTCACGCAAAATATCGAAGCGGTATACTAAGCTTTTACGTTTTATGACTTATATATATATTATATACACTCTAAAAACTGCTGGGTTGTGTTAACCCAATTTTGGGTCAAATATGGTCTCACCCAACGTTGGGTTAAAAAATGCAATTTAAAAATGGACAAATTGCATTTTGGACAAAATCAAAAATGGACAAAAATGCAATTTAAAAATGGACAAATTGCATTGGTTACATTAAAAATGTAAACCAACGGCTGGGTTTGTCCATTTTTAAATTTAATTTTTAACCCAACGTTGGGTGAGACCATATTTGACCCAAAATTGGGTTAACACAACCCAGCAGTTTTTAGAGTGTATATATATATATATATATATATATATATATATTCTATTTAAAGCAAAATAACATGTACAAATCAACCAATGTAAAATAATGAAGAATAATTTCCACAAATTAAGTTTTAATTGTTTTTATGTAAAAAAAAAAAACCCCAAAAATCTTAAATTATTTTGACAACACAATAACTGCAAGGGACCATACTGTAATTTTTTTGTTTATATTATGAAATAATTAATCAGAATTTTGTATTTACAGGAAAATAATAAATAAGCTTTTACGTTTTATGACTTATATATATTATATATTTATAATATTATAAGAATATAATATTATATATTTAATATTATAGTAAAAATAATTTCAGAATTTTCTATTTAAAGCAAAATAACATACAAATCAACCACAGTAAAATGAAGAATAATTTCCAGTTAATTTAATTGATTTTTAAAGAAAAGGTTAAAAAAAATGTTATATATATATATATATATATATATATATATATATATATATATATATATATATATATATATATATATATTTTTTTTTTTTTTTTTTTTTTTTTTTGACAACACACTTGAACTCACACTTGAATTGACAAATTGTTACATCAGACACATTGCGCGCACACACACACACACTTCACTCTTCAAGACCTCCATCGTCCAAAAAACAATCCCAGCTACAGTAGCCAGGGTTGTTATCTGAGGAGTAAAACCCCACAAGCACTCCCCGTTGTCCATTTCCCTGGTAGCCAGACCCACAGTCTTTGTAAAGCTGGCTGCATTGTAGACGGCTGCATCTAGAGATGGTGTACGGCTTTCTGTAGCTTTGCCGGTGTCTCTTTGAAAGTCTTTCCCAATTCACTACACCTGTCCAATATCAAAATGACAATGACAGTCACACAATTCAGACAATAAATGAACAAATCTTTAACTGTAAAAAGTTTCAAGTTAGGGAAATGGAAGAGAGTGAGATTAACCTAGCCTAATTGTTTAGACAAGAAACAAGATGGGGCAACCACACTTATTGAACTCACTATCAAGCCATCTGAAGTGTGCCTCCTGCTGAAAATGCTCCTGGCTGACAATTTTGTTAAATGTCTGGCATGCCAGAGCCAGCCTCAGGATTGCAGAGCAGCCGTCTTCTAGAACTACGAAGACAAGGATCCTCTGGAGAATGTCATCGGGCAACTGTAGATTTGAAACATGATTTAATATGGAGTCATTGCAAGCCATTTCATCAACATTAAAGTGAATATGAACACATGCCTGCAAAATGTCAGTGGCCACTGCACCATACTGTGAAACCCTTTTGATCTTTGCTGGGAGTGTAGGTACCTTCAGAAAGCAAAACAGAAAAACAGATCATTTAAGAAACAGCTGCACATTTATACATGCTACTTTCACTACTTTTTACTGAAATATTACCAAAGTGCTGTGTCTCCTTTTCCTAGGGACACGAAAGACAGGCAGCAGACTCCCATCCCCCATCTTCTTGCCTTCCTCTGTAAAATGTGCAAATCTTCGACCATGTCTGTAATTGACATAGACCAAATATGTTCATCATGCTTTCCCACTTTGACAGTAGTATCTATTAATGTACTACTTTTCATTTCACAAACCATACCCCTCAATTTCAAGGTTCTCCAGCAAAACCTTGCACCACCAACTCCTCAGATATGGCATGTCAGACTGAAGATAAGAACAGTTGTAATGTAATTCACCACAATTAACATTAAACATCTTTGTCAACACCAAGACTGCACTTACGGTGGTGAAATCAAATGCTGCCTCCATAGTTATGTACCAGGTATACTGTAAAGGCAGAAAGGCTGTTATGTTGCCATGCCATTTGTATGAGCATAAATGAACCAAGATGAATAAAAATGGACAATGGATGTTGTGTGGACATCACTAAACATCCTGAAAATGAGCTTGGCAACTCACCATAACCATAAATATTCCACAGTCAATGCCAAAATGTTGTAGGGGTAGCCCCTGTTTGAAGAAAGAACACCCATTATGAAGAATTTACAATGACTATCAACCTTATACAATGTTCTTGTGCATTTTCATTGCAAATGATTATTACCTCAACATCCAGGCCTGACTGTTCTTCCCATGGCCCAGGCATGAGCTTTTGTGCAACAGCCCTGATAAAAATCAAGACAGTGTTACGAAGAATACTTACAATTTAAATACACACAGTACAATTCAGCTGGGGAACACAAACCGTTTCAGAAATGCAGAATAAAATTAAGAAATTGGTTGAACATGAAATGCCAACAATGCTTGCATCCTCTGAACGCGAGGTACTATACTATGCCTTGACAAGTCAAAGGAACGCGACTGCCAAGAGTACATGTATATAAACGTGGGCAAGTCAGAAGAACACGACTGCCAAAATTGTAGTTGCATTAATGTGGGCAAGTCAGGGGAACGTGACTGCCGAAATATATCATCGTGTTGTAACCTCAATATGTCTTGGTAGGGCTTGTAGCCAAAGCCTTGTTCCCACTGTGCAAACAGCGAATCGAGGAACAGTATTCCTCTTTTGAGTGGCATCATCACCTATGAGAATTGTCTTGGCAATGAGTAAACCTTTCATGTGTAATATTCCAATAAGCGTTGTAAAAGAAATCTTCATATGCTTCTTTTCCATATCAACAGTATAGCTTGAAAAACTTTCTTTGAAAGCATGCATTACTTACACATAGCAAAAAATGGCCTTGTGTCCACAGCGGGAATATAAGTGCATCTTTCTCGGTGGAGTCGACCTTAAAAGAAAGCAAGTTATGCTGTTAATTCAAATCAGTTTAATTATTACTGTTAACCCTCTACAATGCGAGCAAATCACTCGCATATGCAAGTAAATTTCACTCTGGGCGACTATTAGAAAATAGAAAATTTAAAATTTAAATCACTAGCCAATGACGATTCTATTGCCAAGGTGTGCGTAGAGGGCTGACTGTACAAATGGGTAGGTACTTACAGGAAGACTGACTAGAGGGTCACAACTCAAGGGTGGGAGCCATGTTGGGGGGATGTGGAGGTCCATAATAAAGAAATTTTTCCCCTACAGAAAGACAACTGACTTTGTTGTACTGCACAGAGCTCACATAGGTCCCTCTACAATATACGTTTATACATGTGTATACGTACCTGTAACTCGACTATCTCCTTAACAAGCCTCAGACAAGCATTTCCCACCTGTTCATATGATTTAATGTTTTTAACTGTACAATATACAACACAATAATTAAAACAGAGTACTTTAACATTCCAACAAGTCTTTCACTCACCACTGAGTCCATGTCCCTGTTTAGACCTAAAGATAACAGGTTCTCCCTGGTCAAACATGTGGGGCCATCCTTAACCAGAATTTCATTGGCAGGCCTACCCTCATCCAGAACATAGCTGACCTACAAGTAAGACAAATTAAAAGTAGCATTACATAATAATAATAATAATAATAATAATAATACAATCAACAAAATCCTTTACTTCAATGGAAGAAGAAGAAATTAAATTCTGTCAAATAAGATATGCATTTATGTACCAGCTGTTCCTGGAGGGGATGATCTCCTCCAGCTGCCCACATTGTTCTGCAGGGCCTGAGGTTGCTGATGGCAGTAAGTGTTGCACAATGCTGCCCACAATGGTGCGAAGGGCCAACATCTACAAAAAAAAATGAAACCGTTAGTCTTATTAGTGCTAATATACACATTAATCTCACTGCATTTGATCTGAAAGTAGCATTCACCTATCCCCAACATTAAACTCTTCCCAGTTAGTAGGCATTAGTTATTTCAACTCATATATCATAGTGCTCACTTTGTATTGGTGCTTCATCAGTGGGTGGTTGTGCAGCTATTCTTTCAGTTGACCTCGGCTCGGCTGGAGTGAGTTGAGATCCTTAAGGTTTTGAGTACAGCAACATTTGATGTTATGAACCAATTAAATGACTAGAATATGCATTTCAGTGAAGTTTTTAACTTTTAGACAAAAACAAACAATTACGTCACATGGGTCAAGATTAATTACATGACTGACTTTGTATAATTATTAATGTTAAAGCAATTTACTTGTTGCTGAAGATGCCTGAGCCACCACAGTTGTGCTTCGTCGTTTTGATGCATCACCTATGACAGCTTGTCCCAAAGTAGACAAGGTGATGGTGTTTAGAAGTTCAAGCCGACATCCAGAATTTAACTGCCTCTCCAGAAGTGCTCTATTTGTGGAGGTGTTATGACGATGGATAACACTTCTCATAAGAAATGCATGGGTTGATGGAGTCATGTTATTGAAGAAGTAGTTGCTTTTACGCATTTTGGCAAAGAACTGCTCAGCAACTTGACTATTCAACCACCCTTTCAACTCAGGGACAAGTTGGATCCTGTGTAGTATGTCCTTTGGATCTGTGGCATTCTGCTCATGGAAGCGGTCATATAAGACATAGTGCTCAGATGATCCAGTGACCGGATGAGCATTATCCTCCCCACAGTGCACACTTTCATGTAGCCATGGCAGTGATACCAGCAATTTTCCATCCCTGGCAGCCTTCACATTCTCTTCTGTGGGCTCAGACAGTCTGCCCTCAAAAGGCTGGAAAGGCAGTGAATGAGGAACCCGCAAATTGGTGTGTGTTGCCAAACCTCTTGCGAAATCATAAACACAGACATTTGGAAAGTGCTTCCAGGAGAGTAACAGGTCTGCAAAGTCCCTGGGACTTTCAGTGCGTAGATTAAATTTGATGCTGTATACAATGCCATGTGGGCAAAGTATTACAGACCATCCACCTAAAATTAAAGATTCAAAAGACTGTAAAGTGTGTAACTTACAACAACTTAATACCATAGTTTACAGAGCGACACAAACTTACCAGATGCACCCCATATGCTTTGGAAGACCTTGTCATATGTTTGTCTGCTCTTCATGTCTCTTCAGTCTTGTTATGAGATCAAGGCGGGAGCCCTTGGTGTCGATGTTGCAGGCTTTGCACAATTTTCTCACAACTCCAACCTGATAATATTTATGACAAACTGTAAACAGAACATTTACTGGACACTTTCTTACCCTTCAAACCCAGAGAGCTTCATCACATGGCAACATCACCTTTTGTTTTGCCAACTCATCAATCAGATGGTCCTCAGTAACACTGCTCAGCTGTGCTTCAGTTGAAGAGGGGCATGTTCTCACTTTTTTGAACTCTGTGTTAAGAACAGTGCCACTTCGACGCGTTTCACTCCCAATCCAGGGTGCCCAGTGTTCGTAGCTTGGACTGACAGTGAAAGGGTTGTTTGCACTGCCTACAAAATGTGATACATTATTTTTAATCCACAATGTGTTTACAATGTAGAATCTGATGAAATTTAGTAAAACTCACTTTGGAAAAAACCACGACTTATCGTCGCAAGATGAACAGAATTCCAAAAACTCTCAATGTCATGTTCACCGTTGAAGTCATCAGGGGGTGCTTTGAGGTCTCTGACTGTAATGAATCACACCATTAGGCAAAAGCAACACTTCTGCACTGTAAACACAAAAAATAATCACAATATCACTTACCTGCCAGCTTGAAAACCCCTTTCCTGTGTAAATCCATGACTACCACAGGTGGGTAAAATCCACAGTTGATACAGGAGTAAGTGTAGTCTGTGTCGCACAAAGCCTCAAAGTGGCAATAGGCATGAAATATGACAGTCCTGGGTGGAAACTTCTCTCCTCTTAACCCCTCCAATGAATCCACAACTCTTGACACAGACACATGGTTCTAAAGTGTGGAGCAAACACAAATAAGTCTGAGATTAGACAGAGACAAATGTTCTTGTTGCTTAAGGATAGAAACTTCAAAATAAAAATAAATAAAAACGATGTAATATTCCATGTACATATAGCCCATAGTCAAGTAATCTTAAGGAGAAGAGATTAATACTCACAGTAACATTTTCTCTGAGAAACACACAAAGTTCAAGGGTGAGAAAAATATGGTTATCAAAGTTGTGAAGACCATCTTTCCACTCCTGGTACCTATACACCATGTTGCACTGTGGACATATCCTATGGTATGTTGAAATGTCTGTGGAACACAAATCACATTGATGTCAACCCATCACAATACTAGCCATCACTGATCACAATTGCTCTTTACATTAGTTATGCTTCTTTGACTTACTTTCTATCAAACCCATCATGCTGACAATCCTAGCTTTTTTGGTAACGAGTACAGCCTCTGCAAGTGCAGGATGTCCAAGGCATAACTGGCACGCTGTCTCAAGAGGAAAGAACTGCTTTGGGTATTCAATCTTCATTCTCGGTGTTGTAACTTCTTTTGGCAGTGTTTCTGGGATTTTTTTTTCTTTGAAAATGTACTGCACACTTCTCTTGATACCAGTGTTGTCCAGGAGACTGCAACCCTCTGAGCTCGGTGTTGTGGGCACCTCTGACTTGAAGAGGTCTCTTTGGGTTTGAAAAAGATGCCACTTTGAGATGTTTATGTGTGGACAAGATGTCCGTGGCTTCGTGCAGGGACAATGCCAGGTGTTCCTTTGAGTGTTGTAGGTGACCATTATCCTCCCAAGCCGGCTAAAACTATGAATGTTTGGCTCATGGATCGACAGGCATATTTGTGATGGAGAACCACCAAAGTCCACAGGCACACAAAGAGGAACATGCGCTGCACAAGCAGCCGTTTGCCTCTTCACACATATAGCAGCTTTTGCCTCTCCAAAAAATGTTGCTGCCATCATATCCCTCAGGACGTCTTCTCCGAGAAATGTCTCTGCAGCGATCTCACTACAGTAGTCTACAGAGCGAATGTGAGAGCACAAACTGTAGCTTAATCCACTCCGCTGAGCAAACAACTGATACTGCACACATTCCTCTAGCTCACATCTAACTTGATGTATTGTTCCCCATGTTTTTCTCTGGACATGGACTGGCACAGAAAACCCATGTCCAGTTTTTTGCACAGAAAATATGCCATTTGTCTCATCGACAGTAACACTCCGCAGATGACAGGCCTGAGTGATGTCGTGAGACAAATCAGCATGTCTCCTCAAGAGGTGTGTATTATAATTCTTCTTGAGGAGACTAAGATTGCAATGAGGACACCTGACAGACTTCCCATAAACCTCTGCTGCACCCTGCACCGGTTGCCGTGCATACAAGTGGTCTTGTGATGGCCCAGGCTCGGCTGATGGAGTGGCACGAGGCAGGTAAGGCTCGGCTGATGGAGTGGCACGATGCAGGTCAGGCTCGGCTGATGGAGTGGCACGATGCAGGTAAGGCTCGGCTGATGGAGTGGCACGAGGCAGGTAAGGCTCGGCTGATGGAGTGGCACGATGCAGGTAAGGCTCGGCTGATGGAGTGGCACGATGCAGGTAAGGCTCGGCTGATGGAGTGGCACGATGCAGGTAAGGCTCGGCTGATGGAGTGGCACGATGCAGGTAAGGCTCGGCTGATGGAGTGGCACGATGCAGGTCAGGCTCGGCTGATGGAGTGGCACGATGCAGGTAAGGCTCGGCTGATGGAGTGGCACGATGCAGGTAAGGCTCGGCTGATGGAGTGGCACGATGCAGGTCAGGCTCGGCTGATGGAGTGGCACGATGCAGGTAAGGCTCGGCTGATGGAGTGGCACGATGCAGGTAAGGCTCGGCTGATGGAGTGGCACGATGCAGGTAAGGCTCGGCTGATGGAGTGGCACGATGCAGGTAAGGCTCGGCTGATGGAGTGGCACGATGCAGGTCAGGTTTGGCTGATGGAGTGGCACGATGCAGGTAAGGCTCGGCTGATGGAGTGGCACGATGCAGGTCAGGCTCGGCTGATGGAGTGGCACGATGCAGGTAAGGCTCGGCTGATGGAGTGGCACGATGCAGGTAAGGCTCGGCTGATGGAGTGGCACGATGCAGGTAAGGCTCGGCTGATGGAGTGGCACGATGCAGGTCAGGCTGCATAGACTGTGAGGTCAGCTGATTATAACATAAGACCAAATGCCTTTCCATGTCCACTCTTCGTATAACTGTCCGTGAACAGTGGGGGCAGTGGTAATGCCCCACAGCACGGCATGGTAATCTGCATCTGTTTGAAATTTGCCCTGAAACAAAAAAGTAAAACAACAGAATAATAGAACAAAAAAATAGGACAAAAAAACGTGTAAAAAGCCTTCGACTTTTAGGGTGGCAACATACCTTTAAAATGTAAAGATTGCTGCATCCTTCATGCTAATCCTAGCTCTGAAAGTGAGTGAGAAAACGTGAATGAAAACAGTAAAAAAACAGAAGAAAAAAATCAATCCGTCCCCACAGTTTATAAACTGTACTCACAAATTCTTAAAACTGTTCCCTCAGTTTAACAAATCGTGCCCATGGATTAATAAACCGTACAAAGTTAGTTAATTGTTTTAACTGAAAATGCATAACGTTAGATTCCTCAAATTCTCTTCACATTTACACTTCTCAATACCCGTGAATCAACAATCAGCACTAAATAAACAGAATTAAACAATAAATACGAACATACGTACAACACACCAACACTAAAATGTTATCTAACATTATAACTTATGTGGTCTCGCGCCATTACTGCTCTAAATGGAGATTTGCTTTCGTGCATCTCTTAACTAAAGAACTTTAAAACATTTAAATTAACAAGCAATCGATATAATACTCACACCTGCACACTCTACCAACATTATACAACATTATATTTTAAAAAAATCATTAGAATTAATACCTGAATAGAAGGGGAGAAAATCGCTGATGTTTCCCCACAGCGAAGTCATGAGCGAAGTATGTGGAATGTAAAAACCCCGCGAATTTTCCAAGTGGAGGTGACGTATTTCCTGTCTGAGAGTGGAGCTCCACTCGCCCACAGTCTGCAGCCAGACCCTTCTCAACTCTGCTACTTCGCTTTGCTTCGTAGACAGAGTCTGGAATGGCATAATAGAGAAGTGTTTTCTCTCTCGCGGGGGGGCGCTTGTCTGAAGTTTAAAATCATTGGTTTCCCGTAAGCCAATCACATAACGTTTGGTTATGACGTGTGTTATGCGCATGCTCAGCCGCATCTAACTTCCACTGTAAACACATGTATGATGCGAAAACAAAACCATCGAGCGAAATACCGAAGTGAACATGGCTGTGAATGACTTTTGCAGATTATGTGAAGTAAATCTACGCATCCACGGTACAATCAGCGCACGGCTCTCAGCCCGCCCTCTGTTCGTTGATTGGCCCGGCTGTTTTCAGGCCGGAGGAAAACGGAAAGCTATGACGCTGTCTCAGACTGAGTACAGAAGCGAAATGAAATTGAGCGGAAGTACGAAGTCTGACGTAGTCAGGCTATAGTTTTGCACCTGATATATCGCGAAAAGAGTAGCAAAAGTTAAGGCGCGAAATTTGAAATTGCAGTGACAGATTTGAGAAGTTGCAAGTGCCTATTTGATGTAGTACTGCGAATGTGAACGTAAGATTAAACGCAAAATATATATTACAAGTTTGTGTCTGTCGTTGTATTTCTGTGAATGGCATTTTACACATTTGTGTCTATTTGTCTGCAGCTTCAGATTCAGAATAGAGGTTGTGACTATTGTATGCGAGTGCAAATTTCAACATTCAACTTCAGATTTTTATTTCACAGGTTTTCACATTGGAGCTGTGAGTGTAAATGTTCATGTACAAGTACGAATATTTATTGTACAAGTTCTCAAATTCACATCTACGTGCTCTCGAGTTTTGCTACTATTTTACCTTCATAAATAAGCAGTCTGCCGTGTTTTCATGTCACATTTTAGTATCGCCTCAGCTCGCTCAGAACCTCGCCGGAGGTGATATACGAAAAAAAGTACCTGGAAGCAGGTACAGGTACAACTTTTACACCGTGGAAAACCAAACAAAGGCGAGTCGACAGTCGAGTCGAGCCAAGGCGAGCTGGTACTAGTGGAAAAGCGTCATTAGACAACACAAATCGCACACCCCTAACTGTATGCAAACACTACAGTGCGTGCAGAATTATTAGGCACGTTGATTTTCTGGTCATATTTTTTTTTCCAGGCACATTTTACCAATTCCAAACCACATTAATCGTAATAACTACTATTAATTTTGTATTTAATCATTTATAAGTGATGTATAATTGTTCATGAAGGCTGGAAATGAAAAACATCTTATGTTCAGGTGTGCAGAATTATTAGGCACGTTTTCTTTCACAGATAAAATAAGCCAAATATGTGACCAGTGACTCTTGAAGGACCAGCACCACATCCTCTTCTACTACTATTTGAAGAATTCATCTTCCAGAATATGTTTTAATAAGTTTTGGGAGTTTATTTTTAGTCCATCTCCTACCCTGAAGTCCGTTTTGCAGAGATGGACTAAAAATGAACTCCCAAAACTTATTAAAACGCATTCTGGAAGATGAATTCTTCAAACAGTGGTAGAAGAGGATGTGGTGCTGGTCCTTCAAGAGTCACTCTCAGTCTGTCGGTCTATAAAGCCTATAAAAAAAAAAATCAGTCTTCATGTATTTCACAACACTTCAGCTTGTGATTCTTATTAACTGGGGGTCATTTTTTAGGATTCTTTACCGAACCCAAGTCTCTGAGATCCTGACTTTCACTGTCCAATGGTCATGCCTCAACTGCCATTTATAGTATTGCATTAGTATTGTATACTTCTCATGGGCATTTCATAATTTTTGACTTTTAAGTCTGAGTTAAATCTTTTTTTGGGCTTATTTTATCTGTAAAAGAAAACGTACCTAATAATTCTGCACACCTGAATTAAAGGCGTTTTTCATTCCCAGCCTTCATGAACAATTATATATCACTTATAAATGATTAAATACAAAATGAATAGTAGTTATTAAGATTAATATGGTTTGGAATTGGCAAAATGTTCCTGGGAATAAAATATGATCAGAAAATCAATGTGCCGAATAATTCTGCACACACTGTAGTGATCTACCCTGAAAACTGATATATCTGAAGTCTTCACAGAATCTCCTCACCATCCCACATGTGACTCTTCAGTTCCCCCATCGCATGATTTACCTGAAGGTAGAATTTGAATCAATGTAACTTAATATGTGACCTTCAACTTAAGCTTAACAACTGTGCATTCATCTTGCTTGCAGATGTTGAAGAGCCTCCCAGATCGTCCTCAATGGCAGCTACAGATACAAATGGTAAATAAATGTATAGAGAAATTTGTAAAGATTCAGTTTAGAGCAACTTGAGCAACCAACAGATTGTTCTATGTATTACAAGATATTTATATACAACATATGAGACAAGCAAGTTCAATGTAATGCACATTGCACACATAACTTGTTACACACAGATCAAGGGCATTGTTTTCAGCTCATTCAAGTACCTGCTATTGAACTGCATACTTGTATAACAGAAAACTGTGATGTTACCTTTTCAGTGGAGAGACAATCATGGACAAAGGCTTCCAGAGAGGCTCCCATGTCAAAAGGTCTAAAAGGTAAGAGATACAACAAGACCAAATGTATTTAAATGTGATCAAAAATTATTATACAACTGCATTTACCATTAGTTAAATGAAAATTATTTGGGGATGAATTATTCTGTGAATATTTTACAAGTAAAAATTACTTTTTTCAATCCTTGAAATATACAGGATGTATATAAAAAAAATAAAAATAAAAAAAACCTCACCTTAATTCCAGAAACACTGCAGATGCTGCTTCAGAAAGTAGATAGTCTGGCAGCCTCCCAGAAGGAAATTCTACTTCTGTTGCGGAGGAACCAGGGTCGTCAAAGGGAGGACGATATCTTGGACCTTCCGACTGCTCAGTGCAAGGAGGAACTGGAGGACTTCGAGAACCGCCTTAAAGACCATGAATTCTGAAAGAAATTGGTGGGTGGCAACTTAATTCAGAGGACAAAAATAAAATGTTAAAATATGCGACCCCATTAGACCTTCTCTTTGCAGATTTTATATCAATATCAATGCCGAATATCATTTATAGGATTAGGCAATTTAGAATGAAATTTTACATTTACCTCTTAAAAAAATATATTTTGCAAATGGCTAAATAGGTTTCATATAACGAAACTGGTATGACATTTTACGGCATAATGAGTACACTATTACTTTTGGTTACCTGCATGCCAAAAAACAATTCTCTTCCAGACACACCATCTCAGCCTTATTGGTGGGACCAATCCAGGAGAGTGTGTAAGGAGCAGGGCCGGATCTACCATATGGGCCTCGATCTTGATAATTATCCAATCAGAATAAAAAAAAGTGTATATTACATTATATGATCCCGCTCTTATTCATGCAAATGCTTTTAAGCAATTCATGTGCGGCAAAACAAAAGTGTGACTGTCTGTGACACACACACACACACACACAGAGAGAAAGACGCGCCAGTATCGTGCACACAGACAGCACGCCAGAATAGTTCTGTTTCGTGCTTGAACTTACAATAACACACACAATTATGCCAAAATGTCAGTTTTTTGTCGAGTGTCTTCGTAACATAAGAGCAGTCTTATGATGAACGTGAAGAGTTGTGAGAGAACGAGGCGCGTGTGAGATCAGCGTCTCTGTCAGCAGCGGCTGGTCTTAAAGGGATAGTTCACTTTGAAATTAATTTTTGGTATGTTTTAGCTTACCTCAAGGGCATCCAAGATGTAGGTGTCACGGGGTGACGAATAAGTGGAACTGTCCCGCTCTATACTTGTTTTCGGGGGGAGCGAGTTTGATGTAACACCGGAACGGTTCCGGGTTTTCCTGGGTAAACAGTCCGACGGAGCTCGCTGATGAGGAAATGAGTGGCAGCTGGGTGAGGAGTAGAGATTGAGCCACGAGGGGGATTATAAAAGGATCCGGTTGATGTGCAGTAAAGAGAGGAAGTTTTGTGTTGGGAGTTTGTACGTAGAAGTTCGGACGTCGAAGTTTTGGGGCAAGAATTCTTTTGGGCGGACGCAGACTGGAGGAAATCTGTTGTTGTTGATCTACTGATCACATCGGGCAGTATACGAGAGGGCAGATCGTTAAAGGACGGAGACAACTGCAAGTAAAGAAGGAAAAGCTGGAAAGCAGTGGTATGATTGAACTGTGTTATTTCATCGAACAGACGAGTGTTATCTGCCAGTTCTATTAGGAAGTTAATGCCTGTAGTGCCCGCTACCCGCCATGATGTGGTGAAACCGCCCCGGCGCCCGGTGAGTTCTGTTCTGAAGCTTTTCAATGTCAGTTGCGTTTCCATAGTCAACCATCTATACAGCTTGGATGTACAGTTTGTCCGTTGAGCGAAGGGAGTCGACTGGGACCACGATAAGAGACCTTATTCACTGTGAGTTGATGTGAGTTGCAGTGTTTAATGTGAAGTGAACACGTGTGATCATTTGAAGTGACTGAATTGTGCACTGGTGTGGAAACTGAAGTTTATGTCTGCCCGTTCCCCAGTCGTCTACTCATGGGTTTTGAAGGTCAAACTGAAACTAATTAACTGTTGTGTCTTGAGCATATGCTGTGCAGGAATGCAGGTCTACCCTGTACTCACTACTGAAGAGGATTTATGAGAGATCTATGCATCGCTGTTCTATGGAAAGAAGGCCCGCTGTGGATCGTTGAAACCTGCACTCCCCACTGTTGTTCTGTGAACACAGAGAAACTGTCCCCCTGCCATCGAACGCTGCCATCATTGCTCTGTGGTAAGAAGATCTAGTTGTGAGTGTTGAATCTTCTACCCACCATGATTGTTCTGTGGACATAGAGAAACCGCCCCCTGCCATTGAATACCGTCACCGCCGCTCCCTGTGGTAAGAAGATTCAGTGTTACGTCTTCTATTCACCAATGATTGTTCTGTGAACATAGAGAAACTGTCCTCTGCCATTGGATGCTGTTGCTGCTGGGGAGAAGGCTCAGCTGAGGACTGTTGAAACCTGCACTTACCATTTCTGTTCTGTGAACATAGAGAAACCGCCCCCTGCCATTGAATACCGTCACCGCCGCCCCCTGTGGTAAGAAGATTCAGTGTTACGTCTTCTATTCACCAATGATTGTTCTATGAACATAGAGAAACTGTCCTCTGCCATTGAATGCTGTTGCTGTTGGGGAGAAGGCTCAGCTGAGGACTATTGAAACCTGTACCCGCCTCTGTGGTTCTGTGAATATAGAGAAACCGTCCTCTGCCATTAAATACTGCCATCGCTGCTTTGTGGTAAGAAGATTCAGTTGCTGATTGTCAAGTCTTCTATTCATCGTGATTGTTCTGTGCACATAGAGAAATTGTCCCCTGTCATCGAACACTGTTGCTACTGGCCTGTGGAAGGAATGAGAGAGTTCCCTGCTGGCCCTCCGTGACGGAATATTGGAGTACTACTGATGATTCCCTGCCTGACCCTTCCCCCTATCCCAAGAGAGGTGACACTCAAATAATTGATGCTGTCCTGTGCGAAGAGTAACCCCTTCCTTTGTTGTCAATTCCCTACCAGCGCTTGCTCCAGTACTCACGTTCCGGCTGAAGAGGAGCTGCCGTGCGAAACTCTTTCCAGCGCCTGGGTCATTACTTACTTCCAGCCGAAGAGGAACTGCTGTGTGAAACCCCTGCCAGTGCCTTTGTCATTACTTACCTCCAGTCGAAGAGGAACTGCTGTGCGAAACCCCTGTCAGTGTCCGTGCCATTACTTACCTCCAGCCAAAGAGGAACTGCTGTGTGAAGCCCCTGCCAGTGCCTGTGTCATTACTTACCTCCAGTTGAAGAGGAACTGCTGTGCGAAACCCCTGTCAGTGTCCGTGCCACTACTTACCTCCAGCCGAAGAGGAACTGTTGTGCGAACTCCCGCCAGTCCCTGTGCGTTACTTACCTCCCACCGAAGAGGAGTTGCTGTGTGAAACCCCTGCCAGTGCCTGTGCCATCACTTACCTCCAACCGAAGAAGAGTCATCGTGTGAATCCTTATCAGCGTCCGCCCCATTACTTATGTCTGGCTGAAGAGGGACCGTGGGGCGAAACCTTACCAGTGCCTGCTTCATTACTTACCTCTGGTCGAGAGGAACCGTCGGGTGAACCTCCCCCGCAACCTGGTGGAAGAGAGAGAGGTGGATCAGTCGGTGGATTTTAAGTTGAGATTGGACTTGTTTTAACTAAATAAAATACAAGTTTTTGATAATTATCTTGTTTGGTCTGTCGTGTCTCTGGGTAACTCCTCGAGGTGGTACGCTCAACAGGGGAGGGAGGGCCACCCCGGCCTGTGACAGATTTGGCGTAGTCGGCAGGATTCCACCTCGAGTTGAGCGACCAGAGACCCCTTATGGCAGACGAAGAAATGCCGGCGGCCCGGCCCCAAGTTATGCCCATCTTTATGGGAGCCCCTTGGGCCCAACGATATGGAGGACCCGGGTCGGAATTGAGTTTAACGGAGTGGAGGGCTCAGGTGGAGTATCTGGCAGGACTCCAGGGATTGAGCGCCCCACAGAGGTTACAGTTTGTTTTGAATTCACTTGAAGGAGAAGCCAGGAGAGAGGTGCAGGCCGCACCAGAAGCAACTCGAGCTACGACCCAAGCTGTGTTTGACTTCCTGATCGAGCAGTATGGTGATGCCACTCCAGTGGCGGTCCTGCGGACTCAGTTCTTCAATTGCAAGCAAGGACCCAAGCAAACCTTACGGGCCTTTGCTCTACGATTACGGGAGCAGTTTACTAGGCTGAAGGGGAGGCGTGACCATGGCCTGGGTGGTGAAGAGACTTTGTTACGAGATCAATTTCTCCTGGGACTCCGGGAGGGCCCTGTCCGTCAGAGCTTGCGTGTACAGCTCCGCCGAGATCCCGAGCTGACGTTCAAGGATTTGCGAAAGGAGGCTTTGGCTCTGGAGACGGATCATGCGGAAACGGCGGACCCCTCCGTCTGTATGGCCACCAGTCGAAAGATCGATTCCACTCTCCCTGGGCCGTCCGATTGGAAGCAGACCCTACGCGCAGAGCTCATGAAGGAGGTGCGAGAACAAATGACCGAGTTGTCGAAGACCTTTCTGGAGGAGGTTCGCCGGGAGCGGCCAAATCCGCTGCCTTTGCTTCGAGAGCGTTCTTACTCGGACGGGAGTCGAGACCCAGGAAGGCGTCCAATACGGTCTGCGGGCCCCAGATTCCAATGGGACGTGCAGGGTCGTCCGATTTGTAATGGCTGTGGAGAGCCGGGACATTATAGTCGCCAGTGCGGCTCTCGTCGGGGCTCACAAGGGGGTTTTTAGAGTTGCCGGCCACTGTGGGTCAAGTGGTCGGGGCCCCTTTGATGGACCCTTCTTTTCCTGCTGCCCCACCGTGGAAATTCAGGTGAACGGTGTCAAGGTCCGATGTCTAGTGGATACCGGGTCCCAAGTTACCTTATTCTCCGAGAGTCTGTCCAAAGAACTGTTCAATGCTCAACGTTTACAGGAGGCAGAGGCCCCTTGGCTTACCTTGCGAGGAGCAAACGGTCTAGACATTCCTTATGTTGGATATTTGGTCACGGACTTGGAGATTTATGGAGTTACGGTACCACAGAAAGGAGTTGTGGTCGTCCGGGACCCTTGTTTGGGGACGCATCGAGCCCTTTTGGGCATGAATGTTATTTCAGAGTGTTGGGAAGAACTGTTCCAAACCAGGCCAACTCGAACTGCCCCGCCGGCCGAGAAACGGGAGTGGGAACGCATTGTTGCGGATTGTCGCCGGGTTCATACGGCCAGTTCCCAAGAAGATCGTGAAGGCACAGGCCGGGTCACTTGCCGATATGCTCTTTCTGTACCGGCCCGGAGCGAGGCTGTGGTTTGGGCTCGGTTGCCCGCTCGGACGTTTGGACCAGAAGATTGGGTGCTCGTGGAGCCCCATTAGGCTGTCAAGTGGTGGAGGTGGCTCGAGGTTTAGCCGTTGTTCGGCGTGGCCGAGTCGTCGTACGAATACGGAATGTACATCCTTATCCAGTCAACTTGTACCGCCATCAACGATTGGCACGAGTTACCTCGGTGGGCTTACAACAAGTGAGGGATGGTGGAGGAGTTAATTTCTGTCAAGTGAGCCCTACAGTGGTTGAAGTGGCCCTGACGCGAGTGGAACAGCCCGTGGGTCCCTTGAGGGGGGGTATGCCGGCCCATCTTTTGGGGAAATCCCTGCGAGGGGAGGAGCTAGAGGAGAGTCAGACACAACAGCTCCAGGCATTCTTGGCGAAGTGGCAGCACCTATTCTCCATACACGATGAAGACTATGGTTGTACTGATGCTGTGAAACATCGTATCCCTACCGGTGATGCTACACCAAGCAGAGAAAGATATCGTCCAGTGCCACCAACTCTCTACTCCGAGGTTCGTACCCTGTTACAAGGGATGCTGGAGAAGGGGATCATCCGTGAGAGTAGTAGCCCTTGGGCGGCCCCTATCGTCCTGGTGCGAAAGAAGACCGGAGCTTGGAGGTTCTGTGTAGACTATCGTAGGCTGAATCAAGTGACCAAGAAGGATGCCTTCCCGCTGCCACGGATTGAGGACTCCCTCACCAGCCTGACTCAAGCCGCTTGGTACTCCACCCTAGATCTGGCCAGCGGGTATTGGCAGGTGCAGGTGGAAGAAGGGGATAGGGAAAAGACTGCGTTCACGACCCCCTTTGGGCTCTTTGAGTGGGACCGGATGCCCTTTGGCCTTTGCAACGCCCCAGCCACTTTCCAACGACTGATGCAGCGGTGTCTGGGTGGCCAGTTGGTGGATACTACGTTAGTATACCTAGACGATGTTATTGTTTACTCTCCGAACTTTGAATCCCATCTCCAACATTTGGAGCAGGTGTTTCGAGCAATGGAGAAGTATGGATTGAAGCTGCAACCAGACAAGTGCCAACTGTTTCGTAAGGAAGTGAAATTCCTAGGCCACTGCGTGAGTGCCGCTGGAGTCTCCGTGGACCCCGAAAAAGTGTCAGCTGTCCAAGGGTGGAGTGCGCCTAAGACCGTGCGGCAAGTGAGATCTTTCCTGGGCTTCGTAGGGTATTATCGGCGGTTTATTAAAGACTTCTCGAAGATCGCCAAACCATTAAATCAGCTTCTGGTGGGT
This sequence comes from Leuciscus idus, assembly GCA_021554675.1. Taxonomy (NCBI): domain Eukaryota; kingdom Metazoa; phylum Chordata; class Actinopteri; order Cypriniformes; family Leuciscidae; genus Leuciscus; species Leuciscus idus. The sequence continues at coordinate 42,571,898 of CM038627.1, forward strand.
TCAGGCCGTCCCCGCGGTCGTCGGTCTCCTCCTGTTGCTTGGGATTCCACATGTGACGTGGCCTTCCAGAGGCTTAAGCAAGAGCTAATACAAGCTCTGATTTTGGCCAATGCAGACTTTACCCAGCCCTTTGTTCTGTATACCGATGCTAGTAACCTGGGCCTGGGAGCAGTATTGGCCCAGCGTCAGCAGGGAGTGGAGCGGGTCATCGCCTACGCAAGCCGAAGTCTCCACCCCGCCGAACGAAATGATTCCAACTACAGCTCATTTAAACTCGAATTGCTGGCCATGAAGTGGGCCATGAGCGAGAAGTTTAAGGACTACCTATGGGGAGCTAAGGTACTCGTAATAACTGATAACAATCCTTTAGTCCACTTACGCACAGCTAAGCTGGGAGCAGTTGAACAACGGTGGGTAGCGCAACTGGCTAATTACGATTACCAACTCCAGTACCGACCGGGCCGGGAGCACATTAATGCTGATGTGTTGTCCAGACTCCCCGAGGCCGAAGGTTGTCCATTGGGGCCTTTGGAAGAGAGTGAAGAAGGGCTTATGGTGGGACGTGTGGAAGCGCCTGGGTTCCAGCAAGAGACAGTCCCCGCTAGTTGGGGCTGGGATCCACATCGGTGGAAGGAAAGGCAGGAGGGAGATGCTGGATTGATGAGGATACGGTCTTGGTTGATGCAGGGATCGTGGCCGGAGGTGGCGGAGCGTCGGACTCAGGTGTGGGTAGTGAAGAAACTTCTTGGACAGTGGGAGAGACTCTATCTGCGAGAGGGAGTGGTTTGTCGGTCCATCCGAGACCCAGTGCTGGGTGAAGCTGTGTGTCAGGTGGTGGTACCTGAAGGTCAGATTCCAGCCCTGTTACAGGCCTACCATACCCAGTTAGGACACCAAGGGAAAGAGAGGACGGTGTCTTTGTTGCGGAGAAATTTCTATTGGCCAGGGATGGAGGCGTCGGTGAACTTGTTCATCCAGAAATGCCCACGTTGCACGCTCTTTAAAACGAGGAAGGAGATGAGAGCCCCATTGGTCCCCATACGAGCTAGGGCCCCTTTGCATATTGTGGCCATGGACTACTTGACGTTGGGTCGACCGACGGATCGCTTCCAGAACATTCTGGTGGTAACTGACCTGTTCACAAAATATGCTTGGGCCATTCCTACCTTAGACCAGACTGCCACCACTACTGCAAATGCCTTGTGGAAGTTCGTATTCCAGCCGTTTGGGTGTCCAGAGACTCTTCACTCAGATCAAGGGCCAAACTTTGAATCTAAGGTGGTACAGGAGTTGTGTCGGCTCTATGGGTGTAAAAAGACTCATTCCACGCCATATCACCCCCAGGGAAACGGAGGGTGTGAGCGGTTCAACCAGACGTTGCTGGGCCTATTGGGGACGCTGGATGCGGAACAGCAGAGTAATTGGGTGGATAGTCTCCCCGCGCTGGTACAGGCCTACAACAATAGTGTGCACAGCACCACGGGGTATGCTCCAACGTACTTGATGTTTGGGAGACATGTGCGACTTCCCACAGATCTACTACTTGGAACGGCTGGAGTTGGAGAGGAGGTGAGTCTGACGGATTGGGTAGGCAGGCATCATCAGCGACTTCAATCGGCGTACGAACGGGTCACTGATCGAATCAACATAGCCTCTATTAAGAACAAGCGGCTGTATGACCGGACGGCCCGAGAGGCTCCGTTATTGCCCGGGGAGAGAGTTTTGGTACGGGACAATCGACGCCGGGGAAAGGGCAAACTGAGTGATCGGTGGGAGGTCCTGCCTTATGTAGTACAAAGCCAACAACGTCCCGACCAGCCGGTTTATACTATCCGCCCTGAGGGAAAGTCAGGCCCAGAGCGGGTGATACATCGGAATTTAATCCGCCCCTGTCCGAATTATCCAAAGCCTATGGTAGAAGCTCCAACTGCCCCGGTGGCACCTAGGCTGCCCTTAGTAGGTTGGGCGGTGGTTCCAAGGGGCCTGAACGTCGAGCCAAGAGAGGAAGACCGTGATGAACACGTGTGATCATTTGAAGTGACTGAATTGTGCACTGGTGTGGAAACTGAAGTTTATGTCTGCCCGTTCCCCAGTCGTCTACTCATGGGTTTTGAAGGTCAAACTGAAACTAATTAACTGTTGTGTCTTGAGCATATGCTGTGCAGGAATGCAGGTCTACCCTGTACTCACTACTGAAGAGGATTTATGAGAGATCTATGCATCGCTGTTCTATGGAAAGAAGGCCCGCTGTGGATCGTTGAAACCTGCACTCCCCACTGTTGTTCTGTGAACACAGAGAAACTGTCCCCCTGCCATCGAACGCTGCCATCATTGCTCTGTGGTAAGAAGATCTAGTTGTGAGTGTTGAATCTTCTACCCACCATGATTGTTCTGTGGACATAGAGAAACCGCCCCCTGCCATTGAATACCGTCACCGCCGCTCCCTGTGGTAAGAAGATTCAGTGTTACGTCTTCTATTCACCAATGATTGTTCTGTGAACATAGAGAAACTGTCCTCTGCCATTGGATGCTGTTGCTGCTGGGGAGAAGGCTCAGCTGAGGACTGTTGAAACCTGCACTTACCATTTCTGTTCTGTGAACATAGAGAAACCGCCCCCTGCCATTGAATACCGTCACCGCCGCCCCCTGTGGTAAGAAGATTCAGTGTTACGTCTTCTATTCACCAATGATTGTTCTATGAACATAGAGAAACTGTCCTCTGCCATTGAATGCTGTTGCTGTTGGGGAGAAGGCTCAGCTGAGGACTATTGAAACCTGTACCCGCCTCTGTGGTTCTGTGAATATAGAGAAACCGTCCTCTGCCATTAAATACTGCCATCGCTGCTTTGTGGTAAGAAGATTCAGTTGCTGATTGTCAAGTCTTCTATTCATCGTGATTGTTCTGTGCACATAGAGAAATTGTCCCCTGTCATCGAACACTGTTGCTACTGGCCTGTGGAAGGAATGAGAGAGTTCCCTGCTGGCCCTCCGTGACGGAATATTGGAGTACTACTGATGATTCCCTGCCTGACCCTTCCCCCTATCCCAAGAGAGGTGACACTCAAATAATTGATGCTGTCCTGTGCGAAGAGTAACCCCTTCCTTTGTTGTCAATTCCCTACCAGCGCTTGCTCCAGTACTCACGTTCCGGCTGAAGAGGAGCTGCCGTGCGAAACTCTTTCCAGCGCCTGGGTCATTACTTACTTCCAGCCGAAGAGGAACTGCTGTGTGAAACCCCTGCCAGTGCCTTTGTCATTACTTACCTCCAGTCGAAGAGGAACTGCTGTGCGAAACCCCTGTCAGTGTCCGTGCCATTACTTACCTCCAGCCAAAGAGGAACTGCTGTGTGAAGCCCCTGCCAGTGCCTGTGTCATTACTTACCTCCAGTTGAAGAGGAACTGCTGTGCGAAACCCCTGTCAGTGTCCGTGCCACTACTTACCTCCAGCCGAAGAGGAACTGTTGTGCGAACTCCCGCCAGTCCCTGTGCGTTACTTACCTCCCACCGAAGAGGAGTTGCTGTGTGAAACCCCTGCCAGTGCCTGTGCCATCACTTACCTCCAACCGAAGAAGAGTCATCGTGTGAATCCTTATCAGCGTCCGCCCCATTACTTATGTCTGGCTGAAGAGGGACCGTGGGGCGAAACCTTACCAGTGCCTGCTTCATTACTTACCTCTGGTCGAGAGGAACCGTCGGGTGAACCTCCCCCGCAACCTGGTGGAAGAGAGAGAGGTGGATCAGTCGGTGGATTTTAAGTTGAGATTGGACTTGTTTTAACTAAATAAAATACAAGTTTTTGATAATTATCTTGTTTGGTCTGTCGTGTCTCTGGGTAACTCCTCGAGGTGGTACGCTCAACAGGGGAGGGAGGGCCACCCCGGCCTGTGACAGATTTGGCGTAGTCGGCAGGATTCCACCTCGAGTTGAGCGACCAGAGACCCCTTATGGCAGACGAAGAAATGCCGGCGGCCCGGCCCCAAGTTATGCCCATCTTTATGGGAGCCCCTTGGGCCCAACGATATGGAGGACCCGGGTCGGAATTGAGTTTAACGGAGTGGAGGGCTCAGGTGGAGTATCTGGCAGGACTCCAGGGATTGAGCGCCCCACAGAGGTTACAGTTTGTTTTGAATTCACTTGAAGGAGAAGCCAGGAGAGAGGTGCAGGCCGCACCAGAAGCAACTCGAGCTACGACCCAAGCTGTGTTTGACTTCCTGATCGAGCAGTATGGTGATGCCACTCCAGTGGCGGTCCTGCGGACTCAGTTCTTCAATTGCAAGCAAGGACCCAAGCAAACCTTACGGGCCTTTGCTCTACGATTACGGGAGCAGTTTACTAGGCTGAAGGGGAGGCGTGACCATGGCCTGGGTGGTGAAGAGACTTTGTTACGAGATCAATTTCTCCTGGGACTCCGGGAGGGCCCTGTCCGTCAGAGCTTGCGTGTACAGCTCCGCCGAGATCTCGAGCTGACGTTCAAGGATTTGCGAAAGGAGGCTTTGGCTCTGGAGACGGATCATGCGGAAACGGCGGACCCCTCCGTCTGTATGGCCACCAGTCGAAAGATCGATTCCACTCTCCCTGGGCCGTCCGATTGGAAGCAGACCCTACGCGCAGAGCTCATGAAGGAGGTGCGAGAACAAATGACCGAGTTGTCGAAGACCTTTCTGGAGGAGGTTCGCCGGGAGCGGCCAAATCCGCTGCCTTTGCTTCGAGAGCGTTCTTACTCGGACGGGAGTCGAGACCCAGGAAGGCGTCCAATACGGTCTGCGGGCCCCAGATTCCAATGGGACGTGCAGGGTCGTCCGATTTGTAATGGCTGTGGAGAGCCGGGACATTATAGTCGCCAGTGCGGCTCTCGTCGGGGCTCACAAGGGGGTTTTTAGAGTTGCCGGCCACTGTGGGTCAAGTGGTCGGGGCCCCTTTGATGGACCCTTCTTTTCCTGCTGCCCCACCGTGGAAATTCAGGTGAACGGTGTCAAGGTCCGATGTCTAGTGGATACCGGGTCCCAAGTTACCTTATTCTCCGAGAGTCTGTCCAAAGAACTGTTCAATGCTCAACGTTTACAGGAGGCAGAGGCCCCTTGGCTTACCTTGCGAGGAGCAAACGGTCTAGACATTCCTTATGTTGGATATTTGGTCACGGACTTGGAGATTTATGGAGTTACGGTACCACAGAAAGGATTTGTGGTCGTCCGGGACCCTTGTTTGGGGACGCATCGAGCCCTTTTGGGCATGAATGTTATTTCAGAGTGTTGGGAAGAACTGTTCCAAACCAGGCCAACTCGAACTGCCCCGCCGGCCGAGAAACGGGAGTGGGAACGCATTGTTGCGGATTGTCGCCGGGTTCATACGGCCAGTTCCCAAGAAGATCGTGAAGGCACAGGCCGGGTCACTTGCCGATATGCTCTTTCTGTACCGGCCCGGAGCGAGGCTGTGGTTTGGGCTCGGTTGCCCGCTCGGACGTTTGGACCAGAAGATTGGGTGCTCGTGGAGCCCCATTTAGACTGTCAAGTGGTGGAGGTGGCTCGAGGTTTAGCCGTTGTTCGGCGTGGCCGAGTCGTCGTACGAATACGGAATGTACATCCTTATCCAGTCAACTTGTACCGCCATCAACGATTGGCACGAGTTACCTCGGTGGGCTTACAACAAGTGAGGGATGGTGGAGGAGTTAATTTCTGTCAAGTGAGCCCTACAGTGGTTGAAGTGGCCCTGACGCGAGTGGAACAGCCCGTGGGTCCCTTGAGGGGGGGTATGCCGGCCCATCTTTTGGGGAAATCCCTGCGAGGGGAGGAGCTAGAGGAGAGTCAGACACAACAGCTCCAGGCATTCTTGGCGAAGTGGCAGCACCTATTCTCCATACACGATGAAGACTATGGTTGTACTGATGCTGTGAAACATCGTATCCCTACCGGTGATGCTACACCAAGCAGAGAAAGATATCGTCCAGTGCCACCAACTCTCTACTCCGAGGTTCGTACCCTGTTACAAGGGATGCTGGAGAAGGGGATCATCCGTGAGAGTAGTAGCCCTTGGGCGGCCCCTATCGTCCTGGTGCGAAAGAAGACCGGAGCTTGGAGGTTCTGTGTAGACTATCGTAGGCTGAATCAAGTGACCAAGAAGGATGCCTTCCCGCTGCCACGGATTGAGGACTCCCTCACCAGCCTGACTCAAGCCGCTTGGTACTCCACCCTAGATCTGGCCAGCGGGTATTGGCAGGTGCAGGTGGAAGAAGGGGATAGGGAAAAGACTGCGTTCACGACCCCCTTTGGGCTCTTTGAGTGGGACCGGATGCCCTTTGGCCTTTGCAACGCCCCAGCCACTTTCCAACGACTGATGCAGCGGTGTCTGGGTGGCCAGTTGGTGGATACTACGTTAGTATACCTAGACGATGTTATTGTTTACTCTCCGAACTTTGAATCCCATCTCCAAGATTTGGAGCAGGTGTTTCGAGCAATGGAGAAGTATGGATTGAAGCTGCAACCAGACAAGTGCCAACTGTTTCGTAAGGAAGTGAAATTCCTAGGCCACTGCGTGAGTGCCGCTGGAGTCTCCGTGGACCCCGAAAAAGTGTCAGCTGTCCAAGGGTGGAGTGCGCCTAAGACCGTGCGGCAAGTGAGATCTTTCCTGGGCTTCGTAGGGTATTATCGGCGGTTTATTAAAGACTTCTCGAAGATCGCCAAACCATTAAATCAGCTTCTGGTGGGTTCAGGCCGTCCCCGCGGTCGTCGGTCTCCTCCTGTTGCTTGGGATTCCACATGTGACGTGGCCTTCCAGAGGCTTAAGCAAGAGCTAATACAAGCTCTGATTTTGGCCAATGCAGACTTTACCCAGCCCTTTGTTCTGTATACCGATGCTAGTAACCTGGGCCTGGGAGCAGTATTGGCCCAGCGTCAGCAGGGAGTGGAGCGGGTCATCGCCTACGCAAGCCGAAGTCTCCACCCCGCCGAACGAAATGATTCCAACTACAGCTCATTTAAACTCGAATTGCTGGCCATGAAGTGGGCCATGAGCGAGAAGTTTAAGGACTACCTATGGGGAGCTAAGGTACTCGTAATAACTGATAACAATCCTTTAGTCCACTTACGCACAGCTAAGCTGGGAGCAGTTGAACAACGGTGGGTAGCGCAACTGGCTAATTACGATTACCAACTCCAGTACCGACCGGGCCGGGAGCACATTAATGCTGATGTGTTGTCCAGACTCCCCGAGGCCGAAGGTTGTCCATTGGGGCCTTTGGAAGAGAGTGAAGAAGGGCTTATGGTGGGACGTGTGGAAGCGCCTGGGTTCCAGCAAGAGACAGTCCCCGCTAGTTGGGGCTGGGATCCACATCGGTGGAAGGAAAGGCAGGAGGGAGATGCTGGATTGATGAGGATACGGTCTTGGTTGATGCAGGGATCGTGGCCGGAGGTGGCGGAGCGTCGGACTCAGGTGTGGGTAGTGAAGAAACTTCTTGGACAGTGGGAGAGACTCTATCTGCGAGAGGGAGTGGTTTGTCGGTCCATCCGAGACCCAGTGCTGGGTGAAGCTGTGTGTCAGGTGGTGGTACCTGAAGGTCAGATTCCAGCCCTGTTACAGGCCTACCATACCCAGTTAGGACACCAAGGGAAAGAGAGGACGGTGTCTTTGTTGCGGAGAAATTTCTATTGGCCAGGGATGGAGGCGTCGGTGAACTTGTTCATCCAGAAATGCCCACGTTGCACGCTCTTTAAAACGAGGAAGGAGATGAGAGCCCCATTGGTCCCCATACGAGCTAGGGCCCCTTTGCATATTGTGGCCATGGACTACTTGACGTTGGGTCGACCGACGGATCGCTTCCAGAACATTCTGGTGGTAACTGACCTGTTCACAAAATATGCTTGGGCCATTCCTACCTTAGACCAGACTGCCACCACTACTGCAAATGCCTTGTGGAAGTTCGTATTCCAGCCGTTTGGGTGTCCAGAGACTCTTCACTCAGATCAAGGGCCAAACTTTGAATCTAAGGTGGTACAGGAGTTGTGTCGGCTCTATGGGTGTAAAAAGACTCATTCCACGCCATATCACCCCCAGGGAAACGGAGGGTGTGAGCGGTTCAACCAGACGTTGCTGGGCCTATTGGGGACGCTGGATGCGGAACAGCAGAGTAATTGGGTGGATAGTCTCCCCGCGCTGGTACAGGCCTACAACAATAGTGTGCACAGCACCACGGGGTATGCTCCAACGTACTTGATGTTTGGGAGACATGTGCGACTTCCCACAGATCTACTACTTGGAACGGCTGGAGTTGGAGAGGAGGTGAGTCTGACGGATTGGGTAGGCAGGCATCATCAGCGACTTCAATCGGCGTACGAACGGGTCACTGATCGAATCAACATAGCCTCTATTAAGAACAAGCGGCTGTATGACCGGACGGCCCGAGAGGCTCCGTTATTGCCCGGGGAGAGAGTTTTGGTACGGGACAATCGACGCCGGGGAAAGGGCAAACTGAGTGATCGGTGGGAGGTCCTGCCTTATGTAGTACAAAGCCAACAACGTCCCGACCAGCCGGTTTATACTATCCGCCCTGAGGGAAAGTCAGGCCCAGAGCGGGTGATACATCGGAATTTAATCCGCCCCTGTCCGAATTATCCAAAGCCTATGGTAGAAGCTCCAACTGCCCCGGTGGCACCTAGGCTGCCCTTAGTAGGTTGGGCGGTGGTTCCAAGGGGCCTGAACGTCGAGCCAAGAGAGGAAGACCGTGATGAACACGTGTGATCATTTGAAGTGACTGAATTGTGCACTGGTGTGGAAACTGAAGTTTATGTCTGCCCGTTCCCCAGTCGTCTACTCATGGGTTTTGAAGGTCAAACTGAAACTAATTAACTGTTGTGTCTTGAGCATATGCTGTGCAGGAATGCAGGTCTACCCTGTACTCACTACTGAAGAGGATTTATGAGAGATCTATGCATCGCTGTTCTATGGAAAGAAGGCCCGCTGTGGATCGTTGAAACCTGCACTCCCCACTGTTGTTCTGTGAACACAGAGAAACTGTCCCCCTGCCATCGAACGCTGCCATCATTGCTCTGTGGTAAGAAGATCTAGTTGTGAGTGTTGAATCTTCTACCCACCATGATTGTTCTGTGGACATAGAGAAACCGCCCCCTGCCATTGAATACCGTCACCGCCGCTCCCTGTGGTAAGAAGATTCAGTGTTACGTCTTCTATTCACCAATGATTGTTCTGTGAACATAGAGAAACTGTCCTCTGCCATTGGATGCTGTTGCTGCTGGGGAGAAGGCTCAGCTGAGGACTGTTGAAACCTGCACTTACCATTTCTGTTCTGTGAACATAGAGAAACCGCCCCCTGCCATTGAATACCGTCACCGCCGCCCCCTGTGGTAAGAAGATTCAGTGTTACGTCTTCTATTCACCAATGATTGTTCTATGAACATAGAGAAACTGTCCTCTGCCATTGAATGCTGTTGCTGTTGGGGAGAAGGCTCAGCTGAGGACTATTGAAACCTGTACCCGCCTCTGTGGTTCTGTGAATATAGAGAAACCGTCCTCTGCCATTAAATACTGCCATCGCTGCTTTGTGGTAAGAAGATTCAGTTGCTGATTGTCAAGTCTTCTATTCATCGTGATTGTTCTGTGCACATAGAGAAATTGTCCCCTGTCATCGAACACTGTTGCTACTGGCCTGTGGAAGGAATGAGAGAGTTCCCTGCTGGCCCTCCGTGACGGAATATTGGAGTACTACTGATGATTCCCTGCCTGACCCTTCCCCCTATCCCAAGAGAGGTGACACTCAAATAATTGATGCTGTCCTGTGCGAAGAGTAACCCCTTCCTTTGTTGTCAATTCCCTACCAGCGCTTGCTCCAGTACTCACGTTCCGGCTGAAGAGGAGCTGCCGTGCGAAACTCTTTCCAGCGCCTGGGTCATTACTTACTTCCAGCCGAAGAGGAACTGCTGTGTGAAACCCCTGCCAGTGCCTTTGTCATTACTTACCTCCAGTCGAAGAGGAACTGCTGTGCGAAACCCCTGTCAGTGTCCGTGCCATTACTTACCTCCAGCCAAAGAGGAACTGCTGTGTGAAGCCCCTGCCAGTGCCTGTGTCATTACTTACCTCCAGTTGAAGAGGAACTGCTGTGCGAAACCCCTGTCAGTGTCCGTGCCACTACTTACCTCCAGCCGAAGAGGAACTGTTGTGCGAACTCCCGCCAGTCCCTGTGCGTTACTTACCTCCCACCGAAGAGGAGTTGCTGTGTGAAACCCCTGCCAGTGCCTGTGCCATCACTTACCTCCAACCGAAGAAGAGTCATCGTGTGAATCCTTATCAGCGTCCGCCCCATTACTTATGTCTGGCTGAAGAGGGACCGTGGGGCGAAACCTTACCAGTGCCTGCTTCATTACTTACCTCTGGTCGAGAGGAACCGTCGGGTGAACCTCCCCCGCAACCTGGTGGAAGAGAGAGAGGTGGATCAGTCGGTGGATTTTAAGTTGAGATTGGACTTGTTTTAACTAAATAAAATACAAGTTTTTGATAATTATCTTGTTTGGTCTGTCGTGTCTCTGGGTAACTCCTCGAGGTGGTACGCTCAACAGGGGAGGGAGGGCCACCCCGGCCTGTGACAGATTTGGCGTAGTCGGCAGGATTCCACCTCGAGTTGAGCGACCAGAGACCCCTTATGGCAGACGAAGAAATGCCGGCGGCCCGGCCCCAAGTTATGCCCATCTTTATGGGAGCCCCTTGGGCCCAACGATATGGAGGACCCGGGTCGGAATTGAGTTTAACGGAGTGGAGGGCTCAGGTGGAGTATCTGGCAGGACTCCAGGGATTGAGCGCCCCACAGAGGTTACAGTTTGTTTTGAATTCACTTGAAGGAGAAGCCAGGAGAGAGGTGCAGGCCGCACCAGAAGCAACTCGAGCTACGACCCAAGCTGTGTTTGACTTCCTGATCGAGCAGTATGGTGATGCCACTCCAGTGGCGGTCCTGCGGACTCAGTTCTTCAATTGCAAGCAAGGACCCAAGCAAACCTTACGGGCCTTTGCTCTACGATTACGGGAGCAGTTTACTAGGCTGAAGGGGAGGCGTGACCATGGCCTGGGTGGTGAAGAGACTTTGTTACGAGATCAATTTCTCCTGGGACTCCGGGAGGGCCCTGTCCGTCAGAGCTTGCGTGTACAGCTCCGCCGAGATCTCGAGCTGACGTTCAAGGATTTGCGAAAGGAGGCTTTGGCTCTGGAGACGGATCATGCGGAAACGGCGGACCCCTCCGTCTGTATGGCCACCAGTCGAAAGATCGATTCCACTCTCCCTGGGCCGTCCGATTGGAAGCAGACCCTACGCGCAGAGCTCATGAAGGAGGTGCGAGAACAAATGACCGAGTTGTCGAAGACCTTTCTGGAGGAGGTTCGCCGGGAGCGGCCAAATCCGCTGCCTTTGCTTCGAGAGCGTTCTTACTCGGACGGGAGTCGAGACCCAGGAAGGCGTCCAATACGGTCTGCGGGCCCCAGATTCCAATGGGACGTGCAGGGTCGTCCGATTTGTAATGGCTGTGGAGAGCCGGGACATTATAGTCGCCAGTGCGGCTCTCGTCGGGGCTCACAAGGGGGTTTTTAGAGTTGCCGGCCACTGTGGGTCAAGTGGTCGGGGCCCCTTTGATGGACCCTTCTTTTCCTGCTGCCCCACCGTGGAAATTCAGGTGAACGGTGTCAAGGTCCGATGTCTAGTGGATACCGGGTCCCAAGTTACCTTATTCTCCGAGAGTCTGTCCAAAGAACTGTTCAATGCTCAACGTTTACAGGAGGCAGAGGCCCCTTGGCTTACCTTGCGAGGAGCAAACGGTCTAGACATTCCTTATGTTGGATATTTGGTCACGGACTTGGAGATTTATGGAGTTACGGTACCACAGAAAGGATTTGTGGTCGTCCGGGACCCTTGTTTGGGGACGCATCGAGCCCTTTTGGGCATGAATGTTATTTCAGAGTGTTGGGAAGAACTGTTCCAAACCAGGCCAACTCGAACTGCCCCGCCGGCCGAGAAACGGGAGTGGGAACGCATTGTTGCGGATTGTCGCCGGGTTCATACGGCCAGTTCCCAAGAAGATCGTGAAGGCACAGGCCGGGTCACTTGCCGATATGCTCTTTCTGTACCGGCCCGGAGCGAGGCTGTGGTTTGGGCTCGGTTGCCCGCTCGGACGTTTGGACCAGAAGATTGGGTGCTCGTGGAGCCCCATTTAGACTGTCAAGTGGTGGAGGTGGCTCGAGGTTTAGCCGTTGTTCGGCGTGGCCGAGTCGTCGTACGAATACGGAATGTACATCCTTATCCAGTCAACTTGTACCGCCATCAACGATTGGCACGAGTTACCTCGGTGGGCTTACAACAAGTGAGGGATGGTGGAGGAGTTAATTTCTGTCAAGTGAGCCCTACAGTGGTTGAAGTGGCCCTGACGCGAGTGGAACAGCCCGTGGGTCCCTTGAGGGGGGGTATGCCGGCCCATCTTTTGGGGAAATCCCTGCGAGGGGAGGAGCTAGAGGAGAGTCAGACACAACAGCTCCAGGCATTCTTGGCGAAGTGGCAGCACCTATTCTCCATACACGATGAAGACTATGGTTGTACTGATGCTGTGAAACATCGTATCCCTACCGGTGATGCTACACCAAGCAGAGAAAGATATCGTCCAGTGCCACCAACTCTCTACTCCGAGGTTCGTACCCTGTTACAAGGGATGCTGGAGAAGGGGATCATCCGTGAGAGTAGTAGCCCTTGGGCGGCCCCTATCGTCCTGGTGCGAAAGAAGACCGGAGCTTGGAGGTTCTGTGTAGACTATCGTAGGCTGAATCAAGTGACCAAGAAGGATGCCTTCCCGCTGCCACGGATTGAGGACTCCCTCACCAGCCTGACTCAAGCCGCTTGGTACTCCACCCTAGATCTGGCCAGCGGGTATTGGCAGGTGCAGGTGGAAGAAGGGGATAGGGAAAAGACTGCGTTCACGACCCCCTTTGGGCTCTTTGAGTGGGACCGGATGCCCTTTGGCCTTTGCAACGCCCCAGCCACTTTCCAACGACTGATGCAGCGGTGTCTGGGTGGCCAGTTGGTGGATACTACGTTAGTATACCTAGACGATGTTATTGTTTACTCTCCGAACTTTGAATCCCATCTCCAACATTTGGAGCAGGTGTTTCGAGCAATGGAGAAGTATGGATTGAAGCTGCAACCAGACAAGTGCCAACTGTTTCGTAAGGAAGTGAAATTCCTAGGCCACTGCGTGAGTGCCGCTGGAGTCTCCGTGGACCCCGAAAAAGTGTCAGCTGTCCAAGGGTGGAGTGCGCCTAAGACCGTGCGGCAAGTGAGATCTTTCCTGGGCTTCGTAGGGTATTATCGGCGGTTTATTAAAGACTTCTCGAAGATCGCCAAACCATTAAATCAGCTTCTGGTGGGTTCAGGCCGTCCCCGCGGTCGTCGGTCTCCTCCTGTTGCTTGGGATTCCACATGTGACGTGGCCTTCCAGAGGCTTAAGCAAGAGCTAATACAAGCTCTGATTTTGGCCAATGCAGACTTTACCCAGCCCTTTGTTCTGTATACCGATGCTAGTAACCTGGGTCTGGGAGCAGTATTGGCCCAGCGTCAGCAGGGAGTGGAGCGGGTCATCGCCTACGCAAGCCGAAGTCTCCACCCCGCCGAACGAAATGATTCCAACTACAGCTCATTTAAACTCGAATTGCTGGCCATGAAGTGGGCCATGAGCGAGAAGTTTAAGGACTACCTATGGGGAGCTAAGGTACTCGTAATAACTGATAACAATCCTTTAGTCCACTTACGCACAGCTAAGCTGGGAGCAGTTGAACAACGGTGGGTAGCGCAACTGGCTAATTACGATTACCAACTCCAGTACCGACCGGGCCGGGAGCACATTAATGCTGATGTGTTGTCCAGACTCCCCGAGGCCGAAGGTTGTCCATTGGGGCCTTTGGAAGAGAGTGAAGAAGGGCTTATGGTGGGACGTGTGGAAGCGCCTGGGTTCCAGCAAGAGACAGTCCCCGCTAGTTGGGGCTGGGATCCACATCGGTGGAAGGAAAGGCAGGAGGGAGATGCTGGATTGATGAGGATACGGTCTTGGTTGATGCAGGGATCGTGGCCGGAGGTGGCGGAGCGTCGGACTCAGGTGTGGGTAGTGAAGAAACTTCTTGGACAGTGGGAGAGACTCTATCTGCGAGAGGGAGTGGTTTGTCGGTCCATCCGAGACCCAGTGCTGGGTGAAGCTGTGTGTCAGGTGGTGGTACCTGAAGGTCAGATTCCAGCCCTGTTACAGGCCTACCATACCCAGTTAGGACACCAAGGGAAAGAGAGGACGGTGTCTTTGTTGCGGAGAAATTTCTATTGGCCAGGGATGGAGGCGTCGGTGAACTTGTTCATCCAGAAATGCCCACGTTGCACGCTCTTTAAAACGAGGAAGGAGATGAGAGCCCCATTGGTCCCCATACGAGCTAGGGCCCCTTTGCATATTGTGGCCATGGACTACTTGACGTTGGGTCGACCGACGGATCGCTTCCAGAACATTCTGGTGGTAACTGACCTGTTCACAAAATATGCTTGGGCCATTCCTACCTTAGACCAGACTGCCACCACTACTGCAAATGCCTTGTGGAAGTTCGTATTCCAGCCGTTTGGGTGTCCAGAGACTCTTCACTCAGATCAAGGGCCAAACTTTGAATCTAAGGTGGTACAGGAGTTGTGTCGGCTCTATGGGTGTAAAAAGACTCATTCCACGCCATATCACCCCCAGGGAAACGGAGGGTGTGAGCGGTTCAACCAGACGTTGCTGGGCCTATTGGGGACGCTGGATGCGGAACAGCAGAGTAATTGGGTGGATAGTCTCCCCGCGCTGGTACAGGCCTACAACAATAGTGTGCACAGCACCACGGGGTATGCTCCAACGTACTTGATGTTTGGGAGACATGTGCGACTTCCCACAGATCTACTACTTGGAACGGCTGGAGTTGGAGAGGAGGTGAGTCTGACGGATTGGGTAGGCAGGCATCATCAGCGACTTCAATCGGCGTACGAACGGGTCACTGATCGAATCAACATAGCCTCTATTAAGAACAAGCGGCTGTATGACCGGACGGCCCGAGAGGCTCCGTTATTGCCCGGGGAGAGAGTTTTGGTACGGGACAATCGACGCCGGGGAAAGGGCAAACTGAGTGATCGGTGGGAGGTCCTGCCTTATGTAGTACAAAGCCAACAACGTCCCGACCAGCCGGTTTATACTATCCGCCCTGAGGGAAAGTCAGGCCCAGAGCGGGTGATACATCGGAATTTAATCCGCCCCTGTCCGAATTATCCAAAGCCTATGGTAGAAGCTCCAACTGCCCCGGTGGCACCTAGGCTGCCCTTAGTAGGTTGGGCGGTGGTTCCAAGGGGCCTGAACGTCGAGCCAAGAGAGGAAGACCGTGATGAACACGTGTGATCATTTGAAGTGACTGAATTGTGCACTGGTGTGGAAACTGAAGTTTATGTCTGCCCGTTCCCCAGTCGTCTACTCATGGGTTTTGAAGGTCAAACTGAAACTAATTAACTGTTGTGTCTTGAGCATATGCTGTGCAGGAATGCAGGTCTACCCTGTACTCACTACTGAAGAGGATTTATGAGAGATCTATGCATCGCTGTTCTATGGAAAGAAGGCCCGCTGTGGATCGTTGAAACCTGCACTCCCCACTGTTGTTCTGTGAACACAGAGAAACTGTCCCCCTGCCATCGAACGCTGCCATCATTGCTCTGTGGTAAGAAGATCTAGTTGTGAGTGTTGAATCTTCTACCCACCATGATTGTTCTGTGGACATAGAGAAACCGCCCCCTGCCATTGAATACCGTCACCGCCGCTCCCTGTGGTAAGAAGATTCAGTGTTACGTCTTCTATTCACCAATGATTGTTCTGTGAACATAGAGAAACTGTCCTCTGCCATTGGATGCTGTTGCTGCTGGGGAGAAGGCTCAGCTGAGGACTGTTGAAACCTGCACTTACCATTTCTGTTCTGTGAACATAGAGAAACCGCCCCCTGCCATTGAATACCGTCACCGCCGCCCCCTGTGGTAAGAAGATTCAGTGTTACGTCTTCTATTCACCAATGATTGTTCTATGAACATAGAGAAACTGTCCTCTGCCATTGAATGCTGTTGCTGTTGGGGAGAAGGCTCAGCTGAGGACTATTGAAACCTGTACCCGCCTCTGTGGTTCTGTGAATATAGAGAAACCGTCCTCTGCCATTAAATACTGCCATCGCTGCTTTGTGGTAAGAAGATTCAGTTGCTGATTGTCAAGTCTTCTATTCATCGTGATTGTTCTGTGCACATAGAGAAATTGTCCCCTGTCATCGAACACTGTTGCTACTGGCCTGTGGAAGGAATGAGAGAGTTCCCTGCTGGCCCTCCGTGACGGAATATTGGAGTACTACTGATGATTCCCTGCCTGACCCTTCCCCCTATCCCAAGAGAGGTGACACTCAAATAATTGATGCTGTCCTGTGCGAAGAGTAACCCCTTCCTTTGTTGTCAATTCCCTACCAGCGCTTGCTCCAGTACTCACGTTCCGGCTGAAGAGGAGCTGCCGTGCGAAACTCTTTCCAGCGCCTGGGTCATTACTTACTTCCAGCCGAAGAGGAACTGCTGTGTGAAACCCCTGCCAGTGCCTTTGTCATTACTTACCTCCAGTCGAAGAGGAACTGCTGTGCGAAACCCCTGTCAGTGTCCGTGCCATTACTTACCTCCAGCCAAAGAGGAACTGCTGTGTGAAGCCCCTGCCAGTGCCTGTGTCATTACTTACCTCCAGTTGAAGAGGAACTGCTGTGCGAAACCCCTGTCAGTGTCCGTGCCACTACTTACCTCCAGCCGAAGAGGAACTGTTGTGCGAACTCCCGCCAGTCCCTGTGCGTTACTTACCTCCCACCGAAGAGGAGTTGCTGTGTGAAACCCCTGCCAGTGCCTGTGCCATCACTTACCTCCAACCGAAGAAGAGTCATCGTGTGAATCCTTATCAGCGTCCGCCCCATTACTTATGTCTGGCTGAAGAGGGACCGTGGGGCGAAACCTTACCAGTGCCTGCTTCATTACTTACCTCTGGTCGAGAGGAACCGTCGGGTGAACCTCCCCCGCAACCTGGTGGAAGAGAGAGAGGTGGATCAGTCGGTGGATTTTAAGTTGAGATTGGACTTGTTTTAACTAAATAAAATACAAGTTTTTGATAATTATCTTGTTTGGTCTGTCGTGTCTCTGGGTAACTCCTCGAGGTGGTACGCTCAACAGGGGAGGGAGGGCCACCCCGGCCTGTGACAGATTTGGCGTAGTCGGCAGGATTCCACCTCGAGTTGAGCGACCAGAGACCCCTTATGGCAGACGAAGAAATGCCGGCGGCCCGGCCCCAAGTTATGCCCATCTTTATGGGAGCCCCTTGGGCCCAACGATATGGAGGACCCGGGTCGGAATTGAGTTTAACGGAGTGGAGGGCTCAGGTGGAGTATCTGGCAGGACTCCAGGGATTGAGCGCCCCACAGAGGTTACAGTTTGTTTTGAATTCACTTGAAGGAGAAGCCAGGAGAGAGGTGCAGGCCGCACCAGAAGCAACTCGAGCTACGACCCAAGCTGTGTTTGACTTCCTGATCGAGCAGTATGGTGATGCCACTCCAGTGGCGGTCCTGCGGACTCAGTTCTTCAATTGCAAGCAAGGACCCAAGCAAACCTTACGGGCCTTTGCTCTACGATTACGGGAGCAGTTTACTAGGCTGAAGGGGAGGCGTGACCATGGCCTGGGTGGTGAAGAGACTTTGTTACGAGATCAATTTCTCCTGGGACTCCGGGAGGGCCCTGTCCGTCAGAGCTTGCGTGTACAGCTCCGCCGAGATCTCGAGCTGACGTTCAAGGATTTGCGAAAGGAGGCTTTGGCTCTGGAGACGGATCATGCGGAAACGGCGGACCCCTCCGTCTGTATGGCCACCAGTCGAAAGATCGATTCCACTCTCCCTGGGCCGTCCGATTGGAAGCAGACCCTACGCGCAGAGCTCATGAAGGAGGTGCGAGAACAAATGACCGAGTTGTCGAAGACCTTTCTGGAGGAGGTTCGCCGGGAGCGGCCAAATCCGCTGCCTTTGCTTCGAGAGCGTTCTTACTCGGACGGGAGTCGAGACCCAGGAAGGCGTCCAATACGGTCTGCGGGCCCCAGATTCCAATGGGACGTGCAGGGTCGTCCGATTTGTAATGGCTGTGGAGAGCCGGGACATTATAGTCGCCAGTGCGGCTCTCGTCGGGGCTCACAAGGGGGTTTTTAGAGTTGCCGGCCACTGTGGGTCAAGTGGTCGGGGCCCCTTTGATGGACCCTTCTTTTCCTGCTGCCCCACCGTGGAAATTCAGGTGAACGGTGTCAAGGTCCGATGTCTAGTGGATACCGGGTCCCAAGTTACCTTATTCTCCGAGAGTCTGTCCAAAGAACTGTTCAATGCTCAACGTTTACAGGAGGCAGAGGCCCCTTGGCTTACCTTGCGAGGAGCAAACGGTCTAGACATTCCTTATGTTGGATATTTGGTCACGGACTTGGAGATTTATGGAGTTACGGTACCACAGAAAGGATTTGTGGTCGTCCGGGACCCTTGTTTGGGGACGCATCGAGCCCTTTTGGGCATGAATGTTATTTCAGAGTGTTGGGAAGAACTGTTCCAAACCAGGCCAACTCGAACTGCCCCGCCGGCCGAGAAACGGGAGTGGGAACGCATTGTTGCGGATTGTCGCCGGGTTCATACGGCCAGTTCCCAAGAAGATCGTGAAGGCACAGGCCGGGTCAATTGCCGATATGCTCTTTCTGTACCGGCCCGGAGCGAGGCTGTGGTTTGGGCTCGGTTGCCCGCTCGGACGTTTGGACCAGAAGATTGGGTGCTCGTGGAGCCCCATTTAGACTGTCAAGTGGTGGAGGTGGCTCGAGGTTTAGCCGTTGTTCGGCGTGGCCGAGTCGTCGTACGAATACGGAATGTACATCCTTATCCAGTCAACTTGTACCGCCATCAACGATTGGCACGAGTTACCTCGGTGGGCTTACAACAAGTGAGGGATGGTGGAGGAGTTAATTTCTGTCAAGTGAGCCCTACAGTGGTTGAAGTGGCCCTGACGCGAGTGGAACAGCCCGTGGGTCCCTTGAGGGGGGGTATGCCGGCCCATCTTTTGGGGAAATCCCTGCGAGGGGAGGAGCTAGAGGAGAGTCAGACACAACAGCTCCAGGCATTCTTGGCGAAGTGGCAGCACCTATTCTCCATACACGATGAAGACTATGGTTGTACTGATGCTGTGAAACATCGTATCCCTACCGGTGATGCTACACCAAGCAGAGAAAGATATCGTCCAGTGCCACCAACTCTCTACTCCGAGGTTCGTACCCTGTTACAAGGGATGCTGGAGAAGGGGATCATCCGTGAGAGTAGTAGCCCTTGGGCGGCCCCTATCGTCCTGGTGCGAAAGAAGACCGGAGCTTGGAGGTTCTGTGTAGACTATCGTAGGCTGAATCAAGTGACCAAGAAGGATGCCTTCCCGCTGCCACGGATTGAGGACTCCCTCACCAGCCTGACTCAAGCCGCTTGGTACTCCACCCTAGATCTGGCCAGCGGGTATTGGCAGGTGCAGGTGGAAGAAGGGGATAGGGAAAAGACTGCGTTCACGACCCCCTTTGGGCTCTTTGAGTGGGACCGGATGCCCTTTGGCCTTTGCAACGCCCCAGCCACTTTCCAACGACTGATGCAGCGGTGTCTGGGTGGCCAGTTGGTGGATACTACGTTAGTATACCTAGACGATGTTATGGTTTACTCTCCGAACTTTGAATCCCATCTCCAACATTTGGAGCAGGTGTTTCGAGCAATGGAGAAGTATGGATTGAAGCTGCAACCAGACAAGTGCCAACTGTTTCGTAAGGAAGTGAAATTCCTAGGCCACTGCGTGAGTGCCGCTGGAGTCTCCGTGGACCCCGAAAAAGTGTCAGCTGTCCAAGGGTGGAGTGCGCCTAAGACCGTGCGGCAAGTGAGATCTTTCCTGGGCTTCGTAGGGTATTATCGGCGGTTTATTAAAGACTTCTCGAAGATCGCCAAACCATTAAATCAGCTTCTGGTGGGTTCAGGCCGTCCCCGCGGTCGTCGGTCTCCTCCTGTTGCTTGGGATTCCACATGTGACGTGGCCTTCCAGAGGCTTAAGCAAGAGCTAATACAAGCTCTGATTTTGGCCAATGCAGACTTTACCCAGCCCTTTGTTCTGTATACCGATGCTAGTAACCTGGGCCTGGGAGCAGTATTGGCCCAGCGTCAGCAGGGAGTGGAGCGGGTCATCGCCTACGCAAGCCGAAGTCTCCACCCCGCCGAACGAAATGATTCCAACTACAGCTCATTTAAACTCGAATTGCTGGCCATGAAGTGGGCCATGAGCGAGAAGTTTAAGGACTACCTATGGGGAGCTAAGGTACTCGTAATAACTGATAACAATCCTTTAGTCCACTTACGCACAGCTAAGCTGGGAGCAGTTGAACAACGGTGGGTAGCGCAACTGGCTAATTACGATTACCAACTCCAGTACCGACCGGGCCGGGAGCACATTAATGCTGATGTGTTGTCCAGACTCCCCGAGGCCGAAGGTTGTCCATTGGGGCCTTTGGAAGAGAGTGAAGAAGGGCTTATGGTGGGACGTGTGGAAGCGCCTGGGTTCCAGCAAGAGACAGTCCCCGCTAGTTGGGGCTGGGATCCACATCGGTGGAAGGAAAGGCAGGAGGGAGATGCTGGATTGATGAGGATACGGTCTTGGTTGATGCAGGGATCGTGGCCGGAGGTGGCGGAGCGTCGGACTCAGGTGTGGGTAGTGAAGAAACTTCTTGGACAGTGGGAGAGACTCTATCTGCGAGAGGGAGTGGTTTGTCGGTCCATCCGAGACCCAGTGCTGGGTGAAGCTGTGTGTCAGGTGGTGGTACCTGAAGGTCAGATTCCAGCCCTGTTACAGGCCTACCATACCCAGTTAGGACACCAAGGGAAAGAGAGGACGGTGTCTTTGTTGCGGAGAAATTTCTATTGGCCAGGGATGGAGGCGTCGGTGAACTTGTTCATCCAGAAATGCCCACGTTGCACGCTCTTTAAAACGAGGAAGGAGATGAGAGCCCCATTGGTCCCCATACGAGCTAGGGCCCCTTTGCATATTGTGGCCATGGACTACTTGACGTTGGGTCGACCGACGGATCGCTTCCAGAACATTCTGGTGGTAACTGACCTGTTCACAAAATATGCTTGGGCCATTCCTACCTTAGACCAGACTGCCACCACTACTGCAAATGCCTTGTGGAAGTTCGTATTCCAGCCGTTTGGGTGTCCAGAGACTCTTCACTCAGATCAAGGGCCAAACTTTGAATCTAAGGTGGTACAGGAGTTGTGTCGGCTCTATGGGTGTAAGAAGACTCATTCCACGCCATATCACCCCCAGGGAAACGGAGGGTGTGAGCGGTTCAACCAGACGTTGCTGGGCCTATTGGGGACGCTGGATGCGGAACAGCAGAGTAATTGGGTGGATAGTCTCCCCGCGCTGGTACAGGCCTACAACAATAGTGTGCACAGCACCACGGGGTATGCTCCAACGTACTTGATGTTTGGGAGACATGTGCGACTTCCCACAGATCTACTACTTGGAACGGCTGGAGTTGGAGAGGAGGTGAGTCTGACGGATTGGGTAGGCAGGCATCATCAGCGACTTCAATCGGCGTACGAACGGGTCACTGATCGAATCAACATAGCCTCTATTAAGAACAAGCGGCTGTATGACCGGACGGCCCGAGAGGCTCCGTTATTGCCCGGGGAGAGAGTTTTGGTACGGGACAATCGACGCCGGGGAAAGGGCAAACTGAGTGATCGGTGGGAGGTCCTGCCTTATGTAGTACAAAGCCAACAACGTCCCGACCAGCCGGTTTATACTATCCGCCCTGAGGGAAAGTCAGGCCCAGAGCGGGTGATACATCGGAATTTAATCCGCCCCTGTCCGAATTATCCAAAGCCTATGGTAGAAGCTCCAACTGCCCCGGTGGCACCTAGGCTGCCCTTAGTAGGTTGGGCGGTGGTTCCAAGGGGCCTGAACGTCGAGCCAAGAGAGGAAGACCCCGCCTCGCCACCAAGACGTTCCCAACGGGACAACAGAGGGCGGCCCCCTGCAAGGTATGGAGACTGGGTCTCTGACCCTCGTTCTAGGGACTAGAACGGATTGGTGGGGGAGGATGTCACGGGGTGACGAATAAGTGGAACTGTCCCGCTCTATACTTGTTTTCGGGGGGAGCGAGTTTGATGTAACACCGGAACGGTTCCGGGTTTTCCTGGGTAAACAGTCCGACGGAGCTCGCTGATGAGGAAATGAGTGGCAGCTGGGCGAGGAGTAGAGATTGAGCCACGAGGGGGATTATAAAAGGATCCGCAGTAAAGTGAGGAAGTTTTGTGTTGGGAGTTTGTACGTAGAAGTTCGGACGTCGAAGTTTTGGGGCAAGAATTCTTTTGGGCGGACGCAGACTGGAGGAAATCTGTTGTTGTTGATCTACTGATCACATCGGGCAGTATACGAGAGGGCAGATCGTTAAAGGACGGAGACAACTGCAAGTAAAGAAGGAAAAGCTGGAAAGCAGTGGTATGATTGAACTGTGTTATTTCATCGAACAGACGAGTGTTATCTGCCAGTTCTATTAGGAAGTTAATGCCTGTAGTGCCCGCTACCCGCCATGATGTGGTGAAACCGCCCCGGCGCCCGGTGAGTTCTGTTCTGAAGCTTTTCAATGTCAGTTGCGTTTCCATAGTCAACCATCTATACAGCTTGGATGTACAGTTTGTCCGTTGAGCGAAGGGAGTCGACTGGGACCACGATAAGAGACCTTATTCACTGTGAGTTGATGTGAGTTGCAGTGTTTAACCCTCTGAGGTCGGAAAACGCGCCCCCGCGTTTTGCTGGATTTTCTTCACATTGTAGTACAATAAACTTAAATTACTCCGTCATTTATGGTTATACAGAAAAAAGAAATATAAAAAAAGAATCTGTGATATTTCTACTTTTGTATGTGTCCACTTACAATCAAATCAAAACATTGTGCTTTTGTAAAATAAAGAAAATAAACAGGGTGTGCGTTCTGCCTCTCCGTCGCGGTGAACTTTTTTTTCTTGAGCACGTCTATAAACTGAAACAAAACTCAGCGAATCCTTCTCACACATTTATGAGCCATACACCTTTATACACATTTAAGTGTGTACTTTTAAATGATCGGATTCAAACTGAAAACAAATATTCTCTGTTTAAGTAATTTGTATAAAACCAACAGGATGTCCAGTATCTCAAACGCTTGCTAATTACTTTTAATTCGGCCACGCCCACTCACGCAAAAGAGATTCACATGCAAATCTCCACATGGAACGCGAACACCCTCGTTACCTCAAACACAAAACACCAAAACACTTCACAAGTCTCTGCTTTTCGTCGAGTTTGGAAGACACGTCTGAGCTTACATTGGATTTACATCAGAAGAAGAAGAACGCGATTTGAAGACAAGAAAGATGTAAGGTAAGAAATTCTTACTTATTAGTTTATGGTATTGTTGCATAAACTTCACATTGCAGTTGAACTGTTGCTAGATATATGGTGAATATTATACTATTTAGACCCGTGTTTACTGTTAAATACTGTTTGTGGATATCTGCTCAAGCATAGATATGTATAACCATAATGTTTAATATTTTGGAGCGCGCTGTGGGTTTGAATGTATCATATTTTGGAGCGCGCTGTGGGTTCGAGTATCATATTTTGGAGCGCGCTGTGGGTTTTAATGTATCATATTTTGGAGCGCGATTGCGTTTGAAAGGAAAAATGCACCAAACATTAGGCTTTATGTTTTTACTATTATCTCATTTCATATCATCATAACGAATGGAAACATTTGAAGTAACATAAGATAATCAATATATTTTTCTCTAGCATTGTTACTGAAATCTTTTGGAAGATTTATAGGCTGCTTTGTAAAATAAAATTATTTTATGCAGTACTGCACATAGCTTATGCCTACAAGGCACAACAAATATGGTGTTCTTTATATTATATATTGTTGGAAACATTTGTGTGTGTGTGTGTGTGTGTGTGTGTGTGTGTGTGTGTATTCTGTGAATTTTAAAAAGCAATTTTAACCAGAAAAATCTAAAATGTATTCCCAAAATCGTGCAGGCCTAGTTTCTCTTGATACCAGTATGTTCACTTTTTTCTTTTCTTTCAGGGACCAGATGCAACTAAGTCCTGCTGACTTCAACATTCACATGAGTCTCTGTACATGAACATGGTAAAGTGAAAATCAAACACCTTGGAAATGGTATGTACAATGTTTTTAGGAATGGCACAAAGGTCTCTGTCTTTGGATCATTGTTTTCAATGTGCTCTTTTGTCATTTGTTGTGTATTTTTGGATTATGTTGTGTTGTAAATAAATCCAAACAATCTAAAAGCCATTCTTTTTTAAATCTCCTCATTCTTTGTGCAAGGTTGCTCTGAATGACAGGGCCTGATCGCTCCTAATAGGGCAGTTAGGGGAGTGTCTTTGTCTTTCTCAGGTGTTAAAAGCTTACATATTCATGAGATGATCACGCCTCTTCGAATATGGCTTTGTCACACAAAACACGTCTTAGAAATTTTAAATCAATATATTGTCTTATCTGAATGAGCAGTCAGGGTGATTTTCACATAGTTTTGGAGCAAATATTCTAGGCTACGTCATACAATTTTCAAAAGTCTTGTGAAGAAATAATCAGTATGGGTTTCATGGCCTTATTTCAGTGACAATTTTTTTTTGTATTTTCACAAACCACGCATAAATGTCATTATCTCAAAACTACAAACTTTTACATACATGCTGCTGATATATTATTGTAGCAGAGTTTGTGCTGAATACAGTGTAATTAGACTTTAGCCATGAAAATGTCACTAGTAACAGAAAAAAACACAAATGTCAGAGCATGTCAGAACACCTCCAGGCCCAGAAAACAGCTCAGACCTCAGAGGGTTAATGTGAAGTGAACACGTGTGATCATTTGAAGTGACTGAATTGTGCACTGGTGTGGAAACTGAAGTTTATGTCTGCCCGTTCCCCAGTCGTCTACTCATGGGTTTTGAAGGTCAAACTGAAACTAATTAACTGTTGTGTCTTGAGCATATGCTGTGCAGGAATGCAGGTCTACCCTGTACTCACTACTGAAGAGGATTTATGAGAGATCTATGCATCGCTGTTCTATGGAAAGAAGGCCCGCTGTGGATCGTTGAAACCTGCACTCCCCACTGTTGTTCTGTGAACACAGAGAAACTGTCCCCCTGCCATCGAACGCTGCCATCATTGCTCTGTGGTAAGAAGATCTAGTTGTGAGTGTTGAATCTTCTACCCACCATGATTGTTCTGTGGACATAGAGAAACCGCCCCCTGCCATTGAATACCGTCACCGCCGCTCCCTGTGGTAAGAAGATTCAGTGTTACGTCTTCTATTCACCAATGATTGTTCTGTGAACATAGAGAAACTGTCCTCTGCCATTGGATGCTGTTGCTGCTGGGGAGAAGGCTCAGCTGAGGACTGTTGAAACCTGCACTTACCATTTCTGTTCTGTGAACATAGAGAAACCGCCCCCTGCCATTGAATACCGTCACCGCCGCCCCCTGTGGTAAGAAGATTCAGTGTTACGTCTTCTATTCACCAATGATTGTTCTATGAACATAGAGAAACTGTCCTCTGCCATTGAATGCTGTTGCTGTTGGGGAGAAGGCTCAGCTGAGGACTATTGAAACCTGTACCCGCCTCTGTGGTTCTGTGAATATAGAGAAACCGTCCTCTGCCATTAAATACTGCCATCGCTGCTTTGTGGTAAGAAGATTCAGTTGCTGATTGTCAAGTCTTCTATTCATCGTGATTGTTCTGTGCACATAGAGAAATTGTCCCCTGTCATCGAACACTGTTGCTACTGGCCTGTGGAAGGAATGAGAGAGTTCCCTGCTGGCCCTCCGTGACGGAATATTGGAGTACTACTGATGATTCCCTGCCTGACCCTTCCCCCTATCCCAAGAGAGGTGACACTCAAATAATTGATGCTGTCCTGTGCGAAGAGTAACCCCTTCCTTTGTTGTCAATTCCCTACCAGCGCTTGCTCCAGTACTCACGTTCCGGCTGAAGAGGAGCTGCCGTGCGAAACTCTTTCCAGCGCCTGGGTCATTACTTACTTCCAGCCGAAGAGGAACTGCTGTGTGAAACCCCTGCCAGTGCCTGTGTCATTACTTACCTCCAGTCGAAGAGGAACTGCTGTGCGAAACCCCTGTCAGTGTCCGTGCCATTACTTACGTCCAGCCAAAGAGGAACTGCTGTGTGAAGCCCCTGCCAGTGCCTGTGTCATTACTTACCTCCAGTTGAAGAGGAACTGCTGTGCGAAACCCCTGTCAGTGTCCGTGCCACTACTTACCTCCAGCCGAAGAGGAACTGTTGTGCGAACTCCCGCCAGTCCCTGTGCGTTATTTACCTCCCACCGAAGAGGAGTTGCTGTGTGAAACCCCTGCCAGTGCCTGTGCCATCACTTACCTCCAACCGAAGAAGAGTCATCGTGTGAATCCTTATCAGCGTCCGCCCCATTACTTATGTCTGGCTGAAGAGGGACCGTGGGGCGAAACCTTACCAGTGCCTGCTTCATTACTTACCTCTGGTCGAGAGGAACCGTCGGGTGAACCTCCCCCGCAACCTGGTGGAAGAGAGAGAGGTGGATCAGTTGGTGGATTTTAAGTTGAGATTGGACTTGTTTTAACTAAATAAAATACAAGTTTTTGATAATTATCTTGTTTGGTCTGTCGTGTCTCTGGGTAACTCCTCGAGGTGGTACGCTCAACAGGGGAGGGAGGGCCACCCCGGCCTGTGACATAGGTGTCTTTTTTTTCCACAGTAGTTTCAATTTTGATATTTTTAGGTCAAACCGTTCTTGTCTGTCAGTCATATAATGCAGGTCTATGGTCACCACCTCAAAGAGCATGCACAGTCCAAATTAAAACAATTCCCCGTCGTCCAAATTAAACAATTCCCAATCGTAAGTACACATTGATGGCCTAAGACACGAAACGAGCGGTTTGTGTGAGAAAACGAACAGTATTTATATCGTTTTTACCTCTTATACACAGCCATGTCCAAGTGATCTGATCTGACGTGTACGCAGACTGGTGCATAGATATACACACTAGATGTCGCCTTAAAGACATTCGTTCCAATGAACTGCCGTAGACAAGGCGACATCTAGTGTATATATCTATGCACCAGTCTGCGTACACGTCAGATCAGATCACTTGGACATTTAATTTGGACGACGGGGAATTGTTTTAATTTGGACTCTGCATGCTCTTTGAGGTGGTGACCATAGACCTGCATTATATGACTGACAGACAAGAACGGTTTGACCTAAAAATATCAAAATTGAAACTACTGCGGGAAAAAAAGACACCTACATCTTGGATGCCATTGAGGTAAGCTAA
This sequence comes from Leuciscus idus, assembly GCA_021554675.1. NCBI lineage: Eukaryota > Metazoa > Chordata > Actinopteri > Cypriniformes > Leuciscidae > Leuciscus > Leuciscus idus. The sequence continues at coordinate 42,599,417 of CM038627.1, forward strand.
AACATACCACAAATTAATTTCAAAGTGAACTATCCCTTTAAAGGAGACATATCATGCTTTTAAATCGTTCCTTTTTACATATAAATCATACATTTGTAGTCTATATAAAGCGGAACTGCAATGCTTGGGTCTGAATTCCTCATTATTATAGCTCCACAGGCCCCTTTTCTACCCCTTTTCTGATGTGCGTCTGAGAGCAACTCGTTTTGGTGCGGTCTCTTTAAATGCAATTGAGACACTTCATACCCCGCCCCCTCTCCAGGTTGCAGAGGTGACACTCGGTTCAACTCCACCCCGTTCGGCCATTTTTGTAGTTTGATAGCAGAGATACGATTATCTAGCGGCACAGAAACTTTTTATTCACACGTTATTAACAAAATGTCAACAACGGAAGACTTGTCCAGCCAGCCTTACATGTTCGAGCCAGAGTCGGAGCCGGAGCGAGATGAAAATGAAGACGACGAACCTGCAGAACAACGTCTTCATATGGATGTATCGCAATGGTGTGTTACTGTATTTACACATGAAACTTTGGTCTTCCGACCTTTTACCACCGTGTCGATTTATTTTGATTAATATGTGCGAGGGAGAGAGAGCAAGACAGCGCCTAGTTTGGAGACGGTGAAGTCTTGTTTACACTTTCGCCTGGCTCCGAAGAGAGAGAGTGCGCGCGCGCGCGACCGTGTCTCTCTCTCTCTGCTCGTTCTTTCAGTTAAACATGCGCCCTGTCACAAGCGCAGCAGTTCATCTACATTATGCCAGGCGTACACCAAAGGATTTTCACAGTCCCAGACTAAAGACCGGCATTTTTTAGGAATCTTACTGGAGTCTCGGCGCGCTCCCGTCGTCTCGATCGTTAAATGTGAGGTGATAATCTGCAGTCGGCGACCCGATTTATGCCCGTCTTTCTCTAGTCTTTCATATCAAACATGTTTGATATTATCGCAAGTCGTAGCGTAGTCATAGTGACGTAAAACAATCAACAACCAATAAATTCGTTCTCAGAAAACCGGAAACAGGACTTAAAACAATTTGTCACCCCCCGCAATGCTGAGACTACCCTTGCTGTGAGTATTGTCCATTCTCTGTATTCTATAGTAGATATGTATCTTTTCTTGTATTATGTACCCTCGAATATTCACTGTGAAACACTTGTTCATAATTTCAACACATTTAAAATTATACCCTTTCAAGACATTTAGTTCAAACTATTGTTCTCATCATATAATGATATAGATTCATAACCCCCATATACAGTCATGTGAAAAAGTTAGGTCATCCCATTAAATAGTCAACTCTTTATTAAGAAATGTTCACATAATGTCTTATTAGATTTTTTTTTCATTCCTGGAAAAGAAAGTGATTTATTGTAATTAAACAATATAAATTAACATATTTTTACTCATCAAACAAAAAATATGCATAAAAATGCCTATTTTAATGGAGGAAAAAATTAGGACCCCTAATAACTAGTGATACTCCCCTTTGTTGAAATTACTTCAGTGAGGTAAAATGGTGGAATGGCTGATGTCAAAGTCCTTTGATATATTTTTAAATCCTTTTCCACACTCATAAGCAGTGTGGGGGAAATATATGGGGGTGTCTTAATTTATTCCTCCTCAAAAATTGCATTCTTTTAAAATTACATTTCACAGAGAGTCTTAAAAAGGCCTTCCTTATTTTTAAATAGTTTAGTTAAATCACTGGGTCCTTCAGTATTGTTCAAATTGTTATTACATGTCCGTATGTTGAAAAATAGACAGGCTTTCATGGTGTCCTATTTTTTCCACATGACTGTATGGTTGCCTTTATATAATTTAATAATAATGATAATTTATTATTATTATTTTAATTATTATTTAATGATGATAATCACATAATTTGGACAGTGACTCCCACCCCCTGCAGAACACCATCACTACACTGAGCAGCTCCTTTAGCGATAGACTCCTTCACCCCAAATGTGTGAAGGAGAGATATCGCAGGTCCTTCCTTCCTGCTGCAGTCAGACTGTTTCACACTAGCACTGCTCCTTGTAGACCACTCACACACCAAGGACTCAGTTTAATATTGTTCATATATTGTTTATTTATTGTATATATTATTATTATTATTATAATTATTTATTCTTTTTTTAACTATCCACTGTGCTGCTGCAACACTGAGAATTTCCCCATTGTGGGAATGTAAGGTCTATCTTATCTTATCTACCACCACTGTGGGCCTACCTTCAGAAATATTTTGGATCATGCAACATAATGTGATACATGTTGATATCTAACTGTAGCTGCTTCTCCTCCATTTTTGTTAAATCACTGCTGAGCATGATAGGAGGAATTTGGTGGGAATAAAAAGCTAAAATAATCTAGTTGTAGTCTTGTAAATAGTGTCACTACAAGATTCAGTGTTTGTAAAATCTTTAGTCTGAGACTAAAAACTGTGAACCCAAGTCTTTAGATGTGAGCTGATAATCTTATAAAGTCTTTTCTAAATCTTTTCAAAGTCTTTAGGTGTACAGAAAGCATTAGACGGTGTAATGAAGCGTGTGGGTTACTACATCCAACAACCGAACATTTTAACTTACCCTCTCGTAACTTCTGCATCCTTTAGCTTGGACTACAAAATTGCAGCGAGAAATAAAATTGGCGGATTGCTGGAAGTGTTGGGCCGGAAGTCGATGTCCTTATTTGGCAGTTCCGCTGCAAATACTGTGACGTAATAGTTGAAAAAACGTCATAGATGACAGAAAAATCTGAACCGGTTGAAAAATATGACCAAACAGAATATAAAGATATCAACGAAGCACCTGAAGAGAATAATTTCAACTTTTCTGTACTTCTAAACACTCCAAACATACAACAAAATGCATTTAAGGGCTAAAAAAGTGGATTTAGCATGATATGTCCCCTTTAAAGAGACAGCAGCCAATAAAGCTTTTCTGTCAGTAAAGTTAATCAAAGAACAAAAAGAACAGAGAAATTACTCACTGCTCTTGACTAAAGAACGTTTTTAACTTTAATAAGGATTAGTCTATATTTAATTTATAATTTATGCAGTGCAGACTGTTTGCTAACTTTATTCAATATCGGGTATATATGTCCCAGGTCTACCTGTTAGACAGTAAGGGCACTGGTAAATATGACATTTATTTTTTACTATTGTATTATTGAGACAAATAACAAGTTTGCAAAGATGTCAATATTTAATTTTGTAAAAAATATTATTTTAATTTGAAAACACAGTGCATTTAGTTGTTGTTGCTAGTTTGAGTCGAGATATACACATTTCAGCATTATCACTAATCTATGTGTGCATTTCACTTGAGAACCAAGCAAGTTGACTCATGAAACCATTTGTTTATTATATCGCAATCGCAATATTGACCTCAATAATCACAATATGACATTTTCCCCAAATCGTGCAGCCCTACTTAAAAAAAAAAAAAATGTATCATTGTCTTGTGAACTTGTCATTCAGCTTTTGACCAATAGTGATTGCCATGTCAAATACCACACCTGGTGGGCCTTTGTGTGTGTGTGTGTGTGTGTGTGTGTGTGTGTGTGTGTGTGTGTGTGTGTGTGTGTGTGTGTGTGTGTGTGTGTGTGTGTGTGTGTGTGTGTGTGTGTGTGTGTGTGTGTGTGTGTGTGTGTGTGTGTGTGTGTGTGTGTGTGTGTGTGTGTGTGTGTGTGTGTGTGTGTGTGTGTGTGTGTGTGTGTGTGTGTGTGTGTGGGGGGCCCATGAGCTTCAGTGGCCAGGGGCCCCTGGGGGTACTAATCCGGCTCTGATAAAGAGGGTCATGCGGGCAGTGCCAACCAACAATGTGTGAAGCCACTACAGTCTGCATGGGAAGCGGAAGAAGCTGCCTTTGATGAAAACATCAGTGTGCAAGGTTATCACACGTGAGTCAATGTTCAGTTTATGAACAACAGCCATAACAAATTTGACACCGAAATAATAAATAACCTTCCGTTTTCTTTTCACAGATGAGGCTTAAGTCTAGTCCCAGACTAAAATGCATGTTTGAGCTGTTTTAACTGAAAGCAACTTGCACTGGGATATCTTAAAATATGTCAGTGCCATTGTTTTGTCTCAAGATGCACACTAGTAATGTTTTTTTTTTTCTAAGGCATGTTTATAAAAGAGTTTGTTAACATGTGGAGGCTACAAAATTCCCATGTAAATGAACAAACAGAACCAAGAAAAAAGCTCTGATCATGTTTCAGTCATACTTCGATATGTTTACAAGACTATTTATCTGTGTATTACATAATATATATATATATATATATATATATATATTAGTTTAAGTCATTATTTTGAGAATGCAAGACACACACAAACACATGCCTATCTTCATAATTCTACTTTTGAAAGTTTCAATGCTGCTCAACACCATTTTTTATTCATGAGGATATTGCATTGCATATAATGTGTGCTGGTCAACTAGTCTAAAATTAAGAAACCTGTAGAAAACAGTGAAAAAAACTTCTATTTTTTTCTATTTTCTATTTGTGACGTGCTGTCTATGTGTAACCTTGCCCACTTAATGAGCTCACAGGTAAATCATGTATATAGAATAAACCAGCAGTCAGGACTTTAGGTATAAACGCTTTTACAGAGCAGTTTTATTTCACAAGTCCCTTATATTTGACTTCCTGCTCAGCTACTGTTCGGACGCTCTTGCTTACTGCTCCGCGCTTTGCTCTATCGCTTTTATATTTTATCTTCTATACTTTTATAATTTGAGCTCCTTTTATCACCTAATTTTAACTTCAGCAAATCAGCACAGTGCTCAAACGACAAAGTTTGGATTACTACAAAAACGCAGAATTCTTCTACCCGACCAGCTTACATTCCGGGGAAAGGAAAACACAACTACCTACAAGGATAAGAGAGAAAATGCCTCTTCTGGAATCCATGGCTGCAAATACATGGCTGCAAAAAACCTGCAATATAAAAGGAGTAAACTTCATTGACAACTTCAATCTCTTCTGGAGTCAGAGACAACTATTTCATCGGGATGGCCATCACCCAAACAAACTTGGTTCAAGAGTGTTAAAGGACAACATCTACTTCTCCCTCAATCATCCTTCTGCAGTGTGTGCCAATCCACTCAATCAGAACGGCACACACACACCTGGACACAGTATGAATGACCACAGGACTTCACTTCATGATGTTGACATATCACACAAGGACAATGATAACACCACTGAGCCACAACAACCTCTGCTCACGGACACAATCTCAGCTGAGCCATGCCCACAGAGCTCACCACAGACAGACACATCAGAACTGCTCCAAGATTCAGCACCCAAGGACGACTTCCTGGAAAACAGCCAGGGAAGCCAGGACAGCATATCACAGCCTCCTATAACACCAGAGCAACAGCCCCTTTCACCAGACACGTTCTCCCTCTCGCCAGCAACTCCACTCCTGTGCTTCTCACAGAAAATGGAAGAACTTGTGCATGCTGGAACCAGACTATCACACTCTTTTGCTGCAAGCCCCCAGATATCAACCAAAAAACGTCGGGCACCGCTACCACCAAAGCCTGCAGGCCCAGCTCGCCCTCCCCCTGCCTCTGTGAGAGCTCTTCGGCCTCTGCCACAACGCCAGGGCCCACACCCTCCTCCATCTGCTCGAGGTGAACCAAAAACAACTGATACCAGCTCTCAGTGATGTATGTCGGGTCCCCGCTTTGATAACAGTAACTTTCTCAAATGTTTACAGAACAAGCGGGAACCCAGTGTGCCTGTATCTTTCTCTATTGCTGTTCTATTACAAGATAGAAAGTCTAAGGCCTTCAATAGCCGTACAGCAAACTCAACTAATCTGATGCCTATTGCACGTCTAACTAAGATTGGTGTAGGGAAAAAAAGTAAGACTGTGAAGTTAGCAATTTTAAACATCCGCTCACTTAAAAATAAATCACTTCTAGTCAATGACTTAATAACCACAAACAACCTGGATTTTATGCTTCTAAATGAAACCTGGCTAGAAGACAGCTGCAGTGCAACAATCCTCAATGAAACAGCCCCTCCTAACTTTACTTTTATGAGTGTCTGCAGAGCTGTTAAAAGAGGTGGGGGTCTAGCTGCTCTTTTTAAAGATATCTATCAATGTAAGCAAATATCATTTGGGAACTACACGTCTTTCGAATATCTGGGTATTGTATTAAAAGGTGCTCCACGCATTTTACTCATCATTATTTACAGGCCTCCAAAATACTCTCCAGCCTTTGCTGAGGAATTTACAGAACTGTTATCAACAATTACCTCAGAGTTTGACTGTTTTGCCATTGCTGGAGATTTTAACATTCACATAGATAATGCAGAAAACAATATGGCAAAAGAAATCAAAACTGTTTTAAAAACTTTTGATCTGACTCAGCATGTACATGGACCCACACACAATCATGGACACACTCTAGATTTACTTATCAGTAAGGGTCTAAACATCTCATCGATTGTTATTAAGGATGTAGCACTGTCTGATCATTTCTGTATTTTCTTTGATATATTGATCTCTCCTGCCACTGAAGCTAGATCTGAGTCTGTCAAGAAGAGATGCTTAAATGAGAACACTAGTGTACTATTTATGAAGGCTATATCCTTAACACCAAGCATATCTGCTGACTCTGTTGATTTTCTCCTTGATTCTTTTAACTCAAAAGTTAAAAGTGCAATTGATGATATTGCTCCTGTGAAAGTCAGGAAGAAGAGTGGCAGACAAAAAGCACCTTGGAGAAACTCAACAGCAGTGCAAAATATGAAAAGACAATGCAGAAAAGCAGAGCGCATGTGGCGGAAGACAAAACTTGTAGTCCATTATAACATCTACAAAGACAGCCTTCATGCTTTCAATATGGAACTAGGCAAAGCTAGACAGACTTTCTTCTCAAATATTATAAACTGCAATTTAAACAACACACGCACTCTTTTTGCTACTGTAGAGAGACTGACAAACCCCCCAAGCCAGATTCCCAGTGAAATGCTCTCAAACAGCAAGTGCAGTGAGTTTGCTTCTTTCTTCTCTGACAAAATCAATAATATCAGAAAGGTGATCAGCACATCCTTGAGTTGTGCTGGGGTCAGACAGATCAGACCACCTGAAAAAGTAGTAACTTTGTCTGATTTCAAAAAAATTGATGGCAAAATTTTGGTAGAAACCGTACAGCACCTTAAAACATCAACATGCGCTCTTGACACACTTCCCACATCTTTTTTCAAAAGTGTGTTAAACAGTTTAGAAGCAGATCTTCTAGAAGTGGTAAATGCCTCACTTCTCTCTGGGAGTTTTCCAAACTCCCTGAAAACTGCAGTTGTCAAGCCCCTCCTGAAAAAGAACAATCTGGATAAGACCATATTAAGCAACTATAGACCGATCTCAAATCTTCCTTTCATAGGCAAGATCATTGAAAAAGTTATCTTCAATCAGCTGAACAAATTCTTAAGCTCGAATGGATACTTTGATAATTTTCAATCTGGTTTCCGACCGCATCACAGAACAGAGACAGCGCTCATAAAGATAATAAACGATATTCGCTTAAATACTGATTCAGGCAAATTATCAGTGCTGGTACTACTCGACCTCAGTGCTGCATTTGACACTGTCGATCACAACATACTTCTTGACAGGCTGGAAAACTGGGTGGGGCTTTCTGGGATAGTCCTAAAATGGTTCAGGTCATACTTAGATGGGAGAGGTTATTATGTGAGTATAGGAGACCATAAGTCTGAGTGGACATCCATGACATGCGGAGTCCCTCAAGGCTCAATTCTTGCGCCACTCCTGTTCAACCTGTATATGCTCCCAATGAGCCAAATAATGAGAAACAACCAAATTGCTTACCACAGCTATGCAGACGACACACAGCTGTACTTAGCCCTATCGCCTAACGATTACAGCCCCATTGACTCCCTGTGCCAATGCATTGATGAGGTCAACAGTTGGATGTGTCAAAACTTTCTTCAATTAAACAAAGACAAAACTGAAGTTATTGCGTTTGGAAACAAAGATGAGGTTCTCAAGGTGAACGCATACCTTCTCTCTAGGGGTCAAACAATTAAAAATCAAGTCAGGAATCTTGGTGTGACACTAGAGTCAGACCTTAGTTTCAGTAGTCATGTCAAAGCAATAACTAAATCAGCATACTATCATCTGAAAAATATTGCAAGAATTAGATGCTTTGTTTCCAGACAAGACTTAGAGAAACTTGTGCATGCTTTCATCACCAGCAGGGTGGATTATTGTAATGGACTCCTCACTGGCCTTCCCAAAAAGACCATAAGACAGTTGCAGCTCATACAGAACGCTGCCGCTAGGATTCTGAGCAGAACCAGAAAATATGAACATATCACACCAGTCCTCAGGTCTTTACACTGGCTCCCAGTTAGATTTAGGATTGATTTCAAAGTATTATTACTGGTATATAAATCATTCAATGGCCTAGGACCTCAATACATTGCAGATATGCTCACTGAATATAAACCCAACAGATCACTCAGATCATTAGGATCATATCAGCTAGAAATACCAAGGGTTCATTCTAAGCATGGTGAGTCTGCTTTTAGCTATTATGCCAGCCACAGCTGGAACCAGCTTCCAGAAGAGATCAGATGTGCTCCTACAGTGGTCACATTCAAATCCAGACTCAAAACACTTCTGTTTAGCTGTGCATTTACTGAATGAGCACTGTGCCGCTGTTCGTCCGACTGTACTGTATTGTATTTCATTTTATTTTTCTAAACTGTTTTAATTATTCTTGTTTCTTTTTATTATTTTAATTCCTTCTATGTAAAGCACTTTGAATTGCCATGGTGTATGAAATGTGCTATATAAATAAACTTGCCTTGCCTTGCCTTGCCTTGCCTTATAGGCATAAAAACATATAATAAAAAAAGAATAAAATAAACCAACCCAGGCAGTACACAGAGGTACAAGTGGAGTGAAGACTTAATACTCAAAACAAACCATTACATCACCACAGCATTTACCTATATGTGACACCCTCACACCAAACCACTGCATCCAATAAAAGTAAACACCACACGTGCGCCCACTGTCCCTCGAGTGCAACCGCCTGGGAAAACCTAAACAAACAAAAACACATTTAACGAACAACTCAGCAATTCCTCATTCTCATGAGCACAATGCTATGTCATTGCTTCCCCACAAATGTCAACAAAGAGGGACTCACTCGACATTCGTTTGTCACACTTAAAAAACACTGTTTCACTTGAGTTCAAGACTTATTAAAACCTCATATTAAATAACAAGTAAGAAACAAAGCTCTAAATTAAACAGATAACAATCGGTGCCAGTCCTACAATAAAAATGCACACGTTAGTACACTTCTAAAACAGAAACAATTGAATAACTATCGATTCGACTAATACCTTGTTTTAGTAGCTTGTGCTTTCCAATGATATATTAGTCATCAGCCCCGCTCATGACGAATCAAAATGCTGCAAACAAACAAGGATCATAACATTATACTTCACCTTCTCATCTTCTGATCGTTTGGCTTACTTTAAATAAGTTGTATCACCTGGTCTAATTTGTGTGACAATGCAAACAAACAAGGATCATAACATTATTCTTATAAAATACTAACCAAAACCATAAAAACAGTTACTACCTTGTTTTAGCAGTTTGCGTTATGCACTGAATCAGCTTGCCCCTGAACAAACAAAGAGCCCAGCTTCCCGTTCACCTTCTCATCTTCTGATCGTTTGGCTTACTTTAAATAAGTTGTTTCACCTGGTCTAATTTGTGTGACAATTAATTCTAGCACCCTTACCAGTCATGCCTCACACAATTCTTCCCCAGGTCCTAGTGTCCCCCTCTCTGCCACATGCATTTGAAACATGCACATTTTAAACAGGACACGCAATAGCTGAATAAACATTAGCCAATACAAACGTATTTATAGAAAACAGTTGACAATGAATAGACAGGAGTCCTGTCACATGACCCAATAATAGCAAAACGAATCACTTATTCTAAAAAGAATATCAAGTAGCCTAAGTTCGAATAAGACGAATCAGACATATATAATGAGGGCTGTTAACGGTAAAGCGTACCGTCATTTAACGACATTTTAAAAACGAATGTATAACACAAAGTGCTTTCTGACATTTTGACAGAAAAAAACACAAGCAAGAACAAAATGTAAACTTAGCCCGTCAATTTTTATTTTACAATTATCTTCTCTCTCTGTGTGTGCGCGTCCATGTTTGTGACAGAGAGCTCGCGCAGCACTGAGACAACGGTAGCCTACTTTTTAATCCGTAACTAATAACGCGCTAGTTTTCATACAAGATAAATATGTAACATAAATAGGTAATTTAGTTATTATTAACACAATAACTTAACACAACAACGTAACACATGGCTACGTTTCCCAGGGTTGCGCTTATCAGTCATCCACAAATCACATCACGTTCATAATCACTAAGCCATAGCGATTTAAATTTTATTTAGATTTATTGTTCAGGTTACTTGAGTATTTTATAGGCCTAATTTGCATGGCTGAATTATGTCTTCCTCTTATATAACCATGAATGAATGACGGAGTATTTTAAGATACTCCCGTGTGATTATCGAATAGATTATGATTACTCAATACAATATTTCAACTTTCCACATCCACCCCAGGCCGTTTACCTTCAGGAGTTAGAGGTAGCCTACCGACCGTGACAGCTGCCCTCTTAAATTCTTTATTGCGTTCGATGTTCAGTCTCTTAATGATAGGCCTACGCATCTGTCAATCATCGCCGCTTGCTATTTGGGAAATGAACACAGCGCTATGATTGGTCGAACTCCGCTTATTTTGCTGTTGCTTGATTTGAGGACTGCGCGTGCACAGCTAGCCGTCACCTGCCCTGCATCCCAATGTGCATACTATCCACCCTATCTGCCCTAAATAGTATTGACAATTACTAATGTCACACACTATTTAGGGTGGATAGTATGCACATTGGCGTAGTTTAGAGTGAAAAATCATACCAGCGTAGGCCTACTTTGAGGTCAAAATGCGTATCCGCTACGCAAAATGCATATATATATATATATATATAATACACTATACTTTTATCCAAACTGAATAATTAAAAACAAGTTTAAATGGGTAAATCTTCTATAAATATTTTTTATTCATTTTCTTTTCTGACCAAAAAAAAAAAAAAAAAAGGGAAAGGGAAAACAATACGCGCTGCCATGCTTGAGTCTGTGAAACTATACATGTCTAAAGACATTTGACACTGGAATAGACTACTTTCTTTAAAGATAATTTAATTAGTGTGATTTGTATAGTAGCCTATGACAAATTAATGATTAATTATTTCAATTATACATCTACAATTGAACGTATGAATAAACACACTGATAAAGCAAGCATGAACAACGTATAATATGCTACTTACTGTAACGGTTGTTCTGTTTAATTCCAGATGCCGCCATGAAATGTAAAGCTGGTCTTGGGGAGAAGGACATAGAGAGTTTAATTGCAGAGACTCTTAAACATGCCCCGGCGCATATAAATAAACGTGTTCAGGTATGAACAGCAGAGACAAGAGATCACTACAATGTTCTATAGTTAAAAGCAAAGCAGAAACAGATGGCCCCTAACGTGCCCCTAACGTGCACGAACGTCAAGGCGTTTTTCGCTGCAATATTCTTGTGACTATATAAATATAACAGCAACAATTTCCTTACTTATACATCAAATTATTTGATGTATACAACTGTTAATAATTAGCCTACACACGAACTTAACAACATGCACTTTTTAAAAGCACATGTGATCTGACTTGCCTCTGTAACAAAACTGTCTGCTTATACAGATTCTATCTTTTCAGAGCTAATTGCTTTGTATTTAAATGTTAAATGGGAAAACACTCACCTGTTCTTTTTTCTTTCCTTTTTCCTTTTTTATTCTTGCTTTGTTATAGGGCCACCAAAGTGAAGACGTGGAGGAGTAGTTTCGATTTTCAAGCTTCTGGGGAAAACCTTTGCATACTGTTTTTGCTTTGTTCATGCTGTTCTATACTAAATAAACAGAATTTACCGAATTCTGAGTCTGTAGGCTATCTTTCATATGTCGTTGAAAAAGTCTCTAAAATAGTTTTGGGCAAATGAGGACAAGTTAAATTAGACCACTGCATGTCCTCCCATATTATAGGCTATTAATTAAAGCCACACTAAGTAGAAATTGTGTTTTTGTCAAACAGCGACCCCTAGAGTCGCTGTGGAATACTTGCACTGTCGTAAATATATTATATTATAACGTTTTTACATGATTGCAGCTAAATCACAAGTAAATAGTCTATAGTCTAGGCCTACTGTATAATTTAATTTGTGTTGTTTTTATTGGAATGTAAACATTACAAAATGCCAGATAACATCAATTAAGTTAAATGTACGTCGCATTATTTCATAACATTGGCCGTTATGATGTCATTAGACATGATTATTGTAATTTATCATAATAGTTTGCAAATTGTGCTCGTTTACACTATTTACAACCTCTACGTTAGGCTTATTTATGATAATTATGTGAGATATTGAAAGCTGTTCTCATGATAATCGCAGGAATCAACGTCAACAGCGTCGTCTGATATCCCTCAGGACTACGTGATAAATACACCTCACAACACCTGAGTTCAGCTGGCAAACTAATTCGTGAGGCATAGCTATCTGATTTATCAAAACGATTCCATTTACACCTGGTCACATAAATGTATTTTTGCGAAACGGATTTAAATTCGATCTTCAATTCTCACGCTATATGCAGATTTAATGGAGTGCACGTCACCGAGATATGAGCTGCATTTTATAGATCATCAGCTAAAATTTCAAAATCAAAGACCGCAATAAGAGAGAGCGGCAACAGCCCTGGTAAGATCATTTCGTTTCTTTACTTTTAATGATGAAGATTGTGTGTTAAGCGTCTGCGACTTACTTTCACTTTGATTTGCGATAGTTTGCACGTTGGCTTGATGCAGTTGCTCATCTGCGGTGATGCGTGTTCCAGCGCGTCGTCATATCTGGATATAACATAGCCTATACAACGCTCTCACACGTTTTTATTTATTTATTTTTTTTAGCATTTTTGGGAGGAGTACAATTTACATATGTGGTTTCAAAAACCATATGCATTTACACTTGTCCAGTTTCGTCTGGAATGCGTCTCAGATCTCCTCCTGAAGTGGTTTGAGGGATCGGATTCAAATGCGTTTCGGAGGGCATTTAAACCTGGACTTTTCACGATCGTATAGCTATCCGATCTGAGAAAATGCATAAAGCAGAGCCATAGAGAGAGAGAGTTGCGACACTCTTTGATGTCGCCGCTATGGCTGTCACGTGGTTCATGTAAGCCCCAATAGTTCCAAAACGTACGCTGGCTGTCATGTTCTTCTATGGGACAGACAGCAGCGATTGCATTATTGAACGGTAAATATAAAATAAAACACACACCCAAGTACTTTTTCAGCTGTTATTGCATTATTGCATTTTGTTAATGTCAGTTTTGCATTTTGAGATAAGTTTTAAGCTATATTTTTGGAGGGAAAAGCTTAGTGTTCATGTTCGCATGGGTAGTAGCACTGGCTTTAGCGGCTCTAACTTAACTTTTCCATATCATTCATCTGATGATGGACGTCTCATGATATTTATTTTAGCACAACTGGGCTGTATTAGGCTATTGATTCCCGTGATTTTGCTTATAAATTTTGATTCAGCCATTAGCCTACCTTCATGATCACGCAAGAGGTCTGCCGTGGCGGTCCGTTCAGAATTCGCTTAGAAGCTATAGCTCACTTCTTCTGATGAAAGTGGCCACCCCCAGGACCACAACGTGAAACATGATCATGTTAAGACTAAGAATATTATTTTAAGATTAAGGCCATACACATTATCAAAACTATAACAGATTAAAAACGAATTTAAGCATGGCTGATACAAATGAAGGTTTTCAAATAAAATATTTTTTATTAAACAATGACAGACAACAAAAATGTGTGCTTGTGTGTGTGAACAAGAAAAACAAAAACCAGGGGCAGGTGATCCATGAAACAGACAGGACTGGTGATGGCCATAACAATCCTAAAGGTCCAGCATTGTTCTCACAAGCCGCTTCACTCAAGACAATAATAACATAATGAAAAGTTAGTATATCCCAAAAAATTAAATTAAATAAAAAGTTGCTATTAAGGTGGTAGCGATTCATTACCGAACTCTTAGCTGACGAAGTCGCGCTAGCTAACTAACGTTAGCTAGCAGGCAGTGCTTGAAAATTGGTTGAAACAACCAACATAAAATATAAATAATTACGCTGTGCATGTACAAATGAAGACCAGTATAAGCATCGCAAAGGGCCTCTGATACAATATAGACAGTTGACAATTCAAAAGAGGTCGATATTTCGGCAACTTAACTCTGGAACAACTCGACGCGCAGCAATGTAAGTGAATGGTGTCCAACGCCCAAATGACAGTGTTTGGAACTATTCTGATCTTCATATCCCGGAAGTAGGCGGTTAAAAGCGCTGCCATTATTTACAACGGAGGTCTATGGGAGTGTCGCAACTCTCTCTCTCTATGGCTCTGGCATAAAGTGGCCAGGTGTAAACAACCCCCATGACAAAAACATACGCACGAAAGCCGAAAACAAACGCTGGTTGGCCTCTCACGTCCAAATTTGACGAAGTGGTGGGGGAAGTGACGTATGCCGTAAAGCAGTCGAATTTTGTAGTTCTTTTTGTGCTCTGGTTACTACCCGAACCCAGAAGTTACATAGTGCCAGTAAAAGCGATACAGACCCTGTCAGGCTATGGCAGACGTGTCATTCAACCTATTGTAAGTCGATGTACCATCACAAGGATCTTGGAAATATATTATGAAGGTTGAAAAGTTACATAGTGTTGCTTTAAAAACTAGAATGACCAACTGGTTATCAACACACGACTGTTGATCCACGACGTCGCAGTTACTGACTGGCAACGTTACAAAGTTACGTCGTGGCAACGGATCCAGGAATTTCACTTTTCCGGTTGGTCACCAGATTACGTTGCAGTTACGTAACAGTCACGTATTTGTGTTAGCTGTTACTTGAATAAGCCACACCCACTCATTAACATAGGATTTGCATGCAGGTTGTCTTTGAAAATGAAAACGAAAATGAAAACTCTGAAATAAAAGAGGAATTAAAATGAAAACGAAAATTTACATTTGAATTTGAATTGTGTCACTATTATTGCGTGAGCGTTAATAAAGAGTATTGTAAAAACTGTATTTGTAGTTTCTTTTTCACGTTTGGCTTTTCATTTTAATATTGGCAGTCTTGCCTCGAGACTGTAGTGAAAATGAAATGTGAAATCACCAATTGCATTTTATTTTTCAATTTGACAGGGATGATGCCACTGTCACTGTGAAAATGAAATCATTTCATTTCATTCTCAATTTTGTCACATAATTGCGTACAGTTTTCTGTAATGAAATCGTTAATCTGGTTTTAATTTTCATTTTAAAGGTCCAATATATATATATATATATATATATATATTCAGATGTTACACATCTATCGAGTCCTCATAAAATCATAAATATGCTGATTTGTCTATAAATTATTATTATTTTTTTTTTTATCCACAGACCAATTCCACCTCAGCTGGAGAGTACACCTTCTCAAGGTGCCAACTACAATGTTTCAGGACATTCTGATGTTGTTTTACAAAATAAGAGCCCCCCAAAACTCATATATTACCTGGTGTGTCCATACATTCAGAAAATCATAAAAATAAAAGTCCTAGCTTCCACAGACCAATTCCACCTCAGCTGGAGAGTACACCTTCTCAAGGTGCCAACTACAATGTTTCAGGACATTCTGATGTTGTTTTACAAAATAAAAGCCCCCCCAAATCTCATATATTACCTGGTGTGTCCATACATTCAAAAAAATCATAAAAATAAAAGTCCTAGCTTCCACAGACCAATTCCACCTCAGCTGGAGAGTACACCTTCTCAAGGTGTCAACTACAATGTTTCAGGACATTCTGATGTTGTTTTACAAAATAAGAGCCCCCCCCCAAATCTCATATAGATGCTGTTTTGTCCATACATTCAGAAAATCATAAAAATAAAAGTCCTAGCTTCCACAGACCAATTCCACCTCAGCTGGAGAGTACACCTTCTCAAGGTGTCAGCTACAATGTTTCGGGACATTCTGATGTTGTTTTCCAAAATAAGAGCCACCCGAAACTCATATATTACCTGTTTTGTCCATCCATTCAGAAAATCATAAAAATAAAAGTCCTAGCTTCCACAGACCAGTTCCACCTTAGCTGGAGAGTACACCTTCTCAAGGTGTCAGCTACAATGTTTCAGGACATTCTGATGTTGTTTTACAAAATAAGAGCCCCCCAAAACTCATATATTACCTGGTGTGTCCATACATTCAGAAAATCATAAAAATAAAAGTCCTAGCTTCCACAGACCAATTCCACCTCAGCTGGAGAGTACACCTTCTCAAGGTGTCAGCTACAATGTTTCAGGACATTCTGATGTTGTTTTACAAAATAAGAGCCCCCTCCAAATCTCATATTACCTGGTGTGTCCATACATTCAGAAAATCATAAAAATAAAAGTCCTAGCTTCCACAGACCAGTTCTACCTCACCTGGAGAGTACACCTTCTCAAGGTGTCAGCTACAATGTTTCAGGACATTCTGATGTTGTTTTACAAAATAAGAGCCCCCCAAAACTCATATATTAACTGCTGTGTCCATACATTCAGAAAATCATAAAAATAAAAGTCCTAGCTTCCACATACCAGTTCCACCTCAGCTGGAGAGTACACCTTCTCAAGGTGTCAACTACAATGTTTCAGGACATTCTGATGTTGTTTTACAAAATAAGAGCCCCCCAAACCTCATATATATGCTGTTTTGTCCATACATTCAAAAAATCATAAAAATAAAAGTCCTAGCTTCCACAGACCAATTCCACCTCAGATGGAGAGTACACCTTCTCAAGGTGTCAACTACAATGTTTCAGGACATTCTGATGTTGTTTTACAAAATAAGAGCCCCCCAAAAACATATATTTTACCTGGTGTGTCCATACATTCAGAAAATCATAAAAATAAAAGTCCTAGCTTCCACAGACCAGTTCCACCTCAGCTGGAGAGTACACCTTCTCAAGGTGTCAACTACAATGTTTCAGGACATTCTGATGTTGTTTTACAAAATAAGAGCCCCCCAAACCTCATATATATGCTGTTTTGTCCATACATTCAAAAAATCATAAAAATAAAAGTCCTAGCTTCCACAGACCAATTCTACCTCAGCTGGAGAGTACACCTTCTCAAGGTGTCAACTACAATGTTTCAGGACATTCTGATGTTGTTTTACAAAATAAGAGCCCCCCAAACCTCATATATATGCTGTTTTGTCCATACATTCAAAAAATCATAAAAATAAAAGTCCTAGCTTCCACAGACCAATTCCACCTCAGATGGAGAGTACACCTTCTCAAGGTGTCAACTACAATGTTTCAGGACATTCTGATGTTGTTTTACAAAATAAGAGCCCCCCAAAAACATATATTTTACCTGGTGTGTCCATACATTCAGAAAATCATAAAAATAAAAGTCCTAGCTTCCACAGACCAGTTCCACCTCAGCTGGAGAGTACACCTTCTCAAGGTGTCAACTACAATGTTTCAGGACATTCTGATGTTGTTTTACAAAATAAGAGCCCCCCAAACCTCATATATATGCTGTTTTGTCCATACATTCAAAAAATCATAAAAATAAAAGTCCTAGCTTCCACAGACCAATTCTACCTCAGCTGGAGAGTACACCTTCTCAAGGTGTCAACTACAATGTTTCAGGACATTCTGATGTTGTTTTACAAAATAAGAGCCCCCCAAACCTCATATATATGCTGTTTTGTCCATACATTCAAAAAATCATAAAAATAAAAGTCCTAGCTTCCACAGACCAATTCCACCTCAGATGGAGAGTACACCTTCTCAAGGTGTCAACTACAATGTTTCAGGACATTCTGATGTTGTTTTACAAAATAAGAGCCCCCCAAAAACATATATTTTACCTGGTGTGTCCATACATTCAGAAAATCATAAAAATAAAAGTCCTAGCTTCCACAGACCAGTTCCACCTCAGCTGGAGAGTACACCTTCTCAAGGTGTCAACTACAATGTTTCAGGACATTCTGATGTTGTTTTACAAAATAAGAGCCCCCTAAACCTCATATATATGCTGTTTTGTCCATACATTCAAAAAATCATAAAAATAAAAGTCCTAGCTTCCACAGACCAATTCTACCTCAGCTGGAGAGTACACCTTCTCAAGGTGTCAACTACAATGTTTCAGGACATTCTGATGTTGTTTTACAAAATAAGAGCCCCCCAAACCTCATATATATGCTGTTTTGTCCATACATTCAAAAAATCATAAAAATAAAAGTCCTAGCTTCCACAGACCAATTCCACCTCAGATGGAGAGTACACCTTCTCAAGGTGTCAACTACAATGTTTCAGGACATTCTGATGTTGTTTTACAAAATAAGAGCCCCCCAAAAACATATATTTTACCTGGTGTGTCCATACATTCAGAAAATCATAAAAATAAAAGTCCTAGCTTCCACAGACCAGTTCAACCTCAGCTGGAGAGTACACATTCTCAAGGTGTCAACTACAATGTTTCAGGACATTCTGATGTTGTTTTACAAAATAAGAGCCCCCCCAAATCTCATATATTACCTGGTGTGTCCATCCATTCAGAAAATCATAAAAATAAAAGCCCTAGCTTCCACAGACCAATTCCACCTCAGCTGGAGAGTACACCTTCTCAAGGTGTCAACTACAATGTTTCAGGACATTCTGATGTCGTTTTACAAAATAAGAGCCCCCCAAACCTCATATATATGCTGTTTTGTCCATACATTCAAAAAATCATAAAAATAAAAGTCCTAGCTTCCACAGACCAATTCCACCTCAAATGGAGAGTACACCTTCTGAAGGTGTCAACTACAATGTTTCAGGACATTCTGATGTTGTTTTCTAAAATAAGAGCCCCCCCAAATCTCATATATTACATGTTTTGTCCATACATTCAGAAAATCATAAAAATAAAAGTCCTAGCTTCCACAGACCAATTCCACCTCAGCTGGAGAGTACACCTTCTCAAGGTGTCAACTACAATGTTTTAGGCCATTCTGATGTTGTTTTACAAAATAAATGGCCTTTAAATACTTTTGTTTTTAAATACTGTTTTTCTGTATTTCTGTTAAATACTGTTTTCTTCTGTTTTTAAATACTTCTGCCATTGATGATTAATAACATTCATTTCCCTGTTTTTCTGTTTCAGTCACAACAGTGCCCAAGCCAGTGCAGATGATGTAAATTGCACCGTTGCAGTGTCTTTCATGATCTTAAGTTGAACAAGTATATCCTCTCACTTGTGAACAATGCCCAGAAGAGACTTTTATTCATATTCCCTTTGTGCTTGTGTATCCATTGAAAATATTAGTTGACACAAATCTCTCTGTAGTGGACATTAATTTGTGCAATATAAATGTCATTGTGATATGTAACTGTCATGCGAATACATTTACATTTTTTTGGAATTACATAACAGTATGTACTTTAAACAAGTATTGGCCATGTTGCCTCAAGGACTGTGTGTCTGTCGAAGATTGGTGTAACACTGCTTTTAATGTTTCTTCATTATACAAATGTATTTCTTTGTGTCCATATTGGAAGCTTTCTTCTCTCTTTCTGACTTTTGCTCACAAAACATCACATATAATAAACACAAATTGGTATCCATGACCATGCCTCATAACTTTGAATCCTCAAAAGTGCTCTATACATATCAATTATGCTGTCCATGGTGCTGAAGTAGCTACTCAATTTATTTTTGCATGTGTTCGTTATTCTGATTCTTGTGGTTCTCCCCATCTGTTTTGTGACGGATAGTATTTTCTAAACTACATAATTAAAGCATACGCTTAATATGCTTGATTAAGGAAACCACTGTTACATGGTTGTATACATATGCTAAGTTGGACTGGTGGTAGCTGTTGTCCACCAGAGGGGGGCATAATAAATCGTTTCAGGACTGGAAGCTTAATGTCGGTAAAAGTGGTTCATTATTTTTAACTTGTAATAAAATAAAATAAAAAATTAACTGCAACATTTTGCGTAGAAAACTAAACTGCAGCAGTAATGCAAAATTAAGTAACTTAGATTACTTTTGCATTACATTTATATCTTGAAAATAATATATATTTTATTACAGTACTGTCTACTTGAGATTTGACCTCTATGATCACCATCATATTCTTAATGAATGGTTAATATGTCTAAAGTATGATTTGTTTGTAAAATTACACTGTGCAACGTAGTGTAATGTCAAAAGAGCAAATATGTAATACGTTTTAAACAGGCACCTGCGAGGCCTAAACTTGCACCTACACCGACAACAACCGTGCGATGACAGTAGGCTATTGCTGTTTTTTTGATAAGCAACACAAACCGTACCTTGCACCATTTGATGACTGGAAAGATGCCGAAGAGCAAGAAAGGGTGACTGCATCTTTTTATTAAATGTACAATCCCCATTTGCTATACACAGCTGGATTTATTTGCACATTAAGTAACCTTACTCATCACGGCAATTACATTGTTTGCCACACACACCATTAGCCATATGCATGTCAAATTAATTAGGCCTACGTAGCACAATTCAACCATCTAGGCTAGCATGTTATTTCTCTGATGTCTGTCTAATGTCATGCAATGTTTATTATACAGTAAAGTGTCTACTGAATAGTAAAAAAGAAATGTTTTTCTTAGGCCAGTCTTTGGTTCAATAAATTGTCATAATTATTTTAAATAGACACGTATGATTATTGATGCTATCACCGAAAAGTAATTACAGTGAGAAATTTACAATACGGTTCCATGCCATCATTAATGAAAAACTAGTCAAGTCAATTCATCCTCATTTATATATTGCTTTACAATACGGATTTCAAAGCAGCTTTACAGTGAAAATAGGAAAGTCAAAGGATAGATATTGTTTTGCCTTTACAGCAACTCTATAAAAAGTTATTGTCTAGGTAAAGTGAGTTTGATTTTTTCTACACAGGAGCAAATGAGTAGCGCAAATGAGTATTATTAACACTGTAGTAACTACTGTTTATTAACCAAAAACTCGGATTACCGAATTAGTAGGCTATGTAATAGTGGTTAGTCGGCTTAGTAGTTCACTGTTATCTAATCCATTTTTTTTCACTCCTCACTGAGGACTATAATTAACTGTACATGTTCAAAATTAATGTGTGTAATGTTTAATGTATAATTTATTCTAAAGTGAAGATCATGGTGTTAACCAAATAATAATGACTCAAATATTCCAAAATTACTATTTATTTTGAACATTATTTTAAAGTGAAAAGCATGAGAATTCTTAAATACTAACTGATATCATTTAAACTTTTGCGTTTTTGTGATGTTTTCTCTTTAGAATATAGATTATAGACACAGTCATTACAAGTGGGTTACCTTTTTTCTTAAATGTACATTAATTATGTATTATGTGTAAAACACAAGTATTATGATCCTTTTTATTAATTTTGAATAGGTAATTAATAGATACGTAATAAATAGGTAATAGTACTTTTCTAAAAGTGAACTACCACACGGCAATGTAATATTAATTACAAATTGTTTTATTAATTCTTGTTTGTTATTAGTAGTTACTTGAATGTCCAAAAGTGCGTTATATTCGTTTATTAATGACTGAACAGAACAGTATTCTACAGTTTTACAGCAATGATATATATATATATATATATATATATATATATTTATATATTCATGGATTTCATCCGGTCCCTTTCCACAGGTGTATTAATCAAGCACAATGCAGTCTGCATTCATAATCTAGGTGCTTGATTTTATACACCTGTGGAAAGGGACCGGATGAAACCCATGAATATATATATATATATATATATATATATATATATATATATATATGTGTGTGTGTGTGTGTGTGTGTGTGTGTGTGTGTGTGTGTGTGTGTGTGTGTGTGTCATCCTAATTTCTTCCTCTTTTGATTTTATCCAGAATTCACTCATTCAAGTTATTTGGGGTGAGTAATTCAATAATTAACTATCCATCTGTGAAATTACACTTAGTTGAATAACTATGTCTAACTATGTCATTTATTTGTAATGCATTATTTCCCCAATAGAACAAAACCATACATATAGTAGACCATGAAATTGTGGAGACAGTTGAAGTCCTGAAAAAGAAACTCAGCGACTATGATGATACTATTACAAATAAAGACGGCTTCTGGGGACAAGTGTGCATTACACTTGCCATTGCAAACACTAAAAACAATCGCTATCGTCTGCAAAATGTAAGGTGAGCACACACACAACCAAATATACAGTATATATATATTTATAACAAATCTTGCTGATAATAGTCAATAATAAAGGTTGTTATATTGAGTTTCTCAAAGACAGATGCAGGCATTTCATATTTTAACAAGGTTCTTTTCGAAATGTTTACATTTAAACATCATTATTACATTATATACTTTGTCAAAAAGCACCAGGCAGAACAATCCTCATCTCCTCTGACATCTGTGGCCAGTGGAAGTGCTGCTGAAGATGAAGGACACAAGTCTTCAGAGAAGGTTAGTCTTCACTCTTTGTGTTTGTAAAGGTTTCTTGTGTTCCTCTAAAGTATAATGTCCAACATTGCTTGACTTTATATCAATACAGCATGCAGAATATTCCCCATCTACTCCTCTGTCTGTGGCCAGTGGAAGTGCTGCTGAAGATGAGGGACACAAGTCTTCAGAGAAGGTTAGTCTTCACTCTTTTTCTAATTTGTTTAATTCAATGTTGGGTGCCTATATGCCTTGTCTTGTAATTGAAAGAAAAATAACGATAATAAGAATCTTGTGTTCTACATTGACTTCACATCACATTATTCCTTGTTATTGTTAATGTTACAATTACAATATGTGAAAAATAAGTATTTGTCCGTGTTCACGTTTGACTGTACTATTAATGCAGAAACAAAGGTTTTAGAATTACATGTTCCACAGTTAAAAAAAAAAACATTTAATTAATGAACATACGTACAGGTTATAGTAACATTTAATTTCTTCATTAGGGGTCTATGAGTAATACCTCTGATGACGATGGATTTATAAAAATCCACTTACCCAAGAACCCATCATTCTTTTACATTGAAAGGAGTGATTGGGAAAAGCTGAAGAAGAACAGAAAAGAAAGAATCTTTAAAGGACTCCAGTGGACAAATGTGATTTCAAAAGGTCTGAGGACCATAAACCCATACTGTTCAATTGCCTTTAAAAGGCACAAACTGAAGGTGATGGGTTTGTTACATGTGAGCCCTGAATTCTCCTGCCTTGGTTACTGCAGATTCGAGGATTGCCCTGTCACAGTAACAGTTACTGTGGACAGTGAAGAGGACCTCAAGGCAATAGTAAATTACCAAGGGGAGAAGAGTATACATAATTTAACGGAATTAAAAAGAAGACCTGTTAGGGCACATGAAAGAAAATCACTGGGCGAAGACTTACAAAGACAGCTTCCACGAGCAATGTACCTTGACAAATTAACAAACATACCCGAAGATGTTATGGAGTCTGGCTGTCGGGATGAGGCTCCAAGTCCGAATGTCCTGAAAAATATATCGTGGGAAGCACGGAAGAGAAGCCGGCAGCACAGTAATGAAGTCATAAGTCTTCAGATAATGATTGACCAGAAAAAAGGCAGTCCTGATGAGGTCCTCCAGAAAGTGATGCTACACCCAAAAGGGGTTCTTCTTTGGTCACGCAGGGGGATTGAAATATATCAGGAGCGATGACAGGAGGACATTGTCTATCTGGATGCGACTGGCAGCATCATGAAAAAGCAGGAAGGATCTCCTCCTTTCTATGTATATGAGTTGGTGGTCAGGAATCCCCATAAAAACTCATCTCCACTACCTGTTGCCACATACCTTACATGTGATCACACCACAGCCTCAGTTAATTACTTCCTTGAGGCGTTTCAGACTGATGTGGCAAGGTGTTTTGGGAAAAAAGGTATGCGGTCACCCATCATGATCCTGTGTGATGGGTCAATGGTGTTGATGCAGGCAATATGCCTGTCATTTGCCAAAAAAACCCTGAAAGACACCATTAACCACTACTACAACATAGAAAGTGGTAAAGGAAAAAAAGAAGATTTTGAGGTGCCCATTCTTCATCGTTGTCTCAGCCACGTAATGAAGAATGCAAAGGAAATGTGCAGAAAGTAGTAAGTTGTGTACTTGAAAAAATTACTGTTTGTGACAACCCTCTTTTAGTGTCAGTTGCTAAGTGTACAATAAACTTTATACAGATTCTGTAATGAAGTACCTTTCATTAATGTGCTAGGCTAAAAAACACAACAGCAACATCTCTTTTCCTCATACCAAAAACTAATAATGTTACTGCCAATGTGAACTGAACTATCCACAAATGCAGACACTTTCTGTTAGCAGTGTGGCCTCTGAATTCCCCTAAATTGGCTTTGCCTGTGAAATGAATAGAATAATGATCTATTCAACAAATATACAAAAGACCAGCAAGTATTACATAAAGTGCAGATTTGGATATAATACGCACAAGTTGTACAATTTATCATCTATCAACATATAACCTTGAAGACCATAGTTATATTCTTGAACCTAATTATTTTTGTTACATTCCACAGTGCGCCAAACCACTACCATCTGGCCATGCACGTCTTCGGTTCACTGACAACTGCAAGCACTTTAATAGAGCTAGATGACATGGTTCAAAGTGCTGCTGTTGTGTTCTCCAGTCCATCCTGTGGGCCCAATGTAGAGAAACATTTCAAAAACCTGCAGTCGTGGCTGCTGAGAACAGGGACATTGGATGAAACAACCAAGTCCAAAAGTGAGAGCTTGAAGGTAAATGTCAATTCCAAGTTTACATTTGAACATTTATGGTTTTAATTTTGACAAATATGCGAAGGTATACTGTTGTTATCAAGTAAATACTATAAAGAAAAGGTAATGAAGTTAAATTTCTTGAGTGAAAATGTACTTAGATAAATGCCATGGAGTGCAGCTAGTTTACAATGATATAAAAGTAGGTTACAATGATACATATTTGATATTACTACCATTTAACAGAACAAATTTATGGAACAATTGCATTACATGTAAATACTGTACAATAACAGTAGGACATAGAAACAACAAGGTCTTTTGTCAGTACAAAAAGTAACTTTTGTGTGAATTGTAAGTGTGTGTTGTCAGAAAATACTTACTTCATTTAAAAAAAGAATAAATTAATTATCTGCCACTCGAACACCACAACACAGCATCATTTTAATATAACAAGACAGAAATGTATAATAAATATAAAGTCCACAGCATCTGCAGCCTCAAACATATGTAAAAGTATGATTATCAATTGGTAGTGGTATTAAAGCGCATGATTTAGGATCATTAGGAAATTATATATTAGATATATAAGGAGAAACTTAGCACGGTCATTTGTGACATTAAACAAAGCTTGACAACTAACAGACACAGAAAAACAAGGGAGCTAATTAACTAGACAAACATGAAATTAGGACACTTATTAATCAGTAACCAAGGAGACAAACAGGTGAATGAGATGAAACAAAGAAACACATGGGAAAGCTGGGTACACTGAAGATTAACAGACAGTGAACACAGTAAAAAAAAAAAAAAATTGTGTATTACTGAGGTGTATTCCTGCCCAGACATTATCAAAAAGGTCAAAGCTGAAACTTGTTAAAGATTTGTCAGTCATTTTTTCATTTTCAAACAGACCTGTAATAATAACACATTGTTACATTACATTAAGGACATCGATGGAGACAACAGATTTGCTAAACGTTGCAAAGAAGTCATTTCCAATGCTCCACTAGACAGGCATGGAGAGCCGAATCTTTACTTCTGCAGAGGCCTTATCGAGCACCTCAACAAATACCTTCTACCTTATTCTGGATTGTGGACCGGGATAATGTTAGGTTTGCCATCATTAATCAATATATCCATTTTCGATATAAAAATCTTGCTTGGTTTTATGAAAATTAAACACATGGCTTTACTTGCGTACTTTTGTTCAAAGGTGACCTTGGACGACATGGGACGGGACCAGAATATGAGCAGTGCTCTAGGAAATACAACACCCTCAGAAAGCTTCCAAGACAAGTAATTATAATATATTTTACATGACATGACTTTATTACTCATTGCTTAATGTGTTTAACAGGTAAATTATTTTACGAATTTACCTGTTTTTTATACATTTCTCAGAACATAACAGAGGACAACAGAACCCAGGGCATAATGGAAAAGAGCCAGTGGGATTTAAAACACATTCGATTTCCCTCTGGCCGCCTGACTAGGCTTGATGATTTTGTGGCCCGCTATCAGACTACTCACACTGCTCTCCTGAAGGAGTATGAAGATTCCCAAAGAGTTTTTAGAAGAAAGGTTTGAATTTAATTAAGGTTTCATTGAAGGTGGCATGGGTAAAAGTGTTTAAGTCAAAGTAAATAAAGAAACTTACTGTACATTATGTATCATATTATATGTATTGGTATCTAAAACAGTTCTCCAAAGTTATTGAATTTATAAATGACTGCTTCCATCAAAACTTTACTTTATGCAGACGTACAGAGTGGACCAAGAAAAGTGGAAAGAACGGCAGCAGAAAAAGAGGGGGAGATATGTTACACCACTCCGGAAGCCGTTTCATTTCAAGACATCGAACAAGAAGGTATACTGTAAATATAAAGCTGTCATGCCTTCTACAGAATTAATAGTAATAATCCTAATCTAAACATTACAGTTTTAGCTTTACTGCAGCCAATGTAATTACAGCCAATCCGAAATAGTTTACTACTCATAGATATATAACAGCAAAAGCTGTTTTTACTACACACTACACAATCTTTACTCAATATTAATATTATATGTGGTTTATCATTTTGTGTGTGGTTCATTTTTTTTAGAGAAACTATTCATTAAATTACAACTGAAACTTCTACAAACAATTGAAATATTGTAAAGTATTTTATTTTATATTTGTTTTAAATGTATTTAAAATAGGAAATTAAGAGACGAACGAAAGGAATTTAACATGATGATCCTTAGTATTTTTAAATACACTGTTGATAGGTTGACTCCTCAGTAGCTGACGGTGCCATTGGGAAACAAAAATCTTCACCACAGCCTGGTTCATCTTTGCTTGGGGACCAGGAAGAAAGCTTGGATGGAAAGGATGTAGAACATGGGGATATGTCTACCAAACCTCAGAAAACATCCAAGACATCGATAACCCCACAGCATCAAGTAAGAAGGCTTTCTAGTATCACAAGTTCTTACTAGTAACTTTTAAAGGTTATTATTTGAATGAACATTAAAAAGAAACACATTCAACTTATGTTTAACTATGTGTTATTTTTTATTTCAATTTATGGCATGCAGCTCACCTCCTGGTGGAAAAGAAAAGACACAGAGGTTGTGGTTTCTGTGATCCCCACACAGAACATAGGGCAAACAATTATTGTTCGTCATCGTGAGCTCCGTACACTTCAACCGCACCGGTGCTTATATGGCGAGGTAGTATGCATTTCATTCTCTTGAATATTTAGTTATACAAACTCTAGTTAAGTTTTACAATTATAAATCTGTAGTTCTATATTAACACTTCAGCTACCACTATTTGGTAATATGAAGAATAAGTAAATTTAGGATAAGATAGTTCCTTAATAGGTAATCAATAAATACAAAAAAACATTAGCCTCGTTAAGTAGTACTGTAACAACGAACAATGACAAATAATGAACAATTACTAAATAATCACCACTTTAACGTATCTGAGATGTGACCACTTGTCTTTTTGTAGTCTTACCATGGTCATAAAATGCATTGCTATTTACCTATTAACTCTGTATGAACTGCTTGTGTTCTGATCCACTATTGTAAATCGAAAAACATATTTATTTTTTTCACATTTAAATAAAGGTCCAGATCACTACTTGTTTCTGCATATTGAATACATAACATCTGAGTCATTAGAAAACAACCATATTCAGAGTAAAAAATGCAATGTATTATGTCTCAGACAGTGTACAGTAGTTGGTAATAATTGCTAATAATTTGTCATAGTTATACTTAATATTTCATAATGAGGTTGATCTAATTCATTAGTTATTGATTACCTATAAAGAAACTATATCAGTTCTAAGTTGACTAGTACTTATTGTTTAGGTAAACTTGTTTTCACATTAATTAATAGTGGTAGATAGCTGAAGTGTTTATGTAGTTTTACTCATTTGCCCTGCATTAATTCATGCACAGATACCCATTAATGATGGACCATTATTGTGAAGTATAATTATAGACATATGGTTAGTTATGTTGTGTTTGTTATGTGTTTCTTGGTGTAAACATTAAAATATTGAAATGGTTGAAAGTAACAAACCAAAAGTACAATTTAAATCAAATGTACTGAACTGTAATAATTATAATGTCTTCTTAACATTGTATTTTTATTCTATAATAAAACTTCAAATAAATTAATACAATTCTCCCAAATTTCTTATGTAGATAATTGAAGGCCTGTTTCATCTTGCTGTCAATCAGCATGGGTGATTCTGCATGGGGAAAGCTCACAGCTTGTCCTGCACAGTTTGGCAAAGGTGATCACAGTGGTTACATGGACTACAGTGTGGATGTGCAATGGATGTGTTTTGTGTGTTTGTGAAGGGACCTTATGCATGTAAAAATATAAATTAACTATTGCAGCCCTACATACTAAATGTATGCTGAATATGCCAGCTTTCCATATTGCTTTGAAAAGCTGAATTTACTAATTATGGTTTACAGTGCAAAGGTAATTATTATTTAACTTCTTCATTAGGTCAACTTTGACCATTACCAGGCAATTCTTTAATTTGTGAACATCTGTGACGTCCACTGGAAACTTCTGGTGAGTAGCAGAATGATATCTATATGTCATTATTTAGAGTGTCTGGTGTATTATTAAAAGATGTATTGGTTGCATTTCCACCTTATCATTTTCAGTACATAAATGCTGTCAACCACACAGTGTACTTGATGGATCCCTCTAAAAATAACACAGAGAAAGCCGATTCCACTCATGCTGCCCAAAAATTCAGGTATTCATTTTATAACTAATTAAATTCCTAAACCAAGGAGTGGTCGTTGATGGAGATACATATTTACATGAACTAAAAGGGTTACACCAAATATTAACCCAATAGCCTGGTAAAAAAAAAAAAAAAATTCACTATATCATTTATTTTTCCCAAATTGCCAATTAAATGAATCACATCACAATTTATGGAGACATTACAAATGCTGTAAAGACTTTGAATTACATTAAATTAATGGATTTATTTACATGCCATACCTTGTAATTTGGTTTAGTATGAACTTAATTAAATTAAGAGTTTAAGAGAATTATTTGGGTGTACTCAGACTTTTACAATTAGAAGAATTATAAGTTTAGAATTTACCTATCATTTGAAAGCAAAGCTTTTTGTAATCTATTTCTAATTAATACATATTCCCGTAATACATCACATACAGTGAGTACCTACAGATGAGGAAAACGTGCCATGGAATAACAGAGTGGGTGGACATAAAATGGAAAGGAGGAGTTCTGGCACATCCAGTCCAACAGGATGCCAGTAGCTGTGGGGTCATTGTCACCTTGGTATGTGAAGTTTTGTAATATCTATCTCTTTTTTTTTCTAACATAAATTAAGTTGATATTTGTTTCAACAATTTACACAACATGACAATACAAAAAAATTGGAATATTGTAGTTATGCTGGAGTCTGACACAGTCCACACAATGTTTGTAAATATAATTTGTTTAGATGGCAAGGGCAGTAGTGAGGGCATTTCCAGCTGTTCCAGTTTTTCATTTTGGAACATCCAAAAAGGAAATGGCACAAGAGCGGAAAAAGATGGCTCTGCAGATACTGAAAGAATCAGGTTTGTAAAGCAAGAGTTTGTCTGTTGTGTGGAGGGATTCAAAACAAAATGCAGCTTAACAGTTTAGACTCTAGTCAGAATTCAAATGCACAATGCAGAAGTCTAGTGTAATGTAAAAACAGCAGTAGAATTTTTTTTTTATTTGAATAAAACTTTTAATGCAGCTTCAGAGGGAAATAGATGGTTATACCAATAATTCAATAACAATAATTCAATAATTCACAATTCAAAGAAAGAATTCACACTAGTTAAGATGTCTTCTGACGGTCAACACTCACAGCCAGGTTGTATTTTATTACATTAAAGCTACCACAAAATGTAGGGTTGGCAGAGTAGTATTAGCTAAGACAGACAGAATACAACCTGTGAAGCCATGGTGGCCAGTAACTTAAGGACAACATATGGTGAGCTACAACACAGAGCAGCTTACAGCTGTTATAAAATGGTTACTACAAAAAGTTATAAAGATTTGGACAGTAACCAAAAATATTTTATATATTAAATATTTTATTGCTAAAAATACTTTTTCACCATAGAGTGTCATTATTTAACAGCATTATGTAGAATTTAACGGGACAGGACTCAGGGACAGGACTCAGGGACAGGACTCAGGGACAGGACTCAGGGACAGGACTCAGGGACAGGACTCAGGGACAGGACTCAGGGACAGGACTCAGGGACATCCACTTAACAACATCAAGAACTCACAAAGACTGAACTAGACACAGGGCTTAAATACATACTGGACTAATGACGAGACAAGAGACACCTGTGAACATTTAAACAATCAACCAATGACAACATGACACAACAGACAGGGGAACACAAGGCAAGATCACATGACTAGAACAGGGGATCACATGACAGACAAGAA
Organism: Leuciscus idus; assembly: GCA_021554675.1. Taxonomy (NCBI): domain Eukaryota; kingdom Metazoa; phylum Chordata; class Actinopteri; order Cypriniformes; family Leuciscidae; genus Leuciscus; species Leuciscus idus. The sequence continues at coordinate 42,630,427 of CM038627.1, forward strand.
CCAGGAACAAGAAACAAAACCCAAACCATGACAAATACTGATGCCACAGGGAGGGTGTTTATAGTTTGTTGGCAATGGCTTCTAATGCAGCACATGCAATCATAAACACAGAGGGGATCAACTGAAATTACAAATAAAGATGACATTCGCAGAGCAGGCAAAAGGAAAATTGATCACGTGTAATACATGCCAGTAATTCAAGTTAACAAGCCTGGCAAATAACAAAAAAAGATTCCAGATGACTATGCAGAGGATTAAGGCATGGAAATATTGCAAGCAATGAGACATAATACATGCAATACATAAAATTAGACATACCGGTAAACAGCAACACAATAGGTCTGTGACATAAATAGTTTCACAAAAATGAAAGGGGTATAAATGGACAGTTTATAATAGTAACAATAATTTCTTGACACAAGTTACACACATTTGTATTTTCAGTATTTTAAAACTTGGTTTAAAAGCAACATTTAGTAATTATAGTACCTAAATATCTTGCTGGTTATATATATAAATAAATGCAGTCTTCGATGTATGTAATGTTGATATTGTAAGATGGTTCCTTTAAAAGGGACATGGACATTAAACATTAAATTTGTGTTACCCATTTATTTATTTATAATACTTTAGTGTTTGATGAGACCAATCACTGTTCCATGTGCGCACAGAAAGAGCCAATTGGAAGTAGGCAACGTGTGACAAAGTGGGTAAGTTTTTTGGTTCACTTGTAAAAGGAGAATTGGAAAGTAAAAAGGAGTAGCAAATTAAAACGTGGATCTGTGTATGTAGCAGTTCAGTGATATTTCTAACTTATTTTAGATCCAGTGTGACCGCTGCAAGAGATGATACCACGAGAAGTGCCTGGGCATGACTCAGAAGAAGCTGAAATGGGCCAGAGTCAATAATTGGAACTGCATTTTGTGCTGTTAAATCAGTCGAGTTAACAGAATTGCTAAATTTATGTTATTTATCTTTTTATTTATATTATGCTATTGTCAATTTTTGTTTGTAAAATAAAATTGCTAATTACATTCTGTTCATTTAAAAAAGTGTTCACATATTCACTATAAAAAAGTTGTAAATATTTTGTAAATAACAATTAAATAAAAAATGTAAATGTGAAATTCAATAACAGAATATCTTGTACTTTTGTTAGTGACACTGTGAGATGGTGTCCTCTCCATCTGAGGTGAAATTTGTCTGTAGACAAAACAGCAAATGTTTGAGTTTTGGGGGGCTCTTATTTTGTAAAACAACATCAGAATGTCTTGAAACATTGTAGTTGACACCCTGAGAAGGTGTACTCTCCATCTGAGGTGGAATTGGTCTGTGGAAGCTAGGACTTTTATTTTTATGATTTTCTGAATGTATGGACACACCAGGTAATATATGAGATTTGGGGGGCTCTTATTTTGGAAAACCACATCAGACTGTCCTGAAACATTGTAGTTGACACCTTGAGAAGGTGTACTCTCCATTTGAGGTGGAATTGGTCTGTGGAAGCTAGGACTTTTATTTTTATGATTTTTTGAATGTATGGACAAAACAGCATATATATGAGGTTTGGGGGGCTCTTATTTTGTAAAACAACATCAGAATGTCCTGAAACATTGTAGTTGGCACCTTGAAAAGGTGTACTCTCCAGCTGAGGTGGAATTGGTCTGTGGAAGCTAGGACTTTTATTTTTATGATTTTCTGAATGGATGGACACACCAGGTAATATATGAGATTTGGGGGGGCTCTTATTTTGTAAAACAACACCAGAATGTCCTGAAACATTGTAGTTGACACCTTGAGAAGGTGTACTCTCCAGCTGAGGTGGAATTGGTCTGTGGAAGCTAGGACTTTTATTTTTATGATTTTTTGAATGTATGGACAAAACAGCATATATATGAGGTTTGGGGGGCTCTTATTTTGTAAAACAACATCAGAATGTCCTGAAACATTGTAGTTGACACCTTGAGAAGGTGTACTCTCCAGCTGAGGTGGAATTGGTCTGTGGAAGCTAGGACGTTTATTTTTATGATTTTTTTGAATGTATGGACACACCAGGTAATATATGAGGTTTGGGGGGCTCTTATTTTGTAAAACAAAATCTGAATGTCCTGAATCATTGTAGCTGACACCTTGAGAAGGTGTACTCTCCAGATGAAGTGGAATTGGTCTGTGGAAGCTAGGACTTTTATTTTTATGATTTCCTGAATGTATGGACACAGCAGTTAATATATGAGTTTTGGGGGGCTCTTATTTTGTAAAACAACATCAGAATGTCCTGAAACATTGTAGCTGACACCTTGAGAAGGTGTACTCTCCAGCTGAGGTGGAATTGGTCTGTGGAAGCTAGGACTTTTATTTTTATGATTTTTTGAATGTATGGTCAAAACAGCATATATATGAGGTTTGGGGGGCTCTTATTTTGTAAAACAACATCAGAATGTCCTGAAACATTGTAGCTGACACCTTGAGAAGGTGTACTCTCCAGCTGAGGTGGAATTGGTCTGTGGAAGCTAGGACTTTTATTTTTATGATTTTTTGAATGTATGGTCAAAACAGCATATATATGAGGTTTGGGGGGCTCTTATTTTGTAAAACAACATCAGAATGTCCTGAAACATTGTAGCTGACACCTTGAGAAGGTGTACTCTCCAGCTGAGGTGGAATTGGTCTGTGGAAGCTAGGACTTTTATTTTTATGATTTTTTGAATGTATGGACACACCAGGTAATATATGAGATTTGGGGTGGCTCTTATTTTGTAAAACGACATCAGAATGTCCTGAAACATTGTAGTTGGCACCTTGAGAAGGTGTACTCTCCAGCTGAAGTGGAATTGGTCTGTGGAAGCTAGGACTTTTATTTTTATGATTTCCTGAATGTATGGACACAGCAGTTAATATATGAGTTTTGGGGGGCTCTTATTTTGTAAAACAACATCAGAATGTCCTGAAACATTGTAGCTGACACCTTGAGAAGGTGTACTCTCCAGCTGAGGTGGAATTGGTCTGTGGAAGCTAGGATTTTTATTTTTATGATTTTTTGAATGTATGGACACACCAGGTAATATATGAGATTTGGGGTGGCTCTTATTTTGTAAAACAACATCAGAATGTCCCGAAAACATTGTAGTTGACACCTTGAGAAGGTGTACTCTCCAGCTGAAGTGGAATTGGTCTGTGGAAGCTAGGACTTTTATTTTTATGATTTCCTGAATGTATGGACACAGCAGTTAATATATGAGTTTTGGGGGGGCTCTTATTTTGTAAAACAACATCAGAATGTCCTGAAACATTGTAGCTGACACCTTGAGAAGATGTACTCTCCAGCTGAGGTGGAACTGGTCTGTGGAAGCTAGGACTTTTATTTTTATGATTTTTTGAATGTATGGACACACCAGGTAATATATGAGATTTGGGGGGGCTCTTATTTTGGAAAACAACATCAGAATATCCTGAAACATTGCAGTTGACACCTTGAGAAGGTGTACTCTCCAGCTGAGGTGTAATTGGTCTGTGGAAGCTAGGACTTTTATTTTTATGATTTTTTGAATGTATGGACACACCAGGTAATATATGAGATTTGGGGGGCTCTTATTTTGGAAAACAACATCAGAATGTCCCGAAACATTGTAGCTGACACCTTGAGAAGATGTACTCTCCAGCTGAGGTGGAATTGGTCTGTGGATAAAAAAAAAATAATAATAATTTATAGACAAACCAGCATATTTATGATTTTATGAGGACTCGATATATATATATATATATATATATATATATATATATATATATATATATATATATAATTACGGTATAGATAGATAGATAGATAGATAGATAATTATAGAGATATATAGATAGATAATAATATATATATATATATATATATATATATATATATATATATATATATATATATATATATTAGAGGTGGGCATAGATTAATTTTTTTAATCTAGATTAATCTAGATTAATTTTGAAATTAATCTAGATTAATCTAGATTAAAATGGCTCATTTGAATTCTGCCGTAGGCATTCAGAATATGTGTGCTACCCAAATAATGACTATAAAAGTAAGTCTTTGAGAACGGGTTTCTCAAGCCAGGTGGCGCATTAGACCAGGGGCTCATCTCCTGTTTCCAAAATGCATCACAAACTGCTTGAGAAAGCTGTTCTACTCATAGACTGTAAAAGGTTACTACTGTACTGTTACCGTCTGTAGGCAACATTAGGTAGGCCTATGTTATTATCAACTACTATAGGCTATCAATTAGGGATGGGCGATATGGCCTAAAATCTATACTGTGATATACATTGCAGCCTCTTGCGATAACGATATACAGTATATTATAATAAAACCATTTCAGAACAGATTACACAGACCCATGCTAAACAACTGCTAAATGTATTTTTTTTTAAAGGGTGTATGTAGTTTTGAGAACATATATTGTGCAAAACTGTAAGTATACAACATAATTTTGCAGATAAATAAAATGTAAGTACACTAGCTGCAGAGACTTAAGTAGGTCTAATGTTTATTATGGCTTGGAGCTTATGAAACCCCAAATTTAAAATTAGAATATTGTCTAACTGATGTCTTTTCAGTTAAAAAGAAACACAACAACGATTCTTAAAATCGAGATTATGTGCTACACCACTAAGATATATTGGAATGGGAATAATACGCGCGCGCTGGTATTCAGTGATATCATGTTTCGTTTTGAATTTGAGGTGGTAGACCGACGGATTAGTCGTGTGTTAACTTACCGAACTGTTACCCCACACACTCTGTATATAGTTTGCTGCTGCTCGTCTGACGGCTTAAACCCGAACCAAGTCCAAATAATGGATGTTGCACCGATCTTTTTCACCAGCTTTCACTTTCAGCCGTGTTTACTTAAGATGACGACGAATATGCGTTGCAGCCGGGTTTACCTCGCGGCCGCGGGTAGATTGCGTCATCATAGCTTGTGTAGTATAGAGCCATCTCCCAACCCAACTTGGAGAATAGATTAACGGCGATATTTTTTTTATCGCGCGATAAGAGTCTCGCGTTAACGCAGCACGTTAACGCCGATAACGGCCCACCACTAATATATATATATATATATATATATATATATATATATATATATATATATATATATATATATAATTACAGTATAAAGATAGATAGATAGATAGATAGACAGATAAATAATTATAGCGATAGATAGATAGATAGATAGATAGATAGATAGATAGATAGATAGATAGATAGATAGATAGATTATAGAAATAGATCGATAAATAGATAAATAATTATAGTGATATACAGATAGATAATTTTAAAGATAGACAGATAGATAGATAGATATATAGATAGATAGATAGATAGATAGATAGATAGATAGATAGATAGATAGATAGATAGATAGATAAATAATTATAGTGATATACAGATAGATAGATAGATAAATAGATAGATAGATAGATAGATAGATAGATAATAATACAGATAGATAGACGGACGGACGGACGGACGGACGGACAGACAGACAGACTAGCTGAATGTGAAATAGCCTTCGCCGGAAGATCAGTGTTTTCAGTTCAGATGACAGGTTGACGGTCTTATAGGGGCGGCTAGTTTGACCGCTCATTTCGAGGTGGAGGCTACTGCTTGTGTTTTCCTGCCTGTCTCCTGTTTCCTTTGTGATCTTCGCGTTCAGCACTCCTGGTTCGTCACCGTCGCCGTCTTCCGGATCTCCGTTCCTGAACCTTCATCATCATCATCATCATCATCACAACTTTCTCCGGAGAGATCAGGTTGTCCTCAGCGTCCCTGTGCTGCCAAGGGCTAAATACCGGACATTGCACACCATCACGCTCCCAGCATCTGACCAGCTCTCAATAAAGAGATATTTTTATTTGCAATTGAATCTTCTGGTTTTGAACTCTCATAATCAGGGTATATTTAATACAACATGTATGTACTTAACACATCATAAATGAATTAAAGAGAAATTACTTACTTTTGGCCATTGTGTTTGCTGGAGAGATGGTCAGCAAGAAGTAAAATCACCAAAGTTTTGAACAGGGACGTCGTTAGGCCTATTTTAGGGGGGCTGAAGCTACCCCAAAATGTTCCTAAGCCCCCCTAAATGATAATAAGAACAACAATAACAATTTGATTTATCAATAACCGTATCCTCATTCATATTTAGACGGAACAAATTATATATATCCAGCTACAAAAAATAGCCGAAAAGTCGGAAGTTGGACAGAAGTACAAAGAGTCGTAAGAGCCATCAGGAAAGCCATTTAATGAACATAATATAGGCATATACAGGTATATAGTTGGCAAGGAAAAAAGAGCTATAGCCTAGAGAGTATTTTGCTAAGTATGTGTTCTATATTACATATTTATTATATTTTTACTTAGGCTATATCATTAAATAAAGTTGTTATTATAATAAAAAACAGCATTAAATTTAATTTGAGTTATTTTTAACCTTAAATAATACTACCAGCTGATAGGGCTGCCTGTATGTTTACAGCATTAGGTGAGTTGTTTTTTTCTTGAGAAAAATTAGCTTGAGTACCTAAGCTTGAGTATTTATCCAAATGAGTCCATATTATATCAAATCACAATAATTGAATTGAATTCAATTGACACATTCATACGAGTTGCATAAAGAAAAAAAACATGGCGGCAGGAGGTAGCAGCTTGGCAGGTGCTGATGCTCTTCCTTTTCTAAAGACATCTGGAAAACCGCCCGATTTAACATCTGCCCTTAAAACCTGGATATCTTGGCCATCAAAGCCAATCAAAGCCAAGGCGTTAAATGTGCTTATTGTATCGCTCTACTTGACGACGATCATCACTATGCAAATGTGTGGGAGTTGGACTGCTGCCAGTGAACGATCAATCTCACAAGTAAGTGGCACACCTAGGTCTGCTACACCCCTCGACTCGTGGAGCCAGTATGTCATCTTCTCCAAAGTTCTTGATGATGGACGTGCGAATGCTCCAAATGAGCAATACAAGCCGAGAGCACGGAGAATGGCTCAAACAACAGTCTACTGGGGCCGTACAACTCTTCTCTGCATTATCCTACTTTTATGCGGGGATATTCAAGTGAACCCAGGGCCGATGGATCTACAACAACAACCACTGCAGGTGGCGGAGACCGCTCTGATCTACACCCCGCATGCTTTCAAAACAGCGCACATGCTATCGGGTACCATTGCTAACAGTGCGCATCCACGCGCATCTATGTTTACCAACACATTGCAACAAGGTAACCTCCAGGCACTACACGCGCTTAAGCCAGCAAATGAAAGTGGTAAATTAAATGCTATGCAGACTATAGTTGTTTCAAAACAAAGCCAGCTGAAACTATTTCAGACAGTAAACCATGCGTCGGTTCTATGGAACCCATTGACAAAGCCGAAAGGAATATTCGGAGGACATATTAACATACGTAGCGTAATGTCTAAAACGGAACAGTTGGAACATCTACTGTTGGGATCAAATCTACATTACCTGTGTCTTTCTGAGACTTGGATTACAGCTACAACTCCTGTATCGGCATTTATGATTCCTGGATACAAAGTATACAGACGGGACAGAGGAAAGGGAAAAGGGGGTGGGGTCTTGATCTACGTAAAAGACAGTATTGACAGTCACCAAATAGACATTCCAGATCAAACTATAGAGTGTGTTGGTGTTACAATTAGACTATCGCCCCAAATGTCATTTATTGTACTTTGTGTATATAGACCACCAAATGCAACAAGCGATTTCTATACTGGTTTAACAAAAATTCTAAAAACATATGACCGAAAGGAAATATTGCTCATGGGCGACCTCAACATAAATTGGCTTGATAAAGGCAAGAGGAAACACCTAAAAGATATTGCAAACTCAATACAAATGATACAATTGATTAAAAAGCCTACTAGAATAACAAAAACGTCTCAAACTTTGATAGATTTAATATTCACAAATAAACCAGACAGGGTAAATAAAACATACAACCTAATAACGGGACTGTCTGATCATAATTTTGTTCTAATAGCCAGGAAATTAAATAAATCAAGATACAGAAATAAAGAACAATCAAACAAACAATGCAAAATTCCTCATATTCCTAAAAGAAATCAAGAGCTCCTTAAAAATGATTTAAATGATATTGACTGGGCCTCCAAAACTGATAGAGAAAGCTGTGTACATACAGTACATGCAATAATATTATAACTGCTATAAAGAATAAAATTGATAAATATACACAGCTCAAACATAGAAAATCAAATAAAAAGAGGCTCCCGTGGTTTAATGAATCCCTTTGGGACACAATGAAACAGAGGGATAAAGCTCTCAAGGTTTCTCTTAAAACTAAATTAACCACTGATTATTACATTTACAAATCTCTGAGAAATAAAGTTACCATGCTGCTTCGAAAAGCAAAAGCAATTTTTTTTCTAAACTTAATCAAAGAGGCAAAAGGTAATTGTAAAAATTTGTGGAGGAGCATGGATAAACTATTGGGAAGGGGAAAAATATATCAGGAGCATTTACAGCTCAAAATCAATGGAATAGTTCAAAATGAGGGCTCTATTCTGGCTAAACACTGTAATGATTATTTCTTGGATTCTATGTTAGACCTGGCGGAGACTTTTCCTGAAGTGAACTGCGGCCAAGATGATCATGGGGATGGCAATGCATCTTATTGTAGGTTGCAGAATATAGATGAAGACAAAATTTCCAAAATAATAGCAAATTTGAAAAATAGTAAAACAAAGGATATATTTGGACTTGATACATCCCTTCTAAAAGAACTCAAAATTACTCTAACTCCTGTACTAACAATAGCTGTGAATCAATCTATAAATGAAAACAATTTTCCTTTGGTGTTAAAAAAAGCAGTAGTTAAGCCGATTTTCAAGTCAGGAGACAAGCTCTGTGTGTCAAATTATCGACCTATTAGTATCCTACCAGCCATCTCCAAGGTCTTTGAGAAGGTGGTGGCAGAGCAGCTAGTGGAGCATCTTGACCACACTGATGCATTACATCCCTGCCAGTTTGGGTTCAGGAAAAGATATTCCACAGAGTCTGCTTGCTGCTACTTACTAGAAGACATCAAATCCAGTCTTGATGGTGGAGGTGTGGTAGGGGCGGTCTTTCTGGACTTGAGAAAGGCCTTCGATACCGTTAATCACCAGCTTCTCATCAGCAAACTATCTGATTTTTCTCTTGACACAAATACAATAGCATGGATTCAATCTTACCTTAATGACAGACAACAATGTGTTGCGGTAGATAATATAAAATCATCCTTAAGATCTTGCAGCATGGGAGTGCCACAAGGTTCCATTCTGGGCCCCCTGCTGTTTACACTATACATAAATGACCTGCCAACTGTGTGTAAGAGTAAAATTACTATGTATGCTGATGATACGGTGCTATATGCACATGGTAAAACTGCGGAAGAAGTCGCTCAAAAACTGACCAAAGAGATGAAGAAAGTTTCTTTGTGGCTGAAAAAATCATGCCTCACCTAAAATCTAGATAAGACTGTATCGATGTTTTTTACAAATCGTTATAAAATACAAAATTGTCCTAAAATTTTAATTGATGGACAAATCATTTCAAATCCAGATCAGGTAAAATATTTAGGTGTTATACTGGAACCAAATTTAGGCTTTAAAAGGCACATAAAAAAATTATCAAATACAATCAAATTTAATATGGCACAGTTCAGATACATTCGAAATTCCCTTACAATCGAGGCCTCAGGAGCCTATCTAAATGCAATGATTGTTCCACATTTTCTTTACTGTATGACAAGTTGGTCACAGGCTTGTAAATTTGTCCTCAGGCCTCTTGAGTCATTATATAAAAGTTCTCTAAAGATTCACGATAAGAAAGGCAGACGATTCCATCACTGTCATATCCTTGTAAAACACAAATTTCTCAGCTTTGAAAATCTGATGATCCACACAAATCTGTGTTTGATGTATAAGATCCTACATGATACTGCTGCTCCTCCACTAAAAGAGTTTATATCTTTGGGCTCTGAAACAACAGCTCGAGCCACTAGATCTACAGTGCGAGGCGAATGTAGGATCCTTAAACGCAGGACAGCATTTGGAAACTCTGCCTTTTCTTGTGTGGCCGCTCGTCAGTGGAATATGTTGCCTACAGAGCTGATAAGAAGCACAAACTTTTATACTTTTTCACGCCTGGCAAAGAAATGGCTCTTGTCAAATCAAATTTGCACCCATATGTGACCGGAGGTATGTATGTATGTGTTTGTGTGTGTGTATAAGTATGTGTTCTATACGAGTAGACTTGAGTAAATGAAAGGTGTGAAGATCTGATTGTTGTGCATATGAAGACTTTTATTATTTATTTGGTCAATGTAAATTTCATTATTCATGTATATGATGTATTATGTATTTTATTATAACATCAGCCTGCCCAGGGACTACGGGTGGAAATTAGCTCTTGAGCTAAAACCTGGTACTATGCATCTCTCCCCTTGAGGTTAATGTTTATTGTACGCTGTCCCTGTTTTTCTAAATAAATAAATAAATAAATAAATAAATAAATAAATAAATTGAAATAATAAAGAAGCATAGCTTACCAGAAATTGTACCATGCACCATAAAATGTACATATCATTTTACACTTATGCTATACTAAAGCCTGAAATGGGCACTTTTTGTGACAGCAACCCTATCATTTTTTATCAAAGATGTGGCTTAACTTCAGAATTTGAACTAAAATCTGTATTCTTATGATTGCTCTAAACATTTCTGACTAAGTTCAACAAACATTAAATTACTTATTCATAAACTTAAAAAAATTTTTTTTTATAAAAATGTAGGTGTGACGGGGTTGAGACTATGGTAACAGGGTTGAAGAGACAAAAACAGCTAAACATATACATAGTTGTTTTTTACTCAAATCCACTGTAAGATTTTCTATAAATGCAAGTTACAAATACCCTTGAGGCTAAGCCCCCCCGTCTTCCAGTCCTAGTGATATCCCTGGTTTTGAAAGTATCCACCAAGATGCCATGATATTTAAAGAGATTGCACGCCTGAGAGGCGATGGAATATTTAGCCTAAGGTGTTTGTTGACAATAAGAAAAATATAGAAATAATGGCATGTATAACATTTAAGATTAAAATAGGAAAAAAAGTGTATTTTAAATGGCCCGTATCGTTTGTTAAATACGCTTCAAGATTCACATATTATCAGTATCATATGAACCCGCGTGTCAGAGTCTGTCCAGTAGATGTCGCCAGTACTCTATGAGGGAAATATCATTGTCACACCTGCAGGACACACACACACACACACACACACACACAATAGTTAAATCAGTTCACATCATTTACGACTTAATTAACCCTTACAGCATTTTAACGACGTTATTCACAGAGACCGAAAACAATTGGATGATTCACAGAGATCTCAGAGATGTATTGTGTATTCTAAACCGTGGATATTCCTCCGGAGTAATTCATTAACGCAATAGTTGGCTATTTTTATTGACGTATGTCATGACTGACCGTTGTGTGAAAGGCCTTGTATCCGAAGGCAACGCGTTATATACAAAGACATATTCATGGATAGATACATTCATAAGACTTTAAATAATGAATTGAAATTTAATTTAAAAATATATTTTAAAGATATAATTTAAACTTTTAAGATTATTCTTTGAAATTAAATTCAACACAACAATCACAATGTCACATCCTGATCACTGAACGCACACACACACACACACACACACACACACACACACACACACACACACACACACACACACACACACTCCCCCTTCTGGCTCAGAGACTGACAAACGATGCTGTGAGAGACCTTCAGGAAAAACACACTTTTATATTTAACTTATTGCAATCCCCACTCACACTGTGTATGGACATCTATATGACAGGAATTTTAATTTAATTTAAACTTTTTAAGATTATGCTTTGAAATAAATTTAGCACAACATTCACAATGTCTCATCCTGATCACTGAACACACACTCTGGCTCAGAGACTGTCAAACGCTGGTGTGAGAGGGAAACACTGAGATTTTATATTTAACTTATTGCATTTTTGTGAACCCATTCATACGTTGTATGTTAGGATCTTCTTCAACTCTCCATAAAATGTAAGATGATTTTTTATTTATTTATCTAAACTAAAATAATTGGTTCAATAGATTTTTTTTGTAAGATATTTATTTTATATTATATTATATAATTTATTTTATAATCATTTCATTTATATTCTTTCAAAGAACAGAATGTATTTTCAACTTTTGTTAGTGTGAGATATACAACATTATTAGAGAATCTCTTTTTCTCACTTCCACAGTGTCCATGCAACCCCAGTGCGCTCAGGAATGCGGAGGGAGAGAGGGAGATCCATGCTGATTTTCACATTTTCATAAATTGAAGCCCTATACTCACAAGCATGGGCGTCAGTTTGGTTTGAAATGTGCTGGGGACAGAGACGCATTCGGAAGTGCATTTTCAGAAGTGCTGGGTACAATGACGCATTCATTTTTTTCTCTCTTTCGCGCAGGTTATGTTTTAAAAGACGATGTCCTGTTGTAGCTCAGGCACGGCCCCACTTTTCAACAGGCCCATCCAAAACGTTCAAAAAAAAAAAAAAAAATTACTATATTCTAATTTTGTCAATAATTATTAAAAAAAAATCGCCAATAAGCTCATAATTTGTGCTAAAATAGTGTTTAGTTTTAAAAACCATTTTAAAAAGCTGGTTATATTTTGATGTTTCTGCGCAAGTTCAGCAGACAGTGAGGTTCGGGTTTGTTCCGATCAGAGCTCGTGAGTGGAGAGCGCATTTCTGAATATTCCGCTCCGCTCGTTCATTCCGCAGGGTCGCTCGCTCAACCCAGATGTCCTGTTGCCTGGTTCGAAAATATGTGGAATAAGGGCTGCTTCCGACTAAAAGGTTGTTTTTTTTTTTGTTTGTTTTTTCTAGTCGACTAGTAGGCTAGTTGTTCATTTAAGTCATTCGTGGACAAATCTCCCCTTTATATTAATTGAATTACTTATATAGCCAACAGGATAATGAGCGTTTACGTAATATAGCCGCACTCAAGCGCACAATCATTACTTTTACCGGTTCTTTGTGGCAATCTTTATGCGTGCGGTCGCTTTCAGAGCGCTCGTGTCCGAGAACTGACACGTTGTTTTTTTCCCTCATAAATGCGAACACGAAAAATAAAATAAAATTAATATTTAAATTTTTTTGTTGGGTCTGACAATGATTACCAAATTTCTCTCATATTGCTCCTCATAACCACTGAAAACGGTCAAAAAAATTTAACCAAAAGTCAAATTAATATGGACGGAAGTTAAAAGTGGTGGGTACAAAATGGCTGTTTCTCAATTCCAAGAACGCAAAGAACAGACTTGCGTTCTCTTTGAGACTGGTCTTGCCAGGCGACCTTGAAAGAACGAACTCGGAAGGACGCGAGAACACAGAACGCATCTTTATGAGAATTGAGATGTGCTGCAATGCTGCTTAACTGACCATCTCGGCAAATACAACACAACATCACAAACATATGTCACAACCTTTTAAACATTTCTTTCATATTATTATAGACATTGTTTTCATAGTTTACATCTTTTTTATTTTACCATGTGTATTTATGAGTAGCCTATGTGTTACCTATGTTTTGTCAATGTTAAGATTCTTTTTAATATGCCAATAAAAATACTGCCGCTTTCTTAAGGTCTTTATCACTTTATTAAAATGAAGCAAAAGAGACCGACAAATGTAAACTTTCACGAGCTGTCACGTATTTCGAGCTTGCAGCGGGAATCTCTTAAGTGAGAACGAGAAGTTTAAAGCTAACAGCCTTCCGTACGTCGACTGCCCGCAACGTCTTCTGGGATTTTTAGCGGTTCTCTCAAGTCTGCATTTGATGCATCCTCGATATCAAGGACACATCCGGGCACTTCATGCGTCCTCTGTACTTGCGTTCTTGAGTATTGGAATTGAACTTCGACGGTTGATGATGACGTAGTACGAGAACACAAGGACACATGATCACTGAAGAACGCATATTGAGAAACAGCCAATGACTCATGACGAAATCTGGTGGGTACGCGTCCCCCCCCGTCCCCCCCGTAATCGACGCCTATGCTCACAAGGTCATATAAATAATCCCATTAACCAATTAGTCAATGGTCATAGGTCATTTCCACCCCCGGAGGATACAAGGTCAAAGGTGACAAAGTCATCGAGAGAGTAAGGTCACCACTAGGGCAAGGTCAAGAGGGCAAACCAGGTCAAAAGGTCAACCCATCAATCCAATCTTGTCTCAACCCTCTGCTGTACGCCTTCATTGGAGTGAATTTCAGAAACCACTTCTGTAAGATCCTATGGGACATCTGGTGCTTGAGGAAGAACTACATGCCAGCGAGACGGTCCTCACGCGTCACCACTGAAATGTACCTTTCCACACGGCGCTCTATGGACGGCTCGACCAATGACAGCGGCACTTCGTTTACCATGTGATTGGGTGCTGATTAAGGGCGACGGACCCAGCATTGTAACTGACTGTCTTACAATCAAGGAGGGACATTAGAAAGAGAAGCAGCAAAAAAGAAGGTTAAAGTGGAAATTATAAAGGCTAAACAAAGGTATAAAAGCAAGGTAGAGAGTAAACTGGCTGAGAAGAATATTGCTTCAGCTTGGTTGGGTATGAAAACTATAGTAGGTATACAGCAAAGTGTGAATAGAGCTAATATCGTCATGGATGGTTTCAGTTCAAATAGTGAGCTTGCCAATGCTCTTAATAATTTTTATCTGAGATTTGATCAGTTTGATTTTAAGGATGAAGCCGATGAATTGAGATGTAAATTTAAAGATAATCATCATCTCATCCTGGATGAGAGAGCAGTTGAGAAATAATTTCTTTCACAGAAGTTAAATAAGAGTCCTGGTCCAGACAATATTTGTGGCAAGCTACTGAAATACTGTGCAGGACGATTAAGTTCCATCTTCAGTGATATTTTTAATATATCTTTATATTTACAGTACAACATGTACCTAACCTGTGGAAGCAGGCTGTTATTATCCCGGTCCCTAAAAAGAATAGTCCCAAGGCTTTAAATGATCTCAGGCCAGTTGCTCTCACTTCTCTTGTAATGAAATCTTTTGAAAAGCTTGTGAAGACTGAGATTGTGAGGCAAACTGAGCAAGCTCTAGACCCTCTGCAGTTTGCTTATAGAGCACATAGAGGAGTTGAGGATGCTATCATTACTTTACTTAATCTTTTGTCTAAGCACTTAGAAGGGAGAAATACGCATGCTAGACTGTTGTTTATTGATTTTTCCTCAGCTTTTAATACTATCCAACCTCACATTTTGGCTAGGAGACTAGTTGAGCATTTTGATCTGAGCAAAAGTGAAGAGGGTGAAAGTAAATGACATTTTGTCGAATCTGCTATTTATATCTACCGGCTCACCCCAGGGCTGTGTTCTCTCGCCCTTATTTTATATTTTTTACACTAACATGTGCCAAAGCAGCTATGCTAATAAGTCAATATTGAAATTTGCTGATGACACAGTTATTGTGAGTCTGCTAAGTGACGGTGAGTCTGGTCATGGTCCTATCATTGACGAGTTTGTCACCTGGTGTGACAAATCCTATTTGGAGTTAAACTTAGCTAAAACAAAAGAGATGATTATAGACTTTAGAAACTGTGCTTCATGTTATGACACCACGATCATTAAAGACCAGGCGGTGGATTGTGTAGAAAGCTACAAATACCTTGGGACAGTCATAGACTCTAAATTGACTTTTGAAAAGAATTGTGAGTCTGTATGTAAAAAGGGACATCAGAGTCTGTTTTGCCTCAGAAAGCTGTCCAGATTTCATATTGACAAATCTATGATGACCCTTTTCTATCAGGCCTTTATTGAATCAGTTTTGTCGTTCTCCCTTGTATCTTGGTTTGGTAATTTGTCTTTGAAGAACAAAAATTCTTTGATCCAAATTGTTAGGTGGGCTAGTAAGATTTTAGGTGAACCTCAACCCAACCTTGTAAGTCTTTATTCCAATAAGCTACAGCATAAGGCGAGTTTTATTATCGGAGACTGTTCTCATCCTTTACATGCTGAGTTTCAGCTCCTCCGCTCTGGATGTCGGTTTGTGGCCCCTATAGGTGGAGAACCAAACGATATAGGAATACTTTTGTACCTGCAGCCATAGAATTAATAAATAAAGATAGTAGGAGATGACACTCTTTGCTGAGCACGGCACTTTATGTATTAGTGGATGTGTAGAGGCACATTCTTTATGATCTTTCTTAGGAGTTTTTTTACGCTTTGTGCAATGTTTTTTAATGTTTCATTTTAATGTTCTATGTTTATTGTTTGTTTTGATGTTTTTTGGATTGTCTTATGTATGGATTGCTGAATCTCCTGTCTGCAAAACAAATTTACCCTTGGGTACTAATAAAGACACCTTGACCTTGACCTTAACCTTGACCTTGACCTTGACAGACTGATTAACATCAGTCAAAAATGATCATCTTCATGTTGTTCCAAACCTGTATGACTTTGACTTTTGTGTTTTGACTGGAACAACATGATGGTGAGTAAATGATGATAGCATATTTTAAGGAATGGATTTTTCCTTTGATATTTTTGATTTTGAGAAATTCAACCAATTACAAATAAAAAAGGGAAAAGTGACAAACCATTTCCAGATGAGATCAATGTGGTCGTTTCATCCACGCCGTCCTTGCGTCCGATCATCCCCATGGCGGCCCTCATCAGTGTTCCTCCATGGCTTCTCCCTCCATCAACGCCGCTGTGAAGCTGAAGAACCATCATCCCCTGCTCAAGCTCATCTCTTGGCTCACTCCACCTTCATCACCACCCTGGACTTTGTTGTTCGTCCTCCTCCAGAGCCCCTGCTGCCTGTCTGTGCTTCATCCTCTTCATCTCCTCTTCTTTTCTTTTTCTTTATTGGAGAAATATATAGAGTACAGATAAACCTAACAGAAATCGAATCTGAAGATCCTCCGTATTCTCCTTATGCAAACAAAAAACAAACACAAGTAATAATTCCTTCTGCAGTTATTAACTATATGTACACATACATACAGAAATAAACTTAACATTCCTGTACATGCACATGCCACCAGTATACTGTAGGCTACATGCAAACATATGCACATCTTACAACATACAGAAAACTCCTAAAACAAAACCACTCTCCGTCTGCCTGATACACAACACACAGGGAGGAATTTAGGTCTCGTTTGTTTGGACTCTTTGTGTTTCGTCATCGTCTGCCTTATGCCTAGTTCACACTACACAACTTTAAACGTCGGCAGATCGCTGTGCTGTTTAGACTACATGACTTGCTCTGGAGTCTTGAAGTCGTTGTGGTGTTCACACTACGTGACACTACGTAAATGTTCTGCAACAGGGGGTTACACACTACACGAGCTGACAACAACTCTGTCACCCAACGACTCTATCCGGTCCCCAAACCACATTTTGTCACGAAAACATACGCAGGAAGTGGAATGGGAAATGGTGGATTGTCTATTTGAAAATTGACGCCGGGACAAAATTGGTGGTGAATAAATTATATATATATGAAAAAAAAATTTAATAATAAATATATATATATATATATATATATATATATATATATATATATATATATATTTGTTTGCGCAATGATCTGTTTAGAACCCCGAAAAAAAAAAAAGAATATGGGTGAAAGGATGGATAAGCACACGCGGGCAGGATTGTCTGTCAGAGAGAGTTGGATGTGAGTAAAACATTATAATGAAAAAGCAGCTGCCTGTTGTGGTTTGGCAACGATGGTTACAAATACAAAATTTACAAAATTTACTAATCGGGCTTAAAATCATGTAGTGTGAACTATAGGCATTAGTCATTCATTCATCTGTTGTCCCGGACACTAATTATGTTCACTCATCCATCACCATCATTATCACCTTCAAGAAGACACTCTACCAACATGTACAACATAAGTTAACTGACTGGAAGAGCTAGTGCACATCTGTGTTTGTTCTGCACAGTACACACACACACACACACACACACACACACACACACACACACACACACACACACACACACACACACACACACACCAGCATCTGCAGTCTCACATATGAGGACAATCCACATGATCTTCATCTCCAGAGCTGCTCAAACTTCACAAGCTTTTCCCCGTTTCATCTGAGAAAAACTACTGTCAAATACACACTGAAACTGATTGATTACATTTTAAAAGAAAGTTTTAATTCATTTCAAAAGACACCATATTTGATGATACATTTGTATTAAAGCTGCAGTTGGTAACTTTTGTAAAAATGTATTTTTTACATATTTGTTAAAACTGTCATTATTTCCTTACAGTAGAATGAGAGACAGATAATCTGTGAAAAAATCAAGCTCCTCAGGCTCCTCCCAGTGGTCCTATTGCCATTTGCAGAAATACACCGCTCCCGGTAAGAAACAACCAATCAGAGCCAGGAGGAGTGTCTTAGCAGTGTCAATCAAGCTTGTGTACGCGCTGATCACCCCCCCTCTCTCGCACAGCGCCTACAGTCGTTCAAAATCAAGACTGCCGGTGTGCCGCAGCTGTGCTAATGGCGGACAAACAACTAAAACTGCCAATTTCTCGAGTGGCACCAGCTCATACAACAAAGACAGGTAAACGGAAAAAGACCGATGACGATAAACAAGCGCGTCGGAGCCCATTTACTCAGTGTCAAAACTCTAGCCGCATAACATACAGATAAAATGTCACGCACTGTGCAAAGCAACAATTGAAACCTGCTAATTCACTGGCTTGTCATGTTGCTGAAATAATGTACTAGCAAACCTTATTTAGCATTACACATTGCTAGAATAATTACTTACATACTGTAACGTTACCATTATATTATCTTGCTAGCTATTTAAAACTTATAGAAAGAGTGCAACGTTATGAAGTTACATTACATGTATCGCAAAATACGTAATGATTTTAGGACCAAGTTTGTAGTCAAAGTATGGGCAGGCCATGATAGTCAATGTAAAGCATATTGTTGATGTTTCGTCCCTACCAGTGAATGTGCGATAACTGTTTATCCGCCGTCATCAGTGGCCCTGTTTACTAGCCTGCGCGTTCACGGCAGGCTCCGTTGTTGTGGGGGAGGAGCTGTGGAGGGAGGGCTGTAGCGCAGCAGAGAGCAAGGGGGAGTGACCTGTAAGCTGTGACTGTTCAAATTTTCAGGCTAAGTCAACGTTTTCTAAAAGTTCCCTACTGCAGCTTTAAATCATAAAACATAGAATCCAGAAAAAATATAATAAAAAACTTTAGGGGGGAAAAAAAAACAGTTGGGCCCTAAATTAAAAGGTAGCTTACTCTGTGGAGTTTAATTGTGAACAAACAAATTATGATGATATTTTTGGCCATATCGCCCAGCTCTATTTCTGAATCATGAATCATTTGTGTCCTAATATAAAACAAAATGATTGAATATATAATAAATACTAACCTCAGGATGTCAGTCATTTACAATATCCAGCATCTTAGATAATAGTCCAGAAACAGGGAATATAACAGATGCACTGTTGAAATGTCTATTTAAGAGGTTTTAAACAGGATTTAGAGATATATGTGGTATAATATCCCGCTCCAGTGCAGTAGGTGTCGGTGTGCAACTGTTCAGCTCCAAACCCTCCTGTAAAACACACGAAGAAGAGGAAAACGAAAGGAACAACACCTGTTGACACCTAAACCTGTTGCTCACTGATAACACTCGCGGCCATTTATGTGTTTAATCCACAATCCATCGAGACCAGGAAGAGATTCTGAGAACGACGCGCGCGGACTGACAACAAGCGTTACTGAGTTTAAAATACTGATAAATTCTCTTCTTAGTGGACAAGACTGCAAGTAAGTTTAATACATTATCCATTACAGTCATTTGTAATTATTAGGAACTTCATATTGTATATTAAGCGTGATTTAAATGTGAAGTTACAGAAGGCTGTTCTTCTGCTACTCCGAACAGACGAAGAATCTGCCAGAAATTACAATCTTTTGAAGTTAAAACACAAAAAGTTTTATTGAGAAAGGGTTATTGAAAACAAATAGGCCTACGTGTTTGAAAGTTTTCTCCCATTTCCTCTTCAGTTTTAGGCTGTTGTTTTTGTGATGTGAAATCGAAAGTATTTTTGAAGCAGACATTTACAGTAGACAGAGATGAAGCCTGACGTCAATGAACAACATTCTGATATTATTAAACTAAATATTTCAGTTCATATAGCAATTATGATTAGTAGTTATTCTGAGATTATGTCTATAATAATTCTGTAATAATTATAGTATGTCTATAATAATTCTGGTTACTTTTACTTAATCAGTTGTTTTAGGATCATTTGAAAGTAATGAAATCAACCACCATTGTGAACTTGAAGTAGTGATTAAATGACAAACGATTCAACAATTAATAAAGATTGGGTAAATATGATTGTAAAATGATATTATACTGTAATAGAGAATATAACAAATTGGGTTCAGTTTTCCCAGCACAATGTAAATTTCTGTTCCCCAATTAATTAATATTTAGAGTCAGTTAAACTCATTAAACAATCTGAAATGATTAAGACCATTCGGTTATTTTACATGGCAATATATTTGTTTGTAACTCGCTTTATTTTATACTTTGTTTTTGCTGTTGCTGTTGTTGATGATAACTCAGCATTCTTCATTATTGTCTTAAATAAGATGTTCTTCATCTGTGTAAAATGGTGTCATTTCCAGGTGATGCTGAAGGATTGAGTGTTTTCAGAAAGCAGTGCTGATCAGTTTTCAGTGTCAGTTTAGCTGCAGTATGTCAGAGGAAAGAGGAAAGGACTCTCTCTCTCAGATGAGTCTCTCAGAGAAACACAGGTAAGACTGCGTCTGTTTTCATCAGTTTAAACTCCACTGGACTTTGTGTTTCCCTGTCAATAACAAAACTTTAAGCATTGTTTTATAATTGCAAATGCTTTGAACAACTTCACTTTTGAACTTCTTAAATTAACTTTTACATTGTCTATAAAGCCCTGTTTGCTCTATAGAAAATATCACAGTTAATAATTTGTTAATAACCTTCTAGACACTGAATTAATCCAAATAAATGACTTTAGTTTTTAGATCATAAAATTATTGATAGACATTAGAAAACAACTATACACTTAATTTAATTCAAGTTTGCTAACAAAACTGTGTCGCGCAGACATTTCTGCTCTCTTTTCTGTCAATAAACAAAAACTTGCAATGTTCTCTTAAATTATAATTCTCAACATATTTAATCTCACTCATGTATATTAAAGAAATTGTTAAACTAATGTGAGCCAGTAAATAAAATAATTGTTAACTATAAAACTGTTGATTGTGTGAGTGTGTATATTTCTGTGGAGGATTAGATAAAGACACAGATGTGTTTCAGACACAGTTGATCCTCCTTTACTAAAGTGTTTTCTCTCTCTCTGTTCTTTGTGTCATCAGTGTAAGATCAGGCTCACATGTGTCCAGCTCCGTGTCTCTGAAGAGTGATCGGTCTAAAGATGATGTACCAGACTTAAGTGAGAAAACACCATCATCTAATAAAAGGTATTTTGCATGTTTACATTACATTATAGGGTATTATTATTTGTGTATCATGGTCATAAATGAACAAACACACAGCTATACTGCAAATGAACAAACACACAGCTATACTGCATTTGATTACTATTTGCAACATTAAACCTTTTCAAATGAGACTAAGTATCTCCTGTAGTAAAATGTTTTCTCTCTGTTCTTTGTGTCATCAGTGTAAGATCAGGCTCACATGTGTCCAGCTCTGTGTCTCTGAAGAGTGATCGGTCTAAAGGTAGACCACCAGACTTCAGTGAGAAAACACCATCATCTAATAAAAGGTATTTTGCATGTTTACATTACATTATAGGGTATTATTATTTGTGTATCATGGTCATAAATGAACAAACACACAGCTATACCGCATTTGATTACTATTTGCAACATTAAACCTTTTCAAATGAGACTAAGTATCTCCTGTTGTAAAATGTTTTCTCTCTGTTCTTTGTGTCATCAGTGTAAGATCAGGCTCACATGTGTCCAGCTCTGTGTCTCTGAAGAGTGACCAGTCTAAAGGTAGACCACCAGACTTCAGTGAGAAAACACCATCATCTAATAAAAGGTATTTTGCGTGTTTACATTACATTATAGGGTATTATTATTTGTGTATCATGGTCATAAATGAACAAACACACATCTATACTGCATTTGATTACTATTTGCAACATTAAACCTTTTCAAATTAGACTAAGGGCCCTATCTTGCACCCAGTGCAATTGACTTTGTACACCGACGCATGTATCATTCCTATTTTGCACCCGCGCACAGCGGACTTTTCCCTCCACAGACGCACGTCGGTAAACTAGGAAATACACTTGCGCTCCCTGGGACGGTTCAGCGCAAAGAGGAGGCGTGTTCCGGCGCAAACGTTCCCTCATGCTATTTTGCAGGTTTAGAAAACAATTCCGTCACTGACCAGGAAAAACCTAGTCTAAAGTCAGTGGCGCATTGCGCATGATATTCATATGCTATTTTAAGGGCGCATGCTTGGCCATAATCAATGTAGCGTGTGCACAACGCGCATACACTTTGATTCTCTCATCTACACAGAAGCAGCAGTTTTCATTTTTGTAAATCATACATTATTACAATAGATAGATAGATAGATAGACAGTTTATTATAAAAGCATACATCTAGCTTACACATTTAACCAAATTATCATACGCCTGTTTAACCGAAGTTAATTTGGGTGTGTTTCTCCATCCCCAATGTCACTTCTCTGTGTTTTACGGCCCTGACGAGAACATCTGTCTCCTTGGCTGTGAACCACTCCTGGCGCGCGTCTGGCAAATCCGCCGTTATAATAGGAATCCGCCATAGAATAAGCGCGCCTGCTCTTAAAGGGAATGTGATATATCGCTATGATTGGTTTATTTCACGTTACGCCCAAACCACACCTATGAATAATGAAGCTACTTCAGACCAACCCATTTTAGATTTGCGTCGGGCGCAAGAGTCATTTATCCCGCCGGTATAATAGCAACAGCGCCCGAGACAAGCCCACAAAGTTACTTGCGTTTCTCGCTTGATACTTGCGTTTCAGATCGTTAAAATAGGGCCCTAAGTATCTCCTGTAGTAAAATGTTTTCTCTCTGTTCTTTGTGTCATCAGTGTAAGATCAGGCTCACATGTGTCCAGCTCTGTGTCTCTGAAGAGGGACCGGTCTAAAGATGGAAGAGGAACAAACTTCAGTGGGAAAACACCATCATCTAATATAAGGTATTTTGTGTTACAAATTTTTGTCACACAGTGACTGTGTTTAAAAGTTGTATCAGTGAATACCAATCATGCAACATGTTTAGATCAAATATTTGTCAGAGTATTCACAGCTAATGCTTATTTCTCTTTCTGTAAAATATCAGTTAGTATTTTATTTTACTAATTTGATTACAGGCTTCAATATGAGACATTAGACTCAGACGTTCAGACTCACAGGAACCACGAGAATTTCAAAGACAATCTTCTAGGGATCTTCCAGGTAGGAAAACACATTTTTATTAATGTTTAATATTTCTAACAAACAAATATGTTATTGAACAAAGAAATTTAATTTATTTTTCTTGATCACTTATATTTTCCTTTTAAACACATTTTAGCTCAACATGGTTAGCATGTTAGTCTTTTAACTGGATTTTTTTATGTACATGTATTATAATTATTGAATAAATAGTGTTGACCAAATGTAGATGTACAATTTGGCTTAAATGGTGTTATTCTTTTTCTCTTACTTTTGTGTGTAGGATCTTGAGAGCAAAATAATCACATTTCTGAAAAATGAGCTGGAGAAGTTAAAGAAAATATTACAAAAAGAGAACAAACAACACTTTGTGAAGGACTTTAATGAGAACAGATCCAGTATCAAATCAGCAGCTCTTGATCTCACATTACATTACCTGAGAGAGATGAAGCAAGATGAAGCTGCTGATACTCTAGAAGGTTAGAGACTCATGGTCATCTGTCAGATTGTCTCATAAATGTAGGAGAGAAAATTAAGACTAAAACTATCTATTGTCTGTTCCTGTGGTTAGATGAGCTGTTCTTCATTCATCAGCTGAAATCTGGCCTAAAGAAGAAGTATCAATGTGTGTTTGAAGGAATTGCGAAGCAAGGTGACTCCACACTTCTGAATAACATCTACACAGATCTCTATATCACTCAGGGTGGCAGTGAACAGGTCAATACTGAACATGAGGTGAGACAGATTGAAGTTGCTTCCAGGCGTCATGAAGCACAAGAGATACAGGTTGACTGCACACATTTGTTTGAAGCACCTGAACAAGACGAGGAGATCCGAACTGTACTGACAAAAGGAGTCGCTGGCATCGGGAAATCAGTCTCTGTGCAAAAGTTTGTTCTGGACTGGGCTGAAGGAAAAGAAAATCAAGATATTAGCTTCATATTTCCTCTTCCATTCAGAGAGATGAACTTAAAGGAGAAAGAAAAACTAAGTTTGATGGACCTTATAACTCAATTTTTCCCAGAGACAAAAGGACTGAACCTTACAAGAAGGAATCAGTTCAAAGTGCTGTTCATCCTTGATGGACTGGACGAATGTCGCCTTCCTCTGAAGTTTGATTGTAATAAGACGTGGCGTGATGTATCGTCACCAGCCTCTCTGGATGTTCTCCTAACGAACCTCATGAAGGGAAATCTGCTTCCTTCTGCTCTCATCTGGATCACCACCAGACCAGCAGCTGCCAGTAAGATTCCTCCTGACTGTATCGACCGGCTGACAGAGATACGTGGATTCAGTGACGCACAAAAGCAAGAGTACTTCAAAAAAAGATTCACGGATGATATTCAAGCCCACACAATCCTAGATCACATTAAACGATCAAAGAGTCTCTTTATCATGTGCCACATCCCAGTCTTCTGCTGGATTTCAGCCACTGTTCTCCAGAACATTCTGGAGGAGAAAATAAATAATGATGTGAAAAACACTCAGGCTGATGAGATCTCTAAAACACTGCAGAAATCAAACACTGAAGACACTCCCAAGACTCTGACACAAATGTACACACACTTTCTCCGCTTTCAGATCCAGCAGAGCCGCCAAAAGTATGATGGAGAATACACACCAGATGTTTCCTGGGATAAAGACGCCATCCTTTCACTGGGGAAACTGGCATTTCATCAGCTGGAAAGAAGCAACCTGATCTTCTATGACACAGACCTGGAAGCCTGTGGTATTGACGTCTATAAGGCATCAGTGTACTCAGGCATGTGTACCCAGATCTTTAAGGAGGAAACAGGGATCGTTCTTGGTACCATGTACTGCTTTGTTCACTTGAGCATTCAAGAGTTTATTGCAGCCCTTTATGCACATCTGTTTCTAGACATCAACAAGACAAGTGTGTTTGATCATGAGTCTACTGAACAGGAAAACAGAAATGAAACCATGATTGCTTTTCTCAAGACTGCAGTGGACAAGGCGCTCGAGAGTGACAATGGACACCTGGACCTTTTCCTTCGCTTCCTCCTCGGTCTGTCACTCCAGTCCAATCGACGACTCTTACGAGGTCTGTTGACACAGCAAGACGGCAATGACCAGAGCAACAAGGAAATAGTTCAGTACATCAAGCAGAAATTAGAAGATAATCTTCCTGCAGAGAGATCCATCAATCTGTTCTACTGTCTGAATGAACTGAACGACCAAACTCTGGTGAAAGAGATTCAGACCCACCTTAGCAAAGGAAGTCTCTCATCTGGTGACCTTTCACCTGCCCAGTGGTCTGCTTTAGCCTTTGTGTTGTTGACATCAGAGGAAGAGCTGGAGGAGTTTGAGCTTCAGAAATTCAAGAAATCAGACGAGTGTCTCATTAGATTATCGGCAGTCATCAAAACCTCCAGAAGAGCCCTGTAAGTCTTTTAATATATTTTGTCATGTTTAGCTCTCATCTAAAAAATGTATTTATCTACATTACTCTATAGTGATTCCCCATCATAAACATGAACCTATACCTGTAAAGCTTGTGTGTGTGTGTGTGTGTGTGTGTGTGTGTGTGTGTGTGTGTGTGTGTGTGTGTGTGTGTGGAGACAGTTTATCAAATCTAAAGACAAAATATAAAAAAGCATGTCAAAATGTTTGCATGTTTGTTTTATATCATATGATACACCAGACTTGTATGACTTATATAGAATTCTGACATATTTTATTCATATACCCAAACTGGGGGGAAGGAATGTAATTTGGTACAGATGTTATTTATATTGTCAAAAAAGTAAGATGAAATTCTGAAAGGTTATAGTATAAAAACATCGAGATTTTTATAATACAACCTACTTAATGTACATATTGCCACATATTAGTTGTCCCTCTGTTTCTCCCAGTAATTAGATATTTTAAATGCTTATTTCTATGAGTAATTCTGTAGTTTAATGTAATAATAATGTAATGTAATATGTAGATCGAGAGATTTACAAATAAACATTTATCAAAAGCCTGTTGTATCATATTTGATGTACACATTTTAAGATGTTTTTTCTACAAAAAAGTTGTAATTTTTTATTAAATTAACGTTCAAAATCTCTTTTTTTCATATATATATTTTTAAATATATTTTTCTAATTTAGTAATTAAGTAAAATAACTATAAATTTCATTTCAGCAATTGTTATGGATGCTTTTTTACTCTCTTTAAATTAATGATATATCACCCATTGGCCACCCTGCTCTCTAAGATATCGGCATCAGCCATCGGTTGACCTTAATCTTGAAATATTAAAAACAAAACAAAAAATCTTAGTTTCTTAGGTTTAAGTAATCTTAGCTTTACTTAAATCATTAAAGATTTTATGTCAAAAAGACATGTACATGTGAATGGAGGCCTTTTTAGAATTATAATGAAAGGCCTTTAACTTGCCATAAAAGTGTGAACTGTCTCATATAATGGTGTCGGTGCAGTCAAGACAATAATGTTGATGAATATTAAGTGTCCCCAACTAAGCAAGACAGAGGCAACAGTGGCAAAAACCCATGTGCTGTTTATGTAAAAAATAAATGGAAAATGTATTTAATATTTGTATATAGAAAATGTATTGTATGTGTTCCATCTAATTCTGTGTTGTGACTTATTGTAGGTTAAATGATTGTAACTTAACAGACAAAAGCTGTTCAGCTCTGGTTGCAGTTCTTGGATCAGATACCAATCTGAAAGAGCTGAACATGAACAATAATAATCTGCAGGATTCAGGAGTGAAGCTGATTTGCACTGGACTGAAGAATATAAAGTGTAAATTGGAGATACTGAGGTAAGTTGAGCCACAGGAGTCACATGACTAGAGTGAGGTGCGATGACTGACAGGATGATGCCGGAGGCAAAAGCGCGAGAGAACGTTTGTGAAAAATTCAAAGATCTTTTATTGTATTTGAATTGAGGGCGAGATCTGGTAGAAATCACTTTTCTTAATATTTTATGTGACAGGATTAATGTATTTTAGTGCTTTTGAGGGAGCTGTGTATCTTTGATTCTGCTTTCAGCTTTGCAGCTAGTCTCGACTAAACACTTCCTCTAGTTTATGAGTGTTTTACACCACTGTGAAGGTATTTTGGTCCATTTGACCCACTCCTCCTTACAAAGCTGCTTTAGCTCAGTGACATTTGTAGACTTTCCAGCATGAGCTGTGTTTCACGTACTTCCACAGCATTTCAATGGAGTTGTAGTCTGGACTTTAATTAGGCCATTCCCAAACTTTAATTTTCAAATTTTCCGACCATTTTCAGGTTACTTGTTGTGGATCACTCAGATCACAGACTTTCAGACCTGTACAATTGTAAGACTGGATAAACTAGAAGAACTGGAAGAGATGGCAACTCTCTGAGAAAACAAAGGAAATTAACATTTGATCTCTCTTGCTAAATTACCATCCCCATTCGAGACACGATCACACTTCAGGTGATCACCTCCCAATTTACACATCATTCCCTCAACTTCTGTCCCCAGTAAGTCTGGGACGGTGATTAATGCAAATTCCCACTGTGAACTCATGTTTACATTTGAAAAGAGGTTTCTGCCTTGGTCTGAGTGTTTAGGGAGATGCTGAAGAAGGCTTGTGGCGATTTGTAACTCAAATTAGCCCGTGATGCAGAGTGTATGCAGGCCGAATGTCAGGTTCGCATCTTCTCTCTTTATTCCAGAGCATTTGATGTTTTGTATTTATTACCTTTGAACTGATTATGTAATTGGCATGATACATTTACCACATAATAAATTGTTACATTTGATTTTATTCCGACTGACTCTGAAATTGCTTTCCCAAGTAGATTAAACTGGTTCATATGTTACAGCAAGTTTTGCGTCAGATTAGTGACGACTAATACTTTGGCGCTAATTCAAGTGTACATGTTTTGCAAAGACGAGAAGTGAATTTCCGTTTAGGGCAGCAAAAGTGCTGCTTGACCAACCTAAATCTGGGTGTGTCTTACCTCTGTTTTAATTTAATGTTACTTTAGATAAGTGTACGTGGGAAACCAGACAAGTAAAGTTGGTTGACTTATAGCTGTAATTGTGGCCATACCTCTACTGAAGTAAACATTACTTTAATTTCAAGTGTATGCAATCTCAGGGGCTATACCAAAGTATCTTTGATTGTGTAAGCGTGAATGCGACCGATCTCAGGTATATAGCAATTACTTCTGTTTAGTGACCGAAGCTGGCGAGATTGTGATCGTAAGACCCACTTTAAACAAGGCGTGAGGACCTCTGAGCGACATAGCTTCCTAATATGAACAGGTAAAATATAACTAAAGAGTTATATAGAACAATCAAATGTATTGTTAAACTATTATATAAATGACCAATAACCAATTGGCAATCTAACTGAAAATGGAGTCAGATATAAAATGGAGTCAGATAAAAGCCTGAATGGAATTAAATTACTTTGCCACGCGGAAAGACAGTAACACGCAGAGACCTTCACCCGTTCTGGCGGAAACCCCAATTTGGACCGATAGACGGACTTGGACAGTTTTAGATAATTGTAATCTCGAAAGTGATGTTGATGTCTAACATATTAAAGATTTCTGTGCATTTTGTTTGCCTCCATATTCAGTTGTCAGTTTTTGCATCTAAATTTCAATGCATTTGTACAAAGAACAAAATAAAATTCAAGTTTAAGGATTTATATTGTTCAGGGTTTAACTGATTAATCAGCTGAATGCTTTCATTCCTGTTCTAGACTCTCTAACTGCAGTGTGACAGAAGAAGGTTATAAAGCTCTGGCTTCAGCTCTGAGATCAAACCCTTCACACCTGATAGAGCTGGATCTCACAGGAAATGATCCTGGACAATCAGGAGTGAAGAAGCTCAATGATTTACTACAGGATCCAGACTGTCAACTGAAGACACTGAGGTGAGACGGGATCAAATAATGAACTAAATTAGTTATATGGAGGCTAAATATTCATAACAAAATATTATTTTAGCTTGACAATTAGCTGCATCAAAATGATCAAGATCAGATCAGATGCTGCAGGTTCTGTCATGATGATGATAAACGTCAACACAGTTTAGTTGTGATACGAGCTAAAGGTCAAATAGACATTATGGGTCAGTATATGGGCTGCTATTCTGGAGTATACCTTGATAATTGAAATGCACAATTTAATTTTTGTGCACACTTCTCATCTAAATTCGAGATAACCTTTTAGTGAAATAGTTTTCTGAACACAATAGTTTTCCATCAAGCCCAGATTCACTGCATCTCTCTACAGCAGGTCTATGAGTCTCCAGATGTTCACAAACATGCAGTTTCACAAGCCAGTTTTCTCTGTGCTGACGTTTCTCACTTCTCCTGCTTAAAAGCCAGAAAGATCTTAATTTCACACTCTGTATTTATACTGAAAACCATGATCTAGTGAGCTTTTGCCCTTCTGCTCTGTGAGACGTTTCTGTTCTTATGTTTTTTTTTATTATATCGTATCAATCGTTTTTGTAATGCAACAGACATTTAGTTGAGAACTGAATTGACTCTTCTGCAGGTTTTTGAGTCCTGCTGCAGAGGAAGCCTGTCAGTATGTGAATAGAGTTGTGGGTAAAAACCCGTTTCTCCAGAGAAAGCTGAATCTGAGTGGACATGAACTAGGAGACACAGGAGTGAATCAGATCGCTGCTCTACTGCAGGATAAACACTGTCGACTCAACACACTGACGTGAGTATTGCTCATTTATTTATAATATTACTTTCAGAAATGTTCATAACTGCTTTCAATTCAATGTTTGTATTTCCCGAAATGTAAAATGTCTAATTTTGGTGCAGCATATACTGTAACTTGTAAAAATTGAACAAATGCATTTTAAAAGTCTGTGATCAGTATCTGCCTGTAATAAGATCCACTGAACGCTAGTGATGGGCGCTTTCGAAACACGCTTCATGAAGCTACGAAACCTTTACGAATCTTTTGTTTCGAATCAGTGGTTCAGAGTGTGTGTCAAACTGCCAAAGTCACATGATTTCAGTAAATGAGGCTTAGTTACATCATAATGGTTTCGAAACGTTTGGAAATGTCAATGGTTCACCACTGGGGGGCGATGATCTCTGTGAACCCATGAATCATGCAGATTTACTGAGACTGAACAAGTGTCTGTGGGATTATTTATACATTTGTAGAGGTTTTAATTAGACATTAGTATAATTAGAATGAATAATAGTAGTTAATAGTTTCTTATTGGCCTCCCATCCATAAAATAAACAAAACAAGCACTGAAAATTGATAAAAGAGCACATATTATACAGACACTTGATATTTAATCATATTAGATGATTAGTTAATTGCATTCTATAGATTTTACTTTCAATAAAACATTTGTAATGGGTTTGTAGAAGGTGTTTTTATGCAGTTTTTGGCCTGAGTTTCGAAACTACACGCTTAGACTAACGCTTCAAAACAGTGAAGTATTTTGCAAAGAAATTGGTTTAATTGATTTGAAGCTTTGAAAAGCTTTGTTTCTCCCATCACTACTGAACGCAAGTGCAGCTTTATTCAAATAAACGTGAACAAAACTAAAAAAGCAAAGACTTGAGTGAGAAACATGAAGGTCACCAACAGCAGTTACAGGGAACAAAGCCAGACAGAAGACAATGGTAACATGAAGGCAGGGCCGTACGCAGGACTTTATTAAAACTGAGGTCCCACCATTGATGTTGCTAGGGGGGTTCAGGGGAAATTTAGATTTTCCTGATCTACACATGTGCAATTTAAGGTGTTTGAAGGACAAAAAAATTGGATATCAATAGCTTTAAAAGCATGTCAGTGGACAGTAGCATAAATTATTTGTCAAGCAGAAAACAGATTCTTAAACATGAGAATCAGGATAAATGTTGCAATGAATGATCCACACTACACAATTGAAATGCAGAAATGTTATGCTTATAGTTGACAAAACACAATCACTTATTCCAAACAGGAATGAGAAATTATGAAATGATTCAATGATTATTTTGCATAGATGTTACATTTCAATCAAACACCAATGCAATCCTTCTGTGTCCAGAGGCATATGAGCAATATGTATGAGCATCAAAGATCAGTTTCAGCAACTTGTTTCTTTCCTGAATTAATCAATGTTTTTGGACTAATCAATTCAATTAACGGTTCAATTGCTCACTCATAAAGACTGTCACCTGTTGCCCCCTTCTGGCTTAATGATGCAAGTTGCACAAACACAGACAAGTAGAGTAATACAGTGAAAAGTCCCAGTGCTGATACTGGTGAAATATTCAAACACATTCGAGGTATACAAATATATATATTTATACAATAATACTATTATGGAAATATATTTAATAGGTGCTTGTGCTGTTAAATTGAGCTTATAGTTTCTGCTGTAATAGTGAAGAACATATATCTGTGTTAAATATGAATCCATTGTAATAATGATAATCTCACCCTGGGCACAGTGTGCAATACCTGCTCTTCCTCTCTCATCTCCATCACATTCTCTCGTTCTTCTTCTCTCAGTCTCCTTATCTTCACCTGTATATCTTCCCTTCCCAAAGCTGAGCTTTGATTGATACAGTCTTTGCAAACTGATTATTTCTGTGGGTTGTTTAAAACTTCTATTGTAAAACAGCTGTTTAGTTTCGCTGCTTACATCATATCTCACACTTTATGAGCGTTAACTGAAGTGTGTCGTGAAGCGTCGCGCTGGAATTCGCGCTTGACTCGCAGCTTCTGTGAACATAAGGCTTTACTTTGATTTGATTGGTCATCTCAAACATTTTGACATTGACGAGTGTTGTTAGTCCGCTGAAGCAGCTCAGATGAGGTCGTTTATCGTGGTGATGTGCAATATCATTACAGCACCAAAGTAGAGTTAATATTAGCCAATTATTTCACAACCTTCATTATATAGACCAGAGATGGCAAAAGTACTCTGTTCCCGTACTCAAGTAGAAGTACAGATACTTGTGTTAAAAAAATACTCTGGTAAAAGTAGAAGTACTGATTTAACTTCTTTACTCAAGTAAAAGTCTTGGACATTTAC
The DNA here is from genome assembly GCA_021554675.1 of Leuciscus idus. Lineage (NCBI taxonomy): Eukaryota > Metazoa > Chordata > Actinopteri > Cypriniformes > Leuciscidae > Leuciscus > Leuciscus idus. Next base: position 42,663,117 of record CM038627.1, read on the forward strand.
TTAAAGTATAAAAGTAAAAGTAGCCTTGCGAATGACAACCATTTTGTATGCAAAGCTACCTGGACCACACTAATGTTACTGGAGTGCAAGCTGAGAAACTTAAGTGGATTTGGAAAAAATGTTTCTTTATATGCCATTGCCTACATTTTAAATGGATGTCAGCCAATAGGCCTAAAACATCACATAGCCTATATGATTATTGTGACAGAGACTGGGACTCCAGGTTAATGAGATTCTGACTGAGTAGCAAGATATGAATTCAATTGTGAATTCAATTGTGATTCTGTGAGAATTCACAGATCCAGTTTCTCTTTTTTAATCTTCCCCTTAACATTTAAAGGAATCTATATGTAGGCTATGTAATGATTTTTCCGCGAATGAATGCCGCCGAATCTGTCGAGTCGTCTTGTAGTGATGGGTCAAGTGCAACATATATTCACATCCAATTGACCGTTCGCAAAGACCGGTTCGCGAACGGTCCCAAACCATTCCCTTCCGTTCCCTTTAGTTACTGTTGCTATGTCTGACAAGCAATGCCGCTCTCACGCCACACCATGTTCTCACGCACTGAAAAATACATCGCGGAGCAGAGAGGACACTGACAAGGCGCTGACAGACAGGACAGACCAGGTTATTTTTTATATGAAACAAATTCTCACCTTTCAAATTTAGTATTTTTTTAAAAAGATTGAAACAATAAATACCATTTTGTGGCTCTTTAATGTGTCGTGACAGATTGCTGTAGAGCCTCAGATAAAGCTGCTCGTGAACCGATCATCTCTTCCTTCTAATTAATTTATAGCATCAAATAAACATGAATGAACATAAAGCCTTGTTTATACTTTCGTCTGGCTCCGCAGCACGAGTCTCCGCACACTGCGCGCGCACCTCCCCAAACGGACGAGGCGTTTATACTTGACGCGCTCGCCGTTGTACTATTCTTTGAAACGATAGGGGGCGACTCGAGTAATTGTCCTCTAAACAATCAGGAATCAGCAGTTAGAAGAAGAAGCTATACACACGTGACAATGTTTATTTTAGTACACCACCACCAATACCACACTACAAAAAGAATCGTGTAAAACCCAGTAAACCCTGAGATTATTACTAGTGACAATAAAACAAAATATATGGATATGAGAATGTGTATACAATATAAATAAATTAACAATCTCTTATTTTCTAATTTCACTAAACATTTCATTAAGTTTCGTGAACATTTTTATTAAACATGGACCTTTATGTTCATTAAAAACACTTTTTATGCTATTGTATGCTCATTTGTTAAATGTAAGCAACTAATTTAGACGTGCAAACTGGGTGCCGGTGTGGTGAGAAGTTCGAGCTCGGCCAGATTCAGCTCGAAGTCGTTCATCTTCGGATGCGGCGCCGCGTGCGTTGTTACAAAAAATGTTGTGCACACCGCCTGGCGAAATTGGGTCTGGCGAACCCAAAGCGCACGACTGCCCACAACGCAATGACGTAATTTTTGCTGCGCGCACCTTCGCGCGGACGCGTCGAGTATAAACAAGGCTTAAGAAGGCAGTAGCGCAGGAAGGAGCCCCCTCGTCATAGCATCAGCACCCCCTGGTGGGGGGCTGTGGACTAACATAATATTGTACTTAAAAACGTGAAATAAAGTGGGCATCAATGGACAGCGTTAACTAACGCTCTTATTCCTAATGTAGTGAGTGTTCAAGCTACGGAGAAAATGAAATAAAGTTTGAATTTGTCATGCTTTGTTCCGATCAGGCACGTGAGCGGAGATCGAGCGCATTTCTGAATATTCCGCTCCGCTCGCTCATTCCGGTCAGGGTCGCTCGCTCAACCCAGAATGGCAGCTGGTACCAAAACATTTGTGGAATAAGGGCTGCCTCCAACTAAAGTTTTTTTTGTAGTTGTTCAGTTAAGCCATTAGTGGAAAAATCGGCCCTTTATATTAATTTAATTACTTAAATAGGCTATACAGGATAATGAGCGTTTACGTAATATAGCCTTACTCAAGTGCACGACCGCACGCATAAAGCTTGCCACAAAGAACCGGCAAAAGTAATGATAATGAATGTGTCAAAAATAGCAAGGAGACATTTAATTGTTTATTAATAAACTGGTGCTTTCTGTGTCGCTGCAAAGATGAAGTTGACGATGCGGACTCACCATGAACGCCAGAGAGAAATGCACATTTCATATGGATTACATAATCAGAGAGTAGCCTATTTATTTTCATTTTGAATAGTTTCGTTAAAAAGTAGACATTTCAAGCTTTCTATAATAGATAGCCTATATTCTGTTACTCGGCACAAGCTGAGTTTCGGCGCCCTCCAGTTCACGTGCAATGCAAGTAAGTGATCGTGCCGGCGCCTTATTACATTGTCTGCTATATATTTGCTTCTTATTTATTAGATACGGGCAATTGGTTGATAAAACATTGATCAAAATTAAGATACAATTTATACAAAACGAAAATCTTTTAAAAAGTCTTTCTACAAAACTAAACTCAATGAAGTGGTCAAAATCATGTCTTACCCACTCCATGTCTCAGACATATTGCGCATCTCATGATGTAGGCTATCATATCTTTCACATGCTGCATGCTCACTTTCATAATCAACAATGATTAAATAAAAAAATAACATTAGCCTATAATATTTAAACATAAATATGAAACTAAATATGTTTTCTTTAATGGAAACAACACGTACAGCGAAATTTCATGTCTCGACGTCAGCCACAACATAATGACGTCACATATTTTCCAAACCAGCACTCAGCCCCCCTTGCATGAAACAGCTTCCAGCGCGCCTGTAAGAAGGAATGTTGTTTTTACGTGAAGACACTTAGTTTTTCAAGTTTAAATCCTCCAATGTTAATCTACTAACTCTCCTGATTGCTTTGCTGGACAAAATGGCGGATTATGATTGGTCAGATCGCCTGTCAATCAAACTCCCAGCGAAAGATTGATGATGTGAAAAATAATAACGGTAACTCCACTGAAATTATTTGAAACTAAAGTAACGAGCCAATTTTGTAAAATGTAAGGAGTAGAAAGTACAGATATTCGTGTTAAAATGTAAGGAGTAAAAGTAAAAAGTCGGCACAAAAATAAATAGTAAAGTAAAAATATCTGAAAAATCTACTTGAGTATAGTAACGAAGTATTTGTACTTTGTTACTTCCCATCTCTGATATAGACCATATATAGCCTCTTTTCAGCTGCGCTCGTAGTCTTTTGACTTCCGGTCTGCATTTTCACAGCGATCTTGTGTATTTATGAATGAAACGGCACATTTTTAAATCTTCCCGGTCTACTGACATTTGTTAAGACATCTGCTTAAAACATTACCATGCTCATGATAACTTTCATTAACTCTACAATAAGTAAATCCACTTCACCAGCTAATTACTCCTCGACAGCGATGCCATAGAAATATACAGAGCGACCGCAAAAACAGAAGTTCAAAGACAATAATCTAAAGATGCTGCGCGCTTGTTTCTCTGGCGCATAAGGTCTATACACGCCGAAAAATGACCAAGGTCTGGACCTCAATGGTGTGTACGGCCCTGCATGAGGACTACATATACACACAGACACTATTAAGCACACAAGAAACATCTGAACACAATGAACCACATTTGTCCCAGTGAGCAAACCAAAGGTGACATTGACACGAAAGAACCTTAAAGTGCCATGAAACCCTGTTTTAGCTGATCGTTCACATCTCAGAGCTGGAAAAGTCTGAGGAAATGTGTGTGTAAAGCTGTAGAAAAGTGGGAGTGTAGAGGGCGGGAAAAGGGGAGACAACAAGCAACACAGACCTGCAACACACTCATTATACAGACACATGAATATTAAAATATGACTGCAGAGGAAAAAAATAAATGGATCTGAAGGCACCTTGATGCATTTTAAAAATATAACCCTTTATAACACACTCACAAGAATTGTGGAAGAATGTTTAAAAGATCTAATAATATTTTCATTACATTTATGAGCACTATAGTCTCTGAGTCTGAACAAACAACACGTGTCAGTTTAGCACATATAGCACAATAAAGACATAGTTACTTTTGTCCATTGTTCTTTTAATTGTCGTCTACATCATTGTGTTCTGTGTATCAGAATAATCCATTGTATCATCGCATTCATGATCAGATGTACGGCTGTATCAGTGTCTTTATTTGCACATACATTTAATATGAAGAAGAGCGGTGCTGGTTCATGTTTAGAGCACTAGAGTATATGAAATATGTCAATAAAAACTTAAAAAGCGCTTGCTTTGGTCCATATATGAACTATATGATCCACCTCACGTTCAGCCAATCACACGCTCCGAAAATTCGCTTCCGCCTCATATTCAGCCAATCACAAGCTCCAAAAGCACGCTTCCACCTCACATTCAGCCAATCACACGCTCCGAAAGCACGCTTCCACCTCACATTCAGCCAATCACACGATCCGAAAGCACGCTTCTACCTCACATTCAGCCAATCACACGATCCGAAAGCACGCTTCCACCTCATATTCAGCCAATCACACGCTCCGAAAGCACGCTTCCACCTCACATTCAGCCAATCACACGCTCCGAAAGCACGCTTCTACCTCACATTCAGCCAATCACACGATCCGAAAGCACGCTTCCACCTCATATTCAGCCAATCACACGCTCCGAAAGCACGCTTCCACCTCACATTCAGCCAATCACACGCTCCGAAAGCACGCTTCTACCTCACATTCAGCCAATCACACGATCCGAAAGCACGCTTCCACCTCATATTCAGCCAATCACACGCTCCGAAAGCACGCTTCCACCTCACATTCAGCCAATCGCACGCTCCGAAAGCACGCTTCTACCTCACATTCAGCCAATCGCACGCTCCGAAAGCACGCTTCTACCTCACATTCAGCCAATCGCACGCTCCGAAAGCACGCTTCTACCTCACATTCAGCCAATCACACGCTCCAAAAGCACGCTTCTACCTCACATTCAGCCAATCACACGCTCCGAAAGCACGCTTCCACCTCACATTCAGCCAATCACACGCTCCGAAAGCACGCTTCAACCTCACATTCAGCCAATCACACGCTCCGAAAGCACGCTTCAACCTCACATTCAGCCAATCACACGCTCCGAAAGCACGCTTCTACCTCACGTTCAGCCAATCACACGCTCTGAAAGCTTGTTCCACCTCACGTTCAGCCAATCACACGATCCGAAAGCACGCTTCCACCTTACATTCAGCCAATCACACGCTCCGAAAGCATGCTTCCATCTCACATTCAGCCAATCACACGCTCCGAAAGCACGCTTCCACCTCACATTCAGCCAATCACACGATCCGAAAGCACGCTTCCACCTCACATTCAGCCAATCACACGCTCCGAGAGCACGCTTCCACCTCACATTCAGCCAATCACACGCTCCGAAAGCACGCTTCCACCTCACATTCAGCCAATCACATGCTCCGAAAGCACGCTTCTACCTCACATTCAGCCAATCACACGCTCCGAAAGCACGCTTCTACCTCAGATACCGTGACGTCGCTTCTAGGGCTGTAATCAACCAAAGAAAATCTTGGTCGACTGAAGTCCTGAAATTTTCGACAAAAAATCGACTAAAAATGACGTTAGGAAAAAAACTTTAAATTAATCAGCAGAGCACTGTGCGCAGTACTTGGTAGCCTTGTTGTCTGCATAAATGAATTATAAATAAACATAAAAAACCAGTAGGCTATTTGCAGTATATTAAATCGTTTTTGACCTAATTATTTTGCACTGAAATGAGTCTGACACACGAGTCTGTCGGCTCTGACAGCGTTGCATCACGAGCACCTGCGCAATCATAGCCTATGATTTCCGAAAATAGTACTATGTTGTCAACTAGTGATATCATCACAAGAACTTTTGAGGAATATGCAACATAATTTAGACAATTGTTTTTGTCATATGTATTAACTGACAGACACTATAATTTCAGCCGCTCTGTGCAGCCGCTCTGTGCAGCCGCTCTGTGCAGCCGCTCTGTGGAGCTCAGCTTCGCGGCTGAGACACGAATAGACTATTCACTTTTTTTTAAATGCTGCCACATTGCCGATGTCTTTGTTGACATGGTAGAAGAGGACTGACTATGAATTAAACGCTCTCACAATTAAATAAATAATATTCAGCAAACCTTCTAGTAGCCTACTTTCTTCAATCTGTCTCTCTTCTCCAGTGGGTAGGGCTAATCCAAAAGAAGTGAAAAAAAGGGGGGTGTTCTGAAGACAAGACTGTTACCTGTGAAACAGGGGTGCTCTGAAAACACCCCCATTAGCAATTAGTGCTTTCCACCTGATGAAATGAACGCGGCAAAACTGATGAAATGAACGCGGCAAAACTGATGAAATGAACGCGGCAAAAAAATCGACCAATCAGAATTTTGGTCGAGCCAGAACGTATCGACCAAATAATCGACTAATCGACTGGGCGATTACAGCCCTAGTCGCTTCCACTTTAGTTTTCAGCCCGGAAGAACCAAATTGCTCAGAAAAACACAAAAATAACCAATTTCCACTTATTGGTAATACTTATGAGTGCTTTTATTATTTTCAGTGATGTACATATCTGTTCACATCTAAAAAAATATGTGTTTTAGGGGGTTTCATGACCCTTTAAAAATTATATGAAATTAATGTGTAATGTGTAAACTACATAGATAAAGACTATCTTTGTATTGTTACAATGTTGGTAGTATATTTAAATGAACAATGTGTAGTCTTTCTCTGTGTTACCTGAACCTGGATATCCCTGTTTATTTGTCAGCAAAAGTCTGCTGGATGAAGCTAAACATGTTAGTTGATCATCATAAATCTGATTCATTTTCTTTTCTCTCTCTGTCTTCAGTCTGAGTGATTGCAGTATTACAGAGAAACAGAGTCTCATCCTGACTTCAGCTCTGAAATCAAACCCATCACACCTGAGAGAGCTGAACCTGAGAGAGAATAAACTAGGAAACACAGGAGTGAAGCTCTTATGTGCCGTACTGAAGGATTCACACTGTAAACTGGAGAGATTGAGGTCAGTCACATTCACATACAAGAATCAAAATGCTTAAAATCACGTCAGCAGTTTAAACTAAAACACTTTATACTCAATATCTCACAATGAGTCTAAATTCACATTATATTTCTGCAAACATGTTCACCTTAGTATTTTGTGATCTGGTGAAATAAAGATGAAGATCTCTCTTCCTCTGTTTTATTTGCTGATGAAGATGATGTGACTTTACAGAATAAAGAGTTTTCTTTTCTTCTGTCTTATTTTCTTCTCTCTCTCTGCTAATGTAGGTTAAGATACTGTGATATGACAGATGAAGGTTGTTCTGATGTGACTTCAGCTCTGAAATCAAACCCATCACACCTGAGAGAGCTGGACCTGAGCGGGAATAAACTAGGAGACTCTGGAGTGAAAAACCTCAGTGATCTACTGATGAACCCACAATTCAAGCTGGAGAAACTACAGTTAGTATCATTATACTGTACAGCAATTACAGTGTGACTGAAGTTTATTTATTTGAAGACAGCAGGGCTTATGTTTCATTGTTTATAGCAGTGCACTTTCTGGGTTTTCCCTATTGGTCACATTTTTATGTGTTTTTATCTAGATAGTAATTGTGTAATTTCCAGCATTTGATACAATGTACTGATTGTGTACATGCAGAAATCTGCCTTTTCAACAGAGAATAAAGAAGAGAAACGTCAAATAAATAGTTGAAAATGAAAGAGAAGAAACACTGTCTTCCAGCACACAGAACTAGTGTGACTGGGTTTTAGAACAGACTATTGGAAACTAAATGCTGCTGTAGATCTTCAATAAGATGATCATCATAGATGTGAACTATTGTTATTTCTCTGTCTTCAGTCTGAGCGATTGCAGTATTACAGAGAAACAGAGTCTCATCCTTACTTCAGCTCTGAAATCAAACCCGTCACACCTGAGAGAGCTGAATTAAACAGATTCATATGTTACCGCAAGTTTTGCATCAGATTAGTGACGACTAATACTTTGGCGCTAATTCAAGTGTACGTGTTTTGCAAAGACAAGAAGTGAATTTCCGTTTAGGGCAGCAAAAGTGCTGCTTGACCAACCTAAATCTGTGTGTGTCTTACCTCTGTTTTAATTTAATGCTACTTTAGATAAGTGTACGTGGGAAACCACGGCATGGCCAATCCAAAGCTATTATAAGCAGAGGTGGGTAGAGTATCCAAAAACTGTACTCAAGTAAAAGTACAAGTACATATAGAAATATTTACTCAAAGTAAAAGTAAAAGTAATAATCTTAATAGTTACTTGAGTAAGAGTAAAAAAGTATCCAATGAAAAAACTACTCAAGTAGCTAGTTACTTCGGATCATATAGGCCTATATATATATATATATATATATATATATATATATATATATATATATATATATATATATATATATATATATATATATATATATATATGAAGACTTCATGATGCAAAAGCCTCTGAGTGCCATCTGAAATTTTCTTCTAAAACAAGCATTTTTATCAAGCTCGTATATTTAAGTTCAGTAATTTCACTTTAATGACAATTAATAGATACTTTTCTTTGCCATTTAAGTGAAATAACTGAACATAAACATACAAGCTTGATAAAAATGCTCTTTTAGAAGAAAATTTCAGATGGTACTTAGAGGCTTTTGCATCTGAAGTCGTCACATATATAAAATTATCATATATATAAAATGATATTATTTAGATTTTTTTTTTTTTAAATGACTATTATTATCATAAGTAGATTGGCTATCTTTGCAACAAAAACAGAAGAGACAAGCATTATTACTATGGAGCTTAAAATATGACAATATAATTTGAATTGTGTAAATTTGAATTATTTACAAGTGTAATCTAACAAAATTGAATTTTATGTGGTATTTTAAATAGTTCTAAATTTGATTTCTTTAAACGAATATTGAACATTTGAAATTTAACGAATTGAAATGTTTTCATGGCTGAAATTTTTAGACAAGCTGTTTTTTTTTTTTTTTGAATTCTTAGACTGCAAATATTCAGTTTTAAAAAATACAGATTCAAGTTTTCAAGATGAAGAAAAAATTCAGAACTTCAAATTCAGTTTTCTAAAATTCAAACCGCGGAAAATTCAGATCTTACAGAAAGTAAGTCACAGGTCATCCACAGAGAAGAGTAAAGGATCTCAGATAAGTCGAACAGAGCCTTTTGGCTGCACTGCAGTAGTTTTCTGCCGCAAACGCGGTGGTGGTTCAAGAGAATCCGTGTATCTTGTCGTTTTTTTAACCCTCTGAGGTCTGAGCTGTTTTCTGGGCCCTGGAGGTGTTCTGACATGCTCTGACATTTGTGTTTTTTTCTGTTACTTGTGACATTTTCATGGCTAAAGTCTGATTACACTGTATTCAGCACAAACTCTGCTACAATAATATATCAGCAGCATGTATGTAAAAGTTTGTAGTTTTGAGATAATGACATTTATGCGTGGTTTGTGAAAATACAAAAAAAAATTCTCACTGAAATAAGGCCATGAAACCCATACTGATTATTTCTTCACAAGACTTTTGAAAATTGTATGACGTAGCCTAGAATATTTGCTCCAAAACTATGTGAAAATCACCCTGACTGCTCATTCAGATAAGACAATATATTGATTTTAAATTTCTAAGACGTGTTTTGTGTGAAAAAGCCTTATGCGAAAAGGCGTGATCATCTCATGAATATGTAAGCCTTCAACACCTGAGAAAGACAAAGACACTCCCCTAACTGCCCTATTAGGAGCGATCAGGCCCTGTCATTCAGAGCAACCTTGCATAAAGAATGAGGAGATTTAAAAAAGAATGGCTTTTAGATTGTTTGGATTTATTTACAACACAACATAATCCAAAAATACACAACAAATGACAAAAGAGCACATTGAAAACAATGATCCAAAGACAGAGACCTTTGTGCCATTCCTAAAAACATTGTACATACCTTTCATTTCCAAGGTGTTTGATTTTCACTTTACCATGTTCATGTACAGAGACTCATGTGAATGTTGAAGTCAGCAGGACTCAGTTGCATCTGGTCCCTGAAAGAAAAAGAAAAAACTGTGAACATACTGATATCAAGAGAAACTATAGGGCTGCACGATTTTGGGAATAGATTTTAGATTTTTCTGGTTAAAATTTCTTTTTAAAATTCACAGAATACACACACACACACACACACACGCGTTTCCAACAATATATAATGAACACCAGGTTTGTTGTGCCTTGTAGGCATAGGCTATGCAGTGCTGCATAAAATAATAATAACAATAAATTAAATCTTCCAAAAGATTTCAAGAACAACTACGCTAGAGAAAAATATATTGATTATCATATGTTACTTCAAATGTTTCCATTCGTTATGATGATATGAAATGAGATAATAGTAAAAACATAAAGCCTAATGTTTGGTGCATTTTTCCTTTCAAACGCAATCGCGCTCCAAAATATAATACATTCAAACGCACAGCGCGCTCCAAAATATGATACATTCAAACGCGATCGCGCTCCAAATATGATACATTCAAACGCACAGCGCGCTCCAAAATATGATACATTCAAACGCCATCGCGCTCCAAAATATTAAACATTATGGTTATACATATCTATGTTTGTGCAGATATCCACAAACAGTATTTAACAGTAAACACGGGTCTAAATAGTATAATATTCACCATATATCTAGCAACAGTTCAACTGCAATGTGAAGTTTATGCAACAATACCATAAACTAATAAGTAAGAATTTCTTACCTTACATCTTTCTTGTCTTCAAATCGCGTTCTTCTTCTTCTGGGGGTAAATCCAATGTAAGCTCAGACGTGTCTTCCAAACTCGACGAAGAGCAGAGACTTGTGAAGTGTTTTGGTGTTTTGTGTTTGAGGTAACGAGGGCGTTCGCGTTCCATGTGGAGATTTGCATGTGAATCACTTTTGCGCGAGTGGGCGTGTCGAATTAAAAAGTAATTAGCAAGCGTTTGAGATACTGGACATCCTGTTGGTTTTATACAAATTACTTAAACAGAGAATATTTGTTTTCAGTTTGAATCCGGTCATTTAAAAGTACACACTTAAATGTGTATAAAGGTATATGGCTCATAAATGTGTGAGAAGTATTCGCTGAGTTTTGTTTCAGTTTATAGACGTGCTCAAGAAAAAAAAGTTCACCGCGACGGAGAGGCAGAACGCACACCCTGTTTAATTTCTTTATTTTACAAAAGCACAATGTTTTGATTTGATTGTAAGTGGACACATACAAAAGTAGAAATATCACAGATTATTTTTTTATATTTCTTTTTTCTGTATAACCATAAATGACGGAGTAATTTAAGTTTATGTTGCTGCTATGTGAAACAAATCCAGCAAAATGCGTCGGCGCGTTTCTCGACCTCAGAGGGTTAATGTAATATTAAGAGTAGAAAAATTAGAAAACAGCTTGAGTATTAGATTTCTAATATTCTAGTAATAATAGTCCACTGCAGCAGTTGCACGGAGCTTACAAAACCTAACGCGTATATTTGCAACCAGGCTACTTTTCATTTTCTCATCAAACAACTAGACTAATGAATGGCTCGGTACAACAGAAGAGCCTAGACAGGGCTTTCTCTCTGTGTAGACCAGCAGTTGGTCTGAATTTGCTATAACCTATAGGCCTACTGTAGCCTATTTTTCGGACTGTAAGTCACGTTTTATCATGAAACACGCTGTGATTTATTCCAAAGTGACTCAGGCATACATAATGCATTTAACGTTAAATAATCTAAATGTTGACTTTTAAAAGTAGGTGCGCCAAGAAGGCTATTCGCTGTATTTTGGTTAATTTTTGGTGTGCGCCAGAAGGAGACCGAGACGCGCTAAAGCAGCACATCATGTTGTTTTATTTATTTTTCAATGGCATGATATTTTGTAGTCATTTTGAATGTACACAAATAAAAATATACATTTTACTGTTTCGAATGATGTCATATTATCTACAGAGTATTAAGTTATTTCCCAGCAGTGGAACAAATCGAAGTGATGGCGCAGGCGCCTCGCGCTCTCACACAACATAGTATCAGTTCTGGCGTTGCTTCATATCGCAGACTGTTCATTATCAAAATAAAACACAGTCAACCAAACATATAAAAAGTTATTCTGCCTAATTTAATTGGTCTGTTGTACAATATAAAGGGCAAGCTGTGCCGCACAGTCCTACTTGTTATTCCAAACATGTCCCTTGCTGTGAAGACCCTGATTTAGCCTATACGTGTATATTGGGACTCGACTGAAGTATGAAGCCTTTTTATTTGTATTATAAATTATAGATTCACAAGACCAAAAATCGCCCGTTAGATATACATAAGACGAATTATATCTCATGTTTAACCACTACAGAGACGCCAGAGTCAGCGGCAAACGTCAGAACGACTAGCCGAGGAAAGGCTGTTCCAGGCGGGGTACATGAGCGCCAAGCGCCCGGTGATCGCCTGGATCTCAACTGGATAAAATTTTCATAAATCTTTATAAATAAACCACAGATTTGAGCTTTAAACAACTACATTCTCGCCTGAAAAACTCTTAAAACTACATTTCATGATACAAAAACAGTAGTATTATATTCAACTGTATATTAAAAAATGGCGCTTCTTATGTTGTCATTCTCCTCGGCGCAGCCTATGCTCGTTATCAGCTGTCAATCAAGCTGTCAATCAAAGTTAACCACGGCCTTATTTGTCATACATTATATATCTAAATACGATCTAAACTAACAAGTTAGTTGTCAGGCACTCGGAACCTATCGAAAAATACAATAAAAGTCCATGGGACCAACCTGTAAAAACATGAATTTATGCTGTGAAAACGGACATTTTAACATGGAGTCTATGGACATTTGCTTCCTTTTGGGACCTCCCCCTAGCAGATTTTCGATGTATTGCAGTTTTTCGCACTTCCGGGTAGGCTTCATTTTTCAGATTAGAATGTTGCCGCTTGGATAAAACGTGACTTACAGTCCGGAAAATAGGCTATAGGTTATAGCAAATTCAGACCAACTGCTGGTCAACACAGAGAGAAAGCCCTGTCTAGGCTCTTCTGTTGTACCGAGCCATTCGTTAGTCTAGTTGTTTGATGAGAAAATGAAATGTAGTTGCAATAAACCCATGCAACTGCAGCAGCAGGAGCACTATTATTACTAGAATATTAGAAATCTAATACTCAAGCTGTTTTCTAATTTTTCTACTCTTAATATTAAATTTAAAAAAACGACTGAACGCAAGATACACGGATTCTCTTGAACCACCACCGCGTTTGCGGCAGAAAACTACTGCAGTGCAGCCAAAATGCTCTGTTCGACTTATCTGAGATCCTCTACTCTTCCCTGTGGATCTGAATTTTCACACGGTTTGAATTTTAGAAAACTGAATTTGAAGTTCTGAATTTTCTGAAAACTTGAATCTGTATTTTTTAAAACTGAATATTTGCAGTCTAATGGTGCGTTCACACCGGACGCGAATAGCGCGTCAGGCGCGAGTGATTGCAATGTTAAGTCAATGCAAAGACGCGTTACGCGTGTAAAAAAATCCTGCGGCGCGAATGAGGCATAGAGCGCGGCGCGGTAGACGCGAATACGCCTCATTCGCGCGTCAAGTTCGCTCGAATTGAGCGTCTGCCGTGTTAAGCGCGTTACGCGCGAATGATTTTATTTGTGCTTTTTGTGCATTCATGCGTTTGACGCAAATTCGCGTCTGCCGACCGAGTTGAAAAATCTGAACTTCTGCGTCAATTCGCGCCACGTTAACCAATCAGGAGCCTGCTTGCTGCTGTCACGTGGTGAAGTGACAGTTTATAATGTTATTTTATGTTTGGCCTCAATAAATTATTTTGTAATATGACTAAAATGCACAACAAAGCAAATCTTTCACATAAAAACTCGATTTCAATATATGAGAGATACTCATTTTGTATTGAATGCAATTTATTCCATATCTATATGAAACATTATTAATCTAATGTAAAAACAACAAACACAATTTAGTGTATACAAACTATAAAAAAAATCACAGGACAGGTTTCACTTTTGGAGGCTGGCTCCATTTATTATCAAAACAAAAATAAATGACAGATTAGGTGGGTGCGGGCGAGGGTGAACCTCGCGCCGGGCTGTAGAGCGCAGGCTCGTCAGGCAGCGACCACTCGAGGCCGAGGCCTTATACGGTCTACGCTGTCCTCGTCAGCGTCTTCACCGTTAGGTCCACCAAACCCAGCTTGGACCAAATTGTGAAACTCCTGAAACCCTCCGGAGGGTCTGGTGGACCCGAGTACAGCGACGATGTCCCCTACGCAGCTGTTTCTGCTCTCCAGAGCATATACGAGCGGTGACTCTCTCGATTAATGCTAACGCTAATGCTCGATAAACATCTAAAAAAGATGGCCGCCAACGGGTTTCGAAACTTTCGCCTCTGACTCGCGTAAATTTCGCTTCAAACTACGCGCGAATTAACACAAAGTGGTCAAGCGTATAACTAGATGCGGCAGGCGCGAATTTGACGTGCTATTCGCGTCCGGTGTGAACGCACAGTAAGAATTCAGCACAAAAAAAATTAAAATAGCTGTTTGAAAATACATGTCTAAAAAATTCAGCCATGAAAACATTTCAATTCGTTAAATTTCAAATGTTCAATATTCGTTTAAAGAAATCAAATTCAGAACAATTTAAAATACCACACAAAATTCAATTTTGTAGATTACACTTGTAAATAATTCAAATTTACACAATTCAAATTATATTGTCATATTTTAAGCTCCATACTAGCCCAGAAAAAAGATCAGCGTGCTTGGAATAAACTACGCATTTAACAACACATATTGCATTAAATTAAAGTAACGAGAGGAACGTCGCCCAACGTAACGGAGTAAAAGTACAGTTTTTTCATTAGAAATGTACTCGAGTTAAAGTAAAAGTACCCACATTTAAATCTACTCTTAAAAGTAAAATTTTTCCCAAAAAATACTCAAGTAAATGTAACGAAGTAAATGTACTTTGTTACTACCCACCTCTGATTATAAGACAAGTAAAGTTGGTTGACTTATATAGTAGTGGCCATACCTCTACTGAAGTAAACGTTACTTTAATTTCAAGTTTATGCAATCACGGGGGCTATACCAAAGTATCTTTGATTGTGTAAGCGTGAATGCGACCGATCTCAGGTATATAGCAATTACCTCTGTTTAGTGACCGAAGCTGGCAAGATTGTGATCGTGAGACCCACGTTAAACAAGGCGTGAGGACCTCTGAGCGACATAGCTTCCTAATATGAACAGGTAAAATATAAGTAAAGAGTTAAATAGAACAATCAAAAGTATTGCTGAACTATTATATAATTGACCAATAACCAATTGGCAATCTAACTGAAAATGGAGTCAGATATAAAATGGAGTCAGATATAAAATGGAGTCAGATATAAAATGGAGTCAGATATAAAATGGAGTCAGATATAAAATGGAGTCAGATATAAAATGGAGTCAGATAAAAGCTTAAATGGAATTAAATTACTTTGCCATGCGTAAAGACAGTAACACGCAGAGACCTTCACCAGTTCTGGCGGAAACCCCTATTTGGACCGATAAACGGGCTTACACAGTTTTAGATAATTGTAATCTCGAAAGTGATGTTGATGTCTAACATATTAAAGATTTATGTGCCTTTTGTTTGCCTCCATATTCAGTTGTCAGTTTTTGCATCTAAATTTCAATGCATTTATAAAAAGAACAAAATAAAAATTCAAGTTTAAAGGTGCCCTAGAATTTGAAATTGAATTTATCTTGGCATAGTTAAATAACAAGAGTTCAGTACATGGACATGACATACAGTGAGTCTCAAACACCATTGTTTTCTCCTTCTTATTTAAATCTCGTTTTTGAAAAACACCCCTGAAAAACAGGCGAATCTCCACATAACACCGACTGTGACGCAACAGTCGGGATCATTAATATGTACGCCTCCAAAAATTTGCATATGCCAGCCCATGTTCAAGGCCAGGCGGAACTGCAGCCGAATCATCGTCCGAATCATTTTTCCTCGAGAGACATCATGGCTTGCAAACGAGCGAAGCGGCAGTTGCTCAGTGTTTGGATGTACAAATGAACACAAAGGTATTTTTTTAGTTCCTTCATCCGAGCCTCTGGAGAACCAGTGGGTTATGTGAATGTCTGATGTGTAATTGTTCAAGTTCAGACAGATAATCTTTCTCTCAAAGTCATTCAATACTGTTTATGCATCAGTAAATCAAGCCAGTGACTAAACGATCAACTTCACGTCGTTTCTCTTAGTAGGATGAAAATAATCTTATTTAAACTGTGATTAATATATACAGAAAGCGATCAAAGAACAATCCCTTTCCAATCGCCCGAGCTGTCAATCACACAGCGTGAGTTTATCTGGACACTTGCCAAAACTCGTTATGAAATCAATGATGCTGTTACACTGCACAACGAAGCTCTTACTGTACGTACATCATGTTTGCATTGGTGAAATCATTAGTGAAACTGCTTTGCAATGATAAGATCTTCATTCACGCCATGCATTCACGCGATCAACAAGCTTACACTGAAGTCTCACAGCAGCCAATCACAGCAGTGGGCGTTTACACTGAAGTCTCACAGCAGCCAATCACAGCAGTGGGCGTTTACACTGAAGTCTCACAGCAGACACGCGCGTTCAAATCAGAGGCTAAAATCAGGCTAGGAAATATGCCTTTTATTTCTAAATTATAACAAATTTTGATCTAAAAAACATACTAACATTATAAGGGCACCCCAGGAAACATTCTAAAATAATAAAATAATCCATGCAAGGGCACCTTTAAGGATTTATATTGTTCGGGGTTTAACAGATTAATCAGCTGAATGCTTCCATTCCTGTTCTAGACTCTCTAACTGCAGTGTGACAGAAGAAGGTTATAAAGCTCTGGCTTCAGCTCTGAGATCAAACCCTTCACACCTGATAGAGCTGGATCTCACAGGAAATGATCCTGGACAATCAGGAGTGAAGCAGCTCAATGATTTACTACAGGATCCAGACTGTCAACTGAAGACACTGAGGTGAGACGGGATCAAATAATTAACTAAATTAGTTATATGGAGGCTGAATATTCATAACTAATATATTATTTTAGCTTGACAATTTGTTGCATCAAAATGATCAAGATCAGATCAGATCAAGGTCAAGGTCAAGGTAAACTTTATTATCCCACAAGGGGAAATTCATGTGGTCATTCATTATACGCGCTCTTGTCACAACATATATCATCAAACAAAACAAAGAACAACACATAAAAAAGCACAAATTGGAAATTGTAACAGACACAGTCTGACATTTGACATTAAAAATGTCTAATACTATCAATTATCTAAAAACACGATGTGCTTGGTCATTATAAAATCTAATTGCCGTAGGGACAAAAGATTTATTGTACCTTTCGGTTCTAATTCTATTTTGTAAAATTCTACCAGTTGACCTATTACTTCTCTTAAATTTTTGGTGTAGAGGGTGAGTAGAGTCATTGAGGATTTGGTCAGTCTTTTTTAAAATGAGTTCATTGTACAACTGAGCTGCCAACACCTGGTCAATTCCGATGATTCTGCTGGCCATCTTGATCATACGCTGCAATTTCATTTGGTACTTAACATGCATGTTACCAAACACACAGATAAGGCCAAAGGACAGAACACTCTGAAGAAAGCTTT
The DNA here is from genome assembly GCA_021554675.1 of Leuciscus idus. Classification (NCBI taxonomy): domain Eukaryota; kingdom Metazoa; phylum Chordata; class Actinopteri; order Cypriniformes; family Leuciscidae; genus Leuciscus; species Leuciscus idus. Next base: position 42,680,897 of record CM038627.1, read on the forward strand.
TATAAAACATTGCAAGAATATGTTTTTCTAATCTAAAGTTATATAACTTCCTAAGGAAGTACATCCGCTGATGCATTTTCTTAGTTTTGTTCAGTGCACATTCATTAAAAGTTAATTTCGAATCAATTTCAACTCCCAGGTATTTATACATTGAGACCCTCTCCACTAGTTCTCCATTGATCTTAGAGGGGGGAACTGTTATTCTATTTTTACTAAAATTTATGACCATTTCTTTTGTTTTCTTAACATTGATTTCCAGGAAATGTTCTGAACACCACTGAGTAAAACCCTGTAATTCCCTCTGAAAACTACTCACAGAAGTACTGTCTGACTTTAAAAAACCAACCAATGCTGTATCGTCAGCATATTTAAAATAAGTGTGAGCTGAAGAGGAAGCTTGACAGCTATTTGTATATAGTGTGTATAAGATAGGCGACAGGACACACCCTTGTGGTGCCCCTGTATTTGTCTTTTTTGAAAAGGATGTACATGAATTAAATCTGACTCGCTGACTGCGATCTGTCAAGAAATTATAAATCCATAAAATCAGATTGGGATTTACTCCTAAATGCACTAATTTTTTAACCAGCAGGTGGGGTTGGATTGTATTAAAAGCGCTACTAAAATCAATGAACACAATTCTGACCAGACTTTGAGCATTCTCCAAGTGCTCATAAGTGCTATTAATCAGAGATAGCAAAGCATCCTCAACACCTCTCTCTGCACGATAAGCAAACTGATTTGGGTCTAAAAGAGGTGAAACCTCTTGGAGAAGTTGTTTTAAAATTATTTTTTCAAAACATTTCATAACTGCCGAGGTAAGGGCAACAGGGCGCAGATCATTTAGTTCTTTAGGTCTGTTGTTTTTAGGTACAGGCACTATTAATGATTGTTTCCATAGACTGGGAATAACACCTGTATCCAATGACAGCTGGAACAACCTATGAAACGGCTTTGCCAGCTGATCAGCACACACCTTTAGCGTCCTGCAGCTTATACCATCAGGTCCACAAGCTTTGCGGGGGTTTACACGTCTAAAATACGATTTGACCTCATCCATAGGGATGTCAATATCTATACCCTTCATGTCTCTTACTGCTGTGATGGTCTCATTTTGCTCAGCTATAAAATCATATGTATCAAATCTACAATAAAAATCATTTAATTCATTTGCCATATTAAAATTATTCTCTACTACCATCGGGTGCTTCTTGGGCTTGTATCCTGTAATAGATTGAAGTCCCTGCCAAGCTCTCCTAGCATCATTTTTAAAAAAGTTTTCTAACTTAACCCTCTGAGGTCTGAGCTGTTTTCTGGGCTCTGGAGGTGTTCTGACATGCTCTGACATTTGTGTTTTTTTCTGTTACTAGTGACATTTTCATGGCTAAAGTCTGATTACACTGTATTCAGCACAAACTCTGCTACAATAATATATCAGCAGCATGTATGTAAAAGTTTGTAGTTTTGAGATAATGACATTTATGCGTGGTTTGTGAAAATACAAAAAAAAATTCTCACTGAAATAAGGCCATGAAACCCATACTGATTATTTCTTCACAATACTTTTGAAAATTGTATGACATAGCCTAGAATATTTGCTCCAAAACTATGTGAAAATCACCCTGACTGCTCATTCAGATAAGACAATATATTGATTTAAAATTTCTAAGACGTGTTTTGTGTGACAAAGCCATATGCGAAGGGGCGTGATCATCTCATGAATATTTAAGCTTTTAACACCTGAGAAAGACAAAGACACTCCCCTAACTGCCCTATTAGGAGCGATCAGGCCCTGTCATTCAGAGCAACCTTGCACAAAGTATGAGGAGATTTAAAAAAGAATGGCTTTTAGATTGTTTGGATTTATTTACAACACAACACAATCCAAAAATACAAATGACAAAAGAGCACATTGAAAACAATGATCCAAAGACAGAGACCTTTGTGCCATTCCTAAACATACCTTTAATTTCCAAGGTGTTTGATTTTCACTTTACCATGTTCATGTACAGAGACTCATGTGAATGTTGAAGTCAGCAGGACTCAGTTGCATCTGGTCCCTGAAAGAAAAAAAAAAAGAAAAAACTGTGAACATACTGATATCAAGAGAAACTATAGGGCTGCACGATTTTGGGAATAGATTTTAGATTTTTCTGGTTAAAATTTCTTTTTAAAATTCACAGAATACACACACACGTTTCCAACAATATATAATGAACACCAGGACCAGGTTTGTTGTGCCTTGTAGGCATAGGCTACGCAGTGCTGCATAAAATAATAATAACAATAAATTAAATCTTCCAAAAGATTTCAAGAACAACTACGCTAGAGAAAAATATATTGATTATCATATGTTACTTCAAATGTTTCCATTCGTTATGATGATATGAAACGAGATAATAGTAAAAACATAAAGCCTAATGTTTGGTGCATTTTTCCTTTCAAACGCAATCGCGCTCCAAAATATGATACATTCAAACCCACAGCGCGCTCCAAAATATGATACTCAAACCCACAGCGCGCTCCAAAATATGATACATTAAAACGCCATCGCGCTCCAAAATATTAAACATTATGGTTATACATATCTATGTTTGAGCAGATATCCACAAACAGTATTTAACAGGAAACACGGGTCTAAATAGTATAATATTCACCATATATCTAGCAACAGTTCAACTGCAATGTGAAGTTTATGCAACAATACCATAAACTAATAAGTAAGAATTTCTTACCTTACATCTTTCTTGTCTTTAAATCGCGTTCTTCTTCTTCTGAGGTAAATTAATCCAATGTAAGCTCAGACGTGTCTTCCAAACTCGACGAAAAGCAGAGACTTGTGAAGTGTTTTGTGTTTGAGGTAAGGAGGGCGTTCGCGTCCCATGTGGACGATTTGCATGTGAATCTCTTTTGCGCGAGTGGGCGTGTCGAATTAAAAAGTAATTAGCAAGCGTTTGAGATACTGGACATCCTGTTGGTTTTATACAAATTACTTAAACAGAGAATATTTGTTTGCAGTTTGAATCCGATCATTTAAAAGTACACACTTAAATGTGTATAAAGGTATATGGCTCATAAATGTGTGAGAAGGATTCGCTGAGTTATGTTTCAGTTTATAGACGTGCTCAAGAAAAAAAAGTTCACCGCGACGGAGAGGCAGAACGCACACCCTGTTTATTTTCTTTATTTTACAAAAGCACGTTTTGATTTGATTGTAAGTGGACACATACAAAAGTAGAAATATCACAGATTATTTTTTTATATTTCTTTTTTCTGTATAACCATAAATGACGGAGTAATTTAAGTTTATGTTGCTGCTATGTGAAAAAAATCCAGCAAAACGCGTCGGCACGTTTCTCGACCTCAGAGGGTTAAGTTTATATTCTGCTTTGCAGTCCTTTATCTTGCTTTTAATCTTTTTCTGCACTGTCTTTTTCTCTTCTCTACTTCCTCCTGATTTAAACACAAGCTTTTTCTCATTAAGCAGTTGCTTTAGTTCAGGAGTGACCCAGGGCTTATTATTAGAGAACATCTTAATAATCTTTCGGGGGATAATTGTATCCTCACAGAATTGTATATACCCCGATATAGCGAACGCTGCGTCATTAACGTTGTCCGTCCCATCGGTCACTACGTTCCAGTCTGTGCACTCCAGGCAATCCTGAAGTGCTTTGGTCGTTACATCAGTCCAGCATATTTGACCTCCACCCTTTTAGTTTTCTCACGCCGTAGGCGGGACACATATATAGGCGTCATATATAGGTAACATGAAGATGCTGCAGGTTCTGTCATGATGATGATAAACGTCAACACAGTTTAGTTGTGATACGAGCTAAAGGTCAAATAGACATTATGGGTCAGTATATGGGCTGCTATTCTGGAGTATACCTTGATAATTGAAATGCACAATTTTATTTTTGTGCACACTTCTCATCAAAATTCTAGATAACCTTTTAGTGAAATAGTTTTCTGAACACAATAGTTTTCCATCAAGCCCAGATTCACTGCATCTCTCTACAGCAGGTCTATGAGTCTCCAGATGTTCACAAACATGCAGTTTCACAAGCCAGTTTTCTCTGTGCTGACGTTTCTCACTTCTCCTGCTTAAAAGCCAGAAAGATCTTAATTTCACACTCTGTATTCATACTGAAAACCATGATCTAGTGAGCTTTTGCCCTTCTGCTCTGTGAGACGTTTCTGTTCTTATGAGTTTGCTTTAGGACTGAGTGTCGCTCTAGTTTCTTTTAAATGTATATTTATTTGTGTATTTAAATGTTCAAAGTTTTTTTAAATTTTTTTTTTTTTTATCGTATCAATCGTTTTTGTAATGCAACAGACATTTAGTTGAGAACTGAATTGACTCTTCTGCAGGTTTTTGAGTCCTGCTGCAGAGGAAGCCTGTCAGTATGTGAATAGAGTTGTGGGTAAAAACCCGTTACTCCAGAGAAAGCTGAATCTGATTGGAAATGAACTAGGAGACACACGAGTGAATCAGATCGCTGCTCTACTGCAGGATAAACACTGTCAGCTCAACACACTGACGTGAGTATTGCTCATTTATTTGTAATATTACTTTCAGAAATGTTCATAACTGCTTTCAATTCAATGTTTGTATTTCCCGAAATGTAAAATGTCTAATTTTGGTGCAGCATATACTGTAACTTGTAAAAATTGAACAAGTGCATTATAAAAGTCTGTGATCAGTATCTGCCAGTAATTAGATCCACTGAACGCTAGTGATGGGCGCTTTCGAAACACACTTCATGAAGCTACGAAACCTTTACGAATCTTTTGTTTTGAATCAGTGGTTCGGAGTGTGTATCAAACTACCAAAGTCACATGATTTCAGTAAACGAGGCTTAGTTACATCATAACGGTTTGGAAACGTTTGGAAATGTCAATGGTTCACCACTGGGGGGCGATGATCTCTGTGAACCCATGAATCATGCAGATTTACTGAGATTGAACAAGTGTCTGTGGGTTTAACCTGATCTCTGATCAGTTTTATACATTTGTAGACGTTTTAATTAGACATTAGTATAATTAAAATGAATAATAGTAGTTAATAGTTTCTTATTGGCCTCCCATCCATAAAATAAACAAAACAAGCACTGAAAATTGATAAAAGAGCACATATTATACAGACACTTGATATTTAATCATATTAGATGATTAGTTAATTGCATTTGATAGATTTTACTTTCAATAAAACATTTGTAATGGGTTTGTAGAAGGTGTTTTTATGCAGTTTTTGGCCTGAGTTTCGAAACTACACGCTTAGACTAACGCTTCAAAACAGTGAAGTATTTTGCAAAGAAATTGGTTTAATTGATTTGAAGCTTTGAAAAGCTTTGTTTCTCCCATCACTACTGAACGCAAGTGCAGCTTTATTCAAATAAACGTGAACAAAACAAAAAAAACAAAGACTTGAGTGAGAAACATGAAGGTCACCAACAGCAGTTACAGGGAACAAAGCCAGACAGAAGACAATGGTAACATGAAGGCAGGGCCGTACGCAGGGTTTTATAAAAACTGAGGTCCCACAATTGATGTTGCTAGGGGGGTTCAGGGGAAATTTAGATTTTCCTGATCTACTATGTGCAATTTAAGGTGTTTGAAGGACAAAAAAATTGGATATCAATAGCTTTAAAAGCATGTCAGTGGACAGTAGCATAAATTATTTATCAAGCAGAAAACAGATTCTTAAACATGAGAATCAGGATAAATGTTGCAATGAATGATCCACACTACAGAATTGAAATGCAGAAATGTTATGCTTATTGTTGACAAAACACAATCACTTATTCCAAACAGGAATGAGAAATGATTCAATGATTATTTTGCATAGATGTTACATTTCAATCAAACACCAATGCAATCCTTCTGTGTCCAGAGGCATATGAGCAATATGTGTGAGCATCAAAGATCAGTTTCAGCAACTTTTTTCTTTCCTGAATTAATCAATGTTTTTGGACTAATCAGTTCAATTAATGGTTCAATTGCTCACTCATAAAGACAGTCACGTGTCGCCCCCTTCTGGCTTAATGATGCAAGTTGCACAAACACAGACAAGTAGAGTAATACAGTGTAAAGTCCCAGTGCTGATACTGGTGAAATATTCAAACACATTCGAGGTATACAAATATATATATATATACAATAATACTATTATGGAAATATATTTAATAGGTGCTTGTGCTGTTAAATTGAGCTTATAGTTTCTGCTGTAATAGTGAAGAACATATATCTGTGTTAAATATGAATCCATTGTAATAATGATAATCTCACCCTGGGCACAGTGTGCAATACCTGCTCTTCCTCTCTCATCTCCATCACATTCTCTCTTTCTTCTTCTCTCAGTCTCCTTATCTTCACCTGTAAATCTTCCCTTCCCAAAGCTGAGCTTTGATTGATACAGTCTTTGCAAACTGATTATTTCTGTGAGTTGTTTAAAACTTCTATTGTAAAACAGCTGTTTAGTTTCTCTGCTTACATCATATCTCACACTTTATGAGCGTTAACTGAAGCGCTGGAATTCGTGCTCGACTCGCAGCTTCTGTGAACATAAGGCTTTACTTTGATTTGATTGGTCATCTCAAACATTTTGACATTGACGAGTGTTGTTAGTCCTCTGAAACAGCTCAGATGAGGTTGTTTATCGTGGTGATGTGCAATATCATTACAGCACCAAAGTAGAGTTAATATTAGCCAATTATATCACAACCTTCATTATATAGAACATATATAGCCTCTTTTCAGCTGCGCTCGTTTTCTTTTGACTTCCGGTCTGCATTTTCACAGCGATCTTGCGTATTTATGAATGAACGGCTCGTTTTAAAATCTTCCCGGTCTACTGACATTTGTTAAGACATCTGCTTAAAACATTACCATGCTCATGATAACTTTAGTGTGATAACTTTGATAACTTTCAATGGTTTGTACGGCCCTGCATGAGGGCTAAATATACACACAGACACTACACTGTAAACCCTAACAAGTTAAGACTACTCAAATGATTTGAGGAAAGTGGTTGCGTACGTTTTTTTTGAGTAATGGAAAAATTGTAACTTAATTAACTGAGTTGACCTAATGTGGTCTTCTTATTGAATTAACTTAAATGTTTAAGTAAAGATATCTTAAAAGGCAAATGGACTAAACTCAAACTTGCCAGTTTATATTTTGTTTACTTATTAGTAAATAAATACATTTTAAATAAATTATAAATCATTAAACCAAGTTTTTCACATCAACAGCTTTATTAGGATTACATTACATATCTTAACTTCTATAATGCATACTGACTGAACATCATATATTAACATTTAATCAGTAAAAAATACAATTACAATACTTGCAGTAAATTAAATCAATTGATTAAAAATGTATTTAGAAATGGGTCATTTAAAAGTGAAATTGACCAGATCATTACAATTGATCAGAACAATTAAAAGCACACTGTAATGAACAACAGACATGTTTGTCATCTACTTTAACTTATCTTTCACCCTTTTTAATAGTTGTGTGTGAGTTCCTCAGTTGTCCTCGGTGTGTGAATAGATAGATCTCAACATCATACAGTCACTTTTAGAATGGGTTCAAATATTCAAAACAAATGTACAGGACCTGGATTTTTTTTAAGAACAATCGGCACTTTAACTGCTCAGGACAAACAAGTGACACATGAACATCCATCACAAAACAAACAAACAAAAAACAGTTGTCGATCATCCAGGTAACGACACAGAATTAAGAGTGAAAATTATTATTTAAAAAATTATGTAAACTTTTGACCACAACTGTATGTGTGTGATAGAGTCAGTACTTCAGGCTAACATCAGTCAGATCTCATCTTGTGGAAACTGCCACTGTTGGTTCAAAAGGTTCTCATTGATGAATGGTCCTTCAGATGAATGGTTGGGGCTGGGAACGGAGGATCCTGTGATAATAATAAAAATAAATAATAAATAAAAAAAAATATTAAGACACATATTCTCTTAATACATTGTATAGTTCTCGTTGTTTAAGCACATGTTAGAGGGATATAATAATAAAAATGTAACAATACAAAGCAATTTTGTTTGTTGGACAGCAACAAGAATGGAAATAATCAAAGCAAGTCAAAGTGCTTTCCTGCCATTTCAGTAACTAAATAAATAAAATACAAGATAACTTGGGAAACTGAATGGTATTCAAACAAAAACTCTTTCTCTGTGCATTACCTGATGGATGACTCTGTTCTTTGAAGAGCAGCAGTATTCGAGAAGAATGTGTAAGAAAAAATGAAGTGGACGTCGAAGATCTCAAAAAATGAAGTTTATTACAGCATAGTAGTGGCAAGGTACACGAAGCACCTTGGGTTCACCGGCGTCAGAATGAACCCCGAACATACCCCATCCTAAACCTTTTATCCTGGTCTTAATGTAAATGAAGTTGCTCTTCTTGCAACAGCTGTGGTCTGTATGTTAATGAAATTGAGACACCCCATGGTCCCTAGTGTCCCACAGAAGGTTCTCTGTTATTCTTTCAAATAAGAACAGCCAATGGTTAAAGTGATAAGATTGTTTGAAGTCCCTTTAATCAAGATGGTTCTAGATTGCCCTCAGTCACTCCCAAGCTATAGGTGACACCTGTGCCTCTGTGATACTATTTTCATATTACTGAGATTGGATGTAATCGTCTCTATATGATAATTAAGCTCTTTTAAGTGAAGGAACATTTTGATATATATATATTGGAGTTGAAGTGGTTTGGAACAGACCATAATTTCTTATAGACCCCCATTTGATGCTCTTGGCCCAAAGTAGCATCACAACCACTCCCTTTTCATAGATAACACTTCCCGAAACCTGGTGGGCAGGTGCCCCAGTGGCGGTGTAGCCCGTGGCTTAGGTCGTTCCCATCTATGGCCATCAGAGAATCTTACCCGTCATAGGGTCAAACACCTCCTGCACACTGAGTTATGGCTCTACTTCACTTGAGCAGAATTATCATATTTTGTGTTTAAGAAAGAATTTTTTTTCTTTTTTTTTCTTTTTTTTTTTTAAGAGGTAATCAAAAACCATCATATCCAATTGGAACATTCAATATTGATCATAGAATTATCTTCAATCTTACGTCTCAACATGGAACAAATAACATTATGCATTGGCAAATAATAAGAAAGATACACACAGCCATTTTAAATGTGACATTCCAAATTAAACCAGAATAGGGCATATCTCAAAGTGTCCATCAAGCATTTGTTTTCTTTCTTCAAGGCCTTGTTGGGCTCTCACAATGTCTCAATCTTTCCTTTGCCTCAGTGATATTAGCATATTGTTTAGTTTTGATAACTCAAACTATCAACAATCAATAGACAATAAAATGTGCGTGTGTGTACTGTGCACGTGTGTGTTTGTGTCCATTTTCTCCATGTGGACATCCTTTATCCACTTGTTTTCCCTCTGTGGAAAGACTGTTGTCCATAGTCTCAGAAATGGTTTCTGAAATCTCCTTTTCTTTCTCTTCTCATTGTCCATTCTTTTCCACTTGGACCATAAGTCCTTCTAGAAGAAGCAGTCACTGGTGTTGTTCGAGTCTGTGCCTCTTCATCAGTTCCATCCATCCCATGGTGGGTTTCAGGGTTTTTAGGTCTTTTAGGCCTGCAGTTCATGATCTTGCAGGTCTGGAAATCTCTGTATTCTGTAATTTTTCATGAGAAAATCCCCTGGCTCCACTGGTTCTACAGTACTTCCTTCTCGTCCTTCAAACGACCATGTCATGTTTCTACATGAGGTTACTCCTTTCAGGCAAACATCTTTATGCTTATATCTGAAATGATAATCAAAAAGTAGTTGCCCCCCCTTTTCCCCACAATCATCTTTTCACATTCAAAACATTCAAGTCAAAGGTTTAATCAAATAAACATCAAACATTATTAATGTCATAAAATTTCACTTTACAAATCAAAAATCATAAAGAATCACCCCCCTTTTGATAGTAAACCTTTCTCTACAATGTGTTACTATCAAAAACTTATTCTAATTTGCATCAGCATTTGCTTGTGACTGAGCTACAGTCATGTTGCTGGTGCAGTGATATATTTGACAAGGTTTGAATGACTTCTTTATTTCCTTTCAACAGTGCCAACTGGGTTTCTAAATTGCCTATTTTCTTAAGCAAACAACGATAGTCCATCTTTCTTTTGTGTGAAAATTGACACTGTCTTGCCTTGTGCCCCATCATTCCACAAGCAAAACAAACAACCTCCTTATCTTCCTTTCTTATCTCTAAACAGTGCCTTGCAATGTGACCATCCTTTCCACATGCATGACAGACAAAGTTTTGAAGAGGTCTCTCACTGTCTTGACAATGTCTAGCAATGTGACCAGCTTTTCCACATGCATAGCAAAGAATAACACCTTCTGAATTTATTCTTGCAAATCTCCTTGGTCCCTGATAGAAACCATTAGACAATGTAATAGGACATTCTCTCTCGCCAAAGGCAGCAACTGGATGTCTAGATTTGGCAGCTTTCATTTGACTATTTGCATGAATATTATTATTGTAAAACTGTGTAATTTTAGCAATAATGTCATTATATTCAGATAGTGGTGTCACATGCATTGTCACAGCAGACCGGGTGAGTTTGTCACATTTGTTAATCAAGGCAGACTTGAAAGTGACATCATTCTTAGTAATGTCCGGATTGCCACTGAAAGTTTTAAACATCTCCAATAATCGTTCTGAAAATGCTGCTGGATGCTCCCCTTTCCTCATGTGCATCTCAGATATTTTATCCCAATTAACTGACATCACACCTAGAGTTCAAGCAGTGCCTTTTTCCTCTCCGACTTATTAGCATTTCTGTCCTTTACTTTCTGAGTTAAGGCTCCAGACAAAGTGTCAGGCAGGCACATTCTTAACAAAACGCACACATCACCATCAGTAAAATTGTAAACTTCAGCATTTTCCTCCAAGTTTTTCAGAAAATCTAATGGATCTTGTTTGGCAGGATCAAATTTCCCAATATTCTTGATCACAACATCTAGTTCAGTTGGATTAAATCCTCGGACTATGGTAGTGGTCATTGGTTCCTCCCTTCTCTAGCAGGCGTAGTCGTAGTAGAATGAACTGGTGCCATCGGAAATCTAACTCTACAGTCGGAGTATTGGCTACTGAATGACTGATAATCTTTTTCCAAACCCTCAGCACTGTCTTCCTGCAAATCTGGCATCTCTGGAACTGGGTTACACAACGTGACACCTAACAATGTCTTACTAGGGTTTTTCTCTGTTGAGCCATTCTTTATCATAAACTGACAAGTCGCCTTCGCTTCCTCCAAATGTTTGGACAATGTTTCCACAGATGATTTAACCCCCTGAGGTCTACGGTATCGCCGGCGATACCAGCTCGCTTTTTTTTTATTAGTGTAAAAGAAACTCATAAATACTCTGTTGACTTTGATTTTCCATAGGAGTTTCATACATCAATCGATTCTGTTAAATGTGTATTATTTTTGTGTATACTCACAATAAAAACAAAGTGTTGTGCTTTTTGCCAAATAAAGAAAAATAAACACGAAGCGAGTTCTGCCTTCTCTCTGCCAGTGTAGTCCATTCTGAAACGCGTCCGAAAATTAACAATAACTCAGCGAATACTCAGTCAAACAGACATACAGACACACAGGCATGAAGATTGAATTCTCTTCTTTTAAATGAAGTAATTTATATAAAAAAACTATTATTCTCATCTTGTGAAATCTGTATTAAAAGAGAGCGATTCCAGTCGAGCTCATCTCATCTCATTACGTTATAATCGGCCCCGCCCACGGAGAGCGCGCGCTATTCAAACGCAAATGGCTGAGGCAATCCTGTGAACGCCCCCATCAGCTCGAGAAAACACACAAGTTTATTTAGATCATTGTTTACACCGTCTTGCAGCGCTGTGAGGAATAATACTAATGGAAAATGTCCCTCAGAAGTGCGGGTATATCGAGGAGCGAGCTGAGGAATACAAGTAAGTTTTTTCCTTCTCACGTGAATTTCTTCACGTGGGTTTCTGTTTATGAATGAATAAACGGCATGAATGCGCGCTGTTTACCACAGCTGGCAAAGACACGTGTGTGAATGAATGATGATGTTTTAGCAAACTGTATTGCTATACTGAGATAAGTAAACATCGACTGAATGTTGAAATAAAATGTAGGCTATTTGTATAAGCAACGTATTAAACTGCAAATTAACAATATGCCCTAATATTTCATGAAAACAACGTTACAGTCAGACGAAATATGAAAGACAACATTTTGTTGACCAGATTTGGGTACAGTTTTTACTGTAGAATATACTGCCACATCAAATAAGCTTTTGTTTAGCCATTTCTATATATAAAATACTATTTTTGTCAAAAATAAAGTCATCAACTAAGATGTTAGCTGTTCCAATGTTGGTTATATTCAAACTAATGAATACATAGATAAAATGTAGGGCCTATAATCATTTTTTTTTTACAAAGAAAGAGTACACTTGAAATATTGTTGAAATTGTAATTATTGTTGTAATTGTAACCGTTTTAATAAAATAGCAAAACATATTTACAAGATAGATGTAAGCAAAATCTTAAATGGTCAATATAAGTCTTCTTCTAAATATATGTTTTGTCCTTGCATTGTGGCTCAGTCAGTGTCACACCTGAGTGAATGGCTAATTATGCAGAGTGGGTGTATTCTAAGGTGTAAACCACTCCTCGTTCACGCCCCCTCGCATATTGGCTTTCCAAGCAAAACCTGTTTTACATCAATTTAAATCAATGTATGGTTTTATGTGAACGATAAAGCAAGACTATTTTCACATAATTTTGAAGAAAAAACTATAGGCGACGACATCCATAAGTCAAAAGTCTTATTGCCACATATTTAGTATGTGTTTTGTGGCCTTATTTCAAAAATTTTAATTTTTAGTTTTTTCGATAACCACGCATAAACATTATTCTCTCAAAAATGAAAACATGTACATACATGTGGCTCACATATTATTGTAGTCCTGTTTGTACTATATAGAGTGAATTTACACCTTTGCCATTAATATGTTTATAAGCAACTGAAAAAAGCACAAATGTCAGAGCATGTCAGAACACCCCCAGGGCCCAAAAAAACGCTCAGACTCCAGAGGGTTAAGCATACTATTGTTAGTTCTAAGAAGTGAAATCTCATTCTGCATCTTGATCTTTTCTTCTTTCCATATCGTTTCACTAGCCAGGTAATTTTTTGTAGAAATTACCCCAACACTGAGTCGCTCATTTTCAGCCTCTAACTCATCTAGTCTCTTCCTAGCTACTTTGTATGAAGCAAAAAGAGCTTGAAGAGCATTAGCAATTTTCCCATTTTTATTCTTTGGCATTTTGGGATCATTTTCAAACTTAGAGATAGCCCACTTGTACGGTTTATCAACAATATTCTCTATTCCGTCAAACATTCCCTGAGAACCGTGTTTAGCGATGTATTTAACAATCATTTCTTCCATTTTAAAGTTTTATCTGGCTTTACAGTAACTTGTGTATTCACAACGTCTGATTTAAATGACTATGCGTTATCTAGATGCTTTAAGATTTGTTAGTCAATTTATTCACAGATTGTACGCAAATGAATACAACCAGCACACTGAGCGAACCTTCTAAACTTAATCAAAGTCACAGTCCTTAGGACCTTAAATTTTACACAAAATTGTTTAGGGAAAAAAATAAAATAAAACTGTCACAGTACATCGGACACAACCGCACTACGTCGGGTTGTTATGTTTTTTTTCTTTTTCTTTTTCTTTTTCTTAAAACAGCTTGCTTATTCACTACTTCGGGTTCAAACAATATTTATCAATTTTAAAACAATGCCACAGTACGTCGGGCAAAACCACACTGCTTCGGGTTCTTTGTTTTAAACTTCACAAAGTCACGGCACATCAGACTCACTAGTCTATCCTACTATGCTATCACACAATAGTTGTGAAATAATTCTGTGACCACACTGCGTCGGGTCTATTCAATTACTTTAGAATTTCCTCAGAATTATTACAACTTCACAATCGGTTTCAAGTACGTTAGAAAGATATACATTTGTTTCAGTTACTTTAGAAACAACCAATCTAATATAACTCTGCCACCACTTCGGGTTTATTCAATTACTTTAGAATCTTAACAGAATTATAAGAGACCAACACCAAATTTCAGTTACTTTAGAAACTTTACACTTAAGCACTTTGTTTCAATTACTTTAGAAACAATAATTCCAATACAAGTCTGCTACCACACTGCTTCGGGCTTATTCAGTTACGTTAGAATCTTTAACCCCCTGAGGTCTACGGTATCGCCGGCGATACCAGCTCACTTTTTTTTTATTAGTGTAAAAGAAACTCATAAATACTCTGTTGACTTTGATTTTCCATAGGAGTTTCATACATCAATCGATTCTGTTAAATGTGTATTATTTTTGTGTATACTCACAATAAAAACAAAGTGTTGTGCTTTTTGCCAAATAAAGAAAAATAAACACGAAGCGAGTTCTGCCTTCTCTCTGCCAGTGAAGTCCATTCTGAAACGCGTCCGAAAATTAACAATAACTCAGCGAATACTCAGTCAAACAGACATACAGACACACAGGCATGAAGCTTGAATTCTCTTCTTTTAAATGAAGTAATTTATATAAAAAACAAATATTCTCATCTTGTGAAATCTGTATTAAAAGAGAGCGATTCCAGTCGAGCTTATCTCAGCTCATTACGTTATAATCGGCCCCGCCCACGGAGAGCGCGCGCTATTCAAACGCAAATGGCTGAGGCAATCCTGTGAACGCCCCCATCAGCTCGAGAAAACACACAAGTTTATTTAGATCATTACTTGTTTACACCGTCTTGCAGCGCTGTGAGGAATAATACTAATGGAAAATGTCCCTCAGAAGTGCGGGTATATCGAGGAGCGAGCTGAGGAATACGTTTTTTCCTTCTCACGTGAATTTCTTCACGTGGGTTTCTGTTTATGAATGAATAAACGGCAGAGATGCGCGCTGTTTACCACAGCTGGCAAAGACAGTTTAAATTTAAATCGCGTGTGTGAATGTATGATGATGTTTTAGCAAACTGCATTGCTATAATGAGATAAGTAAACATCGACTGAATGTTGAAATAAAATGTAGGCTATTTGTATAAGCAACGTATTAAACTGCAAATTAACAATATGCCCTAATATTTCATGAAAACAACGTTACAGTCAGACGAAATATGAAAGACAACATTTTGTTGACTAGATTTGGGTACAGTTTTTACTGTAGAATATACTGCCACATCAAATAAGCTTTTGTTTAGCAATTTCTATATATAAAATACTATTTTTGTCAAAAATAAAGTCATCAACTAAGATGTTAGCTGTTCCAATGTTGGTTATATTCAAACTAATGAATACATAGATAAAATGTAGGCCTATAATCATTTTTTTTACAAAGAAAGTACACTTGAAATATTGTTGAAATTGTAATTATTGTTGTAATTGTAACCGTTTTAATAAAATAGCAAAACATATTTACAAGATAGATGTAAGCAAAATCTTAAATGGTCAATATAGCCTAAGTCTTCTTCTAAATATATCTTTTGTCCTTGCATTGTGGCTCAGTCAGTGTCACACCTGAATGAATGGCTAATTATGCAGAGTGGGTGTATTCTAAGGTGTAAACCACTCCTCGTTCACGCCCCCTCGCATATTGGCTTTCCAAGCAAAACCTGTTTTACATCAATTTAAATCAATGTATGGTTTTATGTGAACGATAAAGCAAGACTATTTTCACATAATTTTGAAGAAAAAACTATAGGCGACGACATCCATTAGTCAAAAGTCTTATTGCCACATATTTAGTATGTGTTTTGTGGCCTTATTTCAAAAACTTTAATTTTTAGTTTTTTCGATAACCACGCATAAACATTATTCTCTCAAAAATGAAAACATGTACATACATGTGGCTCACATATTATTGTAGTCCTGTTTGTGCTATATAGAGTGAATTTACACCTTTGCCATTAATATGTTTATAAGCAACTGAAAAAAGCACAAATGTCAGAGCATGTCAGAACACCCCCAGGGCCCAAAAAACGCTCAGACTCCAGAGGGTTAACAAAAATGTACGGAATAGGCTTAAAACTCCTCCTGCTAATACTGAATAAACCAAATTCGATCTCTTCTGTCCTTAATTTTTCTTTTCTAGATTTTTTTAAACCGAGGAATTCCTTGACAAAAACAGCATAAATGAAAGAAAACAGCTTTTTCTTACCTTTTCCCTTTTTTGTTGGAAATCCGTCGATTCCTGGGTCTGGCTCGCCAATGTAAGAAAAAATGAAGTGGACGTCGAAGATCTCAAAAAATGAAGTTTATTACAGCATAGTAGTGGCAAGGTACACGAAGCACCTTGGGTTCACCGGCGTCAGAATGAACCCCGAACATACCCCATTCTAAACCTTTTATCCTGGTCTTAATGTAAATGAAGTTGCTCTTCTTGCAACAGCTGTGGTCTGTATGTTAATGAAATTGAGACACCCCATGGTCCCTAGTGTCCCACAGAAGGTTCTGTTATTCTTTCAAATAAGAACAGCCAAAGGTTAAAGTGATAAGATTGTTTGAAGTCCCTTTAATCAAGATGGTTCTCGATTGCCCTCAGTCACTCCCAAGCTATAGGTGACACCTGTGCCTCTGTGATACTATTTTCATATTACTGAGATTGGATGTAATCGTCTCTATATGATAATTAAGCTCTTTTAAGTGAAGGAACATTTTGATATATATATATTGGAGTTGAAGTGGTTTGGAACAGACCATAATTTCTTATAAATGGCAGCAATACCACCTGGCCTAAAAACAACCATATATACACACAGTAAATTACATCATAATAAAACTAAGTACATGGTAGATTTCTACACTTACTAGAACATTGAAACAAACAAAAGGAGTGAAATTTACACTGTACTTTAACAAATATGATATATTTTTAAGTACGTAGCTAAAACACACCTTGTCTGCCTCACATCAATCAAAAGTCAGCTGCAGTTCCTCCTTCAGTGCTGTTTCTGAAGCCTCCGAGGACAGTTGAGAAGAAAGTGTCTGCTAATTTGTCAAAGGAGAATACGTTAACAACTCAAGCACACTAGCTAGGCTAACTATAATAAACGTGAATATTTAACTAATGACTAACTTCTTAGAAATGTGTGTAGTTAGCAGTTGCTAAGTAACATACCAGTTAGCAGTTACCAAACTAGCTAAGATAGCTAGACTAATTTTACAACATAAACGCACTCAATTTAAATCAACAACACCAAATCTTATGTTTTGGTAAATACTCTATTTAAAAAGGTTTTATGAATTTGCACTTACCCTCGTCTGATATAAGTGTCTGAAAACACAGGACGATGTCAGCACACGCAGTAACTGAAGGCAGTGGGCTAGAAAATACGGTTCAGATAAAATATGACATTGAAAAACTTTGCCGTTGTTTTATGGTAAACATGTTATTTACAATGATTTTATGAATTCAAACTTACCTTCGTCTGATGTAAATCTCACAGAAAATAACGGACGTTGTCAGCGCGCAAGATTTGAATGGAGCAGGAGCGGGAATTAACGGCTCGAAAACAACGTCGGTCTAGAAAATACCGTTAAAAAAACTGTTAGAACATTGAACAAATGTTGATGTTATGTTCTGGCAAACATGTTATTTAAAATAGTTTTATGACTTACCATATACGTTTTCTCAGTCTCAGAAAATACCGGACGCTCTCTGCGCGCGCAAGAACTGCAGTGAGTCAGCGGGGGAGGGGGAAGAACAGGCTCGAGAGTCGAGACTCGAGACAGTAGTCGGTTCCAAAAAGATTCCACTTACAGGCGTCAGGAATTGAAAGTCTTGTGTGATTCAGCTCCAAATGCGAGGCCTGAAATGCCCGCTCCGTTTTATAACCCTGAAATTACTGTTTTTATGCAGTGTCAGTGCCTCTGGGCTTCTGCCTGCATCAGCAAATTCACGATGGACAAAAAAATTACTGCCTTGTGTATCGACCAATCAGCGTGTTGTAAAGGCAGAATTTCAGGTACGACCAATCATTTTAAACAGAGAAACAGCGAATCATTTAAATAACTTGAAATTTTGAGTTCATAACACTTAAAATCTTAACCCGAAAGATTTTTGCTGCCAAATGAGTACATTAAACTCAACTGTTTAATTTTTTATGTAAAAACTTGCTATTATAAGTAATGTTAAGTTATGATAACTTGATTTCTTTATTAATGACAACATTGTGGTTTACAGTGTATTAAGCACACCAGAAACACCTGAACACAATGAACCACATTTGTCCCAGTGAGCAAACCAAAGGTGACATTGACACGAAAGAACCTTAAAGTGTCATGAAACCCCTGTTTTAGCTGGTCGTTCACATCTCAGAGCTGGAAAAGTCTGAGGAAATGTGCGTGTAAAGCTGTGGAAAAGTGGGAGTGTAGAGGGCGGGAAAAGGGGAGACAACAACCAATAAAACACAGACCTGCAACACTCTCATTATACAGACACATGAATATTAAAATATGACTGCAGAGAAAAAAAAAATGGATCTGAAGGCACCTTGATGCATTTTAAAAATAGAACAGAGTCGCTTAGAACCGGCTGATGTACAGAATCGTTCTCTCCAGCCCCGGCAGCCAATCACACGCTCCGAAAGCACGCTTCTACCTCACATTCAGCCAATCACACGCTCCGAAAGCACACTTCTACCTCAGATACCGTGACGTCGCTTCCACTTTACTTTTCAGCCCGGAAGAACCAAATTGCTCAGAAAAACACAACAATAACCAATTTCCACTTATTCATAGTACTTATGAGTGCTTTTATTATTTTCAGTGATGTGCAGCCTGTACATATCTGTTCACATCTCAAAAATGTGTTTTAGGGGGTTTCATGACCCTTTAAAAATTATATGAAATGAATGTGTAAACTAATATAAATAGATCAAGACTATCTTTGTATTGTTACAATGTTGGTAGTGTATTTAAATTAACAATGTGTAGTCTTTCTCTGTGTTACCTGAACCTGCATATCCCTGTTTATTTGTCAGCAAAAGTCTGCTGGATGAAGCTAAACACGTTAGTTGATCATCATAGATCTGAGTAATTTTCTTTTCTCTTTCTGTCTTCAGTCTGAGTGGATGCAGTATTACAGAGAAACAGAGTCTCATCCTGACTTCAGCTCTGAAATCAAACCCATCACACCTGAGAGAGCTGAACCTGAGAGAGAATAAACTAGGAAACACAGGAGTGAAGCACTTATGTGCCGTACTGAAGGATTCACACTTTAAACTGGAGAGATTGAGGTCAGTCACATTCACATACAAGAATCAAAATGCTTAAAATCACTTCAACAGTTTAAACTAAAACACTTTATACTCAATATCTCACAATGAGTCTAAATTCACATTATATTTCTGCAAACATGTTCACCTTAGTATTTTGTGATCTGGGGAAATAAAGATGAAGATCTCTCTTCCTCTGTTTTATTTGCTGATGAAGATGATGTGTCTTTACAGAATAAAGAGTTTTCTTTTCTTCTGTCTTATTTTCTGCTCTCTCTGCTAATGTAGTTTAAGAGGCTGTGATATGACAGATGAAGATTGTTCTGATGTGACTTCAGCTCTGAAATCAAACCTGTCACACCTGAGAGAGCTGGACCTGAGCGAGAATAAACTAGGAAACACAGGAGTGAAAAACCTCAGTGATCTACTGATGAACCCACAATTCAAGCTGGAGAAACTACAGTTAGTATCATTATACTGTACAGCAATTACAGTGTGACTGAAGTTTATTTATCTTTATTTATCCTCAGATCTTGCCTACCTCTAACTAGCTTTGTTCCTACGACCCTCCTCGGAGGATCGTTGGAAAAAGCAGGCACCTCAGCGCCCTGAAACGGCGAACCGGCAGGGAAACCGAACTGACTGCTCTACGTCCCTCCTCAGAGGATCGTTTGGGGACGCTGACACCTCGGTGTCCTGAAACGGCGAACCGGCAGGAAACCCGAACTGGCAGCATTTGTTTCATGCTGCCAGTTCGGCTTATGTTTCATTGTTTATAGCAGTGCACTTTCTGGGTTCCCTTTCAAGGGAACTCGAGCTGCGTCGAGACGCGGTGGGAACGCCCTGCGTGATTGCGTCGTGAAGCACATGTATAATCAGTCCAATGGAAAGACGAGACGTCATAGGCGGGTGACGTCATCGACCAGGAAACTATAAGGCAGCCCAGCTGACACAGATCGCGTTAGCTTCTGTGCCTTCAGCAAGCGATCTGTGTATTCTGTCCTTGTCATATTTATTGTTGTCTGTCAAGTTGCAATATATATATATATTATGGCAAAAGAGAGCAAGCAAGCGTTGTGTTGTTCCCTACCCACGTTATATCACGGGTGGGGACACACACTTCAGCTTTGTGTTGCTTGTTTGGGAGTGGAGCATGCCAACAGTCAGTTCTCGAGGGGGCTGACTGTGAGCATTGCGAGAAGCTGTCCGTGAGGACGCTCCGCTCCCGCCGGCCGTTCTTCAAGGAGGACGGTTTGGTGCGCGCGCCCCAAGGCGCGGGTCCCGCTGCTGCCGAGGCACGGCGTCGACGCGCATCTCGGGGATCGCAAATGGTTCTAACAAACACCTGTTAGATTCAGTGCTTTATCTCAGGGAGAAGCACGCTCTGTGGTTTCTCCTCCCCGGGATGAGGCACTCATGCTGCGATTTCCTGTTCCGAGGAATTGGTATCGTTAGTGTTTTTGTTTAAATAAATAAATAAATCAAAAATCAAAATAAGGCAGATGTTTATGAGTTTTCAATAAATAAATAAGTCAGCTCATAACTCTGTTGAATAAAGAGGAGCTTCTAAAAGGAGGTTTTATCTAGTGCTGTTGCTAAGTTAAATATTACTGGCCAGCCGAACATATATGAGAGTGAAAATATAAGGAAAACTATATATCTCAGCCTCCTCGTCGGGGAGTGCCGTTTTTTCCCTATCTCCACACTGAGGTATCGAGATCGTGGAATAAACCGGTTTCTATTTATGTGTTTTATCCCTAAACTTCTACTATAGTAATGTTATGGGTATTAAGAATCATGGTATGACAGTGCCTCAGGTTAAAGAGACGCTTGCGAGCTATCTCTCTCCTGTGTTGGTGTCATCATAACCCCGACGTTACCCACCAGCCATCATAAATAATAGATAAATATTATTAGGCAGCACTGGTAGGTAAAGTATATAAGGACATGGATGAGTGTGAGGATGTAACAGCACTGACGCTATTCGAGAATTGCGTCGCGCAACAGATAAACTATACCAGGGAGGGACGGTTTCGAGAAATCGTTTCTCCTCGGCGTCCTCTGGGTGGGGACTCTCTGAGGAGGGTCGCAGCGCTGCCAGTTCGGTTGTTTCCTGCTGGTGGCCACGGAGTGATATATATATATATATATATACAGTATATATATAATGTTTTTTCTGATGTAAAGAAAAATTAAGATAAAATATGTCTGTTCTTCTGGACGCTCCGCTTTCAAAAAACGAAGAAATAAACTCTTCAGCGGTGTTCCAGAGGTTTCTTCCTCACCGATCTAATGTTCCTGAGACTGCTGGGCGGGAGCAGTCTCAGCATACTTAAGCTCCTCGCAGCATAGAGTGCGGCAAAACAGAGTTTCGCCATTCGGGCTCATCCACAATCGAGGGGGACCTGGGTGGCGGTCGCAGTCTAGCCAGTTTAGAGATATGCAAGATCTGAGGACTGTTTTATCTCTAAAATAGCTTGGAAGAAGAAGCCCTGACGCCGAGGCTACAGGCTTCTGAGGGTGGTCCCCTCCGGGGTAGGGACGGTTTTGAGAAATCGTTTCTCCTCGGCGCCCTCTGGGGTGCGACTCTCTGAGGAGGGTCGCAATGCTGCCAGTTCGGGTTTCCTGCCGGTTCGCCGTTTCAGGACACCGAGGTGTCAGCGTCCCCAAACGATCCTCTGAGGAGGGACGTAGAGCAGTCAGTTCGGTTTCCCTGCCGGTTCGCCGTTTCAGGGCGCTGAGGTGCCTGCTTTTTCCAACGATCCTCCGAGGAGGGTCGTAGGAACAAAGCTAGTTAGAGGTAGGCAAGATCTGAGGACTGTCGTTATCTCTAATAAAACTTAGACAAGAAGTCCTGACACTGAGGCTATCAGGCTTCTGAAGGTTCCTCCGGGGTAGGGACGGTTTTGAGAAATCGTTTCTCCTCGGCACCCTCTGGGGTGCGACTCTCTGAGGAGGGTCGCAGCGCTGCCAGTTCGGTTGTTCCCTGCCGGTTCTCCGTTCAGGGCACCGAGGTGTCAGCGTCCCCATACGATCCTCCGAGGAGGGCCGTAGAACGGTCAGTTTGGTTGTTCCCTGCCGGTTCGCCGTTTCAGGGCACCAAAGTGACTGTTCAACCAAATCCAGAGGCCATTCTCGAGAGACTGGTTCCCCTAGTAGAATTTCTGGCAGCGTGGAAACTACTGCCACATATTTCTCAGTGGGTCCTGCACACTATAGAAAAGGGTTTCAGAATTCAGTTCGGTTCTCATCCGCCCAGATTTCTAGGGGTCCTCCCCACAGTGGTGGACCCCGAGCAGGCTCTGGTTATGGAGCAGGAAGTACTGACACTTCTGCAAAAGGAGCTATAGAAGGAGTTCCTCCTCCCAGCAGACAGCCAGGTTTTACAGCCATTACTTCATTGTTCCGAAAGAGGATGAGGGGTTGCGTCCTATTCTAGACCTGCGTCAATTAATCAGCAGGTTTCAGAATCTCAGTTCAAAGTATGCTTATGCTAAATATGATTGTGTCACAGACTCAGTCCGAGGACTGGTTTGTCACAATAGACTTGAAGGACGTGTACTTCCATGTATCTATCCATCCTCATCACAGGAGGTTCCTGAGGTTTGCTTTCGGGGGCGAAGCATATAGTATCAGGTTCTTCCCTTCAGCCTAGGTTTATCACCCCGCACCTTTACAAAATGCGTGGATGCAGCTCTGGCTCCTCTGAGACTCCAGGGCATTCGCGTATTGAATTATCTCGACGATTGGTTGATTTAGCTCAGTCCGAGCAGATGGCAGTTCGGCATCGAGATGTCGTTCTGTCTCACATAAAGAGGTTGGGGTTGCGGCTCAACTCCAAAAAGAGTGTGCTCCTTCCAGCTCAGAGGACCACTTTTCTGGGTGTTTTATCGGATTCGACAATATGCAAGCACGTCTGTCTCCTGCACGTATTTCTGCGATTCTCACAGCCGTAAATGGGGTAAAGCTAGGCCAGTCACTCACTGTGAAACAGTTTCAGAGACTGTTGGGGCTCATGGCAGCTGCGTCCAACGTAATCACTTTTGGCCTTCTGCACATGAGACCTCTGCAGTGGTGGCTCAGGACCAAGGGGTTTTCTCCGAGGGGAAATCCGTTTCGCATGATCAAGGTCACGCGGCGATGCCTTCGTGCCTTGGTCATGTGGAAGAAACCTTGGTTCCTCGCCCAGGGCCCAGTGCTGGGGGCTTCTTGTCGATGCGTAATGCTTTTGACAGATGCTTCCCTCACGGGATGGGGGGCGGTCATGAGTGGCCGCTCGGCGATAGGTCTTTGGGACCATCAATGTTCTTGGCACATAAATCGGCTAGAAATGATGGCGGTATTTCAAGCTCTCAAATACTTCCTGCCAGACCTGAGAGGTCACCATGTGCTTGTCCTTCTGGACAACACTCTGATGGTCTCGTATATCAGAGCAGATATCCTGTTGAGGCAGGGGCTGAGGCCCGGGGAATGGAGACTTCACCCCGAGGTGGTGGTGCTCCTTTGGGAGAACTTCGGTCAAAACTCAAGTCTACCTTTCGCATCGTTTTATACAACGCATTGCTCTATGTGGTTCTCCCTGACGCATCCAGCTCTGCTTGAACTGGATGCAACGTATTAGGTGTGGTTGAGGCTACACCTGTACGCATTTCCCGATATCTTTGCTCCCGGGAGTTACTCTCATCCGGAGTTATGGATACTGTGGGCTCGGCCTCTGAGGGGGCCCAGCTCATAGATTCAGGTCTCTCGACTGAGGTCGTGGAGACCATACTCCAGTCTAGAGCTCCCTCCACGAGAAGACTGAATATGCATTGAAGTGGAAACTGTTCTCTGCTTGGTGCAGAGAACGCCTTCTGAATCTTGCTATCTGCCCTATGGTACAGTACTTGATTTCTGCAATGAATGTTTCTTTGCTGGGTTATCTCTGAGGAGAGATCCTTATTTCATCTTCTCCGTGGTACATGAGGCTGAGGCCTGCACGCACTTGGATTTGCACCTGGTATGGTGATAGTCTTTCCTCACCCCTTGCCGGGTTGTATTCCTAGGTCCCTACTAAATTTGTGGGTCATTTGTGCTGCAGACCTTCTGTCCTCCACCTCCAGATCAGGAAAACTTAATCTGTTATGCCCTGTCCGGGCTTTGGATGCTTATGTCCACAGAGCTGCCCTGTGGCGTATATATAAGAGCAATTATTTGTCTGCTTCGGGTTACCTAAGATAGGTTGCCCTGCATCTAAACAGATAATGAGCAAGTGAGTAGTTGAGGCTATCTCACTTGCTTATGAAGTGGCCGGACAGCCTTCTCCTTTGGCTGTCCCGGCCCATTCTACCAGGAGTATGGCTGCCTCTAAGGCTTTACTATCAGGAGTTTCACTCTATGACATCTGTAATGCGGCAGGCAGGTCCTCACCGCTTCCATTTGTTAGATTTTATGACTTGACCTAGGCTCCACTCCAGGGCCTAGGGTGCTTGTTTCCTAGTGTGCGCATGGTCTTCATACAGAACAGGCATTTGTCATATGGCGTAGTGGGTAAAGGGTTCCCACCGCGCCTCGACGCAGCTCGAGTTCCCTTGAAAGGGAACGTCTCAGGTTACGTATGTAACCCTGGTTCCCTGAGAGGGAACGAGACGCTGCGTCGCCTTGCCATACTCCCTGCATGCCTGTGATCGACTTGCTTCAGGCTTTTTCAGAAGCTAACGCGATCTGTGTCAGCTGGGCTGCCTTATAGTTTCCTGGTCGATGACGTCACCCGCCTATGACGTCTCGTCTTTCCATTGGACTGATTATACATGTGCTTCACGACGCAATCACGCAGGGCGTTCCCACCGCGTCTCGACGCAGCGTCTCATTCCCTCTCAGGGAACCAAGGTTACATACGTAACCTGAGACGTTTTCCCTATTGCTCACATTTTTATGTGTTTTTATCTAGATAGTAATTGTTTAATTTCCAGCATTTGATACAATGTACTGATTGTGTACATGCAGAAATCTGCCTTTTCAACAGAGAATAAAGAAGAGAGACATCAAATAAAGAGTTGAAATGAAAGAGAAGAAACAGTGTCTTCCAGCACACAGAACTAGTGTGACTGGCTTTCAGAACAGACTATTGGAAACTAAATGCTTCTGTAGCTCTTCAATATGATGATCATCATAGATATGAACTATTGTTATTTCTCTGTCTTCAGTCTGTGGAACTGCAGTATTACAGAGAAACAGAGTCTCATCCTGACTTCAGCTCTGAAATCAAACCCATCACACCTGAGAGAGCTGGACCTGAGCGGAAATAAACTAGGAAACACAGGAGTGAAGCGCTTATGTGCCGTACTGAAGGATTCACACTGTAAACTGGAGAGATTGAGGTCAGTCACATTCACATACAAGAATCAAAATGCTTATAATCACTTCAACAGTTTAAACAAACACTTTATGCTCAATATATCACAATGAATCTGAGTTCACATTATATTTGTGTAAAATTCTTTACATTCATGATTTGTTTGTAAGATAATCTCTCCTCCTCTGTTTGTGTCTTTCTAGTCTAGTCTACTGTGGCATTACAGATGTTTCTTCTCTAACTCAGTCTTTGACTAACTCAAAAGCACTGCAGTTTTTAAAAGAGCTTGATCTGAGACGCAATAAGATAGGAGACTCACATCAGCGGCTCAGAGACGTGATACAAGACTCAAACTGTGTCCTGAGGTGAGGAAACATCACTGAGATATTAAAGAGATCTTCATTTACCTCTGATATGTGAACAAACCTTTCAAACATTCGTGAAAGGAAATTATCATTAAGCTTTATTGCAACAAAGGGTTTGTGTGAGAACAAAATGTGAAGTTATTGAAATGTTTAACACAAAGGAGTAAAGAGAAGAAAAGCTCACTGTCACAGCTTTATACATCAACACCTGCTTTATTAACTGTGTCAGTAGAAGTGAATCATTTCAGTGTGAAAACAGACTTGGTCAGATTGTAGGAAAACGCTGCACTCCTGCTAAAATCAGTGCAGTTCCAGCTTCAGCTCACAGCGTCCAGCTCACATGAGAAATGTCTCTGTCTCTAGTGTGTTTTTACTGTGACAAGCAACACGTCACACTACTTTACACTTACTTTACTCTCAGTGATTTACTAAGAGCCTACAAACATGTTTAAACTAGAGGACAAACGGCTTTAACTAAAGGTTTGTGTTTGAATTCAAAATAACATTTGTGGTTTATTCCATACGCCGTACACTCATTAGTTTCTCCTTTACAGAGACTCAATAGGAGTCGCACCGACACACACAGACAAACATATGAACATGATTCAGGTTTTAATCTATTATATTTAAAAACACAAATATCTATGCAAAATCATGTAAAGCCGATAATTAATCTGATTACAGGAATTCAATTTAAAGGACAATTCCGGTATTTAACACTTTGAGTCTATTTTGTAGTTTATTTTGGATGAACAAGAGTGGTGGACAAAGAAATTTTGACAATGGTTCCTGTCTCGACTTTTTGACTATTTTAGAATTGCCCATGACCGCTTTAGAATGGGAGTCTATGGCCATGAACACCACTAACCACTCGGTGAGTTGAACAGTTTTGAACACGAACGTTAAGGGTTGTTTTAAGGGCATGTTTGTGCATGGCCATAGACTCCCATTCTAAAGCAGTCATGGGCAATTCTAAAATAGTCAAAAAGTCGAGACAGGAACCATTGTCAAAATGTCTTTGTCCACCACTCTTGTTCATCCAAAACAAACTACAAAATAGACTCAAAGTGTTAAATACCGGAATTGTCCTTTAACTTAACCTAACCCTTTACTCAAGAAAACTGTAATTGAAATATAATAATTTGCACTTTGTTCCACTGAACACTGATTGTTTTCTCTTCTGTTCCACTTTACAGAGATGATGAAGATCAGTTTTTCCCTGATGAATATCAATCATCAAACTCTGATGGATGCGTTATATCATAGTTTGAAATGATCATGAGAGGAGCAGAAACCATCAGGTGATCCACAGAAGAGTCTCACTACTGTCTATGAGGAGAAATAAATGTGTAAATGTGTTTCATACAGGTGGAAGAGACTCAGACTTCACAATTAAATAAAGCAGCGTGTGTGTTAGCATGCGTATTAGAAACATGTGATATTGAATGATTCATGTTGGTTTATTATTCAGCCAAATGATGGTTTAGTTGTAATTAAAGGTGGAACAGAGGAAGAAGCTCAGATGAGTGTCAGCAGAAATCTTCAGTATCAGGCCTGCAAATATAATAATGTTTGGATTGAACTCATCCATAGTTATTAAAATATTTCTAATCATGAACGTGATTGTCAAGTATAGCACATAAATGTTTCTCTTCCCGAGTCCAAAGAGGGCCGAGTCAGACTTGAGTCCGAGTCCTTAACATCCGAGTCGATACCGGCTGAGTCCACAAAGATTTAAATGATCACGTGCAGACACACTCGGCATACATAAGTAGGGGAGAGCGGGGCACAACCTAACGCTTTTTGACTTTCTCAGTTTGTGTAAACCTACTTAGGGTTCAGAGAATTTATTTTTTCCCACATTCATTTCACACGTTTAGTTTACAATTGTTTTGTTTCATTAATACACTATACTTTTTTCTTGATTTACCTTGAAAGAATGGAAGTGAAATGTGACAACATGCCCCATAGGTGAGGTACATTATAACATGACCATATGACAGATTAAAATGTTATCTGATCTAATAAAAACCGAACTATTTTACCAATAAAATACAATTATTAACATTTTTATTTAAA
Organism: Leuciscus idus; assembly: GCA_021554675.1. Taxonomy (NCBI): domain Eukaryota; kingdom Metazoa; phylum Chordata; class Actinopteri; order Cypriniformes; family Leuciscidae; genus Leuciscus; species Leuciscus idus. The sequence goes on from CM038627.1 coordinate 42,709,021, forward strand.
ATAATAGCATAAAAATAATAAATAATAATAAAAATAAACTCATTTTGAGTTTAACAAAACACAGCTATACAGCATAGATTTTTAATAATGAATAATAATTCACCTTTATTCACCTTTTTCTCATAGTTTCAATAGAATTCATAAAAGTATAGAATAGAATATCATATTTCTAATAAGGGCTCATTGTAACGCAGTGTGACAACATGCCCCGCCTGCACAACTGGGATTTATTTACTGGCTTCAAGTTCAAGCTTGATGCTTCTGTGCAGAACAATGACTCTCTCCCCTGCACTCCCTCAAGCCTGTGGTGAGAGAGAGAGCGCCACCTCGTGGTCATATAAAAGTGGTCACTCGTGGTCACCATCTCATAGAGGCACAACATCTCTTCACCTGGACTGATCCCCCCCGCTGGTGCACTGACCTGGCCAACTCAAGAAGAAGAGCCATCTTAGAGAAACTGATGAAGACACATCTTTTCTGTCAACACTTGACCCGTTAAAACTAACATTTACTAATACATCTGTTTTTTCTATAAAAACAAAACACAACCTTGCTATGTGTACTGTGCTAGACTAACTGAGACTTGTCACAGCACTTAGATGTTGCTCTTTAGTTAATTTGAGTTTATTGTTTATTTTAAAGTCGCTTTGGACAAAATTAGCGTCTGCTAAATATGATTAAATGTAAATCTTTAAAAAAATTAAATAAAATAAAAACCTCTTCTTTGCTTTCCCTATTTCTCAAATAGCCTACATAAAAAAAAAAATAATAATAGAAAATCTGAAAATTTAAATGCAAGAACCCAACAATAATGAATCTTGAAACAATCACACACACAAAAATGTTCAATGAAAAAAAAAAAGGCATCCTATGTGATGAAATAATTGCGATGATGTTAATTTCCTATTCTATTCACAAACTATTATTTTATTTTTACAGTTATTTAAGATCTCATTGATTTACATTACAAGCTCTCGGAATTTCATCAAATATTTATGGCCATATGAATATCACCAACGCCTCCCAACTGCACCAACTTGCTTATTTTTTGCTCAGTTCATTTTTTTTTTTCCTATGAGTATGAGCTCCAAATTAATACTCTATGAGCTGTAAAAGCCTGTTATACCAACGGTGATACAACACATAAAGCACATTAGACTTGTCTGACCGTTATTTCACATATCAGGATTTACAGGGTTAATAAATAACAAAAAAAAAAACAAAAAAAAAAACATCAGCATTAAACAGTTGCTAACAGCAATTAAAATGTATGTAGAAATATGTTTGACCAGTACATGTCTCCAGAAAGCAAGGTTAACTATGAAAGCTCGTTTCTGCCACAGAATAAAAAATGTAATTGGGACTTTTTCCCCTCACTATTGCATATTTATATATGAGATATAATTGCGAGATAAAGTCAGAATTGACAAAGTTGCAATTGTGCGTTATAAAATCAGAATTTCGAGATAAAGCCTATACATGCATTTCTGAGAATTATAATTTCATTTCCTTTATAACACGCAATTCAGACCTTATATCTCACAATTCTGAGAAAAAGTCTGTGAAGTCGCAATTATCTTTTAAAATGTTTTATTCTGTGGCGGAAACAAGCTTTTCCTGTCACATGACCTCTGTTTATTAACCCAGTCATTGCTTACTCGTGGATCTCTGTTCCTATAGTGTGTGTTGTGGAGTGTGTTCATCATCTCAGAGAGTGTGTGTGTCCACATCTCCTCCTGCTGGACTGATGTGACATCACTTCATCTCTCCTGTGGCTCATGCAGGGATGAACAACTTCATATTCTTGATGACTGTGAACAAGGATTATACTGTTTTTCATACTTAATAAAGAATGATGGCTCACGAGCGTCAAGCATGTTTTATCTTCAGTTTACATGTGTTTTATATATGTGCATTGATCATATGTTATATGTGGATTAAAACCACATTTCTTCAGAAGACTTGTATTAAACGACTGATTAAAATGCAGTAGCTTTGGGGAAATGGAGGAACAGAAAACACTGGCTTCATCTGCATGAGCACTAACTGACCTCAGGCCAGTACTGGATAAATACATTACAATGTTAACCCTTTATGACAGGTATATGCCAACATGTATTAAAATGTAATTTATCTTGAGCCTGCTTGACAATGCTTAAAATCTTAGATTTTAAAGGTGATTTAAAACAATTGATGTAAAAGCAACAGATCATTTGCACACATTGAAAAGAACAACCAATCTTAAAAATAAAATTTATTAGCATCTCTCTAATATGTGTATAAATAAAAACATTTATAAGAAATAATGCATATACGCATTATGAGCTGAACAATAACTGGATTATATGTGATACAAAGAAGAGGCTCGCTAACCTCGGTTTCTCTCTCTGTCTTTGTAACATATTCAGTTTCTTAGTATATGTCTGTGAGAATGTACCTCAAAATTCAAACTTTTCAAACAATATGCATACCTAGAAGTTTCAACACTACATTCGGTCATAAAGAAAAGAACAAAAGAAGAACGAACGACAGAAGTTTAACAGCGACAATGGAAAGAAAAAAAACAGTTTTGGCAGTTTTACAATTTTCAGTTAAGAGAGAACTTTGCAAAACAGCTTCAACATTAACAACTTAAAAACAGTGACACAAACGTGAACATAACTGATGTGTAACTGATAAGTGCCTCGCTGTGACGATCACATCCAGGGATGAGCATCTTCAGTCCTGGAGGATCTCTCACACACACACACACACACCTGATCGAGGGCTACTGATAGCTACAGGAAGGAGAGTTATCATCAGGGTTCGAGTTAAAGGATTTTTCACGTCAGATTTTCAGAAAATTTGATCATGTAATCTCCTCTACGTCATCCAAGATGTTCATGTCTTTCTTTCTTCAGTGGAAAAGATTTGCAGGTTTTTGAGGAAAACATTCCAGGATTGTTCTCCATATAGTGACTTCAATGGGGTCCAACGGGCTGAAGGTCCAGATGTGAGTTTCAGTGCAGCTTCAAAGTCTCGACACGATCCAGCCGAGGAATAAGAGTCTCATCTAGACAAACCAGCCGACATTTTATAATTTTTTTTTACTTTTTATACTTTTTAACCACAAATGCTGGTCTTGCACGTCCACAACTTCACGCATTTCGGTTCAAAAAGGGCAAAAACCATCTCATTTTCTCCTCCAACTTCAATCGTGCGACATCATTGTTTTACCTTTTATTTATTTACATTTTTTTTTGTAAATGGGCGTTTGACTATACTTTTTTTGACTATACGTCTTTGCACACTGGCTTTGTAAACACTGGATCGGTTCTTACGCCAACGTCACGCTTGACCTTTCAACGTGATTACGTAATGTGTGGCGCATCACAGCTCGTGTAAGACCAGCGTTTGTGGTTAAAAAGTCTATTTTTTTACTTATAATGGCTGTTTTTAACTTTATTAAATGTATAGGCCATCTTTCCGATTCAATTAGAATAACAAGACACCAATCAAATTAAATCAGTTTCACTAAAAGCCATCTTTGCACTGCAGAGGTGTTCAGAAGCTGCATTTGAAGTGGAATTTAGGTGTACAGAGACTGTTTAATGCAGCTCGGAGAAGCCACGAATGAACCTCAGGGAACATTACAAAATAATAAAACTGAGTCATTGAATCATTCACCTGATTTGTTCAAAACTGGCTGAATACGTGGTTTTAATAATGCATACTTTAAATCATGACAGGTCCAAAGTGAACAAGAATCACTTGATTTAAAATCTAACTTTGATTAATAAGATTTACAACGACCTTTCAACATGATTAGCAACGTAATGTGTGGCGCATCACAGCTTGTGTAAGACCAGCATTAGTGGTTAAAATGTATATCAATGTTTATTTTGTTATAAAATGTCGGCTGGTTTGTCTAGATGAGACTCTTATTCCTCGGCTGGATCGTGTCGAGACTTTGAAGCTGCACTGAAACTCACATCTGGACCTTCAGCCCGTTGGACCCCATTGAGGTCACTATATGGAGAACAATCCTGGAGTGTTTTCCTCAAAAACCTTCATTTCTTTTCGACTGAAGAAAGAAAGACATGAACATCGTGGATGATGTGGGGGAGAGTAAATCATCAGGAAATATTAATTCTGAAGTGAACTCCTCCTCTAACTCTGCGGGACTGAAGCTGCTCATTCCCGACGGGATTCATCCTACAGCACATCGGACCAATACATTTGCTGTGTTTTTTAGTTTTAAATATCAGATAATAAACAGCACTGTTAAAATTATCAAAGTGAACCGGTTCTATCTTACACTTTAGAATAAAACCTTTGCATAATGAAGTGGTAAAATAAGATATATTTCATATTGCTAACAACATTTGTCAGTATATGCATGAGACTGGACCTTCACTGTACCGTCGTGATCGAGATCACTGTAACATCTGTAACATCGGGATCTCCTCGGCCATTCACAACATGATGCTTTTGGTCATGCTTTCAACACACACACGGCGGTTCAAAGAAACGGAAAAACACTCTGAATTCAACAGATCTGCACATGTAACAAACAAACAAAACAAAAGAAAGTTGTCAGTTGTTTTGGTCTAAGGTAGAAATGAAATAAAAGCGACGTGTAACACAGACAATGCCAATAGGCAACGCCTACCTCTCCAATTACAACACTGAGACGCTGCCGGGGAAATGAAGATAACAACGCTGGATTGGCCTTTGTGTGTGTGTTTGTTTTTCTCCACACGTACGATAATTAAAATACGGACTAAAGCATCTCTGAAATGGGGAACTTAATGCCGAACAACTGAGGTTGTTTAACAGCGGAGTGGGACGGGAGTGAGTTACAGGAGTGAGAGATGTGCCAGTGTATGACGGTTAAGAGCATGTGACCCCGGTGACCTCTGACCTCTCTAAAGCCGGATGATGGATGGATGGATGGAGGAGGAATGAAGGAAGGGTGATGTGCTCTCTGCTCATCCCATGTCTTTAGAGTGCAAAGATACCATAATTTGACGTGTCGTGTGACGCACACAAACACACACACATATACACACATATATGGAGAAGTACATATGTGTGTATATGCGCATGTCTAGCTCTGATGTGTCCATAATTAAAACTCTGAGAATTCCTTTGCACATTTTTCCGTGAGAGACACACGGATGTCCTCCTCTTCGTAGTCGTCGAAGTTGCTGGGGTCTCCGGGACCTCTGCACTTTGGTATGAACGGCGCCTCCACCTGGCGGGATGGAGAAACTCATGTCATCAGGAGTGTGTGTCGTAATGCTGATATACTGATATATGCTTATACAGACAATATAGTGACAGGTTCACTTCTCTTACTATACACTACCAGTCAAATGCTTGGAATAATTAAAAATGTGTCTTTGAAAGAAGTCTCTTTTTGCTCACAGAGGCTGCTTTTTTTGATAATATCTTGCAATATTATTTCAATGTAAAACATCTTTTCTATGTGAATATATAGTAAAGTGTAATTTATTCCTGTGTTGGTAAAGCTGAATTTTCAGCATCATTTCTCCAGTCTTCAGTGTCACATGATCCTTCAGAAATCAGTCTAATATGATTTAACACAGATTTTTATAAATAAATCTGGGAAAAGACATAAAAAAGAAAAGAAATTAATACTTTTAGTCAACAAGAATGCATTTAATTGATCAAAAGTGACATTAAAGACATGTTATAAAATATTTACAATTCAAATACATGCTGTTCTTTTGAACTTTTTATTTAAAGAATCATGAAAAAAATGTATCAGTTTCCACAAAAATATGAAGCAGCAAAACTGTTTTCAACACCGAACTATTATTAATAAGAGCCATTATTAAAGGGATACTTCAGCGATTAGTATTGAGATTTGTATCAGTAGAAACCCGGTAGTATTCGAGTGACCGCGCTTCCCTCCCTCATGTCCTCCTGAGACGAGAGATTTCTGTATTGTGTGTCTGGAAAAAAACCTCAGATGATGCAAAAATCATCATTTATCGTAAAATAGTTGTTCATGAACATTAATGAAAGTGTTGCTCATGTTAACTAATGAAACCTTACTGTAAAGCGTTACCCACTTGTCCTTTCTTGGCCGAAGCGGATGAAATCAATTCCACTGAAAGGGACAAATATTGTGTGCTGAACACACACTGATCTGATGATCACGACACACTGCTGATGATCACTACACACTGATCTGTTGATCACTACACACTGATCTGTTGATCACTACACACAGATCTGATGACCACTACACACAGCTGATGATCACTACACACAGATCTGATGACCACTATACACAGATCTGATGACCACTACACACAGATCTGATGATCACTACACACAGATCTGATGACCACTATACACAGATCTGATGACCACTACACACAGATCTGATGACCACTACACACAGATCTGATGATCACTACACACAGATCTGATGACCACTACACACAGCTGATGATCACTACACACAGATCTGATGACCACTACACACAGATCTGATGACCACTACACACAGCTGATGATCACTACACACAGATCTGATGATCACTACACACAGCTGATGACCACTACACACAGCTGATGATGAAGGTAATGTAAGGTACCTTGAAGGCGTATTCCAACCTGACGAGGAACGGGAACGATACTGCTTGTAATATTCTCTTCTCATTTAGCGTATGCTCCACTTGTTTCAACTTCACCACCTAGCAAAAAATACACAAACGAGAATTATTGAGCAGATCATCATACGCCATCATACATGCTGTATTTATTTAGAGCAGGGGCTTGATTCTGATTGGCTGAATTTCAATCCGTTGAATCGTGGTTTTTATTATCCCTTACACTTTGATCCAGGGCTTGACATTAAAACCCCATATTGACATTATATTTTATATAATATATACATTTTTCAATTGTAGTCTTTTAAAAAGGCATCTGAAATAATAAAGTGATCTAGTCTTATCAAAAAAATTGACTTTTTGATACATATCAATACTGAAATATCTAAAACTCTTCCAAAACTCATTTCCCACAGAATAGATACACAACACCAACTGCTCTCTCTCTCCTCTCTCTCTCTCATCTCTCTGATAGCGAGTGACACACAAACCCACCTCTCCTCACTCACTCACTCACTCACTCACTCACTCGTTTAACTCGCTCCGGATGAATATTGCTGTTACAAGGCTTGACTTTCAGCACGAGATTGCGCTTATTGTGTATTATAATTTCACTCATTCCCATAGCCTGGCTAACGTCAGACCTCGTCTCATTGAGACGTGGTCTGGGAAACATATGTTCATTTTCTCGTATTTGAGGTGTGGTTTACGAATGCCCAGAGCCGTTTATTGGGCGCTACGAATGTCTATCAAATGCGCCTGTACGTAGCTCATAGCCAATCGTTTCAATTATACCAGATGACGTATGTAGAGCGACAGAAATACAGAGGACGAAATAAACTTGCGTTCTAAACTACTTAGAACACTATCTAAGGCTGCATCGAAAGGTAACTTCGCGTCTGATGCCATGTTGGATCCATAGATATAAACAAACTGCTGTGTCGCATAGACGTCGTCATCGTCTTGCTGCTCCCTCCCCGTTCTGTGATTGGTTCCCTTTTTGAGGGGAAAATCTGGTCCATGGTGTCCAGGCTGCCTAGCAGCGTGAATAAAATCGCGCTGCGCGCAAGGCAGCATTGGGAAACCCAGGCTATCATTCCCACAGAATTTGTGCTCAAACACCCAAAGTGCAGCACATAAAGCCGCCTCTCAGGACTAAATTTAGTTATTTTTCGCTGCTTATTGCGCTTAAATAATCAAATACACACTAAATGTCAAAATGCCAGTCTTGGCGAGTAACACAGTAAGTAATGTTTTAAGTGAATGTAAACAGTTGAGAAATAAAATGCATGTGTAACAGTATAATGGATCAGTTCAGTGACAGCAGCCTAATAAACCTGCTGCCAAATTATGAGATAATATTACAAATATCTACATGGCAGTTTTTCCCCATGGTGTTGATGTCAAAAATTGTGGCCAGTGAAAATACTCGTAAAATACTTTGGAAATAATCATAAGATAATATAGTTGAAATAATCATTCGTTTTCATCTTTTGAGTCTGTTAGGAAAGAAAAGAATAAGAACATCAGTCCAAATTGAGCTCACGTGTCAAGGTAAAACCACTTGACTGAAATCTAAAGAAGAACTAACTAGGTTTAAAGATGGTATATTCAACCAGATTTTGAAATATAATTATATAAGATATTTGTTTAATAGCTTAATAACAATATTGGACGTCCAAGCTGATAGCAGCGATCTGACATGTAGCGCAGTTTGAGTTTGAGTACAGGTACGGGTATCTCTCTCTCTCTCTCTCTGTTGCTGTTAAAGTAAGAAAAGGCAATATATATATATATATATATATATATATATATAACCCTGTGAATATTTGTACACATTTATTTGAATTTGTTGTATGTTTTTTATTATTTTTATAATACATGGGAATTTGGATATTGTCATATAAAAGTAGTCTGAGGTATTTCAAATGCTAACCATTGAGTTGTTCCATTGAGTGTTGGTGTGTTCACTATCAGCCAATCAGAATGGGTAGAAGGGAGTAGAGACGCACACGAGGGTTGGAAGCTGATCGTACAGAGATGAGGAGTGCGCTGTTCCAGTGTTCTTCAACCCTGCTCCTGGAGTACCCCCAACACTGCACGTTTTCTTTGTCAAACACACCTGATTCAACTCATCAGCTCATTAACCCATGTGATACAATGTTGAAAACAGTTACAATATTTTCTAACATTATAAATGTCTTTACTGTAACTTTTGATCAGTTTAACTCATCCTTGATGAATAAAAGTATTGATTTATTTGATTTCTTTCCCCCAAAGATAAAATTACAATTCTTACTTACCCCAAACTTTTGAACGGTAGTGTTTAATGTTACAAAAGCTTTAGATTTCAGATAAATTCTGTTCTTTCGAACTTTCTATTCATCAAAGAATTTGTCAGGATTTGTACAGAGGACCCAAAAGCAGAGGTGAATGCAATAATAGAGTTTATACTCCGTAACTAGTAACAAAGGAGACTGCCGTCAGCAGACGCAGATCTGAATTCAACACAAAATAATAATGCTTGACTGAAGAACAGCAGGAGCAGAGAATCCAGTGCAAGTGAAGTAGCGAGCAGCAACAGAGCACAGTCCCCGAGCCAGGTGGAAGAGACACTCAGATGGCTGGTAAGGTGGAGGACCACAAACAGCGGGTAACTGGGCAGAGAACAATATTAATGCTCCAACAAATAACTCAGGACAGGACAGGACAGGACGAAGTAACTTCTCGTGAGAGATGTGTCACAGGTCGGGGCGAGCGCCAGCGGGCCGCCCACCCCTCGCTTGCGTACCGCCCCTGAGGAGCAGACCGTGGACACGAAGGAGGCAGACACAGGATAAAAAAAAAAAAAGTTCTTTATTAAATAAAAGCAGTCTTTAAAACGCTGGCTCAGCCTCCGCGTTCTCCAGCCGCAGCATTCCCCTCAGCAACAGGCAGGGAGAGACATGAACATAATCCACGGCTTACGTTTCCTTCAGCATTCTCTTCAGCAGCAGACAGGGAGAGACATGAACATAATTCACGGCTTACGTTTCCTTCAGCATTCTCTTCAGCAGCAGACAGGGAGAGACATGAACATAATTCACGGCTTACGTCTCCTTCAGCATTCTCTTCAGCAGCAGACAGGGAGAGACATGAACATAATTCACGGCTTATACGTTTCCTTCAGCGTTCTCTTCAGCAGCAGCTTCAGCACCTTCTTTGTTTTAACGCAATGTTCACTGGCCAGCACAGCTTCGTCACAGTTCCATCACCCGCGCGGTCTGCAACGTCCCACACTCGTGCACACACCGCAAGTCACACAATTCTTCACACGTGATACGATGAATCAGCACTGCAATCCACAAACCTCAATATGAATAAGGCAGTTGCTCGGGTCCAGAATGGAAAGTTGACAGATGGCTCATTTGTGTGCTGAAATAGAACAGTAATCTCCGGCGCTGTCCGTCCCACATCACACTCCTCTCTTCTCGCAGCTTCTCTCTGTTACCTCGGCGTGTCCCTCTGCCCTCAGTCACCCGTCATTGCTGCACTCCACTCCCCCACCGCGCTCTGTCCTTCGTGTCCTACTTCTCCCCTAAACTGCACCCCGAAATGCCTTTTTATATCCATTATTAAGACACATGTCCCAATTGCTGATCGCCTCCCTCATCTCTCACAGCTGACACTCGTTTCTTCCTTCATTACCCCGCGATCGACCATCACATGTCAAAACCGGAACCGGCCCGGTTCGTCACTCCGTGACAGATGGTTCAGGTAAGATAGCCAACGAAGAGACAGAGCGAAGGCTCAACGTTCAACAATAATCTGGCATGGAAGCATAGAAAACATTGACTAGAAGTAGCAGAGTGAATTAGGGAAAAGAGGGAACGAGAAAAGGATCAGCGTAAGTGCTGATTACTATGAGGAACAGCTGCGGGTAGAGTGAGCGAGAGAAAACATGAATGGGAGTGAGTATGTGTGTGCGCAGCGCGAGCGCTGATATGATGAGGATCAGCTGAGTGTGTGTGCGTGTGTGAAAGAGGAGGAAAACAGAGAGAAAGATACCCGGATCATAACAGAATTTTGAAACAAATTTGTACACAACTGTTTTCAACATTGATAATAATAATGAATGTTTCTTGATCCTCAAATCATCATATTAGAATGATTTCTGAAGGATCGTGTGACACTGAAGACTGGAGTAATGATGCTGAAAATTCAGCTTTGATCACAGGAATAAATTACACTTAGGCCTAACTATATTCACACAGAAAACAGCTGATTTAAATTGGAATAATATTTCACAATATTACTGTTTTTGTTTGTATTTTTAATCAAATAAATGCAGCCTTGGTGAGCAGAAGATACTGACCCCAAACTTTTGAACAGTAGTGTATATATATATATAGATCTAATCATTTCATCATCACATGCTTGTTAGTCACACACTCGTAAGACGTGCTATCATTATCCATAAAGAGCAACGTTGCATAAAGGCTATGATATAATTATGAATGGAGTTCTTTATCTATGGATTCTTTCAGCTCATCTGACTCCTTTCTTTTCTATATGGACTTGTTATTCTATTTGTTGGTTTCAGCCAACACCCTAGACTTGCTATATAGGCTAAACGATGGCTCGAGCACCATAAAGCTCAGCTGACTGAGTGAACTGCACTTCTGTGTTTGTATCATTCTTGGTCCCCAGATCTGGTGTTCTGCTCTGCTCTTCACTGACCACTGACTTCATTCTGATATCCAATTTTATGCATATGTAATGGGTAGAGAAAATAGCTGCATATATTAGTTTAATAAAAAAAAAAGCCTTCCTCTATTTTTTTTACTTTTATTATACTTAAGATAACATTCCCATGTATTTCACTTCATGCCGGTAGATGGCGCTGTTGCACTGCTTCACCGTAGTGGGTTGCCGTGGAGACGGTAGCTTGAGCGCTCAGAAATAAACATCCAGCGCTTGAGAAAGACATAATTTCTGTATCTCCATTTCTTTCCAACCCACAGGTATATTTTTAAACCTTTCCAATCTCTGTCAAAAGGTATCGAAAGAGTATATCACCAGTACGGTTGTTTAGGTGATGAATGTTGTCATGTTCCGTGTAGAAAGGTTATTATGCTGTGTTTATATTGACTTGCAGCTTTAGCTAGCGAGCTAGTTGAAGTTAGCCTGTCACCGTCAGTGAAGGTTCCGTTCTCTCGTCTTTTTGTACTGACTGTAAACAGTTGTGTCAAGTGAACATCGGTTTGTTTAAAGTGTAAGATGTAATGTCTACATATTTGAATTTGCTATAGCAATTGTTTCAAGATATAATATAATCTATAGTGTCATTTGTTTATGTATATTTGATATATTATACAGTAAGACTGGTATTCACAATATGTTATTGATGGGTTTTGTATTTTATGATATATACCAATGCTTTACATATTGGTTTGTTTATTGTATTCAGTATAGTTATAGACCATTTCTATATTATATGGTCCATGTTGATGTATATTTGGTATATTATACAGTAAGACTGGTATCTATTTCACAATATGTTATTAATGTTTTTTGTATTTTATCTGATATATACCAATGCTTTACATATTGGTTTGTTTATTCCATATTATATGGTCCATGTAATGGCTAAAGTTACGGTTTATGATCTCATAGTATTATTGAGATATTTGATCCAAAAAAAGAAATAAACATCCAGCGCTTGAGAAAGACATAATTTCTGTATCTCCATTTCTTTCCAACCCACAGTGCTATCCAGCCTGTGGCTTTGTACCTGCCCAGATTCCCCTAGGTCTGAGGCCGGTAACAATTGGGGGCTCGTCCGGGATTCAGCATCGAAAAGCGAGGTGAGCAGTCATTGCAACGGTGAGACCAGGGGTCCAAGCTTCAGGGAAGGCTGCTGGGTTGAGCGTCATCCAGAGAGCAACAGTCACCGGTGAGACGTCACGATGACTACAGTAGCCCCACGGCGAATGCTGATCTTCCAGATCATCAAACAGCTTCCAGCGCTGAGTTTCAGTCAATTGCAGTTGGTTGCCAGGTCAATTGAAGATGGCGGTGAAAGCACTGAGGGCCTCTGTGAACCAGAGCTCTATGACTTCATCATCGACTACACCAGGAGCAAGATGTTGAAGGCGATGGAAGATGAAGGCATGGCTCAACTCCTCTCCCTCCAGGACCTGCTGCAGGAACTGACATCGACAGACTCCGGGTCTGGTGAGGTCTGTGTTTCCACTGTTCACATGGACGGCACACTGACGCCTACACATCAACTATTACCTCCCTCCACAAGAGACATCCACACACCTTCATCCATGGACATGCACACACACATGTCACTCATGGACAGAGACGTTCATGTACCTATTACTACGGGGAGGCAAGCCCAGCCAAGCGTCACTGGCACCCGTGGTGCCCACCATGGTAGGACAAGCCTGTCCTCAACTGTAACAGACCAGGTAGTAAGACTGTCTGATGTTACTGCTCTGCTTCCACGTAGAGAGTGTAAAATACATGGTGGTCAGGTATCTGACATAGGTTCTGAGATATCCTTTAATGGTCTTTGTAAGCAGATTGATGCTGCTTTACAAGAGGGGTTTAGCGAGGCTGAAACTATTAGAGCTGTACTTAAGATAACTAAGCCAGGTACATTCAGAGAAATGCTCACTAACCATGATGATCTAACAGTGAAGGGGTTAAAAAGGTTTCTCCGCTCTCACATCAGGGATAAAAGTGTAACCTTTCAAGAGCTCAGTAATGCTAGACAACATGACAGAGAGAGTCCACAGCAGTTTCTCTACAGGCTTATGGGGTTAAAGCAGAGAGTCATTTTTGAGTCACAGCAACCTGGTGTAGAGTTTAGCTATGACAGAAGGCTTGTACAGGGTACTTTTCTACACACACTCTACCAAGGTCTAAATGAGAGAAACACTTATGTTAGACATGACATCAAACCTTTCCTTTCTGACATGCAGGCTAGCGATGACTTTCTGTTAGAACAGATGACCAAGTCCATGACTGAGGAAGAGGGGAGGTTAAAACGCTTGGGTGCTGTAGCTAAGTATAGACCGGTGACTGCAAGCAGTGCCCGATATGACCATGACGGACAGACTGATACGACCAAACCGAGTCCAGTTGACGCTGAGTTACAGGCTAACCGTGACGCTATCAGAGAGCTGACTGCCCAAGTGTCCTCACTGACCAGACACATGACACTTGTTGACAAGTCTGCAGAACGTGTACAGTCTGGCCTCCCTAGCACATCTGTTAGTCTTCCACGGACACTGTCAGCTGACAAAAAGGGTAGGTGCCCCGACTGCATAGTAGGCGGAACCATGAGCTGTCCCCATTGTTTTGTCTGTGGCCAGGCAGGACACCGAGCTATTGGCTGTTTACAGAGGAAGTCGTCGGGAAATGGGAGGAAGTCGCTGGAGCAGGGCAGCCAGTGACTGTGAACAGCATTCAGCCCACTGTTAAGATCAAACCGCTACCCATACCATGCCAAGCAGGTCCAAAAAAACGCATCGCCCAGCTCATAGGAAAACGTTGTACCGTCTCTTGCAACATCAATGGTGTGCCAATTGAAATGCTTTTAGACTCAGGGGCTCAGGTGACGATGGTCAGCAAAACCTGGATAGACAGAGCAGCACCCCATGTCAAAATCCAACCACTTCAGTCCCTCTTTGCTGATCAGCCTCTTGAAGTATCAGCAGCAAATGGTACACAAGTTCCCCTTGATGGATGGGCCGAGGTTGACCTGCAGATTTGTAGTGAGCGCCATGGGTCGGTGACAATTGGAGTGCCCCTACTGGTCAGTCAGACTTGTCACTGTCCCCTGTTAGGAAGTAACGTCATAGCTGAGATCATCAAAGAGCATGACAATACTGTGAATGTGACTGCTATTCTGACCGACGCTTTAAGTGTCCCTGAGAACACAGTTGAGGCTTTGGTCTCTGCCCTTCAGATAACCACCACTGACGAGACAGCCCTGTGTACTGTACACACAGGCAAGAAAGGTGTCACTATCCCTGCTGGTAGAGTCTATGAAGTCAGGTGCCGGGTGAGAGGGCTGCCAGGGAATTGTACCGTACTATTCCAGCCTCTTATAGAAAACACCTGCCCTGAGGGCCTAGAACTGTTCCCTGCATTAGTTGACATTCCTTGTGGGCCCTCAAAATGCATTAAAATTCCTATCCAAAATGCAACCCGACATGCCATTTATTTGACCCAAAGAATCACTCTCGGCACTCTTGAGGAAGTGACTGACGTTAAACCTGTCCCGAGTCTTGAGCACATGCCGAATGACGATGTCCAAACCTTTGCAGCTCAACTAAGTACAGATCCAACGGCTTACATGAACAAAGAGCAGGACAGACAGGTCAGGTCTAAAGCTAAAGACAAGTGGCACCCTCCTGTTGACGTATCACATGTAGCTGAGGATGAACAGAGATTAGTTAAAGAAATGTTGTTCGAGCAGTCTGAGGTGTTCGCCAAAGACGATACTGACATTGGTTGTATTCCTGACCTCCAACTTAGAGTCAACCTTACAGATGAAACACCTGTCCTAAAGTCTTACAATTCCATCCCAAAGCCCTTGTATCAAGAGGTAAAAGACTATGTTCAGAACTTGCTTGACCGTGGTTGGATCAGAAAATCCACCTCATCATACTCTTCTCCTGTGGTCTGTGTGAGAAAAAAGGACATGAGCCTACGTCTCTGTGTTGACTTCCGGGGGCTGAACAGCAAAACCATCCAGGACCGCCACCCCCTTCCACGCATCCAGGACCTGCTTGACAATTTAGGAGGCAACTCATGGTTTTCCATTCTTGACCAGGGCAGTGCTTACCACCAAGGCTTTGTTGAAGAGAGCTGCCGGCACCTGACAGCTTTTAGCACACCCTGGGGGTTTTACGAGTGGGTACGCCTCCCATTTGTCCTCACCAACGCTCCGGCAGCATTCCAACGCTGCATGGAGGGTAGCTGGCTGGTCTAAGAGATGAATGCTGTTCTCCTTACCTGGATGATGTGCTCTGCTTTTCCAAGACTTTCCAGGGCCATGTTGAGGACTTAAGACAAGTTCTGTGTCGCTTAAGGGAGCATGGTGTGAAGCTGCGCCCAAAAAAATGTGAGCTGTTCAAACGTCAAGTGAGATATGTTGGACGCCTGGTCACGAGTGAGGGTGTTCAGGTAGATCCCAAAGACCTAGAAGCTGTGTTGCAGATGAAGGAGAGAGAGCCAAAGAACGTCGGAGAGGTCCGAGCTCTACTCGGTTTCCTGGGCTACTATCGCTCATTCATCCAGGACTTTTCCAGAATAGCCAGGCCACTGTTTAAGCTTCAAGAACATCCTGCCTTGTCCAACAAGAGCCCGGTTGCAGCCAAGTCCACCCAAAAAGGCCAGAGCAGTGGTCAGTTACCATCCCGGACACCAGTTCAGTGGTCCCCCGAACACAGTTGTAACGACAATGACTATGACATGCGGTCACATGCTGTTCAAATTAGTAAATCCTGATCTCCAAACAGACAACGAGTTGTTCATGGCGTCTCCAAGTCTGCTTGAACGGTCAAAATTGCATCTTTGTGGCTCCCCCGAGGGACATTTGAGTCACATAAGGAAACCCTGTTTTCTTAGAATCCCCTCTAAAACCCCCATTTCAGCATGGACTCCCTGTGACTTTTCACAGACTCGTGACATTCCACACACACATACACACACACACACACACACACACCAACATCCTTTAATGTATGTAACTCAGACTTGTATCTGAACTTCCTATATGCATGTGTGATTAATGTTGTTTTAATCATATAGTTATGATCTTCGAGTGTTTGGATCTGAAATGTATTTTTGAAGAATGTTCTCCCAGTAGAATCGCATTCCGTAACCCGAGCTCATTGGCAGGTCATAAAATTTGACCACAGAGCTATCCAGCCCTATGCATGAGATAACAGGGTCGCAACATTCCAACACACACACACACAAACACACTCTGGACTTTGAAACAGAAACCCCCTACAGAAAAGGACTTTTACCCATAAAGTCACTCTTAAATGTACTAAATATATATATTTGTGTGTTAAGAGGTGTGTGTAAACCATAGGAAAGCATATGTCCTATTTGTAACATTAATAGAACTGCTATTGCCTATACAAATGCATAATAATGTATCTTTGCATGGCTACAAAGCCTATATTCTATTTTTGATATCTCTGTAATCCTCTCCAGCTAACGGAGTTGAATTCCGATAGCAGAATTCAGTGATGCGCATTGTTTTATAAGTTCATATGTCTGGAGAAAATCCTCTCAAGTTAAAGTCAATCATGACTCATTCGAGTGGGCGTGTCTAACCGGACAAAGGAATCTTCCCGCTCGAAAAATCTCGACAGCTGATTCGTCCTACACGAAGGAGGGGACGGCACATGGGACACTGATAAAAGTCCAGACCTTCAGTTTCCTCTCTCTCTCTCTCAACTCATCCAACTTCTCTTGATCCTCTCCCCGGCGCAGCGCTTCTCCAAGGAACATCTGAAGGAGGCCCTGGCCTTCTCCATCGAACGAACCCATGTTCGAGTCGTAGCTGCCGGTCTTTGCAACTAAGATTTCCAGCCTCTCCCATCCCGGGAGACGAATCTGAACTTTCTCGGTAACATTACATTCAGTGAGCCTTTCAAGCTTCCCGCGACACCGGAAGACGCAGCAGAAACAGGACACCATCCTCGCTTCTTGCATCAGCTTCAGCCTGACCAGAAAGAGCACTCGCAAGTATATTGATTCCTATAAAAGCTGTTCCAGGTGTCTAGGTCTTAGGTCTGTGAACTAAGTTACCCTCTATCTTCCCTCTATATCTTTCTTTCTTTCATTTCATTTTCATTCTGATCACGCTATGTTTATGTTTTTGTTCGGTTAAATGTTTATTTGTTTGTTTGCATTTTTACGTACGTTTATGTTTGTAGTTTATATAATCTCTAGTGTGTGCCATTTTATTAATAAACCCATGTATACTTTTAATTGTCTCTGTGTTTGAAAACCCACCTTATAAAGTCAATGAAATTTTAAAAGATCTAAGCTACAAGCTCGATATTGACTACCTTGAGTAGTTTTAATTCATAAACTCAGAAAGTTTGATATTCGCGGCCAGAAGATAAAACTTTCTTGGAGTTTGAAAAGAGATACCCCCTTCTTAACTGTAATGATCAGACAGTACAGAACAAGGTAATCTCGATAATTGATAAAATAAATGTACATGCGACTTATGAATTATGACCATGAGTCATAAATATTAATATTTCCAAAATTCCCTATATTCTTGAGCTAATTCACATTTACCCCGAGTCGTTATTGTTACACAGTGCTGTTGTGTCCCGCCTTGTGGACATGCTGATCAAACCCCCCATCTTGGCCTACCCCGACTTCGATTTGCCATTCATCCTACACACTGATGCATCCAATGAAGGGTTGGGGGCGGTGCTCTACCAGGAACAGAACGGAAAACTCCGGGTTATTGCTTATGGGTCCAGGTCACTCACGCCTGCTGAAAAGAATTACCACCTCCATTCCAGTAAGCTTGAGTTTCTCGCTCTGAAGTGGGCCATATGCGATAAGTTCCGTGATTATCTGTATTACGCAACAACATTCACTGTGTATACAGATAACAATCCCCTCACCTACGTCCTGAGCACGGCCAAGCTGAACGCTGTTGGACATCGCTGGGTTGGTGAATTAGCCGACTTCCACTTCAACATCAAGTACAGGCCAGGCAAGGTGAATGTGGATGCAGATACCCTGTCCAGGTTTCCAGTGAAACTCCAAGACAACCTGAAGGAGTACACCGAGACAATGCCACCTGAGGTTGTATCTGCCATCTGGCAGGGGAATAAAGCTCAGAGAGATGAGGACGTGTCCTGGGCTGCCGCCCTTCAGATCTCCGCCTGTGATGACGACCCTCCCCCGGTGAGTGCGCCCATGTTCACCCCAGAAGACATCAGTGCCGCCCAGAAAGGAGATGAGCCCATTTCCGAGGTGATCCGGTTGAAAGGGAGCGGATGGAATCCGAGAGACAAAGACTGGAGTCCAATACAACCAGGAACACGACGACTTATACATGAGTGGAACAGGCTCAAACTGGATAATGGTATTCTGTACAGGCATGCAGGACAAAATCAACGACTGGTCCTCCCCAAAGCACTCAAGTCAACCGTGCTCAAACACCTGCACGACGACATGGGACACGTTGGCGCTGATAAAGTCATCCACCTCGCAAGGCAACGGTTCTACTGGCCTTTTATGCAGCGCGACATTGAAGATTACGTCATCCGCCAGTGCCCATGCATCAAACAAAAACGACCTGCTGTCCATGAGAAAGCACCAATGGGCTCAATCACAACTAGCGCACCTTTTGAACTGCTCTCTGTTGATTACCTTCACCTTGATCCCAGTAAAGGAGGCTACGAGTACATCCTTGTGGTAGTAGATCACTTCACCCGTTTTGCTCAGGCCTACGCAACTCGAAACAAGTCTGGCAAAACAGCGGCCGAAAAGATCTTCTACGACTTCATTCCACGCTTCGGGTACCCTCAAAAGCTCCACCATGACCAGGGTCGGGAATTCGAGAACACCCTGTTCCAGAGACTTCAGCAGCTGGCAGGTATATCTCCCTCCCGAACTACTCCTTACCATCCGCAGGGGAATCCTGTTGAACGCCTGAACAGGACACTTCTCCAGATGCTCAGAACACTCCATGAGGAAAAGAAGGCAGAGTGGAAAGACCATCTCCCCAGCATAGTACATGCCTACAACTGCACGAAGCATGAGTCTACAGGCTACTCACCATTCTTTCTCCTCTTTGGAAGACATCCACAGCTGCCCATTGACCTTATATTCAACCTCGACCCATATCGGCTGGTACAGACGCGGCAGGAGTATGCACAGACCTGGGCTTCCCGGATGCAGGATGCATACCGGATTGCCTCTGAGAACAGCAAGAAGTCTTCAGAGAAAGGGAAAAGGCACTACGACCGAGGTGCCAGAGGAGCCTTGCTACAACCAGGTGATCATGTGCTTGTCAAGAACCTGTCGGAGAGAGGTGGCCCAGGCAAACTTCGATCTTACTGGGAACAGAAGATCCACCGTGTCATTGAGAGGCTGGGAGATGGACCTGTATATCGAATCCAAGCTGAAACAGGTGACCAGACTCTCCGGGTGCTCCATCGCAACCTCCTCTTGCCTGTCAGTGACTTGCCAGTCAACCATGAGGAACGTGACACTGGTGTGGAGCGAAAGCCCCAAGGACAGAGACGTCATATGCCAACCAGAGAAGCAACTAAGTCTGATGTCGGCACCTCAGATGATGAAGGGGAGTGCTCCTACAACCTTAGACCCTTGCCTGTGTATGAGAGGAGGGCTGTCAGATACCACCCACATCAACCTGAGCTACACAGTGAGCTAAGGGCTGGGGCTCCCGAATATCAACCATTGAGCCGTGCATCTGAGTCTGAGAATGTATGGCGGCCAGGACCATCTGACCCTTTGGTGACAGCAGAGCCAATGCCTGTACCAAGAGGGGCAGATCCGTTCCCAGCTGTGGAAGGACCGGATCAACACAGGGATTATGCTATGGAGAGTGGAAGCCCTCAGGATCCTGAGATAGATGTTGTGCCTGTTCCTCAGCCAGTAAGAGAGGTAGATCAGCAACTGCGGAGGTCCACTCGACCAGTCAAACCCAGAAACATCTTCACGTATGACCAGCCAGGAGAACCTTCCTGCCAGCCTTGGAGAATGGGAACTAATGCCATGTACTGTACCCCTTCTTCCATGCTGGCCTACCCAGTGTTTCATGAGAGATGCTACTATCCTCCCCCAGCTGTATGGACATACGGTAGAATTGACATTGACCAGGACATGAAAGACATTGACATCGACATACAATCTTACCTTCATACTACTTACCTGTGATTGACATACTGCAGGCTTACTTCCTGTTCAGACTGATGACTCCTGAAGACCATTCTTACCTGATGTCCTGTGATAATCTGAGAGTACCACTGTAGCCAGTAGTCCAGTTTAGTACTGATGTCGGGAGACATCTCTTAAAGTAGGGGAGAGTGTAATGGGTAGAGAAAATGGCCGCATATATTAGTTTAATAAAAAAAAAAAAGCCTTCCTCTATTTTTTTTACTTTTACCGTAAAACTTCAAATAATAGCCGAGTCCCAAATAGACGCCTGTCTCTTTTAAACGCCCGGTGTGACGACAGGTTTGGGTAAATAAACGCCGGTCTCAAATAGAGGCCTGGTCTGTTTTTTTGTTTCGGTTTGTACTTAATCTTCTAAAACCTGTCAGATCATCTTTTTAAACCAGTTCTATGGTGCGGATTGCGCACGCAAGAGAGCCATGCGCATCTGGGCGGGAGCTGTTAGTGCAAGCAAGGCGGAGAGGGAGAAGTGGACGGGAGCGCCGAGGAGGAATTCGCCAATGAACTTGTAGTTGAGGTGTATCGCGGTGAAGATACAGTAATAGAAATGAATGTTTTTTTTATGCTGCCAATAATCTCGCACACAAGACGAGAAGCGCCACGCTGCGTCAATGACAACTCGAGGTATTATGATATTATCTATTTATTCAGTTAACGGACGCTCTGAGGTAAAGTGTTCAGACTGCAGACTTAGCAACGATTGTATTTAATTGTACAGTACAATCATAACATAGTACAGTACAGACATTATATTAACTCTATAATGTCCTTAAACATAAAAATATTGCTGGCCATAAACCGAGCAAGTGCGCGACCGGTGTGTAATAACGTTACCTCGAGTTGTCCTAGACGTGACACGACGCAATATAATGTAATTCTTACATAACTGATTTGTTAAACACATTCGAATTATAAATAAAACGTAATATAATGTGGTAAACTCTTACTGTCATGCTTTCTGTCTGTCAGCCTAAATTCTATGGATATGCTACACTCAATGAAAAACATCAACACTTGAATTAAAGGCCTGTCTCTTATAGACGCCTGTCTCAAATACAAGCCGGTGCAGTTCTGCGATTTGGGAAAATAAAAGCCCGGGCTATTATTTGAAGTTTTACGGTATTATACTTAAGATAACATTCCCATGTATTTCACTTCATGCCGGTAGATGGCGCTGTTGCGCTGCTTCACCATAGTGGGTTGCCGTGGAGACGGTAGCTTGAGCGCTCAGAAATAAACATCCAGCGCTTGAGAAAGACATAATTTCTGTATCTCCATTTCTTTCCAACCCACAGGTATATTTTTAAACCTTTCCAATCTCTGTCAAAAGGTATCGAAAGAGTATATCACCAGTACGGTTGTTTAGGTGATGAATGTTGTCATGTTCCGTGTAGAAAGGTTATTATGCTGTGTTTATATTGACTTGCAGCTTTAGCTAGCGAGCTAGTTGAAGTTAGCCTGTCACCGTCAGTGAAGGTTCCGTTCTCTCGTCTTTTTGTACTGACTGTAAACAGTTGTGTCAAGTGAACATCGGTTTGTTTAAAGTGTAAGATGTAATGTCTACATATTTGAATTTGCTATAGCAATTGTTTCAAGATATAATATAATCTATAGTGTCATTTGTTTATGTATATTTTATATATTATACAGTAAGACTGGTATCTATTTCACAATATGTTATTGATGGGTTTTGTATTTTATGATACCAATGCTTTACATATTGGTTTGTTTATTGTATTCAGTATAGTTATAGACCATTTCTATATTATATGGTCCATGTTGATGTATATTTGATATATTATACAGTAAGACTGGTATCTATTTCACAATATGTTATTAATGGGTTTTGTATTTTATCTGATATATACCAATGCTTTACATATTGGTTTGTTTATTCCATATTATATGGTCCATGTAATGGCTAAAGTTACGGTTTATGATCTCATAGTATTATTGAGATATTTGATCCAAAAAAAGAAATAAACATCCAGCGCTTGAAAAAGACATAATTTCTGTATCTCCATTTCTTTCCAACCCACAGTGCTATCCAGCCTGTGGCTTTGTACCTGCCCAGATTCCCCTAGGTCTGAGGCCGGTAACACATACAACCCATTTAGTGACATTAGTCCTGGGCTACTGGCCATTTCCCATGCATTCATTAGTTTTACAGCAAGCATCAAACACGGAAAGCTGGACATCTGATAACGTCATGTCACGCAGGTTCCAGGAAACATAAAACGCTAAAAGAAATTGAAATAAACTGCATTTATCATAGATCCAAACAATAATCATAAAAGTGAACTTTGAGCTTGTCAATCTGTCTCGCGGAGTGTCCCACAGATGCCAGCAGCAACACAGTATCAGATCGCCCTGGAGTGATCACTTGCCATTATTAAAATGTAATGGGTAAGATGTCACCTAATATATGTAAATGCTAAGATGTCGCCTAATTTATTGTTTTCTATACCAGTTTACGACTGTTTCCTCTTTATTTTTTGTGCAGCTGTGGTGTTTTTGAGTGACGATTCCTCACTTGTCCTTTATTTGTCCATGTTTGGGCCTCAGTTATGATTCAATTCGAAGTTCTAGTGCTTATTTTAATCATCATAATATAATAATTACTAAGTAAAAGAATAAGTCACGGCTGAAGTGCGTTGTTAGGCACGACGCGAATATGAAACATTGGCCGAGGTCCTCGGTTAAAGCTAGCAGGTATTAATGTCTGGCTATAATTGTTGTAGAAATTGTGTGTTACTAAGACTTTTTTACACCCAAATAGTTGAATTTCCAAAACAGCCTAATACATGAATGAACCTCATCGATTATGGTCTAGTCCCCGCGGCGGCATTGCATGTGGTCCGTGACATGCACTCCAGCCTACGTAATTTCACTATTAAAATCACTTTTTTTCCATAAAAAAAAAGTTTGTCTTAAAAAAAAGGCAAGTCAGTCAGTAGCCTAATAAATACATTGGCATTCAGTAAAGTGTCGAACCCATAAAAAGTAGAACCATTGTCCGCTTTACATAAAACAAATCACAACATGACCTTGTGTGAGTGAGTGAGTGAGTGAGTAGCGTTCACACCAAACGCGAATAGAGCGTCTGGCGCAAGTGATTTTCATGTCAAGTCAATGTAAAGACTCGTTTACGCGCATCTGGAGGTCCTGCAGCGCGAATGAGGCGTTTAGCGTGGCGCGGTCGCGCGAATGAGGCAAATTGAGCGTCTGGCGCGATACACCAGATACGCCCGCGATACGCCCGCGATACGCCATGATTTGAAGGTGAGAGAGCAAGAGAGAGAGAGAGAATTCTGATTAGTCGAGAGGATGTATCGCGTTTAGGCTAAAAATAGGTTTGGCGCTTATTGGGAAAGAAACTGCATCTTGCAGTACATTTTAAACAAGGAAATATAGCGATTTGGCATGAAGTGTTGATGGAGCCGTGAATAGGTACAGTACACAGCAAAATGACATGACAAACTCATAAAAAAATAAAAAATAAAATAAAACGCCATTTCCTCAATTCGACGTCTGACTGTGCTATCTGACAAAGGAATCCACACACTATATGTTGGGGATATTTTGGGGATATTTAATTTAATTTTATCAATCAATAAATTCTACTAGAAACAAACCTTGTTGTAGGCTATTATTTTAATTTAATACTGTGAAGCTGCTTTGATACAATCTGTATTGTGAAAAGCGCTATACAAATTGACTTGACTTGACACTACACACAATAGTGGGCCGCCGATTACTTGTTAGTCAGAATGGTGGTCCCTGGCACAGAACCAGTTGAAAACCCCTGGTCTAGTCTAACATCATAACTAACATGGCCTACCGGATACTTACTCTGAACAGTTTCTCTGGCAACTGAAGATGCCCGCGACTCGAGACAGGGGTAGCTGCAGCTTGGAGTAATGGGCGTGGTAAGAGGTAGGGGCGTGGCAAGAGGTTTCTCATTGGTCAAAGGAGTTTCCTCCTGGACAGAGTCGGAGCCATAGAGATGTGGCGACACAGCAATGGCGGCTCGTGGAGCCTCTCAGTAGTTCCCGAAAGTAGCAGCAGCGCGGTAGAACAGACCGTTTGTGATGCACTTTTAAAAGGTAAGACGTTTAAAGAATAAGATTGTATATTATCAGTACATCTGAATCAAATTAACTTGTGTATTAAAGCATGCTAGTTTACTATTGCTCTCTAAATTAGTAGTTTTAGGGGACGTTATCAGATAAAAGAAAGGTCACTGGATAAAGTCAGTAGTGCATAACAAACCACGAACAGCCTATTAATGGTTAAAACCATTCTATTAATGCATTTTTATCCTTTGTTGTGTAATAAGAGGTAAATGCTTCTAAACAGGTGTTAAATATAACATTGGGGAGTGTGATAGTGATAGGTGGAAGTGATCAAATGAGAATAACCATTTCATTCCTCATTAAATGTGCAATAACAAAACAAAAAAATCCTTATTTTAGATTGCATATTTGCGTAACAAAAACGTATGGGTGGAGTTTTTTAGGCATTGTGTTTCTGTAAGCTACCTGTCTATTATTATGTTTCAGCTCAGCTGATTTTTGGATTGATGGGAAAGGGAAATGGAAGTTTATTCGTGAGATTAAAAACAATGCTTAAAAGCAGCAAGCCATTTACAAAAACAAATCACACTAGACTAAATGGGGAATAATACTAAATACCACAACATGTAATATATGCTACTATAATTTGTCCCGTTTTTGTCTCCTTTATCTCTTTCAACACAAGAAGCAGAAAAGGATTCAGTGGATCCTGAAGACTCCCTGCACTGACGCTGTACCCTCACCTTCAGTTTCAACTCCTTGGATTTTACAAGACTTTCCTTGCTCCTTATTTTTAATAAACATTAAACTTCCCAGTGTTGGTCTTTGTGAAAAAGTTCAGATGCACCCAAGTATGATTAGTGCACAATTTAGCATAAAATCTTTAGTTCTATTTAGACTGCTCCTGCTGACTCGAGCATATTTTCTCCTCAGTGTCGGACACTACAAGAACAACATAGAGGAAATGACAGACAACATGCTTGACGTGCAGTTTATTAGACATTTATAGACATTATTAGACATTTATAAAATCCCATTGTGCTAAATCAATGCTATATATATATATATATGTGTGTGTGTGTGTGTGTGTGTAATTGAGAAATAAACCTTCAAAAATTGTTTTTTAAAAATCTCAAAATCTTTTCAAAACTGATGTTTTATTAATTTTTATTTATTTTATTTGTTTTATTTATTTATATTTTTGAGTCATTAACTTTGACTTTTTGAAATTTAAACAAGTTTCAGTTGTAAACATTTCTAAGTGTTTAAATTCACCTGACATGGAAAGTGTACCAACCTACCCATACTTGAAAGCAGTTTTTACCAGTATTAGAGAGATCTACAACTCTTTTCACTCATCATTAAGGCTCCTCTGAACGATGCATTATCATGTATACTGTAATTACCATAATAAAATAACCATGTTTGCAGTTGTGCCACCCTGACATGCAAATTTCTGGACAAAAGTTTTTCAATTATCTCAACAACTTTAAAACTACTGAAATTTATTAACTTTGTTTATATGAAAGGTTCAAATGATGCCATAGAATTTCATTTTTTTATTCTTAAGTCACCATTTGAGTTTTTTAGACTGTTCATTTGTGCGGACAGTTGCTACTATAGTATGAATCAGTGAAGGAATGAGTTTTGACTTGGAACACAAATTTGATGACAAATTCAATTGACGTTTAAAAAAATTAATTGTAAAAATGACAACTGAATAAATGTTTTTTGGATAAAATGGTGTTTGTTTTGCTTAATTGATTAATGTGACTTAAAAGAAGTTTATTAAACCGTTTTTACTTCATTTTATAATTATATGGTGAGTGTTTGATCAAACACGTATATGTATGCCTCTATACAGCAAAAACATTTGCTGTACCATTATTATAAAAATAACATTACTTTTAGTTTGTATGTACTTTAAATGAAAGTACAAAACTAGTATGACTTTAATAGTGTCAGGAGACATTTTTATCTTAAAAATAATAATTTAATTTGTTTTTTTAATGATTTTAAAAAAAGTCGCGGTGGTGATGACGTCATGTAACCCGCGCCATAAATTTCGAAGCTAACGTACTTTTGAATGTATTCTCAATATCATTATTGCTATTTTTACAGTGAAAGAAATGTATTTGGTCTTGTATAATTGTTTGTTGGCCAAAAGTGATTAAGTTTATGGCTCGCTTTTATGCGGATCAGGAAGCTTTCGCGTCCAATTGTAAAGACCTTACGGCACGCCCCATTCCTCATGGCACGCCCCATTCCTTTCCGACCTCCTGGCACGCCCATTGCTCCAGCCTGCAGTTACCTCTACTTGCGCGACTCAGGCCGAGGAACTGCAGTGCCAATATTAACCAGCAGTGGGCCGAGGGCTTGATGCATGCTGGTCAGGCTGGTTGTTTCCACGTTCTAATGCTGCGGCAGCTTCCCGCAAAAGCTCACTAACAGATTTCGCTATCTCGTCGTCTCGATTACAATATAATCACATTTAAATAATTTCGTTTCACACATTCAACTTATGCACACGGGACGTCAACTTCACTTTACAGAAGGCGTGTCTCTAGCGCCGTTACTTGAATAAGCCACATCCATTCATTAACATAGAATTTGCATGCAGGTTGTCTTTGAAAATGAAAACGAAAACTGTGAAATAAAAGAGGAATTAAAATGAAAACTAAAATTTACATTTGAATTTGAATTGTGTCACTATTATTGCGTGAGCGTTAATAAAGAGCTTTGTAAAAACTGTATTTGTAGTTTCTTTTTCACGTTTGGCTTTTCATTTTAATATTGGCAGTCTTGCCTCGAGACTGTAGTGAAAATGAAATGTGAAATCACCAATTGCATTTTATTTTTCAATTTGACAGGGATAATGCTGTGAAAATGAAGTCACATAATTGCGTACAGTTCCCTTTCGTCAGCAGGGAACTCCGACGCCTCGTCGGGGGAGTTCCCCTGACGAATTGGGATCACGCTAGGGAGCCAATTGCCTTCGAGAGAGTTAACAACGAGCCAATGAAGAGAAACTGAATTGGCATGCAATATTTGCATTCCGCGGCCCGCCTACCAGCGCGGGTATAAAAGGCGGAAGTAAACATTGCGCAATGCTTATCGCCTCGGAGCCGAACAGGATTCATCATTGAAGTTTACTGCTGTTTCCTTCGCCTGAGAGCTTTCAAAAAGAGTTTTTCACAACGAGTCTTCTTCAAGGAAAGAGTCCTCTCTCTGCCGGTGTTACAGCTCTCATCAGCGATCGCCGCTTTCTGCTGCCAGCCGTGCTTGTTTTGAGTAAATCAAAAGCCGTTTTCACGGCTGGTATTGAGTGCCCACACGGGCTTGCAGTTTCCCCGTGTGTGGCCGCGGTGGGTCCCTGTGTGCTTCGGCACGTAAAAGAGAGGTTTTCTCTCTTTCCTAAAAGAGCTTTTACGGGCGCCTTGCGTCTTTGTCTACGTGACAAAGATGTCATCTCGCCCGTGCGTTTCTGGATGCGGTAGACTTCTGTCACAGGGTGATGGTCACAAATACTGTGTCTCGTGCTTGGGCTTAGCGCACGCAGAGGCAGCATTTGTGAACGAGTCATGTTCTCATTGTGGGAACATGACTCTGGCGGCGCTCCGCTCAAGACTAAGAATCCTTCAGCAGAAACTTGCTGAGGGTGTCCCTTCAGTCTACACCCGGTCTAGTTCGTCTGCTGGTTCAGTCCAGCAGGCGGCTACTTCGGTTGTGCCTGTTGGTGAGCGAATGAGGGTTACAGTGCGGAATATCTCGCCAGGTGAAAGATCCTCACGAGGTTCCCACTCCTCAGTGGTGCCGTTGCCATCAGTGCCCCCGTTGGAGCCGCTGGAGCCGCCCCGTGCGGTTCCGGTAGTCTCCTTCGGGGCGCCACCTGACGATGCGATGTCTATCGCTGCATCGGAGGGAGAGCGGTCATCCTCAGGTGACGACTCGGCGGGTCTACCCCCTTCGGGTGTGGTGGCTGCGGCCGAGCCGGATCCTGAGTTGGCCGCTATGCTTGCCCGGGCGGCCGCGAAGGTCGGGCTCGTGTGGAACCCTCCACCGTGTCCCGAACCTTCGCGGCTTGATGATTGGTGTATCGGGGCGGCCCGCGCTGGTTCTCAGCGTCCCGCTCCGGTCCCATTCTTCCCGGAAGTGCATGAGGAGTTGACGAAGTCATGGACGGCACCTCTGACTGCCAGACATAGACCGACTCATTCCTCCTCCCTCACCACCCTGGATGGTGGAGCGGTGAAGGGATACGAGGGAATCCCCCCAGTGGAGCGATCAGTAGCGATGCAGTTGTGTCCGAAGGTCGCTTCCACTTGGCGGGGTGCCCCTTCACTCCCCTCCCGCGCCTGTAGATTCTCTTCCGGTCTGACCGCGAAGGCCTACACGGCGTGTGGAGAAGCCGCTGCCGCCCTGCATGCCATGGCGTTGCTTCAGGTTCACCAGGCCAAAGCACTTCATGACATGCAGCAGGGTGGTCCCGACCCAGGGGTGCTGCAGGAGCTGCGTGTGGCGACGGACTTCGCCCTACGGGCGACGAAAGTCACCGCACGTTCTCTGGGACGGGCGATGTCCACTTTGGTGGTCCAGGAGCGCCACCTTTGGCTTACCCTCGCGGATATGTGGGATTCAGAGAAAGCCAGGTTTCTGAATGCCCCCGTATCCCGAGGGGGTCTTTTCGGCGACGCGGTGGGGGACTTCGCCCAAGAGTTCTCCACCGCCCAGAAGCAGTCTGAGGCGCTTCGGCATGTCCTGCCCAGAAAGCGGACTGCTGCTGGTCCGTCTTCTGCGGCCGAGGAACCTCAGACTGCTCGTCGCCGAGGGCGCCCTCCTGCGGCCCCCTCTGCTCCTCCTCCTGGGCAGCAGTCTAACCCCAGGAGGCGGGGTGCCGGTCGCAAGAGGGCTCCCCCGCCCGCTCAGCCGTCTTCGACCCCCAAGAAGAACACCAAGGGGAAGAAGCGTTCCTGAGACGGGCGACCCGGAGGACCGAACAGCTGCTCTTCAGGAGGGGGCCTCTGCTCCTCTCCTTCCCCCGGGGGAGGGCCGGGTGGAGAATCCTGTGTTTGTTTTTTCTGTTCCGCCGCCGACCAGCCGGTCGGTGGTACCCAAAACTTCATTAAAAGAGCAGTTTCTTCCTCCTCTGGGTCATTCACGGTTGGGTCTGCTGAACAAGCAGTCTCTCCCGTTAGAGAGTGGGACGGCAGTTTGCGCCACCCTCGGGTCTCGCCACTCTCAGTCCCCTCTCCCCAGCTCTCAGATAGCAGTGGCGCCACCTCGGTCACGCCACTCCTGTCTGCCGCTGGGCGGGAAGGCGTCGAGACCAGCAGCCGCCCTCGGGGCCCACTGCTTGTCTCCTCCCCTTCTCTCGCCAGGCGACAGCCCGCAGCAGAACACTCTCGGGTCTTCTCTGCCGTCTGTCCCTCGGTGGAAGCAGGTAGGTGTTGTTCAAGTACACACTCAGACCCCGCTCTCGGCCGCTACAATGCCACCGGAGCCGTGTCCCTGCCTTCCGCCTCGCTGCCCCTCCGCGGGTACGCCGGCGGTGCGGGTGGGCTCGTTGCGGCAGTTTCTCGGAGCCTGGCTAGCGCTCCCGAGGCCGTAGCACTGGCTCATTCGCACCATCCGGCTCGGCTATGCAATTCAGTTTGCACGCCGGCCTCCCAAGTTCAGGGGCATCCACTTCACCCGTGTGCGTCCAGTGGATGCTCCTGTCTTGCGGAAAGAGATTGACGCCCTGCTGGCGAAGGACGCGATCGAGCCGGTCCCTCCAGCCGATATGAGGTCAGGGTTTTACAGCCCTTACTTCATTGTACCCAAGAAAGGCGGTGGGTTATGGCCAATCCTGGACCTGCGTGTATTGAATCGGGCCCTGCACAAGCTCCCGTTCAAGATGCTCACGCAGAAACGCATTTTCGAATGCATCCGTCCCCAGGATTGGTTTGCAGCGATCGACCTGAAGGACGCGTACTTTCATGTCTCGATTCTTCCCCAACACAGACCATTTCTTCGGTTTGCTTTCGAGGGTCGAGCATATCAGTACAAGGTCCTACCCTTCGGGCTGGCCCTGTCGCCCCGTGTCTTCACGAAAGTCGCGGAGGCGGCCATTGTTCCCATGAGAGAGCAAGGCGTTCGCATTCTCAACTATCTCGACGACTGGCTCATTCTGGCGCACTCGCGGGATGTGTTGTGCGATCACAGGGACATGGTGCTCCGGCACCTCAGTCAGTTGGGGCTTCGGGTCAACTGGGACAAGAGCAAACTCTCCCCTGTGCAGAGGATCTCTTATCTCGGTATGGAACTGGACTCGGTCGCCCAGACTGCGCGCCTCACGGAGGAACGCGTCCAGTCAGTGCTCAACTGCCTCAAGTTTTTTCGAGGCAAGTCAGCGGTCCCACTGAAACAGTTTCAGAGGCTCCTGGGGCATATGGCAGCCGCAGCCGCAGTAACGCCGCTCGGTCTGTTGCATATGAGACCGCTCCAGCACTGGCTTCGCGATCGAGTCCCGAGGTGGGCGTGGCAGAGCGGCACGTTCCGGGTCAAAGTCACCCCGCACTGTCGCCAAACCTTCACCCCTTGGTCGGATCCTGGGTTTCTACGGGCCGGAGTGCCCCTAGTCCAGGTTTCCAGGCATGCTGTGGTTTTCACAGATGCTTCTGCCAAGGGCTGGGGGGCCACGTACAAAGGGCATGCAGTCTCGGGTCTGTGGACGGGGCCCCAGCTGCATTGGCACATCAACTGCCTAGAGTTGCAAGCAGTACGCCTAGCTTTGTGTCGCCTCAAGGGGTTTCTCAGACACAAACACGTACTGGTCCGTACGGACAGCACTGCGACCGTTGCGTACATCAACAGACAAGGTGGTCTACGCTCCCGTCGTATGTCGCGACTCGCCTCCCACCTCCTCCTGTGGAGTCAGAAGCATCTGAGGAACGAATCTTCGGAGCCGCACAGGTAGACCTGTTTGCCTCTCCGGACACGACCCATTGCCAGTGGTATTACTCCCTGACCGAGGGAACTCTCGGCACGGATGCCCTGGCACACAGCTGGCCCCGGGACCTACGCAAATATGCGTTTCCCCCAGTGAGCCTTCTTGCACAGACACTGTGCAAGGTCAGGGAGGACGAGGAGCAGGTCCTTTTGGTGGCCCCGTATTGGCCAACCTGGACTTGGTTCCCAGAACTCATGCTCCTCGCGACAGCCCCTCCTTGGCCGATTCCTCTGAGGAGGGACCTACTTTCTCAGAGAAGGGGCACCCTAGTGCACCCGCGTCCAGACCTTTGGAAACTCCATGTCTGGTCCCTGGACGGGACGCGGAGGTTCTAGATGGCCTGCCACAGGCAGTGGTAGATACCATCTCTTCAGCTAGAGCCCCCTCTACGAGGCGCCTCTATGCTCTGAAGTGGAACCTGTTCGTCGGCTGGTGTTCTTCCCACGGGGAGAACCCACGAACTTGCCCGATCAGAGTTGTGCTCTCCTTCCTACAAGAGGGCTTGGAGCGAAGGCTGTCTCCCTCCACCCTCAAAGTGTATGTTGCTGCAATATCCGCACATCATGATGTAGTTGATGATAAGTCCGTGGGGAAGCACGACCTGGTCATCAGATTCCTCAAGGGTGCTAGGAGGTTAAATCCACCTCGCGATTTGCACCCTGTACCCTCTTGGGACTTGACTTTAGTGCTTAGAGCGCTTCAAAGTCCTCCCTTTGAGCCTTTGCTGACAGTCGAGCTTAATATCCTGTCCATTAAGACAGCGCTCCTGTTAGCATTGGCTTCCTTCAAGAGGGTGGGGGATCTGCAGGCATTTTCGGTCGACGAATCGTGCCTAGAGTTCGGGCCTGGCCTTTCTCATGTTATATTGAGACCCCGGCTCGGATATGTGCCCAAGGTTCCTACCACTCCCTTCGCGGACCAGGTAGTGAACCTGCAAGCGCTGCCCCAGGAGGAGGCAGACCCAGCCCTAGCTTTTCTCTGTCCCGTCCGGGCCCTCCGGGTTTATATAGACAGAACGCAAAGCTTTAGGACCTCAGATCAGCTCTTTGTTTGTTACGGAGGCCAGCAGAAGGGGAAGGCTGTCTCCAAGCAGAGGTTAGCCCACTGGCTAGTGGATGCTATCACCAGGGCTTATGAGTCCCAGGGTGAGCCCTGCCCAGGTTGCGGGCTCATTCCACTAGGAGTGTTGCCGCTTCTTGGGCTCTGGCACAAGGCGCCTCGCTAACAGACATTTGTAGAGCTGCGGGCTGGGCGACACCGAACACGTTCGCTAGGTTTTATAGCCTACGTGTGGAACCTATTTCCTCCCGAGTACTCGCTACGGCCAGTAATTAGAGGGAATAGGTGTGTCGGCTTGCGACGCCATTCCGTGAGCGGATACGTGCGTCTTTTGCTCCGTTGGTTACCCAGCAAACGGCTAACCTCGTGAGTTCCTCCATCATCCCCTCCGGTGCCAGGCGTTGCGGACCGCCGGCACCAGGTCTGCTACCTTCAGTAAGGAGTTGCTAGTAGACTGGGTGCCTTTTCCAGTGGTCCCTGCGGCGACCCATGATTGCCACGTGCAGTTCAGCCGTGTATTCCCCTTGACAGACTCGTTCTGTCGTCCCTGTTGAGTACGCTCCTCACTCCTCCGGACTGGGACTACCTTCAAGGACTGCCATATGTTTCACTACCCTACGTGGTTAGTACATGTGTGTATTTGAGGGCCTTCCTCTAGGCTGCCTCAGCTTCCGCAGCGTTCCCCCCCAATTATTATTTTCCTTGGGGACGGGCACGCTTTCCCAGTGTTATCCAATATCCACTGATTGGGTCTTGCGGAACAGCAGTGTGATTCCCTAGCTAGCTCCCGCAAAATTTTTGGAAACTGCTGCAGGGTAGCTTAGCTGGGCGCTGGAAGGGGCCAGCACCATGGCGTTTTGGTAGGGATCCCAATTCGTCAGGGGAACTCCCCCGACGAGGCGTCGGAGTTCCCTGCTGACGAAAGGGAACGTCTCGGTTACGTATGGTAACCCTCGTTCCCTGAGTCCAGGGAACGGAGACGCCTCGTCCCGTCGCCATGTTGCTGTAACTTCGCGGAGGACTGGACACTGTTCGGCTCCTCAGCGAAAAGCATTGCGCAATGTTTACTTCCGCCTTTTATACCCGCGCTGGTAGGCGGGCCGCGGAATGCAAATATTGCATGCCAATTCAGTTTCTCTTCATTGGCTCGTTGTTAACTCTCTCGAAGGCAATTGGCTCCCTAGCGTGATCCCAATTCGTCAGGGGAGTTGGCGTCTCCGTTCCCTGGACTCAGGGAACGAGGGTTACCATACGTAACCGAGACGTTTTCTGTAATGAAATCGTTAATCTGGTTTTAATTTTCATTTTAATCATTTAATTTATTTATTTAAATTTGGCAGAAAATACCTTCCATACTTTATAAATATGGTGATTATCTCTAAGGTGGACTGCCAATTTAATATAAGATATTTACCATCTGAATGTAACCATGTCATGTCAACAAATGGAAAAGTCAGCCGACTGTTTATTATCATGTTAATTATTGTGTCTTTTACCCCAAATACCATACTTTTACAGTTCTTCTTCTTCTAGACGTCTTTGCATCTCCCGCGGACACGCCGGAGAAAGAGAAACCCGTCAACATAAAAGTTACATAGAGAAGAATACCTTCGTTACACACACACACACACACACACTTCACAAGCTTTTCCCCGTTTCATCTGAGGAAAACTACTGTCAAATACACACTGAAACTGAATGATTACATTTTAAAATAAAGTTTTAATTCATTTCAAAAGACACCATATTTGATGATACATTTGTATTAAATCATAAAACATAGAATCCAGAAAAAATATAATAAAAAACATGCTTTAGTGAAAAATAAAACAATGTTGGGCCCTAAATTAAAAGGTATCTTACTCTGTGGAGTTTAATTGTGAACAAACAAATTATGATGATATTTTTGGCCATATCGCCCAGCTCTATTTCTGAATCATGAATCATTTGTGTCCTAATATAAAACAAAAGGATTGGATAATAAATACAAACCTCAGGATGTCAGTCATTTACAATATCCAGCATCTTAGATAATAGTCCAGAAACAGGGAATATAACAGATGCACTGTTGAAATGTCTATTTAAGAGGTTTTAAACAGGATTTAGAGATATATGTGGTATAATATCCCGCTCCAGTGCAGTAGGTGTAGGTGTGCAACTGTTCAGCTCCAAACCCTCCTGTAAAACACACGAAGAAGAGGAAAACGAAAGGAACAACACCTGTTGACACCTAAACCTGTTGCTCACTGATAACACTCGCGGCCGGTCCCATCTCACGTTGAAATAGAGGGTAATGAAGCAGCTGATCGTTTGGCTAAAAAGACTCTTAAGTCAGACCTGCAATGGACAGTTCCATTAAGTAAAATGGAAATGAAAAGTGTCATTAAAACAGGAATCAATAGGTTATGGCAAGGACAATGGGAAAAGGAGACCTGTCACGGAGCTACCCTCATTTCTTTGTGACCCCTTGTTAGCCCTTTCACAAAACACATGAACACATACTTGGTTTTTAAAAGACTCTTTATTTACCTTGGTGTACCAGCGACAGGAGAGATGGATTAACCACACAAATATATCTACAACTATACTGTTGTGTCTCAGACTGGCCACCTGAGCACTAACCCAGAGGACATTTAAAGTTTGTTACAGACTGTTGACTGTCACCTGGATCAGCATACATGGTGGTGGCCATCTTGATTTGGGTAAAAGACTGGAATGGACTTTTCTCATGCTTTTTATATCTGTGCTGTGTGGCATCATGGGGAGTGGGAGATACCAAGTATGGTGGGAAAGGAGGGGGAATTGTTTGATGTTAATGTGTACTTCCTCTAATTATTGCTGAAGTTTACTTATTGAAGTTTGTATTGTTATTTAAATTTGTGTGGTGAAGGAAATGGAGTTACTTGATCACATAATACTTTTACTTGATATGTATTACATGTTCATGGTCTTTATTACTTCCCCATGTGATATTTGCTGAGAAATGGTTGTACCCAGGTGTATAAATTCTCACATAATGAAGTGATCAAGGAGGGTTAAGACTGGTGGTAGTGAATGCTGTATCAGCTGAGTACTCTGATTGAAGTATTAGACCTGATGCAAGGTTATTGTTTTTGTATATTGAAGTTGTCTTTTTTTTAATTTTTCATGCTTTGGCACCTGTGAGCACCTTGCACTTTACTGGCTTGGGAGAACTTAAATAAATATAAAAGTGGCATTTAACGTCCTCCATGTGTTATTTTGAAGAACTCTGGATGTCTTTGTGACAAGACCAAAGGTCGTTTTTTATATAAAGTACAGAAACAAGTGACAACAAGGAGGCAGGGTGGTTAGAAGCGAAGGGGAGAAACGGTGATCACAAGGCTAAGAATAGGACATACAGGTCTCAATCATAATCTCAGTCATTTAGGGAAACACGCAACTGGACTATGCGTTAACTGTGACAAGAGAGAAACTGTAGATCATGTATTATTAGAGTGTGAAGCATACAGCACAGAGAGAATCAGAGAATCATACTGTTAGAACAAGTCAAAGAATTAGGTTATACACAATTACACAATTATACACAGGGTTTACTTTCTTTTTCTACATCAAAACCATCAGCATGGCCAGCTCTCATGAGATACTTAAAAGAAACAGGTTTATTTAATCGAATTTAAGAACAACCAAGAATATACAAATTTATTTATTATATATATATATATATATATATATATATTTTTTTTTTTCATCTATATATGTTAGCTTATAAATCCGCATTGAAGCTCCACACCCCAAAAAGTTGGTGGCGGTAATGCACCAAATGGGCATGCCAACCGCCAATAAATTTAAAGAAGAAGAAGAAGAAGAAGAAACACTCGCGGTCATTTATGTGTTTAATCCACAATAAGCGTTACTGAGTTTAAAATACTTATAAATGATCTTCTTAGTGGACAAGACTGCAAGTAAGTTTATTAAATTCTCCATTAAAGTCATTTGCAATTATTAGGAACTTCATATTCCTAATAATTACGACCTTATAGGCGACCTTGAGTGTCTAGAAAGGCGCCAAATAAATAAATAAAAATGTATTATATTGTATATTAAGCGTGATTTAAATGTGAAGTTACAGAAGGCTGTTCTTCTGCTACTCCGAACAGACGAAGAATCTGCCAGAAATTACAATCTTTTGAAGTTAAAACACAAAAAGTTTTATTGATAAAGGGTTATTGAAAACAAATATGTTTCTGAAAGTTTTCTTTTTAGGCTGTTGATTTTGTGATGTGAAATCGAAAGTATTTTTGAAGCAGACATTTACAGTAGACAGAGATGAAGCCTGACGTCAATGAACAACAATCTGCTGTTATTAAACTGAATATTTCAGTTCATATATAGCAATTATGATTAGTAATTATACAGTATGTCTATAATAAGTCTGGTTACTTTTACTTAATCAGTTGTTTTAGGATAATTTGAAAGTAATGAAATCAACCACCATTGTGAACTTGAAGTAATGATTAAATGACAAACTATTCAACAATTAATAAAGATTGGGTAAATATGATTGTAAAATGATATTATACTGTAATAGAGAATATAACAAATTGGGTTCAGTTTTCCCAGCACAATGTAAATTTCTGTTCCCCAATTAATTAATATTTAGAGTCAGTTAAACTCATTAAACAATCAGAAATGATTAAGACCATTTGGTTATTTTACATGGCAATATATTTGTTTGTAACTCACTTTATTTTATAGATTGTTTTTGCTGTTGCTGTTGTTGATGATAACTCAGCATTCTTCATTATTGTCTTAAATAAGATGTTCTTCATCTATGTAAAATGGTGTCATTTCCAGGTGATGCTGAAGGATTGAGTGTTTTCAGAAAGCAGTGCTGATCAGTTTTCAGTGTCAGTTTAGCTGCAGTATGTCAGAGGAAAGAGGAAAGGACTCTCTCTCTCAGATGAGTCTCTCAGAGAAACACAGGAACGACTGCGTCTGTTTTCATCAGTTTAAACTCCACTGGACTTTGTGTTTCCCTGTCAATAACAAAACTTTAAGCATTGTTTTATATTTGTAAATGCTTTGAACAATTTTTGAACTTCTTAAATTAACACTGACATCTATAAAGCCCTGTTTGCTCTATAGAAAATATCACAGTTAATAATTTGTTAATAACCTTCTAGACACTGAATTAATCCAAATAAATGACTTTAGTTTTTAGATCATAAAATTATTGATAGACATTAGAAAACAACTATACACTTCATTTAATTCAAGTATGCTAACAAAACTGTGTCACACAGACATTTCTGCTCTCTATTTCTGTCAATAAACAAAAACTTGACATGTTCTCTTAAATTATTTAATCTCACTCATGTATATTAAATAAATTGTTAAACTAATGTGAACTATTGTTCAGCAGCAAACCAATGGCAGCAACATTAGACCTGAGAACTGTCAGTTCCGGGAGGGTCGGATGAGGCCAGATTTCATCAAGTGTTTCAGAACAGGGAAGATAGAATTCAAAATACAGCCAACATTGTGCAAACCGAAGTTCAGACAGACCACTGTCAGTGTCCATTGTGTGTGCAGGACGGCACACAATAAAGAAATCATGGTGCGGTGTTCATTGTGCCATGGCTCATGGGCGTCAGTTTGGTTTGAGATGTGCCGGGGACAGAGACGCATTCAGAAGTGCATTTTCAGAAGTGCTGGGTACAATGACGCATTCATTATTTTTTTTCCCTTTCGCGCAGGTCATATTTTGAAAGACGATGTCCGGCTTACTAATGTAAATAAATAAAAATGTATACAAAAATGTGATGATGTCCGACTCGTTTTATGAAGAAGAAAGCCTTAAGTTTTCAAAAAGCATTAGACATATGACCCACTATTCTGCTTCATAAGTACCATGTTGGCAATATGACATGACGTGGTTTAATGTACCTAAACAATGATTATCAAATTTCTCTCTCATATTGCTCCTCATAACCACTGAAAACGGTCAAAAAATCGAACCAAAAGTCAAATTATTATGGATGTTATCTGACATTAAGTGTTTCTGCTTCACATTTTCAACAGGGCAGCAGAAAGCCCGAAAAGCGACAGTCAACTTCTGCCACACACTATAGTGTCATCAAATTCAGTTTACACACCACTGCTGTCCTGATGGTTATAGGCCTACTACAACACTTATTTTAGACAGGGTCAATTTTCACAAAATCAGAACCCCGAAGGCATTTTGTGATTATTTATATTGTACAACATTTCTAGGGGTATTAAGGGGTGCTGAATCCAAATCTGCTGTATATGAAGCTCAAAAATTTCCCCAAATGCCTCAAAATTGAGAAATTAAAAATGGCCGCCACCGCCAGGCTGAAATCTATTTTTCAGTATATCTTTTTGACTAAACAAGGTACAAACAAGAAATAAATGTGCTTTTGTAAGTTTTCCTACATGGGCAATTCAATGCCATATTCAGATTTGAGATGTAATGTGAAGAAACTGCTTAGATATTGCAAAAATAGTTGTTTTTAACTATGAACTATTATTAACTAATTAATAATTAAGTTATTATTATTATTATTATTAATATTATTATTACTATTATTGTTGATATTATCAGGCTACATTTACTTACTTCGTATTTTGTTTTGAGGTCAAATGTACAAACAAATACAAAAAGTTACAAACTTTAAATAAATGTTCACAGGTTTTCACACATGGGGAATTTAACATCCTGTCCTGATTTAGATCAAGTGTCAATAATCAGCTTGAAAATCACACAAGTATAGAGAAAAATGTGGTCATTAGTGATAAAGAGGTTGTCAATCAAATAAGATCCAAAAGCAGGAAGATCCATGGGTCATGGTGATATTTATTGAACTATATGCCAGTAAGTTACAGTGACAGCTTATTCGCAGTCCTCTTCAATGTTCTGGCAAGTTTTGTCAAGTTTCCTGCAGTTGCCTTAATTGACCTTCCTTGTGCATCCATCCCATTTCATCCACTGGAGGAAGATCAGGATGTGGCAGGTGAGCTTGGTTCCAGATTGTCGCTTGATAGTGTGAACGCATGATATGAAACTTGTACTGCATCTGAGGTTGGAGGCAGAGTCTCTTGTGGACGACCTTTGCAAAACAACTTCACTCTTGCTTTGTTGCATGTATCAACCTCGGGCACACCATACATCTTACAGATGAATTTCTCTGTTGAATTCACAATATCTTCTGTGAGAGGGCCCTTCCCAAGGCCAGTAAGATCGGTGTGATGTTGCTCGAACACCTGCCAGGCTGATTTCTTTCCGTGACCGCTGAACTGAGACACACTATCACAGCCAGTGATGGCATGGAAGGCAAGAAGTGTGTCCACTTGATCATCAGAGAGTAACTTACGAATGTCATGTACTGGAAAATACTTTGGATCCTTTGATGTCCTGGCTTTCATGTAGAGATGGGTACATCCAATTCTGTCATGATGTGCTAGAAGTAGAAGAAGCACGTCTGTGTCACGAGCTGACACGACTATTGTGTCCATAGGAGCATGGATGCAGTGCAAAATCAGTCGTGTATTAGCCTCCTCATGGTCAGCACTCAGAGAGGAGATTTCAAGTTCTGGATCTGATGACTTGACAGTGGTCGCTTCAGCAAACCCACCTGATACTACAACCACTACGGCCGCCATGTTAGTTTGTGGCGTAGACGCAGTTCAGAGAATCAGATCTGTTGGATTTACAACACGTGAATTCATCCACTTCTCCCGAAATACATAAAAGTAAGTGCCAGGTGAACTGGGAGAAGAATAGAGTAAACTTTGAAGTTACTTACACAATGTGTATCTGATATGAATAAAACGTGTCTAATTATAATGGAAAGGATTATTATTGCCTCTTCCATAGACATCAGTGTGTATTTGACATACTCTGAATGTATTGTTTTTTTTTAGTTCTTATGTGAATTTATATGTCTGAAACCTAAAATAAACATTATGTGGTTGAAAACACTGAAAAGTTTTGATATATGACAGCTCTGAGCGCGCCTGTCTCTGGCTTAGCGCCAGCCAATGTGCGAAAGCACATTTGAATTTAGCAGTTGATCACGTGACGCACTGACCGTTCTAATCACACCGGTATGATCGTACGCTCCAGGGACCAGTCTAGACTGATCACACCGGTGTGATCGTACGTGAGAAAGGGTTAAATGAAATAAATTTAAAGTATTTCCTCCAATCAGCAAGTGTGTTAAGTTTACTGACATTGATGTCATCTAGCTAATCGTGCTAATAGGCTTCTTTTAGTGATAAAAAATGCTAAAATGCACTCACCTAAAGGATTATTAGGAACACCTGTTCAATTTCTCATTAATGCAATTATCTAATCAACCAATCACATGGCAGTTGCTTCAATGCATTTAGGGGTGTGGTCCTGGTCAAGACAATCTCCTGAACTCCAAACTGAATGTCAGAATGGGAAAGAAAGGTGATTTAAGCAATTTTGAGCGTGGCATGGTTGTTGGTGCCAGACGGGCCGGTCTGAGTATTTCACAATCTGCTCAGTTACTGGGATTTTCACGCACAACCATTTCTAGGGTTTACAAAGAATGGTGTGAAAAGGGAAAAACATCCAGTATGCGGCAGTCCTGTGGGCAAAAATGCCTTGTTGATGCTAGAGGTCAGAGGAGAATGGGCCGACTGATTCAAGCTGATAGAAGAGCAACTTTGACTGAAATAACCACTCGTTACAACCGAGGTATGCAGCAAAGCATTTGTGAAGCCACAACACGCACAACCTTGAGGCATATGGGCTACAACAGCAGAAGACCCCACCGGGTACCACTCATCTCCACTACAAATAGGAAAAAGAGGCTACAATTTGCACGAGCTCACCAAAATTGGACAGTTGAAGACTGGAAAAATGTTGCCTGGTCTGATGAGTCTCGATTTCTGTTGAGACATTCAGATGGTAGAGTCAGAATTTAGCATAAACAGAATGAGAACATGGATCCATCATGCCTTGTTACCACTGTGCAGGCTGGTGGTGGTGGTGTAATGGTGTGGGGGATGTTTTCTTGGCACACTTTAGGCCCCTTAGTGCCAATTGGGCATCGTTTAAATGCCACGGCCTACCTGAGCATTGTTTCTGACCATGTCCATCCCTTTATGACCACCATGTACCCATCCTCTGATGGCTACTTCCAGCAGGATAATGCACCATGTCACAAAGCTCGAATCATTTCAAATTGGTTTCTTGAACATGACAATGAGTTCACTGTACTAAAATGGCCCCCACAGTCACCAGATCTCAACCCAATAGAGCATCTTTGGGATGTGGTGGAACGGGAGCTTCGTGCCCTGGATGTGCATCCCACAAATCTCCATCAACTGCAAGATGCTATCCTATCAATATGGGCCAACATTTCTAAAGAATGCTTTCAGCACCTTGTTGAATCAATGCCACGTAGAATTAAGGCAGTTCTGAAGGTGAAAGGGGGTCAAACACAGTATTAGTATGGTGTTCCTTATAATCCTTTAGGTGAGTGTATATACTACAATTATTTAAACTACATAGATAGATAGATAGATAGATAGATAGATAGATAGATAGATAGATAGATAGATAGATAGAAACGTTATTGATCCCCTTGGGATGTTTATGAAAACATGTCACATTATGAAAATATACACTGGACATGACTTTACCTGTTAGCTGTCTTATGTTTCCGATCAGCCGTTCTGAGAAGTGTGAGAAAGGCTAAGCTCGGGGGATAGGCAGGGTGATATTGGGGAGGACAAAGGTTGGGGAGTGTATTACAGCACATTTGACACATTTTACCTCAAAACAAAATACAAACTAAGTAAAAGTAGCCTGATAATATTAATAATAATAACTTATTAATTAGTTAATAATAGTTCATAGTTAAAAACAACTATTTTTGCAATATCTAAGCAGTTTCTTCACATTACATCTCAAATCTGAATATGGCATTGAATTGCCCATGTAGGAAAACTTACAAAAGCACATTTATTTCTTGTTTGTACCTTGTTTAGTCAAAAAGATATACTGAAAAATAAATTTCAGCCTGGCGGTGGTGGC
Source organism: Leuciscus idus (assembly GCA_021554675.1). NCBI lineage: Eukaryota > Metazoa > Chordata > Actinopteri > Cypriniformes > Leuciscidae > Leuciscus > Leuciscus idus. The sequence continues at coordinate 42,751,816 of CM038627.1, forward strand.
CATTTTGAATTTCTAAATTTTGAGGCATTTTGGGAAATTTTTGAGCTTCATATATACAGCAGATTTGGATTCAGCACCCCTTAATACCCCTAGAAATGTTGTATAATATAAATAATCACAAAATGCCTCCAGCACTTTAAATAAGCACATTTTCAGAAATTCTGCCTAGTCTATTTAGGATAAATATATTTTTGCATAATTTTTATGATTTTTATCTATGAAAAATATTCAATAACTTTACTATAATTCACTAGCCTGACGTCGTCATACTCAGATTCTAGTCAGAATATGAGTCTGATACTGCTCCATTGAGCTTTGATTATGGGGCGTGTTTCAACCGAACCAGGAAGGAAAATGCCTCTGCACTCAATTGGATAGACCTACAACCAATCAGAGCAACGGAGTAAGTGACGTATGTTTTTCATTCATGTTTCCGATCGACAAATGCCTTGATCGCGGTCCTCTGTTCCACTTTTAAAATGAATGCGCTGTCGATATCTTCTATAACAGACGCGATGGCGGAATCTACACATAATGTTTTATAAACAAAGTTCGAGAGGAGCACGTTCAAATAATCAATCCAATCAACTTGTCATCAAACAATTGCCGTCTACGGTCTACCCTATCAGCATGAGAGGAAGCATATATTTATTCACTATGTCAACTCACCTAACATTCCTTGACAGTTTTCAGCATCCCTCCACTCTCACGCCCGGAGCCTCTCCTCGGACAGCACGCCAAATATGCATTTATTCTATCTGACTTATTTGTAAGTGTGAACTCGTGAAATAACAATTCTACAGCGGCAGTCGTCTTTGTTGTAAACGAATTCAACCCAAGCGCTCGTTGGTGACGTGGATGATTACGTTACGTTGCAATTTGATTGGTCCGAACAATTTTTGTTCTGGCATAATAGCTCCTCAACGGATCGAGTCCAGACCAAAGAGTATAGAAGCCCAAGAGGCGAAACTCAATAGAACGCTCCATAGCAACAGTTGCCCCCATGACGTGACCGTGCGGCCGCCATTATGGACTGAAAACTGAAGGAAAACGCCGAAAAATAATGGGAGTCAATGGCACTGAACCAACTTAACATAACAAAAACTTAACATAACTTAATTTTTTCTGGCCGTCATATCTAAATATGAAAACAATTTAAAATACATCAATGAGGATGACCGACGTTAAATTACAGAAAATGTTACGTCTATGTGTTGGTTATGCATGGCCTAATTACCCTTAGGAAAATAGTATTTTGGGACAAAATATTACTATAGAAGTACTATAAGACTACTATAGAAATACTATAGCGGCTCTAGGATATTATAGAGGTATTATTTTGGTAGCCTACCATTCACAACTTTTGATAGTGGAAGTGCAAATAAATGCGTACCGTTCCGTACCGTAACGCTCAGTGGAAACAAGCCATACATACTTCTGTGATGTTCTGTAATACCTCTATAATATTTTAAAGCTGCTATAGTATTTCTATAGTTGTCTTATCATACTTCTATAGTATGTCCCACATTACTATAGTATTCCTATAAGATTACTATAATGTTTTGTCCCAAAATACTATAAGATTCCTATAGTACTTTTTCGTAAGAGTATGTCCCCCACCGAATCGGCTTCATTAGCCTACCACTTACGGTTTGCAAAGATACAATTATAAAATTACTGCAAACCTTTAATCTATCAATATTTATGTTCTATTATGCATTTTCCTTGTTATATGAATAACAGAAATTCATGAAATAATATATAGGCAGACACACAGTAATAAGATATTTATTCAAATGTTGATTTTGAAATTAGTGAACATCACCATATATGATTTGGAAAAATAAATAAATAAATAAATAAAATTATAAATGAACATTTCTAAAGACAGTTAATCTTTTACATAGAATATCACAAAAATATTAACAACTTGTTTTTTCAACATCTTCAGTGAAAGTGCACACAGTGAACGTTTCAATGGCAAGAACAAAAACAATCTGTGAATGTCCTATTACAGGCGGAAAGGTACAAAAAAGATGTGCAATCTAGCAAGTGCACACGTGAACTATAAACAGTACTAAAATGGAAGTGGTGCCATAAGATCTCAGTAATTAATCAGACACCACCATCTATTACCGCTAACGATTTCAGCAGCTTTCAGTCCATAATGGCGGACGCGCCTCCGCAGCGCCATCTACAGACTGTTACCCATAACACAACAGAGTTCTTGGGTACTTGAGTTCTTCACAACAGAGCCTCTTGGGCTTCTATTCATGGGTTTCATCAGGTCCCTTTCCACAGGTGTATAAAATCAAGCACCTAGATTATGAATGCAGACTGCATTGTGCTTGATTAATACACCTGTGGAAAGGGACCTGATGAAATCCATGAATACTCTTTGTCCAGACCGAACTTCCCGACCTAAAAATGTTGTGGGCGGGGCTAAGTTCGGCTGGCATCCAGGCTAATAATTCACGGTATTCTTGCCAAATTAGATCACACTCGAGTTCAGACTCGAGGTCGAAAAAACACAGACCAACAACTGAACGGATAAAAACAAAAACATAAAAATAGAAATAATCAATAATCAATGCGGTGCAAAAATACAATAATCAGTGTCTCCACAACTTGGACTGTGCTGAAAAGGCCCAGTATTTTCCATAACATCTTCTGATTTGATGTCGATGTGATTGACAGTTTGGTCCGCCCAGAAGAAGGACGATATTCTACACGCGGTCCGCTCGCTATAGAGTTTCCTTTAGCCTATCTTGTGTGCGTTCAAGAGAAGTAAGTGTGTTTGTTATATCTTATGCTTATATGCTTCTAACATCTCGTTCCTTGTCTTTAGTGTGAGAATTTGAGTTTTTAGCTGTTACTGGTTCATTCTATTATAACTCCGTTATCTTCAGAAGTGCGCGCGTCCGGAGCGAGTGTAAAACACACAGGAATAAGAAGAAAACGAAAGTAACACATCAACAGAAATACCAACCTCTGATACCTAAACCTGTTTCTCACTGGGTTTGATTTGATCTATGATCCAGAAAAGATTTCCACAGATATCAGTTTAGCACAATGCGTACCAAATCTAATAACACTCGCGGCCATTTATGTGTTTAATCCACAATCCATCGAGACCAGCAAGAGATTCTGAGAACGACGCACGTGGACTGACAACAAGCGTTACTGAGTTTAAAATACTGATACATTCTCTTCTTAGTGGACAAGACTGCAAGTAAGTTTAATACATTCTCCATTAAAGTAATTTGTAATTATTAGGAACTTCATATTGTATATTAAGCGTGATTTAAATGTGAAGTTACAGAAGGCTGTTCTTCTGCTACTCCGAACAGACGAAGAATCTGCCAGAAATTACAATCTTTTGAAGTTAAAACACAAAAAGTTTTATTGATAAAGGGTTATTGAAAACAAATATGTTTTTTGAAAGTTTTCTTACATTTTCTCTTCTGTTTTAGGCTGTTGATTTTGTGATGTGAAATCGAAAGTATTTTTGAATCAGACATTTACAGTAGACAGAGATGAAGCCTAACGTCAATGAACAACATTCTGATATTATTAAACTGAATATTTCTGTTCATATAGCAATTATGATTAGTAAGAGAGAGGTTAAAGGGCTACATATATCACTTTGAGTGATTTATGGCCCTTAAGCCCCGCCCCCTTTTTGACGTGGGAATATTCCCACGCTTGCCCCGCCCCCCTTCTACCCCCACCCCCCTTCTACCCCCACCCACCCACCTCCGGACAGACCACGTGACCGTGGGAATTTTCCCACGCTTGCTCCTCCCTTATGGGCGTGAACAGAACCAGGGAAATATTCTAAATTAAATTATATATTTAATAATATAAAACGTTTGTATAAAAGTTCAAATACACATGTTTAGTGTTCTCACACATTTTTAAAATGTTAAAATGTCAATGAAAAAGTTTAAATTGCATTATCTTAAAGCTATCAAAATGTATTAGTATTAAGACATTAAACAAATATTAAAACATATCATGCGCATAAACACATACGTACATTTAAAAAACTGACTTACGTTTTTACATGTCCGTTTTGTTGAAAGAAGAACAAAAGTTTTTTATCCGTCTCCAAAGGCTTAGAGCTTTTAACTCCAAAAATGACAAAATCCGAAAAAGCGAATAGTTCTATTTTCTAACATACATTTAAAGAAAAAGCTGTACTTTCACAATTACATTGTGTTTAAAGGTGTATAAAACATTGTTTTAAGTTTAAATGATATTTTCTTAAAGATATCAAAATGTCTAAGTATTAAAACATCTAAAACAACATTTTAAAGATGTTAAAAGTTTAAATTATATTTTCTTAAAGATATCAAAATGTGTTAGTATTAAAACATCTAAAACAACATTTTAAATATGTTAAAACATTAATGAAAAAAGTTTTAAATTATATTTTCTTAAATATATCAAAATGTGTTAGTATTAAAACATCTAAAACAACATTTTATGTTAAAACATAAATGTTAAAACATTGAAAAAGCAATATTCAGCTCCGGACCGTGGGAATTTCCCATGGTCCCCTTCCCTACAAACATCCCCAACCCCTCCCCACTTCTGGTCATCTGACCGTGGGAAATTTCCCCACGATCCACATTAAAACATCTAAAACAACATGTATTAAAATTATATCAAGCAAATAGTTCTATTTTCTAATACATTTGAAGAAAAGTTGTACTTTCACAATTACATAGTGTTTAAAGGTGTATAAACGTTGTATAAAGTTAAAATACACGTCTTTAGCGTTCATACATTGTAAAATGTTAAAACATGAATGAAAAAGTTTAAATTGCATTATCTTAAAGCTATCAAAATGTATTAGTATTAAGACATTAAACAAATATAAAAAACATATCAAACGCGTAAACACCTACGTACATTTAAAAACTGACTTACGTTTTTACAATTTCACTTGTTGAAAGAAGAACAAAAGTCTTATTATCTCCAAAGATATATCCGGTTACAATAATGTTTAAACATCATATTGTTTAACAAATAACATTATGACAATGTATATTAAAACTTTTTAAGAAATGTACAATAAAGACATAATCAGAGATGAGATCAGTGTTTTTTATTTATTAAAGAAGACAGATGTAATTTCATTACATATGAAGTGTCCATCACTTTTAAAACATTAATGAAATAAGTTAAAATTGCATTTTTCTCTAAAAGAGTTATTAAAAATGAGTTAGCGTTATTTTAAGATGTTAAAAATCAATAATTTACAGAAAAGTAAATGTATCCATCCACACAGTATTTGTAAAACTGTTACATAAAACACAAACTAGTTTTAAACATTGTTAAAAAGCCTTACGTTTTTACATACCATTTGTTGAAAGAGAGCCAAAAGGTATATCCAAAGGTATATTCCACATCAAATGTATATCCGAATGTATATCCAAAAGGTATATCCAAAGCTCGAAAGATTTATCCAACAACAAGGATATATCCAAGACCAAAGGTTTATCCAACATTAAGGGTATATCCGGATCCAAAGGTTTAGAGATTTTAATTCCAAAAGTTACAAAATCCTTGTGAGGAGATCAGCGAAAAGCGACCATACTCTTACATCCCAAAAGTTAGAATGACCTCTGTGACATCTGCCCAGTAGCCACAGGTAGACCCCTCCCACCCCTAGACCCCTCCCACCCCTAGGTTCCCTCCCACCCCTAGACCACTCCCACACAAAGACCCCTCCCACACCAGCTATGTATTGGGTAACAGATCAGCGAGGTTGTTTTTAATTAAAGAAGCTTTGTCTTCCACATTCATTTAAAACTTTTAAAAAACAAAATATGTATAAATTTAAAATGCAGTGATTAAGTATTCATACGTTTTACAACTGTTATCTGAAAAAGTTAGAATGTGGTTCTCCACATACAGATTTAAAAACCGTTCAAAACAACATCAACAAATATAATAATAATGTGCAATCATTTAAAAACTTTTTAAAAACAATGTATGTATAAAGTTAAAATACAATGGTTTAGTATTCGTACGTTTACAACGTTATCTGAAAAAGTTAGGATAAATAGCTAGATTTTAGTTAAAATTAATAGTTTAAATTATTAGTTAAGTTAGAGTTAATTCATGCTTTAGTTAAGGTATATTCACTAACTTACTGATTTATTCACTACAACCCAATGGAGAAATCTGATCATTGTTTGAGAATGTGTTTTGGAGTAAAAAATAATGATTCTGTTCAAAACTATGTGGTTTTAACTTTAAAACTGTGAAACGTAAGTGGTAGGCAAACATTTTCCACACACACACACACACACACACACACACACACACACACACACACACACACACACACACACACATGTAACACTTTCACATACAACTTTAATAATAAAATAACTTTAACTTTAATAAAATGATACAGACCTTTAAAATACAAAGGTGAATCGGGTAGTATTTAAAACGCTAGGCCTATCAAAAAATGTAAACAAGAATGTCTTCTTACGTATACAGATTTTAAACCCTGTTAAAAACAAAAAAGTCAACGTTAAATCATTTAAAACAAGATATAGAATGTCTTTCACGAACAACGTTTAAAGATACCAGCAAAAATGGTAAATTATGTTTCAAACGTGAACAACATATCAAACATATCAAACAACGACAGTTAAAAATAATACATGTCGTGTTCGAGAAAAGTAATATTGATGTAATCTTTGTGAGATCATACCCACAAACACAGAACTTTGTGCTTGGTGATACACTTTACTAAAAGAAAATATTATGGAAGTCATTTTCAAACTGTGAGTAGGCTATGCTTTAACATGTAACTATATCATATTTTATATATTAATATCATGGTTCCATGTTGTTTTAATGTTTTAATGTTTGTTATTAACTAATACCCTTTTAACTAACATTTCAACATCCTGCACAAATTAAAGAAACATATGAGGTAAGGATAGTCCCAGACCACAGATAAACAGATAATGGAATGTTCACAACCTACAGTATATTAGTTATTCTCCTACTTAGCGTGTGTGTAAATAGTTGTGCTTAAATCTTTGGGTGTATTTTTTACACACCAACATATTTGTCACACCGTAGCGATGCATCATGGTCTTGTAAAGCCGGACTAACTTTAAAACATCATCTTTATACGGGGATCACATGTGTCCAAAACAGAAAAGAGCCGTTTATAATAAATACACAAAAGTTTCCAAATGATGGTTTTATTACTCCGCTAGATTTAGTCATCTTGTTCAGATAGCACAACGCTGTTTCACATGTTGTATGTTGGACTGTATGTGTTTTAGGTGAAGACGTTTCTTTGAGAGCTGTCTATAGAAATAAATGACAATTAAGAATTTAAGTGATAGTCTTTCTGTTTGACTTAATTGATACTTCATTTAGTGCAACTTTCCCTCTATCTACGAATTACACAAAGTGCATGCTGTTTTACACTTAAACTATTACAACAGAATCACATCTGACTATTGCACTGAGAGAGGCATATTCATCCAAGCTCGAGGCTGTTAAACAAAGTTCCACACTTTGGTAAAACCTAAATTCTAGAGGTCAACTGGGTTAAAAGTAAATGTATCATCATGAGCCATTTAAAACAAATACAGAAAAAGCCACTATAGTGATCAGTTTTAGCGTTTGAATTGACATTTTACATATTACGCTGTTTACATCTTGTTTTTGTACAGTTTTTGCAAAAAGTATATAGTCACAGAGCGTGGTCAAACATGTTCATATAGGAATGTATGAAAAACATGAACAAATACTGCATAAAGAGAATTAAATGACGGTCCTTCTAGTATGAGAGTGTTTAAGACTAAACATATATTTATTTTAGAACATCTTTCTGCTATGTCTACGAAACATTGACGTGAAAGATGAGTATTACACATCAAACTCGTCTAACTATTACACTTATTTTGATATTATTACAGTTATTTTGTGTGTGTCACTAAACAACATGGTTAAGCTAATGAATTACAGTTGATACGTGGTATTTTTACGTGAAAGGAGGGAAAGGAATATTTAACATATAAAAATAAAAATATTTTAACCTATCGTCAATTTCAATTGTTAGATAAATCATCTAACAATCAACAGTTATATGTGAAACAATTAGAGTTGGTTAGAATTAGTCGCATTATAGAGCAGGATTATTGTTTATATTGAACATTGTTATTGTACCGCATGTTTAACAGCGATATTGTTCTCGGCCTCATCAAAGTTCACACAGTTTTCACCGGAGCATACCGACTCTGAAACAAGACCAAGTATTAGCACATAACATTTTGGACACATTTGTTTTTAGGCATCTTTGCATTTCTTTTGAAACACCCTGTTTTGAAATTGTTTAACAATTTTTAACATCACTAGCATAACACTTATCGTACAGCCCGGTCTCACCCCAAAACGTCACATACTGACGGGTCTTGACCATACGGCAACATACGACGAAAAGGGTACCCCTATAACGTCAATATGAGACGCAGACATAAGCGCACCAGCAGCGCCTCCTAGCGGTACCCTAACACATACCTAAACCTACCCATAACCCTAATCGTCACACATGGACGTTAAAGGGGTACCCTTTTCGTCGTATGTTGCCGTTTGGTCAAGACCCGTCAGTATGTGACGTTTTGGGGTGAGACTGTGTTATATCGTATTGTCGGGTGTGATTGTAATGTTTTGTATGGCGTTTTCTTTACACTTTCCCCCGGATATCTGTTTCCTACAGTTTAGCTGTTATGTTAGTGAACTCTAGGTCTTCTCTTTGTTCATACACAACAGTATTCACATGAATTGACTTGATTTGATAAAATTATGGTTTAAACCATCATCTTCACATGAGACATTTACATTATATTATTATACCGTCCTAGTTTTTAAAAAGCGCTAAAATGTATATTTTACATTTTAACCTTTATGCGGATATAGAATGCCGCACAAGGTTCTCTGACATATCGTGTAAAACATCTATGTAGATCTAACTATGTTTTTAAAAATACCGCGAAGCAAAGACAAGGACACATCTTTCTATAAGCGATCCCTCAAAATCTGTGCATACAACAAAACACATGTATGTGTACAATGATTTATCAGAAAATTACTTTTGTTTGAAGAAAAACTTAAATCAGCTGGTGCTTGATAACTATTGAAGCTATTAAACACCCCTGAATTCGGTAATGCGATATTGATATCACGTTTTAATTTTAACTCAATACATTTGAATGCACTAAAGGTCTATGAACTTTAACATCTTAATAGTTGGTAAAATGAACTTAAAGCCTAGGCAAAATGAAATACATCCTAACTACTTTCTACATGCTTGTTACAGATCTTATGACGTACAATTCACCCATGCATATGTTTAAAAATATATGTATATATATATATATATATATTTTTTTTTTTATATATATATTTTTTTTTGGTGTAATTATAGACATCTCTCCGGTGGCATATGCATAACATCACCATGACGCTACTTCTGATTCAATGTGGCATTATATGTAATCCTATACAGCTGTTTACGACGTCATGATGACAACCCCTCCAGCGGGGCGGGGTGAGCTGTTGTCCTGATAAATATTTAAGGACTTCGCACACAACCCCGGTTTGCCAGTCTATCATTTTCTTCACTACTTCAATGTATACTCAAAAGTATAATGTTGAAATAAAAATAAATAAATAAATAAATAAATTAAAAATTAAAAACATTTCTGTTGTGTTAATGCCTGAGCTCATAAAAATAGTATTATAATAGTATACATAATAATAATATATTTAGTATATTCAAAAATACAACATGATTTAAAAGATTAAATATTTCAGATATCCTTGTAAAGAGTTGCGAAATGTTTTCTGCATTTTAATTACTGTATTCCCGAGGTGGCAACCATTTCCATTCCATGCCTGGATGCGCTGTGCCACGGACCACAGAGGCACATCGCGTCTCTGAAAAATGTGTGGTGATTTTTCAAATGATACAACTAATTTGCCCACTGTGTACAGAACAGAACAGAAGAAAGGACATTTTGTAGTGTTGAACAAAATTAGATTTTGTTCTTAGCATCGGTTCCTGCATCATAGAGGGAGGAAGCACATACCCCTTACGTCGACCTTCTATCTGTTCAGGAGTTCATTAAATTTTTTTAATAAGATTGTGTTCTGTCATGGATGACTAGACACTAGTCATTGGATGTCCAACAGAGAGAAGGGCTTGAGTGGACAAGCCCTGTTGTCACATTTTTATGTCTTCATCCAGAGTTCCCCACCCCCACCCCACCACACCACAAACCTGTCGTCCTCTCACTCTGCCTTTCCCCCGCTTCGCAACGTAGCCATCCTACAGTCCTGCGACACCTGTAACATCGACCACCACGGCATCCGTTTCAGGCCAAATGGAGGAGTGGGTGGGTTACTTAAACCTGGATATGTCTCACCAGGATATGTCTCACCAGCGACCTCCGGCTTGTCACAGTCCTGGCATGCGTCGGGAACAGGAACGCCTTGACACCTTTCAGAATTGGACTCCTGCACCAGTAAGTCCAGCCGAGCTTGCCAAAAGTAGTTTCTACTACCTTGGCCAGGGCGACAGAGTGGCTTGCTTCAGTTGTGGAGGCCAGCTTAACAACTGGGAACCGGGAGATCGGGCAGTATCAGAGCACCAGAGGCATTACCCCAACTGCCGCTTCGTTCAAGGTGACCGTGCAGATAATGTACCTTTATCTGACGGCGACCTTTCCAATGTATCTAACTCGGCAATGCAACAGTGTGAAGAAAGGTTGCTCACATTTGTCTACTGGCCCTCAAGAATAACTGTTCGACCAGACCAATTGGCTGGTTTTTACTATGTTGGTCGTCGTGATGACGTGAAGTGCTTTTGTTGTGATGGTGGACTCAGATGTTGGGAGTCTGGTGATGATCCATGGGTAGAACATGCTAAGTGGTTTCCAAGATGTGAATACCTGTTGCAAGAAAAGGGCCAAGAGTTTGTTCATCAGATTCAAGCAAGATTTCCAAGACTATTTGAACAGCTATTGACTAATGGAGACAACAACTCAAGAGATTTTGTTGATCCATCTGTTGTACACCTGGGTCCTGGAGAAGACCGTTCAGAAGATCCAGTGATGATGAACATCGTCTCACAGAAAGAGTATGACATTATTCGTAACTGCACTACAGTCAAGCAGCAGACAGGGCAGCTCATTGAGTTAGTCCTGTCGAAAGGAAATGCAGCAGCAGAAGTCTTCTGCAACTGGATCAAGAAGAATGATGTCTGCCTGCTGAGAGAACTGATGGCCCAGACAAATGAAGCTGCATCACTGAGTCAAGATCTTTCAGACTTGCCTATGGAGGAACAGTTAAGAAGACTTCAAGAGGAGCGCACATGCAAAGTTTGCATGGATAAGGAAGTGAACATTGTCTTCATCCCCTGTGGTCACCTAGTTGTGTGCAAAGAATGTGCGCCTTCTCTGCGCAAGTGCCCCATATGTAGAGGCTTGGTCAAAGGCGCTGTCCGTACTTTCCTATCATAAAGTGAAGATATTTATCATCCAAGTAACAACAGTTTTTGGATGTGCAAATTTACACCAACTCTAATTGTTTCACATATAACTGTTGATTGTTAGATGATTTTTCTAACAATTGAAATTGACGATAGGTTAAAATATTTTTATTTTTATATGTTAAATATTCCTTTCCCTCCTTTCACGTAAAAATACCACGTATCAACTGTAATTCATTAGCTTAACCATGTTGTTTAGTGACACACACAAAATAACTGTGTAATAATATCAAAATAAGTGTAATAGTTAGACGAGTTTGATGTGTAATACTCATCTTTCACGTCAATGTTTCGTAGACATAGCAGAAAGATGTTCTAAAATAAATATATGTTTAGTCTTAAACACTCTCATACTTGAAGGACCGTCATTTAATTCTCTTTATGCAGTATTTGTTCATGTTTTTCATACATTCCTATATGAACATGTTTGACCACGCTCTGTGACTATATACTTTTTGCAAAAACTGTACAAAAACAAGATGTAAACAGCGTAATATGTAAAATGTCAATTCAAACGCTAAAACTGATCACTATAGTGGCTTTTTCTGTATTTGTTTTAAATGGCTCATGATGATACATTTACTTTTAACCCAGTTGACCTCTAGAATTTAGGTTTTACCAAAGTGTGGAAGTTTAACAGCCTCGAGCTTGGATGAATATGCCTCTCTCAGTGCAATAGTCAGATGTGATTCTGTTGTAATAGTTTAAGTGTAAAACAGCATGCACTTTGTGTAATTCGTAGATAGAGGGAAAGTTGCACTAAATGAAGTATCAATTAAGTCAAACAGAAAGACTATCACTTAAATTCTTAATTGTCATTTATTTCTATAGACAGCTCTCAAAGAAACGTCTTCACCTAAAACACATACAGTCCAACATACAACATGTGAAACAGCGTTGTGCTATCTGAACAAGATGACTAAATCTAGCGGAGTAATAAAACCATCATTTGGAAACTTTTGTGTATTTATTATAAACGGCTCTTTTCTGTTTTGGACACATGTGATCCCCGTATAAAGATGATGTTTTAAAGTTAGTCCGGCTTTACAAGACCATGATGCATCGCTACGGTGTGACAAATATGTTGGTGTGTAAAAAATACACCCAAAGATTTAAGCACAACTATTTACACACACGCTAAGTAGGAGAATAACTAATATACTGTAGGTTGTGAACATTCCATTATCTGTTTATCTGTGGTCTGGGACTATCCTTACCTCATATGTTTCTTTAATTTGTGCAGGATGTTGAAATGTTAGTTAAAAGGGTATTAGTTAATAACAAACATTAAAACATTAAAACAACATGGAACCATGATATTAATATATAAAATATGGTATAGTTACATGTTAAAGCATAGCCTACTCACAGTTTGAAAATGACTTCCATAATATTTTCTTTTAGTAAAGTGTATCACCAAGCACAAAGTTCTGTGTTTGTGGGTATGATCTCACAAAGATTACATCAATATTACTTTTCTCGAACACGACATGTATTATTTTTAACTGTCGTTGTTTGATATGTTTGATATGTTGTTCACGTTTGAAACATAATTTACCATTTTTTCTGGTATCTTTAAACGTTGTTCGTGAAAGACATTCTATATCTTGTTTTAAATGATTTAACGTTGACTTTTTTGTTTTTAACAGGGTTTAAAATCTGTATACGTAAGAAGACATTCTTGTTTACATTTTTTGATAGGCCTAGCGTTTTAAATACTACCCGATACACCTTTGTATTTTAAAGGTCTGTATCATTTTATTAAAGTTAAAGTTATTTTATTATTAAAGTTGTATGTGAAAGTGTTACATGTGTGTGTGTGTGTGTGTGTGTGTGTGTGTGTGTGTGTGTGTGTGTGTGTGTGTGTGTGTGTGTGGAAAATGTTTGCCTACCACTTACGTTTCACAGTTTTAAAGTTAAAACCACATAGTTTTGAACAGAATCATTATTTTTTACTCCAAAACACATTCTCAAACAATGATCAGATTTCTCCATTGGGTTGTAGTGAATAAATCAGTAAGTTAGTGAATATACCTTAACTAAAGCATGAATTAACTCTAACTTAACTAATAATTTAAACTATTAATTTTAACTAAAATCTAGCTATTTATCCTAACTTTTTCAGATAACGTTGTAAACGTACGAATACTAAACCATTGTATTTTAACTTTATACATACATTGTTTTTAAAAAGTTTTTAAATGATTGCACATTATTATTATATTTGTTGATGTTGTTTTGAACGGTTTTTAAATCTGTATGTGGAGAACCACATTCTAACTTTTTCAGATAACAGTTGTAAAACGTATGAATACTTAATCACTGCATTTTAAATTTATACATATTTTGTTTTTTAAAAGTTTTAAATGAATGTGGAAGACAAAGCTTCTTTAATTAAAAACAACCTCGCTGATCTGTTACCCAATACATAGCTGGTGTGGGAGGGGTCTTTGTGTGGGAGTGGTCTAGGGGTGGGAGGGAACCTAGGGGTGGGAGGGGTCTAGGGGTGGGAGGGGTCTACCTGTGGCTACTGGGCAGATGTCACAGAGGTCATTCTAACTTTTGGGATGTAAGAGTATGGTCGCTTTTCGCTGATCTCCTCACGAGGATTTTGTAACTTTTGGAATTAAAATCTCTAAACCTTTGGATCCGGATATACCCTTAATGTTGGATAAACCTTTGGTCTTGGATATATCCTTGTTGTTGGATAAATCTTTCGAGCTTTGGATATACCTTTTGGATATACATTCGGATATACATTTGATGTGGAATATACCTTTGGATATACCTTTTGGCTCTCTTTCAACAAATGGTATGTAAAAACGTAAGGCTTTTTAACAATGTTTAAAACTAGTTTGTGTTTTATGTAACAGTTTTACAAATACTGTGTGGATGGATACATTTACTTTTCTGTAAATTATTGATTTTTAACATCTTAAAATAACGCTAACTCATTTTTAATAACTCTTTTAGAGAAAAATGCAATTTTAACTTATTTCATTAATGTTTTAAAAGTGATGGACACTTCATATGTAATGAAATTACATCTGTCTTCTTTAATAAATAAAAAACACTGATCTCATCTCTGATTATGTCTTTATTGTACATTTCTTAAAAAGTTTTAATATACATTGTCATAATGTTATTTGTTAAACAATATGATGTTTAAACATTATTGTAACCGGATATATCTTTGGAGATAATAAGACTTTTGTTCTTCTTTCAACAAGTGAAATTGTAAAAACGTAAGTCAGTTTTTAAATGTACGTAGGTGTTTACGCGTTTGATATGTTTTTTATATTTGTTTAATGTCTTAATACTAATACATTTTGATAGCTTTAAGATAATGCAATTTAAACTTTTTCATTCATGTTTTAACATTTTACAATGTATGAACGCTAAAGACGTGTATTTTAACTTTATACAACGTTTATACACCTTTAAACACTATGTAATTGTGAAAGTACAACTTTTCTTCAAATGTATTAGAAAATAGAACTATTTGCTTGATATAATTTTAATACATGTTGTTTTAGATGTTTTAATGTGGATCGTGGGGAAATTTCCCACGGTCAGATGACCAGAAGTGGGGAGGGGTTGGGGATGTTTGTAGGGAAGGGGACCATGGGAAATTCCCACGGTCCGGAGCTGAATATTGCTTTTTCAATGTTTTAACATTTATGTTTTAACAAAAAATGTTGTTTTAGATGTTTTAATACTAACACATTTTGATATATTTAAGAAAATATAATTTAAAACTTTTTTCATTAATGTTTTAACATATTTAAAATGTTGTTTTAGATGTTTTAATACTAACACATTTTGATATATTTAAGAAAATATAATTTAAAACTTTTTTCATTAATGTTTTAACATATTTAAAATGTTGTTTTAGATGTTTTAATACTAACACATTTTGATATCTTTAAGAAAATATAATTTAAACTTTTAACATCTTTAAAATGTTGTTTTAGATGTTTTAATACTTAGACATTTTGATATCTTTAAGAAAATATCATTTAAACTTAAAACAATGTTTTATACACCTTTAAACACAATGTAATTGTGAAAGTACAGCTTTTTCTTTAAATGTATGTTAGAAAATAGAACTATTCGCTTTTTCGGATTTTGTCATTTTTGGAGTTAAAAGCTCTAAGCCTTTGGAGACGGATAAAAAACTTTTGTTCTTCTTTCAACAAAACGGACTTGTAAAAACGTAAGTCAGTTTTTTAAATGTACGTATGTGTTTATGCGCATGATATGTTTTAATATTTGTTTAATGTCTTAATACTAATACATTTTGATAGCTTTAAGATAATGCAATTTAAACATTTTCATTGACATTTTAACATTTTACAAATGTGTGAGAACACTAAACGTGTATTTGAACTTTTATACAAACGTTTTATATTATTAAATATATAATTTAATTTATAATTTAATTTAGAATATTTCCCTGGTTCTGTTCACGCCCATAAGGGAGGAGCAAGCGTGGGAAAATTCCCACGGTCACGTGGTCTGTCCGGAGGTGGGTGGGTGGGGGTAGAAGGGGGGTGGGGGTAGAAGGGGGGCGGGGCAAGCGTGGGAATATTCCCAAAGGGGGTGGGGCTTAAGGGCCATAAATCACTCAAAGTGACATATGTAGCCCTTTAACCTCTCTTTAGTAGTTATACAGTATGTCTATAATAACTCTGGTTACTTTTACATAATCAGTTGTTTTAGGATCATTTGAAAGTAATGAAATCAACCACCATTGTGAACTTGAAGTAATGATTAAATGACAAATGATTCAACAATTAATAAAGATTGGGTAAATATGATTGTAAAATGATATTATACTGTAACAGAGAATATAACAAATTGGGTTTTCCCAGCACAATGTAAATTTCTGTTCCCCAATGAATTCATATTTAGAGTCAGTCAAACTTATTAAACAATCAGAAATGATTAAGATCATTCGGTTATTTTACATGGCAATATATTTGTTTGTAACTCACTTTATTTTATACATTGTTTTTGCTGTTGCTGTTGTTGATGATAACTCAGCATTCTTCATTATTGTCTTAAATAAGATGTTCTTCATCTGTGTAAAATGGTGTCATTTCCAGGTGATGCTGAAGGATTGAGTGTTTTCAGAAAGCAGTGCTGATCAGTTTTCAGTGTCAGTTTAGCTGCAGTATGTCAGAGGAAAGAGGAAAGGACTCTCTCTCTCAGATGAGTCTCTCAGAGAAACACAGGTAAGACTGTGTTTGTTTTCATCAGTTTAAACTCGACTGGACTTTGTGTTTCCCTGTCAATAACAAAACTTTAAGCATTGTTTTATATTTGTAAATGCTTTGCACAATTTTTGAACTTCTTAAATTAACACTGACATTGTATATAAAGCCCTGTTTGCTCTATAGAAAATATCACAGTTAATAATTTGTTAATAACCTTCTAGACACTGAATTAATCCAAATAAATGACTTTAGTTTTTAGATCATAAAATTATTGACAGGCATTAGAAAACAACTATACACTTCATTTAATTCAAGTTTGCTAACAAAACTGTGTTGCACAGACATTTCTGCTCTTTTCTGTCAATAAACAAAAACTTGACATGTTCTCTTAAATGATTTAATCTCACTCATGTATATTAAAGAAATTGTTAAACTAATGTGAGCCAGTAAATAAAATGATGGTTAACTATAAAACTGTTGATTATGTGAGTGTGTGTATTTCTGTGGAGGATTAGATAAAGACACAGATGTGTTTCACACACAGTTGATCCTCCTTTACTAAAGTGTTTTCTCTCTCTCTCTGTTCTTTGTGTCATCAGTGTAAGATCAGGCTCACATGTGTCCAGCTCTGTGTCTCTGAAGAGTGATCAGTCTAAAGGTGAACTACCAAACTTCAGAGAGAAAACACCATCATCTAATAAAAGGTATTTTGTGTGTTTTCATTACATTATAGGGTTGTATTATTTGTCCACAGTGGTGTATGTGATTGAACTTGACTGTGTAACGGGATTTATGAAACTCATTCCTGTAACACAATTACACTGGCAGCCACAAGGAGGCATAAATTCACTATGGAAAATAGATCATGCAACTAAACATGTCCATCCATCCAGCCATGGTCATAAATGAACAAATACACAGCTATACTGCATTTGATCACTATTTGCAACATTAAACCTTTTCAAATGAGACTAAAGTATCTCATGTACTAAAGTGTTTTCTCTCTGTTCTTTGTGTCATCAGTGTAAGATCAGGCTCACATGTGTCCAGCTCTGTGTCTCTGAAGAGTGATCGGTCTAAAGGTATAGGACCAAACTTCAGTGAGAAAACACCATCATCTAATAAAAGGTATTTTGTGTTACTAATTTTTTGTCACACGTTGACTGTGTTTAAAAGTTGTATCAGTGAAAACCAATCATGAAACATGTTTAGATCAAATATTTGTCAGAGTATTCACAGCTAATGCTTATTTCTCTTTCTGTAAAATATCAGTTAGTATTTTATTTTACTAATTTGATTACAGGCTTCAATATGAGACATTAGACTCAGACGTTCAGACTCACAGGAACCACGAGAATTTCAAAGACAATCTTCTAGGGATCTTCCAGGTAGGAAAACACATTTTTATAAATGTTTAATATTTCTAACAAACAAATATGTTATTGAACAAAGAATCACTTATTTTTCCTTGTAAACACATTTTAGCACAACTTGGTTAGCATGTTAGTCTTTTAACTGGATTTTTTTATGTACATGTATTATAATTATTGAATAAATAGTGTTGACCAAATGTAGACGTACAATTTGGCTTAAATTGTGTTATTCTTTTTCTCTTACTTTTGTTTGTAGGATCTTGAGAGCAAAATAATCACATTTCTGAAGAATGAGCTGGAGAAGTTTAAGACAATATTACAAAATGAGAACACACCACACTTTGTGAAGGACTTTAATGAGAACAGATCCAGTATCAAATCAGCAGCTCTTGATCTCACACTACATTACCTGAGAGAGATGAAGCAAGATGAACCTGCTGATGCTCTAGAAGGTAAGAGACTCATGATCATCTGTCAGATTGTCTCTTATAAATGTAGGAGAGAAAATGAAGACTAAAACTATCTATTGTCTGTTCCTGTGTTTAGATGAGCTTCTCTTCATTCCTCAGCTGAAATGTGGCCTAAAGAAGAAGTATCAATGTGTGTTTGAAGGAATTGCGAAGCAAGGTGACTCCACACTTCTGAATAACATCTACACAGATCTCTATATCACTCAGGGTGGCAGTGAACAGGTCAATACTGAACATGAGGTGAGACAGATTGAAGTTGCTTCCAGGCGTCATGAAGCACAAGAGATACAGGTTGAATGCACAAATTTGTTTGAAGCACCTGAACAAGACAAGGAGATCCGAACTGTACTGACAAAAGGAGTCGCTGGCATCGGGAAATCAGTCTCTGTGCAAAAGTTTGTTCTGGACTGGGCTGAAGGAAAAGAAAATCAAGATATCAGCTTCATATTTCCTCTTCCATTCAGAGAGATGAACTTAAAGGAGAAAGAAAAACTAAGTTTGATGGACCTTATAACTCAATTTTTCCCAGAGACAAAAGGACTCAACCTTACAAGAATAAATCAGTTCAAAGTGCTGTTCATCCTTGATGGACTGGACGAATGTCGCCTTCCTCTGAAGTTTGATTGTAATGAGACGTGGAGTGATGTATCGTCACCAGCCTCTCTGGATGTTCTCCTAACGAATCTCATGAAGCGAAATCTGCTTCCTTCTGCTCTCATCTGGATCACCACCAGACCAGCAGCTGCCAGTAAGATTCCTCCTGACTGTATCGACCGGCTGACAGAGATACGTGGTTTCAGTGACGCACAAAAGCAAGAGTACTTCAAAAAAAGATTCACGGATGATATTCAAGCCAACACAATCATAGATCATGTTAAACAATCAAAGAGTCTCTTTATCATGTGCCACATCCCAGTCTTCTGCTGGATTTCAGCCACGGTTCTCCAGAACATTCTGGAGGAGAAAAGAAATAATGATGTGAAAAACACTCAGTCTGATGAGATCTCTAAAACACTACAGGAATCAAACACTGAAGACACTCCCAAGACTCTGACACAAATGTACACACACTTTCTCCGCTTTCAGATCCAGCAGAGCCGCCGAAAGTATGATGGAGAATACACACCAGATGTTTACTGGGATAAAGACGCCATCCTTTCACTGGGGAAACTGGCATTTCATCAGCTGGAAAGCAGCAACCTGATCTTCTATGACACAGACCTGGAAGCCTGTGGTATTGACGTCTATAAGGCATCAGTGTACTCGGGCATGTGTACCCAGATCTTTAAGGAGGAAACAGGGATCGTTCTTGGTACCATGTACTGCTTTGTTCACTTGAGCATTCAAGAGTTTATTGCAGCCCTTTATGCACATCTGTTTCTAGACATCAACAAGACAAGTGTGTTTGATCATGAGTCTACTGAACAGGAAAACAGAAATGAAACCATGATTGATTTTCTCAAGACTGCAGTGGACAAGGCGCTCGAGAGTAACAATGGACACCTGGACCTTTTCCTTCGCTTCCTCCTCGGTCTGTCACTCCAGTCCAATCGACGACTCTTACGAGGTCTGTTAACACAGCAAGACGGCAATGACCAGAGCAACAAGGAAATAGTTCAGTACATCAAGCAGAAATTAGAAAATAATCTTCCTGCAGAGAGATCCATCAATCTGTTCTACTGTCTGAATGAACTGAACGACCAAACTCTGGTGAAAGAGGTTCAGACCCACCTTAGCAAAGGAAGTCTCTCATCTGGTGACCTTTCACCTGCCCAGTGGTCTGCTTTAGCCTTTGTGTTGTTGACATCAGAGGAAGAGCTGGATGAGTTTGAGCTTCAGAAATTCAAGAAATCAGACGAGTGTCTCATTAGATTATCGGCAGTCATCAAATCCTCCAGAAGAGCCCTGTAAGTCTTTTAATATATTTTGTCATGTTTAGCTCTCATCTGAAAAATGCATTTATCTACATTACACTAAAGTGATTCCCCATCATAAACATGAACCTATACTGCCCTACAAAGCAAAAAGGCAGTAACTGCAATTTTGGTCAAAAATGAGTTATCATTTTCATGACATTCAAGGCATCCTTTGTTATGTGACAAAACATCTTATCTCAAATGTGTGTCGTTTTGGAGAAAAATGGTAGTCGTTTGTACAGTAACTGCAAAAAGCCCTAGTGAAACAAAGCATGAGTACAGTAACATCCATTATTACTGTATTCTTGTTATGTTTTACCTAACAAAAAATAACCGTGTTGCTGCGCAGTGAAGTTACTGTTTCCATGGTGAACACAGCTGATTTCATGGCATCCTCACGGGTGGTGTTGTCAAAAGTACCGGTACTTCGGTACCAAGTCGGTAGGCCCTACTGAAATTTTTAAAATGTGAAGATACCAGCATTTCTGTAGTACCGGTAACTTACCCACTAATAGGAGCTGCTTTCAGTTGCTTCTGTGTTTATCTAAGCATATCGACGTAGCCGACATATACCACGATATATATATATATATATATATATATATATATATATATATATATATATATCTGTGTATATTAAACCGCAAAAAGACTATTTAAATATTAACCCTGCATGTTCTGTTGGTCTCTGTGTGAATGAATGGCGCAGACGCGTGATTTCATTTACCTCACACACACACACACACACACACACACACACACACACACACACACACACACACACAGAAGCATGAGTGACGCTCGCGCTGTTTTCAGTCTCTGCTGCCTCACGATATGATGACATGATGAAATTCATCTCCAGAGCCGCTCTGAGAGTCACTTCATGAGCATTTTACCGTTTCATTTGAGAAAAACTATCGTCATATCATACACACACAGAAACTCAAAGGTCTTCACGGCAACCCGTCAAAATAAAAGTTCGGTTTAACTTGAAGAAATTGACAGAAATAATTATATTAGGCTACTGTACAGTAGATTTAGCCACGTCTCCATGTATTAAAAATACTACTACTACTGCTAATAATAATGTGTGTATAGAAGGTTGCTTAATTTTCACTTGATTTTTTTTATAAGCAATATTTAAGTTTAAACAGCATGTAGCCTTCAATGCTATATGTATTATTTATTTATGATTACCGTCATAAAAAATATAAAATTCAAACAGTTAAATAAAATAGAAAAATAGTTTCAACAGATTTTGCTGTGGTACCGAAATTGGTACCGAGAACCGTAAAATTTGAATGGTATCGGTACCGACTACTGGAATTTTTGTATCGTGACATCCCTACTCACGGGACGGTTTTAACATTTGCGATTTCACCCTTCTAACTTCACACAAATTAGAAACACTTAGGCAAAATGATTTTGTTTTGCTCTGTTAAATTGGAGTTTAACTTGCCTATATTGCTCCAAAGAAAAGTTGTTTTGCAGTGCTTTAACATTAATGTGATTTGTAGGTATAGCAGATACTACATTACAGATACAGAAACACCCCCAGACACACATTAATCTAATACTCACACATAATAATGTGGTCCTATTCAAAATAAAT
Source organism: Leuciscus idus (assembly GCA_021554675.1). Classification (NCBI taxonomy): domain Eukaryota; kingdom Metazoa; phylum Chordata; class Actinopteri; order Cypriniformes; family Leuciscidae; genus Leuciscus; species Leuciscus idus. Next base: position 42,774,002 of record CM038627.1, read on the forward strand.
TGTCCCCATTTGGGCCTTGATACAGCTTAGCAATGTGAATGTTTCAGCACCAGAACAGCTTCCGGGTGGAAAATATTGACCTGAAATCGTCAAATTAGTTTGGGTTTGGTATATCCATGTTCAGGAAAACAAATGGTTCCAATTATTTCAAATACAGTGTATCTAACACACCCAGAGCCCAAGTTGTGGCAAAATAGTTTTTGGAGAATCTGTAGTTACTGCTTTTTTCCTTGGTATGGTGCCACGTTTTTGGTAAGTAATACAAAGCAAGAATACAGTAACTGCAAAATAGGGGTAAAATATCAAATTAAATATGAGGATTGATATGTACAAAGAATAAGCTAATATAAAGTAACAAAACAGCCACATGTCCAATAATCTACCTACAATTACTTAGGCTGGATGACAGGATAACTTTAAAGTCATTTTTCTCAGTTCTGCACTCTGCGTAGTTACTGCCTTTTTGCTTTGTAGGGCAGTATACCTGTAAAGCTTTGTGTGTGTGTGTGTGTGTGTGTGTGTGTGTGTGTGTGTGTGTGTGTGTGTGTGTGTGTGTGTGTGTGTGTGTGTGGAGACAGTTTATCAAAACTAAAGACAAAATATAAAAAAACATGTAAAAATGTTTGCATGTTTGTTTTGTATCATATGATACACCAGACTTGTATGACTTATATAGAATTCTGACATATTTTATTCATATACCCAGACTGGGGGGAAGGAATGTAATTTGGTACAGATGTTATTTATATTGTCAAAAAGTAAGATGAAATTCTGAAAGGTTATAGTATAAAAACATTGAGATTTTTATAATACAACCTACTTAATGTACATATTACCACATATTAGTTGTCCCTCTGTTTCTCCCAGTAATTAGATATTTTAAATGCTTATTTCTATGAGTAATTCTCTAGTTTAATGTAATAATAATGTAATGTAATATGTAGATCGAGAGATTTACAAATAAACATTTATCAAAAGCCTGTTGTATCATACATTTTAAGATGTTTTTTCTACAAAAAAGTTGTATTTTTTTATTAAATTAACGTTCAAAATCTCTTTTTTCATATATATATATTTTAAATATATTTTTCTAATTTAGTAATTAAGTAAAATAACTATACATTTCATTTCAGCAATTGTTATGGATGCTTTTTTACTCTCTTTAAATTAATGATATATCACCCATTGGCCACCCTGCTCTCTAAGATATCGGCATCAGCCATCGGTTGACCTTAATCTTGAAATATTAAAAACAAAACAAAAAATCTTAGTTTCTTAGGTTTAAGTAATCTTAGCTTTACTTAAATCATTAAAGATTTTATGTCAAAAAGACATGTACATGTGAATGGAGGCATTTTTAGAATTATAATGAAAGGCCTTTAACTTGCCATAAAAGTGTGAACTGTCTCATATAATGGTGTCGGTGCAGTCAAGACAATAATGTTGTTGAATATTAAGTGTCCCCAACTAAGCATGACAGAGGCAACAGTGGCAAAAACCCATGTGCTGTTTATGTAAAAAATAAATGGAAAATGTATTTAATATTTGTATATAGAAAATGTATTGTATGTGTTCCATCTAATTCTGTGTTGTGACTTATTGTAGGTTAAATGATTGTAACTTAACAGACAAAAGCTGTTCAGCTCTGGCTGCAGTTCTTGGATCAGATACCAATCTGAAAGAGCTGAACATGAACAATAATAATCTTCAGGATTCAGGAGTGAAGCTGATCTGCACTGGACTGAAGAATATAAAGTGTAAATTGGAGATACTGAGGTAAGTTGAGCCACAGGAGTCACATGACTAGAGTGAGGTGCGATGACTGACAGGATGATGCCGGAGGCAAAAGCGCGAGAGAACTTTTGTGAAAAATTCAAAGATCTTTTATTTATTTGTTACAACGTGGGTATACCATATCAATCCTGTCATTGTGCTATTTTATTGTTGTTGTGTTTTTTCATCAAGTTTTTCATACTTTGATGGACTTAAAAAATATACAGCCATTCACTGCTATTATAAAGCTTGGAAGAGCCAGGACATTTTTTTTATATAATTGCGATTGTATTCGTCTGAAAGTAGAATGTCATATACACCTAGGATGACTTGAGTGTGAGTAAATCATGGACTAATTTTCAAGGGATTATAATATTTAGTGGATATACTATATATATATATATATTCTACTTCTTATAAATTAACACTTAAATTGTGCTGTTTTGTTTATAGTAATTTATACTTTAGTGATGTAATCATTACTTGCATACCTAGTGTTGAGAATTCAGATGATTCTGTCAGAGCTGGTACATCTGCCACAGAATGGAGGGCGAGATCTGGTAGAAATCACTTCTCTTAATATTTTATGTGACAGGATTAATGCATTTTAGTGCTTTTGAGGGAGCTGTGTATCTTTGATTCTGCTTTCAGCTTTGCAGCTAGTCTCGACTAAACACTTCCTCTAGTTTATGAGTGTTTTACACCACTGTGAAGGTATTTTGGTCCATTTGACCCACTCCTCCTTACAAAGCTCAAAGTAGACTTTCCAACATGAGCTGTGTTTCACGTACTTCCACAGCATTTCAATGGAGTTGAAGTCTGGACTTTAATTAGGCCATTCCCAAACTTACATTTTCAAATTTTCCGACCATTTTCAGGTTACTTGTTGTGGATCATTCAGATCACAGACTTTCAGACCTGTACAGTTGTAAGACTGGATAAACTGGAAGAACTGGAAGAGAGGGCAACTCTCTGAGAAAACAAAGGAAATTAACATTTGATCTCTCTTGCTATATTACCATCCCCATTCGAGACACGATCACACTTCAGGTGATCACCTCCCAATTTACACATCATTCCCTCAACTTCGGTCCCCAGTAAGTCTGGGACGGTGATTAATGCAAATTCCCACTGTGAACTCATGTTTACATTTGAAAAGAGGTTTCTGCCTTGGTCTGAGTGTTTAGGGAGATGCTGAAGAAGGCTTGTGGTGATTTGTAACTCAAATTAGCCCGTGATGCAGAGTGTATGCAGGCACTCCACATCATGTATTTTATAATGTCAGGTTCGCATCTTCTCTCTTTATTCCAGAGCATTTGATGTTTTGTATTTATTACCTTTGAACTGATTATGTAGTTGGCATGATACATTTTTATCTGACATAATAAATTGTTACATTTGATTTTATTCCGACTGACTCTGAAATTGTTTTCCCAAGTAGATTAAACTGATTCGTATGTTACCGCAAGTTTTGCGTCAGATTAGTGACAACTAATACTTTGGCGCTAATTCAAGTGTACATGTTTTGCAAAGACGGGAAGTGAATTTCCATTTAGGGCAGCAAAAGTACTGCTTGACCAACCTAAATCTGCGTGTGTCTTACCTCTGTTTTAATTTAATGTTACTTTAGATAAGTGTACGTGGGAAACCAGACAAGTAAAGTTGGTTGACTTATAGCTGTAGTAGTGGCCATACCTCTACTGAAGTAAACGTTACTTTAATTTTTAAAGAGTTATATAGAACAATCAAATGTGTTGTTAAACTATTATATAAATGACCAATAACCAATTGGCAATCTAACTGAAAATGGAGTCAGATATAAAATGGAGTCAGATATAAAATGGAGATAAAAGCCTGAATGGAATTAAATTACTTTGCCACGCGGAAAGACAGTAACACTCAGAGACCTTCACCCGTTCTGGCGGAAACCCCAATTTGGACCGATAAACGGGCTTACACAGTTTTAGATAATTGTAATCTGGAAAGTGATGTTGATGTCTAACATATTAAAGATTTCTGTGCCTTTTGTTTGCCTCCATATTCAGTTGTCAGTTTTTGCATCTAAATTTCAATGCATTTGTACAAAGAACAAAATAAAATTCAAGTTTAAGGATTTATATTATTCAGGTTTTACTGATTAATCAGCTGAATTTTTTCCTCTCTGTTCTAGACTCTCTAACTGCAGTGTGACAGAAGAAGGTTATAAAGCTCTGGCTTCAGCTCTGAGATCAAACCCTTCACACCTGATAGAGCTGGATCTCACAGGAAATGATCCTGGACAATCAGGAGTGAAGAAGCTCAGTGATTTACTACAGGATCCAGACTGTCAACTGAAGACACTGAGGTGAGACGGGATCAAATAATAAACTAAATTAGTTATATGGAGGCTAAATATTCATAACAAATATATTATTTTAGCTATACAATTAGCTTGACAATTTGTTGCATCAAAATGATCAAGATCAGATCAGATGCTGCAGGTTCTGTCATGATGATGATAAACGTCAACACAGTTTAGTTGTGATATGAGCTAAAGGTCAAATAGACATTATGGGTCAGTTTATGGGCTGCTATTCTGGAGTATACCTTGATAATTGAAATGCACAATTTTATTTTTGTGCACACTTCTCATAAAAATTCTAGATAACCTTTTAGTGAAATAGTTTTCTGAACACAATAGTTTTCCATCAAGCCCAGATTCACTGCATCTCTCTACAGCAGGTCTATGAGTCTCCAGATGTTCACAAACATGCAGTTTCACAAGCCAGTTTTCTCTGTGCTGACGTTTCTCACTTCTCCTGCTTAAAAGCCAGAAAGATCTTAATTTCACACTCTGTATTTATACTGAAAACCATGATCTAGTGAGCTTTTGCCCTTCTGCTCTGTGAGACGTTTCTGTTCTTATGAGTTTGCATTAGGACTGAGTGTCGCTCTAGTTCCTTTTAAATTTATATTTATTTGTGTATTTAAATGTTCAAAGAAAAATAAAAAATGTATCGCATCAATCTTTTTTGTAATGCAACAGACATTTAGTTGAGAACCGAATTGACTCTTCTGCAGGTTTTTGAGTCCTGCTGCAGAGGAAGCCTGTCAGTATGTGAATAGAGTTGTGGGTAAAAACCCGTTACTCCAGAAAGAGCTGAATCTGAGTGAACATGAACTAGGAGACACACGAGTGAATCAGATCGCTGCTCTACTGCAGGATAAACACTGTCGACTCAACACACTGACGTGAGTATTGCTCATTTATTTATAATATTACTTTACTTTTAGTTGTAATGTTAGCTGATGATAATATTTCCTCACTTGTTTGAGTCAGAGCAGGTTTTTCCTCAGAGTCACACAGAGCCACAACAATTTAAAGTAATAAAATTAAACAGCAAATTAAAAACACAGAATTAAAATGTGATATCAAGCTTTAAATATTTGGTTAAGACAGACAGTTTGATCATGGGTCAATAATTATTTCAGTTTCTGTAGAGGCAGAACAATGTTTTTTGTGACATCAGAATCAGAAATGTTCATAACTGCTTTCAATTCAATGTTTGTATTTCCCAAAATGTAAAATGTCTAATTTTGGTGCAGCATATTCTGTAACTTGTAAAAATTGAACAAGTGCATTTTAAAAGTCTGTGATCAGTATCTGCCTGTAATAAGATCCACTGAACGCTAGTGATGGGCGCTTTCGAAACACACTTCATGAAGCTACGAAACCTTTACGAATCTTTTGTTTTGAATCAGTGGTTCGGAGTGTGTATCAAACTGCCAAAGTCACATGATTTCAGTAAACGAGGCTTAGTTACATCATAACGGTTTCGAAACGTTTGGAAATGTCAATGGTTCACCACTGGGGGGCGATGATCTCTGTGGACCCATGAATCATGCAGATTTACTGAGATTGAACAAGTGTCTGTGGGATTATTTATACATTTGTAGAGGTTTTAATTAGACATTAGTATAATTCAAAGGAATAATAGTAGTTAATAATTTCTTATTGGCCTGTTTTGTTGAGCCATCCATGAAATAAACAAAACAAGCACTGAAAATTGATAAAAGAGTACATATTATACAGACACTAGATATTTAATCATATTAGATGATTAGTTAATTGCATTTGATAGATTTTACTTTCAATAAAACATTTGTAATGGGTTTGTAGAAGGTGTTTTTATGCAGTTTTTGGCCAGCGTGTGTCGTTTCGAAACTACACGCTTAGACTAACGCTTCAAAACAGTGAAGTATTTTGCGAAGAAATTGGTTTAATTGATTTGAAGCTTTGAAAAGCTTTGTTTCTCCCATCACTACTGAACGCAAGTGCAGCTTTATTCAAATAAACGTGAACAAAACTAAAAAAACAAAGACTTGAGTGAGAAACATGAAGGTCACCAACAGCAGTTACAGGGAACAAAGCCAGACAGAAGACAATGGTAACATGAAGGCAGGGCCGTACGCAGGGTTTTATAAAAACTGAGGTCCCAAAATTGATGTTGCTAGGTGGGTTCGGGGGAAATTTAGATTTAGATTAGATCTACACATGTGCAATTTAAAGGTATAGTGGAGGATTTTCTTTTGCCGGGTGGATCATCAAGACTATTGGTCCTCCTAGTTGTCAATCATTCTGGTGATATGTTTACGTAAGGCCGTCGTACGTGCTCGTCCCTAGGTAGTTTTCGCTTTCTGTGCATGAGCACTTTCAGGTGTATATGTGTGGTGAGCTACGGTTTCAACCATTCATTGAAGCTTGCCGTTCTCACCGGGTTTTTTCAAAATTTCTGAGGGTCGCATGAGACAAAGTGTCTACGAATTGTATGACAAGAAGAAAGAAACAAGACCAGATTGTTTTTGGGAGAATATTTCACACGCTGGCGTGCGCTAAAAGCACAGGTTTGGCTTCCCACTGATGCCTCAGTCGCGAAGTTTCTACTCGACAGGTAAAGTTTAGCATGCTATTTGGAGAAATCCATTTAAAATCACTGCTAGTAAAAGTTAATGTAAGCTAATGATTAGCGATGCTAGCCCTGGCACAAGTCACGCACCACGCAGACACAGTAAACATCTCAATTTGTCTAAAGTAGCCTTATGACCAAATGGTAAAATGTATCACGCTGAAATGTTCTAAAACCTTGTGTGTTCATTTTTGATAATTCCAATGTGTTCACCATAGTATTTATTACACAAATGCAACAAGCTACTAATCCATTGCAGATCATGTCTTGAGTCACCATAGTATTTATTACACAAATGCAACAAGCTACTAATCCATTGCAGATCATGTCTTGAGTCCTCACTCAATCGATCAGCATAATAAGGAAATAAAACACGGAAGGGCATTTGACATTTTGTCTTGCATGAATGTTTTTTAGTTAGTTTATAATTTGCAACATAATAGTGCAAATCCTCTTTTGGAAAGTAGGCTTGTATGAGCCATGCCGACAGCAACTTGTAAACAGAGCATGCACGAGGAGAACTAGGCTCGTGCATGCTCTCTCGTGCACACGTTTAATAGGCGTTCCCTCTCGGGAGCATGTCAAGTGTTGCGCATGTGCATTTTTTCAAAAAGTGGAGAGGGCGGTTCTTTTAAAAAATTCGGGAAAATCCTCCGCTATACTTTTAAGGTGTTTGAAGGGCAAACAAATTTAATATCAATAGCTTTAAAAGCATGTCAGTGGACAGTAGCATAAATTATTTGTTAAGCAGAAAACAGATTCTTAAACATGAGAATCAGGATAAATGTTGCAATGAATGATCCACACTACAAAATTGAAATGCAGAAATGTTATGCTTATTGTTGATAAAACACAATCACTTATTCCAAACAGGAATAAGAAATGATTCAATGATTATTTTGCATAGATGTTGCATTTCAATCAAACGCCAATGCAATCCTTCTGTGTCCAGAGGCATATGAGCAATATGTATGAGCATCAAAGATCAGTTTCAGCAACGTGTTTCTTTCCTGAATTAATCAATGTTTTTGGACTAATCAGTTCAATTAATTGAACCATTGCTCACTCATAAAGAAGGTCACGTGTCGCCCCCTTCTGGCTTAATGATGCAAGTTGCACAAACACAGACAAGTGGAGTAATACAGTGAAAAGTCCCAGTGCTGATACTGGGGAAATATTCAAACACATTCGAGGTATACAAATATATATTTATACAATAATACTATTATGGAAATATATTTAATAGGTGCTTGTGCTGTTAAATTGAGCTTATAGTTTCTGCTGTAATAGTGAAGAACATATATCTGTGTTAAATATGAATCCATTGTAATAATGTTAATCTCACCCTGGGCACAGTGTGCAATACCTGCTCTTCCTCTCTCATCTCCATCACATTCTCTCTTTCTTCTTCTCTCAGTCTCCTTATCTTCACCTGTATGTCTTCCCTTCCCAAAGCTGAGCTTTGATTGATACAGTCTTTGCAAACTGATTATTTCTGTGGGTTGTTTAAAACTTCTATTGTAAAACAGCTGTTTAGTTTCGCTGCTTACATCATATCTCACACTTTATGAGCGTTAACTGAAGCGTGTCGTGAAGCGTCGCGCTGGAATTCGCGCTCGACTCGCAGCTTCTGTGAACATAAAGCCCGCCTACTTTGATTTGATTGGTCATCTCAAACATTTTGACATTGACGAGTGTTGTTAGTCCGCTGAAGCAGCTCAGATGAGGTCGTTTATCGTGGTGATGTGCAATATCATTACAGCACCAAAGTAGAGTTAATATTAGCCAATTATTTCACAACCTTCATTATATTGACCAGAGATGGCAAAAGTACTCACTTCCCATACTCAAGTAGAAGTACAGATACTTGTGTTAAAAAATACTCTGGTAAAAGTAGTGATTTTACTTCTTTACTCAAGTAAAAGTCTTGGAAATTTACTTAAAGTATAAAAGTAAAAGTAGCCTTGCGAATGACAACCATTTTTTATGCAAAGCTACCAGGACCACACAAATGTTACTAGAGTGCAAGCTGAGAAACTTAAGTGGATTTGGAAAAAAATTTCTTTATATGCCATTGCCTACATTTTAAATGGATGTCTGCCAATAGGCCTAAAACATCACATAGCCTATATGATTATTGTGACAGAGACCGGGACTCCAGGTTAATGTAATTCTGACTGAGTAGCAAGATATGAATTCAATTGTGATTCTGTGAGAATTCACAGATCCAGTTTCTCTTTTTTAATCTTCCCCTTAACATTTAAAGGAATCTGTATGTAGGCTATGTAATGATTTTTTCACGAATGAATGCCGCCGAATCTGTCGAGTCGTCTTGTAGTGATGGGTCAAGTACAACGTATATTCCCATCCAATTGACCGTTCGCAAAGACCCAAACCATTCCCTTCCATTCCTTTAGTTACTGTTGCTATGTCCGACAAGCAACGCCGCTCTCACGCCACACCATGTTCTCACGCAGTGAAAAATACATCGCGGAGCAGAGAGGACACTGACAAGGTGCTGACAGACAGGACAGACCAGGTTATTTTTTATATGAAACAAATTCTCACCTTTCAAATTTAGTAATTTTTTAAAGAAATTTAAACAATAAATACCGTTTTGTGGCTCTTTAATGTGTCGTGACAGATCGCTGTAGAGCCTCAGATAAAGCTGCTCGTGAACCGATCATCTCTTCCTTCTAGTTAATTTATAGCATCAAATAAACATGAATGAACATGAGAAGGCAGTAGCGCGGGAAGGGGGGTGCTACAGTCCCCTGGTCATAGCATCAGCACCCCCTGGTGGGGGGCTGTGGACTAACATAATATTGTACTTAAAAACGTGAAATAAAGTGGGCATCAATGGACAGCGTTAACTAACGCTCTTATTCCAAATGTAGTGAGTGTTCAAGCCACAGAGAAAATGAAATAAAGTTTGAATTTGTCATGCTTTGTTCCGATCAGGCACGTGAGCGGAGATCGAGCGCATTTCTGAATATTCCGCTCCGCTCGCTCATTCCGCTCAGGGTCGCTCGCTCAACCCAGAATGGCAGCTGGTACCAAAACATTTGTGGAATAAGGGCTGCCTCCAACTAAAGTTTTTTTGTAGTCGACTAGTAGTTGTTCAGTTAAGCCATTAGTGGAAAAATCGCCCCTTTATATTAATTTAATTACTTAAATAGGCTATACAGGATAATGAGCGTTTACGTAATATAGCCTTACTCAAGTGCACGACCGCATGCATAAAGCTTGCCACAAAGATCTGGCAAAAGTAATGATAATGAATGTGTCAGAAATAGCAAGGAGACATTTAATTGTTTATTAATAAACTGGTGCTTTCTGTGTCGCTGCAAAGATGAAGTTGACGATGCGGACTCACCATGAACGCCAGAGAGAAATCTTCCCGGTCTACTGACATTTGTTAAGACATCTGCTTAAAACATTACCATGCTCATGATAACTTTCATTAACTCTACAATAAGTAAATCCACTTCACCAGCTAATTACTCGTGGACAGCGATGCCATTAGTGCAGCAGATTAGTAAAAAAATCGTTCACTTTGGTATAGAAGCATGAAATTTGGCACAGATACTCTCTAAGGGCCACTATTTTGGAAAAAGGCGTTGGCCACTCAAAAATTCAATATGGCGGCCATTTTTCAAAATGGCTCGGCTCTCCCGCGCTGGCACAACCTGTCAATTCAGGTGCGGCTATCTAACTACATCTATTACTAGCTAATTGATGAGGGGCTGGTAGACAGCATTTGGGACACTAAACTTAGCTATACTATTACTACTAGTCAAGAACTACAGTGTAAGTAAAACTAGATCAGCTGACACTGAACCCCATGCTGAGTTCCACAGCAGTGAAGTCACCAGTGTGCCCTGGTTGTGTAATGACGTTCACTCAATTAAACAAAACCTTCCTTAACACATTAAATTGAGCTCTGACAGAAATGGTGGCCATCTTGAAAATGGTCACCATCTTGAATTTGAGCGGCACACACCTTTTTCCATGATAATGTTCCTTGAAGAATATTTGTACCAAATTTCATGATAGCAGCACCATTTGAAAAAAATATGTAAGAATTCAAGAGAAATGGCGGCCATCTTGAAAACTGGTAGCCATCTTGAATTTTTGAGGGACAAGCACCGTTTTCCAAAAAAACATTCTGAAGAGAGTATTTTCACAAAATGTTATGCCTACATCACTGTTTGAACAATTGACATAATGAGCATTTTACAGAAATAGCGGCCATCTTGAAAAAATGGCCGCCATGTTGAATTTTTCGGTGGCCAACGCCTTTTTCCCAAAAAGTGACCCTTAGAGAGTATCTGTGCCAAATGTCATGCTTTTATACCAATTTGAACGATTCTCTTGAAATATGCCATTAATCTGCTGCACTACATAGAAATATACAGAGCGACCGCAAAAATAGAAGTTCAAAGACATTATTTCTAAAGATGCTGCGCGCTTGTTTCTCTGGCGTATAAGGTCTATACACGCCGAAAAATGACCAAGATCTGGACCTCAATGGTGTGTACGGCCCTGCATGAGGGCTAAATATATACACAGACACTATTAAAGCCACACTGAGTAGAAATTGTGTTTTTGTCAAACAGCGACCCCTAGAGTCGCTGTGGAATACTTGCACTGTCGTAAATATATTATATTATAACGTTTTTACATGATTGCAGCTAAATCACAAGTAAATAGTCTATAGTCCAGGCCTACTGTATAATTTAATTTGTGTTGTTTTTATTGGAATGTAAACATTACAAAATGCCAGATAACATCAATTAAGTTAAATGTACGTCGCATTATTTCATAACATTGGCCGTTATGATGTCATTAGACATGATTATTGCAATTTACCATAATAGTTTGCAAATTGTGCTCGTTTACACTATTTACAAACCTCTACGTTAGGCTTATTTATGATAATTATGTGAGATATTGAAAGCTGTTCTCATGATAATCGCAGGAATCAACGTCAACAGCGTCGTCTGATATCCCTCAGGACTACGTGATAAATACACCTCACAACACCTGAGTTCAGCTGGCAAACGAATTCGTGAGGCATAGCTATCTGATTTATCAAAACGATTCCATTTACACCTGGTCACATAAATGTATTTTTGCGAAACGGATTTAAATTCGATCTTCAATTCTCGCGCTATATGCAGATTTAATGGAGTGCACGTCACCGAAAGCAACAGACATGAGCTGCATTTTATAGATCATCAGCTAAAATTTCAAAATCAAAGACCGCAATAAGAGAGAGCAGTAACAGCCCTGGTAAGATCATTTCGTTTCTTTACTTTTAATGATGAAGATTGTGTGTTAAGCGTCTGCGACTTACTTTCACTTTGATTTGCGATAGTTTGCACGTTGGCTTGATGCAGTTGCTCATCTGCGGTGATGCGTGTTCCAGCGCGTCGTCATATCTGGATATAACATATAGCCTATAACACGCTCTCACACGTTTTTTTTTTTTTGTTGTTTTTTTGCATTTTTGGGAGGAGTACAATTTACATATGTGGTTTCAAAAACCATATGCATTTACATTCGTCTGGAATGCATCTCAGATCTCCTCCTGAAGTGGTTTGAGGGATCGGATTCAAATCCGTCTCAAATGCGTTTCGGAGGGCATTTAAACCTGGACTTTTCACGATCGGATAGCAATCCGATCTGAGAAAATGCATGAAGTGGCCAGGTGTAAAACATACGCACAAAAGCCGAAAACAAACGCTGGTTGGCCTCTCACGTCCAAATTTGAGGAAGTGGTGGGGGAAGTGACGTATGCCGTAAAGCAGTCGAATTTTGTAGTTCTTTTTGTGCTCTGGTTACTACCCGAACCCCGAAGTTACATAGGGCCAGTAAAAGCGATACAGACCCTGTCAGGCTATGGCAGACGTGTCATTCAACCTATTGTAAGTTGATGTACCATCACAAGGATCTTGGAAATATATTATGAAGGTTGAAAAGTTACATAGTGTTGCTTTAAGCACACAAGAAACACCTGAACACAATGAACCACATTTGTCCCAGTGAGCAAACCAAAGGTGACATTGACACGAAAGAACCTTAAAGTGTCATGAAACCCTGTTTTAGCTGATCGTTCACATCTCAGAGCTGGAGAAGTCTGAGGAAATGTGCATGTAAAGCTGTGGAAAAGTGGGAGTGTAGAGGGTGGGAAAAGGGGAGACAACAACTAATAAAACACAGACTTGCAACACACTCATTAAACAGACACATGAATATTAAAATATGACTGCAGAGGGAAAAAAATAAATGGATCTGAAGGCACCTTGATGCATTTTAAAAATATAACAGAGTCGCTCAGAACCGGCTGCATACAGAATCGTTCTCTCCAGCCCAGGCAGCCAATCACACGCTCCGAAAGCACGCTTCCACCTCAGAGACCGTGACGTCGCTTCCACTTTAGTTTTCAGCCCGGAAGAACCAAATTACTCAGAAAAACACAAAAAATAACCAATTTCCACTTATTGGTAATACTTATGAGTGCTTTTATTATTTTCAGTGATGTGCAGCCTGTACATATCTGTTCACATCTAAAAAAAAAAGTGTTTTAGGGGGTTTCATGACCCTTTAAAAATGATATGAAATTAATGTGTAAACTAATATAAATAGATCAAGACAACATTGTATTTTTACAATGTTGGTAGTATATTTAAATGAACAATGTGTAGTCTTTCTCTGTATTCCCTGAACCTGGATATCCCTGTTTATTTGTCAGCAAAAGTCTGCTGGATGAAGCTAAACACGTTAGTTGATCAACATAAATCTGATTAATTTTCTTTTCTCTCTCTGTCTTCAGTCTGAGTGGATGCAGTATTACAGAGAAACAGAGTCTCATCCTGACTTCAGCTCTGAAATCAAACCCATCACACCTGAGAGAGATGAACCTGAGCGTGAATAAACTAGGAAACACAGGAGTGAAGCACTTATGTGCCGTACTGAAGGATTCACACTGTAAACTGGAGAGATTGAGGTCAGTCACATTCACATACAAGAATCAAAATGCTTAAAATCACTTCAACAGTTTAAACTAAAACACTTTATACTCAATATCTCACAATGAGTCTGAGTTCACATTATATTTCTGCAAACATGTTCACCTTAGTATTTTGTGATCTGGTGAAATAAAGATGTAGATCTCTCTTCCTCTGTTTTATTTGCTTATGAAGATGATGTGACTTTACAGAATAAAGAGTTTTCTTTTCTCCTGTCTTATTTTCTTCTCTCTCTCTGTAGTTTAAGATGCTGTAATATGACAGATGAAGGTTGTTCTGATGTGACTTCAGCTCTGAAATCAAACCCGTCACGCCTGAGAGAGCTGAAACTGAGCAGGAATAAACTAGGAGAATCTGGAGTGAAAAACCTCAGTGATCTACTGAAGAACCCACAATTCAAGCTGGAGAAACTAGAGTTAGTATCATTATACTGTACAGCAATTACAGTGTGACTGAAGTTTATTTATTTGAAGACAGCAGGGCTTATGTTTCATTGTTTATAGCAGTGCACTTTCTGGGTTTTCCCTATTGCTCACATTTTTATGTGCTTTTATCTAGATAGTAATTGTTCAATTTCCAGCATTTGATACAATGTACTGATTGTGTACATGCAGAAATCTGCCTTTTCAACAGAGAATAAAGAAGAGAGACGTCAAATAAATAGTTGAAATGAAAGAGAAGAAACAGTGTCTTCCAGCACACAGAACTAGTGTGACTGGGTTTCAGAACAGACTATTGGAAACTAAATGCTGCTGTAGCTCTTCAATAAGATGATCATCATAGATGTGAACTATTGTTATTTCTCTGTCTTCAGTCTGAGTGATTGCAGTATTACAGAGGAACAGAGTCTCATCCTGACTTCAGCTCTGAAATCAAACCCATCACACCTGAGAGTGCTGAACCTGAGCTGGAATATACTAGGAAACACAGGAGTGAAGCACTTATGTGACGTACTGAAGGATTCACACTGTAAACTGGAGAGATTGAGGTCAGTCACATTCACATTAGAGGTCTGCTACCCGACCCGAGCCCGATGGGTCCCGAAAAATGTGCGGGGTTCGGGTTAATGTTTAATGAACAGCCTCGGGTTCGGGTCGGGTTCGGGTTTGTAACTAAGAAAAACTAAATAGGCTATATATAGTTTGCGTGCCGTGTGCTTTGCCTGCTTGCTGTGTTGTGGTGACCGGCACGCGCGAGAGAGAAAGTACATGCGTGCGCAGATGTGCAATGTACATTGGCTACACAGACACACAGGCTCTCTCTCTCAAATATATATATATATATATATATATATCAATGATATAATATATAAATGATATAATGATAAAATAAAATAAAATATATATATTTATTATTATATTTTTTTTATTATTACATCATTTATATCACAAAACTGTTTTGCGCATGTGCTACCGCTCTCGCGCGCTATTTCAGTCACAACACAGACAGCAGACGACAGCAAGCAAACCATAAGTCTGATAAAGCAAAAAATTACTGAGGGAAAACTTATGACAGTTCCAAATGATGCAGGAAAAGCTGCAATCTGGAAGCATTATGATCTTGTCGTTTCAACCAGTAAAGAGCCCAGTGGTTACGTGCAGTGTAGAGCTTGCAAAGCTGTCTTGGCGTATGACAGCAAAAAGACAGGTACATCTTCTCTACAGCGAGACACTGACCGTGGATGCACTCGTCCAACAGCAGGCCTAGCCGCTAGTAACAACAGACAGTCATCTCTTTCAGACTATCTATCTCCAACAGCCAAGTCAGTACCAGCTTCTGTAAAATCTAATGTAACAGAAAAATGTGTGGAGTTTTGCTGTCGGGATATTAGATCGTTTCATACGGTTGCTGGAAGAGGTTTTATTAACCTAGCGCAAGACCTAATAAATGTGGGGGCTGCATATGGCCGTGTCTCAGTGGACAGTGTGTTACCTGATCCCACAACCATCTCTCGGAGATGCAAGGAAACCGCGGCCTCCAAAAGACAGGCGCTGGTCAAAGAAATATCAGAGATCATGTCTGATATTAGTGTTGGGATGACCACCGACATGTGGACTGACGATTATCGCAAGATCAGTTTCTTAACTATCACTTGCCACTACATCACACCTGATTTTTTGCTTCGAAGCTGAGTCCTAACAACAGCGATGTTCCCTCCTGAAGAAGCAAAAACCGGTGACAACATACGGAGAGAATTACAGAGACCGCTCGTATCTGTACTAGGATTTGATGCTTGTGTTATGAACAAAGTCGTCTGGGTCACTGACCAGGGATCAAACATGATTGCTGCACTCGCGCCGTATCATCGACTGGATTGTCAGGACCATGTTTATAACACAGTTCTCAAACACGTGCTTGATTCTGCCGAACTACGAGACAGCGCACCAGAGGTCACACAGACTTTGCTGGCAGCAAAGGCACTTGTGCGATATGTCAAGCAAACGGGTATAATTGTCACGGAAACACACGGGAAAACAGGAAGATCCATTAGCAGTATTTATTAAAGGGCAATCCAATTCATAGTCGTCCATGCAAGGGTCAAAATCCAAGTAATCCGAATCGTAGTCATCCATGCCAGGGTCAAAATCCATTTTAGCAGTCCAAGAAACAAAGAAACAAGAAACAAACCAAGAACAGGCGAAAACAGACTTCAGAAGTGTTAGACATTAAACAACGACTCCGTGACATGGACTGAAACAGACAGGGTATTTATACACAGATACTAACAAGGTGACGGGAAACAGCTGTGTGCAATGATCAATGATTAGACAGAACAGGATGATGGGAAATGTAGTGCATGAGAGAATGACACCGTGGGGGGCAAGGACCTCTAGTGGACACCCGGGAAACACAAACCAGACACTGTGACATAACCCCCCCTCTACGGAGCGGCTACCAGACGCTCCAAGACCCACAAAAAACAACCAAAACAAGAGTCCAGGAGGGAGGTGGAACGGTGGAGGATCAGGGGGAGGGATGGGGGGCCAGGTCCATGAAGGGGAACAGGAATAGGGAGTGACAGTCCATCTGGCAGCCAGGGCGGAGACGACAGTTCATCGGGTGGCCAGGGCGGAGACTCTCCCTCGGGCGCCCAGGGCGGAGCGGACAGTCCATCTGGCGGCCAGGGTGGAGACTTTCCCTCAGGCGGCCAGGGCGGAGCGGCCAGTTCATCGGGCGGCCAGGGCGGAGACGACCCCTCGGGCGGCTAGGGCGGAGACGACCCCTCGGGCGGCCAGGGCGGAGACTTTCCCTCGGGCGGCCAGGGCGGAGACGACCCCTCGGGCGGCCAGGGCGGAGACGACCCCTCGGGCGGCCACGGCGGAGACGACCCCTCGGGCGGCCACGGCGGAGGCTCAGGAACAGACACCACCGGCTCAGGCTCAGGAACAGACACCACCGGCTCAGGCTCAGGAACAGACACCACCGGCTCAGACTCAGGAACAGACACCACCGGCTCAGGAACAGACACCACCGGCTCAGGCTCAGGAACAGACACCACCGGCTCAGGAACAGACACCAACGGCTCAGGCTCAGGAACAGACACCACCGGCTCAGGCTCAGGAACAGACACCACCGGCTCAGGCTCAGGAACAGACACAGGCTCGACGGCGGCCATCTTGTCAGGGGAAACAGGCTCGGCAGGCGTGACGTGAACACTCTCGGCGGCGGCCATCTTGTCCGAAGACACAGGCTCGGCAGGCGTGACGTGAACAGGCTCGGCGGCAGCCATCTTGTCCGAAGACACAGGCTCGGCAGGCGTGACGTGAACGGTCTCTGGATCGGCAGACGGGACGGTCTCTGGATCGGCAGACGGGACCTGAACGGTCTCTGGATCGGCAGACGGGACCTGAACGGTCTCTGGATCGGCAGACGGGACCTGAACGGTCTCTGGATCGGCAGACGGGACCTGAGCGGTCTCTGGATCGGCAGACGGGACCTGAGCGGTCTCTGGATCGGCAGACGGGACCTGAACAGTCTCTGGATCGACAGATGTGCTGTGTCTCCTCCATGCATGTAGTACTGCCACTGCATAAAAAAGGAAGACAGCCCTCTTTGCCGTGGCAGGACTGATGGTGGGCAGCTCCGAGACGATCTCCGAGATGACAGCGGGCTGCACGGGGACGACCTCCGGGACGACAGCGGGCTGCACGGGGACGACCTCCGGGACGACAGCGGGCTGCACGGGGACGGCCTCTGGTTCACTGGGGAGGAAGAAAGTCTTCCTCCTCCTCCGCCGTTTTTTATGGCGAGGTGCAGGCTCCGGGCTGGACAGGACCAGCGGCGAAGGGAGCTCTGGGCTGTTGACTGCCATGGCCTCCTCAGTCTGACGGGCCCACAATGCCAGGCACTGAAAAATGTTCATACGGGGGGGGGAGTCTCTTCAACCTGCGAACTCCCCCTCTGCTGCCTCCTCTCCCTCGAAAACAGACTTCAGAAGTGTTAGACATTAAACAACGACTCCGTGACATGGACTGAAACAGACAGGGTATTTATACACAGATACTAACAAGGTGACGGGAAACAGCTGTGTGCAATGATCAATGATTAGACAGAACAGGATGATGGGAAATGTAGTGCATGAGAGAATGACACCGTGGGGGGCAAGGACCTCTAGTGGACACCCGGGAAACACAAACCAGACACTGTGACAATAATAAGTCAGTTATCAACAACTGTCAGGCAAATGTCAGACACCAGGTTTAGCACGGTGTTCCTTACCTTGGATTCAATTAAGCAGGTGTACGCTGAGCTTCGAGAAAAACTTGAAAGCCGAGGGGAGAGCCGAAAAATCGACGAAATATCTCCAGATGTCTTGGAGTTCCTGCTGGAATTTCTTCGCCCATTTTAACAGGCTCAGAGGGAACTAGAGGGTGACCAGTACCCCACACTTAACCTGGTTGTTTTGTGGCACGAGAGGCTTAAGCGCCACTGCAGACCTGTGGCGTCAGACAGTCCTCATCAGGCCATCATTCGTGAGCGGCATCTTGAATGGCTGAACCGCAAAATCAAAATCCAGACACTACATAAGATTGCCATATTCATTTGGCCAAAGTTCTGTCAGCTCCGCATACTGTCTCTCCCTGACAGAGAGGATATCCAGCAAGAAGCCAGGCGTCGGATAGCCAGCTTTACCACAGGCAACGAGCCAGCTGAACGGGTGGCTGAACCGGCCACTAAAAGAAGCAAGATAGTGGCAGAGTTTGAGGAGTGGGTAAACGTGCCCCTCGGTGAAACCGCAGATGAAGTTGCGCAATACTCCAGCCGCAACCACGACATGGAAGAAGAGCGGGATCTCTTGGGTTGGTCGAAAAACAACAGCGGTGTTTTCCCCTTATTGTCAAAACTGGCCCGTAGTATCCTCAGCATCCCTGCAAGTAGCAGCAGCAGCGAGAGAAACTTCAGTGCAGCTGGACTAACTTTCAATCAGAGGAGGACGGCTCTGAAACCATCAACTGTCGACGCCGTTCTCTTCCTTCATAACTCATACTGAGAAGGATATATTTGTGTAAATAGTTTTGCAACACTGCGTGAACTTTTTAAAGTTTAAAGTTTGAGTTCTAGAGAAATGTGTGACTGGTACACCTGTTCGACCACAGCAAAGTTACGTGATTGGTAAGTTTTTCTCTTACAGCTGTGCTTATAGGGCCGCTGCGCCTACATGTTTACCGTTTCAAGCAATCATTAAATACAACATATTGCAAAAATGGTATTTGCTGTGAGAAACAGAGTGGACCTCGGGTTCGGGTCGGATTCGGGCTTAACATGTAAATGTAATTGTCGGGTCGGGTTAAATGATCGCGGGTACGGGCCGGGTTCGGGCTTCAGTTTAAAGCCCGTGCAGACCTCTAATTCACATACAAGAATCAAAATGCTTAAAATCACATCAACAGTTTAAACTAAAACACTTTATACTCAATATCTCACAATGAGCCTGAGTTCACATTATATTTCTGCAAACATGTTCACCTTAGTATTTTGTGATCTGGTGAAATAAAGATGAAGATCTCTCTTCCTCTGTTTTATTTGCTGATGAAGATGATGTGACTTTACAGAATAATGAGTTTTCTTTTATTCTGTCTTATTTTCTGCTCTCTCTGCTAATGTAGTTTAAGCTGGTGTGAAATGACAGATGAAGATTGTTCTGATGTGACTTCAGCTCTGAAATCAAACCCGTCACACCTGAGAGAGCTGAAACTGAGCAGGAATAAACTAGGAGACTCTGGAGTGAAAAACCTCAGTGATCTACTGATGAACCCACAAATCAAGCTGGAGAAACTACAGTTAGTATCATTATACTGTACAGCAATTACAGTGTGACTGAAGTTTATTTATTTGAAGACAGCAGGGCTTATGTTTCATTGTTTATAGCAGTGCACTTTCTGGGTTTTCCCTATTGCTCACATTTTTATGTGTTTTTATCTAGATAGTAATTGTTTAATTTCCAGCATTTGATACAATGTACTGATTGTGTACATGCAGAAATCTGCCTTTTCAACAGAGAATAAAGAAGAGGGACATCAAATAAATAGTTAAAATGAAAGAGAAGAAACAGTGTCTTCCAGCACACAGAACTAGTGTGACTGGGTTTCAGAACAGACTA
The DNA here is from genome assembly GCA_021554675.1 of Leuciscus idus. Lineage (NCBI taxonomy): Eukaryota > Metazoa > Chordata > Actinopteri > Cypriniformes > Leuciscidae > Leuciscus > Leuciscus idus. Next base: position 42,794,356 of record CM038627.1, read on the forward strand.
TTGGAAACTAAATGCTGCTGTAGCTCTTCAATAAGATGATCATCATAGATGTGAACTATTGTTATTTCTCTGTCTTCAGTCTGAGTGAATGCAGTATTACAGAGAAACAGAGTCTCATCCTGACTTCAGCTCTGAAATCAAACCCATCACACCTGAGAGAGCTGAACCTGAGCGAGAATGAACTAGGAAACACAGGAGTGAAGCACTTATGTGCCGTACTGAAGGATTCACACTGTAAACTGGAGAGATTGAGGTCAGTCACATTCACATACAAGAATCAAAATGCTTAAAATCACTTCAACAGTTTAAACTAAAACACTTTATACTCAATGAGTCTAAATTCACATTATATTAGTGTAAAATTCTTTACATTCATGATTTGTTTGTAAGATAATATCTCTTCCTCTGTTTGTGTCTTTCTAGTCTATATCGCTGTGGCATTACAGATGTTTCTTCTTTAACTCAATCTTTGACTAACTCAAAAGCACTGCAGTTTTTAAAAGAGCTTAATCTGAGACACAATAATATAGAAGACTCACAGCAGCGGCTCAGAGGCGTGATACGAGACTCAAACTGTGTCCTGAGGTGAGGAAACATCACTCTGAGATATTAAAGAGATCTTCATTTACCTCTGATATATGAACAAACCTTTCAAACATGCGTGAAAGGAAATTATCATTAAGCTTTATTGCAACAAAGGGTTTGTGTGAGAACAAAATGTGAAGTTATTGAAATGTTTAACACAAAGGAGGAAAGAGAACAAAAGCTCACTGTCTCAGCTTTATACATCAACACCTGCTTTATTAACTGTGTCAGTAGAAGTGAATCATTTCAGTGTGAAAACAGACTTGGTCAGATTGTAGGAAAACGCTAGCCTAGAAATCTAGACGCACCCTAGCGGCAGCAAAATGTATTTTGCAGCCAGGGTAGTCTAGCAACTCTCCATAGACTTTCTATCTGCAAAAACCTAAATTGGGTCAGGCAAATCACGTCGCTTATGGAGTAGGCGGGGTGGGCTTTACATAATGACGACAGAGTTGCGACGGTTACCTGGCTGCGACTTGAAAACAAAGAATGGCGGCTGCTGCTGGAGAACAGTCTTTCGAATCGGCTTTGTCCGCGACTCTGGAGGACTTGGAGTTAAGTTTTTCTTTGAGAAAAGAGCAAAGAACGGCACTTAAGTCATTCTTAAAAAAGGAAGATGTGTTCGTCGTTTTGCCGGCTAGATATGGCAAAAGTTGAATTTATCAACTAACGTTAGCTCCGCTGTTGGGAAAACGCTCTGGTTGGTTGAAGCGCTGTCCTATTGCGTGCAGAGGGAATTTGAAAGACAGCCATTTATCCCGCCCCTCGGATTGAGCCGGGTCTATGGTGAGTTTCCAGACCTAACATCTTGATGTAGGTTTGGCTTGCCAGGCTAGGAAAACGCTGCACTCCTGCTAAAATCAGTGCAGTTCCAGCTTCAGCTCACAGCGTCCAGCTCACATGAGAAATGTCTCTGTCTCTAGTGTGTTTTTACTGTGACAAGCAACACGTCACACTACTTTACACTTACTTTACTCTCAGTGATTTACTAAGAGCCTACAAACATGTTTAAACTAGAGGACAAACGGCTTTAACTAAAGGTTTGTGTTTGAACTCAAAATAACATTTGTATTTGCTCCCTGTGGTTTATTCCATACGCCGTACACTCATTAGTTTCTCCTTTACAGAGACTCAATAGGAGTCGCACCGACACACACACACAAACATATGAACATCATTCAGGTTTTACATCTATTATATTATAAAACACAAATATCTGTGCAAGATCATGTAAAGTCGGTAATTAATCTGATTACAGGAATTCAGTTTAACTTATTTTTACCAAAAAAAAAAAAACAGTAATTGAAATATAATAATTTTCTCTTCTGTTCCACTGAACACTGATTGTTTTCTCTTCTGTTCCACTTTACAGAGATGAATATCAGTTGACCAACGTCAGCGGTGGATTGTTTACATCATGGTTTTAAATCTGTGAAATGATCACGAGAGGAGCAGAAACCATCAGGTGATCCACAGAAGAGTCTCACTACTGTCTATGAGGAGAAATAAATGTGTAAATGTGTTTCATACAGGTGGAAGAGACTCAGACTTCACAATTAAATAAAGCAGCGTGTGTGTTAGCATGCGTATTAGAAACATGTGATATTGAATGAGTCATGTTGGTTTATTATTCAGCCAAATGATGGTTTAGTTGTAATTAAAGGTGGAACAGAGGAAGAAGCTCAGATGAGTGTCAGCAGAAATCTTCAGTATCAGGCCTGCAAATATAATAATGTTTGGATTGAACTCATCCATATTTATTAAAATATTTCTAATCATGAACGTGATTGTCAAGTATAGCACATAAATGTTTCAAAAGATATAAAGTTTACATGTAACTTTTAAACATTTACGTTATCTCTCTAACATTTTATACACAGAATATCTTTATTGTTATTGTTTTATTGTATATGAAGTTAGTTATGTGTGTGTCTGTTGCTGATGATCTACTGTATATTGTCTTTGTTCTGTGGATGAAGTCTCTTCTCCTCTACAGAACGACTAAACATGTTTACCAGTTAACAGCATTTGTGTGTGTTGCAATCTCTGCCTCCCTCTGGCTGCTGTTGACAAAAAGAAACGCGTATGTGTGACGAAGTGAGCTTTTTGGGTTTCCGTAGTGTAAACAAAAGCATAGCGGAAAAAAGGGTTGACGGTGCAAATGTAGTAGTGACGCAGTCGATAATTTCCAGTTGAATGCTAGCAAGAAAAGTGCCTTTTATGCCCGTCAATGTGTACCACTGCACTGTGAGTAATAAAGCCCGAGTTCATTGCTGCAACCATCCGACACTTGACTGTTTTGTGCTTCGGCTCTGTTAGCCCGGACCACTATTGGCAAGTTACCTGCCACGAGCCAAGTTATTATGTTGAGACCAGCTCGCTCCCAACCACGGTTCGGAGCGTGGAAGCTGTTAAGGTAACACTGGGGGCTTCGTCCGGGATCTAACAAGCAAAAAAAAAAAAACAAAAAAAAAAGGTTCATCGGGCGCGTAATGACGGGGCTCGAGCTAATGCTAGCGCTAGGACTACGAGGTCTGTTGAGATGGAAACCCCAAATGTAAGCACCAACCCGTTTTTAACGGATATAAGAGACATTAATGTGGACTCAGTTAATCACGGAGACGGCCGATATGCCGACAGCACCAACCCTTTCGCGGCTGGCACAGAACGAACGTTAGCCGCGGACGGCGCGATTGTTTACGGCCGGATGCCGTCATTCAACCTAGCTTCGCCCCCCACACCACCGTCATCACGGTTGACTAACCCGTTCCTAATGCCCGTGGAACCTCAGGATAAAACAGATGGTGAGTCCACATACTTTTATCAGCAAACATGTGACTGTTCAAAACGTGTGACATCCAGCTCAGCTGCAGGTCCATCGTACAGTTTGAAAAATAGCCCCACTCCAACGTTTGCCCTTCGCAGTGCAAACCAGCTAGCTAACCCGTTCACTTCCATGAGCTGTACGGCACAAAACCCATTTTCCCCGGCCCACGCATTGCTCTCCCAGTTCACTTCGACACCTTTTCCACCCTGCATGCCCCGGCCCGTGGAACGTAGTAGAGTAATAAGCAATGAAGATGACTATGCCTCACACTGTGATCGATATCAATATGGTCAGTCAGCTGTGCAAAGGGCCAAGTCGGCGCCACGTATATCACACAAAGAGCCAGATGTTGAAATAATGGACACTAGTGATGATGAGTATTATGGGCATAAAGAGAGAATTCCAATATTAAAGCCAGGCCATTTCAATGGAACGGGCTCCTGGAAAGACTTTATTCACCGATTTGAAAGCTGTGCGAGGGCAAACCATTGGTCAGAAATGACAATGGCGGTTCAACTGAGATTCAGCCTGACTGGCGCAGCTGGAGCTATCATCCATAAAAACCCCAGATCTGACCGCTGGAGCTACCGGCGGATTGTGACTGAAATAGAGACCGCCTACGGGCCGCGCTCTGACCATGCGGCAGCCATCGGCATTGAACTGAGACAGAGAGTTAGGGGGCAAAACGAAGCCTTACACCTATTAAGGGATGACATATACGAGAAAGTGTCCATTGTGTATGCTGACCGTACAGAGCTGGAGCAGGACGCCATCAGTGTGGAGGTCTTCACCAACGCCCTGGCCGACCCTGAAGTGGTGCAAAAACTACTGGAGAAGCAGCCGCGCACCCTATCCAGAGCGTATGACATTGCACACAGCTACGAGACTACCAAGAGGGCCGCCAGAACGGTCACACAGTTCATGCAGCCTGGCCAACGTGGTTTCGTAAATCAGAGAGCCAGGGCCGCCACAGTACGTGAGAATAGCAGCAGGCCAGCTTGCGTGGAGCCAGTGGGGGTAGCTGTTTGTTCCATCGACTCGCCAGAGAGGGCTCCAAGATTTAATCAGCAGCGGCGCCAGAAGAGAGACACAAATGTCAAAATGCCTATGGGGGATGTCCAATGCCATAACTGCTCCGGTCTGGGGCATATCCAGAGGAACTGCCCTTCCCCCCGTCGACCCAGACAGCAAGGCTGGACAGTCAATAAGAACACAGCACCCGACACAGGTAAAGTGGTCACCTGTACTGCGAGTCAGGAAGATGACATGTGTGTTAAAATATGGATATATGAATTGGAAATGTGTGCTCTGCTTGACTCTGGTGCTAGGAGGAATGTGTTGCCCCTCCATGTCTTTAACTCCATTCCCACAGAGTCCAGAACCCCAGTGGAGCCATCTGTCGCACAGGTCCTGCAGGGTATCGGCCCCAGTGGTTTGGCAGTGCTGGGGGAAGTCAACCTACCAGTACAAGTTGGGAGCAGAGCTACCAATGTGAACTTTATTATTGCCGACACAACAGAGAACACAGAGGTAATTCTGGGGCACCCTTTCCTCCATCAGACAAGTGCCCAGCTGGACTATGGTCGCCGTGAGATAACCCTCTTCGGTGAAAAGGTACCTCGTTTTAACCCAAGCCATCAGTCCCGGGTGCACATTGTCAGAGTGGCCCGCACAACAGTGTTGGAGTCTGGGTGTGAGTATGTAGTGCCTGGCACCGCCCATCTGCGCTATGCTACTGAGGGAGACCTGATGCTGAGCCCAACCAAGGGTTTCATAGAAAAGCACCATGTTCTTGTGGCTCACATCGTCGTACAGGCGCAGCGGTCAACCAATGTGCCCATCAGAGTCTTTAACCCTGGTGCCCTACCTGTCACCTTGAAGAGAGGTGCTGTGGCGGGGATTCTACAGCCAGCCACGGTGTTGGGGAAGGTGGAGCCCCAGCCACCCTTGGCCCCACCGGCCCTTGAACCTACTAACTCTGTCTGTGCTTCTTTACCGACCCACCTGCAGGTCCTGTATAACGAGAGCTGTGGTAGTCTGTCCAAGGGCGACCAGGAGAGGTTGGCCCGCCTGCTACGGTCTTACAGTGATGTCTTTTCCTCTGGGCCCACTGACCTGGGCCGTACGGGACTCGTGCAGCATGATATCCTCACCACCCCGGGTCCACCTGTGAAACAGCAACCACGCAGGATGGCTAGAGACAAACAAACTGCAGCAGACCAGCAGGTGCAGCAGAGCCTGGACACTGGTGTGGCCCAACCCAGCAACAGCAGCTGGGCTGCACCAATCATTATGGTCAGAAAGAAGGACGAGACCTTGCGGTTATGTGTCGACTACAGGCCCCTAAACGAGAGAACCATAAAGGATGCTTATCCACTGCCCCGCATCCAGGACACCTTAGACACACTGTCCACTGCCAGGTACTTCAGCACGCTGGATTTAACATCAGGGTACTGGCAGGTGGAGATGACGCCGAGAGCCCGAAAAGCTGCTGCTTTCTGCACCCGTAAGGGCCTGTTTGAATGGAACGTGATGCCTTTCGGACTGTGCAACGCGCCGGCCACGTTCCAGAGGCTCATGGACCGTGTCCTGGTGGGGCTGCAGTGGGAGACCTGTTTGGTCTACCTCGACGACATCATTGTCCTGGGGCGGGACGGAACTGAAATGTTGGAGCGGCTGAGTCAAGTGTTTGACAGACTACGCGCAGCCAACCTGAAACTTAAACCGTCAAAGTGTGTCCTGTTCCGAGAGCAAGTGGCTTACTTGGGGCACATTGTCTCCGCCAAAGGTGTCGCCACCGACCCCCAAAAGATCCAAAAAGTGGCTGGGTGGCCCGCACCCCAAAACGTATCTGAAGTGCGTCAGTTTATCGGCCTGGCATCGTATTACCGACGCTTCGTTAAAGATTTCGCCTCCGTTGCCAAGCCCCTCCATGAACTGACCAAAAAGTATGCACGTTTTAACTGGACGGACGAATGCCAGGAGGCGTTTGAACAGCTGAAAAGCCGTCTGACGTCAGCACCCGTGTTGGGTTATCCCCTCGACAGTGGCCAGTTACTCCTCGACACGGATGCCAGTGACTGGGGAGTTGGAGCAGTCCTCTCCCAAGTGCAAGAAGGTGTGGAGAGAGTACTCGCTTATGGGAGCAGGAGATTGTCTGGAGTATGCAAGATGCTTTAATGGACGTTGCCTCTTCACCTTAACTTTCCACTGGAGGAGGGTCCTTCAAGGACTGTGGGAAATACGGGTCATGGTTGGGGATGTTTGTATTATGACTGTCTAATTAATATTTCCCTGTGTACAGTGTAATGATGCTGGAGATATGTTAAAGGTTTAATCATTCTCCAGAGTGGGGGTAGTGTTGCAATCTCTGCCTCCCTCTGGCTGCTGTTGACAAAAAGAAACGCGTATGTGTGACGAAGTGAGCTTTTTGGGTTTCCGTAGTGTAAACAAAAGCATAGCGGAAAAAAGGGTTGACGGTGCGAATGTAGTAGTGACGCAGTCGATAATTTCCAGTTGAATGCTAGCAAGAAAAGTGCCTTTTATGCCCGTCAATGTGTACCACTGCACTGTGAGTAATAAAGCCCGAGTTCATTGCTGCAACCATCCGACACTTGACTGTTTTGTGCTTCGGCTCTGTTAGCCCGGACCACTATTGGCAAGTTACCTGCCACGAGCCAAGTTATTATGTTGAGACCAGCTCGCTCCCAACCACGGTTCGGAGCGTGGAAGCTGTTAAGGTAACATGTGTGTTTCACTCGCTCCTCAGATAGCAGACGGATGTGGGCCACTTCAGGCAATGATGCGGCACTGCAGGCCTTCTTATGGCCCGAATGACTAATCTGGGTGTAAACCAAATATGGCCCTCATTCTGACCCATACAATGTATTGTTGACTATTGCCACATACCCGTGTGACTTGTGACTGGTTTTGTGATCCAGGGTCATATGTTGCAGCAAACGTGACCCAGTTCTCTTAAAACATAACTGGGCCGGTTTTGGCAAAGACGAGGGACAGTAATCACTGTGAATCTGAATGTGAACCTAAAGTGGCCCACACATGACACAGCAAATATGGCCCGATTACATTGCAACATATCTGGACAACATTTGACAAATGAATGGCACAGTCAGCACTGGCTAACCAGGGTGTAAGCCTTATGGCACAGTAAGCAACGTGTGTGTGTGTGTGTGTGTGTGTGTGTGTGTGTGTGTGTGTGTGTGTGTGTGTGTACTGTGCAGCACAAACACAGATGTGCACTAGCTCTTACAGTCAGTTAACTTAAGTTGTACATGTTGGTAGAGTGTCTGATTGAGAATTTTTTTATGGTCTTGGAACGTAACTGAATATTTGGTGATTTTGAGTTGCTGTGGTTTCAAGCAGGACATATTCTTGGGTCAACATTATTATTTTTTCATCTTGGAACACAATTCCTGTCCAGAAACCCTAACCCTACACATAACTTTCATAAAACATTGAAGTTTGAGTTTGAGTCTGCGCAGTACGCTCAGCCATCAGGAAGTGAGAGCTTCTAATTGACTTCGCTTTTCTCCGTTGAATCCAATGGGGTCGCTGTGTCCAGTTTATATACTGTCTATGGTGTGTGTACACTGATAGAGAATAATGTGTTCGAATTTTAAAGATGCGGCGCTGCGCGTCCGGTGTGCGATCCCATTTAGGCTTCTACTTTGTGGTGAGATCTGCTGGTATTTATCTCATTTTCCTGAAGAACCCCTAGTATCGAAGTAGCTACAGTAGGTAGTCTTTTGCTGTCAGGTCAGAATAGGATTAAATCCTCACTAGCTTGTTTAATTTATACCAGTAAATCTAGGAGTATCCCTACACTCTCGTGAAACAATAACAATCATTGACAACTATAGGCACATTGATCAAATTCATGCTTTCCCTCCAGCAGAATCTTTCCTGGATCCTTCGTTGTCCTTGGTCTTGCAAAGTATAATATAATGCTCTGTCTATTACTAATAGAACTGTCTTTGTAAGCTGAAGCTTATCCAATCTCAACAGGGCAGTCCTGAGTGGATATTACACAGGCTAATTTACCTTGTATGCAGTTCAAGCAATAGATATATAAAAATAACTTGTTCTCATCTGAGGTTTCCAAGTTAGGATTATACAGCAGAGTAATATGAGCAAAAATAATTTCAGTTAATAAACTGAGCTAGAAGAGAACTCATTTCTCCCCAGGGATGCACACGACATCGAAATCAAAAATGCTACAACTCAAAATCAAAGAAGCAGTCATATATATATATATATATATATATATATACATATATATATATATATATATATATATATATATATATATATAAGAAACCGGTTACATTTGTTCCTAAGCAATTTCTTGTTTTTTTACTCAGAGGAAATAAATCATGTGACATCAACCTTGTTTCCCATATAGGCCTATGGGCATTATTACGTCCTTTCCGTCCTCTGCGCTTCGGGCCTCTGTGTAAGTGTGTGCGTGCATATGTATCTGGAAGTGTATATGTAGGTCCAAAATATCTATCAAAATTCAAATAATTCACTACAACTTTGATAGAGATAAGTTAAGTCAAGTATAGTTGATCTCTATTTTTATTTATTTATTTATTTATTAATCAACATGTAAATTCAAACTGTTTGGAGGTTCTCTCCCCTGCACTCCCTCAAGCCTGTGGTGGGGGAGAGAGCGCCACCTCGTGGTCATATAAAAGTGGTCACTCGTGGTCACCATCTCATAGAGGCACAACATCTCTTCACCTGGACTGATCTGCTGGTGCACTGACCTGGCCAACTCAAGAAGAAGAGCCATCTTAGAGAAACTGATGAAGACACATCTTTTCTGTCAACACTTGACCCGTTAACACTAACATTTACTAATACATCTGTTTTTTCTATAAAAACAAAACACAACCTTGCTAAGTGTACTGTGCTAGACTAACTGAGACTTGTCACAGCACTTAGATGTTGCTCTTTTGTTGAGTTTATTGAGTTTATGTTCTTCTCATTTGAAAGTCGCTTTGGACAAAATTAGCGTCTGCTAAATATGATTAAATGTAAATCTTAAAAAAAAAAACCTCTTCTTTGCTTTCCCTATTTCTCAAATACATAAAATAATAATAATAATAATAATTCAAAATCTGAAAAAATTGCAATGCAAGAGCCCAACAATAATGAATCTTGAAACAATCACACACACACAAAAAAAATTCAATGAAAAAAAAAATGCATCCTATGTGATGAAATAATTGCGATGATGTTATTTTCCTATTCTATTCACAAACTATACTATTTCTTTATTCTTTTGTTTTTACAGTTATTTAAGATCTCATTGATTTACGTTAAAAAGCTCTCGGAATTTCATCAAATGTTTATGGCCAGATGAATATCAGCAACTGCACCAACTTGCTTATGTTTAGCTCAGTTTGGGCCTCTGAATATATTGTTCTTATATATTAATACTCTATGAGCTGTAAAAGCCTGTTATACCAACGGTGATACAACACATAAAGCACATTAGACTTGTCTGACCGTTATTTCACATATCAGGATTTACAGGGTTAATAAATAACAAAAAAACACCAGCATTAAACAGTTGCTAACAGCAATTAAACTCTATGTAGGATTATGTTTGACCAGGGGCCCGTTCTTCGTACGTCGCTAACTCAGTTAGCTGGATTTGATTGTTGGCGATTTGGCATGATCTTGGATTGTTTGGTTCTTCGACGCTCATCCTGAACTTGCTGTCATAGCAACAGGTGCGAAAGCTTAAACCTGCTCGGGAGCTTATTTCATGTAAACAGGATTAGATTGTGGCTTCATAAGCGGAGCTGATACGGGAAGTCCAGCGCAGCGCGATAGTGCACTTTCTGAGATATATATTTTTTCTCGTGACTCGTGAGATTGTCGTTTACATTATTAATTTGTTGGAAACGCACATTTATTTTCGACTTGTCGGAGTCGGGCTTTAACTACAGCACAAACTGTTTGCATTGCCCTAAGATTATTTGTGGCTCTTTCTTTTACACTATTGGAGATGCGGAGAACTTGCTGGAAAGTGCTGTCTGTCGTGTCATTCGGAGTTTACCTAGCGCTTTTAGGTTTAAAAAACAGTTTTAGGTTTTTAAGACCCAATGTTGTAAAGCAGTCTTTTTAAAGCAGTTTTTTTTTTTTTTTTTTTTTGGGCTATCATAATTTTTTATGAAGATCATGCAATCATGACCATGCCGATTACAGTATATGTCACTCAGGCTTTGGTACCATAGACTATAGGCTAGACCATAGACTGCCATCAAGGCCTCAATGAAGGGGATTATGTGAACAGAAAGGGGGTTCACAATGTAAATGTGCAGCCCAGTTACTATTGGGATTCTTAATATTCCAGATTAATAATATTATATCAAATAAAAAAAAAAGGCAGTTGACTAAAATCTTCCATATCACAAATGTGAAAGCAAAATGGCCAGGATCTGTGCATGGCTTAAGCATTTTCAGAGATTCATATTTATGCACATTATTTGAAAGTGGTAAGGAAAGTTCCACAATTAAATATCAAGCTCACTGTATTACATACACTTATGCTGATCCTAACAGAACTGCATATTTTCATAGGTGATTATGACATGTTCCTGCCTGCAGACAGGTGTTTTATGACCCCATTCCCTGACCCAAACCAGTTACAATGCAGCTCTAGCCAGGACAAGGGCACACAATGAAATGAACTTTGGCTAACTAAAGGGAAGATTTCTGTAATAAGGGTCCACTGGAGGCAAGTTGAAAGTGAGAACCCAAGTGCAGTTTATTTTAACTAAAATAAAAAAATGAAACAAAAACATGGCGTGGCATGAAAACAAAAACCAAATCATGAACATGAACTTTACACAACAGCAGACTACAGGAAACAATACTTGACAAAGACACATGGCAAACATGAGGGCTTAAATACACACAAGACTAATGACTAGACAAGGGACACCTGTGAACAATGATCAAACAATCAGACAATAAACTCATGACAAGACACATGGCAGGATCACATGACTACAAGGGATCACATGACAGACAAGGAAGCAAACATGACAAGAACAAAACCAGACCAAAACCGTGACAGAATCCCCCCCTCTAAGGGCGTCTCCCGACGCCCAGCAAAACATAAAAGTCCAGGTGGGTGGTGGAGCGGAGGCGGTCTTGGGGGAGGGATGGTGGGCCAGGGTCATGGCATGGCGTGGCCGGACCTGGGCCGTGGCAAGGCGTGGGCGGACCTGGGCCGTGGCATGGCGTGGGCGGACCTGGGCCGTGGCATGGCGTGGGCGGACCTGGGCCGTGGCAAGGCGTGGGCGGATCCGGCAGTGCAGGAAGCCAGGGCGGATCCGGCAGTGCAGGAAGCCAGGGCGGATCCGGCAGTGCAGGAAGCCAGGGCGGATCCGGCAGTGCAGGAAGCCAGGGCGGATCCGGCAGTGCAGGAAGCCAGGGCGGATCCGGCAGTGCAGGAAGCCAGGGCGGATCCGGCAGTACAGGAAGCCAGGGCGGATCCAGCAGTGCTGGAGGCCAGGGTGGACCAGACAGTTCAGGTGGCCAAGGTGGACCAGACAGTTCAGGTGGCCAAGGTGGACCAGACAGTTCAGGTGGCCATGGCGGCGCGGCCTCCATGGTCCTATCAAGGACCCTACTGCCCCCCCCCAAAATTTTCTTGGGGACAGCTATGGGGTTATGGGCTGGAACAGACAACGACTCCAGAACAGAAATGACGTGAAAAGTCTCAGCAGTCGTGACGTGAACAGGATCTAGCTCGGCAGACGTGACGTGAACAGGCTCTGGCTCGGCAGACGTGACGTGAACCTCAGTCTCTGGCTCGGCAGACGTGACGTGAACCTCAGTCTCTGGCTCGGCAGACGTGACGTGAAGCTCAAATGTGTGCACCGACCACACACACCATATGGCTGTGGCCATTATTGTTAGTGTAGCCATAACTGAGGGCTCAGGTTCAGGCGTGGCGGCGGCCATCTTGTCAGGAGACACAGGCTCGGCGGCGGCCATCTTGTCAGGAGACACAGGCTCGGCGGCGGCCATCTTGTCAGGAGACACAGGCTCGGCGGCGGCCATCTTGTCAGGAGACACAGGCTCTGCGGCGGCCATCTTGTCAGGAGACACAGGCTCGGCGGCGGCCATCTTGTCAGGAGACACAGGCTCGGACTTGGCAGGCGTGACGTGAAGAGACCCAGACATGGCAGACATGACGTGAAGAGATTCAGGCTTGGCAGACATGACATGAAGAGATTCAGGCTTGGCAGACATGACGTGAAGAGATTCAGGCTTGGCAGACATGACATGAAGAGATTCAGGCTTGGCAGACATGACGTGAAGAGATTCAGGCTTGGCAGACATGACGTGAAGAGATTCAGGCTTGGCAGACATGACGTGAAGAGATTCAGGCTTGGCAGACATGACGTGAAGAGATTCAGGCTTGGCAGACATGACATGAAGAGATTCAGGCTTGGCAGACATGACGTGAAGAGATTCAGGCTTGGCAGACATGACGTGAAGAGATTCAGGCTTGGCAGACATGACATGAAGAGATTCGGACTTGGCAGACATGACGTGAAGTGGCTCAGGCTTGGCAGACATGACGTGAAGTGGCTCAGGCTTGGCAGGCATGACGTGAAGTGGCTCAGGCTTGGCAGATACTGTGGGTTTGTGGGGCTTCTCCTCAAAACCCACAGTAAATGAGGAACCGCTCAATAATAGGGCATAGTCCATATATTGGGCCAAGGACCAGTGGATTTTCCCCCCAGGAAGCTGGGAGCGAACAGGCTCATTCAAACCTACCCTAAAAATGTCTTTGAGAGCCACATCATTAAAGTCCACCAGGTGAGAGAGTTCACAAAACTCTGCAACATAATCCTCAATGGTGAGGTTGTCTTGGCGAAGAGAAAGGAGGGCAACAACTGCTGGGTTCATGGTAAACGGTCAAGTATTCTGTAATAAGGGTTCACTGGAGGCAAGTTGAAAGTGAGAACCCAAGTGCAGTTTATTTTAACTAAAATAAAACATGAAACAAAAACATGGCATGGCATGAAAACAAAAACCAAATCATGAACATGAACTTTACACAACAGCAGACTACAGGAAACAATACTTGACAAAGACACATGGCAAACATGAGGGCTTAAATACACACAAGACTAATGACTAGACAAGGGACACCTGTGAACAATGATCAAACAATCAGACAATAAACTCATGACAAGACACATGGCAGGATCAAATGACTACAAGGGATCACATGACAGACAAGGAAGCAAACATGACAAGAACAAAACCAGACCAAAACCGTGACAATTTCAGTGTCTGATAAGTCTGAGGGTTGCACACCTGACAGGGCCTGTGACATTGTTGCATGTGCCATATTACACAACATTGCCAAAAAACAAAACAACACTTTTCATTAAATGTTGATGGATCCATTATTTTACAGTGTAGGCTATGTTGATCTTTTCTTCTTCTTTTTTTTTTTCTCAGCCTTTTTCTTGGTTGCTTTTATAAACAGACAACCATTTATTTAACAGTGTCTTTTATAAAAGAGACTATAATATAATAAAAAATTACCATTATGTAGAATATTTTTGTACTTCACTTTTGTTCTAGTGTGGTGACTCTGACATTACAATGAACAAAGTAATTATGCAATTATTAAAATGCAAAAATATAGGCAAATAAGTGATAAAAACATCTAACATGGCCACTTCTAACGGATTTAAATTGTCTGCTACTTTTTGCCAGCCCTCTCTCCTGGCTTTTGCAGACTTTGAGGTGTTCCCTGGCGTTTTGATTAAACATTAAAATTCCGAATAAACTTCGACTATTAGTTCTTGCTCTGCTGAGGAGAAAAACTGAGCGCGCTCTTTGGCCACGCTGAGCAGCCAATAGCAGCGTTGCTGATCAATGTTTCTACTATCGATACATATCCCCTTTTAAACCAGCGCATGAACGCGCAATTATCTCCGATAACTCAATCCAGCGATACTAATCATATCCGGCAAGTGTGTTCGAAGAACCGAGTTAGCCAGATCATGATTAGCACGATGATATCATCTTGGATGTGTCATTTGATCTCGGATGTAATAAGCAACGTACGAAGAACGAGCCCCAGTACATGTCTCCAGAAAGCAAGGTTAACTATGAAAGCTGGTTTCCGCCACAGAATAAAAAATTAAAAAAGCAGTTGGGACTTTTTTTTCTCTCACAATTGCATATTTATATATGAGATATAATTGTGAGATATAAAGTCAGAATTCACATAAAATTGCAGTTGTGTGTTATAAAATCAGAATTTTGAGATATAGCCTATGGTATGCATTTCTGAGATTTTTTTTAATTTTTTTTTTTTTTTTTTATAACACGCAATTCTGACCTTATATCTTACAATTCTGAGAAATAAAGTGTAATGGGAGATTTTTGATTTTCATTACTTACTTTGATTTTCATTAACATACACTAGATTGACTTCTATGTGTGCTGCTGACTATGTGATATAATGATTGATGTGAAACGCCTGCGAAGCAGGAGAAGAGGGGGAGAGCTTTGAAGGCTGAAGCCCTGACCCCTAAGGTCAAAGGGCTGTCCAGTTTAGGACTTGCAGACTGTAAATTAAGCTAAACTAAAGTTCAGTGTATAATAGGATCACTGGTGGAGTGTCTTATCCATCTATGGAGTGTTTAAAGAACCTTGAAGATAACAGTATAAAGACTGGCCTGCCTCTCTCTCCTGGTCGCACTTGTTCCACAGACTGTACTTGTGACTTCTGTGTGGCAACTGGGCCTTCTTGCAAGAATAAATTACTTTTTAATGATCATTTGATTCCAGACTGTCTCTTACGCCAAAGATGATTGTTTAGTGAATTAAATTGCCACAACAAAAGTCAGAATTGCGAGATGTAAAGTTGCAATTATCTTTTAAAATGTTTTATTCTGTGGCGGAAACAAGCTTTATGAACTGTTTATTAACCCAGTCATTGCTGTGGACATCTGGGGCTCGTTCTTCGTACGTTGCTTATTACATCCGAGATCAAATTACACATCCAAGATGATATCATCGTGCTAATCATGATCTGGCTAACTCGGTTCTTCGAACACACTTGCCGGATATGATTAGTATTGCTGGATTGAGTTATCTGAGATAACTGCGCGTTCATGCGCTGGTTTAAAAGGGGATATGTATCGATAGTAGAAACATTGATCAGCAACGCTGCTATTGGCTGTTCAGCGTGGCCAAAGAGCGCGCTCAGTTTTTCTCCTCAGCAGAGCAAGAACTAATAGTCGAAGTTTATTCAGAATTTTAATGTTTAATCAAAACGCCAGGGAACACCTCAAAGTCTGCAAAAGCCAGGAGAGAGGGCTGGCAAAAAGTAGCAGACAATTTAAATCCATAAGAAGTGGCCATGTTAGATGTTTTTGTCACTTATTAGCCTATATTTTTGTATTTTAATAATTGCATAATTACTTTGTTCATTGTAATGTCAGAGTCACCACACTAGAACATGGGAACAAATAAAAGTGAAGTACGAAAATATTCTACATAATGGTAATTTTTAGTTAGCCTATATTATAGTCTCTTTTATAAAAGGCACTGTTAAATAAATGGTTGTCTGTTTATAAAAGCAATCAAGAAAAAGATCTTAGTAGCCTACACTGTAAAATAATTTTTGCTGCATTAAATTAAGGCCGTATAGTCATTTCAACTGTTAAATCTTGAGTAATGATGAATTGCTTTGACTTGTGAAAGTGAAAACTGATAAACTTATGTTAATGTAAAAATATTTTGCCATGAGTTATTGATCACATTTTTCCCGAGTGTAGTTCATTGTAATGACATTGTGTTTTTCTCTTTTGTGCACTTTTACATAATACACCAACACTTGTATCTGTTCCCAAGAAAGTGGTGCTGAAATATGTGGACATTTTCTAACTTTCCAAAGGAAAGAAAGTATAAGACTTTGTAATGTCCATTTGTTTCCATTGCACTGGACAGTGAATAAATCCTCTCAGATAACTGTCATATGGAGGAACTAGCCTACCTGCAAGTGCATAAATAACTTTACTTCATTTATACTTGTATGCTTTATGGCAGCAATATAAGTTGCAGGATTCCACATCTACAGAAAGGCCTACAGAAGAGTCTGCACAGACAGAGGAGACATAGGCCTACAGGTGGGCAGTGTATAGATAACTTTTCCTTTTTATTTGTTGGATGAGGCATGTGTCTAATATCTCTTGTTGCAGGCACTTGACCACTGGCTTTTCTTTACAAAGAACAATTGAAATAAAACTCAAGGAACTAAGTATATTTGTCTTTTATTAAACATTTAATGAAAAGTGTTGTTTTTTTGACAATGTTGTGTAATATGGCACATGCAACAATATCACAGGCCCTGTCAGGTGTGCAACCCTCAGACTTTTCAGACACTGAAATCTTCCCTTTAGCAAAAGTTCATTTCATTGTGTGCCCTTGTCCTGGCTAGAGCTGCATTGTAACTGGTTTGGGTCAGGGAATGGGGTCATAAACACCTGTCTGCTGGCAGGAACATGTCATAATCACTTATGAAAAAATGCAGTTCTGTTAGGATCAGCATAAGTGTATGTAATACAGTGAGCTTGATATTTAATTGTGGAACTTTCCTTACCACTTTCAAATAATGTGCATAAATATGAATCTCTGAAAATGCTTAAGTCATGCACAGATCCTGGCCATTTTGCTTTCACATTTGTGATACGGAAGATTTTAGTCAACTGCCTTTTTTTATTTGATATAATATTACTAATCTGGAATATTAAGAATCCCAATAGTAACTGGGCTGCACATTTACATTGTGAACCCCCTTTCTGTTCACATAATCCCCTTCATTGAGGCCTTGATGGCAGTCTATGGTCTAGCTATAGTCTATGGTACCAATCACGTTAGTGAAGCCTGAGTGACATATACTGTAATCGGCATGGTCATGATTGCATGATCTTCATAAAAAATGATGATAGCCTTAAAAAAAACTGCTTTAAAAAAAACTGCTTTACAACATTGGGTCTTAATTAGTGGCTTGGAAATAGCACAAACAAAACTAACCCTTTTTTTTAAAAAACCTAAAAGTGCCAGGTAAACTCTGACACGACAGACAGCACTTTCCATCAAGTTCTCCTCATCTCCAATAGTGTAAAGGAAAGAGCCACAAATAATCTTAGGGCAATGCAAACAGTTTGTGCTGTAGTTAAAGCCAGACTCCGACAAGTCGAAAATAAATGTGCGTTTCCAACAAATTAATAATGTAAACGACAATCTCACGAGTCACGAGAAAAAATATATATCTCAGAAAGTGCACTATCGCGCTGCGCTGGACTTCCCGTATCAGCTCCGCTTATGAAGCCGCAGTCTATCCTGTTAAGGTGAAATAAGCTCCCGAGCAGGTTTAAGATTGCGCACCTGTTGCTATGACAGCAAGTTCAGGATGAGCGTCGAAGAACCAAACAATCCAAGATCATGCCAAATCGCCAACAATCAAATCCAGCTAACTAAGTTAGCAACGTACGAAGAACGGGCCCCTGGTTGTCCTCAGCGTCCCTGTGCTGCCAAGGGCTTATACCGGACATTGGCTGCCGTCGCATCATTCAAGTGGATGCTGCACATTGGTGGTGGTTGAGGAGATTGCCCCTTCTATGTAAAGTGCTTTGAGTGCCGAGAAAAGCGCTATATAAATGTAATGAATTATTATTATTATTATTATTGCACACCATCACGCTCCCAGCATCTGACCAGCTCTCAATAAAGAGATATTTTTATTTGCAATTGAATCTTCTGGTTTTGAACTCTCATAATCAGGGTATATTTAATACAACATGTATGTACTTAACACATCATAAATTAATTAAAGAGAAATGACTTACTTTTGGCCATTGTGTTTGCTGGAGAGATGGTCAGCAAGAAGTAAAATCACCAAAGTTTTGAACAGGGACGTCGTTAGGCCTATTTTAGGGGGGCTGAAGCTACCCCAAAATGTTCCTAAGCCCCCCTAAATGATAATAAGAACAACAATAACAATTTGATTTATCAATAACCGTATCCTCATTCATATTTAGACGCAACAAATTATATATATCCAGCTACAAAAAATAGCCGAAAGGTCGGAAGTTGGACAGAAGTACATCAGAGCTGCCAACTCTCACGCATTCACCGTGAGACACACGTAATTGACACTTTTCACACACTCTCACGCCACACATCCATTTTCTCACGCACAGAAAAATCGCGAAGCAAAGAGGACACGGAGACCGACAGACTAGACAGAGCAGTTACTTTATGATATAAAATAATCTCAACTCTCAGATTCTGTCAATTTTATTACGACATTCAAACAATAAATACTGTTTTGGCGTTTGTAAATGTGACATGACAGATCCCTAGCGCACGAACCGATCATCTCTACTAGCTAATAGTAAAAAAACACGAACACTGTTGAAAGATACAGTAGTAGGCTACAACTTACCGAAATGTATATTCCTCAAACATAATATCGATCAATCAGTGTTTTTTATCAGCGTGAAGAGGTCAATAACATGGAGAACAATTATGTCACATTTACCTCAGGAAAGCCATTTAATGAACATAATATAGGCTATAGCAGGTACTGTAGTTGGCAAGGAAAAAAGAGTTATAGAGAGTATTTTGCTAAATATGTGTTCTATATTAGCTACATATTTATTATATTTTTACTTATATCATTAAATAAAGTTGTTATTATAATAAAAAAAACTCATTAAATTTAATTTGAGTTATTTTTAACCTTAAATAATACTAATACGGGGTTGAGACTGATGGTAACAGGGTTGAAGAGACAAAAACAGCTAAACATATACATAGTTGTTTTTTACTCAAATTCACTGTAAGATTTTCTATAAACGCAAGTTACAAATACCCTTGAGGCTAAGCCCCCCCGTCTTCCAATCCTAGTGATATCCCTGGTTTTGAAAGTATCCACCAAGATGCCATGATATTTAAAGAGATCGCGCGCCTGAGAGGCGATGGAATATTTAGCCTAAGGCATTTGTTGACAATAAGAAAAATATAGAAATAATGGCATGTATAACATTTAAGATTAAAATAGGAAAAAAGTGTATTTTAAATGGCCCGTATCGATTGTTAAATACGCTTTAAGATTCACATATTATTTGTATCATATAGGCTAGTTTTCAAAAATGTACTGCTCTGAACCCGCGTGTCAGAGTCTGTCCAGTAGATGTCGCCAGTACTCTATGAGGGAAATATCATTGTCATACACACACACACACACACACACACACACAATGGTTAAATCAGTTCACATCATTTATGACTTAATTACCCCGTACAGCATTTTACGACGTTATTCACAAAGACCGAAAACAATTGGATGATTCACAGAGATCTCAGAGATGTATTGTGTATTTTAAACCGTGGATATTCCTCCGGAGTAATTCATTAACCCAATAGTTTGCTATTTTTATTGATGTATGTCATGACTGACCGTTGTGTGAAAGGCCTTGTATCCGAAGGCAACGCGTTATATACAAAGACATATTCATGGATAGATAGCCTACATTCATAAGACTTTAAAGTGTTAACATGTTCCAATTTAAAAAAGGTACAAAAGTTTTATTTTTGATAAGTACAGAAGTGGTGAGGGTGAATGATAACTCTTAACTTGTAAAGCTTGCTTGATAATGGTTTTTTATGCTTCTTTATCTTTATCTTAATATTAAGAAAAAGCATGATTTAATTTAGTATTTTTTTTCTGCATTATCGTAAACGTTATGTTGGATTATCTTGTTCGATTGTGATTTGGTTTGGGTAGTTACTGGGGGTAGGTCTATGTACTGCTGTCTTTTGTTTAATTCATTTTTTAATTGTTCGAAATAAAGATTTCATTCATTCATTCATTCATTCAAATATTTAATTGAAATTTAATAAAAAAATATATTTTAAAGATATAATTTAAACTATTTTATTTTATTGATGGATATATTTTATGTGCTGCTGTCTTTTGTTTAATTCATTTTTTAATTGTTCGAAATAAAGATTTCATTCATTCATTCATTCATTCAAATATTTAATTGAAATTTAATTAAAAAATATATTTTAAAGATATAATTTAAACTTTTAAGATTATTCTTTGAAATTAAATTCAACACAACAATCACAATGTCACATCCTGATCACTGAATGCACACACACACACACACACACACACACACACACACACACACACACACACACACACACCCTTCTGGCTCAGAGACTGTCAAACGCTGGTGTGAGAGGGAAACACTCTGAGATTTTATATTTAACTTATTGCATTTTTTGTGAACCCATTCATACGCTGTATGTTAGGAGCTTCTTCAACTCTCTATAAAATGTAAGATGATTTAATTATTTTTTTTTTTTTTATCTAAACTGAAATAATTGGTTCGGTAGATTTTTAGTAAGATATTTATTTTATATTAATTTATTTTATAATCATTTCATTTATATTCTTTAAAAGAACAAAGTTTTTTCAACTTTTGTTAGTGTGAGATATACAACATTATTAGAAAATCTGTTTTTCTCACTTCCACAGTGTCCAGCAACCCCAATGCGTTCAGGAATGCAGAGGGAGAGAGGGAGATCCATGCTGATGCCTGTGACACACATCCTGATATCTATAACCCAACATTATATCAAAGTTCAAATTTTCATCAATGGAAGCCCTATACTCACAAGGTCATGAATAATCCCATTAACCAATTAGTCAATGGTCATAGGTCATTTCCACCCCCGGAGGATACAAGGTCAAAGGTGACAAAGTCATCGAGAGAGTAAGGTCACCACTAGGGCAAGGGGAGGGGCAAGGTCAAGAGGGCAAACCAGGTCAAAAGGTCAACCCATCAATCCATTAGAGGGCCATCAATCATTTTTTTACTAGTTATATCCTAATACTACTCATGTCCATCACGAGAAGCCTGGCATACCTGCACTCTTGTCTCAACCCCTGCTGTACGCCTTCATTGGAGTGAATTTCAGAAACCACTTCTGTAAGATCCTACGGGACATCTGGTGCTTGGGGAAGAACTACATGCCAGCGAGACGGTCCTCACGCGTCACCACTGAAATGTACCTTTCCACACGGCGCTCTATGGACGGCTCGACCAATGACAACGGCACTTCGTTTACCATGTGATTGGGTGCTGATTAGGGGGGCGGACCCAGCATTGTAACTGACAGACTGATTAGCATCAGTCAAAAATGATCATCTTCATGTTGTTCCAAACCTGTATGACTTTGTCTTTTGTGTTCATGTTTTGACTGGAACAACATGATGGTGAGTAAATGATGATAGCATTTTTTAAGGAATGGCATATTTTTGATTTTGAGAAATTCTACCAATTACAAGCAAAAAAGGGAAAAGTGACAACCACATACAAACCATTTCCAGATGAGATCAATGTGGTCGCTCCATCCACGCCGTCCTTGCGTCCGATCATCCCCATGGCGGCCCTCATCAGTGTTCCTCCATGGCTTCTCCCTCCATCAACGCCGCTGTGAGGCTGAAGAACCATCATCCCCTGCTCAAGCTCATCTCTTGGCTCACTCCACCTTCATCACCACCCTGGACTTTGTGTTCGTCCTCCTCCAGAGCCCCTGCTGTGCTTCATCCTCTTCACCTCCTCTTCTTTTCTTTTTTTTATTGGAGAAATATATAGAGTACAGATAAACTTAACAGAAATCGAATCCGAAGATCCTCCGTATTCTCCTTATGCAAACAAAAAACGAACACAAGTAATAATTCCTTCTGCAGTTATTAACTATATGTACATATTTATGCATACATACAGAAATAAACTTAACATTCCTCTACATGCACATGCCACCAGTATACTGTAGGCTACATGCAAACATATGCACATCTTACAACATACAGAAAACTCCTAAAACAAAACCACTCTCCGTCTGCCTGATACGCAACACACAGGGAGGAATTTAGGTCTCGTTTGTTTGGACTCTTTGTGTTTCGTCATCGTCTGCCTTATGCCTAGTTCACACTACACAACTTTAAACGTCGGCAGATCGCTGTGCTGTTTAGACTACATGACTTGCTCTGGAGTCTTGAAGTCGTTGTGGTGTTCACACTACGTGACACTATGTAAATGTTCTGCAACAGGGGGTTACACACACACTACACGAGCTGACAACAACTCTGTCACCCAACGACTCTATCCGGTCCCCAAACCACGTTTTGTCACGAAAACACACGCAAGAAGTGGAATGGGAAACGGCGCATTGTCTATTTGACAATGGATGCCGGGACAAAATTGGCGGTGAAAAAAATTAAAAAATAAATTATTAATAATAATAATAATAATATTTTTTATATATAAAATATTTATATATATATATGTTCACTCATCCATCACAATCATTATCACCTGCATATAGTGTGTTCAGTTCAGTGTCTGGTGTCGTCAGTAAATGATGTGTTGTTGCTCTGTTCCATTTGGATTTATTAAACATCACATATTTACCGTCATCATCATCTTTGTGTGTGTGTGTGTGTGTGTGTGTGTGTGTGTGTGTGTGTGTGTGTGTGTGTGTGTGTGTGTGTGTGTGTGTGTGTGTGTATACAACCACCCCTGTGACAACCTTGTTAAAGCTAAAATAATTAGGGCCTGATACATGAAATTGTGCCTAACCATATTAAATGCATTATATAGATCATCTGGATCTAATGTCATACACAAAAGAATAAAAAATGAGAATCGCTAAAATTATTGACTATATTTTGAGACAAATATCTTCTTAATGATTTTCAGTTTTGTTCAAGCTAATTGAAGCAACAGTTTTTTTAAATAACGGTAGAATCAACTGTTTTAGTTTGTGTTCGTTGTCAAACTCAAAAAAAAAAAAATTTTTAATTATTAAAAAATGCCATTATTTTATATGAAAAAGTTAATAGTTGTATTTTATTGAGAAAAGATTTTAGTTTGTCTTGTATATTTTTTTGATTAGATCAGAGAGCATTTTATGATGTCATATGGTCATGTTATAATGTACCACACCTATGGGGCATGTTGTCACATTTCACTTCCATTCTTTCGGGCTATATTAAGAAAAAAGTGTACACTGTATTAATAAAACAAAACCACATATTTGAACTAGACGTGTGAAATTAATGTGGAAAAAAAGAAATATACCCTAAGTAGATTTACACAAACTGAGAATGTCAAAAAGCGTTAGGTTGTGCCCCGCTCTCCCCTACATCACGTGACTCGGGAGGTGAACTAATCAACTTTATTCACGAGCCATATAAAAGGTTATTAAAAAAAACACTGAACTCATCATTATTGATCGACCCATCACTACTGGCCATAGCAGAGTCTTAAGTAGAAATGAAATCTAGCATGTTGTTAATTGATGCTCTCATTCACAGTGTCTACTGTTACTGTACGTGCGCACTGTAAGGTCACACATCACACATTACTGTCATGGTTACTTACAACATCATTCAGCTAATTTCTCTGCAGAAACATTCATATTTAAACATTTTCACTGAAATACCTGAGATGGCAAGAGTTGAACTGACAAAATAACTAGTGTTTGCTAGCTAACAATTTGCTGAGTTATCATTGTTAACTCTAATATCACATAACATGCAATACTCCAACTGAATAAATCACCAACAGAAAGATTTACAAGATTTGGCCAACAGCAAACATTTATCCATTATTTTTTATGAAATCTTACCTTAACTTTACTTGTGCAGTTTTCCACCATCAATTCTCCACACAACAATCCTCCTCTGCCTTTTCTGCGTGGCTAATTTTACATTTAAAGGTGGAAATAGGAAACCTCCAACCAGTTTGAATTTAGCCAACTACAAATACATGTTGATTAATCAATAAATAAATAAATAAATAAAAATAGAGATCAACTATACTTGACTTAACTTATCTCTAACAAAGTAGGTTTTCTAGCAAATCAGACTTTTTTTTTTTTTTTGGTCATGAATGCATCATAAAAAAGGGTGAAAAGGTTCATTTTAAAATAGCAGTAAAATGTTCTCACAGCAGTTTGTGCTGATTTGTCATTAATTTACTCACTCATAAATTAATTGATCAATTAATATACTGATAGGCTATTGTTATTTATAAAAAAAATGTCATATAAATGTCAATATTTAGACAAAATGTAAGACAAATTAAATATTTATTCGTTTTTTTATTTTTATAATAATAGAATAGAATATCAGAGTCAAGCAGTTTATAAGATGACATATTTTCAACAAATGTTTCAGGATAAACATCTTTGTTAAACCTGCATTCCAATCAACAAATCATATTTGAGTGACAAGTTTACAGTTTATGTTGAGTTTATGCTTACAACAGGGTTTGGTTCGGGTTATTTACCCATCATTTCCCTCTTTAAGGAGAAGTTATGTGTAGGGTTAGGGTTTCTTGACAGGAATTGTGTTCCAAGATGGAAAAAAAAGTTGACCCAAGAATATGTCCTGCTTGAAACCACAGCAAAGATTTTTACACACAGCAACTCAAAATGTATCTCAGCCAAATGTTACATTCCAAGACCATTAAATTATTCTCAATCAGAAACTCTACCAACATGTACAACATAAGTTAACTGACTGTAAGAGCTAGTGCACGTCTGTGTTTGTGCTGCACAGTACACACACACACACACACACACACACACACACACACACACACACACACACACCAGCATCTGCAGTCTCACATGGACTGCATGGACTGCATTTATATAGCGCTTTCACAGACCTATGGCCACCAAAGCGCTTTACATATTGCCTCACATTCACCCATTCATTCAGTTGGGCCCTAAATTAAAAGGTATCTTACTCTGTGGAGTTTAATTGTGAACAAACAAATTATGATGATATTTTTTGGCCATATCGCCCAGCTCTATTTGTGAATCATGAATCATTTGTGTCCTAATATAAAACAAAAGGATTGGATAATAAATACAAACCTCAGGATGTCAGTCATTTACAATATCCAGCATCTTAGATAATAGTCCAGAAACAGGGAATATAACAGATGCACTGTTGAAATGTCTATTTAAGAGGTTTTAAAGGGTCATGAAACCCCCCTCTTTCAGCTCAAGTCTAGCTCACAATCTTTTTGAAAACTTAAATGGGCGTGGATGGCTGTGAGAAGAAGGGAGGGGAGTGGGTGTGGTGTGGCACGGCGGGGGAGAGGGGAGGGGGGGATAACTGTCATCACCAGTGGCCCATGCATATCGACTGTCACTAACAATCAGTGGTAAAACGTGAGGAAATGCTAGATTTTTTTATAGCTGGCAAAGTTAAAGTCTAATGAAATACACTGACACCTTATTTTTGTCCTTTCAGAAGTAACTGAATGCCCTGCTACATATATTAGCCTACTACAGGCTAATCATAATTGTATTTAAAACATATAAATGTATTTTAATAACGAGTGATTATTTAACAAAAGGCAAGTAATACGGTCAGGGTAGGCTACATTTTAGACACACACACGCACACACACACACACACACACACACCTCTGAAGCGATAGAAAAGTCGTCGGGACCGCATCACTCGCAAGACGAAACCTGCATTGGTGTACAAGGCCGAAGTCCACCATTCTCCCGTTGAATGGTTGCTACACACACATAGTTTAGATGTGTCCGTGGTTGATGGCCGAGTCTAGCTCTGGCAGCATCGCGGGGAAAGACGCACTGGAACTTTTGCTCCACGAAAACAAACGCGCGTCCCATCATTGCTCTCTCATCTAATACGCGATATCACAGTTTGACATGTCTGTCATTGGAAAGATCCACGTGGTGTCATGAATAATTAAGAGAAAGTGTCTTCTCATTGGATAAAAAAACTCAGTACATGAATAATTATGAGACACCGATGAGGTTTTTTTTTTTTCAGAATTATACATTGTATAATACAACAAACACATATTTCACATATAAGGTTCAAAATGAGTCCAGAGCATCATAAGATACGAAGAACATTACAGGTAACATTTATATCAAAGATGCTAAACAGTCAATTCCCATATTAAGGAAAGTAAGAAGAGAGAGAGAGAGAGAGATAAAAAACATGTCGGAGAGGAAGTAAACATGTATAATTAAAATAAAGAAGAGGAATTTAATTTTTTATAGATTACCATAGTTCTGGTTGCTTTGCGGTTTGAGAGTCCTTGCAGTGTTTCAAAGTAGATCTTCATATCAGTCTTAAAATGGTAAATGTTAGGAATCCTTTCAGACCATTTACATTTGTGTATATAAAACTTACCAAGTAATATAATGAGATTTAACATAAAAACGTGATTCTTGTCTATATCTTTTTTTGTCATAATAAAAAAAAAAACATCCCTTTTCTCTATATGAATTTTGATTCCACTGAGCATTTTAAATAAATATTCCACATCAATCCAAAAAAAAAAAAAAATTCACATACATACATTCAAAGAAAAGATGCAAAATAGTTTCAGTATCCTTTTTACAAAATACACAAGATTCAGAAAGGTCATTCTAATGCCTTTTTAAGAACTGGTTTGTTGGATAAATGTTATGTATAATTTTTAAGTATATTTCATAAACTTTATTACTGATACAATATTTGTTATTATAAGTCCAAATCAATCTCCAATTTAAGTTTTCAAAATGTTCATTCCAAAAGTATTTATTTCGAGGTGTTGCAGGGCAATGAATCAGGCATCTGAAAAATGTATTATTACATTTACTGTCTTTAATATCAACAGATATTGCTTATGATGTTCATTACTGCCTCCCAAAAGTCTCAAAAAACCTACTGGTATTGCATCAAAAACAATGCTATATTCTCGTGGAGATATTGGAATCCCAAATGTCTTTAAGAATTCAGTATATGTAAATAAGTAGTACCACCAACTTTTTCAAAAAGAAAAGATTAGGAATTATGTACCATAGTTTATCTGTATGCTTAATATAATGTTTAATGAAAATTGTATTAAAAGTACCAAAATCAAGCACATTCAAACCTCCTTGATTATAAGAATTACATAAAATATTTGTATTTAAATAGTGTGACTTGTTTTTCCATATGAAGTTTAATAAGATTTTGGTACATCTAACACTTTTGCTTGAGAGACAAGCAAAATCTATAGTTTTATCTATAGTTTTAGATAAAAGAACTCTACCTTTGAGTGATAAATCCCTCATGAGCCACATATTAAATTTCTTTTTCATATTTTACCATAAGGGGTTGGAAACTGGATTGCACTCTGACTGATTGATTTTTACAAATATTTATACCAAGATACGCAACTTCCTCCCTAACTGGAATACCTTCAAATTCGGTTAAATGAATTTCATTGTCTTTAAGTGGAAAAGGAGTACATTTTTTTTACCATTTAAAGATAAACCTGAAGCTTTAGAAAATATATTAAGACAATCTATAACTTTTTTAACCTGTGATATGTCTTTAAAAAAAATAGCTGTATCATCAGCAAGCTGACAGCATTTAATTTCTTTTTGCATAATTTTGATGCCTTGAAAAGAGTCATTATGTAAATATAGAGCCATAGTTTGCATGACTAAAAGAAATAGGAACGGAGCCGCTGGATCTCCTTGTTTTATACCCCGGGAGATCCTAAATCTACGAGTAGTTCCCCATGGAAGTTTAACTGAACTATTGCAGTCACTATATAAAGTTTGTATTGCCCTTTTAAAGTATTGACCAAAACCAAAAAAATCTAAAACGTCAAATAAAAAATCATGTGTTACAGTTTTAAATGCTTTGTATATTGTATATATCTATCAATAGAATGTAACTATTATCAGTTATCCTTATAATCAATTAAATCTAAGATTAATCTAATATTATTACTAATATGCCGTCCTTGCATAAAACCAGACTGACTATCATCTATAATTGTATCTAAGCACAACTTTATTCTTTGCGCGAAAATATGAGCCAACAATTTTGCATCATTATTAATTAAAGTTATAGGCCTCCAATTGTCAAGAAGCAAACAATCTTTATTGGGTTTAGGTAATAAGGTGATTACACCTTGACACAAAGTAGGGGGAAGCCTACAAGTTTCTATAGCCTCCTTAAAAGCTAAAACTAGGAATTCAGAAATGTAGTCTTGAAATGCTTTATAAAATTCACCTGTAAGGCCATCATTCCCTGGGGATTTATTATCTTTTAACTTACTAATGTTCTTTTTTAGTTCTTCTAGGGATATATCTTGATCACAGATGTCCTTCTGAGTTTCATCAATACCTTGAGCCACACTTTTTATACATGAGAGGAAAAATGAGCTCTGACAACTGTTGTGTTCGGAATATAGTTTTTTATAAAAATCTTCCACAAAATTAGACATTTTGGAGGGGTCTTCAGAGATCGGATCATTCATTTTAAGTTCATATATACTGTTAACACTAACATTTATTTTTTCTAAATTATGAAAATATTTTGTATTCCTTTCACCATGTTCTATCCATTTCCGCCTAGAACGAATAAAAGCTCACTGTGCCAAATTTTGATAGATATTGTCCAATTCAGCTTGTAATTCAAATAAAATATTGATATCAGCTTGTGATTGCTCATTCTTTTCATAGATAGAAATTATTTCCTTGAGTATTTTATCTTGTCTCATTCTTTTTTCCTTAGATAATTATTTTGCCCTTTTGATATTACGGATCTGAAATTTTGTATATTCCCATTGTTTGCCATATATTTGGTCTTTTTTTGCTTTTATCAAATTTTCATTTATGATTTTTATGGCTTTTTCTTTGAAGATTTTATCACTCAAAAGTGTATTATTTAATTTCCAATAATTTGGTTTATTTTTTATTGATTGATCCCTTATACATAGCACTAAAGTAATCAATACTGATTAAAGAAAATCGCGTATTAAAGAAAATACTGAGGGTTCTACTTTGGTTTCTTCCACACTGTCTAGTAACTCATTTGAAATAAGCCAAAAGTCTATCCTGGATCTCTTAGATAAATCTTTGTTACTCCATGTGAACTGGAAACGCTGTGGATTTTTTAGTCTCCATATGTCACAACAGTTTAAATGCATACATAGATTATTAAATTCTCTATAAGTGCCTCTTAAGGACCTTTGAGGTAAACAGTCTATGATGGGGTCACTTATGCAGTTCCAGTCACCTCCCAAAATTAATTTAGCGTGGATGAAGGAATTCAATAAGGCATTTATTTGTTCATCAAATTCTGCAAAAAGGTGTGTGTTTCTATGACTATTATTATGACCATATATATTACCCAGAATGAATATATTCTCCATAAATTCAATAACTAAAATAACCCATCTTCCTGAATCATGAGCAACATTTTTAAGGATTTTTCCCTGAAAGGATCCCTTTAATATGGCAACGCCAGCAGAGTTACTGCTTCCATAAGCCATCCAGATATTGTCTCCCCACTGATTTTTCCAGAAATTAAAATCTGAAGCTAAAGCATGTGTTTCTTGTAGAAAATAAAAATCTGCCTTGAAAGTTTTGCAAAATAAAAATACAGCTTTCCTTTTAATCTGTTCTCCTATACCCATCACATTAAAGGTGCAGTGTGTGATTTTTAGCGGCATCTAGTGGTGAGATTTGCGAATTGCAAACTGTCTGTCACTCGCGGCCAATCCTTCAAATCGCAAACTCGAATGAGAAGCTACGGTGGCCGACGTAGGATCGGAAGATGTCGTCGTCTGAGTCAGCAGAGAGTAGCAAGTCAAGCAATGAGGTTTCTTTATATTATATTTTATATTAAATTATATTTACTTAATTATTCAGTAAAACCACATGTTATTGCGATTGTTATTTTTAATTGTTCATCATTGTGTTCACTGACTTTACCATAGCCTGTTTCCATGTTAGTTAGTATAAGATAAGAAAGAGCTATGGATGAGAGCATCAAAGCAGCTAGGTAAGGGAAAATAACGATGTCCGAGGCGTCGTTCAGACAGCATGTTTTTCTCCACGTATTCTGCTGCTTCTCATTTATGTTAGTGACGAAACGCGCTCTGTAACGCTGTATGTTCGCTGTCGGCTACGGTAGAAACATGACGTCACGATATGTCGACCTTCATAGAAGGGGTGGCCGCGGTTATGTAGCTATAAATGACTCATTCTAAGGTAATACAAACATAAAGGTTCATTAAGTAAGGTCTTTATACACCACTGAAAACATAGTTATGGATCTTATATTGCATTTCTGTCAATAAATCCTCAGAAATATCACACATTGTACCTTTAAGTGAATAAAATGACAAAGACAAATTGAAAAGTAGAACAAGTTAACTCAAAAAGAAAAAGAACTGAGTTTTATAGCAA
This sequence comes from Leuciscus idus, assembly GCA_021554675.1. Classification (NCBI taxonomy): domain Eukaryota; kingdom Metazoa; phylum Chordata; class Actinopteri; order Cypriniformes; family Leuciscidae; genus Leuciscus; species Leuciscus idus. Next base: position 42,825,170 of record CM038627.1, read on the forward strand.
AGAGGAAAATGATTTGATAGCGTTCCATTTCATTCAATCTGTCTTTCAGGCCTGTTATTCTCTTCTGATGGTCATCGCTTGCGTTTTTAACCGTTGTTATTTCTGTTTTCATGTCTTGAACTTCGTTGAAGAGAAATTCTGATGATTTTTTCAGCCACAAGCCTCACAATGTTATCTTGCAACTCGGAGAGTGTAGGTTCAACTTTCCCTTTCTTTGCGACTGGAGTGCAGAGCTGACTCAGGAAGAGGGACAACTCCTCCATCGGAATTAGTGTAGGAATGCACATCACCTGCTTTAACAACTTCCATAACATCCTCAGTCACATCTCTGTTCTCAGTGGAGAATGACAGCGTCTTGTTTGTCTTTTTATATATATATATATATATATATATATATATATATATATATATATATATATATATATATATATATATAAAGCTTTATTGCAGACACAGGTCCATAGCACAACATACAGCATAAAAAAGGAGATACAAAAATACATAAAAATTCCATAATAGCCTATAGAATATACAGGCTATTACACCAGTGTCGTCTAAGCCTCGAAGTGTATCTATAACAGCTTTTCAGAGGACTGACTAGGGCTTCAATTATATGGTTCACTGAATTGTCCAGTCGACACATAAAACCAACAAATGACTGGCACTATGCCACCTAGGGACACGGAGCAGCAACCTCATTGCATCATTAGCCGTGTTTCCACTGTCGGGCCAGGGCCGGGCCAGGGCTTTAAACGGGCCGTGCCGGGCTGATAGCCTCGGGCTAATAGCACCAGGTCTGCGTTTCCACTGTCGGGCCAGAAGCTCCACAGCGCTTCACTAAAACACGCCCGTAACACGCCTCTCTGGAACAACGTCACACTAACCCATTCACCAACAAATGGAAGTTTTATCAGAAAACTAATCAGAAATCACTGGAAACAGCGTTGAAAACAACGTTTACTTGAATATTTAAAACCCAAGCTTCGATGTTTTACCACAGGTTTACAATAAAAAGTGATACATTGATCATAATGAATTCATTTATGTCAAAATTGCACATTAGTCACTCAGAAATAAATTACCGTTACGTCTATTTCACAAAAGAAAGAGGACACACTTACTTCTTCAGTCGCGTCTGTTACTGTTTATCTGGTAGTTACAGGACATATTTACATCACATTTAGAAAGAATGATAATTTCTACAAATATATGCCACCAAAAATACGACCTGAGGAGCTTTAGCACTCTCTCGACTCCCATACAGATATTTTCAGTCAGAGAAACAGAGGAAGCTCCCGAAAAAAAAGTTGCTTTATTTTATGATAGTCCGGTATAAAGAGACGAGACGTAGACTACTGACAGATAAAATAAAAACATGACTGTGATAGCCTTTATGATTGGTGTGATTTCTTCAAGCGTTCACTATGTTTTTTTACTATGCGTATCTTCAAGCGTTTACTATGTTTACTATGGTAATGGTTAGCGCGCATAGTCTTTTGCATCACAAACATCTCTTGGTCTTTTTGTCTGTCATCTTTGTTTTTTTTTTACAACTGTGCTAGATAGTCTGTATAAACCAAACTCACGCTGAGAAGTGTCCAAATCGTCCTCTTATTAAGAAGACAATAACGTTTAAGGTGAGAAAATCATTTTTCTTTCCTTAGCCTTGAATATCGCCAACCGTCTCGGCCACCATCTTGTAGGCCCCCGACACCGATGAGTCATCAAAGTACTATAGTGCTCTGCCACGGCTGTGACGTGGACACGATAAAGATTTTAAACCCGGAAGATGAAAATAGCGGAAAAAAACTAAAATGTAACCATTTTCACTATTAAATCTAACAGATGCTAATATTGTGTTCAATGGTGTTCAACACACATACCTCTGTTAAAATCTCAGAAAATTTGGTTTAGGATTTCATGACCCTTTAAACAGGATTTAGAGATATATGTGGTATAATATCCCGCTCCAGTGCAGTAGGTGTCGGTGTGCAATTGTTCAGCTTCAAACCCTCCTGTAAAACACACGAAGAAGAGGAAAACGGAAGTAACAACACCTGTTGACACCTAAACCTGTTGCTCACTGATAACACTCGCGGCCATTTATGTGTTTAATCCACAATCCATCGAGACCAGGAAGAGATTCTGAGAACGACGCGCGTGGACTGACAACAAGCGTTACTGAGTTTAAAATACTGATAAATTCTCTTCTTAGTGGACAAGACTGCAAGTAAGTTTAATACATTCTCCATTAAAGTCATTTGTAATTATTAGGAACTTCATATTGTATATGAAGCGTGATTTAAATGTGAAGTTACAGAAGGCTTACAATCTTTTGAAGTTAAAACACAAAACGTTTTATTGATAAAGGGTTATTGAACAATTGAAAACAAATATGTTTTTGAAAGTTTTCTCCCATTTCCTCTTCAGTTTTAGGCTGTTGATTTTGTGATGTGAAATCGAAAGTATTTTTGAAGCAGACATTTACAGTAGACAGAGATGAAGCCTAACGTCAATGAACAACAATCTGATATTATTAAACTGAATATTTCAGTTCATATAGCAATTATGATTAGTAGTTATACAGTATGTCTATAATAAGTCTGGTTACTTTTACATAATCAGTTGTTTTAGGATCATTTGAAAGTAATGAAATCAACCACCATTGTGAACTTGAAGTAATGATTAAATGACAAACGATTCAACAAGTAATAAAGATTGGGTAAATAAGATTGTAAAATGATATTATACTGTAATAGAGAATATAACAAATTTGGTTCAGTTTTCCCAGCACTGTAAATTAGAGTCAGTTAAACTCATTAAACAATCAGAAATGATTAAGACCATTCAGTTATTTTACATGTCAATATATTTGTTTGTAACTCACACTGTTTTTGCTGTTGCTGTTGTTGATGATAACTCAGCATTCTTCATTATTGTCTTGAATAAGATGTTCTTCATCTGTGTAAAATGGTGTCATTTCCAGGTGATGCTGAAGGATTGAGTGTTTTCAGAAAGCAGTGCTGATCAGTTTTCAGTGTCAGTTTAGCTGCAGTATGTCAGAGGAAAGAGGAAAGGACTCTCTCTCTCAGATGAGTCTCTCAGAGAAACACAGGTAAGACTGCGTCTGTTTTCATCAGTTTAAACTCCACTGGACTTTGTGTTTCCCTGTCAATAACAAAACTTTAAGCATTGTTTTATATTTGTAAATGCTTTGAACAACTTCAATTTTTTAACTTCTTAAATTAACACTGACATTGTCTATAAAGCCCTGTTTGCTCTATAGAAAATATCACAGTTAATAATTTGTTAATAACCTTCTAGGACGCTGAATTAATCCAAATAAATGACTTTAGTTTTTAGATCATAAAATTATTGATAGACATAATTTAGAAATATAGAATATAGAAAACAACTATACACTTAATGTTATTCAAGTTTGCTAACAAAACTGTGTCACACAGACATTTATGCTCTTTTCTGTCAATAAACAAAAACTTGACATGTTCTCTTAAATTATTTAATCTCACTCATGTATATTAAAGAAATTGTTAAACTAATGTGAGCCAGTAAATAAAATGATGGTTAACTATAAAACTGTTGATTATGTGAGTGTGTGTATTTCTGTGGAGGATTAGATAAAGACACAGATGTGTTTCACACACAGTTGAGCCTCCTTTACTAAAGTGTTTTCTCTCTCTCTCTGTTCTTTGTGTCATCAGTGTAAGATCAGGCTCACATGTGTCCAGCTCTGTGTCTCTGAAGAGTGATCAGTCTAAAGGTAGACCACCAGAGTTCAGTGAGAAAACACCATCATCTAATAAAAGGTATTTTGTGTGTTTTCATTACATTATAGGGTTGTATTATTTGTCCACAGTGGTGTATGTGATTGAACTTGACTGTGTAAGGGGATTTATGAAACTCATTCCAGTAACACAATTACACAGGCAGCCACAAGGAGGCATCAATTCACTATGAAAAATAGATCATGCAACTAAACATGTCCATCCATCCAACCATGGTCATAAATGAACAAACACACAGCTATACTGCATTTGATTACTATTTGCAACATTATACCTTTTCAAATGAGACTAAAGTATCTCATGTACTAAAGTGTTTTCTCTCTGTTCTTTGTGTCATCAGTGTAAGATCAGGCTCACATGTGTCCAGCTCTGTGTCTCTGAAGAGTGATCAGTCTAAAGGTGATCCACCAGACTTCAGTGAGAAAACACCATCATCTAATAAAAGGTATTTTGTGTTACTAATTTTTTGTCACACGTTGATTGTGTTTAAAAGTTGTATCAGTGAATATCAATCATGAAACATGTTTAGATCAAATATTTGTCAGAGTATTCACAGCTAATGCTTATTTCTCTTTCTGTAAAATATCAGTTAGTATTTTATTTTACTAATTTGATTACAGGCTTCAATATGAGACATTAGACTCAGACGTTCAGACTCACAGGAACCACGAGAATTTCAAAGACAATCTTCTAGGGATCTTCCAAGTAGGAAAACACATTTTTATTAATGTTTAATGTTTCTAACAAACAAATATGTTATTGAACAAAGAAATTTAACTAAATTGTAGACGTACAATTTGGCTTAAATTGTGTTATTCTGTCTCTTCTCTTACTTTTGTTTGTAGGTTCTTGAGAGCAAAATAATCACATTTCTGAAGAATGAGCTGGAGAAGTTAAAGCAAATATTACAAAAAGAGAACACACAACACTTTGTGAAGGACTTTATTGAGAACAGATCCAGTATAAAATCAGCAGCTCTTGATCTCACACTACATTACCTGAGAGAGATGAAGCAAGATGAAGCTGCTGATGCTCTAGAAGGTTAGAGACTCATGATCATCTGTCAGATTGTCTCTTATAAATGTAGGAGAGAAAATGAAGACTAAAACTATCTATTGTCTGTTCCTGTGTTTAGATGAGCTGTTCTTCATTCCTGAGCTGAAATGTGGCCTAAAGAAGAAGTATCAATGTGTGTTTGAAGGAATTGCGAAGCAAGGTGACTCCACACTTCTGAATAACATCTACACAGATCTCTATATCACTCAGGGTGGCAGTGAACAGGTCAATACTGAACATGAGGTGAGACAGATTGAAGTTGCTTCCAGACGTCATGAAGCACAAGAGATACAGGTTGAATGCACAAATTTGTTTGAAGCACCTGAACAAGACGAGGAGATCCGAACTGTACTGACAAAAGGAGTCGCTGGCATCGGGAAATCAGTCTCTGTGCAAAAGTTTGTTCTGGACTGGGCTGAAGGAAAAGAAAATCAAGATATCAGCTTCATATTTCCTCTTCCATTCAGAGAGATGAACTTAAAGGAGAAAGAAAAACTAAGTTTGATGGACCTTATAACTCAATTTTTTCCAGAGACAAAAGGACTGAACCTTACAAGAAGGAATCAATTTAAAGTGCTGTTCATCCTTGATGGACTGGACGAATGTCGCCTTCCTCTGAAGTTTGATTGTAATGAGACGTGGCGTGATGTGTCGTCACCAGCCTCTCTGGATGTTCTCCTAATGAACCTCATGAAGGGAAATCTGCTTCCTTCTGCTCTCATCTGGATCACCACCAGACCAGCAGCTGCCAGTAAGATTCCTCCTGACTGTATCGACCGGCTGACAGAGATACGAGGATTCAGTGACGCACAAAAGCAAGAGTACTTCAAAAAAAGATTCACTGATCAGAATCAGGCCAACACAATCCTAGATCACATTAAACGATCAAAGAGTCTCTTTATCATGTGCCACATCCCAGTCTTCTGCTGGATTTCAGCCACTGTTCTCCAGAACATTCTGGAGGAGAAAAGAAATAATGATGTGAAAAACACTCAGGCTGATGAGATCTCTAAAACACTGCAGGAATCAAATACTGAAGACACTCCCAAGACTCTGACACAAATGTACACACACTTTCTCCGCTTTCAGATCCAGCAGAGCCGCCGAAAGTATGATGGAGAATACACACCAGATGTTTACTGGGATAAAGACGCCATCCTTTCACTGGGGAAACTGGCATTTCATCAGCTGGAAAGAAGCAACCTGATCTTCTATGACACAGACCTGGAAGCCTGTGGTATTGACGTCTATAAGGCATCAGTGTACTCAGGCATGTGTACCCAGATCTTTAAGGAGGAAACAGGGATCGTTCTTGGTACCATGTACTGCTTTGTTCACTTGAGCATTCAAGAGTTTATTGCAGCCCTTTATGCACATCTGTTTCTAGACATCAACAAGACAAGTGTGTTTGATCATGAGTCTACAGAACAGGAAAACAGAAATGAAACCATGATTGATTTTCTCAAGACTGCAGTGGACAAGGCGCTCGAGAGTGACAATGGACACCTGGACCTTTTCCTTCGCTTCCTCCTCGGTCTGTCACTCCAGTCCAATCGACGACTCTTACGAGGTCTGTTGACACAGCAAGATGGCAATGACCAGAGCAACAAGGAAATAGTTCAGTACATCAAGCAGAAATTAGAAGATAATCTTCCTGCAGAGAGATCCATCAATCTGTTCTACTGTCTGAATGAACTGAACGACCAAACTCTGGTGAAAGAGATTCAGACCCACCTTAGCAAAGGAAGTCTCTCATCTGGTGACCTTTCACCTGCCCAGTGGTCTGCTTTAGTCGTTGTGTTGTTGACATCAGAGGAAGAGCTGGAGGAGTTTGAGCTTCAGAAATTCAAGAAATCAGACGAGTGTCTCATTAGATTATCGGCAGTCATCAAAACCTCCAGAAGAGCACTGTAAGTCTTTTAATATATTTTGTCATGTTTAGCTCTCATCTAAAAAATGCATTTATCTACATTACTCTATAGTGATTCCCCATCATAAACATGAACCTATACCTGTAAAGCGTGTGTGTGTGTGTGTGTGTGTGTGTGTGTGTGTGTGTGTGTGTGTGTGTGTGTGTCGAGACAGTTTATCAAATCTAAAGACAAAATATAAAAAAGCATGTAAAAATGTTTGCATGTTTGTTTTGTATCATATGATACACCAGACTTGTATGACTTATATAGAATTCTGACACATTTTATTCATATACCCAAACTAGGGGGAAGGAATGTAATTTGGTACAGATGTTATTTATATTGTCAAAAAGTAAGATGAAATTCTGAAAGGTTATAGTATAAAACATTGACATTTTTATAATACAACCTGCTTAATGTATATTACCACATCATATATCAGTTGTCCCTCTGTTTCTCCCAGTAATTAGATATTTTAAATGCTTATTTCTATGAGTAATTCTCTAGTTTAATGTAATAATAATGTAATGTAATATGTAGATCGAGAGATTTACAAATAAACATTTATCAAAAGCCTGTTGTATCATATTTGATGTACACATTTTAAGATGTTTTTTCTAAAAAAAAGTTGTAATTTTTTATTAAATTAACGTTCAAAATCTCTTTTTTCATATATATTTTTTAAAATATATTTTTCTAATTAAGTAAAATAACTATAAATTTCATTTCAGCAATTGTTATGGATGCTTTTTTACTCTCTTTAAATTAATGATATATCACCCGTTGGCCACCCTGCTCTCTAAGATATCGGCATCAGCCATCGGTTGACCTTAATCTTGAAATATTAAAAACAAAACAAAAAATCTTAGTTTCTTAGCTTTAAGTAATCTTAGCTTTACTTAAATCATTAAAGATTTTATGTCAAAAAGACAAGAACATGTGAATGGAGGCATTTTTAGAATTATAATGAAAGGCCTTTAACTTGCCATAAAAGTGTGAACTGTCTCATATAATGGTGTCGGTGCAGTCAAGACAATAATGTTGTTGAATATTAAGTGTCCCCAACTAAGCAAGACAGAGGCAACAGTGGCAAAAACCCATGTGCTGTTTATGTAAAAAATAAATGGAAAATGTATTTAATATTTGTATATAGAAAATGTATTGTATGTGTTCCATCTAATTCTGTGTTGTGACTTATTGTAGGTTAAATGATTGTAACTTAACAGACAAAAGCTGTTCAGCTCTGGCTGCAGTATTTGGATCAGATACCAATCTGAAAGAGCTGAACATGAACAATAATAATCTGCAGGATTCAGGAGTGAAGCTGATTTGCACTGGACTGAAGAATATAAAGTGTAAATTGGAGATACTGAGGTAAGTTGAGCCACAGGAGTCACATGACTAGAGTGAGGTGCGATGACTGACAGGATGATGCCGGAGGCAAAAGCGCGAGAGAACTTTTGTGAGAAATACAAAGATCTTTTATTGTATTTGTTACAACGTGGGTATACCATATCAATCCTGTCATTGTGCTATTTTATTGTTGTTGTGTTTTTTCATCGAGTTTTTCATACTTTGATGGACTTAAAAAATATACAGCCATTCACTGCTATTATAAAGCTTGGAAGAGCCAGGACATTTTTTTATATAATTGCGATTGTATTCGTCTGAAAGTAGAATGCCATATACACCTAGGATGACTTGAGTGTGAGTAAATCATGGGCTAATTTTCAAGGGATTATAATATTTAGTGGATATACTATATATATTCTACTTCTTATAAATTAACACTTAATTTGTGCTGTTTTTGTTTATAGTAATTTATACTTTAGTGATGTAATCATTACTTGCATACCTAGTGTTGAGAATTCAGATGATTCTGTTAGAGCTGGTAAATCTGCCACAGAATTGAGGGCGAGATCTGGTAGAAATCACTTTTCTTAATATTTTATGTGACATGATTAATGTATTTTAGTGCTTTTGAGGGAGCTGTGTATCTTTGATTCTGCTTTCAGCTTCGCAGCTAGTCTCGACTAAACACTTCCTCTAGTTTATGAGTGTTTTACACCACTGTGAAGGTATTTTGGTCCATTTGACCCACTCCTCCTTACAAAGCTGCTTCAGCTCAGTGACATTTGTAGACTTTCCAACATGAGCTGTGTTTCATGTACTTCCACAGCATTTCAATGGAGTTGTAGTCTGGACTTTAATTAAGCCATTCCCAAACTTTAATTTTCAAATTTTCCGACCATTTTCAGGTTACTTGTTGTGGATCACTCAGATCACAGACTTTCAGACCTGTACAGTTGTAAGACTGGATAAACTAGAAGAACTGGAAGAGAGGGCAACTCTCTGAGAAAACAAAGGAAATTAACATTTGATCTCTCTTGCTATATTACCATCCCCATTCGAGACACGGTCACACCTCAGGTGATCACCTCCCAATTTACACATCATTCCCTCAACTTCTGTCCCCAGTAAGTCTGGGACGGTGATTAATGCAAATTCCCACTGTGAACTCATGTTTACATTTGAAAAGAGGTTTCTGCCTTGGTCTTAGTGTTTAGGGAGATGCTGAAGAAGGCTCGTGGCGATTTGTAACTCAAATTAGCCCGTGATGCAGAGTGTATGCAGGCCGAATGTCAGGTTTGCATCTTCTCTCTTTATTCCAGAGCATTTGATGTTTTGTATTTATTACCTTTGAACTGATTATGTAGTTGGCATGATACATTTTCCTGACATAATAAATTGTTACATTTGATTTTATTCCGACTGACTCTGAAATTGTTTTCCCAAGTAGATTAAACTGGTTCATATGTTACCGCAAGTTTTGCGTCAGATTAGTGACGACTAATACTTTGGCGCTAATTCAAGTGTACATGTTTTGCAAAGACGAGAAATTAATTTCCGTTTAGGGCAGCAAAAGTACTGCTTGACCAACCTAAATCTGGGTGTGTCTTACCTCTGTTTTAATTTAATGTTACTTTAGATAAGTGTACGTGGGAAACCAGACAAGTAAAGTTTGTTGACTTATATCTGTAGTAGTGGCCATACCTCTACTGAAGTAAACGTTACTTTAATTCCAAGTTTATGCAATCACGGGGGCTATACCAAAGTGTCTTTGATTGTGTAAGCGTGAATGCGACCGATCTCAGGTATATAGCAATTACCTCTGTTTAGTGACCGAAGCTGGCGAGATTGTGATCGTAAGACCCACGTTAAACAAGGCGTGAGGACCTCTGAGCGACATAGCTTCCTAATATGAACAGGTAAAATATAACTAAAGAGTTATATAGAACAATCAAATGTATTGTTAAACTATTATATAAATGACCAATAACCAATTGGCAATCTAACTGAAAATGGAGTCAGATATAAAATGGAGTCAGATATAAAATGGAGTCAGATAAAAACCTGAATGGAATTAAATTACTTTGCCATGCGTAAAGACATTAACACACAGAGACCTTCACCCGTTCTGGCGGAAACCCCCATTTGGACCGATAAACGGACTTACACAGTTTTAGATAATTGTAATCTGGAAAGTGTTGTTGATGTCTAACATATTAAAGATTTCTGTGCCTTTTGTTTGCCTCCATATTCAGTTGTCAGTTTTTGCATCTAAATTTCAATGCATTTGTACAAAGAACAAAATAAAATTCAAGTTTAAGGATTTTTATTATTCAGGTTTTACTGATTAATCAGCTGAATGTTTTCCTCTCTGTTCTAGACTCTCTAACTGCAGTGTGACAGAAGAAGGTTATAAAGCTCTGGCTTCAGCTCTGAGATCAAACCCTTCACACCTGATAGAGCTGGATCTCACAGGAAATGATCCTGGACAATCAGGAGTGAAGAAGCTCAATGATTTTCTACAGGATCCAGACTGTCAACTGAAGACACTGAGGTGAGACAGGATCAAATCATTGACTAAATTAGTTATATGGAGGCTCATAACTGATAAATTATTTTAGCTTGACAATTGGTTGCATCAAAATGATCAAGATCAGATCAGATGCTGCAGGTTCTGTCATGATGATGATAAACGTCGTCAACACAGTTTAGCTGTGATACGAGCTAAAGGTAGCTCGTAGTATACCTTGATAATTGAAATGCACAATTTTATTTTTGTGCACACTTCTCATCAAAATTCTAGATAACCTTTTAGTGAAATAGTTTTCTGAGCACAATAGTTTTCCATCAAGCCCAGAGTCACTGCATCTCTCTACAGCAGGTCTATGAGTCTCCAGATGTTCACAAACATGCAGTTTCACAAGCCAGTTTTCTCTGTGCTGACTTTTCTCACTTCTCCTGCTTAAAAGCCAGAAAGATCTTAATTTCACACTCTGTATTTATACTGAAAACCATGATCTAGTGAGCTTTTGCCCTTCTGCTCTGTGAGACGTTTCTGTTCATTTATTTGTGTATTTAAATGTTCAAAGAATATTTTTTATTATATCGTATCAATCGTTTTTGTAATGCACCAGACATTTAGTTGAGAACTGAATTGACTCTTCTGCAGGTTTTTGAGTCCTGCTGCAGAGGAAGCCTGTCAGTATGTGAATAGAGTTGTGGGTAAAAACCCGTTACTCCAGAAAGAGCTGAATCTGAGTAAACATGAACTAGGAGACACAGGAGTGAATCAGATCGCTGCTCTACTGCAGGATAAACACTGTCAACTCAACACACTGACGTGAGTATTGCTCATTTATTTATAATATTACTTTCAGAAATGTTCATAACTGCTTTCAATTCAATGTTTGTATTTCCCAAAATGTAAAATGTCTAATTTTGGTGCTGCATATACTGTAACTTGTAAAAATTGAACAAGTGCATTAAAAGTCTCTGATCAGTATCTGCCTGTAATAAGATCCACTGAACGCTAGTGATGGGCGCTTTCGAAACACACTTCATGAAGCTACGAAACCTTTACGAATCTTTTGTTTTGAATCAGTGGTTCGGAGTGTGTATCAAACTACCAAAGTCACATGATTTCAGTAAACGAGGCTTAGTTACATCATAACGGTTTCAAAACGTTTGGAAATGTCAATGGTTCACCACTGGGGGGCGATGATCTCTGTGGACCCATGAATCATGCAGATTTACTGAGATTGAACAAGTGTCTGTGGGATTATTTATACATTTGTAGACGTTTTAATTAGACATTAGTATAATTAAAATGAATAATAGTAGTTTCTTATTTGGAGAAATAAGAAATAATAGTTTCTTATTGGCCTCCCATCCATAAAATAAACAAAACAAGCACTGAAAATTGATCAAAGAGCACATATTATACAGACACTTGATATTTAATCGTATTAGATGATTAGTTAATTGCATTCTATAGATTTTACTTTCAATAAAACATTTGTAATGGGTTTGTAGAAGGTGTTTTTATGCAGTTTTTGGCCAGCGTGTGTCGTTTCGAAACTACACGCTTAGACTAACGCTTCAAAACAGTGAATCATTTTGCGAAGAAATTGGTTGAATTGATTTGAAGCTTTGAAAAGCTTTGTTTCTCCCATCACTACTGAACGCAAGTGCAGCTTTATTCAAATAAACGTGAACAAAACTAAAAAAACAAAGACTTGAGTGAGAAACATGAAGGTCACCAACAGCAGTTACAGGGAACAAAGCCAGACAGAAGACAATGGTAACATGAAGGCAGGACCGTACGCAGGGTTTTATAAAAACTGAGGTCCCACAATTGATGTTGCTAGGGGGGTTCAGGGGAAATTTAGATTTTCCTGATCTACACATGTGCAATTTAAGGTGTTTGAAGGACAAACAAATTGGATATCAATAGCTTTAAAAGCATGTCAGTGAGAAGTAGCATAAATTATTTGTTAAGCAGAAAACAGATTCTTAAACATGAGAATCAGGATAAATGTTGCAATGAATGATCCACACTACAGAATTGAAATGCAGAAATGTTATGCTTATTGTTGACAAAAAACAATCACTTATTCCAAACAGGAATGAGAAATGATTCAATGATTATTTTGCATTGTAACGGTGGCCCCAATAATAAATTCAGAATTCAAACTGATGTTACATTTCAATCAAACGCCAATGCAATCCTTCTGTGTCCAGAGGCATATGAGCAATATGTATGAGCATCAAAGATCAGTTTCAGCAACGTGTTTCTTTCCTGAATTAATCAATGTTTTTGGACTAATCAGTTCAATTAATGGTTCAATTGCTCACTCATAAAGACTGTCACGTGTCGCCCCCTACTGGCTTAATGATGCAAGTTGCACAAACACAGACAAGTGGAGTAATACAGTGAAAAGTCCCAGTGCTGATACTGGTGAAATATTCAAACACATTCGAGGTATACAAATATATATTTATACAATAATACTATTATGGAAATATATTTAATAGGTGCTTGTGCTGTTAAATTGAGCTTATAGTTTCTGCTGTAATAGTGAAGAACATATATCTGTGTTAAATATGAATCCATTGTAATAATGATAATCTCACCCTGGGCATAGTGTGCAATACCTGCTCTTCCTCTCTCATCTCCATCACATTCTCTCTTTCTTCTTCTCTCAGTCTCCTTATCTTCACCTGTATATCTTCCCTTCCCAAAGCTGAACTTTGATTGATACAGTCTTTGCAAACTGATTATTTCTGTGGGTTGTTTAAAACTTCTATTGTAAAACAGCTGTTTAGTTTCGCTGATTACATCATATCTCACACTTTATGAGCGTTAACTGAAGCGTGTCGTGAAGCGTCGCGCTGGAATTCGCGCTCGACTCGCAGCTTCTGTGAACATAAAGCTTTACTTTGATTTGATTGGTCATCTCAAACATTTTGACATTGACGAGTGTTGTTAGTCCGCTGAAGCAGCTCAGATGAGGTCGTTTATCGTGGTGATGTGCAATATCATTACAGCACCAAAAAAGAGTTCATTTTAGGCAATTATTTCACAACCTTTATTATATTGACCAGAGATGGCAAAAGTACTCACTTGCCGTACTCAAGTAGAAGTACAGATACTTGTGTTAAAAAATACTCTGGTAAAAGTAGAAGTACTGATTTAACTTCTTTACTCAAGTGAAAGTCTTGGACAGTAAAAGTATAAAAGTAAAAGTAGCCTTGCGAATGACAACCATTTTTTATGCAAAGCTACCTGGACCACACAAATGTTACTGGAGTGCAAGCTGAGAAACTTAAGTGGATTTGGAAAAAAAAATCTTTATCTGCCATTGCCTACATTTTAAATGGATGTCTGCCAATAGGCCTAAAACATCACATAGCCTATATGATTATTGTGACAGAGACTGGGACTCCAGGTTAATGAGATTCTGACTGAGTAGCAAGATATGAATTCAATTGTGAATTCAATTGTGATTCTGTGAGAATTCACATATCCAGTTTCTCTTTTTTAATCTTCCCCTTAACCATTTTTTATGCATATAAAAATGATATGAAATTAATGTGTAAACTAACATAATTAGATCAAGACAACCTTTGTATTGTTACAATGTTGGTAGTATATTTAAATGAACAATGTGTAGTCTTTCTCTGTGTTACCTGAACCTGGATATCCCTGTTTATTTGTCAGCAAAAGTCTGCTGGATGAAGCTAAACACGTTAGTTGATCATCATAAATCTGATTCATTTTCTTTTCTCTTTCTGTCTTCAGTCTGAGAGATTGCAGTATTACAGAGAAACAGTCTCATCCTGACTTCAGCTCTGAAATCAAACCCATCACACATGACAGAGCTGGACCTGAGCTGGAATAAACTAGGAAACTCTGGAGTGAAAACCCTCAGTGATCTACTGATGAACCCACAATCCAAGCTGGAGAAACTACAGTTAGTATCATTATACTGTACAGCAATTACAGTGTGACTGAAGTTTATTTATTTGAAGACAGCAGGGCTTATGTTTCATTGTTTATAGCAGTGCACTTTCTGGGTTTTCCCTATTGCTCACATTTTTGTGTGTTTTTTATCTAGATAGTAATTGTGTAATTTCCAGCATTTGATACAATGTACTGATTGTGTACATGCAGAAATCTGCCTTTTCAACAGAGAATAAAAAAGAGAGACGTCAAATAAATAGTTAAAATGAAAGAGAAGAAACAGTGTCTTCCAGCACACAGAACTAGTGTAACTGGGTTTCAGAACAGACTATTGGAAACTAAATGCTACTGTAGCTCTTCAATAAGATGATCATCATAGATGTGAACTATTGTTATTTCTCTGTCTTCAGTCTGAGTTATTGCAGTATTACAGAGAAACAGAGTCTCTACCTGACTTCAGCTCTGAAATCAAACCCGTCACACCTGAGAGAGCTGAACCTGAGCGTGAATGAACTAGGAAACACAGGAGTGAAGCACTTATGTGCCGTACTGAAGGATTCACACTGTAAACTGGAGAGATTGAGGTCAGTCACATTCACATACAAGAATCAAAATGCTTAAAATCACTTCAACAGTTAACTAAAACACTTTATGCTCAATATGTCACAGTGAGTCTAAATTCACATTATATTTCTGCAAACATGTTCACCTTAGTATTTTGTGATCTGGTGAAATAAAGATGAAGATCTCTCTTCCTCTGTTTTATTTGCTGATGAAGATGATGTGACTTTACAGAATAAAGAGTTTTATTTTCTTCTGTCTTATTTTCTTCTCTCTCTGCTAATGTAGTTTAAGATGCTGTAATATGACAGATGAAGGTTGTTCTGATGTGACTTCAGCTCTGAAATCAAACCCGTCACACCTGAGAGAGCTGGACCTGAGCAGGAATATACTAGGAGACTCTGGAGTGAAAAACCTCAGTGATCTACTGATGAACCCACAATTCAAGCTGGAGAAACTAGAGTTAGTATCATTATACTGTACAGCAATTACAGTGTGACTGAAGCTTATTTATTTGAAGACAGCAGGGCTTATGTTTCATTGTTTATAGCAGTGCCCTTTCTGGGTTTTCCCTATTGCTCACATTTTTATGTGTTTTTATCTAGATGGTAATTGTGTAATTTCCAGCTTTTGATACAATGCACTGATTGTGTACATGCAGAAATGATTATTAAAAGGCAATTGATTATTGCCTTTTCAACAGAGAATAAAGAAGAGAGACGTCAAATAAATAGTTAAAATGAAAGAGAAGAAACAGTGTCTTCCAGCACACAGAACTAGTGTAACTGGGTTTCAGAACAGACTATTGGAAACTAAATGCTACTGTAGCTCTTCAATAAGATGATCATCATAGATGTGAACTATTGTTATTTCTCTGTCTTCAGTCTGAGTTATTGCAGTATTACAGAGAAACAGAGTCTCATCCTGACTTCAGCTCTGAAATCAAACCCGTCACACCTGAGAGAGCTGTACCTGAGCGTGAATGAACTAGGAAACACAGTAGTGAAGCACTTATGTGCCGTACTGAAGGATTCACACTGTAAACTGGAGATATTGAGGTCAGTCACATTCACATACAAGAATCAAAATGCTTATAATCACTTCAACAGTTTAAACTAAAACACTTTATGCTCAATATCTCACAATGAGTCTAAATTCACATTATATTTCTGCAAACATGTTCACCTTAGTATTTTGTGATCTGGTGAAATAAAGATGAAGATCTCTCTTCCTCTGTTTTATTTGCTGATGAAGATGATGTGACTTTACAGAATAAAGAGTTTTCTTTTCTTCTGGCTTATTTTCTGCTCTCTCTCTGCTAATGTAGTTTAAGCTGCTGTGATATGACAGATGAAGGTTGTTCTGATGTGACTTCAGCTCTGAAATCAAACCCGTCACACCTGAGAGCGCTGGACCTGAGTTGGAATATACTAGGAGACTCTGGAGTGAAAAACCTCAGTGATCTACTGATGAACCCACAATTCAAGCTGGAGAAACTAGAGTTAGTATCATTATACTGTACAGCAATTACAGTGTGACTGAAGCTTATTTATTTGAAGACAGCAGGGCTTATGTTTCATTGTTTATAGCAGTGCCCTTTCTGGGTTTTCCCTATTGCTCACATTTTTATGTGTTTTTATCTAGATGGTAATTGTGTAATTTCCAGCTTTTGATACAATGCACTGATTGTGTACATGCAGAAATGATTATTAAAAGGCAATTGATTATTGCCTTTTCAACAGAGAATAAAGAAGAGAGACGTCAAATAAATAGTTAAAATGAAAGAGAAGAAACAGTGTCTTCCAGCACACAGAACTAGTGTAACTGGGTTTCAGAACAGACTATTGGAAACTAAATGCTGCTGTAGCTCTTCAATAAGATGATCATCATAGATGTGAACTATTGTTATTTCTCTATCTTCAGTCTGAGTGATTGCAGTATTACAGAGAAAAAGAGTCTCATCCTGACTTCAGCTCTGAAATCAAACCTGTCACACCTGAGAGAGCTGGATTAAACAGATTCGTATGTTACCGCAAGTTTTGCATCAGATTAGTGACGAGTAATACTTTGGCGCTAATTCAAGTGTACGTGTTTTGTAAAGACAAGAAGTGCATTTCTGTTTAAGGCAGCAAAAGTGCTGTTTGACCAACCTAAATCTGGGTGCGTCAGAGAGAAAGCCCTGTCTAGGCTCTTCTGTTGTGCCGAGCCATTCGTTAGTCTAGTTGTTTGATGAGAAAATGAAATGTAGTTGCAATACACGCGTTAGGTTTTGTAAGCTCCGTGTAACTGCAGCAGCGGACTGTTATTACTAGAATATTAGAAATCTAATACTCAAGCTGTTTTCTAATTTTTCTACTCTTAACCCTCTGGGGTCTGAGGGATTTTCTGGGCCCTGGAGGTGTTCTGACATGCTCTGACATTTGTGCTTATTTCTGTTGCTTGTGACATTTTCATGGCTAAAGTCTGATTACACTGTATTCAGCACAAACTCTGCTACAATAATATATCAGCAGCATGTATGTAAATAGTTTGTAGTTTTGAGATAATGACATTTATGTGTGGTTTGTGAAAATACAAAAAAACATTGTCACTGAAATAAGGTCATGAAACCCATACTGATTATTTCTTCACAAGACTTTTGAAAATTGTATCACGTAGCCTAGAATATTTGCTCCAAAACTATGTGAAAATCATCCTGACTGCTCATTCAGAGAAGACAATATATTGATTTAAAATTTCTAAGACGTGTTTTGTGTCAGAAAGCTTTATGCGAAGGGGCGTGATCATCTCATTAATATGTAAGCTTTTCACACCTGAGAAAGACAAAGACACTCCCCTAACGGCCCTATTAGGAGTGATCAGGCCCTATCATTCTGAGCAACCTTGCACAAAGAATGAGGAGATTTAAAAAAGAATGGCTTTTTGATTGTTTGGATTTATTTACAACACAACATAATCCAAATATACACAACAAATGACAAAAAAGCACACTTTTGAAAACAATCATCCAAAGACAGAGACCTTTGTGCCATTCCTAAAAATATTGTACATACCTTTCATTTCCAAGGTGTTTGATTTTCACTTTACCATGTTCATATACAGAGACTCATGTGAATGTTGAAGTCAGCAGGACTCAGTGGCATCTGGTCCCTGAAAGAAAAAAAAAGTGAACATACTGATATCAAGAGAAACTATAGGAAATATAGTTCTAAAATTTATTGGGAATACATTTTTGATTTTTCTGGTTAAAATTGTTTTTTAAAATTCACAGAATACACACACACACAAATGTTTCCAACAATATATAATATAATGAACACCAGGTTTGTTGTGCCTTGTAAGCATAGGCTATGCACAGTGCTGAATAAAATAATAATAACAATAACCTATAGCAGCATATAAATCTTCCAAAAGATTTCAGTAACAACTACGCTAGAGAAAAATATATTGATTATCATATGTTACTTCAAATGTTTCCATTCGTTATGATGATATGAAATGAGATAATAGTAAAAACATGAAGCCTTTGTTTGCTTGGTTTTGCTTTTCGATCGCGATACATTAAAAACCAGAGCTCGCTCCAAAATATGAAACATTATGGTTACCATATTATACATATCTACGTTTGAGCAGATATCCACAAACACAGTAACAGTAAACACGGGTCCAAATATGATAATATTCACCATATATCTAGCAACAGTTCAACTGCAATGTGAAGTTTATGCAACAATAACATGAACTAATAATTAAGAATTTCTTACCTTACATCTTTCTTGTCTTCAAATCGCGTTCTTCTGAGGTAAATCCAAGGTAAACAGCACAGCACAGGACAAACACAGTCTTCCAAACTCGATGAAAAGCAGAGAGGAGTAAGTTCCCGAAGTCTCTGGTTCTTTGTTTTGAGGTAATGAGGGCGTTTACAGGTCTGCGCTCCTCCGCGTGGATCATTTGCATGTCAATCGCTCGTGCACGCGTGGGTGTGGTCACATTATAGTTAATTAGGACGCGTTTGAGAAACTGTACATGCCGCTGCTTTCTTACGGATTACTTAAACAGAGAATATTTGTTTTTTATATATTTCACATACTTTAAAAATAGAGACTCCAAGCATTGTATAGACATGTGTTTCAAGTCTGTGTGGCAAACATTCGCTGAGTTACAGGTCATTTTCTGTCGTGTTTCAGAATGAGTTTCTCATTGAGAGAGACGGCAGAACGCGCATCGTTTATTTTCTTTATTTTACGAAAAACACAACATTTTGTTTTTATTATGAGTGTACACAAATAAAAGAAGACATTTAACAGTTTTTAAATATGTATAACACTTGCATTTATGACAAAAATCGACAGAGTTATTTGAGTCAATAAAAACAAAAGTGAGCTGGTATCGCCGGCGATACCGCCGACCCCAGGGGGTTAAACAGCCTAATCAAGTAATTTTATTTAACGGCAAGTAAATGGTAAATGTAGTCGTAACCTAGACGTTGCCTTTTGAAAAAGAACTCGCACTGTGTCGATTGACGCTTTGGGGAACGATATACCAACACCACCATGCTAAGGGGAGTGCCTGCCAGTTTGCAGTGACAACGGTCCGAACCAGCAAAATTCTAATGAAATGCCAGAACCACTCACATTCTGGTCACACTGGGCTGTCCGTGACAACATTCCCTATAGTCATAGCCCAAGCTATATGTTCCACAGGAAAACCTCCATAAACACTGTTTAATGAAAGGCCTACCTGGGCCTGCTCAAGGGCCTAGGAACACAGCTTCAAATTTAGAAGGGGTCCCTTGTTTTTTTACAGGGACCAGATGCCACTGATGAGTCCTGCTGACTTCAACATTCACATGAGTTTCTGTACATGAACATGGTAAAGTGAAAAATCAAACACCTTGGAAATGACAGGTATGTACTATGTTTCAGGAATGGCACAAAGGTGTGTGACTGTTCAAGGCTCTTTCTTTAGATCAGTCTATTCAATAATGTGCTTTTTTTGTCATTTGTTTTGTATCTTTGGATTATATTGTGTTGTAAATAAATCCAAACAATCAAAAAGCCATTCTTTTTTAAATCTCTCCTCATTATTTGTGCAAGGTTCCTCGTAATGATAGGGCCTGATAGCACCTGACAGGACCATTATGGGAGGGTCTTTGTCTTTCTCAGGTGTGAAACACATCAATATTCATAATGATTCATGCCTCCTCGCATAAAGCTTTCTTACATAAAATTTGTCTTACAAATTTTAAATCAATATATTGTTTTATCTGAATGAGTAGGCATGATTATTTTCACATAGTTTTGGAGCATATAATTTAGGCTATGTGATACAATTTTCAAAAGTCTTGTGAAGAAATTATATATTTTTTAGTTTTTTCACAAACCATGCATAAATGTCGTTATCTCAAAACTACAACTTTTTTCATACATGCTGCTGACATATTATTGTAGCAGAGTTTGTGCTAAATACAGTGTAATCATAGCCTAGAAATCTAGACGCACCCTAGCGGCAGCAAAATTATTTTGCAGCCAGGGTCAGTCTAGCAACTCTCAATAGACCTTTTTGCTGCAAAAACCTAAATTGGGTCAGGCCAATCACGTCGTGTATAGAGTAGGCGGGGGCGGGCTTAACATATGACGACAGAGTTGTGACGGTTCCCTGCTACTTGAATACAAAGAATGACGGCTGCTGCGGATGGAGAACAGTGGTCTTTCGAATCGGCTTTGGCCGCAACTCTGGAGGACTTGGAGTTAAGTTTTTCTTTGAGAAAAGAACAAAGAACGGCACTTAAGTCATTCTTAAAAAAAGGAAGATGTGTTCGTAGTTTTGTCGGCCAGATTTAAAAGTTGAATCTATCAACTAAAGTTAGCTCCGCTGTTGGGAAAACGCTCTGGTTGGTTGAAGCGCTGTCCTATTGTGTGCAGAGGGAATTTGAAAGACAGCCGTTTATCCCACCCATCAGATTGACCGTGTCTATGGTGAGTTGCCAGACTAAACATCTTGATGTACGTCTGGCTTGCCAGGCTAGTGTAATCAGACTTTAGCCATGAAAATGTCACAAGTAACAGAAATAATCACAAATGTCAGTGCATGTCAGAAATTCTCTGGCTTCACGGAGCGTACTTCGAAGTGTACTTCGAAAATCAAAAAGAAGTGAAGGTTAGAACTTTTCGCTCAACCAGAGCCATAATGGTGTGAGGTACGATAATACAGAACTGAAAGTCAAGTACTTAGGCCTACCCTGTATCAACAGGGGAATACCACCACCTAAATCTGAGATTTAACAGGGTGCGGGCCCGCCAGCGGCTCTAGAAGTGACAGAATTGTATCTGTGCCCAGCCAAGGAGAGTGGGGCTTGTTTGTAAGCCTACAACCTGTCGCTCGAGCAGTAGCTCAGCGAGGTGAGTGTAGCCTATTCTGGCGGCCCATATGCTAGTCCATATGCTAGTTCTGCACGGAGGGGTCGGGCAGATAAAAGCCAGTCTCTTCGTGAGGCTAAAGACGGCCTAACCCTGCTTAAGAAAGACCCATTGTACCGGGGAGGCCATATTGAGGCCTAACCCCGGGTCTTTATAAATCATGCCTCTGCACCAAACTGGATTACTCTTCTCGCCCCAGAACACAGAAAGGGTGTGGGCCTTGGTCTAACGACTCCCATGGGAAGAGGCTGTCATATAGGGATTCTAAAAGCCTACATTCACAAAGTGAAGGGCCAGAGGCAGAAATGTTTTAGCACAACGCTTCCACTATCCCTAGTATAGCCTAGGCTAGCTACAGAGGTGGCCCTGGTAAGTGCAAGCCTGTAAGCATAGATCTACCTGAGGGCTCGGAGGAGCCACAGCCTCACCAGCTAATAGCCCGACGGCTAGCTCAGATGTGTGTAAAAAAGAAAAAAAAAGGCAGCATAAACATTCCCATTCTTCTTTCTAGAATGATGTTCTGTCACTTAACCCTCCGCTAATAATATATTTATATGAATGAGCGGCGGCCTCAAATGCTCTCACCATGAGAGGAAGCCTAAGCTATAAACATAGTTTACAACCAGAATGAGCTGTGGCACACCTTGATTTATCTTACATACGACAACAAGGGAAGCCATCATATACTCACAAAAGAAGCCCATACAACATGCGGTCTAACGCCTTTTTACATACCTGAAGAGGCGGTCTCACTAACCAAGCCAAGGTGGGCCATCAGAACATTGTTCTCATCATGGGCCCAACCTCAGGCCTGATGTAACCTACTCCTCCATGGAGTGGGCGCACAAGATGCAACACTGGTTCTCTGGCCTTGTCTATGGTCCTCGGATTGTGAGGGGCCAGGCCCTTCCGCTTGCCTGGGCGTGGATGCGGATCTCAGCGGTATGCAGGTCCTAAATGCCGCTGAGCGTGCATTCGCTTCTCTGAACTTTCCAACCCCCGCCTCCACGGAGGTGCCAAAAAGTTCAGCACCGGCCTGACCCGCTGACGTGTACACTCTGCCATTCAAACGCGATGTTATTTTCAAAGGTTTGGATTGCAGGGTTGGAGCTCTCAGTGTTGATGCCCACCCAGATGCAAGATACTTAGCAAACATCTCGTCAATGGGCGGCATCGACACATACCCACGTTCTCCCATCCCCTCAACATCAGCAAAACTAGCCCGCTGATGTCGGTGGATACAGGCAGAATATGGGCTCTTCCATGCCCTCTCGATCTCAGTATGAAGATCGGGAAGGAATGGAAGGCTCACCTGAGCAGGTGGTTTATGGCCAGGGGGAAATCGATCGTCAAGCCTACCGCGAGCGATCTCTCCCTTGACGCGCTGCCATGGGAACTGCAGCCTGACTGATCCATAACATCCACCAGTTCAGCATACACTGGGCAGAGTGGCTGAGAGGGTTCAGAATCTATCTGATTATCATTACCCTCATCAGCCATCTCCTGCTGATCCCAGAGAGCACTCGTAGCTGGGCTATTTTTACTCTGGGGTTATCAAGTGGTTTAGTCAAACTAATAGTGCAGTGGTTTTCAAACTGGGGGCCGCGGAAAAAAAGAGTTAAAAAAAGTTTACAAAAATGTGTTAATATGAGTATTGTTATGAAATAACATTATAATAATTTGTTGCAAAGCCTATCTGAACATTATACTTTTAATGCTAATCTTTTAGAGATGAACTGATTGATCGGCTGGTGACCAGAATTGGCCGATTTTCACGTGATTTTCAGTCTGACATAATGCCGATTCAAATGCACTCGGGCGCCGCATGATTAACATCGCGCAACATCAGCATCACACGTGCACACAGAACGCACATGTAGGAAACCTTGTGAATTACGGCCGTTTCAGACCGCGAGCGGCGCGTGAGCAGCGCGAATTTTTTTCGCCGTGCATGTTCATTGAGTGCGTTCACACCGCGAGCAGGAGCAGCGCGTGAGCGTCAAGCAGGAGCGTCGCGTGCTGTGAGCAGTAGTGAAGTGGAGGGTTTCGGCGCCGAGTCTATTTTTGCTGCGCTGCTCACGCTCAATTAAAGTGAAAGCACACTTTTGATGGACAAAATAAATATGATTTCACACAAAAAGTACCAAAAATGCACATAATTTGCATGTATAGTGTGTTTTAACAAGAACTGGAGTAGGCTATGTCAGAAAAGAAAATGAAGACTCAAAAATATTTATAGAAAATTTACCCATTTAAACTTGTTTTTATTAATCAGTTTGGATAAAAGTGGTGTTTTATAAAAAAAAAATATATATAGAAAATAAATATTTGTGTGTGCTGTAAAGTGGTTAGAAAAAATGATATCAGAATCGGCTAAAATCTGTATCGGCAGGTCGAACTCAATGACAAATCGGAATTGGCCTTGAAAATTGTAATCGGTTCATCTCTATAATCTTTCTGATTGGCTGGTATCAAACACCATCACATAATCTGATGTTCACCTAGATGTTTTATTTATTTATTTCTACATTTGCCATAGTATTGTCGATGGGTTCAATAACACATCCTGCAAAAGGGGGGCCTTGGTCAGAACCTAGTGGTATTTGGGGGGCCTTGTCATGGAAAAGTTTGGGAACCCCTGTAATAGTGAAACTGCACCTGAGTGGTGACTGGTGGGTTTCCCAGGTTGTCCCTGCCCTACAAATCACCCGATATACATCCAAGGGACGCTAACAATGGCTAAATTCAGGGAAAGATTGTCTTTAACAGAGTCATTAAGCTGAGGTGACCACTCTGATACATTTGAGGGATCCAGTAATAGCTAGAAGGCACAGGTCTGAAATGTCTCTTCTAGTGATTCCAGTAGACCTAAGTCCCCTGCCCGACGGTCCGTACATAAGGCCTTTATACAAAATAATAACTGATAGATATTTCAGGGTGGTCGATTTTTCCCTCCAGTTCAGAATGGATGTAGTGTTTTCCGGAGAGCTATACTTCGTTGTTTTTATTCGCCACGATTCTTCCATCCTGTGGCCTTCCACAATCCATACATCCATAATGTAGGTTGATTTTTATTTTTCCATGACCAGATCCGGTTTAGTAAATGAATGCACAGTGGGGATGATTGGCTCAACCCAAATCCTCAGGGCTTCTCTTTTTAGGTTTACCTCCAGCCTCTTGACAACTCTATTGGGACGAGCGCATCTTACGTCGTGTGTTATCTCGCAAATCTGTAGAACATGATTTAGGGTTTCCCTAGCACAGTGGGAAGTCCTCCTCTACATTTGATGTCATCCGGTGGAAGGTTCCTTCCTCTTGATTCCCTTGCTTTCATCGAGAGAACTCAAGCGCATAGTTGGATACCACGCATGTGCAATCTGGGAAACACTCTCTCTGCATGCTTTAACCACAGATTGCTATCAGCGTTGACATCCTGTATAGTCAGATCCCCCCATCTATCGATTGTGACTACAAGTTGGCCCATGCTAGTTTAGCTTCTGACACCAGTGTCACCACGCCAGCCCCCACTTTGCACAGTCTATTTGCTGAGCTCAAGATCTTAAACGATGGTAGGTTTTGCAGAGCTTTATCCAATGCATTGGTGCTATTCAGTAGCTTTGTCATTCTTGATCTTTGTGGGAGTGGGATCGATGTTGCTAAGCATGGTATATTTAAACCACCTAAGTTAATTTGGGCGTACAAGAATGCCAGCGAGTGTCCTTTGGAAGACGAAGCCAAGCTCGAACAGCTGCCCGTATCATCCTGTCTAGAGTCATTAAGGTGTTGCGATGAGCTGCCCCTAGAACAAGAGAGTGGAGCAATTTCGGTACAAGGAAGATTCTCAAGAGCTCTAACCATTGGAAGGGTTTAAAAGGGGCCGCTGTTAGTTCTTGCAGCATCCCTGCCAAGTCCCCAGTTTGTTTAGGGACTACTCTCCCTTTCCAATTAAAGTTAAGCCCCAGATATGTTTGAGTGTCTTGCACCCCCAAGGGAATAACCCACTCATCCTTGATTCAATAGTGATGGGGATCAAGACCACACACTTTCTTCCGTCCTGGGAGATTGTGATTCCCTTCGACTTCCTCACATTTAGAGGCATTCTCATAGCTTCTAAGGATGTACACAAACTGCCAGTTTAAGTTGGAGATCAGAGCTGTCTTCCGTCAGCAGCACTAGATCATCATCATAGTCATCGGCATAGGCGATCTCATCAATGGTTTTGCCTTGGATTTTAACTCACAACTCTGGATGGGCCTTTTGCACTCCGTTGTTCATTGCTAGTATAAACAGCAAGGGGGACAAATGATCCCCCTGCTTCACTCCCCATCCACAGTGCATAGTTTTTGAACCAATAAGCAGGATGGACTCTATATGGCACACATAGTTCTGTAGTTAGTTCAGAGGTTGCGGAGTGCCAGCTCCCCTAGCCGCCTCCAGAATAGCTCCATGGGAGATGGTGTCAAAAGCCTTAGATATGTCAAGAAATAGCATTGCCATAAGAGATGTATTGTCATGTGCTTTCCGTAAGATAGAGTGGAGCAGGGTAGTAGCCTCCAAACATCCATCTCTCTCCAGAAAAGCATACTGTAGCTTAGAAAATTCAAAACTGTCCTCATCCTTCTGGCCAATATCTTGTGCAATGCACGAGAAATTACTTGCCAGGTGAGGAGGTTATTTGCAGAGACTTTATCTGGCCCCACAGCTGTATTTCTCATTACTCTTAGGGAATGAGACAATTAATTGGATTAATATTAAAGGATATTTAGAGACACATCCAGTCAAAGAAATACTAAAAGATTGCTGGGAATATGGAAATGATAACATCAAAAGTTTTGGTTGGACAGCAACTAAAGATGCATTATTGAAATTCCAGTTAGTCCCTCCATTGTAATGCCGAGCATGAGAATTCCGCTCGTTGGTGTTTTAAGCCCCAACGTAGTCTTCAAGGCAGTGCTGCATGGAGGGCACTCCCCACCCCCTACAGTTTCAGCCAATCACAGCACTGGGACTAGATTTCAACTTGCCGCCTCCTTCTGCAGCGAAGCCGTTCAACTCAACGTTGGTAATGTGAGTAGCCTAGATATCGTAAGATAGGAATGTGACTGTATTTGAATTCATTTTGAAATGTTTAAAGTGTTTAAGTTACATGTACTTTGAGTAAGGCTATAGACAAAACCATTTTTTTTTCTTGGCTGAATGGGCACCTCAGCTAGCTAGCTAACTGTTAACAGCAATGGTAGCTTTACCTAACAATTTTAAGCCAAGATTAGCTAAAATATAGTCAGTCTGTTATAATAGCTAGTAGTGGTGAGCATTTAAGTTATGTTGGCAGGTACTACTTTTAAACTCATCAGTGGATATTAAGATTAGATTAGATTAGATTGTTTATTTAGCCACACGACAATGCCGGTGGAATTTGTTTCCGGTACAGTATGTTTAGGCTCTACATCATCATACATTACAAACAACAAATAGACAATACACTTCACAACATGTAAAAATCCAAGATACAGTGGCTAAATGACCATGCGTAGTGTATGAGAGCACAAACTAAACTAAAGAAAGGAGTTCACAGTCCTGATGGCTATGGGGGAAAAAGCTGTTTGTGAAGCGTTTGGTCTTGGTAGAAAGTGACCTGTAGCGCCTCCCTGAGGGAAGGAGCTGAAAGAGGTGGTTCGCTGGATGTGAGGGGTCGGAGATGATTTTCTTTGCTCGCTTTACAGTCCGATGTGTATAGAGGGAATCGACTGAAGGCAGTGGTTTCCCTATGATCTTGGATGCTTTGTTGACAGTCTGCTGTAGTTTTTTCTTTGTTTGGCTGTCTGTACTACCATACCATACTGTTATTGATGATGTAATGATGGACTCGATGATAGCGGAATAGAACAGAACAAGGAGCTGATGTTTGATCCGGTATTTTTTTATCTGCCTGAGGAAGTAAAGTCTTTGTTGAGCTTTTGCAATGATGTGATTAGTGTTAGTTGTCCACTTCAGATTATTGCTAATGTGTGTTCCTAGGAATTTAAAGGAGTCAGTGATGGTGATTGAATTGCCATTTATTTGAATGGGTGTTTTGGGAAATGGCCTACGTCTAAAGTCAACAATAGCCGCGTTTCCACTGTCGGGCCAGGGCCGGGCCGTGCTAGTGCGTGCCAGGGCCAGTCGCGTTTCCACTGTCACTTCCGGGGCTTGATCGGGGCTTACTCTGGGCCAACGGCCAGGATTTCTGGCCTGTCGAATACCTTGGGCCAGAGCGGGCCAGCTCGGGCTAGAGGAGTGGTTACGAACAGAGGCGAAGTTCACCTGAGTCGGGAGACGGCAGCGCCGGATGATTCTGTCAGCATTAAAGACTTTTAAAAAGGCTAATTTAACTCGCGTTCATGTTTGAATGCCTTGTGTTTGTGATGCAAAAGACTATGCGCGCTAACCATTACCATAGTAAACGCTTGAAGAAATCAGACCAATCATAAAGGCTATCACAGTCATGTTTTTATTTTATCTGTCAGTAGCCTATGTCTCGTCTCTTTATACCGGACTATCATAAAATAAAGCAACTTTTTTTTCGGGAGCTTCCTCTGTTTCTCTGACTGAAAATATCTGTATGGGAGTCGAGAGAGTGCTAAAGCTCCTCAGGTCGTATTTTTGGTGGCATATATTTGTAGAAATTATCATTCTTTCTAAATGTGATGTAAATATGTCCTGTAACTACCAGATAAACAGTAACAGACGCGACTGAAGAAGTAAGTGTGTCCTCTTTCTTTTGTGAAATAGACCTAACGGTAATTTATTTCTGAGTGACTAATGTGCAATTTTGACATAAATGAATTCATTATGATCAATGTATCACTTTTTATTGTAAACCTGTGGTAAAACATCGATGCTTGGGTTTTAAATATTCAAGTAAACAACAAAAATGCCAGCAAACGGGCGCTTTTATCATGTTTGTTTTCAACGCTGTTTCCAGTGATTTCTGATTAGTTTTCTGATAAAACTTCCATTTGTTGGTGAATGGGTTAGTGTGACGTTGTTCCAGAGAGGCGTGTTACGGGCGTGTTTTAGTGAAGCGCTGTGGAGCTTCTGGCCCGACAGTGGAAACGCAGTCCTGGTGCTATTAGCCCGAGGCTATAAGCCCGGCACGGCCCGTTTAAAGCCCTGGCTCGCACTGGCCCGACAGTGGAAACGCGGCTAATGAGTTCCTGGGTTTTGGCTGTGTTGAGCTGGAGGTCATTGTTCGAACACCAATTTACAGCTTGGTCCACCACCATGCGGTACTGTGTTTCATCATTGTCTGAGATGAGGCCTACAATGGTTGTGTCGTCCGCATACTTTATTGTTTTCACTGAAGTGTCCATGGATGTAAAGTATGCTGTATAAAGGGAAAAGAGCCAAGGGGAGAGAACACAGCCCTGAGGAGCTCCTGTACTGAGGGTGAGAGGGTGTGAGGTTATGTTATTAACTTTCACCCTCTGTGATCTATTCCACAGGAAGCTCCTTATCCAGTGGCATATGGCTGGGTCAATGTTCATGTCCAAGAGTGTGGTAAAGAGTTTAAATGGGTTAATAGTGTTAAAAGCGGAACTAAAGTCTATGAACAGTATGCGTGTATAGGGGTTTGGTGATTCCAGATGTTGCAAGGTATGGTGGAGTGCTATGCTGATTGCATCCTCAACGGACCGGTTCATGAGTCCATCAGCAAGGAAATGCAGGATTTCAGGTATGCCAGAATAATCCGTTCAAATGCTTTCATTACCACAGATGTTAGGGCAACTGGTCTGAAGTCATTGAGGACTTTGGCACAGGAATAATGATGGAGCATTTAAAGCATTGTTGGACTGTACATTGGCAAAATGAGATGTTAAAAATGGTGGAAAAAACAGGCGCCAATTGAGCTGCACAATTGAGCTGCACAATGGCTAAGCAAAGCAGGACTGATCCCATCCGGCCCTGCTGCTTTCCTGATCTTAATTATTTTTATGTAACATGCACCTTATGCAGAAGCTCTTCAATTTCGTTGTATCTTGTGTACAATGACAATACAGAAATTGTTTCTGCGCTTGTGACAGGGCGCATATTTAACCCTCTGGGGTCTGAGGGTTTTTCTGGGCCCTGAGGTGTTCTGACATGCTCTGACATTTGTGCTTTTTTAAGTTGTTTATAAACATGTTAATGGCAAAAGTGTAAATTCACTCTATGGCCATGTCCACACTAATACGTTTTCGTTTGAAAACGCATCTTTTTCTCTCCGTTTTGGCCTTCCGTCCACACTGAGACGGCGTTTTTATTAATGAAAACGAAGCTTTTTGAAAACGCACTCCAAAGCGTATACATTTGAAAACGCCGTTTTTGCGTCGTAGTGTGGACTGTGAAACCGGAGGGATTTAAAAACAATGACGTAAATTTAGTCATGTGACGCATATTGTACCAATAGATATTCATGTTTATACCAGTATTGTGCCTGTTATGTGCTATTCACTTTCACACTGTTGCTAAAAAATATTCTACATTGCACACTCTTCATATCACAGTCCTGCAAAGATGACAGAATTTAGCCTACTCACATTTGCTGTCCTGCGGTGATACATGAGAGCAGTCGCGTTTTAGACCAAACATACGGTGACTGCGTGCGACCTGGACGCATCAGTGAATGGTGAGATATTTTACTAAATAAAATTATCCTGTCAGAAGAATTGCGAGATAGCTTCATTATTTATTTTTTCCATCTGAATCATATCAGTGAGCTTTTGTGGGGTTAAAAGGTGAATTGAGCGTTTTCAGGCGTTTTTCAAAAGTTTCTCATCCACACTGAAACGTCCGAAAACGCTTGAAAACGCTAGTGTGGACGGAGAGCGTTTCTAAACGAAAACGCCGTTTTCAAATGTATCCGGATTAATGTAGACGTAGCCTATATAGCACAAACAGAGATACCATAATATGTGAAAAACATGCATTTATATGTTTGAATTTTTAAGAGAATAATGTTTATGCGTGGTTATTTGAAAAAATAAAAATAAAAGTAGCTGAAATAAGACCACAAAACACATACTAAATATGTGTCCACAAGACTTTTGACTAATGGATGTTGTCGCTTCGAGTTCTGGCTTCAAAATGATGTGAAAAACATCCTGCCTAATCGTTCTCATAAAACAATACATTGATTTTAACTTTGTAAAACAGTTTTTTTGTCAGAAGAGGTTTATGCGTGGGAGGGGTAATGGCCCATCAATATTAATGAGATTCAGACCAGGGGTGTGACAGACACTCCCCCAATGTCTAATGGCCCATCAAGTGAGGCAGCCTGGACAAAGTAGAGGAGTTTTTCACTGTTTTATTGTAATTCCTCTTATGTGGAGGAACTAAATGTTCTAAATTTGCAGGTATATCACAGTAAATGCTTATGCCCAGTTGATGCGGGCTCTAAGCAAAATAATGCAAAATGCAATGCAAAATAAACTAAAATAAAGGCAGATAGAATATAGTTACATGTCTTGGTGCCATTTTTAAAAACAGTTCCTGTTCAACAAGACACAAGTGAACATTACATGCCTGGCATTTTCAAGGTGTGTCCTGCCTTTTACCAAGCTGTCCTTTGCAAAGCACACAGATCTTGCGACCAACTGCAGGGCTCTAGAGTGCGACCAAATTTTGTAAGGGTGCGACAAAAATGTTTCCTAGGTCGCACCGGTGCACCTGACGTCCTCGCATCCGCTGCCTCTCCACGAACTAAGTGTTTGTTCTCCTTTGACGGAACTCACACACTCATGGGAACTCACACTCTTCTCTCACGCTTAATGAGTGATGACGGAGGACAGAATTAAACATTCAAACGTAGCCTGGTTACACTTAAGGTCTGTGATATTAGTCTGATTTTATTTTAGATTTCGGCTTCCAAAGATTATAAAAAATAATATATTGAGGTAAAACCATTAAAAACTATAGCCGCATTCTATCTAGCGCAACTTCTTCCCTTCGCAGCATTACACTGTCATTTCTCCCTAAAACTCAAACCTAACGACAGAATCAGCACGATCGGTGATTGTTGTAAAATGCAGTCTAGCTACTGTTGCTAACTTGCGAGACGCGTTAAATAATTAAAAGAGCTATTAAAAGCACAAAATCTGCGCAAGAGATGTTGTTCGCAAGGCGGCACGCGCTCCGAAACCGAAACTGAGACAAGCAAATTATAGCCTACTTTGGGTTTAATGTGCGTGTCTAAACGATCAAATGTACACAAAAGTATGTCAAAATGACCGGCTTGGAGATTCACTAAAAACAGTTTATGTCTTAAATGGACGTAGTTATGGAAATAGTTGGGAGAATATGGTGCATCAGATCAGTAGCAGATCTGCACTCGGTCTTAAAGGGGCCGCAGTCTAGTAAACATGCGGACGATTGCGCCATTACTGCGAATCAAACAACAAGAGAAAAATCACTACAAAGCTCTTGAAAGAATAACTTCAGCTTTATTAAGCATTAATCTATTTATGAAAAATTATGCAGTGTTATTTTACATTTGATTACTTTATTAGATTTCTTTTTAGACTAATATATATATATATATATACATGTGTGTATATGCTGGCGCGGATTAATGCACAGGCTTACACAGGCTGCAGCCTAGGGGCCCCACGTGTTCAGGGGGCCTCGGATTGGCCAGACAATTTTTTTTTTTTTTGGGGGGGGGGATTCCAGTTTGGATGGGCCAGAACGTTAACCCTCTGGAGTCTGAGCGTTTTTTTGGGCCCTGGGGGTGTTCTGACATGCTCTGACATTTGTGCTTTTTTCAGTTGCTTATAAACATATTAATGGCAAAGGTGTAAATTCACTCTATATAGCACAAACAGGACTACAATAATATGTGAGCCACATGTATGTACATGTTTTCATTTTTGAGAGAATAATGTTTATGCGTGGTTATCGAAAAAACTAAAAATTTAAGTTTTTGAAATAAGGCCACAAAACACATACTAAATATGTGGCAATAAGACTTTTGACTATTGGATGTCGTCGCCTATAGTTTTTTCTTCAAAATTATGTGAAAATAGTCTTGCTTTATCGTTCACATAAAACCATACATTGATTTAAATTGATGTAAAACAGGTTTTGCTTGGAAAGCCAATATGCGAGGGGGCGTGAACGAGGAGTGGTTTACACCTTAGAATACACCCACTCTGCATAATGATGAGCCATTCACTCAGGTGTGACACTGACTGAGCCACAATGCAAGGACAAAAGATATATTTAGAAGAAGACTTATATTGACCGTTTAAGATTTTCCTTACATCTATCTTGTAAATATGTTTTGCTATTTTATTAAAACGGTTACAATTAGGCTACAACAATAATTACAATTTCAACAATATTTCAAGTGTACTCTTTCTTTGTAAAAAAAATGATTATAGGCCTACATTTTATCTATGTATTCATTAGTTTGAATATAACCAACATTGGAACAGCTAACATCTTAGTTGATGACTTTATTTTTGACAAAAATAGTATTTTATATATAGAAATTGCTAAACAAAAGCTTATTTGATGTGGCAGTATATTCTACAGTAAAAACTGTACCCAAATCTAGTCAACAAAATGTTGTCTTTCATATTTCGTCTGACTGTAACGTTGTTTTCATGAAATATTAGGGCATATTGTTAATTTGCAGTTTAATACGTTGCTTATACAAATAGCCTACATTTTATTTCAACATTCAGTCGATGTTTACTTATCTCAGTATAGCAATACAGTTTGCTAAAACATCATCATTCATTCACACACGCGATTTAAATTTAAACTGTCTTTGCCAGCTGTGGTAAACAGCGCGCATCTCTGCCGTTTATTCATTCATAAACAGAAACCCACGTGAAGAAATTCACGTGAGAAGGAAAAAACTTACTCAGCTCGCTCCTCGATATACCTGCACTTCTGAGGGACATTTTCCATTAGTATTATTCCTCACAGCGCTGCAAGACGGTGTAAACAATGATCTAAATAAACTTGTGTGTTTTCTCGAGCTGATGGGGGCGTTCACAGGATTGCCTCAGCCATTTGCGTTTGAATAGCGCGCGCTCTCCGTGGGCGGAGTCACATTACATCTGAATTAGCTGTAATTAGGTCGACTGGAATCGCTCTCTTTTAATACAGATTTCACAAGATGAGAATATTTGTTTTTTATATAAATTACTTCATTTAAAAGAAGAGAATTCAAGCTTCATGCCCGTGTGTCTGTATGTCTGTTTGACTGAGTATTCGCTGAGTTATTGTTAATTTTCGGACGTGTTTCAGAATGGACTTCACTGGCAGAGAGAAGGCAGAACTCGCTTCGTGTTTATTTTTCTTTATTTGGCAAAAAGCACAACACTTTGTTTTTATTGTGAGTATACACAAAAATAATACACATTTAACAGAATCGATTGATGTATGAAACTCCTATGGAAAATCAAAGTCAACAGAGTATTTGCAGCAGCCATGTCACCCTGTAGCCCAAGACCGGTTGCCCACTGAAGCTAAGCAGGGCTGAGCCTGGTTAGTACCTGGATGGGAGACCTCCTGAGAAAACCAGGTTGCTGCTGGAAGAGGTGTTAGTGAGGCCAGCAGGGGGTGCTCACCCTGTGGTCTGTGTGGGTCCTAACGCCCCAGTATAGTGATGGGGACACTATACTGTCAAAGAGCACCGTCCTTCGGACGAGACGTAAAACCGAGGTCCTGACTCTCTGTGGTCATTAAAAATCCCAGGATGTCTTTCGAAAGAGTAGGGGTGTAACCCCGGCATCCTGGCCAAATTTGCCCAGTGGCCTCTGTCCATCATGGCCCCCTAATCTTCCTCATATACTGATTGGCTTCATCACTGTCTCCTCTCCACCAGTAAGCTGGTGTGTGGTGGGCGTTCTGGCGCAATATGGCTGCCGTCGCATCATCCAAGTGGATGCTGCACATTGGTGGTGGTTGAGGAGATTCCCCCTTCTATGTAAAGCGCTTTGAGTGCCGAGAAAAGCGCTATATAAATGTAATGAATTATTAATTATTATTATTATTATTATTTAGGGCTGTCCCCGACTATGGATTTTCATAGTCGAATCAGAATCGTCATGTCTTGCCTATAGTCGACTAATAGTCGAATCATGTGTATAGGGGCGGGGCTGGGGGCGGGGCTTTAACGTTTCAAAGCCGCGATGTACAGAAAATCACACAAAGATATAAGAAAATGTATGAAAATAAATAA
Source organism: Leuciscus idus (assembly GCA_021554675.1). Classification (NCBI taxonomy): domain Eukaryota; kingdom Metazoa; phylum Chordata; class Actinopteri; order Cypriniformes; family Leuciscidae; genus Leuciscus; species Leuciscus idus. The sequence continues at coordinate 42,859,951 of CM038627.1, forward strand.
ATGTATGATCAATAAAACTAAGAAATAACAGAAATAACTCCAGAAAGGCCACACTGCAGATTTGCATTTCACATGCAAATCAAATTAAATCGGCTAAATTACCTGTGCGAGCAGGCCAGCCTACAGCACAACATCGATGCACCGAAAAAATAAACAATTCATTTACTAAATTAAATTAGAACAGAATATACCTTTCTAATAAATAAAAATACAAAACGAAATAAATCAGAATCAAGTCACAGGATGAGGAGCAAATGTGTGCAAAATGCCTAAAGTGCAGGGGAACATATATTCAAAACACAAGCCACAAATAGTTAGATTAGATAACCCTGACAGATTAATAAATAAAATAAAAATAAATAAATTATTAAAATAACGATAGTAGCCAGAATTTTCAACTTTGTCTTTTTAACTGCAGAAACAACAATAAATGCTAAACTGGAGAGGCAGTCTTTTTAGCTAAAAATGTTCACAGCATCCAAAAATAAAATTAGAACCGGCTGAAAAGTTTTGAAATCACTTGTACCTGATCGAGAGAACAAATCCTGAACGTCTTTCACTCTGTCTGTCCGTTGGAGTCTTTTCAAATTGTGCGCGCAGATAAAATACATTCTAACGTGAAACCCAGTCTATGCGTGAAACATGTTAACGTTGGCCGGCAGAAGTGCGATCATGGTTTTCCTGATGCTAAATCCAGCCTTGGAGAATATCCTTTCTAATCGTGTACATCCACACTTTAGATTTTCTTATCCCAGACATTGTTAAAGATTTAAATCCTTGCCGCGAAGACGCTCCTCTGTCGGTCACGGATTGAAAGTGAAACTTAAATCTGTCACGGGGTGTTTGGATTTATTCACGCACGTTAAAAAAATATTTATTAAAAGCTTCTTTCTTTGCACATTTTTATATAGGCCTACAGCATTATCATAATAGGCTGAATATTAACGTATTTACATAAAAGCTAGTTCTATGTGAAATCAGACATTGAGCGCCCTCATATAGCCAAAGTGGCATGATCCTCGTTTCATAACGAAGATTCGACCGTGAGATCGGTAGTCGAATCAGGCTCCTCCTATCGAAGCATCAAATCTTCGACTATTCGGGGTCACCCCTATTATTATTTATGAGTTTCTTTTACACTAATAAAAAAAAAGCGAGCTGGTATCGCCGGCGATACCGTAGACCTCAGGGGGTTAAATAAAAAACGTTATCTAATCACTGTTTAACCTAATAAAAATTACTGACTAATATACTGTTAAATTATCTGTGACTATACAGATTTTAATAGCTTTGTTGCATTGTAAAAAAGTTTCGGTGCATAGGACGGACCTATCCGCGATCGCTCTCCGTGGTTCTGACCAAAGAAGAGCGCTTTGGAATCTCCATTACGCATCATAAGCATCATTCCTGGGCTGCGTTTCCCGATAACGCTCGCTGTCTCTTAGCGCGCTACGAAGACTCTTAAGGTATAACTTAACTAAAGGTTAAACCATTGCTAGGCGTCTTCAGGGCTATCATCCACTCGCGAGGCTGAGGCGCTGAGAGGCAGAGGCGCTGGCGCCCTCCTAGCAATGGCGCTGGTCGCGCTAGCATCCTGGGGTGGCAGAGACGAAGATGTAGGTGATGATGTGGGTCTCAGCTCTCTTCATTTCCTGGTTGCAGCGATGACTCCGAGACTGTACGTGCGCGTTTAAGGTACCTAAACAACGACTGTTGCAACAGGGCCGAGGGCTGGGTTGGAAAATATGTGACGTAATTATGTTTTTTAATTTAATCAATGTTGATTATGAAAGTGAGCATGCAGCATGAGAAAGATATGATACATCATGAGATGTGCAATATGTCTGCAGACATGGGTAAAACATTTTGACCACTTCATTAAGTTTTGTTTTGTAGTCTCTTTTTTAAAAGATTTTCGTTTTGTATAAATTGTATCTTAATTTTGATCAATGTTTTATCAACAATTTGCCTGTATTTATTAAATAACAAGCAAATATATAGCAGACAGTGTAATAAGGCGCCGACACGATCACTTGCATTGCATGTGAACTGGAGGGCGCCGAAACTCAGCTTGTGCCTCACAGATTTCAGAAATATAGGCTATCTATTATAGAAAGTTTGAAATGTCTACTTTTAAACTAAAATATTAAAAACTAAAATAAATAGGCTAGCCTACTCTCTGAATATGTAATATGAAATGTGCATTTCTTTTTGGCGTTCATGGCGAGACCACATCATCAACTTCATCTTTACTGCGACACAGAAAACACCAGTTTATTAATAAATAATTAATAAATGTCTCCTTGTGGTCGTGCGCTTGAGTGCGGCTATATTATGTAAACGCTCATCTATCTGGTATATAGCCTAAGTAATTAAATGAATATAAAGGGGCGATTTGTCCACGAATGGCTTAAATGAACAACTACTAGTCGACTAGAAAAAAACTTAAGTCGGAGGCAGCCCTTATTCCACATATTTGCAGGCCATTCTGGGTTGAGCGAGCGACCCTGAGCGGAATGAGCAAGCGGAATATTCAGAAATGCGCTCTCCGCTCACATGCTCTGATCGGAACAAACCCCAACCACTGTCTGCTGAACTTGCGCAGAAACATCAAAGACCGGTTAGACATAACCAGCTTTTTAAAATAATTTTTTAAAACTAATATTTAGACTATTTTAGCACAAATTATGAGCTTATTGCCGATTTTTAATAATTCTTGACAAAATTAGAACATATTAAAAAAATATATTTTTTTTTTTGGAAGAAAAGTTTTTGATGGGCCTGTTGAATAGTGGGTGGGCCTAAGCCCGTCAGGGCGCGAACAAAAGAAGACCCTAATTGGCCCATAAGAAACATTTTAAAAAAACAAGCAGGTGATTGGGTAGATGTGAATTGGTTATCCAATCAGCTGCTGCTGGTCAAATCATGTCAATGGTGGTAATTGTCTTAATTGGGGGGGGGCTCACACAAAGAGCAGCCTAGGGGCCCCTGACAACCTTAATCCGCCCCTGTGTATATGTGTATATATATATATATATATATATATATATATATAAACAAAAAGAACCGATAAGAATACAGTTAAAGTACCGGATCGATAAGCAGTATCGGTAAGAGTAGGAATACCGTTAAAACCCTTTACTCCCCGGTCAATGCTCCGACAACAGCCCAGACATGAAGCTACTTCAGCCACCATTCTCCCCAGTCCCTGGTAAGATGCCAAGCCCTGGTCTTTCGTCGGAGATGGCATCCGACTCAGAGACGGAGGTAGAGCCTATACCGCGCCTGAGCTAGAGACTCAAAATAGTTAGTTTGGCAGCTCAGTGAAGCACTTTAAATTTTTTAAAAATTTTTTTTTTTTTTTATTTACCTACACCTTATTCTTGTTTAAAATCATTTACATAATATGAATGTATATAGAGCGTGATAAAAAGGTGACCTTGAAATTGTGGCGTTAAAGGTGACGCGAGCCGAGAAAAATTTTCGGTGCACCCAAATTTTGTGCTGGTGCACCTAAATAAAAAAGTTAGGCGCACCAGTGCAACCAAGGCAAAAAGTTAGTCTGGAGCCCTGAATTGTGCAAATGTTCTTCTCAAATGTTCAGTTGACACTGCATTCTCAGAAAAAAAAAACATTTTGAAGAGACTCAGAGGAGTGTGTGCATCAGCAGGACTCAGCTGTGGTCCAGGTTCCCGTGCAGGCAGGAATCTCAGAGTCTGTGGAACCATATCAATGTCAGTCTCTGTTTTCCATGACAGAGTAGACTGCTTGTTGCTTGTCTGAATGTTTGTCTTGGCCCTCTTTGCAACAGGTGTCTGATGATCACCATTACCTTTATAGCTGTAAAACAAACAAACAACTGTGAGCATGTTTATTACACAAAATATAACAACTGCATTTCAATCATTAAAAGTAACATTGGCCAGATGCAAAACCATACAGACACATAATGTTTGTATGGACTATGTAAAACCAGAATATGTAAACAGAATTATACTAATATCTGAAAGAAAGGGAATGTGTACGTACTTTTCAGTTGTTCTCAAAACTGAACGACACCTGTCGCGTGCCCTCCCAGTGCGAGTTGCAGGTGAGGTTGAGAGTGATGCTACCACATTCCTATAAAAATAAAAATAATAATATTAATATTAATAAAGGTTGAACAAAGTACTATGCCAGCACATGCATAACTGATGGACAGTCAACATGTTGATAAAACAACATCAGGTCTAACATCTGTAAAATAGTGGGTAAATATGTACTTACTCTTTCTGATTTCTGTCTGTGTTGCTGCGTGCCCTCTTAGTGCGAGTTGCAGAACCTACATCATTCCTTTCAAAAAAAGTTGAAAACTATTATTATCATGTATTTTAGAGTACTATTCCAGCACATGCATAACTGATGGGCATTAGCATGCTGATAAGATAACACAAAGAAAAAATATGTAACATTATCAACCAACCTCCAAAAATAAATAAAGTCATACAGGCTCATATTGTAATAAGTAGGCTATATAAACAAAATTGAACGAACATGGGTAAATATGTACTTACTCTTTCTGATGTTCGACTGTGTTGCTGCGTGCCCTCCGAGTTGCAGATGAAGGAGATGCAGCTACATTCCTTTTTTAAAAAGTTGAAAACTATTATAAATATTTCAAAGTATATTAGCCTACCATTGCTTACTTGCTTAACGTCCTTTACACCCCTGCAGGGTTTGGACGACATCCTGTGTAATGCACCTCCATTGTACTCGGTCCATAGCCAAGGTTTGAATATGTCCTTGCCATTCTTTGTCATATTTCTTTCTACTCAATCCAAAGGGTACCATGATAAAGGATTCGGCAGCCTTGTGAAAGTATCTTTTCGTTGTCATACGAACGCCTCCTTTAGGGCGTTTCCAAAGAGAGCCAGGAATGGCCATAAAAGTTTGTAATGGTAGGCGATTATTTTGCATACGTAAAACATGTCCAATCCATTTCCAGCGGCGTTGCATAAGCACTGAAGACAGGGACTCCTTTAGGCCACAGCATTCACGGACCTGTTCATTTGAGATGAAGTCAGACCAACTGATTTTGGCTATGCGTCTTAGGCAGCGGTGGTCGAATATTTCCATCCTTTTTTGTTGGTCAGCTTTCAGAGGCATACAGTAGTGTCGCCCGAACTATAGCACAATATATTCTTGTTTTTGTTTTGATTCGGATGTCACGTCTATTCCAGAAATATTTCAGTGCCGCAAAGATTGAGGAAGCTCTTTGTATTCTTATTTGAACTTCTTCATCCGAGCTTCCTATTAGGGCAATGTTGCTTCCTAGATATGTGAATGAGGTGACAAGTTCCATTGGTTCATTTTCGATGGTTAGATTGTTATTGGGGTTTATGGGGTCAGTGTTAGCAGTCATGTATTTAGATTTTTGGCAGTTTAATTTCAGACCAACAGAAGCTGCCATTTGGGTAATGTGGTCAATCATTATTTGCATGGAATCCATTGACTCTGCAAGGACTGCTATATCATCTGCAAATGTAAGATCAGTAATCGGTCGTTCTGATGGGTAAATGGTTACTCCAATAGGGTTATCATCTAGCGCTTTAAGCACATGGTCAATGACAATGTTAAAGAGGCAAGGTGAAAGTATGCCCCCTTGTCGCACCCCTGTTTTAGTGGCAAAAGCATGGCCATCTTCACCATAGGCTCTGACTCTGCAGTTTGTGTTTTCATACATTGATGCACAAAGATTAACCCGCTTGTTGGGGATTCCTTCCATTTTGAGTAAAGACCAGATAGTTCCTATCGAAGGCTGCTGTGAAGTCCAGGAATGCGACTACAGTTGGTTGCCTAAATTCTTGGCGTAGTTCTATTATTTGCCGGAGGGAAAAGATTTGGTCGATACAACTACGACCTGGTCGAAAACCAGCTTGGTTTTCTCTTGTATACAGTTCACGAATAGGCAGGATCCGGTTTAGGAGAATTCGCTCCATGAGTTTATAGGCATTGGCTAGAAGGGAAATACTGCGGTACATGCCTACCATTAGTCTATATGAATAACTGATGCGAATAATTGTAGACACGTGCTGTAGGCATATATTGCGTGTCAATGGGCCATTACGGAGATAGCACAACGCAAACATTAACACATTTGCAATTCATCAGCTGGGCATATTTACACATTTCAGCACATACACACATCTGCAAGCACTCTTCGTTGATGATAATGAGGCAGCATAAACACTAGTCAAAATATAATCTAAACATACATAATATTTTCTAAATTAATTTCAAAATTCTAACTTTCATACAGGCCTATGATCTAAACATCGTTGTTCATATTATACAGCAAGTCTAGGCTATGCTGTATAAAATCTTCTGAAGGCACGCGCCGAAACGCGTTTGTGCAAATAAGTTTATTTATGCATGAAAAGTGCATAAAAAGCATGAAAAGTTTAAAAACTCTTTAAAGTGAATTTTGTTTTGTATTAATTGTATCTTAATTTTAATCGTTATTTCATCAACCAATTGCCTGTATTTAATACATAAGAATTAAAAATAGCAGGCAATAGAGCTCCGTGTCGGCATTTTAACTGGAGCTCGCCTCATAAATGAACCCAAACTCATAAGCTTTGACTAAAACACCAGAGAAATATATAGAAAGCTCGAAATGTGTTATTTTAAACAAAACTATTAAAAACGAAAGAAAACAGACTGCATGAAGCATCTCTCCTACTTTATACAGCACAGCCTAGACCATTTAACCCTCTGGGGTCTGAGTGGTTTTTGGGGTCCTTGAGATGTTCTGACATGCCCTGACATTTGTGTTTTTTTCAGTTGCTTATAAACATATTAATGGCAAAGATATAATTACACTCTATTTAGCACAAACAGGGCTACCATAATATGTGAGCAACATGCATGTACATGTTTGTATTTTTGAGAGAATAATGTTTATGCATGGTTATTGAAAAAACTAAAAACTAAAGTTTCTGAAATAAGGCCACAAAACACATACTAAATATGTGACGACAAGACTTTTGACTAATTGATGTCATTGCCTAGAGTTTTTTCTTCAAAATGATGTGAAAATCATCCTGCCCTTATCATTCACATAACACAATACATTGATTTAAATCTTGTAAAACACTTTTTGTTTGTAAAGACAATATGCGCAAGGGGTGTCAACCATTCAACAGCATCATGCATATGTAGTGGTTCACACCTGAGGAGACAATGGGGCCCGCATACTTAATGAGCCATTCATTCAGGTGTGTCACCTATAGCCACAAGAAAGAATGCAAGAGCAATATATATATACCAATTCTACCAAATTGGTTCACAGTTGGAAGCATTTCAATTTTTTTTTTTTTTTTTTTTGCACAAATTTTGCTTGCAAATTGTATAATATCCAAGGAAAACATGTCTAGTAATTGTGCAGTTAATTCTCATACTGTATTTTCAGTTTTGGAATATGTATCCTCTCCCCAAATTTGTCAATAATAAAACACAATAAAAATTATTTAAAGAAAAGGCTTATATTTACCTTTTAAAATTTGTTTACAGCTACCTTGTAAATATATTTTTTTATTAAAAAGGTTACAATTACAACAACAATTGAAGTGTAATCTTTCTTTGTAAAAACTAAAGTATACATTTTATCATATATATTTCAAAGTTAAGGATTCATTACTTTGAATATAGCCTACATTGACAAAACATACTATATTTAACATATTAGCAAAAATTGGCAAACAAAAGCTTATTTGAGGTGGCAGATATTTTACAGTAAAAATGTGTAATCTATCCAAAACTAATCAACGAAATGTTGTCTTTCATATGTCTGTAACATCGGTCTTTCGTTTTTATTATAAGGAATATAAATGTTAATTTGCAATTTAATACGTTGCTTATACAAATACATTTTATTTCAACACATTTCAGTTGTGGTAAACAGCGCATCGCTGCCGTTCATTCATTCACACAGAAACGCGATTTACTTGAGAATGAAAAAAAACTTACTACAGTATTTCCATCCGTTGCTCCTCGAAATACCAGCACTTCTGAGGTACGTTTTCCATTATTATTATTCCTCACAGCGCTGCGAGACAGTGTAGACAACTACACTTATCATCTGAATAAACTTGTGTTTTCTCGAGCTGATATGTGGGCGTTCACAGTTTGTATGGGATCGTCTCAGTCATTTGCGTTTGAATAGCGCGCGCTCTCCGTGGGCGTGGCCGATTATAACGTAATGAGATGAGATGAGCTCGACTGGAATCGCTCTCTTTTAATACAGATTTCACAAGATGAGAATATTTGTTTTTTATATAAATTACTTCATTTAAAAGAAGAGAATTCAAGCTTCATGCCTGTGTGTCTGTATGCCTGTTTGACTGAGTATTCGCTGAGTTATTGTTCATTTTCGGACGCGTTTCAGAATGGACTTCACTGGCAGAGAGAAGGCAGAACTCGCTTCGTGTTTATTTTTCTTTATTTGGCAAAAAGCACAACACTTTGTTTTTATTGTGAGTATACACAAAAATAATACACATTTAACAGAATCGATTGATGTATGAAACTCCTATGGAAAATCAAAGTCAACTGAGTATTTATGAGTTTCTTTTACACTGATAAAAAAAAAGCGAGCTGGTATCGCCGGCGATACCTCCGACCTCAGGGGGTTAAATATAAATTACTCTGAATGACAAGTATGGAAATGGTCCAACCAGTAAAATATGTAGCCTACGTTTATATAAAATAGCTTGTCAACTAATGCAAGTAAATTTAAAAAGACTTACTCATCCGAAATATTATCCACGGCAAAACGTTCGTCGTCAGAGTCCCGCTCTTCTTCTGAGGAAAATGTGAACGCTTCGTGCCATCTTCCAACGGCGCAGGAAAGAGAATGAATGAAACTTGCTGGTTTTAAGGCATTTCAGGGGGCGTTTACCTATTTTGCATAGATCACCTCAGCACATTATCTTATGAATAGCGCGCTCTGCGAGAGGGTGTGAACTCATCAGTGATGGGAATAACGGCGTTATTTTTTTCAGTAACGAGTAATCTTACTAATTACTGCTTCCTCCATTACAACGCCGTTACCGTTACTGTCAATAAAAATGCGGCGTTACTTTAATTGAGCTCACTGAAGCGGTTTTCATCCGAGTAGGCTCTCTCTCAGCCATAGGAGCTGCAAAGTTTTTTCTCTGGTGTGTGAGTGTTTATGAGGCGCGGGACTCGACAAAAGCGAGGCGAATGCCGCGAGCGTGCTCGACAGTGCACGAGAGCGACCGAGTGTGTCCGAGAACGCGCTCGACAGTGCGCGAGAGAGACCGAGTGTGTCCGAGAACGCGCTCGATAGTGCGCGAGAGAGACCGAGTGTGTCCGAGAACGCGCTCGACAGTGCGCGACAGTGACCGAGTATGTCCGAGAACGCGCTCGACAGTGCGCGACAGTGACCGAATGTGTCCGAGCAAATACTTTATTTATAAATAAATTACACATATCAGCATTTGAATAATCTCTGTAGCATATTGGTATCATATGCAATGTTTTAATTAGTTTATATAACATAAACTCCAAAATAGCCTGCAGGGAACGTTCAAACATATTTGTTTGACGGTTGTGAGCACGTGCGGCAAACACGACTAGAATTTGGCTAAAATAACCTCTGATGATGACATTCTCTGTAGGTTATAAAAATAAACCCCCAAAAGATTATATTGTATTATTATTATTTATGTTGATACATTGTTCAGTATTATATTGAAAGCACTTTTTGTTAAACTTACTATTGTGAGAAAGAAAATACTTCAAGTGGGGATATTTTGGGGATATTTAATTTAATTTTATCAATCAATAAATTCCTCTTGAAATAAACTTTGTTGTATTATTTAAATTTAATACTGTGAAGCTGCTTTGATACAATCTGTATTGTGAAAAGCGCTATACAAATAAACTTGACTTGACTTGACTTCAAGTAGGCTATACAGAATGTCTACCAGTTGTAAAGGTGTGTGAGTTTTATCATTTTAATTATATGCACTAGTGTATGTGTATGTATATTTTTATTAGGCTACTATTTATTTATTTTTGGTACATTTCTTAAGAAGCATAATTTATTTTTAGACTTATTTGTTGGCCAGTTGTGGTCTGTGCAATAAATATTAAAAGTTCTAAACCATCTATTGTTTTATTGTTGCACTATAGTAATGATATTATTTTAATATTTAAGTTAATAGGTGTCTCTCACATTGTCCCACAGCAACATTAAAATAGTGTAGATTAGTGTACAATGTTTTATAATAATAAGATGTTCTATTTAGTGTCAATTTCATTCATTTAACATTTCATATTGGGGGTATCCAAGAAATTTCTTATATTTAAACTTTTTTTTTTTTTTTTTTTAAGTAACGCAATAGTTACTTTCCCTGGTAATTAGTTACTTTTGTAATGATGTAATTCAGTTACTAACGCAGTTACTTTTTGTGAGAAGTAACTAGTAACTATAACTAATTACTTTTTTTAAGTAACTTGCCCAACACTGGAACTCATTACAGATAATTAGTTGAGACGGGAGAATCTGTACTTCTCTTTAGTTTCATACAGATTACATTGCATGAGAATATTTGTTTTGAATGTGAATTGTTTTATTTAAAAGTAGAAATTTAAAGCTTTCTTTAGACGCATGTTTCATGGTTGTGTGATAAGTATTAGCTGAGTTTCAGTTCATTTTCCAGACTTGTTTCAGAAAGATTTTTGCGGAGACAGAGTGAGCTGAAAGCGCACCCTGTTTATTTAATTTATTTAAAAATAAAAAAAAAGGTTTTGATGTTAATGTGAGTGTACACAAAAAAAAGAAGACCCTCTATAGTTTATAATCATGTATTTATTTTATTTATATGACCATAAATGACGGATTTTTTTAAGTTTATGTTGCTGCTATGTGAAAAAAAATCCAGCAAAACGCGTTGGCGCGTTTGCCGACCTCAGAGGGTTAATATTAAATAAAATAAAAAACGACTGAACGAAAGATACACGGATTCTCTTTAACCACCACCGCGTTTGCGGCAGAAAACTACTGCAGTGCAGCCAAAATGCTCTGTTCGACTTATCTGAGATCCTCTACTCTTCCCTGTGGATGACCTGTGACCTACTTTCTGTAAGATCTGAATTTTCCACGGTTTGAATTTTAGAAAACTGATTTTTAAGTTCTGAATTTTTTCTTCATCTTGAAAACTTGAATCTGTATTTTTTAAAACTGAATATTTGCAGTCTAGGAATTCAGAAAAAACAAACAGCTTGTCTAAAAATTTCAGCCATGAAAACATTTCAATTCATTAAATTTCAAATGTTCAAAATTCGTTTAAAGAAATCAAATTTAGAACAATTTAAAATACCAAATAAAATTCAATTTTGTAGATTACACTTGTAAATAATTCAAATTTACACAATTCAAATTATATTGTCATATTTTAAGCTCCATACTAGCCCAGAAAAAAGATACAGCGCGCTTGGAATAAACTACACATTTAACAACACATATTGCATTAAAATAAAGTAACGAGAGGAACGTCGCCCAACGTAACGGAGTAAAAGTACAGTTTTTTCATTAGAAATGTACTCGAGTTAAAGTAAAAGTACCCACATTTAAATCTACTCTTAAAAGTAAATATTTTCAAAAAAAATACTCAAGTAAATGTAACAAAGTAAATGTACTTTATGGACCGATAAACGGACTTATGCAGTTTTAAATAATTGTAATCTCGAAAGTGATGTTGATGTCTAACATATTAAAGATTTCTGTGCCTTTTGTTTGCCTCCATATTCAGTTGTCAGTTTTTGCATCTAAATTTCAATGCATTTGTAAAAAGAACAAAATAAAAATTCAAGTTTAACCCCCTGAGGTCTAAGGTATCGCCGGCGATACCAGCTCGCTTTTTTTTATCAATGTAAAAGAAACTCATAAATACTCTGTTGACTTTGATTTTCCATAGGAGTTTCATACATCAATCGATTCTGTTAAATGTGTATTATTTTTGTGTATACTCACAATAAAAACAAAGTGTTGTGCTTTTTGCCAAATAAAGAAAAATAAACACGAAGCGAGTTCTGCCTTCTCTCTGCCAGTGAAGTCCATTCTGAAACGCGTCCGAAAATGAACAATAACTGAGCGATTACTCAGTCAAACAGGCATACAGACACACAGGCATGAAGCTTGAATTCTCTTCTTTTAAATGAAGTAATTTATATAAAAAACAAATATTCTCATCTTGTGAAATCTGTATTAAAAGAGAGCGATTCCAGTCGAGCTCATCTCATCTCATTACGTTATAATCGGCCACGCCCACGGAGAGCGCGCGCTAATCAAACGCAAATGACTGAGACGATCCCATACAAACTGTGAACGCCCACATATCAGCTCGAGAAAACACATCAAGTTTATTCAGATAAGTGTAGTTGTCTACACTGTCTCGCAGCGCTGTGAGGAATAATAATAATGGAAAACTTACCTCAGAAGTGCTGGTATTTCGAGGAGCAACGGATGGAATAATGTAGTAAGTTTTTTTTTCATTCTCAAGTAAATCGCGTTTCTGTGTGAATGAATAAACGCAGAGATGCGCTGTTTACCACAACTCGCAAAAAGACGGTTTAAATTTGAATTTCGTTTCTGTGTGTGAATAAATGATCTGCTTTTAGCAAACTATTTTGCTATACTGAGTAAAATCGATTGAAATATGTTGAAATAAAATGTATTTGTATAAGCAACGTATTAAACTGCAAATTAACATTTATATTCCTTATAATAAAAACGAAAGACCGATGTTACAGACATATGAAAGACAACATTTCGTTGATTAGTTTTGGATAGATTACACATTTTTACTGTAAAATATCTGCCACCTCAAATAAGCTTTTGTTTGCCAATGTTTGCTAATATGTTAAATATAGTATGTTTTGTCAATGTAGGCTATATTCGAAGTTTGAAATATGTATGATAAAATGTATACTTTAGTTTTTACAAAGAAAGATTACACTTCAATTGTTGTTGTAATTGTAACATTTTTAATAAAAAAATATATATTTACAAGGTAGATGTAAACACATTTTAAAAGGTAAATATAAGCATTTTCTTTAAAAAAAAATTATTGTGTTTTATTATTGACAAATTTGGGGAGAGGATACATATTCCAAAACTGAAAATACAGTATGAGAATTAACTGCACAATTAATAGACATGTTTTCCTTGGATATTATACAATTTGCAAGCAAAATTTGTAAAAAAAAAAAAAAATTGACATGCTTCCAACTGTGAACCAATTTGGTAGAATATATATATATATATATATATATATATATATATATATATATATATATATATATATATATATACTGTATATATATTGCTCTTGCATTCTTTCTTGTGGCTATAGGTGACACACCTGAATGAATGGCTCATTAAGTATGCGGGCCCCATTGTCTCCTAAGGTGTGAACCACTACATATGCATGATGCTGTTGAATGGTTGACGCCCCTTGCGCATATTGCCTTTACAAACAAAGTGTTTTACAAGATTTAAATCAATGTATTGTGTTATGTGAATGATAAGGGCAGGATGATTTTCACATCAATTTGAAATTGAATTTATCTTGGCATAGTTAAATAACAAGAGTTCAGTACATGGACATGGCATACAGTGAGTCTCAAACACCATTGTTTTCTCCTTCTTATTTAAATCTCGTTTTTGAAAAACACCCCTGAAAAACAGGCGAATCTCCACATAACACTGACTGTGACGCAACAGTCTGGATCATTAATATGTACGCCTCCAAAAATTTGCATATGCCAGCCCATGTTCAAGGCCAGGCGGAACTGCAGCCGAATCATCGTCCGAATAATTTTTCCTCGAGAGACATCATGGCTTGCAAACGAGCGAAGCGGCAGTTGCTCAGTGTTTGGATGTACAAATGAACACAAAGGTATTTTTTTAGTTCCTTCATCCGAGCCTCTGGAGAACCAGTGGGTTATGTGAATGTCTGATGTGTAATTGTTCAAGTTCAGACAGATAATCTTTCTCTCAAAGTTGTTCAATACTGTTTATGCATCAGTAAATCAAGCCAGTGACTAAACGATCAACTTCACGTCGTTTCTCTTAGTAGGATGAAAATAATCTTACTTAAACTGTGATTAATATACAGATAGCGATCAAAGAACAATCCCTTTCCAATCGCCAAAGCTGTCAATCACACAGCGCGAGTTTATCTGGACACTTGCCAAAACTCGTTATGAAATCGATGACGCTGTTACACTGCACAACGAAGCTCTTACTGTACGTACATCATGTTTGCATTGGTGAAATCATTAGTGAAACTACGTTGCAATGATAAGATCTTCATTCACGCGATCAACAAGCTTACACTGAAGTCTCACAGCAGCCAATCACAGCAGTGGGCGTTTACACTGAAGTCTCACAGCAGCCAATCACAGCAGTGGGCGTTTACTCTGAAGTCTCACAGCAGCCAATCACAGCAGTGGGCATTTACACTGAAGTCTCATACAGACACGCCCCTTCAAACAGAGCGTTCAAATCAGAGGCTAAAATCAGGCTAGGAAAAATACCTTTTATTTCTAAATTATAACAAATTTTGATCTAAAAAACATACTAACATTATTAGGGCACCCCAGGAAACATTCTAAAATAATAAAATAATCCATGCAATGGGATCTTTAAGGATTTATATTGTTCGGGGTTTAACAGATTAATCAGCTGAATGCTTTCATTCCTGTTCTAGACTCTCTAACTGCAGTGTGACAGAAGAAGGTTATAAAGCTCTGGCTTCAGCTCTGAGATCAAACCCTTCACACCTGATAGAGCTGGATCTCACAGGAAATGATCCTGGACAATCAGGAGTGAAGAAGCTCAATGATTTACTACAGGATCCAGACTGTCAACTGAAGACACTGAGGTGAGACGGGATCAAATAATTAACTAAATTAGTTATATGGAGGCTAAATATTCATAATTGATCAATTATTTTAGCTATACAATTTGTTGCATCAAAATGATCAAGATCAGATCAGATGCTGCAGGTTCTGTCATGATGATGATAAACGTCAACACAGTTTAGTTGTGATATGAGCTAAAGGTCAAATAGACATTACTTACTTTACTTATGCCTGCTACCCCTCCTGGGGCATAGGCCGCCGACAAGAGCTCTCCAGGCATCCCTGTCTTGGGCTTTTCTCTCCAGCTGGCTCCAGGTGTATCCAAGTTCTTTGGTATCAGCTGCCAGATCTCGGCGCCACGTATTTCTTGGCCTTCCTCTTTTCCTTTTGCCTTTGGGATTCCAAGTGAGCGCTTGCCTGGTGATGTTGGAAGCTGGCTTGCGGAGCGTGTGACCAATCCATCTCCAGCGTCGTTTCAGGATCTCATCTTCTGCAGGAAGCTGATTGGTTCTCTGCCAAAGATCCTGGTTGCTGATGGTGTTTGGCCAGCGAATCTGGAGGATTCTTCGCAGACAGGAGTTGACGAAGGTCTGAGCTTTCTTCATCGTCGCCACTGTTTTCCTCCATGTCTCTGCACCATAGAGAAGGACCGCCTTGACATTGGTATTGAACAGCCTGACCTTTGTCCTTAGGCCCAGTTCCTTCGAGCTCCAGATGTTCCTCAGCTGTAGGAAGGCTGCTCTTGCTTTACATATTCGTACCTTAACGTCAGCGTCTGTTCCACCCTGATTGTTGATGACACTGCCCAGGTAGGTGAAGGCCTCCACTTCTTCTAACGCCTCTCCGTCCAACTGGACTGGGTTGTTGTTGGTGTTATTCACCTTGAGGATCTTTGTCTTCTGTTTGTTGATGTTCAGACCTAGTTGAGCGGAGGTGGCAGCTGTGCTGTTTATCTTTTCCTGCATCTGCTGTCGGGTGTGGGATAGCAAGGCCAAGTCATCCGCAAAGTCCAGGTCGTCGAGTTGTGTGAAGGGTGTCCACTGGATTCCTGTTCTTGTGCGTGCCGTTGTAGTCTTCATTATCCAATCGATGGCTAGCAAGAAGAGGAAAGGCGAGAGCAGGCATCCCTGACGAACCCCGGTTTTCACTTCGAAGGTCTCCGTAAGCTTCCCTCCATGGACCACTCTGCTGGTCATACCATCGTACGAGTTTCGGATGATGTTGACGATCTTGGCTGGCACACCATAATGCCGGAGAAGATTCCAAAGGGCACTCCTATCCAGGCTATCGAAAGCCTTCTCATAGTCTACAAAGGTAATGTAGAGAGAAGAGTTCCACTCCAGTGACTGTTCGACAATGATACGCAGGGTGGCAATCTGGTCCGTACAGGATCTGTCTTTCCGGAAGCCTGCCTGCTGGTCACGGAGTTGGGTGTCCACCTGGTCCTTCATTCTATTCAGGATGATCCTATTGAACACTTTCCCTGGAATGGACAGTAGCGTAATCCCTCGGTAGTTGTCACACTTGCTGAGGTCGACTTTCTTAGGTAACTTTATAATATATCCCTCCTTCCACTCCGTGGGCACCTGTTTCTCCTCCCAGATTTTCTTAAACAACGGGAACAGTATCTCTACCGTTGTTTCCAGGTCCGCCTTCAATGCTTCTGCTGGTATACTGTCTGGACCTGCTGCCTTGCCGTTCCTCTGCTGGCCTACTGCCTTGCGGATCTCTTCTCTGGTTGGCGCACTGCAATCTATTGGTAGATCCTCTGATGCTGGATTGATGGTTGGCGGGTTTGCTGGCATTTGCTTGTTTAACAGTTCTTCGAAGTGTTCCCTCCATCTATCCATTTGTTGTTCCTCTCCCTTCAATATTTTTCCCTCCTTGTCTTTCACCGGCCTAGCTGGCTTGCAGAACTTCCCTGACAGCGTCTTTGTGATGGAGTACAGATCTTTCATATTGCCATTTCTTGCTGCTTCTTCTGCTTCGGCTGCCAGACCATCAACATAGTTCCGCTTATCGGTTCTAATACGCTTCTTTACCTCTTTATTGGCGGCTGTGTAATCTTCTTGTGCCTTAGCCTTCTCCGCTCTTGTTCTGCTGTTATTGAGGGCTGCTTTCTTCTCTTTTCTTTCCTGAATCTTCCTCAATGTCTCTACCGACAACCACTCCTTGTGCTGGTATTTCAGGGGTCCAAGGACCTCCCTACATGTTGTCGTTATGGTTTCTTTCACTCTCTTCCATCTGCCATCCACTGTATCCTCCTCCTCCTCTTCTAGTTCTTGCAGTCTTTGGAACCTGTTGCTCAAAGCCACTCTAAATTCCTCTAGCTTGTGTGTGTCCCTCAGAAAGCAGGTGTTGTACTTGTGCCTCTGTGCTGTAGTTGCCATCCACCCCCTCTTCAACTGCAGCTTCAGTCTTGCCACTACGAGATGGTGGTCTGATGCGACGTCCGCTCCTCGCTTCGCTCTCACATCCTGTAGAGATCTTCTGAATTTCCTGACGATGCAGATGTGGTCTATCTGGTTCTCGGTGGAGCCGTCCGGTGACACCCAAGTTGCCTTGTGTATCCTCCTATGTGCGAAGACGCTGCCGCCGATCACCAGGTTATTAAGAGCGCACAGATCTGCAAACCTCTCACCATTTTCGTTCATGTTGCCAAGTCCATGTGTTCCCATCACTTCCTTATACCCGGTGTTATCCTTCCCCACCTTGGCATTAAAATCCCCCATCAGGATGGTGACATCGTTCTCTGAGTAACTGTCCAGGATGGACTGCAATCTGCTATAAAACTGCTCCTTGTCTCCCTCCTCGCTGTCATTGGTGGGTGCATAGCACTGCACAGCATTCATGGTGATCTTCTTCTTCTTCGTTCGGAAAGATGCTGTGATGATCCTTGGGCCGTGGGCTTCCCATCCAGTGAGTGCTCGCTGTGCAGTTTTTGACAACATCAGTGCTACTCCTTGTGTGTGGGGGGCGTTATCCTCCTCATGTCCCGAGTACAGCAGCATCTCGCCAGTGATCAGCCTCTTCTGACCGGACTGCGTCCATCGAGTTTCGCTGATTCCAAGCGGGCTGAGGTTGTAGCTCCGCATCTCCGCTGCCACTTGCGCTGTCTTCCCCGCTTCGTACATGGTCCTCACGTTCCATGTACCGATGTTGGTTGCCCTGGCTGAGAGAAGGGAGATCGGCCCTGTAGCTTCCAATTTACGTCGGTTTTCACTGCACAGCGTCATACTTCTTCTTAACGAAGACCCGTCTCTCCCCAAGGCGGAATTACCTGTTGCTCTTGTTTGCGTTTCTGTAGCAAAGGTTTTTTTTTTACAGGGTGGGGTTGCTAGCCCCACGCCTAACCCTCCTCCTTTCTCAGACCGGGCTTGGGACCGTCCATGGCGGAGTTCAAATAGACATTATGGGTCAGTATATGGGCTGCTATTCTGGAGTATACCTTGATAATTGAAATGCACAATTTTATTTTTGTGCACACTTCTCATCAAAATTCTAGATAACCTTTTAGTGAAATAGTTTTCTGAGCACAATAGTTTTCCATCAAGCCCAGATTCACTGCATCTCTCTACAGCAGGTCTATGAGTCTCCAGATGTTCACAAACATGCAGTTTCACAAGCCAGTTTTCTCTATGCTGACGTTTCTCACTTCTCCTGCTTAAAAGCCAGAAAGATCTTAATTTCACACTCTGTATTTATACTGAAAACCATGATCTAGTGAGCTTTTGCCCTTCTCCTCTGTTAGATGTTTCTGTTCTTATGAGTTTGCTTTAGGACTGAGTGCCGCTCTAGTTTCTTTTAAATTTATATTTATTTGTGTATTTAAATGTTCAAAACATTTTTTTTATCAAATCAATCATTTTTGTAATGCAACAGACATTTAGTTGAGAACTGAATTGACTCTTCTGCAGGTTTTTGAGTCCTGCTGCAGATAAAGCCTGTCAGTATGTGAATAGAGTTGTGGGTAAAAACCCGTTACTCCAGAAAGAGCTGAATCTGAGTAAACATGAACTAGGAGACACACGAGTGAATCAGATCGCTGCTCTACTGCAGGATACACACTGTCAACTCAACACACTGACGTGAGTATTGCTCATTTATTTATAATATTACTTTCAGAAATGTTCATAACTGCTTTCAATTCAATGTTTGTATTTCCCGAAATGTAAAATGTCTAATTTTGGTGCAGCATATACTGTAACTTGTAAAAATTGAACAAATGCATTTTAAAAGTCTGTGATCAGTATCTGCCTGTAATAAGATCCACTGAACGCTAGTGATGGGCGCTTTCGAAACACACTTCATGAAGATACGAAACCTTTACGAATCTTTTGTTTTGAATCAGTGGTTTGGAGTGTGTATCAAACTACCAAAGTCACATGATTTCAGTAAATGAGGCTTAGTTACATCATAACTGTTTCGAAACGTTTGGAAATGTCAATGGTTCACCACTGGGGGGCGATGATCTCTGTGAACCCATGAATCATGCAGATTTACTGAGACTGAACAAGTGTCTGTGGGATTATTTATACATTTGTAGACGTTTTAATTAGACATTAGTGTAACGACAATGACTATGACATGCGGTCACATGCTGTTCAAATTAGTAAATCCTGATCTCCAAACAGACAACGAGTTGTTCATGGCGTCTCCAAGTCTGCTCGAACGGTCAAAATTGCATCTTTGTGGCTCCCCCGAGGGACATTTGAGTCACATAAGGAAACCCTGTTTTGGGAGAATCCCCTCTAAAACCCCCATTTCAGCATGGACTCCCTGTGACTTTTATAGACTCGTGACATTCCACACACACATACACACACACACACCAACATCCTTTAATGTATGTAACTCAGACTTGTATCTGAACTTCCTGTATGCATGTGTGATTAATGTTGTTTTGATCATATAGTTATGATCTTCGAGTGTTTGGATCTGAAATGTATTTTTGAAGAATGTTCTCCCAGTAGAATCGCATTCCGTAACCCGAGCTCATTGGCAGGTCATAAAATTTGACCACAGAGCTATCCAGCCCTATGCATGAGATAACAGGGTCGCAACATTCCAACACACACACACACAAACACACTCTGGACTTTGAAACAGAAACCCCCCACAGAAAAGGACTTTTACCCATAAAGTCACTCTTAAATGTACTAAATATATAAATTTGTGTGTTAAGAGGTGTGTGTAAACCATAGGAAAGCATATGTCCTATTTGTAACATTAATAGAACTGCAAATGCCTATACAAATGCATAATAATGTATCTCTGCATTGCTACAACGCCTATATTCTATTTTTGATATCTCTGTAATCCTCTCCAGCTAACGGAGTTGAATTCCGATAGAAGAATTCAGTGATGCGCATTGTTTTATAAGTTCATATGTCTGGAGAAAATCCTCTCAGGTTAAAGTCATTCATGGCTCATTCGAGTGGGCGTGTCTAACCGGACAAAGGAATCTTCCCGCTCGAAAATTCTCGACAGCTGATTCGTCCTACACGAAGGAGGGGACGGCACATGGGACACTGATAAAAGTCCAAACCCTCTCATCCAACTCTCTCTCTTCCAACTCATCCTCTCTTCGGACCTTCTTCTCCCCGGCGCAGCGCTTCTCCAAGGAACATCTGAAGGAGGCCCTGGCCTTCTCCATCGAACGAACCCATGTTCGAGTCGTAACAGCCGGTCTTTGCAACTAAGATTTCCAGCCTCTCCCATCCCGGGAGACGAATCTGAACTTTCTCGGTAACATTAAATTCAAGTGAGCCTTTACATCGTGTTGCGAAATGACCCAGAAGACGAAGCTAGACGCAAACCAGCCGGACACGCGCACGCGCGCCCCCTTTTCAGCACCACACTGAAAGAACACAGAATCGTGCAAGTAACGTAGCCTAACTCTAAACGCTGATTTCAGGTGTCCAGTTCTTAGGTCTGTGATTTAAGTTACCCTCTCTATCTTCCCTCTATATCTTTCTCTCTTTCATTTCATTTTCATTCTGATCACGCTATGTTTAGGTTTTTGTTCGGTTAAATGTTTATTTGTTTGTTTGCATTTTTACTTACGTTTATGTTTGTAGTTTATATAATCTCTAGTGTGT
This sequence comes from Leuciscus idus, assembly GCA_021554675.1. Taxonomy (NCBI): domain Eukaryota; kingdom Metazoa; phylum Chordata; class Actinopteri; order Cypriniformes; family Leuciscidae; genus Leuciscus; species Leuciscus idus. The sequence continues at coordinate 42,880,986 of CM038627.1, forward strand.
GCCATTTTATTAATAAACCCATTTATACTTTTAATTGTCTCTGTGTTTGAAGACCCGCCTTATAAAGTCAATGAAACTTCAAGATCTAAGCTACAAGCTCGATATAAACTACATTTAGTAGTCCTTAATTCAGAAACTCAGTAAGTTTGATATTCGTGGCCAGAAGATAAAACTTTCTTGGAGTTTAAAAAGGGATACCCCCTTCTTAACTGTAATGATCAGACAGTACAGAACAAGGTAATCTCGATAATTGATAAAATAAATGTACATGCGACTTATGAATTATGACCATGAGTCATATTTATTAATATTTCCAAAATTCCCTATATTCTTGAGCTAATTCACATTTACCCCGAGTCGTTATTGTTACATTAGTATAATTCAAAGGAATAATAGTAGTTAATAATTTCTTATTGGCCTGTTTTGTTGAGCCATCCATAAAATAAACAAAACAAGCACCGAAAATTGATAAAAGAGCACATATTATACAGACACTTGATATTTAATCATATTAGATGATTAGTTAATTGCATTTGATAGATTTTACTTTCAATAAAACATTTGTAATGGGTTTGTAGAAGGTGTTTTTATGCAGTTTTTGGCCAGCGTGTGTCGTTTCGAAACTACACGCTTAGACTAACGCTTCAAAACAGTGAATCATTTAGCGAAGAAATTGGTTTAATTGATTTGAAGCTTTGTTTCTCCCATCACTACTGAACGCAAGTGCAGCTTTATTCAAATAAACGTGAACAAAACTAAAAAAACAAAGACTTGAGTGAGAAACATGAAGGTCACCAACAGCAGTTACAGGGAACAAAGCCAGACAGAAGACAATGGTAACATGAAGGCAGGACCGTACGCAGGGTTTTATAAAAGCTGAGGTCCCACAATTGATGTTGCTAGGGGGGTTCAGGGGAAATTTAGATTTTCCTGATCTACACATGTGCAATTTAAGGTGTTTGAAGGACAAAAAAATTGGATATCAATAGCTTTAAAAGCATGTCTGTGGACAGTAGCATAAATTATTTGTCAAGCAGAAAACAGATTCTTAAACATGAGAATCAGGGTAAATGTTGCAATGAATGATCCACACTACAGAATTGAAATGCAGAAATGTTATGCTTATTGTTGACAAAACACAATCACTTATTCCAAACAGGAATGAGAAATGATTCAATGATTATTTTGCATAGATGTTACATTTCAGTCAAACGCCAATGCAATCCTTCTGTGTCCAGAGGCATATGAGCAATATGTATGAGCATCAAAGATCAGTTTCAATTCGCGCTCGACTCGCAGCTTCTGTGAACATAAAGCCCGCCCACTTTGATTTGATTGGTCATCTCAAACATTTTGACATTGACGAGTGTTGTTAGTCCGCTGAACAGCTCAGATGAGGTCGTTTATCATGGTGATGTGCAATATCATTACAGCACCAAAGTAGAGTTAATATTAGCCAATTATATCACAACCTTCAGTATATAGACCTCAAAGTCAGCCAATCGCACGCTCCGAAAGCACGCTTCTACCTCAGATACCGTGACGTCGCTTCCACTTTACTTTTCAGCCCGGAAGAATCAAATTGCTCAGAAAAACACAAAAATAACCAATTTCCACTTACAGAATAAAGTCTTATTTTCTGCTCTCTCTCTGCTAATGTAGTTTATGGGGCTGTGATATGACAGATGAAGGTTGTTCTGATGTGACTTCAGCTCTGAAATCAAACCCGTCACACCTGAGAGAGCTGAACCTGAGCTGGAATAAACTAGGAAACTCTGGAGTGAAAACCCTCAGTGATCTACTGAAGAACCCACAATTCAAGCTGGAGAAACTACAGTTAGTATCATTATACTGTACAGCAATTACAGTGTGACTGAAGTTTATTTATTTGAAGACAGCAGGGCTTATGTTTCATTGTTTATAGCAGTGCACTTTCTGGGTTTTCCCTATTGCTCACATTTTTATGTGTTTTTATCTAGATAGTAATAGTTTAATTTCCAGCATTTGATACAATGTACTGATTGTGTACATGCAGAAATCTGCCTTTTCAACAGAGAATAAAGAAGAGAGATGTCAAATAAATAGTTGAAATGAAAGAGAAGAAGAAACAGTGTCTTCCAGCACACAGAACTAGTGTGACTGGGTTTCAGAACAGACTATTGGAAACTAAATGCTGCTGTAGCTCTTCAATAAGATGATCATCAAAGATATGAACTATTGTTATTTCTCTGTCTTCAGTCTGAGTGGATGCAGTATTACAGAGGAACAGAGTCTCATCCTGACTTCAGCTCTGAAATCAAACCCATCACACCTGAGAGAGCTGGACCTGAGCGTGAATGAACTAGGAAACACAGTAGTGAAGCACTTATGCGCCGTACTGAAGGATTCACACTGTAAACTGGAGAGATTGAGGTCAGTCACATTCACATACAAGAATCAAAATGCTTAAAAACACTTCAACAGTTTAAACTAAAACACTTTATGCTCAATATCTCACAATGAGTCTGAGTTCACATTATATTTGTGTAATATTCTTCACATTCATGATTTGTTTGTAAGATAATCTCTCTTCCTCTGTTTGTGTCTTTCTAGTCTACATCGCTGTGGCATTACAGATGTTTCTTCTTTAACTCAGTCTTTGACTAACTCAAAAGCACTGCAGTTTTTAAAAGAGCTTGATCTGAGACTCAATAAGATAGGAGACTCACAGCAGCGGCTCAGAGACGTGATACGAGACTCAAACTGTGTCTTGAGGTGAGGAAACATCACTGAGATATTAAAGAGATCTTCATTTACCTCTGATATGTGAACAAACCTTTCAAACATTCGTGAAAGGAAATTATCATTAAGCTTTATTGCAACAAAGGGTTTGTGTGAGAACAAAATGTGAAGTTATTGAAATGTTTAACACAAAGGAGGAAAGAGAACAAAAGCTCACTGTCTCAGCTTTATACATCAACACCTGCTTTATTAACTGTGTCAGTAGAAGTGAATCATTTCAGTGTGAAAACAGACTTGGTCAGATTGTAGGAAAACGCTGCACTCCTGCTAAAATCAGTGCAGTTCCAGCTTCAGCTCACAGCGTCCAGCTCACATGAGAAATGTCTCTGTCTCTAGTGTGTTTTAATGTGAGAAGCAACACGTCACACTACTTTACACTTACTTTACTCTCAGTGATTTACTAAGAGCCTACAAACATGTTTAAACTAGAGGACAAACGGCTTTAACTAAAGGTTTGTGTTTGAACTCAAAATAACATTTGTATTTGCTCCCTGTGGTTTATTCCATACGCCGTACACTCATTAGTTTCTCCTTTACAGAGACTCAATAGGAGTCGCACCGACACACAAACATATGAACATCATTCAGGTTTTACATCTATTATATTATAAAACACAAATATCTATGCAAGATCATGTAAAGTCGGTAATTAATCTGATTACAGGAATTCAGTTTAACTTATTTTTACTCAAAAAAACAGTAATTGAAATATAATAATTTGCACTTTGTTCCACTGAACACGGATTGTTTTCTCTTCTGTTCCACTTTACAGAGATGAAGATCAATTACCAAACGTCAGTGGATTGTTTACATCGTGGTTTAAATTTGTGAAATGATCATGAAAGGAGCAGAAACCATCAGATGATCCACAGAAGAGTCTCACTACTGTCTATGAGGAGAAATACATGTGTAAATGTTTTTCATACAGGTGGAAGAGACTCAGACTTCACAATTAAATAAAGCAGCATGTGTGTTAGCATGTGTATTAGAAACATGTGATATTGAATGATTCATGTTGGTTTATTATTCAGCCAAATGATGGTTTAGTTGTAATTAAAGGTGGAACAGAGGAAGAAGCTCAGATGAGTGTCAGCAGAAATCTTCAGTATCAGGCCTGCAAATATAATAATGTTTGGATTGAACTCATCCATAATTATTAAAATATTTCTAATCATGAACGTGATTGTCAAGTATAGTCAAGTCAAGTTTATTTGTATAGCGCTTTTCACAATACAGATTGTATCAAAGCAGCTTCACAGTATTAAATTAAAATAATACAACAAAGTTTGTTTCAAGAGGAATTTATTGATTGATAAAATTTAATTAAATATCCCCAAAATATCCCCAACTGAGCAAGCCAAAGGCAACAGTGGCAAGGAACCGAAAAACTCCATCAAGTGACCTAATGGTGTCCTAAAACTCCATCAGGTGACCTAATGGAGAAAAAAAACCTTGGGAGAACCCAGGCTCAGTCGGGGGCCAGTTCTCCTCTGGCATTTATGAGCTAGAGGCCGGATTGTAGTTTGAACTGTAGGATTATATGAATGCCTGGCTGAAGAGATGCGACTTTAATCTAGTTTTAAACTGGGAGAGCGAGTCTGAGCAACGAACAGTATCAGGAAGACTTTTCCAGAGTTTTGGAGCGAAATGTGAAAATGCTCTCCCTCCTTTGGTGGTTCTGGATATCCTAGGTATGACCAAAAGCCTTGAATTTAGTGATCTTAAAGAGCGCGATGGATTATAGGGCGATAGAAGATCCGTTAAATAGACTGGAGCTAAGCCGTTTAGGGCTTTATAAGTCAGTAGCAATACCTTATAATTAATACGGAGCTTTATAGGTAACCAATGCAGTGAAGATAAAATCGGTGTTATATGATCATATTTTCTTGATCTCGTAAGAACTCTAGCGGCGGCATTTTGGACTAACTGTAGCTTGTTTATTGAGGATGCAGGACAACCAGCTAATAAAGCATTACAGTAATCCAGTCTCGAGGTTATGAATGCATGAACTAACTTTTCTGCATCAGAAACTGATAGCATATTACGTAGCTTAGCAATGTTTCTAAGGTGGAAAAAGGCTGTTTTTGTAACATATGAAATATGATTTTCAAAAGACAGGTTGCAATCGAGTATAACACCCAGGTCTTTTACTGTAGAGGATAAAGTAACAGGACATCCTATGATGTTAAAGTTGTATTGTGCGAGGTTTTGTGGGCGGTTTTTTGAACCGATAAGTATTACCTCTGTCTTGTCTGGATTTAATAAAAGAAAATTACGCGTCATCCAATCTTTTATATCTTTAACACACTCTGTCAATTTGGATAATTTAGCGTTTTCATCCGGCCGTGATGAAATATATATTTGAGTGTCATCAGCATAACAATGGAAACTAATTCCATGTTTCCTTATAATATTTCCAAGTGGCATCATATATATTGAAAATAACAGAGGGCCTAACACAGATCCCTGCGGCACTCCATAGTTTACTGGAGTTATGGTCGATTTTTCTCCATTTAAATAGAAAAAATGGTAGCGGTCAGATAGGTATGATTTGAACCAGCTTAGTGCTTGTCCTTGAACACCAGTATAATTTTGTAGTCAATCTAAGAGTAATGTATGATCTATAGTATCGAACGCAGCACTAAGATCAAGTAAAACTAGTATTGAGATACAGCCTTGGTCAGAAGCTAAAAGTAAATAATTTGTGATTTTAACGAGCGCAGTTTCAGTGCTATGATGCGGTCTGAATCCAGACTGAAACTTTTCATAGATATCATTTTGTTGCAAGAAAGAGCCCAGTTGAGCGGACACCACTTTTTCTAATATTTTAGACATAAATGGAAGATTTGAAATTGGTCTTTAATTTGCTAGATTATTATGATCTAATTGTGGTTTCTTAATGAGAGGTTTTATAACTGCCAGTTTAAATGTTCTTGGAACATGACCTAGAGATAAAGACGAGTTAATAATATTGAGGAGAGGCTCTTCCACTACAGGTAACACTTCTTTCAGTAGTTTAGTTGGTATAGGATCTAATAAACATGTTGTTGTTTTAGATGAAGTGATAAGTTTATTTAACTCTTTTTGTTCTATAGTTGTAAAGCACTGTAATTGTTCTTGCAGGGTGATAATTGAAGCTGAATTATAAGGCGCAATTGAAGATTGAACGTTTACAATTGTGGTTCTGATGCTTTCTATTTTCTCAGTGAAGAAGTTCATGAAATCATTACTACTGAACTGTAACGGGATATTTTGTTCGGGTGACGTCTGTTTATTTGTTAGTCTAGCCACGGTGTTAAATAAAAACCTTGGATTGTTTTGGTTGTTTTCTATTAGTTTGCGGAGGTGCTCAGCCCTGGCGGCTTTTAGGGCCTTTTTATAACGTGACATACTGTCTTTCCACACGATTCTAAAGACCTCTAAATTAGTTTGTTTCCATTTACGCTCTAAAATATGGGTTTCTCTCTTTAAGACATGCGTAGTATTATTGTACCATGGTGCTTTATTTTTCTCTCTGACCTTTTTTAATTTAATAGGTGCAACCACATCCAATGTTCTAGAGAGAATGGTGCTCATAGTGCTAGTTAGTTCTTCTAGTTCATCTGTTTGTTTGGGTTCAGGCAGCAGCTGAGACAGATTAGATAAGCAATTTGAGAAATTATCTATGGTGGATGGGAGGATTGTTCTGCCTGGTTGATAACGCGACGCCGCATGACATATTACAGCAGTACGTAATATGCAAGTTACCATGTAGTGATCAGTGACTTCATCACTTTGTGGAATGATATCTATATCGGTTGGATCGGTTCCATGTGATATAATTAAATCGAGTGTATGATTAAGACGATGTGTTGGTCCGGTGACGTTTTGCTTGACCCCAAATGAATTTAATAAATCTGTAAACGCAGCTCCTAATGCATCATTTGGATTATCTACGTGCATGTTAAAATCTCCAACAATTAATGCTTTATCGACATTGACTAATAGGTCTGAGAGAAAATCTGCAAACTCTTTTAGGAAATCAGCGTAAGGCCCTGGCGGTCTATATACGGTAGCCAAGGCTAGAGATAATAGGGATGTTTTTCTAACATCTAAGAGCGTAACATTTAGTACAAGTACTTCAAATGAAATAAACTTATAACCCGTTTTCTGAGTAACATTTAGAATATCTCTATAAATGGTTGCAACACCGCCACCACGACCAATCAGATGGGGCTCATGCTTATAACAGTATCCAGGAGGAGTAGACTCATTAATACCGAAATAATCATTTGGTTTAAGCCAGGTTTCAGTAAGGCAAAGTACATCGAAGCTATTATCTGTGACTATTTCATTTACAATAACTGCCTTAGGTGTGAGTGATCTAATGTTTAGAAGACCTAGCTTTAGAAATTGTTTTTGTTTACTAATAGCAACATTTTCTGTTTTAATAACAATTAGATTTTTCCTAGATCCTGCATTAGATTTATTATTTGATCTCACTAAACGAGGAATAGACACGGTTTCTATGCAATGTTCTACACTAGTATTTATATCAGTTAAATTGGTGCAGCAGAGACTATGATTTTGACTTTTGGTTACTAGTCAAAGGGTATTTAACATTTTGGAGATGTTATCTGACAGAAGATCCGCTCCGAATCTGCTTGGGTGTAAGCCATCAGCACGGAAAAACCTAGGACGCTCCCAAAACAGATTCCAATTATTTACAAAGAGCAGTTTCTGCTCATTGCACCATGACATTAACCATTCATTTAGCGCAAATAATCTGCTGAACTTTTCATGCCCTAATCGGTACGTGGGAAGCGGTCCTGACACAATGATCGTTGTTTCAGGCGATGTGCTGCGTACCGTATCGATCAGATTCCTGAAGTCTTTCTTCAGAATCTCCGTCTGGCGCAGCCTGATGTCGTTCACTCCCGCGTGCAGGACCACAGTTCCGACGCGCTCGTCACCGTTCAGGATCTCGGGAACGCGAGCAGCGATTTCAGAAACACGAGCACCAGGAAAGCAGTGACTGTGCACCTTACTTTTACCTAACGTAGCGTGTACGTGCCGAAAGATGGAATCGCCGATGATCACAGCATCGCGTTCTGTTTCGCGTAGAGGGGAGAAGCGGTTTTGTGTGGATAACTCGAAAACCGGGAGGGTCGGAGAAAGTCTTGGTCTAAACCTGACTCGCGTCTTCCGCTGCGGAACCACCCAGGCTTCGTGGTGGCGTGTTGGAGCCGGAGTGAACGAGACCATGGCTGATCGCGACCGATGCTGAGGAACGCACGGAGTAGACGCGGTCGGAGTCAGCGGGTTAGTAACGTTAAACACTGATTTGTGTGCATCGGCGCGTGATGTTTCAAGAGCCAAACACCGGTCTCTCAGCTCGGCCTGTCTCAATAAATGGTCGTGGATCTGTTTCTCAACAGCTTCCAGCTCAGACTGCAGTGCGTGCAGCTCAAGTGTGTCCTCACCTGCACCAAAAGGTAGACTACTTACATCTGATATATTCGCCATTTTAACAGATGGACAGTGAGTTAGCAACGAAGCTACCAGTGATGCTATCAATATTAATACTAATTTATGACTGAAGTCTTGGATATAATCCGTTTTTGTTTTTTTGTTTTTTGTGGTAGGGGTGTAGAGTAGACGCACGATAGGCGAAAATTTTTTTTTGTTTGTAAGTGAGTGTGGAGAAGACGCGTTCAGCCGTGATCCACGGACGTAACCTCTAAGAGTATGTAGCGTTGGATCACTAATAGGCTTGAGACGCGTCTGCTCAACAGTCCGCGTTGTAACTATGAGATTTTTTTGATTTTTTAGTGGTAGGGGTGTAGAGTAGACGCACGATAGGCGAAATTTTTTTTTGGTTTGTAAGTGAGTGTGGAGAAGACGCGTTCAGCCGTGATCCACGGACGTAACCTCTAAGAGTATGTAGCGTTGGATCACTAATAGGCTTGAGACGCGTCTGCTCAACAGTCCGCGTTGTAACTATGAGATTTTTTTGATTTTTTAGTGGTAGGGGTGTAGAGTAGACGCACGATAGGCGAAATTTTTTTTGGGTTTGTAAGTGAGTGTGGAGAAGACGCGTTCAGCCGTGATCCATGGACGTAACCTTTAAGAGTATGCAGCGTTGGATCACTAATAGGCTTGAGACGCGTCTGCTCAACAGTCCGCGTTGTAACTATGAGGTTTGAGCAGTAGTGCTTCTCAGTGAGGAAAAGTAGAAAATGTTCGTTGTAAGCGAGTTTAAAGAGAACAAGAATTATAAATCAAATCGATAGAGCTCCAAAAACAACAACGCGTTCAGACGCGACGCATGATAATAACAGGACAAGACATTACTCACCGTGTTTGTTGAGTGTTTCTTACTCACCTGAGCTTTTATGAACTCAAAGGCGCGAGAGAAAATAAATAAATAAAAATAGCTGAGCGCACGGGTGGCGCGTTAACAGGCTAGCGAATTACTAGCGTGTTGTGCTAGTAGTAACGGAAGCTAGCGATGTCAGGTTAATCTGAGATGTTGGGTAAGCTGTATTTAGTAGTAGTAGAAACAACTAGAAATTGTAGTAAATGATAGTTCAAAACAGACGGAGCTTACAGCACCGAAGCAAACACACTCACAGCAGGCAGCGAGGCAGACAAGTATAGCACATAAATGTTTCAAAAGATATAAAGTTTACATGTAACTTTTAAACATTTACGTTATCTCTCTAATATTTTATACACAGAATATATTTATTGTTATTGTTTTATTGTATATGAAGTTAGTTATGTGTGTGTCTGTTGCTGATGCACAGATCTACTGTATATTGTCTTTGTTCTGTGGATGAAGTCTCTTCTCCTCTACAGACGACTAAACATGTTTACCAGTTAACAGCATTTGTGTGTGTTTCACTCGCTCCTCAGATAGCAGACGGATGTGGGCCACTTCAGGCAATGATGCGGCACTGCAGGCCTTCTTATGGGCCGAATGACTAATCTGGGTGTAAACCAAATATGGCCCACATATGTTGAGGCAAATGTGGCTCAGTTATCTTAAAACATAACTGGGCCAGTTTTGGCAAAAATGAGGGACTATAATCACTGTGAATCTGAATGTGAACCTAAAGTGGCCCACACATGACACAGCAAATATGGCCCGATTACATTGCAAAATAATTTGGACAACATTTGGCAAATCAATTGCACAGTTAGCACTGGCTAACCAGGGTTTAGGGCTGCACGATATTGGGAAAAAATGACATTGTGATATTTTATTTTTCTGCGATATATATTGGGATGTGAAATTAAATCTAATCTAATTTTTTCTTACAAACAAATATGGGATAAGCACACTTGCATTCTCATTTTAAATAATTTAAACATCAGGGTATTATTTAAATTAGAGTAAATGATTTGTTTACTTTAGGATATGGTTTGAACTGTTATAGTTAATGTATCTAATAACTAACATCCCAGCTAACAATTTTACGTTCTGGGAACGTTAGTTTTTGGTTCCCAGAAAGTTCCCTATTGGTTAGCCAGGAAAGTTTTCTTTACGTTAATAGAACGTTCCCTATAGGTTAGGGGAACGTTCCCGGAAGGTTCTCGGAACGTTCCCGAAAGGTTCTCGGAACGTTCCCGGAAGGTTCTCCTAACGTCTACACATCCTGATATGCCTGTACACAAATTATAGGTCTACAAACAACATATTCTACATTGTTTATTCTTCAAACACTTAAAAATCCTATGAATATATTATTACAATAAATTGAATTTACAGAAACTATCATTAATAAGTAAATCAATCAGTTTGTATTTAATAAATAAATCAGCACACAATCCATGTTTTTGTTGATTCATTGTTTAATTATCAACCTAAAATAAGTCATCAAAAACAGTGTTAGCAAAATGTATTCAGGAACAGTAATTTACATTTAATATTTCAAACATGAAAATATTTCAATAAATAAAACTGCACAAACATTTTAATTAAAACTATCTTTTTGCAAACTGTAGCCTATAACTTAGAACAAAATTGAAAAAGTCTTCATTTATAATATACATGAATGTGCCAATCTTCACTCCGCTCAAAACATTTAAACTCCCAAAACCATCTGCAAATTTAACAAGAAAATAAAAAGACAACGCGTTACATGGACACACAATCCCATGCCAAAATTCAAGCCCTGTAATGGCATTAATATTCATCCGGAGCAAATGAAAAGAGTGAGGTGGGATTGTGTGTCACAAGCTGTAGGAGATATGAGAGCACGAGCGCTGCTGGTATTGTGTATTTATTCAGATATTTCAGCATCAATGTGTATAGAAAAATGTATATATTTGAAAACACTACATTGCATTTATTTATATTGCACTATTTATTATTTCAGACTACAAATCAAAAAAGGAATGTTTTATATAGGGGTAAGGATACCCATTAAGCCTATGTACCCTTTAAGCCCACTTTCGACTCTGAAGTCAAATAAAAAACAGAGAAAATAATATTTAAGTCTAGTGAACTCTGACCTGCGAATTCGCTCTACATATAACGTATAAGTCTCACCTCCAATAAAGAATTTGAAAACCTGTAACTGCTGTGTTGTTTATGAGAGAGAAAGAGAAAAAAAGTTTGAAACTACTATACATTTTTTTTTTTTTATCTCTGTGACTTTACACCTACAAATTCCACTGTCACAGGTGCTCAGTTTTGCTATAATGATGCCCTCACAGAACATGGTAATAATCAGTCATCCATGCAAAAGCAAAGGTCAGTGTAGTTTACAGGAACATCTGTCCAGGCCAACATCTGATGCCTTGATGCCTTCCGCTGGGATCCCAGAAAACCTGAAATAAAAATAAAAAATATTACAGTTCAAAATCTATCATACATACATCTCATCTGGTATCACAAATTATCATTCCAAGTTCACTTTAAGATATGCTCAATATTAGGGCTGCACAATATTGAAAAATGTAGAGTTTATTTAGAGATATCAGCCGTATGGTTTAGTGCATGCGCGGCTCCAGGTTTGTATCTCGTAAATTACCCCACTAATAATGCCCAGAATGGCACCAAACTTCTACAGTAGTACAAATAGGTTCTGTACTCATTAAACGAGGCATTGGAAAGTTTGTAAGTACATCAGGAGTTTATTTAAATAACACTTGCCTGACGGAGAATGCTACTGCTGACGCGAATGTTGATGTCACTTTATGAGTACAGAACCCATTTGTACTTCTGTACTACTCATTTTCCCCGACATAGAGCAGATCGGCACACAACAAAAACTGCTGTTCGGATGTTCCCTTTTCTGATATTTTAGCATTCGTGACATTTTAATTAAAACAGAAATAAGAATTTTAGTGTAATAAGCGAAAATTAACAGTAAACCGAGATCACCTACCGCTGCAGATGTGTACAGAAGTGAAAAGCAGAAATGCTTAGACCTCTTTCCGGTTCGACCGCTGGGCGCTCCGCATAACCCCTATTGGGGGGATTTTGTAGAGGAGTGAACCTGCATAGAAAATTACAATAGATAACAAGCATAGATAAATACAATAGAAGAAAAATACAGTTGAAATAAGCAGTGCATTATGTTTTTCAGTTAAATCTGAAAACATCAGGTACAGAAATTGAATTATCAAAATGTAAAATAAGTCTTCACTGTAAAAATAAAATAACTATAAATTAATTAAATGTATCTTTGCTAAAGCTACAAGTCATTTTCTCTTTTGATGTTTGATCACCATTGGCGACACAAACAGCTGCGGGTACGTTAGGCTACTGTCCCTTTAAGACGAATGCGCAGACCTAATATAAATGACACGCATCTGTTTTCTTTCTGTTTAAAACACACAAGACTGTTAACGAGGAAACTCGCCAAGATGGGCATTTTGACAAGATGGGCTAAACTCACCTTCTTCATCTACTGACTATGGATGGCATCAAGATCTTGTCCTGAAGAATCACAGGGCCAAACAATAGGGATTATATCTCATCTGGTAACAAGAGCAAAGCCATAACTTTAAGAACTCTAATGATATATTTACCCCCTGATATTGCATTGGGGAGATCAATTCAAACATTTTTAAAGGCTAAGAGTATGAGCCACAGCTGCCCAAGATATCTGTGAAAAATAACTGCCTAAAGTTGTCGACCCCCTGAACCACATTCAGCATTTAAAAGTACAAGGAATTTCAGTATTGATCAATAAAAAAAAACATACAAATACATAAATACCTTTGAGTTGGACAGATGTGTTTAAAATGTGAGACTTATTTCAAAAGCATAAATCTTACAGACCCCAAACCTTTGAACAGTAGTGCACTGTATGTTTGAGGTGGTTTTGCTTACTAGTCATATGGTTCATAGCCGTGGAGATTGTCTTGGACAGGGGGTGCAGCAGGCCATCACAGCATGATGATCTAGGAACATAACAAGCTATTTGTCACAGAGCCAACAATATTACATGGGATTGGTTTAATAAAAGGAACCAAGCTAGAACATAGGTGAAATGCAGAAAAGATAAATATATAAAAATCTTAAGATAATATATTGTGAAATAAATGCATATGGAATTATTATCATGATTAAACAATAACTCACCCCTTGTTGTAGAGGATTTTTTTTCTCTCTCGCTATTCTGAAATCACATTTTTGCAATATTGGTAAGTGACGTCACTGATTAAGTTAACAATACAGTGCATTCTTTTAGGTTAAATAAATTAGCTTACTTCCAATCACCCATTGACAAATTACCAGCAAAACTATAAAAAACTGTTATCTACACTAAATATGTGTTTAAAAACCCAAACTTTCATAAATAAGACCTTAACTTAACGTAACTTAGGCCTAACGTTCTCTTCTGAAACCGGTTAGCTTAGATGCTAACGGACTTTTTCAAAGACACAAAACCATTTCTTTAAAGTAAATATTCAACAGAAGCGTGTCAATTACACGTAAGAAATGTGTCAGGGACGTTTGTGTGTATTATTTGTGAGATTTTGTTGACTAAACTTACCTGAAAGCAGTGAAACCAACCGCGACAGACGGGAGTTTTGTTGTTTGTCAGTTGTTGATGACGTTTCTGGTTTCCATCTGCTCTCGCGCAGCACACGTGCGCGCTCCAGTGTTTGATTCCGCGCATGCGCATTAAAACACTTCAAAGTCACGCAGCATTTAAATAAACATATAGAATTAAAATGTATAACATAATTTAAAATATCATTAATAAAAAGTTATTGCGAATAGATCTGAACGTTGTTGGTTATCTTATAACCTTAGGGGACCGTACTGACGACGTTATCAGTTGGTAATCTGCCTGTTAAGTGATATTAAAATAATAACCTGCAGAGAATGTTCCCAGAACGTTCTCTTTAGGTTATACAAATAAAACCTAAAAATAATTAACTAAAAAAGACTGCCTACCAATGAGCAAAGTTATTGATTACTTAGGCATTATCTACTGCCTGATAATGGTCATTTAATTAAGCATTTGATAAATGGTGTTAAAGCACAAAACATTGCAAACCATTCAATTTGTTGGGTTTGGAATTGGGAATTAGAATTTTATCTCTTAGGACTGTAGGATAAGCAACACTCGCCCTGGATGGGCCTATCAGAACCCAGGAACTCAGTCAACCACAGTTATTTCCTTTGATGTCTTTACTGAAGCATTTGTTTGTGTGTGGTTTTATAGGATGCACGCACACATATAACACTCCAACTCGGATCGGCTCGCATTTCTTCCTCACAGAAAACTTTGCGGTATCAATTAAAAGGGCAACAAGTCTTAAAGGGGCCACACACGCAAAGCCGTTTGTACAGCCGCCCCCAAATTGTGTGTTCAATTTGACTATTAAGATGGCTGCGTGTGAGTTACCGATGCTGCAGTGGGTATGTTGGGCTCTTCCGTGTCTTCTGGGATGGGGGGTAGAGCTATCAGTCGAGCCACAGGTCTAGTATAAACCTTCCCTTGAACTTGGACGTCCACTGATCTCACTTGTGAGTCTTGACTGGGGTGCACTTGAACAACTCTTCCAATAGGCCAATGTGCTCTGGACTGTTGGGGATCCACCATCATGACTATCGTGCCCGTAGTTATATTAGGGAAGTCCCGGTGCCATTTCTGTCTGACCTGCAGGTTCGGAAGGTAATGGCGGATAAAGGAGGACCAGAAGTGGTCAGCTAGCACCTGGGAGTGTCTCCACCGGCGACGACTTAGGCCTTCTTCTTTAGGGTATATGACTGCAGGCAGGGAGTTATCTAGCCGCCCCATGAGAAGAAGGTTGGGCGTTACTGGATCAGGATCAGCCACATTAGAAGATACATACCCGAGGGGTTTTGAATTAAGGATGTTCTCTACTTCAACCAACACAGTCCTGAGTACTTCTTCTGATACTGTTTGGGCTCCAATAGTCGCAGATAGTGCCATTTTAACGGATCTTATCTCCCTTTCCCACACTCCCCCAAAGTGTGGTGCTGCGGGAGGATTAAAATGGAATGCGATCTTCTGTGGTGCAAGTCTTTGCTGAAGATCAGGTGACATACACTGGAATGCTTCCCTGAGTTCCTTTTCCCCACCTCGGAAATTTGTTCCTTGGTCTGACAGTAATTCTACAGGGGAGCCTCTACGTGCAAT
The DNA here is from genome assembly GCA_021554675.1 of Leuciscus idus. NCBI lineage: Eukaryota > Metazoa > Chordata > Actinopteri > Cypriniformes > Leuciscidae > Leuciscus > Leuciscus idus. The sequence goes on from CM038627.1 coordinate 42,896,381, forward strand.
AAACCTCCGAAGTGACATCAGAAATGAATCAGTGTCCAAACTGTACAGAAGGTCTAGGTGTACAGCCCTGGTGGTAAGACACTTGTAGAGGATTCCCCACCTCTTTTCTACTCGTCGACCAATCTTCACAAGTAAGGGACCAAAACAATCCATCCCAGTTGAATGAAAGGCTGGCTTGTGGAGACGCAAGCGTGCTAAAGGAAGGTCTGCCATTTTAGGAATGGTAGGTTTGGCTCTCAGACGTTTGCATTCTGTGCAGGCATGCTGTAAGCTCCGGACGGCTGCTCTTCCTCTTAGAACCCAGAACTGTCGTCTTATTTCTGCAAACACCCGATCAGGGCCTGGATGACAGAGTCTTTTATCGTAATCTTGAAGGAGTAACTTCACAGCTGGATGTTTAGAATCTAGTACAATGGGATGTTTCAGGGCAGGATCTAAAGTTTCAGCACGTCTTAGCCTACCACCAACCCGGATTAGATTGGTAGCTGTGTCATATTCTGGAGCTAGGGTGAGTAAGCGGCTATTATGTTGAAGAGCCTTGCCTGATTTTAGTTGTTGTAATTCCTCAGGAAAACTCTCATTTTGCACCCTTTGGAGTATGCATGTCTCTGCTGCTTGATACGTGTTTGCTGTAGGTTCTCCTGACTGTCCAGCCGCCCCATGTAGCTCCTGTGCAGTGGCCTTTACTAATTCTGTCCATGTCCTGTACATATTACCAGTTGGTTCATCTACAGCTACTACTCCACAGAATGCAGATTTCTTAAGCTCAGACTTGTCAATCTCAGGGCGCTCTGTAGGGTTTGCGGGCCAGCTTTCAGGTGGAAGGAGCAGGAATGAAGGCCCTTGGCTCCATCTATTGGGCTCAGCAAGTTCTTTCAGAGTCTTTCCCCTTGTAAGGTCGTCTGCAGGATTTTGACCTGAATTCACATATCGCCAGGCAGTGAAGTTGGTAAGCTCGTGGATTTCAGCCACTCTTGTACCGACGAAGACTTTAAAATGGCAGGACTCTGATTGAATCCAAGACAGCACAGTGGTGGAGTCTGTCCAAAGAACTGTGTGGCGAATTGACAAAGTTAACTCTTTCCTCAGCAGGTTTGCCAACTGAGCACCAATTACTGCAGCACAGAGCTCCAAACGGGGCATTGACAAGACTCTTTTTGGTGCTACTCTAGAACGTGCCAGTACGAATGATAGATGGATCTTACCAAGCTGATCTTCGGTGCGCAGGTAAGTGACTGCTCCATACGAACTCTCTGAGGCATCGCTGAACACATGAAGGTCTGTAACAGATCTGGTTTGATCTACTGAAGTTGGTACATATGACCTTGGGAAATTGATCTTGTGAAGAAACTGCAGTTCACCTTCCCATTCGTTCCAGCTCTGGATTAATGTTTGGGGAAGTTGGGTGTCATCCCAGCTACGCTGCTTGCTCCAAAGTTGTTGGACCAGTACTTTAGCCCTGGTAGTGAACGGAAGGATATATCCCAAGGGGTCGTACTGGCTTGCTAAAACTTTATAAATAATCCTCATGGTGGGAGCTCCATGATTTATGGGCCGGTGACGGTACGTCAGAACATCTACAGGGCAATTCCAGCTAAGACCCAATGTGGACTCCTGGACATCTGTCTTTTCGTGGGCTAGCCAGAGTTCCAGACCATCCGATCTGGCTTCACGTGGAAGATGGTGAATGACAGATGGCACATTGCTGGCCCATTGTCTCAACTCGAAGCCTCCTTCAGCTAACAGCTCCTTCAGCTTGTCAACCAATTGCTTAGCCTCCTCTGGTGATGACAAGCTCTGCAAGCAATTGTCAACGTAGAAGCACCGTTCGACTGAGAACCTCACATCTTCGTTAGGTTGGCTATGTTCTCTCACATGCCGTTGTAAAGCAAAGGTAGCACAGCAGGGGCTGCAGGTTGTGCCGAATGGCAGAACTTGCCATTCAAAGACATCAGGTGGACCCTTCTCCTTTGAGTCACGCCAGACAAACCGAAGAAGTGGTCTATCTTCTGGAAGAAGGCGGACCTGATGAAACATGCCCCGGATGTCTGCACTGATGGCCACTGCATGCTCACGGAATCTGAGCAAGACCCCAAGAAGTGATGAACCCAAGGTGGGGCCAGCGAGGAGTGAATCATTTAAACTGAGGCCATTGGACTGAAAGGAGCAATCAAACACCACACGATTTTTTCCATTGTGACGCACCATATGGTGTGGAATGAACCAGGATTCACCATCTCTTTCCATATCTTCTGGAAGGAGCTTTCTGATAGCTCCGGACTGAACCAATTTCTGGATTTCTGAGGAATAAGCTTCAGCTTGTTGCGGGTCTCTTGCAAGTTTCCTCTCAGTACTTCGTAGGCGTGGCATGACAGCTTCCATAGTGGCATGAAGATAGGGCATGTCACACTTGCGTAACAAGGGTGTTGCATAGCGACGTATTCCATCCACCTCTACACGAACCGTCTTGGTTTCCAGTAACTCAATGGCCCTTTGGTCCTGCTTGGATCTTGTGCACTCCTTTTCATTCTGAAATGGCAAAACATCCACTTGCCACAGCCTTTCAACATTCTTGAACAGTTCTGTGGTGCTGAGAGGAATGGATATGTGGAGACACTGGTTTGGCTCAAGTCTCTGCTCCAACAGGCTGGTAGGGCCCTGGAGTGTCCACCCTAATTTGGTTCTTATTGCAGCTGGACCCCCCGGTGGACCAAGTCTTACTGGCTCAATTGGTGAGATTATGTGAGTTTGATCTGCACCAACAAGGACAAGAGGTTTTGCCCTTTCAAAATACTGCAGTGGTAGTCCAACCAAGTGTTTGTATTGCTTCTGCAGCTTTGGAATTGGGTAAGAGTGATCAACGAGATCAAGCTGTGGGGCAGTAAAGGCTCTGGAAATGAGATATCGCTTCTTCGGATTGGAGTATGGAGAAATGGAGAATGAGACTGAAGCTCCATCAAGGGTTTGCACATCATGACGGATTGTTCTCAGAGATAAGCTTTCTTGTGTCCCTCTTAAGCCAAGTTTCTGTGCTGCCTCTGGCAGGAGCATCGTACGCTCAGAGCCATCATCAAGGATTGCGAATGTGTCCAGAGTGCAATTGCCATGGTGTAAGAGCACTCTGACAACTTTGAGTAAAACCTTACTGCTGACTGGTTTGTTCAGGTACAACGTTTGTGTCGCTGAGCTGACTAGGCAAGCCTCTGTTTTAGATGCCTTTATGACAGGCCTCTCATTTACCTCGTGGAGGATTCGTAGATGCTTTCTCTGACAAAGCGGACATGGTTTCTTTAGACCACAGTGGATAGCCTGATGAGCAAGGCCACAACGCCAGCATCTCCTATTGGTGCGTATCCACTCTGAGAGCTGGTCTTTGGAGAGGGTTGGAATTTTGGGGCATTGACTGAATGCATGCTCAGAGTTCTGACAGTAAGAACAATATACTGAGGGCCTACTCTTAGCCTTCTCATCAACCTTGGCAGAAGAATATGTAGCGCTTGTTACCTCAGCACTGTTCCCAGACCCAGTCAGTACAGTGGCAGTGGTTCTGCGTGACCATGGAGCTGGAGCTACCCGAGACTCTCGTTTAGACCGGCTTTCTCCTCTTGCTGACTGATCATCATAGCTTTGGCACCAAGATTCATACTTTAGCCAGTCGGCCAGATCCATCAATGAGTATGTCACCCCAGGCCGATGTAACATGTGGCGGCGAAAATCAGCCCGTCTTTCAGGTGGCAGCTTGCTGAGGAGACGTGCAACATGCGACCCACACTGCAACTCAATGCTACCCGCCTGTCCTAATGTCTTAAGCAGACCAACTAGAGACTGCACTTGAAGGGAGAACTTCTCAAAGGCTGATGGGTCATTGCGGCTTATATCAGGAGAATCAAGAATAGTAGCAATCCTTTTTAATGCTACCTGGTGGGGCTGACCGAACCGTTCATTTAGGGCCATCATGGTGTCTCTGTAAGGTGTTGAGGAGTGCAAGAAGGAGTCTGCTATTAGACAAGCATCGTCCAATTTCAGATGGTCAACCAGTACCTGATATTTGAACATTTCAGTACTGTCAGGTGGCAAGAGGTTATCTAAGGCCATTTTTAATCGGGCGAACTCACTCGGATCTTTGTTGCGGAAAAATGGAATGGTGGGGCATGGTCCTTTGTAATATTTCTCAGTCAGATCCATAGATGCCATGGGAGGTGCCATATTATAGGATGTCATTCTGTGTTGTTCAGTATTAGGACGCGTGGATGATTCCCATGGGTGGTCATAAACATACTGAGGACTTATCGTTTGGGCGGGATACTGACCATACCTCAGCTGCTCATCATATTGACTTGGCTGGTGGAAATCCATAGTCTTCTCCACTGATGTGAGTCTGGGGATGAAAGTTGGTGTGGCCCTTGTACTGCTGCAAAACCTTTGCTTGTCATGCTGATTCATAATTACTGGCTCATCAAATGCAATGGGTGGAGGGGGCTCTGGCCAGTCTTCATCACTCACATGTGCTGCATGGTGGAATCTAACTGTTGGATGATTAGACTGGGTGTTAGGAGTAGATAAAGGCCTTTGCAGACTACAAGCTCTGTCTAAAAGCTGAATCAACTCGTCTTTGGCTGTCTCGATTCGTTTAAGGTCAGCTTTAATAGCCAGCTGTGTTTCACGGAGTCTGGCATTCTCCTCTGAAATCCTTTGCAACTTTATAGAGCTAGCATCTGACCGATCACTCTGGTATCCATCACCAAGGGAAAGGGACTCTGCATTGGATTCAAACTGTAGTCGTCGATTCGAATATTGTGGTGGTGACTGGCGGGAAGAGTCGGAAATGCGCTGCTGTAGAGGGTCTGGGAGGTTATGATGCTCATCTCTGACAGTCAGCCTCGAAGGGGAAGAAAAAGCAGGTAAACTGTGTGATCTTTGAGATTTTGCTGCAGATACTCTGTGTGTTGAAGAATAATCGTCATCAGATGACTCTACTGCTTGTTCTCTCGTACTAACTGGTGAAGCTGATTTATGAAGACTTGGGAAATCCACCTCATAATCTTGTAAATAGGCTGGACGGCGCTTTGGGCGAACCGAAAGGTTAACTGGTGCAGAACTGGCTGACATCTTAATCCAGGGAAGTGTAATCCGGCTCGAAGGACCATTTGTTGGGTTTGGAATTGGGAATTAGAATTTTATCTCTTAGGACTGTAGGATAAGCAACACTCGCCCTGGATGGGCCTATCAGAACCCAGGAACTCAGTCAACCACAGTTATTTCCTTTGATGTCTTTACTGAAGCATTTGTTTGTGTGTGGTTTTATAGGATGCACGCACACATATAACACTCCAACTCGGATCGGCTCGCATTTCTTCCTCACAGAAAACTTTGCGGTATCAATTAAAAGGGCAACAAGTCTTAAAGGGGCCACACACGCAAAGCCGTTTGTACACAATTGGTTTAAGAAATTAAATTAAATTAAATTAAAATTAAAATTAAATTAAACCTAAAAATAACCTACAGGGAACGTTCTGGGAACGTTCCCTTAAAGTTATAAAACTTGGTTGGACGTCACCACGACAGACCGGTACATCGACCGCATTACTGCAGAAGCTGCACCGATCCGTCTGTCAATCTCCCGTTCCATCCTTCCCTCACTCGCGAACAAGACCCCAAGATACTTAAACTCCTCCACTTGAGGCAGGAACTGAACCAACCTGAAGTGGGCAAACCACCCTTTTCCGACTGAGGACCATGGTCTCGGATTTGGAGGTTATAAAAAGTTATAAAAATAGAACTTAAAAATAACCTGCAGGGAACATTCTGGGAACGTTCTCTTAAAGTTATGCAGATAGAACCTAAAAATAACCTACAGGGAACGTTCCCAGAACGTTCTCTTTAGGTTATAAAATTAAACCTAAAAATAACCTACAGGGAACGTTCTGGGAACGTTCCCTTAAAGTTATAAAAATAGATCCTAAAAATAACCTACAGGGAATGTTCCCAGAACGTTCTCTTTAGGTTATAAATTTAAACCTAAAAATAACCTACAGGGAACGTTCTGGGAACGTTCCCTTAATGTTATAAACATAGATCCTAAAAATAACCTACAGGGAACGTTCCCAGAACGTTCTTGTTTGGTTCCCAAAAAAATAACCAAATGGGAACCAAACGGGAACGTTAGGGGAACGTTCTGTGTTTGCTGGGTTGTCATCAAACAATTGCCTTCTACGGTCTACCCTATCAGCATGAGAGGAAGCATATATTTATTCACTATGTCAACTCACCTAACATTCCTTGACAGTTTTCAGCATCCCTCCACTCACTCTCACGCCCGGAGCCTCTCCTCGGAAAGCACGCCAAATATGCATTTATTCTGATCTGACTTATTTGTAAGTGTGAACTCGTGAAATAACAATTCTACAGCGAGAGTCATCTTTGTTGTAAACGAATTCAACCCAAGCGCTCGTTGGTGACGTGGATGATTACGTTACGTTGCTCATCTGTCCATCATCTTATAAAGCCCGCCCTGACAATTTGATTGGTCCGAACAATTTTTGTTCGGGCATAATAGCTCCTCAATGGATCGAGTCCAGACCGAAATTCCCGACCTAAAAATGTTGTGGGCGGGGCTAAATTCGGCTGGCATCCAGGCTAATAATTCACGGTATTCTTACCAAATTAGATCACACTCGAGTTCAGACTCGAGGTCGAAAAAACACAGACCAACAACTGAACGGATAAAAACAAAAACATAAAAATATAAATAATCAATAATCAATGCGGTGCAAAAATACAATAATCAGTGTCTCCACAACTTGGACTGTGCTGAAAAGGCCCAGTATTTTCCATAACATCTTCTGCTTTGATGTCGATGTGATTGACAGTTTGGTCCGCCCAGAAGAAGGACGATATTCTACACGCGGTCCGCTCGCTATAGAGTTTCCTTTATCTTGTGTGCGTTCAAGAGAAGTAAGTGTGTTTGTTATATATTATGCTTATATGCTTCTAACATCTCGTTCCTTGTCTTTAGTGTGAGAATTTGAGTTTTTAGCTGTTACTGGTTCATTCTATTATAACTCCGTTATCTTCAGAAGTGCGCGCGTCCGGAGCGAGTGTAAAACACACAGGAATAAGAAGAAAACGAAAGTAACAACACATCAACAGAAATACCAACCTCTGATACCTAAACCTGTTGCTCACTGGGTTTGATTTGATCCATGATCCAGAAAACATTTCCACAGATGTCAGTTTAGCACAATGCGTACCAAATCTAATAACACTCGCGGCCATTTATGTGTTTAATCCACAATCCATCGAGACCAGCAAGAGATTCTGAGAACGACGCGCGCGGACTGATAACAAGCGTTACTGAGTTTAAAATACTGATAAGTTCTCTTCTTAGTGGACAAGACTGCAAGTAAGTTTAATACATTCTCCATTAAAGTCATTTGTAATTATTAGGAACGTCATATTGTATATTAAGCGTGATTTAAATGTAAAGTTACAGAAGGCTGTTCTTCTGCTACTCCGAACAGACGAAGAATCTGCCAGAAATTACAATCTTTTGAAGTTAAAACACAATTATTATTTTTTTTTTTTGAGAAAGGGTTATTGAAAACAAATATGTTTCTGAAAGTTTTCTCCCATTTCCTCTTCAGTTTTAGGCTGTTGATTTTGTGATGTGAAATCGAAAGTATTTTTGAAGCAGACATTTACAGTAGACAGAGATGAAGCCTGACGTCAATGAACAACAATCTGCTGTTATTAAACTGAATATTTCAGTTCATATAGCAATTATGATTAGTAGTTATACAGTATGTATATAATAATTCTGGTTACTTTTACTTAATCAGTTGTTTTAGGATCATTTGAAAGTAATGAAATCAACCACCATTGTGAACTTGAAGTAGTAATTAAATGACAAACGATTCAACATTTAATAAAGATTGGGTAAATATGATTGTAAAATGATATTATACTGTAATAGAGAATAAAAACAAATTGGGTTCAGTACCCCAATGAATTCATATTTAGAGTCAGTTAAACTCATTAAACAATCAGAAATGATTAAGACCATTCGGTTATTTTACATGGCAATATATTTGTTTGTAACTCGCTTTATTTTATAGATTGTTTTTGCTGTTGCTGTTGCTGTTGCTGATGATAACTCAGCATTCTTCATTATTGTCTTAAATAAGATGTTCTTCATCTGTGTAAAATGGTGTCATTTCCAGGTGATGCTGAAGGATTGAGTGTTTTCAGAAAGCAGTGCTGATCAGTTTTCAGTGTCAGTTTAGCTGCAGTATGTCAGAGGAAAGAGGAAAGGACTCTCTCTCTCAGATGAGTCTCTCAGAGAAACACAGGTAAGACTGCGTCTGTTTTCATCAGTTTAAACTCCACTGGACTTTGTGTTTCCCTGTCAATAACAAAACTTTAAGCATTGTTTTATATTTGTAAATGCTTTGCACAATTTTTGAACTTCTTAAATTAACACTGACATTGTCTATAAAGCCCTGTTTGCTCTATAGAAAATATCACAGTTAATAATTTGTTAATAACCTTCTAGACACTGAATTAATCCAAATAAATGACTTTAGTTTTTAGATCATAAAATTATTGACAGGCATTAGAGAACAACTATACACTTCATTTAATTCAAGTTTGCTAACAAAACTGTGTCGCACAGATATTTCTGCTCTCTATTCTGTCAATAAACAAAAACTTGACATGTTCTCTTAAATTATTTAATCTCACTCATGTATATTAAAGAAATTGTTAAACTAATGTGAGCCAGTAAATAAAATGATGGTTAACTATAAAACTGTTGATTATGTGAGTGTGTGTATTTCTGTGGAGGATTAGATAAAGACACAGATGTGTTTCACACACAGTTGATCCTCCTTTACTAAAGTGTTTTCTCTCTTTGTTCTTTGTGTCATCAGTGTAAGATCAGGCTCACATGTGTCCAGCTCTGTGTCTCTGAAGAGTGATCAGTCACAAGATGGAAGAAGACCAAACTTCAGTGAGAAAATACCATCATCTAATAAAAGGTATTTTGTGTGTTTGCATTACATTATAGGGTTGTATTATTTGTCCACAGTGGTGTATGTGATTGAACTTGACTGTGTAACGGGATTTATGAAACTCATTCCAGTAACACAATTACACAGGCAGCCACAAGGAGGCATAAATTCACTATGGAAAATAGATCATGCAACTAAACATGTCCATCCATCCAACCATGGTCCTAAATGAACAAACACACAGCTATACTGCATTTGATTACTATTTGCAACATTAAACCTTTTCAAATGAGACTAAAGTATCTCATGTACTAAAGTGTTTTCTCTCTGTTCTTTGTGTCATCAGTGTAAGATCAGGCTCACATGTGTCCAGCTCTGTGTCTCTGAAGAGTGATCGGTCTAAAGGTGGAAGAGGACCAAACTTCAGTGAGAAAACACCATCATCTAATAAAAGGTATTTTGTGTTACTAATTTTTTGTCACACGTTGACTGTGTTTAAAAGTTGTATCAGTGAATACCAATCATGAAACATGTTTAGATCAAATATTTGTCAGAGTATTCACAGCTAATGCTTATTTCTCTTTCTGTAAAATATCAGTTAGTATTTTATTTTACTAATTTGATTACAGGCTTCAATATGAGACATTAGACTCAGACGTTCAGACTCACAGGAACCACGAGAATTTCAAAGACAATCTTCTAGGGATCTTCCAAGTAGGAAAACACATTTTTTTAAATGTTTAATGTTTCTAACAAACAAATATGTTATTGAACAAAGAAATTTAATAAAAAATTTCTTGATCACTTATTTTTTCCTTTTAAACACATTTTAGCTCAACATGGTTAGCATGTTAGTCTTTTAACTGGAATTATTGAATAAATAGTGTTGACCAAATGTAGATGTACAATTTGGCTTAAATTGTCTTTTCTCTTACTTTTGTTTGTAGGATCTTGAGAGCAAAATAATCACATTTCTGAAGAATGAGCTGGAGAAGTTAAAGAAAATATTACAAAAAGAGAACACACAACACTTTGTGAAGGACTTTAATGAGAACAGATCCAGTATCAAATCAGCAGCTCTTGATCTCACACTACATTACCTGAGAGAGATGAAGCAAGATGAAGCTGCTGATGCTCTAGAAGGTAAGAGACTCATGGTCATCTGTCAGATTGTCTCATAAATGTAGGAGAGAAAATTAAGATTAAAACTATCTATTGTCTGTTCCTGTGTTTAGATGAGCTCTTCTTCATTCATCAGCTGAAATATGGCCTAAAGAAGAAGTATCAATGTGTGTTTGAAGGAATTGCGAAGCAAGGTGACTCCACACTTCTGAATAACATCTACACAGATCTCTATATCACTCAGGGTGGCAGTGAACAGGTCAATACTGAACATGAGGTGAGACAGATTGAAGTTGCTTCCCGGCGTCATGAAGCACAAGAGATACAGGTTGATTGCAAAAATTTGTTTGAAGCACCTGAACAAGACGAGGAGATCCGAACTGTACTGACAAAAGGAGTCGCTGGCATCGGGAAATCAGTCTCTGTGCAAAAGTTTGTTCTGGACTGGGCTGAAGGAAAAGAAAATCAAGATATCAACTTCATATTTCCTCTTCCATTCAGAGAGATGAACTTAAAGGAGAAAGAAAAACTAAGTTTGATGGACCTTATAACTCAATTTTTCCCAGAGACAAAAGGACTGAACCTTACAAGAAGGAATCAATTTAAAGTTCTGTTCATCCTTGATGGACTGGACGAATGTCGCCTTCCTCTGAAGTTTGTTTGTAATGAGACGTGGCGTGATGTATCGTCACCAGCCTCTCTGGATGTTCTCCTAACGAACCTCATGAAGGGAAATCTGCTTCCTTCTGCTCTCATCTGGATCACCACCAGACCAGCAGCTGCCAGTAAGATTCCTCCTGACTGTATCGACCGGCTGACAGAGATACGAGGATTCAGTGACGCACAAAAGCAAGAGTACTTCAAAAAAAGATTCACCGATGAGAATCAGGCCAACACAATCATAGATCATGTTAAACAATCAAAGAGTCTCTTTATCATGTGCCACATCCCAGTCTTCTGCTGGATTTCAGCCACTGTTCTCCAGAACATTCTGGAGGAGAAAATAAATAATGATGTGAAAAACACTCAGGCTGATGAGATCTCTAAAACACTACAGGAATCAAACACTGAAGACACTCCCAAGACTCTGACACAAATGTACACACACTTTCTCCGCTTTCAGATCCAGCAGAGCAGCAGAAAGTATGATGGAGAATACACACCAGATGTTTCCTGGGATAAAGACGCCATCCTTTCACTGGGGAAACTGGCATTTCATCAGCTGGAAAGAAACAACCTGATCTTCTATGACACAGACCTGGAAGCATGTGGTATTGACGTCTATAAGGCATCAGTGTACTCAGGCATGTGTACCCAGATCTTTAAGGAGGACACAGGGATCGTTCTTGGTACCATGTACTGCTTTGTTCACTTGAGCATTCAAGAGTTTATTGCAGCCCTTTATGCACATCTGTTTCTAGACATCAACAAGACAAGTGTGTTTGATCATGAGTCTACAGAACCGGAAAACAGAAATGAAACCATGATTGATTTACTCAAGACTGCAGTGGACAAGGCGCTCGAGAGTGACAATGGACACCTGGACCTTTTCCTTCGCTTCCTCCTCGGTCTGTCACTCCAGTCCAATCGACGACTCTTGCGAGGTCTGTTGACACAGCAAGACGACAATGGCCAGAGCAACAAGGAAATAGTTCAGTACATCAAGCAGAAATTAGAAGATAATCTTCCTGCAGAGAGATCCATCAATCTGTTCTACTGTCTGAATGAACTGAACGACCAAACTCTGGTGAAAGAGATTCAGACCCACCTTAGCAAAGGAAGTCTCTCATCTGGTGACCTTTCACCTGCCCAGTGGTCTGCTTTAGCCTTTGTGTTGTTGACATCAGAGGAAGAGCTGGAGGAGTTTGAGCTTCAGAAATTCAAGAAATCTGACGAGTGTCTCATTAGATTATCGGCAGTCATCAAAACCTCCAGAAGAGCCCTGTAAGTCTTTTAATATATTTTGTCATGTTTAGCTCTCATCTGAAAAATACATTTATCTACATTACTCTATAGTGATTCCCCATCATAAACATGAACCTATACCTGTAAAGCTTGTGTGTGTGTGTGTGTGTGTGTGTGTGTGTGTGTGTGTGTGTGTGTGTGTGTGTGTGTGTGTGTGTGTGTGGAGACAGTTTATCAAAACTAGACAAAATATAAAAAAACATGTAAAAATGTTTGCATGTTTGTTTTGTATCATATGATACACCAGACTTGTATGACTTCTGACATATTTGGTACAGATGTTATTAATATTGTCAAAAAGTAAGATGAAATTCTGAAAGGTTATAGTATAAAAACATTGAGATTTTTATAATACAACCTACTTAAAGTACATATATATCACCACATGATATATTAGTTGTCCCTCTGTTTCTCCCAGTAATTAGATATTTTAAATGCTTATTTCTATGAGTAATTCTGTAGTTTAATGTAATAATAATGTAATGTAATATGTAGATCGAGAGATTTACAAATAAACATTTATCAAAAGCCTGTTGTATCATATTTGATGTACACATTTTAAGATGTTTTTTCTACAAAAAAAAGTTGTAATTTTTTATTAAATTAACGTTCAAAATCTCTTTTTTCATATATATTTTTGTAAATATATTTTTCTAATTCAGTAATTAAGTAAAATAACTATAAATTTCATTTCAGCAATTGTTATGGATGCTTTTTTACTATCTTTAAATTAATGATATATCACCCGTTGGCCACCCTGCTCTCTAAGATATCGGCATCAGCCATCGGTTGACCTTAATCTTGAAATATTAAAAACAAAACAAAAAAATCTTAGTTTCTTAGGTTTTACTTAAATCATTAAAGATTTTATGTCAAAAAGACATGTACATGTGAATGGAGGCATTTTTAGAATTATAATGAAAGGCATGAACCCTACATTTAAGATGAACCCAGAACCCTCTGGGGTCTGAGGTGTTTTTGGGGTCCTTGAGATGTTCTGACATGCCCTGACATTTGTGCTTTTTTCAGTTGCTTATAAACATATTAATGGCAAAGGTATAATTACACTCTATTTAGCACAAACAGGGCTATCATAATATGTGAGCAACGTGTATGTTCATGTTTGTATTTTTGAGAGAATAATGTTTATGCCTGGTTATTGAAAAAACTAAAAACTAAAGTTTCTGAAATAAGGCCACAAAACACATACTAAATATGTATCAATAAGACTTCTGAATAATGCATTTTGTCGCCTAGAGTTTTTTCTTCAAAATGATGTGAAAATCATCCTACCTAATTATTCACATAAAACAATACATTGATTTAAATTTTGCAAGACACTTTATGTTTGGAAAGGCCATATGCGAGTGGGCGTCAACGATCATGCATATTTAGTGGTTCACACCTGAGGAGACAATGGGGCCCGCATACTTAATGAGCCATTCATTCAGGTGTGTCACTGAGCCACACATATATATATATATATATGTATATATATATATATATATATATATATATATATATATTCTACCAAATTGGTTCACAGTTGGAAGCATCTCATTTTATTTTTCCATGTCTAGTAATTGTGCAGTTCTCATACTGTATTTTCAGTTTTGGAATATGTATCCTCTCCCCAAATTTGTCACTAATAAAACACAATAAAACTTATTTAAAGAAAAGTTTACATCTACCTTGTAAATATATTTTTTTTATTAAAAAGGTTACAATTACAACAACAATTCAAGTGCAATCTTTCTTTGTAAAACTAAAGTATACATTTTATCATACATATTTCAAAGTTAAGGATTCATTACTTAATTACATTGGAACAAACACATAATAACATATTATTTGATTACTTTATTTTTGACAAAACATACTATATTTAACATATGAGCAAAAATTGGCAAACAAAAGCTTATTTGAGGTGGCAAATATTTTACAGCAAAAATGTATAATCTATCCAAAACTAGTCAACGAAATGTTGTCTTTCATATGTCTGTAACATAGGTCTTTCGTTTATATAAGAAATATAAATGTTAATTTGCAGTTTAATACGTTGCTTATACAAATACATTTTATTTCAACATATTTCAGTCGATTTTTAGTCATCTCAGTATAGTTTGCTAAAAGCGGATCATTCATTCACACACAGAAACGCGATTCAAATTTAAACAGTCTTTTTGCGAGCGCGCATCTCTGCCATTCATTCATTCACACACAGAAACGCGGTTCACTTGAGAATGAAAAAAACTTACTACAGTATTCTCAGGATCCGTTGCTCCTCGAAATACCAGCACTTCTGAGGTACATTTTCCATTATTCCTCACAGCGCCGCGAGACAGTGTAAACAAGTACAATGATCTGAATAAACTTGATGTGTTTTCTCGAGCTGATATGTGGGCGTTCACAGTTTGTATGGGATCGTCTCAGTCATTTGCGTTTGAATAGCGCGCGCTCTCCGTGGGCGGAGTCACATTAAAAATAATTAGCTGAGAAGAGAACGACTGACATCTCTCTCTTTTCATACAGATTACATAAACTGAGAATATTTGTTTTTTATAAAAATTACTTCATTTAAAAGAAGAGAATTCAAGCTTCATGCCTGTGTGTCTGTATGCCTGTTTGACTGAGTATTCGCTGAGTTACAGTTAATTTTCGGACACGTTTCAGAATTGACTTCACTGACAGAGAGGAGGCAGAACTCGCATCATGTTTATTTTTCTTTATTTGGCGAAAAGCACAACACTTTGTTTTTATTATGAGTATACACAAAAAAAATACACACTTAACAGGATCGATTAATGTATAACACAAGCATATAAGCTAAAAAATTATTTTATTTTTATTTTTTTGCACTGATAAGGAAAAAAACGAGCCTATCGCGCCGGCGCGATAGCCGACCTCAGAGGGTTAACTTGCCATAAAAGTGTTAACTGTCTCATATAATGGTGTCGGTGCAGTCAAGACAATAATGTTGTTGAATATTAAGTGTCCCCAACTAAGCAAGACAGAGGCAACAGTGGCAAAAACCCATGTGCTGTTTATGTAAAAAATAAATGGAAAATGTATTTAATATTTGTATATAGAAAATGTATTGTATGTGTTCCATCTAATTCTGTGTTTTTCTAATTCTGTGACTTATTGTAGGTTAAATGATTGTAACTTAACAGACAAAAGCTGTTCAGCTCTGGCTGCAGTTCTTGGATCAGATACCAATCTGAAAGAGCTGAACATGAACAATAATAATCTGCATGATTCAGGAGTGAAGCTGATTTGCACTGGACTGAAGAATATAAAGTGTAAATTGGAGATACTGAGGTAAGTTGAGCCACAGGAGTCACATGACTAGAGTGAGGTGCGATGACTGACAGGATGATGCCGGAGGCAAAAGCGCGAGAGAACTTTTGTGAAAAATTCAAAGATCTTTTATTTATTTGTTACAACGTGGGTATACCATATCAATCCTGTCATTGTGCTATTTTATTGTTGTTGTGTTTTTTCATCAAGTTTTTCATACTTTGATGGACTTAAAAAATATACAGCCATTCACTGCTATTATAAAGCTTGGAAGAGCCAGGACATTTTTTTTATATAATTGCGATTGTATTCGTCTGAAAGTAGAATGCCATATACACCTAGGATGACTTGAGGGTGAGTAAATCATGGGCTAATTTTCAAGGGATTATAATATTTAGTGGATATACTATATATGTATTGTCTACTTCTTATAAATTAACACTTAAATTGTGCTGTTTTTGTTTATAGTAATTTATACTTTAGTGATGTAATCATTACTTGCATACCTAGTGTTGAGAATTCAGATGATTCTGTTTGATCTGGTAAATCTGCCACAGAATGGAGGGTGAGTTCTGGTAGAAATCACTTCTCTTCATATTTTATGTGACAGGATTAATGTATTTTAGTGCTTTTGAGGGAGCTGTGTATCTTTGATTCTGCTTTCAGCTTTGCAGCTAGTCTCGACTAAACACTTCCTCTAGTTTATGAGTGTTTTACACCACTGTGAAGGTATTTTGGTCCATTTGTCCCACTCCTCCTTACAAAGCTGCTTCAGCTCAGTGACATTTGTAGATCACCTGTGACACCAACATGAGCTGTGTTTCACGTACTTCCACAGCATTTCAATGGAGTTGAAGTCTGGACTTTAATTAGGCCATTCCCAAACTTTAATTTTCCAATTTTCCGACCATTTTCAGGGTACTTGTTGTGGATCACTCAGATCACAGACTTTCAGACCTGTACAGTTGTAAGATGGATAAACTAGAAGAACTGGAAGAGAGGGCAACTCTCTGAGAAAACAAAGGAAATTAACATTTGATCTCTCTTGCTGTATTACCATCCCCATTCGAGACACGATCACACTTGAGTTGATCACCTCCCAATTTACACATCATTCCCTCAACTTCTGTCCCCAGTAAGTCTGGGACGGTGATTAATGCAAATTCCTACTGTGAACTCATGTTTTCATTTGAAAAGAGGTTGGCTCTGGTAAAGTTGGCTGACTTATCTCTGTAGTAGTGGCCATACCTCTACTGAAGTAAACGTTACTTTAATTTCAAGTGTATGCAATCACGGGGGCTATACCAAAGTATCTTTGATTGTGTAAGCGTGAATGCGACCGATCTCAGGTATATAGCAATTACCTCTGTTTAGTGACCGAAGCTGGCGAGATTGTGATCGTGAGACCCACGTTAAACAAGGCGTGAGGACCTCTGAGTGACATAGCTTCCTAATATGAACAGGTAAAATATAACTAAAGAGTTATATAGAACAATCAAATGTATTGTTAAACTGTTATATAATTGACCAATAACCAATTGGCAATCTAACTGAAAATGGAGTCAGATAAAAGCCTGAATGGAATTAAATTACTTTGCCATGCGTAAAGACAGTAACACTCAGAGACCTTCACCCGTTCTGACGAAAACCCCAATTTGGACCGATAAACGGACTTACACAGTTTTAGATAATTGTAATCTGGAAAGTGATGTTGATTTCTAACATATTAAAGATTCCTGTGCCTTTTGTTTGCCTCCATATTCAGTTGTCAGTTTTTGCATCTAAATATCAATGCATTTGTACAAAGAACAAAATAAAATTCAAGTTTAAGGATTTATATTGTTCGGGGTTTTACTGATTAATCAGTTGAATGCTTTCATTCCTGTTCTAGACTCTCTAACTGCAGTGTGACAGAAGAAGGTTATAAAGCTCTGGCTTCAGCTCTGAGATCAAACCCTTCACACCTGATAAAGCTGGATCTCACAGGAAATGATCCTGGACAATCAGGAGTGAAGAAGCTCAATGATTTACTACAGGATCCAGACTGTCAGCTGAAGACACTGAGGTGAGACGCGATCAAATAATTAACTAAATTAGTTATATGGAGGCTAAATATTCATAACTAATATATTATTTTAGCTATACAATTAGCTGCATCAAAACGATCAAGATCAGATCAGATGCTGCTGGTTCTGTCATGATGATGATAAACGTCAACACAGTTTAGTTGTGTAACGAGCTAAAGGTCAAATAGACATTATGGGCCCTATCTTGCACCCAGCGCAATTGACTTTGTACACGACGCATGTATCATTCCTATTTTGCACCCGCGCAAAGCGGACTTTTCCCTCCACAGAAGCACGTCGGTTAACTAAGAAATACACTTGCGCTCCCGGGGGCGGTTCAGCGCATGTGTTCAGGCGTGTTCCGGCGCAAACGTTCCTTCATGCTATTTTGCAGGTTTAGAAAACAATTGCGCCACTAACCAGGAAAAAATAGTTTAAAGTCAGTGGCGCATTGCGCATGTTATTCATATGCTATTTTAAGGGCGCATACTTGGCCATAATCAATGTAGCGTGTGCACAACGCGCACTTTGATTCTCTCATCTACACAGAAGCAGCAGTTTTCATTTTTGCAAATCATATTATTACGATAGATAGATAGATAGATAGATAGATAGATAGATAGATAGATAGATAGATAGATAGATGGACAATTTATTATAAAAGCAATGAAGCATACATCTAACTTACACATTTACCCAAATTATCATACGCCTGTTTAACCGAAGTTAATTTGGGTGGGTTTCTCCATCCCCAATGTCCCTGACGAGAACGTCGGTCTCCTCGGCTGTGAACCACTGCTGGCGCGCGTCTGGCAAATCCGCCGTTATAATAGGAATCCGCTTTAGAACAAGCGCGCCTGCTCTTAAAGGGAATGTGAGATGACGCTCTGATTGGTTTATTTCATGTTACGCCCAAACCACACCTATGAATAATGAAGCTACTTCAGACCAACCCCTTTTAGATTTGCGTCGGGCGCAAGAGGCATTTATCCCGCCGGGAAAATAGCAACTTGAATTGAATTGTTTATTGATCCAACAATCAGCTATCTCATATATATACATAAGAGTGCTGTTCTTCCTGTGGTCAAAATCACTATTACATATCAATTTTACAAAATAAGCATGCATTCATACAACATACAACCATAAACAAAGACATTCAGTAGAAGATGAACTGAAAATATTCCTTAATTTAAGTTGGTTAAAATTTAAATCAAACTCATGAACAAAAGAACCCATGTATACTTATAGGGTCAAAAACTTTTACTTATATAACACCTTTTTAACAAAAAACAGAAATAAAAAGTCATATAAGAACTTGTGTAAATAAATACAATTTCAATTTAATTTTAAAGACCATCTTACTAGCTTCATTGACCAAAAAACTAGGTAAAGAATTCCATGCTACCATGGCCCTATAGTGTAATGATGACTGACGTGTGACATATTCGTGTCCATCCTGAGAAAACTTAAAATTATTAAATAAAATAACAGGAGTCCTTGTTGTTATAACATTTCTTGCAAAACCAAGAAGAGAATAATATAACCTACTTTTAACTGGTAACCAGTTTAACATATTCAACATATTACAAACTCTAGTTCTATATGAACAATTAAGCACTATACGGGCAGCTTTGTTTTGTGCCACCTGTAATCGATTGAGATTATATTCTGATGTATTGGACCATATGACTGTACAATAATCTAACTGAGAGAGAACCAAAGCTTCCATTAATTGTTTAATCAAATGTCTTGGTAAATATATTTTACAATATCTAATTGCAGCCATCGCTCTCCCCATTTTCTTCAACATTTCATCAATCTGATTTGTCCAGGACATACAGCTATCAATCAATACACCAAGTAACTTAACTTCTGTAACCTGTTCTATTTCTATGTCATCCAGTTTTAATTGCAGTCTTGGCTCTACTCTCCCTACCCTCTTAGAACATAATACACTACATTTTGTTTTTTCTATATTAAGTACCAATTTATTTATATTAACCCATCTCCTAATACGCACTAACTCTTCATTTAGAGTCTCTTCAAGCTCTCTTGACATAAACGCTGATGAATATATGGTAGAATCATCTGCGTACATAGCAATGGAAGCATTGTTTAAAACTAAAGGTAAATCATTAGTAAATATTGAAAATAAAAGCGGCCCCAAACAACTCCCCTGTGGCACTCCACAGCTCATAACCCTCATTTCTGAGAAACCTCCATTAAAATATACACAATATTTTCTATTGGTAAGATAACTATTGATCCATGCAACAGAATCCCTGTCAAAACCATAGCAGTGCAATTTCTTAGTTAACAATTTATGGTCAAGAATATCAAAAGCAGCACTAAAATCTAGTAAAACAGAGCCCACTATCCTTCCTGCATCGATTTCTTTCAGTCATTTGTGTTAACGCTGTAGCTGTAGAATATCTCTTCCTATAGGCATGTTGATGAGCTGTGTTCAAGTCATTTATACAAAAATAATTTTGAATTTGCTCATATACTATTCTTTCCATGATTTTACTTAGGGTGGGTAATATACTTATCGGCCTACTATTCTTCCCTGAAAAATTCTCTTTGTGATTTTTAGGCAGTGGGATGATTTTTGCAATCTTCCACTGAGCTGGGCAGACTGATTTCTCCAAACTTAAATTAATAATATGAGAGATAGGTAGGGCCAAGACATCTGCTACAGGTTTAAGCAATCTTACATCCAAATTATCAATACCTGCTGGTTTATCCTTGCTTGATCTTATTAAATTTTCTACTGTAGACACCGTGACTTTTTCAAAATGAAAACTACAAGATTTATTCATCATCAGCTTTTTGGTAATAAGTTTAGTTGAATGCTCTACATAGTTATCATTTGTCTTCATACCATTATTTAATTTCAGAATTTTATCACTAAAATAACCACTCAGATAATTAGCAATTTCACTTGGTTTAGTAATAAAATTGCCCTCGGCCTCTAAAAAAGAAGGTGTCGATCTACCACTTTTACCCATAAGCTGATTAAGAACCTTCCAAATTGTCTTACTGTCAATATTATTACTACTAATTCTATTATAATAATACTTTTTCTTTTTGACTTTATTCAACATTGTAACAAAGTTTCTTAATTTACGATATTTACCCCATTCCCCTTCACTACCTGATTTTACAGCATCTGCCTTAGCTCTATCCCTCTCAATCATATATGTTTTTAATTCCTGATCTAACCAAGGAGACACAAAGTTCCGCACATTGAACTTCCTAATTGGTGCAAATTTATTTACAATGGGGAGTAATACATTGTCAAACTCACCCAGAGCAAGATCCGGATCTTCTTTTCGTAAAACTTCAGACCAGTCCACCTTTCTTACTTCATTACAATAATTGCTTTCATTAAAGTTTTTAAAAACTCTCTTGAAAAAATTTTCTGACCCCTTTTTGGTATTTTTGTTTTTCTTCCAATAACAATAAGGTTGTGGTCACTACAGCCTACTGGAATGGAAACTACACTGGAACATTTGTAAATATCAAATCAATACAAGTTGCAGATATAACTCCATCCCCTCTTCTACATATTCTAGTAGGCTTCTTGACTACTTGTGATAAATTACATGTATTCGCTAGAGAAAGTAATCTCGCCTTAAGTGGACAGTCTCTCACACTCCAGTCTATATTGAAGTCTCCTAAAAAAAACACCTCATAATTTGTATCACATACTTTGTCAGCACTTTACATATATTATCCAAGTACATTATGGTTGCACTTGGGGGTCTATAGCAACATCCCATCAATATTGATTTTATATAAGGAAGTTGTATTTCCAGCCACAAAACTTCCACCTCTTTACATCCTAGATCACTTCTGATTCTAACTGGTATATGCTCTTGACAATAAACGGCTACTCCACCTCCCTTAATTGCACCCCTATCCAATCTGAACAAATTATAACCTTCTATTTTCAATACATCCCTATTTATTGCTGAATTCAGGTGTGTTTCTGATATTGCAAGCATATGTAATTTATATTTAGTCAAAATCTCAGCGACATCAACAACTTTATTACGTAAACTACAAATATTCAAATGACCCAACCTCAATCCCTTTTGTGGTAAAATGGGACCATGCATCCTACATCAGTAGGCTAACAGTTAACCAACATAACATTGCATCAAAATAGAGCCGTCTTCTACACAAAATCTCATCAACACATAACACAGACACCCCCCCTAACCCCTTCCTTCCCACCCCACCCCACCATACATCCATTCAGCCACACCACATTCACACACACACACACACACACACACACCCAAACAAACACACAAACACAACCAACATAATATCTCAGTAAGTGTAATATGCTTAACACCATCTCCAACTAATCAAAGTCCCATGTTTCTGTGTGACTTTAAACTATTGTAACCCATAGACCTCTTACGGTTTAGTTCAGTTTCGGATGTTTGTCCACAGCTTCCCAGTAAGCTTCCGCCTTCTGGTAATCCGTGAATTTCCGCGTCTCGTTTCCATGGGTAATGATTAAAGTGGCTGGATGAATAATTCCATGCTTTACACCAGCAGCTCTGAGTTTTTCCCTGATTTCGCCGAATTTTGCCCTCCGCTTTGCCATATCTGACGTTAGATCAGGGAAGAACTGAAGCCTTGTCTCCCCGTATCTGAGAATACGTTCCTTTTTAGACAGCGCCAATATCTCTTCCTTCGCCATGTAACGTTGCATCCTCACAATCATTGTTTTATTCCCAGGGCCAACACGGTGGGCAATTTCAACCACAGGCTCAGTCCCAATCTTCCCTTTAAACAACTCCCTCACCAGAGTGTTCATGTAAGCTGTCGGATTCCCCTTTTCCACACCAATCGGTAGACCATGTACTCTTAAATTGAATTTCCGACTGTGCGCCTCCAGTCGTTCTAATTTATCACGGAGTTCAATGTTCTCTTTATACAATTGTTTTACATCCATATCGCATTTCTTCATGTTTTCCTCCAGTACAGAAACACGCTCATCCATGGAACCCAGACATTTCTCCACGTCATCCAATTTCCGACCACATTCCTCCATTTGTACTTTGAGAGAATTCAGTTGTGGTTGAAGTGTGGTCAGCGCTACAGCAATTTCTTCCTTCATAATCGAGCGGATCAACTCCGACAGTTCTTGTTTATCAACTCCAGCCATAACTTTTATAGGGGTTACCTGTTCCTGTGGGCTCAAATTCTTTATCTTTGTCTTTGACCTTGTATTCCGTTTGTTCTGTTTGCTCCCACTTGCGGTTTCCACATTCATTTCTTCCAGACAAACATTTAGCTACAACTTTATGATCCTCACTCTATCAGCTTTACCAATCATTTCTTTCCATTCATTTCTTTTTTAGTCACTTTCAAACTTTTTATCAGAGCTTGGCGTTCATGCCGTGTACGTCTCACTCCTCACGCATGCTCAGTGCTCTTGGACTCAGTGATTACAATTCCGGAGATCCGCCCACAAAGTTACTTGCGCTTTGCGCTTGACACTTGCGTTTCAGATCGTTAAAATAGGGCCCTATGGGTCAGTATATGGGCTGCTATTCTGGAGTATACCTTGATAATTGAAATGAACAATTTTATTTTGCACACTTCTCAGCAAAATTGTAGATAACCTATTAGTTTTCTGAACACAATAGTTTTCCATCAAGCCCAGATTCACTGCATCTCTCTGTAGGTGTACACCCAGAGTGTGCACATATTTCTTGATATGTAGCTCCTACGATAACATGAAGAAATCCCCCAGAATATTTTCAACCAGTCGCACACAGGAACTTGGACATAGACTCGGCCAATCAATGACTTGCATGCTGGTACACTGGTGAATGAGAGGAGAGGAGGGGGCGGGACTAAAAAAGAGTTTTGTAAAGAACAACAGAGAGGACGGCGGCGTCCGAAGAGGTCCCATGCTGACGGAGATTTCGGTATGATGATTCAGTAAATAACAGTTTAGCTCTTAGTTATTGCGTGTGCTACATGTTTTGGTCTGAGCTACGGAACAGTTATGGTTTGAGTGGCGTGTGTAAGAGCGGAAGACTCCACGCCATCATTACTGAAGATTCATCCGTCGTCATATCATCAACAAGTATAGTTCGCATAGTGCGAGGCAAACGTTCTCGCTATGTAGTGCAAAGTGTTGATTATTTAGCTATACTAGCTCGTCGCCAACGTTGGAAGCTTGTCACGCAAGGGAAGGAAGACAACCAGCCATTTCACTTCACAGCTATAGCCCGGGAAGTGCCTGTGGCTCATCTCACCTGCTCTCTCCCTCTCCCTCTATCTCTCTCACGCCATTGATACACAGTGCGGTCGAGGAGTAATAGGCTACCCTGCCACACATGACTCCACCATTGTCACGGGATAGCAACGCCCTCGTGATGGACATGTTCTATTAATTGGTGTACGGTCGGCACATACGTAACGTGGACAATCCGAACCAAAAGGAACGTTGAACTGAGGTTGGTCATGGAGTGTTGTTAAGTGTATTGTGCAAAACTGTTTCTGAGGTTACAATTGACCTGAAGGTTACTGTTGTGTGAATTACATTCACAAGTATATACTGCTGTTATTTGCATATGAGGTTTATCTGCAGTGTATTCAGATATGCTGATGTTGTTAAGTAAAACTTTCAAAGTGTTATTGAGCCACTCTGGTGAAGTGGATGTTAATACAAGGGTTTGAATATTTTATGATGGTTACAGGTTGATAGAGAAACCATTCCTTTCCTATACGTTTTACATTTGATTTATAAACATATATATATATTTTTATATATATATATATTTATTTTTTTTACTCAGTATTAGAATACTGGTATTTAGTATAATAAATAACCTCTCATTTCTCAACTTTTACACTATTGCTTTTACTGTGAAGTTTTTCCATCTTCCCTGAAGTAGGGGCGTCTCATTCTCTGTCTGTAAAGTATAGTAGGTAGGGGGAATACAAGTTAAGTCACACACACTGACAGTTAGGCTACTGATATTCTGCACTTTAGGTCTCCACCGTGACAGGTCCAAATCCTAAAGCCTAAGCTATTGTGCTTTACTGAGCGGGCAGAGTAGACACGAGATTAATAGGCCTGGGGGTTAGGGACTTAGATCCTCTGATTTCCAGCCATTCAGGGAAGAGTGATTTACCCCTACTAAGCGGACGTAGGTCCCGTCTGCTACATAATGGCCGTCACGAACACGATCGACTTTTTGTAGCTTTATAGTTTATGCTCCATGGCTGAGATGGAAGAGTTAAGGAAGCAATTTAAGGATCTCCAAGAAACGGTTACAGCTCAGACAGCTAGGCTGGGGGAACAAGCGGCACTTCTTGATCAGGCCAGACAAGATCAGAGGGAGGCTCTGTTGATGGCTAAGACTGTAATCGAACAGCAGGCCAAGACCCCCGCGTCTTTGTATATTCCAAGAGAGAGAAAATGTTCCGATTTCACCGGTAGCCCAGCCCAAGGTGAACCATGCGTTGAGGAGTGGATAGCATCCATGAAGTCTAGTTTCAAGATAGCCAGGGTCCCAGAAGAAGATAAAATCGAGTTGCTCAGGCAGCACCTCAAGGGTGAGGCAAAACTGACAGTTAAGTTTCTGTTAAGTGAAGAAAATACTGATATCACAAAAGTCTTTGAAGTTCTGGAGAAAACATATGGCGACAAGGTCCCCGTTGGTGCTCGCCTTAGAGAGTTTTATGACAGGAAGCAAGGCCCAGGTGAAAAGATACGTGCCTACGCTTATGATCTTCAGGAGAAACTGCATAAGCTGAAACGACGAGACCCGGAGCGAGTTCAAGATCCAGACAAAATGCTGAAAGAACAATTTGTACTTGGGCTAAGAGATGACTTCTTACGGCGTGAAACAAAGAGACAAGAGAAAGCGCAACCAATGCTGTCCTTCTTTGACCTGATGCAAGCGGCCATCACGTGGTCGGAAGAAGAAGAGGCCCCTACAGCTGCCAGAGGCCCAGTGCGAGGAGCAGTTAATGCAGCAGCTGCTGAAGAAGCCTCTTCTCCACTGACCCTGACATCACTATACGAAGCTATCCAAAACCTTGCTGCCCGCCAGGAGGAACTCTACAAAGCAGTTCATGGAAAGGAGCAGGCTGCAATGCCCACTAGACCTGCTAGACCGCCTCTAAGAGACGACGAAGGGCGACTCATTTGCTATTCCTGCAATAAACCTGGTCACACGAGCCGCACGTGTCGGCAGAATAAACCAGCCGAGCATAGAGCAAGGATGGCAGCCGTTGCTACAACAGAGTGTCAAGCCGAAAATGACACACAAAGCCCTAGTGGTTTGGTTTCAGCTGGTATTAAAGCTGTTACCCTGACCAGCGAGAGGGACTCAGCAACTTCTAGTGGTGCATTTGGGGAGTGCTTCACAATTGATGTTTGGATAGATGGTGTAAAGACCAGCTGCCTTTTAGACACTGGTTCCGAGGTCACTACCATTCCAGAGAGTTATTTCAGGGAACATTTCCAGGGGACCGAGTGCTGTCTGTCACCAGCAAAATGGGTTCGTCTAACAGCGGCTAATGGCCTTGAAATTCCAGTGGTCGGGTGTCTGGAGGCGGATATTGAGTGTATGGGCAGGCTGTTGAAGGGTCGGTGTGTTTTTGTGCTGAAGGACAGTTGCAGCGGCAAGAAGGAAAGGGGAAAACCACCTGGCATTCTGGGAATGAACGTAATCGGAGAGCTCAAGGGCTTCCTGACTGATTTCAAGGGTGTTAAGAAGCTGGACCGAGGTACTCCACAGCCAGGCCATGCCAGCCTACGCCGTATACTGGCCACCATAGAAGAGGAGGAACGGTGTGTGGGCCCAAACGGACGGATAGGGTTCGTAAAAGTCGCAGGGAAGCAGGCTGTCACCATCCCCCCGTTCAGTGAAAAGGTGATCGAAGGTCGCTGTAGAATACCACCCAGAGCAACATGCAAAGTGCTGGTGGAGGCGTCTGCCAGTGCCAGTCTCCCTCGTGGTCTACTGGTGGCAAATGTTCTGGCCCAGGCTACTGAGGGGAAGGTCCCAGTGCGCATACTCAACTCAAGTGAGAAGACCATCACATTGTTCCCAAGATGCAGAGTGGCAGAGTTGAGTAAACCCGATGTGATCGTACCAAGGGAAGTAGTGTCCGTGGAGGAGGTGAATGGAGAAGTGTACGTGAGGAAGGTCAGCCATGGAGAGTTCGAGTCAGTAGAGGGGGATGGACCACTGTCTGTTCCGGTACACGCAAATCTCGAGGGTCTGACGCCACCTCAGGTGCAAAAGCTGGACGATCTTCTCAAGAAACACCGGGATGTGTTCTCAGAGCATAAAAGCGATTTTGGGTACACCACCACAGTGACTCACCGTATTCAGACTGGAGATGCAAGGCCGATTAAGCAAAGGCACCGGCGTATACCTCCACACATATTTCAAGAGTTTAAGAAACACGTGCAGGACTTGGTCGCACAGGGGGTACTCAAAGAAAGCTGCAGCCCGTGGGCCTCCCCTGCAGTAATTGTCATTAAGCCAGACCAATCTGTACGGTTCTGTTGCGATTACCGTAAGCTAAACAGTGTCACGTTGAAGGACGCCTACCCGCTCCCAAGGGTTGAGGAGTCCTTGGATGCTCTTGGAAAGGCGAAGCTCTTCTCGTCACTAGATTTGACAGCAGGCTATTTTCAGGTGGCTGTTCATGAAGACGATCAGGAGAAAACGGCTGTTACTACCCCGTTTGGCCTATACCAGTGGACTAGAATGCCATTTGGTCTTTGCAATGCCCCTGCCTCATTTCAGAGGCTAATGGAGGTAGTCCTAGGCGATCTGGCATTTGACGTGTTACTGATATACCTGGACGATGTCCTGGTCTTTTCCAGCGATTTCGATAGCCACTGTGAGAAACTGGACGTAGTATTCACTCGCCTGAAGGAACATGGGCTTAAGCTTAAACCGAGCAAGTGTTTCCTGCTAAAGTCAGAAGTCAAATTCTTGGGCCATATTGTTTCTGCGGAGGGTGTCCAAGTGGACATGGGAAAGGTCAAAGCACTCCGTGACTGGCCGGTGCCCAGGAGTACAAAAGATGTGCGGCAAGTGGTGGGGTTTATGTCATATTACAGGCGTTTCGTCCCGAACTTTGCCCAGTTAGCAAAGCCGTTACATTCTCTAATGGGAAAGGGCAAGAAAGAGAGTGGAGGCCAGTCTGTTCCCTTTGTGTGGAGTAGAGAGTGTCAAGAGGCCTTTGATAGGCTAAGGGAGCACCTTATGTCATTTCCGGTACTTGCGTACCCTGACTTTTCACTCCCTTTCACCCTTACCACCGATGGGAGCCTTCTTGGGTTGGGGGCAGTGCTCAGCCAGCGGCAAGAGGGGGTGGAGCGCGTGGTCGCCTTTGCTAGTCGAGGCCTCCGGGGCTCTGAGCGGAATGACAAGAACTATAGTGCATTCAAGCTCGAGTTACTAGCCCTCAAATGGGGAATAACAGAAAAATTCCGGGACTTCTTAATGTACTCTAGATTTGTTGTGGTGACTGATCATAATCCTCTGCGCTATCTCGAAACAGCTAACCTCGGGGCAGTGGAGCAGAGGTGGGTCGCCCAGTTAGCGGAATATGATTTTGAAGTGCATTATAAGCCGGGGAGGGAGAACACAAATGCGGACGTGCTGTCTCGGCTCCCTCGAGCACAGGAGCCTGAGGTCAGCGACACTGATAAGGACTTTCTGGTCATTGAGGCTGCGGAAGTGCGTGCCTGTCTATGGCCTGGACAGAAGACAAATGCAAGAAAGCCTAGTGTGCAGGTGGCTTCACAAGCTGCTGTTACAGCGAAGGTTACTGGATATAGCTGGGAGGATCTTCAGCAACTTCAGGCAGAGGATCCTGTTGTGGGCCCTATAGCAAGGGCAACGAAATGTAACGCGCGGCCCAATAAGAACCAGTTACAGGAAATGGCTCCAGAACAAAAAAAACTGGCATCACAACGGGATCGACTGAGCATCCGTCATGGTGTCCTATTTCGTAGCATTTGTGACCCGAGAGATGGTGAGGAGATACACCAGTTGGTATTACCAGAGGCTCTGCGGAAACATGTGTTCAGTATGGAACATGAGCATGGGGGTCATTTTAGTCAGAAGGGTACACTTGCACGTATGACACGGAGTTTTTACTGGCCCTCAATGAGCAGAGACGTACATGAGTGGGTGAAGCAGTGTAAGCGTTGTGCACTTGCCAAAGACGTATTTCCAGCCATCCGAGCCCCATTGACATGCACCAATGTGACCACACCTCTGGAGGTACTGGCCATGGATTACACCCGATTAGAGGTGTCTGTGGGTGGTTATGAGAATGTGTTAGTCATGACTGACATGTTCACACGGTTTACGATGGCTGTACCCACGAAAGACCAGTCTGCTAAAACCACAGCCAAGGCCATCGTCAAGCACTGGTTTGTGTATTATGGCTGCCCCTCTAGGCTTCACTCAGACCAGGGGCGTAGCTTTGAAGCCAGTGTCATCAAAGAACTCTGTCGTATCTATGGCATCTCCAAGAGTCGTACAAGCCCATATCACCCCCAGGGCAACGCTCAATGCGAGCGATTCAATAGAACGATGCATGATATGCTCCGAACTTTGACGCCAGAGAGGAAACGCAATTGGAAGGAGTATCTTCCTGAGCTTGTGATGGCTTATAACAGTCATGTTCACTCCTCGACGGGATACTCCCCGTTTTATCTCCTCTTCGGGCGAGATGCACGACTGCCTCAGGACATTCTGGGGGGAAGAGACTTGGAGCCCAGTGACATTGACAACCTCGATGATTGGGTCCTCGACCACCACGAGAGGCTGAAAGTGGCAGCAGAGGCGGCTGGGGACGCCGCTCAGGATGCGTCCCGGCGACGCAAACGGCTCTACGATCGGAAGTCACGCGCTGCACTTGTCAGATCGGGGGATCGAGTACTGCTAAGGAATCATCGACCAAGGGGAAGGAACAAGATCCAAGACAAGTGGGAGCCAGAGCCATATTTAGTTGTCAAGCAGAATCACCCCGACTTACCTGTCTTCACAGTCAGGCCCGAAACTGGGGGGCCGTCAAAAGTAGTGCACCGAAATCAGATGAAGCATTGTACCTTTCAGACACCTGTTAGAGAAGCACTTGCTCCCAGGCTTAAGAGAGCTGCATCTGGTTCAGACACTGACTCTGTAGGGTTAGTTTGCATTCCTCATACCCTTCACAATGCACCAACACCAGGCGAGAGTATGGGGGCTAGTCAAGGGGAGCTGCGGGATGTTGAGCCAGAGGCAGTCTTGGGTGGTAGCCTGGGGGAGGTATCTGATCATGAAAGTGGGGGAGCCTCTAATGCTACCTCTGGGGAGGGGTCTGTTATGGGGGGTTTAGTTGAGGATGCAGATAACTCGGAGTCAGATAGTGAGTCTGTAATAGTGAGACGCCCACAGAGGAACACTAGGGGTCAGTTACCTGTTAGATATCGGGAGGGGTATGTTCTGAAGTGAGCTCCTTTTCCTTTATGTTTTGTTTTGTTATGTGATTTTGTTTTACACTAACGAAAGTCTAAAAGAAGTGAATGCATGTGTACTTCTGTTCTGGATGTATTGATGTTACATTGTATAAAAAAAAAAGAAAAAAAGAACATGCACTGTGGTCTAGCAAGGGACTCAAATAGTGAAGTCTATGATGTGGCAGGGTTTGGAAGGGGGGAATGTAGGTGTACACCCAGAGTGTGCACATATTTCTTGATATGTAGCTCCTACGATAACATGAAGAAATCCCCCAGAATATTTTCAACCAGTCGCACACAGGAACTTGGACATAGACTCGGCCAATCAATGACTTGCATGCTGGTACACTGGTGAATGAGAGGAGAGGAGGGGGCGGGACTAAAAAAGAGTTTTGTAAAGAACAACAGAGAGGACGGCGGCGTCCGAAGAGGTCCCATGCTGACGGAGATTTCGGTATGATGATTCAGTAAATAACAGTTTAGCTCTTAGTTATTGCGTGTGCTACATGTTTTGGTCTGAGCTACGGAACAGTTATGGTTTGAGTGGCGTGTGTAAGAGCGGAAGACTCCACGCCATCATTACTGAAGATTCATCCGTCGTCATATCATCAACAAGTATAGTTCGCATAGTGCGAGGCAAACGTTCTCGCTATGTAGTGCAAAGTGTTGATTATTTAGCTATACTAGCTCGTCGCCAACGTTGGAAGCTTGTCACGCAAGGGAAGGAAGACAACCAGCCATTTCACTTCACAGCTATAGCCCGGGAAGTGCCTGTGGCTCATCTCACCTGCTCTCTCCCTCTCCCTCTATCTCTCTCACGCCATTGATACACAGTGCGGTCGAGGAGTAATAGGCTACCCTGCCACACATGACTCCACCATTGTCACGGGATAGCAACGCCCTCGTGATGGACATGTTCTATTAATTGGTGTACGGTCGGCACATACGTAACGTGGACAATCCGAACCAAAAGGAACGTTGAACTGAGGTTGGTCATGGAGTGTTGTTAAGTGTATTGTGCAAAACTGTTTCTGAGGTTACAATTGACCTGAAGGTTACTGTTGTGTGAATTACATTCACAAGTATATACTGCTGTTATTTGCATATGAGGTTTATCTGCAGTGTATTCAGATATGCTGATGTTGTTAAGTAAAACTTTCAAAGTGTTATTGAGCCACTCTGGTGAAGTGGATGTTAATACAAGGGTTTGAACATTTTATGATGGTTACAGGTTGATAGAGAAACCATTCCTTTCCTATACGTTTTACATTTGATTTATAAACATATATATATATTTTTATATATATATATATATTTTTTTTTTTACTCAGTATTAGAATACTGGTATTTAGTATAATAAATAACCTCTCATTTCTCAACTTTTACACTATTGCTTTTACTGTGAAGTTTTTCCATCTTCCCTGAAGTAGGGGCGTCTCATTCTCTGTCTGTAAAGTATAGTAGGTAGGGGGAATACAAGTTAAGTCACACACACTGACAGTTAGGCTACTGATATTCTGCACTTTAGGTCTCCACCGTGACTGGTCCAAATCCTAAAGCCTAAGCTATTGTGCTTTACTGAGCGGGCAGAGTAGACACGAGATTAATAGGCCTGGGGGTTAGGGACTTAGATCCTCTGATTTCCAGCCATTCAGGGAAGAGTGATTTACCCCTACTAAGCGGACGTAGGTCCCGTCTGCTACATCTCTACAGCAGGTCTATGAGTCTCCAGATGTTCACAAACATGCAGTTTCACAAGCCAGTTTTCTCTGTGCTGACGTTTCTCACTTCTCCTGCTTAAAAGCCAGAAAGATCTTAATTTCACACTGTGTAGTCATACTGAAAACCATGATCTAGTGAGCTTTTGCCCTTCTCCTCTGTGAGACGTTTCTATTCTTAGGAGTTTGCTTTAGGACTTAGTGTCGCTCTAGTTTCTTTTAAATTTATATTTATTTGTGTATTTAAATGTTCAAAGATTATTTTTATTTTTTTATCGTATCAATCGTTTTTGTAATGCAACAGACATTTATTTGAGAACTGAATTGACTCTTCTGCAGGTTTTTGAGTCCTGCTGCAGAGGAAGCCTGTCAGTATGTGAATAGAGTTGTGGGTAAAAACCTGTTTCTCCAGAAAGAGCTGAATCTGAGTGGACATGAACTAGGAGACACAGAAGTGAATCAGATCGCTGCTCTACTGCAGGATAAACACTGTCAACTCAACACACTGATGTGAGTATTGCTCATTTATTTATAATATTACTTTACTTTTAGTTGTAATGTTAGCTGATGATAATATTTCCTCACTTGTTTGAGTCAGAGCAGTTTTTTCCTCAGCGTCACACAGAGCCACAACAATTTAAAGTAATAAAATTAAACAGCAAATTGAAAACACACAATTAAAAACAATTAAAATGTGATATCAAGCTTTAAATATTTGTTTAAGACAGACAGTTGGATCATGGGTCAATAATTATTTCAGTTTCTGTAGAGGCAGAACAATGTTTTTTGTGACATCAGAATCAGAAATGTTCATAAGTACTTTCAATTCAATGTTTGTATTTCCCAAAATGTAAAATGTCTAATTTTGGTGTAGCATATACTGTAACTTGTACAAATTGAACAAGTGCATTTTAAAAGTCTGTGATCAGTATCTGCCTGTAATAAGATCCACTGAACGCTAGTGATGGGCGCTTTCGAAACACGCTTCATGAAGCTACGAAACCTTTACGAATCTTTTGTTTCGAATCAGTGGTTCAGAGTGTGTATCAAACTGCCAAAGTCACATGATTTCAGTAAACGAGGCTTCGTTACATCATAACTGTTTCGAAACGTTTGGAAATGTCAATGGTTCACCACTGGGGGGCGATGATCTCTGTGGACCCATGAATCATGCAGATTTACTGAGATTTGTCTGTGGGTTTAACCTGATCTCTGATCAGTTTTATACATTTGTAGATGTTTTAATTAGATATTAGTATAATTAAAAGGAATAATAGTAGTTAATAGTTTCTTATTGGCCTGTTTAGGTGAGCCATCCATAAAATAAACAAAACAAGCACTGAAAATTGATAAAAGAGCAGATATTATACAGACACTTGATATTTAATCATATTAGATGATTAGTTAATTGCATTTGATAGATTTTACTTTCAATAAAACATTTGTAATGGGTTTGTACTTTGTAGAAGGTGTTTTTATGCAGTTTTTGGCCAGCGTGTGTCGTTTCGAAACTACACGCTTAGACTAACGCTTCAAAACAGTGAATCATTTTGCGAAGAAATTGGTTTAATTGATTTGAAGCTTTGAAAAGCTTTGTTTCTCCCATCACTACTGAACGCAAGTGCAGCTTTATTCAAATAAACGTGAACAAAAAAAAACAAAGACTTGAGTGAGAAACATGAAGGTCACCAACAGCAGTTACAGGGAACAAAGCCAGACAGAAGACAATGGTAACATGAAGGCAGGGCCATACGCAGGGTTTTATAAAAACTGAGGTCCCAGAGTTGATGTTGCTAGAGGGGTTTGGGGGAAGTTTTGATTTTCCTGATCTACACATGTGCAATTTAAGGTGTTTGAAGGACAAAAAAAATTGGATATCAATAGCTTTAAAAGCGAAATGCAGAAATGTTATGCTTATTGTTGACAAAACACAATCACTTATTCCAAACAGGAATGAGAAATGATTCAATGATTATTTTGCATAGATGTTACATTTCAATCAAACACCAATGCAATCCTTCTGTGTCCAAAGGCATATGAGCAATATGTATGAGCATCAAAGATCAGTTTCAGCAACTTGTTTCTTTCCTGAATTAATCAATGTTTTTGGACTAATCAGTTCAATTAATGGTTCAATTGCTCACTCATAAAGACTGTCACGTGTCGCCCCCTTCTGGCTTAATGATGCAAGTTGCACAAACACAGACAAGTGGAGTAATACAGTGAACAGTCCCAGTGCTGATACTGGTGAAATATTCAAACACTTTAAAGGTATTCAAATATATATTTATACAATAATACTATTATGGAAATATATTTAATAGGTGCTTGTGCTGTTAACCCTCTGGGGTCTGAGCTGTTTTCTGGGCCCTGGAGGTGTTCTGACATGCTCTGACATTTGTGTTTTTTTCTGTTACTTGTGACATTTTCATGGCTAAAGTCTAATTACACTGTATTCAGCACAAACTCTGCTACAATAATATATCAGCAGCATGTATGTAAAAGTTTGTAGTTTTGAGATAATGACATTTATGCGTGGTTTGTGAAAATACAAAAAAATATTCTCACTGAAATAAGGCCATGAAACCCATACTGATTATTTCTTCACAAGACTTTTGAAAATTGTATGACGTAGCCTAGAATATTTGCTCCAAAACTATGTGAAAATCACCCTGACTGCTCATTCAGATAAGACAATATATTGATTTTAAATTTCTAAGACGTGTTTTGTGTGAAAAAGCCTTATGCGAAAAGGCGTGATCATCCATTCGTTATGATGATATGAAATGAGATAATAGTAAAAACATAAAGCCTAATGTTTGGTGCATTTTTCCTTTCAAACGCAATCGCGCTCCAAAATATGATACATTCAAACGCACAGCGCGCTCCAAAATATGATACATTCAAACGCACAGCGCGCTCCAAAATATGATACATTCAAACCCACAGCGCGCTCCAAAATATGATACATTCAAACGCACAGCGCGCTCCAAAATATGATACATTCAAACGCACAGCGCGCTCCAAAATATGATACATTCAAAAGCGATCGCGCTCCAAAATATGATACATTCAAACGCACAGCGCGCTCCAAAATATGATCCATTCAAACGCACAGCGTGCTCCAAAATATGATACATTCAAACCCACAGCGCGCTCCAAAATATGATACATTCAAACGCCATCGCGCTCCAAAATATTAAACATTATGGTTATATATATCTATGTTTGAGCAGATATCCACAAACAGTATTTAACAGTAAACACGGGTCTAAATAGTATAATATTCACCATATATCTAGCAACAGTTCAACTGCAATGTGAAGTTTATGCAACAATACCATAAACTAATAAGTAAGAATTTCTTACCTTACATCTTTCTTGTCTTCAAATCGCGTTCTTCTTCTTCTGGGGGTAAATCCAATGTAAGCTCAGACGTGTCTTCCAAACTCGACGAAAAGCAGAGACTTGTGAAGTGTTTTGGTGTTTTGTGTTTGAGGTAACGAGGGCGTTCGCGTTGCATGTGGAGATTTGCATGTGAATCACTTTTGCGCGAGTGGGCGTGTCGAATTAAAAAGTAATTAGCAAGCGTTTGAGATACTGGACATCCTGTTGGTTTTATACAAATTACTTAAACAGACAATATTTGTTTTCAGTTTGAATCCGATCATTTAAAAGTACACACTTAAATGTGTATAAAGGTATATGGCTCATAAATGTGTGACAAGTATTCGCTGAGTTTTGTTTCAGTTTATAGACGTGCTCAAGAAAAAAAAGTTCACCGCGACGGAGAGGCAGAACGCACACCCTGTTTATTTTCTTTATTTTACAAAAGCACAATGTTTTGATTTGATTGTAAGTGGACACATACAAAAGTAGAAATATCACAGATTCTTTTTTTATATTTCTTTTTTCTGTATAACCATAAATGACGGAGTAATTTAAGTTTATGTTGCTGCTATGTGAAAAAAATCCAGCAAAACGCGTCGGCGCGTTTCTCGACCTCAGAGGGTTAAATTGAGCTTATAGTTTCTGCTGTAATAGTGAATAACTTATATCTGTGTTAAATATGAATCCATTGTAATAATGATAATCTCACCCTGGGCACAGTGTGCAATACCTGCTCTTCCTCTCTCATCTCCATCACATTCTCTCTTTCTTCTTCTCTCAGTCTCCTTATCTTCACCTGTATATCTTCCCTTCCCAAAGCTGAGCTTTGATTGATACAGTCTTTGCAAACTGATTATTTCTGTGGTTTGTTTAAAACTTCTATTGTAAAACAGCTGTTTAGTTTCGCTGCTTACATCATATCTCACACTTTATGAGCGTTAACTGAAGTGTGTCGTGAAGCGTCGCGCTGGAATTCACGCTCGACTCGCAGCTTCTGTGAACATAAAGCCCGCCTACTTTGATTTGATTGGTCATCTCAAACATTTTGACATTGATGAGTGCTTTACTCGTCCACTTTACTTTTCAGCCCGGAAGAACCAAATTGCTCAGAAAAACAAAAATAACCAATTTCCACTTATTGGTAATACTTATGAGTGCTTTTATTATTTTCAGTGATGTGCAGCCTGTACATATCTGTTCACATCTCAAAAATGTGTTTTAGGTAGTTTCATGACCCTTTAAAAAAAATTATATGAAACTAATGTGTAAACTAACATAAATAGATCAAGACAACCATTGTATTGTTACAATGTTGGTAGTATATTTAAAATAACAATGTGTAGTCTTTCTCTGTGTTCCCTGAACCTGGATATCCCTGTTTATTTGTCAGAAAAAGTCTGCTGGATGAAGCTAAACACGTTAGTTGATCATCATAAATCTGATTCATTTTCTTTTCTCTTTCTGTCTTCAGTCTGAGTGGATGCAGAATTACAGAGAAACAGAGTCTCATCCTGACTTCAGCTCTGAAATCAAACCCGTCACGCCTGAGAGAGCTGAACCTGTGCGGGAATAAACTAGGAAACACAGGAGTGAAGCTCTTATGTGCCGTACTGAAGGATTCACACCTTTTGAGATTGAGGTCAGTCACATTCAAAGACAAGAATCAAAATACTTAAAATCACTTCAACAGTTTAAACTAAAACACTTTATACTCAATATCTCACAGTGAGTCTAAATTCACATTATATTTCTGCAAACATGTTCATCTTAGTATTTTGTGATCTGGTGAAATAAATATGAAGATCTCTCTTCCTCTGTTTTATTTGCTGATGAAGATGATGTGACTTTACAGAATAAAGAGTTTTCTTTTCTTCTGTCTTATTTTCTGCTCTCTCTCTGCTAATGTAGGTTAAGCTACTGTGATATGACAGATGAAGGTTGTTCTGATGTGACTTCAGCTCTGAAATCAAACCCGTCACACCTGAGAGCGCTGGACCTAAGCTGGAATAAACTAGGAGACTCTGGAGTGAAAAACCTCAGTGATCTACTGATGAACCCACAATTCAAGCTGGAGAAACTACAGTTAGTATCATTATACTGTACAGCAATTACAGTGTGACTGAAGTTTATTTATTTGAAGACAGCAGGGATTATGTTTCATTGTTTATAGCAGTGCACTTTCTGGGTTTTCCCTATTGGTCACATTTTTATGTGTTTTTATCTAAATAGTAATTGTTTAATTTCCAGCATTTGATACAATGTACTGATTATGTACATGCAGAAATCTGCCTTTTCAACAGAGAATAAAGAAGAAAGATGTCAAATAAATAGTTAAAATGAAAGAGAAGAACAGTGTCTTCCAGCACACAGAACTAGTGTGACTGGGTTTCGGAACAGACTATTGGAAACTAAATGCTGCTGTAGCTCTTCAATAAGATGATCATCATAGATGTGAACTATTGTTATTTCTCTGTCTTCAGTCTGTGTGATTGCAGTATTACAGAGAAACAGAGTCTCATCCTGACTTCAGCTCTGAAATCAAACCCATCACACCTGAGAGTGCTGAACCTGAGCAGGAATAAACTAGGAAACACAGGAGTGAAGCACGTATGTGCCGTACTGAAGGATTCACACTGTAAACTGGAGAGATTGAGGTCAGTCACATTCACATACAAGAATCAAATTGCTTAAAATCACTTCAACAGTTTAAACTAAAACACTTTATGCTCAATATCTGACAATGAGTCTAAATTCACATTATATTTGTGTAAAATTCTTTACATTCATGATTTGTTTGTAAGATAATCTCTCTTCCTCTGTTTGTGTCTTTCTAGTCTAGTCTACTGTGGCATTACAGATGTTTCTTCTTTAACTCAGTCTTTGACTAACTCAAAAGCACTGCAGTTTTTAAAAGAGCTTGATATGAGTTACAATAAGATAGGAGACTCACAGCAGCGGCTCAGAGACGTGATACAAGACTCAAACTGTGTCCTGAGGTGAGGAAACATCACTGAGATATTAAAGAGATCTTCATTTACCTCTGATATGTGAACAAACCTTTCAAACATTCGTGAAAGGAAATTATCATTTATCAAGCTTTATTGCAACAAAGGGTTTGTGTGAGAACAAAATGTGAAGTTATTGAAATGTTCAACACAAAGGAGTAAAGAGAAGAAAAGCACACTGTCACAGCTTTATACATCAACACCTGCTTTATTAACTGTGTCAGTAGAAGTGAATCATTTCAGTGTGAAAACAGACTTGGTCAGATTGTAGGAAAACGCTGCACTCCTGCTAAAATCAGTGCAGTTCCAGCTTCAGCTCACAGCGTCCAGCTCACATGAGAAATGTCTCTGTCTCTAGTGTGTTTTTACTGTGACAAGCAACACGTCACACTACTTTACACTTACTTTACTCTCAGTGATTTACTAAGAGCCTACAAACATGTTTAAACTAGAGGACAAACGGCTTTAACTAAAGGTTTGTGTTTGAACTCAAAATAACATTTGTATTTGCTCCCTGTGGTTTATTCCATACGCCGTACACTCATTAGTTTCTCCTTTACAGAGACTCAATAGGAGTCGCACCGACACACACACACAAACATATGAACATCATTCAGGTTTTACATCTATTATATTTAGGGTGCTTTCACATCTGTAGTTCGGTTCATTTGGTCCGGACCAAGGGCAAAAAATTATACTTTGTAGCATTTTTAAGGCGTTTTGGTTCCTTTTCACACCACACTGATCGCTCTGGTCCGAATCAGTTTATGAGTTGATAAAACAAACCAAAATGCAGTCACGTGACAACATCCACATCACTCGGAACGCATTTCCATAACTGCACTTCGTTTGGTCAGAATTAACGTGCGGGAAAATTCCAACAGAACTCCCAGAAGTAAACAAAGAGGTGGAAAATCCGGCAGACAACACGCCGCTGTTTACTATGGAGAGACGACTGCATGGGCTGATTGTATCCTTGGTCATATTTTATCATATAGTTTGTCTACACCACTTTAGACAAACAATAATATTTGAGAGTGAACCGAGGATGCGGCTCGAAAATAATGTTAATAATATTTCTATCAGGCTCCGCACCTCCTCACAACTCCAAGTTTGTCCACGAGCAGCAAACTGTCAACAAACATTTCTCCTCATCCTGTAATGCACAGCGCAGCTGACTACGGCAACTGGCTTAGTCCAAAAATGCGCAGTTCTTTGGCAGGTGGTTCTGTTCAAGGTCGGATCACGTTCTCACCACAAACGAACCGCTCCAGAGTTCGTTTCAAAGCGTACCGAGACCACCTCTTCCAGGAGGTCTCGGTACGCTTGTTTGGTCCGCTTTTGGTGCGCACCCGAGTGCGATTGCCGCATTCACACCTGCCCAAACGAACCGCACCAACGGGGAAAACGAACTCTAGTGCGGTTCATCCGAACTAAATGAGGCAGGTGTGAAAGCACCCTAAAAAACGAAAATATCTATATCAAGATCATGTAAAGTCGGTAATTAATCTGATTACAGGAATTCAATTTAACTTATTTTTACTCAAGAAAACTTTAATTGAAATATAATAATTTGCACTTTGTTCCACTGAACACTGATTGTTTTCTCTTCTGTTCCACTTTACAGAGTATATGAAGATCTATTGACCAATGTCAGTCGATTATTTTCATCATGGTTTTAAATCTTTGAAATGATCATGAGAGGAGCAGAAACCATCAGGTGATCCACAGAAGAGTCTCACTACTGTCTATGAGGAGAAATAAATGTGTAAATCTGTTTCATAAAGGTGGAAGAGACTCAGACTTCACAATTAAATAAAGCAGCGTGTGTGTTAGCATGCGTATTAGAAACATATGATATTGAATGATTCATGTTGGTTTATTATTCAGGCAAATGATGGTTTAGTTGTAATTAAAGGTGGAACAGAGGAAGAAGCTCAGATGAGTGTCAGCAGAAATTTTCAGTATCAGGCCTGCAAATATAATAATGTTTGGATTGAACTCATCCATAATTATTACAATATTTCTAATCATGAACGTGATTGTCAAGTATAGCACATACATGTTTCAAAAGATATAAAGTTTACATGTAACTTTTAAACATTTACATTATCTCTCTAACATTTTATACACAGAATATCTTTATTGTTATTGTTTTATTGTATATGAAGTTAGTTATGTGTGTGTGTGTGTGTGTGTGTGTGTGTGTGTGTGTGTGTGTGTGTGTGTGTGTGTGTGTGTGTGTGTGTGTGTGTGTGTGTTGCTGATGCACAGATCTACAGTATATTGTCTTTGTTCTGTGGATGAAGTCTCTTCTCCTCTACAGACGACTAAACATGTTTACCAGTTAACAGCATTTGTGTGTGTTTCACTCGCTCCTCAGATAGCAGACGGATGTGGGCCACTTCAGGCAATGATGCGGCACTGCAGGCCTTCTTATGGCCCGGACTAAATGTCTGTGAGCCTGAAGTGGCCCATATGATAGATAATGAATATGGCCCAAATATCACAAACCAGATGTGGCCCAGTTATCTTAAAACATAACTGGGCCAGTTTTGGCAAAGATGAGGGACTATAATCACTGTGAATCTGAATGTGAACCTAAAGTGGCCCACACATGACATAGCAAATATGGCCCGATTACATTACAAAATAATTTGGACAACATTTGGCAAATCAATGCCACAGTCAGCACTGGCTAACCAGGGTGTAAACCTTATGGCACAGTGTGTGTGTGTGTGTGTGTGTGTGTGTGTGTGTGTGTGTGTGTGTGTGTGTGTGTGTGTGTGTGTGTGTGTGTGTGTGTGTGTACTGTGCAGCACAAACACAGACGTGCACTAGCTCTTACAGTCAGTTAACTTATGTTGTACATGTTGGTAGAGTGTCCAGAAACCCTAACCCTACACATAACTTATCCTTAAAGAGGGAAATGACAGGTAAATAACCAGCACCAAACCCTGGTTGTAAGCATAAACTCAACATAAAGTGTAAACTTGTCACTCAAATATGATTTGTTGTTTGGAATGCAGGATTAATAAAGATGTTTATCCAGAAACATTTTTGTTGAAATCACATTCACCTGTAAGGCAGTGTCATCTTATAAACTGCTTGACTCTGATATTCTATAAAAAAAGAAAAAGAATAAATATTTAATTTGTCTTACATTTTGACATTTTTTCATAAATAGCCTATTGATAAATTAATTTATGAATGAGTAAATGAATGACAAATCCGCACAAACTGCTATGAGAACAATTTACTGTTATTTTAAAATTAAAATTTTTCAAACCTTTTTATTATTCATCCATGACACACACACACACAAAAAAATTCTGATTTGCTGGAAAACCCTTAGGCTTCTACTTTGTTAGAGATAAGTTAAGTCAAGTATAGTTGATCTCTATTTTTATTTATTTATTTATTTTTAATCAAATACACTCTTTGCACGAACACTGCTGACGTATTTCTGGAAGAATCTCAGCCAGCGTCTTTACTTCCGCTTAGCGCTTTCTATAGCGAAGTGTACTAGCGGCAAAACTTTCATAAAGTTAATTTTCTCAGAAACAGAGACAATGATTTTAGAAACCGATTCACTAGTCGGATTTCGCATGATATGAGAGAATACTCATCCTCAAAGTTGTCGATGTAGCTCGCCTCGAAATATATATAATTTAAAGCCCTTCTCTTTCTTACTCTTAGGTGTGACAGCTAACTGCCTCACAATATTGTTAACATCATTCACGGTAACCGCTGGAAGTTCTTGTAAACAGCGAGTGTAATTTACCATTATCTCCACCGAAGGCAAAAACGGCTTCCGACGCAGATGTAACTGGGCGGGCTGAGACAAAACGCGATCGTGCATAGAGCCTATTGTATAAAACTCCTTTTATCTTACATGTTACTTACTTTATAAAATAATATTAACAACAATAACAATCATAATGACTTTATTTTGTAATTATATACCTCCGTGCCAGCGGAGTTTCGTAGTTTGAAATTGTTAGAAACTCTCACGCTCCCAGATGACGTGGTCGTTGAGCGCCCTCAGGCGACCGTTATAATTACATTCGCGAATGAATACGCGCCTACAGATGATAAACGAATATTTTTAAATCATCCTCCAAATTATCATCTCTTCCTTACAGTTTAACGAGTTAACAACAATGCCACAAATTATTAAAACACTGGCTGTTAGTAAAATACATTAAATTGAGTTAATGCCTAAATATATTTTAAGTAAAAAATAATATAGGTTACCTATATAATTTACCTAATTAATATCATTTCATTTTATTTTAAAATTCATCTATATAATATTTTCTCAATATTTTAATATGTTCCATCCATCCATCCATCTTCTTCCGCTTATCCGGGGCCGGGTCGCGGGGGCAGCAGTCTAAGCAGAGATGCCCAGACTTCCCTCTCCCTAGACACTTCTTCTAGCTCTTCCGGGGGAACACCGAGGCGTTCCCAGGCCAGCCAGGAGACATAGTCCCTCCAGCGTGTCCTAGGTCTTCCCGGGGGCCTCCTCCCGGTGGGACATGCCCGGAACACCTTCCCGGGAAGGCGTCCAGGAGGCATCCGGAACAGATGCCCAAGCCACCTCAGCTGACCCCTCTCAATGTGGAGGAGCAGCGGCTCTACTCTGAGCTCCTCCCGAGTGACTGAGCTTCTCACCCTATCTCTAAGGGATCGCCCAGCCACCCTGCGGAGAAAAAAAAAAAAACGCACTGTTCCTCCTGGATCCGAGGTTCTACTATCGGCCGTATTCTCCTCTCTCTCTCTCTTGAATAAAACATATTAAAACATATTTTAATATGTTTTATTCAAGTAATGAATAATAATAATAAAACTAGCATGAAATAAATGTTAAAGCATAAATAAGAAAGCT
This sequence comes from Leuciscus idus, assembly GCA_021554675.1. Classification (NCBI taxonomy): domain Eukaryota; kingdom Metazoa; phylum Chordata; class Actinopteri; order Cypriniformes; family Leuciscidae; genus Leuciscus; species Leuciscus idus. The sequence continues at coordinate 42,939,366 of CM038627.1, forward strand.
GTAAAGTAATCTCTGGTTTAAACTTGCTTGCTAAACTTGCTTGCTCTCGGACACACTCGGCCTCTTCTCGCGCACTGTCGCTCGCGCGCAGACACACTCGGCCTCTTCTCGCGCACTGTCGCTCGCGCGCAGACACACTCGGCATACATAAGTAGGGGAGAGCGGGGCACAACCTAACGCTTTTTGACTTTCTCAGTTTGTGTTAATCTACTTAGGGTTCAGAGAATTAATTTTTTCCCACATTCATTTCCCACATTTAGTACAATTGTTTTGTTTCATTAATACAGTGTATACTTTTTTCTTGATTTACCTTGAAAGAATGTAAGTGAAATGTGACAACATGCCCCATAGGTGAGGTACATTATAACATGACCATATGACAGATTAAAATGTTATCTGATCTAATAAAAACTAAACTATTTTGCCAATGAAATACAATAATTAACGTTTTTATTTAAAATAATAGCACTTTTTTTTAACAATTAAAAATAAACTCATTTTGAGTTTAACAAAACACAGCTATAACAACATAGATCATAATAATAATGAATAATAATTCACCTTTATTCACCTTTTTCTCATAGTTTCTCAATAGAATTCATAAAAGTATAGAATAGAATATCATATTTCTAATAGGGGCTCATTGTAACGCAGTGTGACAACATGCCCCGCCTGCACAACTGGGATTTATTTACTGGCTTCAAGTTCAAGCTTGATGCTTCTGTGCAGAACAATGACTCTCTCCCCTGCACTCCCTCAAGCCTGTGGTGAGGGAGAGAGCGCCACCTCGTGGTCATATTAAAGTGGTCACTCGTGGTCACCATCTCATAGAGGCACAACATCTCTTCACCTGGACTGATCTGCTGGTGCACTGACCTGGCCAACTCAACTCGAGCTGATGAGCCATCTTACAGAAACTGATGAAGACACATCTTTTCTGTCAACACCCGTTAACACTAACACTTACTAACACATCTGTTTTTTTCAATAAAAACAAAACACAACCTTGCTATGTGTACTGCACTAGACTAACTGAGACTTGTCACAGCACTTAGATGTTGCTCTTTAGTTAATTTGAGTTTATTGTTCTCATTTGAAAGTCGCTTTGGACAAAATTAGCGTCTGCTAAATATGATTAAATGTAAATCTTTAAAAAAATGTAATAAAATAAAAACCTCTTCTTTGCTTTCCCTATTTCTCAAATAGCCTACATACATTTTTTTATAATAATAGAAAATCTGAAAATTTAAATGCAAGAACCCAACAATAATGAATCTTGAAACAATCACACACACACACACACACACACACACACACACACAAAAATGTTCAATGAAAAAAAAAAAGCATCCTATGTGATGAAATAATTGCGATGATGTTAATTTCCTATTCTATTCACAAACTATTGTTTTATTTTTACAGTTATTTAAGATCTCATTGATTTACATTACAAGCTCTCGGAATTTCATCAAATATTTATGGCCATATGAATATCACCAACGCCTCCCAACTGCACCAACTTGCTTATTTTTTGCTCAGTTCATTTTTTTTTTTTCCTATGAGTATGAGCTCCAAATTAATACTCTATGAGCTGTAAAAGCCCGTTATACCAACGGTGATACAACACATAAAGCACATTAGACTTGTCTGACCGTTATTTCATATATCAGGCTTTACAGGGTTAATAAATAACAAAACAAAAAAACAAAAACAAAAAAACATCAGCATTAAACAGTTGCTAACAGCAATTAAAATGTGTGTAGAAATATGTTAGACCAGTACATGTCTCCAGAAAGCAAGGTTAACTATGAAAGCTCGTTTCTGCCACAGAATAAAAAATGTAATTGGGATTTTTTCCCCTCACTATTGCATATTTATATATGAGATATAATTGCGAGATAAAGTCAGAATTGACAAAGTTGCAATTGTGCGTTATAAAATCAGAATTTCGAGATAAAGCCTATACATGCATTTCTGAGAATTATTATTTAATTTCCTTTATAACACACAATTCAGACCTTATATCTCACAATTCTGAGAAAAAGTCTGTAAAGTCACAATTATCTTTTAAAATGTTTTATTCTGTGGCGGAAACAAGCTTTATTTTTTGTGATTATCTTTTTATTTCACTACCACAGGATATATACATTTTATGTTATTATACATCAAGTATATAAACATCAAAATTAAAACTATTTACAGTTGCCAAAGCCTTGAAAAATAAATAATAATACTAATAGATGCAAAATAAATAAAATGCAATGCAATTTGTGGCATTGTTAAGACCCATTTAAATTATGCATTAAACCTGAGGAAAAACAGGTGGTTTCAAAAGAGCGACAATAACTTTGTTCCAAACATCCAAAGTTGAACTTCGTGCTTTATGAATGACAGCCAGTGATCTTTCTATAAGAACAATATCTCTGAAGTAATTATACCATTCTTTTATTGATGGGGATCCAGAAGAAAACCAAGAATGAATTATGGTCTTTTTTGCAGCAGTTAAACCTGCAAATATAATTTTCTTAGAAGCCAATTTAGTACCAATAATAAGTGATGAGTCATCATTAAATAAAAATAAAGTAAGCCGTTTAGGAATTGGGAACTCTAATATATCTTCAAGAAAAGCTGCCACTTGAGACCAAAGGTTAGAGACATCTGGGCAGTCCCAGAAGATATGCAAGTAAGTGCCAACCGTATTCAAATCACATTTTTCACAATTTGGGGTATAGAAAAGTCTAAAAGTATCATTAATTTCCTCTGCATCATAGGTAACAGATCCTAATGGGGTTTCAATTGCGTTGATGATGGAAAATGATTCATTTTGTTTTATTTTTGCAGCTAAAAGTCTGCTTGAGCTTTCACTTTGACTATAATAAGTCATTCTTGTGCGGTGGATAGAGAATTCTGCCTTCGATTTCAGTAGGTTATTTAATTCAAATTTTAAAGTTAAAAGAAATGTCTGTTTTTGGTCAGAGAACTGTCGCTTTTGATCTGCTTCTAATAGTTGAATTTCATTTTCTAATTGTACAATTCTGCAATTTCTGGACGCCTTCATATTAGAAGCAAATGAGATAGCTTCTCCTCTAATAAAGCATTTGGTTGTTTCCCAAAGTATTTGGGGTGATGATGCTGACTCTAGATTCATTTCTAGAAACAGTTTCAGATTAGCTCTCAACTGTTTCAGGAACTCTGAGTTCTGAAGTAACATTGTATTAAACCGCCATCTGTGTGCGTGTCTGCTAGGCTTCCACGTAAGTTCAAAAGTATATACCACAGGAGCGTGATCTGAAATAATAATAGGAAGAATGTCTGCAGATTTGATTAAATTATTTAATTGAGGCGAAACAAAAATGTAGTCAATTCTGGAAAATGTCTTGTGCCTATTAGAGAAAAAGGTGTAATTTTTCACTAAGGGATTTCGTAAACGCCAGGCATCAATAATGTTCAATTCTGTTGTAAATTTATTAATCCCGGAAGGTGCATCCAAGCCAGAATAGATATTTGCTGATCTGTCTAAGGTAATATTACACACTTGATTGAAGTCACCACCAACTACCAGTAAGTATTCAGGTATATCTAAGAGAGTGGCTGAAGCCATATTGAAGAAGTTGGAGTCGGGTATATTAGGGCAATATATTGATACAAAACAGATTTTTATATTATGGGCAGTTACAGCAGCATATGATAAGCGTCCCTCACTATCTTTCCCAAATTTATCAATATTTAATGCTAATTTCCTAACAAACAGAATAGCAACGCCTTTAGATTTATTTGGGGCACAGGAATGAACTATGCATTTATAATATCTATTCTGAAATCTATGAATATCATTCGTTTTTAAATGTGTTTCTTGGATCAAAGCAATTGAGATCTTTTTTCGTTTCGTTTAATCGGCGAGTTTAGGCCGTGGACATTCCACGACATTACATTAAGGGGTATATTCATAAATGGAGCTTTGACGTAAAATATTCAGGATATAGATGGGCCTCCACAAAATCAAAACGTGAATTTAAAAACAGTAAAATAATGAATGCACATAACTTACACAAAAACTTCAAGGCTTTGGCGATAGAACAATTGACAAAAGAACAAAGAACATTACAATCCATCCGCAAGAGACAAGACCTTGAATTCTCTCTCTTTGGGTGGAGAAAAATAAACAAAATTTAAGGTGTTACTGCCTGTGGCTATCTAAAGCAGCACGTCCCAAGTCCGAGTCAAAACGAACATCAGAAACGCTAGTAAATAACCCATCAGACCTATTTAGACGAGGACTTTTTGTTTACCGGTTTGATTTGTACCGATTACCTAGACTCTGAAATACCGAAGGAAGGGTTTTCCTGGTCGTCACATCCACTTGGAAACGAAGAGGCAGAGATGCTCGGCGTAGCAGGCGTTGAGAGCGGAGCATGATCCAATTCCAGTAGAAACTTTCCGGCGTCCTCAGCATTTTTAAAGTGATGCAGCGTTCCGTTGAACTTCACTTTCAGGGTCGCTGGATATATCAGGAACGGGCGCAATCCTTTGTCTGCAAGCTTCCTTCTCACACTATCAAACGATCTTCTCTTTAGAGCCGTTTCGTTGCTAAAATCTGGAAAAAATAACAGCTTGGATGGACCATGGATTATTTCGGACTGAAGTGCTCTGGCTCCGTTAAGAATTCTCTCCCTATCCTGATATCTGAGAAGCCGAAAGATGAGTGTTTTGGGTCGGTTTGCCTTATCACGACCGCCATAAATACGGTGAGCCCGCTGAATTTCTATCTTTCCACCAACTTGGAGGGAGGGGATCCACTTCGGTAGATTTTCCTGAAGAAACTGAACAGCGTTCTCGCCCTCCGCTGACTCAGGTAGGCCCACGAGTCTGACGTTACATCTTCGCAATCTGTCCTCCATTTCAACAATTTTGTCTCGGAGATTAGTTATCTCTTGCTGATGCGTATTAAGCTCCTGTTTAGCCGAGCGTATATTTGCATTCATCGAATCCATCCGTCCTTGTAATGCTTTGCCAAGTTCAGCTTGGCGGGTGAAATCCTGTCGTAGTTCGTTAACGGCTGAGTTCGAGGATTCAATCATGTTCTTTAAAGTTTGAATTTCTCCAGAAAGTACCTCCTCCATTACCTCTCTCACTGCTAATTTTACTTTTTTTGCGAACCTCTCCTCTTGTTCTTGCAAAGCCATTAAAATGGCTGAGTTCGGCGAGTCTTCATTCGGCCCTTCTTTCCCTTTCTTTTTCGTTGCCGTCTCGTCTTGCGATGGCTTATTCTTTGCGGATTTTGATCCAGACATCTTCAGGGACACTTCCGACTAAAATCAGCTAGCTTAATTTCTGATTGTAAATATATTTTCTCGAAATTTCGGACTTTTGAGACGGAGCTCAGTTTTAGGCATGCATCACTCGTGCCCAGCCACCGGAAGTCCGGAAACAAGCTTTATGAACTGTTTATTAACCCAGTCTTTGCTTACTCGTGGATCTCTGTTCCCACAGTGTGTGTTGTGGAGTGTGTTCATCATCTCAGAGAGTTTGTGCGTCCACATCTCCTCCTGCTGGACTGATGTGAGATCACTTCATCTCTCCTTTGGCTCATGCAGGGATGAACAACTTCATATTCTTGATGACTGTGAACAAGGATTATACTGTTTTTCATACTTAATAAAGAATGATGGATCACGAGCATCAAGCAAGCATGCTTTATCTTCGGTTTACATGTGTTTTATATATGTGCATTGATCATATATGTTTATATGTGTATTAAAACCGCATCTCTTCAGTAGACTTGTTTTGACTGATTGAAATGCAGTAGCTTTGGGGAAATGGAGGAACAGAAAACACTAGCTTCGTCTGCATGAGCACTAACTGACCTCAGGCCAGTACTGGATAAATACATTACAATTTTAACCCTTTATGACAGGTATATGCCAACATGTATTAAAACGTAATTTATCTTGAGCCTGCTTGACAATGCTTAAAATCGTTTTTAAAGGTGATTTAAAACATAATTGATGTAAAAGCAACAGATCATTTGCACACATTGAAAAGAACAACCAATCTTAAAAATAAAATGTATTAGCATCTCTCTAATATGTGTATAAATAAAAACATTTATAAGAAATAATGCATATACGCAGTATGAGCTGAACAATAACTGGATTATATGTGATACAAAGAAGAGGCTCGCTAACCTCGGTTTCTCTCTGTCTTTGTAACATATTCAGTTTCTTAGTATATGTCTGTGAGAATGTACCTCAAAATTCAAACTTTTCAAACAATATGCATACCTAGAAGATTCAACACTACATTCGGTCATAAAGAAAAGAACAAAAGAAGAACGATCGACAGAAGTTTAACAGCGACAATGGAAAGAAAAAACAGTTTTGGCAGTTTTACAATTTTCAGTTAAGAGAGAACTTTGCAAAACAGCTTCAACATTAACAACTTAAAAACAGTGACACAAACGTGAACATAAGTAACTGATGTGTAACTGATAAGTGCCTCGCTGTGACGATCATATCCAGGGATGAGCAGCTTCAGTCCTGGAGGATCTCTCACACACTCACACACACACGATCGAGGGCTTCAGGATTAATAGCTACAGGAATCATCAGGGTTCGAGTTAAAGGATTATTCACTTCAGAATTAAATTTTGATTATTTACTCTCCTCTACATCATCCAAGATGTTCATGTCTTTTTTCTTCAGTGGAAAAGAATTGCAGATTTTTGAGGAATCATTCCAGGATTGTTCTCCATATAGTGACTTCAATGGGGTCCAACGGGTTGAAGGTCCAGATGTGAGTTTCAGTGCAGCTTCAAAGTCTCGACACGATCCCAGATGAGGAATAAGAGTCTTATCTAGACAAACCAGCGGACATTTTATAACAAAATTTTATTTTATACTTTTTAACCACAAATGCTCGTCCTGCACGTCCACGACTTCACGCATTTCGGTTCAAAAAGGGCGAAAACCATCTAATTTTCTCCTCTAACTTCAAAATCGTGCGACATCATTGTTTTACCTTTTATTTATTTAATTTTTTTTGTAAAGGGCGTTTGACTTAGTCTTTGCACGTTGGCTTTGTAAACACTGGGTCTGTTCTTACACCTACGTCACACTTGACCTTTCAACGCGATTACGTAATGTGTGGCGCATCACAGCTAGTGTAAGACCAGCATTAGTGGTTAAAAGTATATAAATGTTTATGTTTGTTATAAAATGGCCGATAGTTTGTCTAGATAAGACTCTTATTCCTCGTCTGGATCGTGTCGAGACTTTGAAGCTGCACTGAAACTCACATTTGGACCTTCGACCCGTTGGACCCCATTGAAGTCACTATATTCAATTCAATTCAAATTTATTTGTATAGCGCTTTTCACAATACATATTGTCTCAAAGCAGCTTTACAGAAAGTGCATTTCAGAAATGTACATAGAAAAATACAGTTAGTTAATCATGTATTAATTTAGGGCATAACATATCGCCGGCGTCGAGTCGTCTCCTCACGGGCGTGGGGTCGTCTCCTCACGGGCGTCGAGTCGTCTCTTCACAGGTTTCAAGTCGTCTCTGCACGGGTGTTGGGGCATCTGAAGTTTCCAATGAGAGGCTGGATACAAACTGAAGCTGACGAACTCTATTTACCTCGGGACTAGCGTCCCGAGATAACGACAGAAAAGCAGATGGGAAATAATTAGCGTAGCTGCTGTTCATAATATTAATGCATTCAATCTGATTCAACTGTAGTATAAAAGGTAAGTATTATGTGAATACTTGGCTAAAGAGATGCGTCTTTAATCTAGTTTTAAACTGGGACAGCGAATCTGAGCCTCGAACAATATCAGGAAGGCCATTCCAGAGTTTAGGAGCTAAATGTGAAAACGCCCTCCCTCCTTTAGTGGTCTTAGATATCCTAGGAATGACCAGAAGCCTCGAATTTAGTGATCTTAAAGAGCGCGATGGATTGTAGGGCGATAGAAGTTCCGTTAAATACCCAGGAGCTAAACCATTTAGGGCTTTATAGGTCATTAGTAATACTTTGTAATTGATACGGAACTTAAAGGCCGTGTTGCAGGGTAAATTTTTCAACGAATTTGTGCAGTTTGCTTGTTGGTAATAAACATTTAAACTGTTATCCATTGTATTTTATGTTGTTGGGTATCACAAAACGGAATATAATACGAAAAAGTAGGTACTCTTACAGCAGTTTGCAACGATTCTCCTTTCCCCCACAATGCATTGCATTATGTCACGTTGGGGAGAGAATTTACCAAAGCCCGCATTGAGAGCGACTAGAGACGAGTGGTAGACGAGAGTATTCAGATAGCGCAGATTATAGATAAATAGATAAATACATAGATAGATAGACTAGATATAGATAGACAGACAGATAGATAGATATAGATAGGCTAGTATAGAGAGAGATAGGCAGACAGCCAGATAGCATAACGTTAACGTTAGCATAGATAGCTAGCAGCTAGATAGATAAATAGATAGAAATATATAGTAGGTAGATTGACATCTGGTCGCGGGGTGAGCTCCTCGACCAGCGACCAAAACGCACTCACTTCCCTACAGCACAAGCTTTCCAACGCAGTTTCCATGGGACGGCACCGCCCACACAAGCTCCTGCCAAACACAGCGACAGACACGCGGCGGCTACGTTTGCAACAACATTTTCACCAGAGGAAGAGATAAACGCTTAGAAACGCCCATATAGCTAGATGCCTTCTATTTCTAGATGACAAAGACAAAGTTTACCAGTACTACGACACTATGACAAAGGTTACCGGTACTTATCTGAACTAACGTCATGATCACTGCCACTATATAAAGAAAACTTTGATTTTTCACTCGGTGCTATTCAATGACAGTAAAAAACATATATATATATATATATATATATATATGTATATGTGTGTCGTTATTGTGCACTGCTGCTCGTAGACTAGCTCCAGTGCTCATTGCTGCGTTGCTAAATGATAGCAACTCACCAGGACACTTCACCAACTCTCCACTCATTCTCCATAGTTCTAATACAGGCTGAGGCTACCTTTCCTCCACTTCTCCCCAACATGACGTCATCACCGAATTGCGTAAAAAAAAAAAAAAGTTAATACCAAAAACGTAAAAAACTGGTCTTTAAGACCATTTTTGAGACATTTTAAAAATGATATACATATCTTGAGTGATTTATGTACCCATTAATCGACAGTGGTGGTTAACCTGCAACATGGGCTTTAATAGGTAACCAGTGTAGAGATGATAGAATTGGTGTTATATGATCATATTTTCTTGACCTAGTAAGAACTCTAGCAGCGGCATTTTGGACTAACTGTAGCTTGTTTATTGAGGATGCAGGACAACCAGCTAATAAAGCATTACAGTAATCTAGTCTCGAGGTCATGAATGCATGAACTAACTTTTCTGCATCAGAGACAGATAGCATGTTACATAGCTTAGCAATGTTTCTAAGGTGGAAAAAGGCTGTTCTTGTAACATATGAAATATGATTTTCGAAAGACAAGTTGCGATCTAGTATAACTCCCAGGTCTTTTACTGTAGTGGATGAAGTAACAGGACATCCTTCTAAATTGAAGTTGTATTGTAAGAAGTTTTGTGGGCAGTTTTTTGGACCCATAAGTAATACCTCCGTTTTATCTGAATTTAATAGCAGAAAATTACACGTCATCCAGTATTTTATATCTTTAACACACTCTGTCAATTTAGATAATTTATTGTTTTCATCTGGTCGTTATGAAATATATAATTGAGTGTCATCAGCATAACAGTGGAAATTAATTCCATGTTTTCTTATAATATTACCAAGTGGCAGCATATATATTGAGAATAATAGAGGGCCTAACACAGATCCTTGCGGCACTCCATAGTTTACTGACGTTATCTTCGATTTTTCCCCATTTAAACAGACAAAATGGTAGCGGTCTGATAAGTACGATCTAAACCAGCTTAATGCCTGTCCATGAACACCAGTGTAGTTTTGTAGTCGATCTAAGAGTATTTTGTGATCTATAGTGTCGAATGCAGCGCTAAGATCAAGTAAAACTAGTATTGAGATACAGCCTTGGTCAGAAGCTAGAAGTAAATCATTTGTAATTTTAACGAGCGCAGTTTCTGTGCTATGATGTGGCCTGAATCCTGACTGAAATTTTTCATAGATATCATTTTCTTGCAAGAAAGAGCACAATTGAGCGGACACAACTTTTTCTAGTATTTTAGACATAAATGGTAGATTTGAAATGGGTCTGTAATTTGCTAGGTTATTATGATCTAATTGCGGTTTCTTAATAAGAGGTTTTATAACTGCCAACTTGAATATTCTTGGAACATGACCTAAAGACAAAGACGAGTTAATAGTATTGAGAAGAGGCTCTTCCACTACAGGTAATACTTCTTTCAGTAGTTTAGTGGGTATTGGATCTAATAAACATGTTGTTGGTTTAGATGGATGCAATGATAAGTTTATTTAACTCTTTTTGTTCTATAGTTGTAAAGCACTGTAATTGTTCTTGAGGGGCGATAATTGAGGCTGAATCATAAGACACCATTAAAGATTGTACATTTACAATTGTGTTTCTGATACTTTCTATTTTCTCAGTGAAGAAATTCATAAAATCATTACTACTACACTGTAACGGAATATTTTGCTCAGGTGATGTCTGTTTATTTGTTAGTCTAGCCACGGTGTTAAATAAAAACCTTGGATTATTTTGGTTATTTTCTATTAGTTTGCGGAGATGCTCAGCCCTGGCTGCTTTTAGGGCCTTTTTATAATGTGACATACTGTCTTTCCACACGATTCTAAAGACCTCTAAATTAGTTTGTTTCCATTTACGCTCTAAATTACAAGTTTCTCTCTTGATAACATGCGTAGCACTGTTATACCATGGTGCTTTAGTTTTCTCTCGAACCTTTTTTAATCTAATTGGTGCAACTATGTCTAATGTACTAGAGAAAATGGTGCTCATAGTGCTAGTCATTTCCTCTAGTTCATCTGTTTGTTTGGGTTCAATGAGCAGCTGAGATAGATCAGGTAAGCTATTTGAGAATCTATCTATAGTGGTTGGAAGGATTGTTCTGCCTGGTCGATAACGTGGCGCAACATGACAAATTTCAGCAGTACGTAGTATGCAAGTTACCATGTAATGGTCAGTGACATCATCACTTTGCGGTATAATATGTTACGTCAGAAACGAGGACACAATATGCAAGTAAAAAAGCTCTTTATTAATAGTCAATAATGTTGATGATGATGATGATGAATAATCCGGGTGATGCAGGCGGTGGCGCAGGGACTTTGATGGTCAGACACGGAGTGATGGATGAAGTGCAGCGTGCTCTGATGAGTGATGACGTGATCCAGACATGAAACGTAATCCAACAAGACGCGAAACCGGAACACATGAACTCAAGACGGGACACGAGGCACGGGAACAGGATCAGACAACACAGAGACTTCATGCAACGATCTGACAAAGGAGATGAGAAAGTGGTGAGCATTTATAGGAGATGAGATGAGTGGCAGCTGGTGATGATGAGTGATTGCAGCTGGATACTGATCAACCGTAACGATCCGGACACACCCACTCACACACTCACACACATGTAAACAACAAGGCACGAGACTAGAGGGAGACATTGGATCTATGAACCGTGACATAATATCTATATCGGTTGGATTGGTTCCATGTGATATAATTAAATCTAGCGTATGATTAAGACGATGAGTGGGACCAGTGACGTTTTGCTTGACCCCAAAGGAGTTTAATAAATCTGTAAATGCAGCCCCTAACGCATCATTTGTGTTATCTACGTGTATGTTAAAATCTCCAACAATTAATGCTTTATCGACATTGACCAATAGATCTGAGAGAAAGTCTGCAAACTCTTTTAGGAAATCAGCATAGGGCTCTGGAGGTCTATATACAGTAGCCAGGGCTAGAGATAATAGGGATTTATTTCTTACATCTAAGAGCGTAACATTTAGCACAAGTACTTCAAACGAATTAAACCTGTGACCTGTTTTTTGAGTAACATTAAGAATATCTCTATAGATTGTAGCAACACCGCCGCCACGACCAATCAGACGGGGCTCATGCTTATAACAGTATCCAGGAGGAGTAGACTCATTAATACCGAAATAATCATTTGGTTTAAGCCAGGTTTCAGTAAGGCAAAGTACATCGAAACTATTATCTGTGACCATTTCATTTACAATAACCGCCTTAGGTGTGAGCGATCTAATGTTTAGAAGACCTAGCTTTATAAATAGTTTTTGTTCACTAATATTGAGATTTTCTGGTTTAACCCCCTGAGGTCGGCGGTATCGCCGGCGATACCAGCTCGCTTTTTTTTTATCAGTGTAAAAGAAACTCATAAATACTCTGTTGACTTTGATTTTCCATAGGAGTTTCATACATCAATCGATTCTGTTAAATGTGTATTATTTTTGTGTATACTCACAATAAAAACAAAGTGTTGTGCTTTTTCCTAAGCGTCCGAAAATGAACAATAACTCAGCGAATACTCAGTCAAACAGGCATACAGACACACAGGCATGAAGCTTGAATTCTCTTCTTTTAAATGAAGTAATTTATATAAAAAACAAATATTCTCATCTTGTGAAATCTGTATTAAAAGAGAGCGATTCCAGTCGAGCTCATTACAGCTCATTCAAATGTAATGTGACCCCGCCCACGGAGAGCGCGCGCTATTCAAACGCAAATGATTGAGGCAATCCACGCAAACCTGTGAACGCCAGCATATCAGCTCGAGAAAACACAAGTTTATTCAGATCATTACTTGTTTACACCGTCTCGCAGCGCTGTGAGGAATAATAATAATGGAAAATGTACCTCAGACGTGCGGGTATATCGAGGAGCGAGCTGAGGAATACTGTAGTAAGTTTTTTTCCTTCTCACATGAATCGGGTTTCTGTTTATGAATGAATGAACGGCAGAGATGCGCGCTGTTTACCACAGCTCGCAAAAAGACAGTTTAAATTTAAATCGCGTGTGTGAATGAATGAATGATCTGCTTTTAGCAAACTATTTTGCTATACTGAGTAAAAATCGACTGAAATATGTTGAAATAAAATGTATTTGTATAAGCAACGTATTAAACTGCAAATTAACATTTATATTCCTTATAATAAAAACGAAAGACCTATGTTACAGACAAATGAAAGACAACATTTCGTTGATTAGTTTTGGATAGATTACACATTTTTACTGTAAAATATCTGCCACCTCAAATAAGCTTTTGTTTGCCAATTTTTGCTAATATGTTAAATATAGTATGTTTTGTCAATGTAGGCTATATTCGAAGTAATGAATCCTTAACTTTGAAATATGTATGATAAAATGTATACTTTAGTTTTTACAAAGAAAGATTACACTTCAATTGTTGTTGTAATTGTAACCTTTTTAATAAAAAATATATATTTACAAGGTAGATGTAAACAAATTTTAAAAGGTAAATATAAGCCTTTTCTTTAAATAATTTTGATTTTGTTTTATTATTGACAAATTTGGGGAGAGGATACATATTCCAAAACTGAAAATACAGTATGAGAATTAACTGCACAATTACTAGACATGTTTTCCTTGGATATTATACAATTTGCAAGCAAAATTTGTGAAAAAACATATAAAAAAATAAATTGACATGCTTCCAACTGTGAACCAATTTGGTAAAATATATATATATTGCTCTTGCATTCTTTCTTGTGGCTATAGGTGACACACCTGAATGAATGGCTCATTAAGTATGCGGGCCCCATTGTCTCCTCAGGTGTGAACCACTAAATATGCATGATGCTGTTGAATTGTTGACGCCCCTTGCGCATATTGCCTTTACAAACAAAAAGTGTTTTACAAGATTTAAATCAATGTATTGTGTTATGTGAATGATAAGGGCAGGATGATTTTCACATCATTTTGAAGAAAAAACTCTAGGCAACGACATCCATTAGTCAAAAGTCTTATTGTCACATATTTAGTATGTGTTTTGTGGCCTTATTTCAGAAACTTTAGTTTTTAGTTTTTTCAATAACCGTGCATAAACATTATTCTCTCAAAAATACAAACATGTACATGCATGTTGCTTACATATTATGGTAGCCCTGTTTGTGCTAAATAGAGTGTAATTATACCTTTGCCATTAATATGTTTATAAGCAACTGAAAAAAGCACAAATGTCAGGGCATATGTTACGATGTGGGTTTTGTGTCCTGTCAGGTTCTATGGTTCCCTGTCTTGTCTATTAGTTATCCCAGGTGTTTCTGATTTACCACGCCCCCTTGTTATCTTGTCTAGCTCGTTTGTCCCTGATTATTTAAACCCTGTGTTTCAGCCTTGTCTTTGTGAGTTCTTGTATGTCTTACAGTTTGCTGTAGCATGTTAACGTGGATGTTCGTTCCTGTTCTTGTATCCTGTTCCCGAGTCCTGTATCCAGTCTAATTTGTATAGTTTGTGGTCTGTTAATAAAGTGTGTGCTGCATTTGGATCCTGCCTCATCTCTGCCTCAACCGCACCACGTTACAGAAGAACTCACCACTTTGTGATCCAGCAGCCATGCCTTTCTGGAGTCCAGACGTCCAGATTCTCCGTCTCCGTCAAGAGAATCGCACCATAGAAGAGTACGTTGCGGACGTCGTTGAACTGGCACATCTCGCACAAATGAGCACAGAGTGCTTGATGATCTTCTTCCGCGGGGGATTATCGGAACCACTCCGGTCTCTGATCCCCGACCCTGATCCTCACGGTACTTTGGAGCAGTATATTGACATTGCCCTGCAACTGAGTGGTTCAGCTTTTACTGTGGGTAAGGTGGACGAGGAGCCCCAAGATTCGTCAGTATTCACCAAACCAGGGTCTACTCATGTCACGCTTGACGAGCTGGAGAATCTTCACGTCACGCCTACCATCAAAGCTGCCATCGGATCGGTCTATCGCTGTCCAGGACTGGTCTCCAGTATGGCTGATCCTTCACTGATCTCAATGCGGAAGTCCATAAAGGTCGACGTTCCAGGGTTCCTTTCTGCCAAGACTGCCAGTCCAGAGCCTGCACCGTCGGCCCCGTCCAGTCCCGAGCCTGCACTTCACGCCAGTCCAGCCGAGCCTGAGACTGAGAGCGTCATGCCCGCCGAGACTGAGAGCATCATGCCCGCCGAACCTGAGACTGAGAGCGTCATGCCCGCCGAGCCAGAGTCTGTCAGCGTCATGCCCCCGAGCCAGAGCCAAAGCCCTCTTCACCGCTGATCCTGCCCAGCTCAAAGCCCTCTTCGCCGCTGGTCCCGTTCAGCCCAGAGCTTCCTTCGCCACTGGTCCCGTCCAGCCCAGAGCTTCCTTCCCCGCTGGTCCCGTCCAGCCCAGAGCTTCCTTCTCCGCTGGTCCCGACCGACCCAGTACCTTCAGAGTTTCACGTCTGCTTTGACGAACCTGAGCTTAACGTCAGCCATGACGAACTTGAGCTTCACGTCACTTCTGCCAATCCAGAGACTGTTCACGTCAAATCTGTTGATCCAGAGACTGTTTACGTCACGTCTTCCGAGCCTGAGTTTCTTCACGTCACGTCTGCCGTTCCAGAGTCAGTTCAAGTCACGTCCGCCAAGCCAGTGTCTTCGAACAAGATGGCCACCGCCGAGCCTGTGTCTCCGGACAAGATGACCGCCGCTGAGCCAGTGTCTCCAGACAAGATGGCCACTGCCGAGCCAACGTCTTTGGACAAAATGGCCGCTGCCAAGCCAGTGTCTCCGGACAAGATGGCCACTGCTGAGCCGGAGTCTGTTCCTGAGCCAATGTCTGTTCAATGTCTGTGGATGTTCGTTCCTGTTCTTGTATCCTGTTCCCGAGTCCTGTATCCAGTCTAATTTGTATAGTTTGTGGTCTGTTAATAAAGTGTGTGCTGCATTTGGATCCTGCCTCATCTCTGCCTCAACCGCACCACGTTACAGCATGTCAGAACATCTCAAGGACCCCAAAAACCACTCAGACCCCAGAGGGTTAATCACAATTAGATTTTCTACAGTAGATTTAATGTTTGACCTCACTAAACAAGGAATAGACACAGTTTCAATATAATGTTCTACATTGGTACTTATATCAATTAAGTTTGGACAGCAAAGAGTGTGATTTGGACTTTGACTTACTAGTCATATGGTGTGCAACGCCTTGGAGATGTTGTCCGACAGAAGAGCCGCTCCGATTCTGCTGGGGTGAAGTCCATCAGCACGGAAGAGCCTAGGTCGCTCCCAGAACAGATTCCAATTATTTACAAAGAGCAGTCTCTGTTCATTACACCATGACATTAACCATTCATTTAGAGCAAATAATCTACTGAACCTTTCATGTCCTAGTCGGTACGTGGGAAGCGGTCCAGACACGATGATCGTTGTTTCAGGCGATGTGCTGCGTACCGTCTCGATCAGGCTCCTGTAGTCCTTCTTCAGAACCTCCGTCTGCCGCAGCCTGATGTCGTTCGTTCCCGCGTGCAGCACGACAGCTCCGACGCGCTCGTCACCATTCAGGATCTCGGGGACCTGCGCAGCCACATCGAGAACACGAGCACCAGGAAAGCAGTGAGTGCGCACCTTACCTTTACCTAAGGTAGCGTGGACATGCCGGACGATGGAAGTGCCGATGATCACAGCGTCGCGTCCCGTCTCGCGAAGAGGGGAGAAGCGGTTCCGGGTGGAGATCTCGAAGGCCGGGAGGGGCGGAGAGGTCCTTGCTCTGGTCCTGGCTCGCGTCTTCCGCTGTGGAATCACCCAGGGTCCATGGTGTTGTGTCGGTGCCGGAGTGAATGAAACCAGGGATGATCGTGTCCTGGTTGCTCGCGTCCTGTGCAGAGAAACACACGGAGTAGACGAGGTCGGAGTCAAAAGGTTACTAACCACTGACTTGTGAGCATCGGCGCGTGATGTTTCAAGCGCTGATCGCCGATCTCGCAGCTTGGCTTGTCTCTCTAGTAGGTCGCGGATCTGCTTTTCCACCGACTCCAACTCTAACTGCACAGAATGCAGCTCGAACGTGTTCTCACCTGCACTCAAAGGTAACGTTAGACACGCATCTGATATATTCGCCATTATAGCAGATGTGTAGTATAAATGTCTGTACAATCAAGCCCCTGATGTTCTCAGACGACTCATAGTCCCACTTCGATCAGTGGGCTCCATGTGAAAGTGCCCGTTAGAAAAAAGACCTTCGGACAGTCGGCTTTTACTGTCCAGTAGTGGTGTGAACCTACACTGGTCTCACGGTTCGGTTCGATTACGATTATCATGTCATCGATTCAGTTCAATTCGGTATCACAATGCATCGCGATGCACCGCATCCTCAATTTTAAATTTGACTTCAAAAGTGTGTGCGCGCGTGCTCGCCTGTTCGGGAAGTCGCAGTGACAGAAACAGTGACATTCCAGTTCAAGTTTCAAGGGAGTAAAGCTTGTTTATGCCATTAAGAAAAGGAAAATCTGTCAAATACATTTTGTTTTAAAGAAATGTTCATTTAAAAGCAGCGCTTATTAATCAGTGTATTGTGTTACCATAGAGATGCGCGCATCAACCGTCGCCGAATCCGCTGTTGAAGGTGACGATCATCCATTTATAATCACGCGTAACAACACAGAATAATTGTAATTTGACCATCGGGTGCAGATACTTAAATCAGAGAAAGTTATTGGGGCGGGTGGATGATTTATTTTTGGCTGTGGATTCGGGTGACGTTGGAGCTCATCCGCGCATCTCTAAAGCAGTCAGACTCTGCCTGGCGTTAACAGCTCGGGGTGAAAACGGCTAACGTGGTTTATGAAGTTAGTGGTATTACCTCCTGCATATTCTATTTGTGCGTGACATGAGCGCACACAGCGTGTGTCTTCTGCAGGTCGTGCTTACCAGGTTGTTCATAAAAGCCGAAATGTGCCCAGATGTAGGCTTTTAAAGTAGTTGGAGCAATTTTAATTTTCTCTCACTCGCGTCTCACCTCCCTCTGCCATTGGATGCCACCGCGACAAAGCACGTACGCCACAAATGACGTCAGAAAAGCGTCAGAAAAGCATCAGTACATTATAATCGGTTATGGTCTATTACAGAACCGATACCGAATCGTCCTCGTCTGCATCGCGATGCATCGTAGAAACGGTCAATTTTGACACCCCTACTGTCCAGGGTGCTAAACTCTGGAACTCCTTGTCCACCGAGCTGAAACAGGACTTAGATCTGGGGGCTTTTAAAAATGAACTAAAGCGTATTTTAAAAAGAGATCAAGTGTGCAGTCATTGTTAGTTTGCGCTCAAATGCACATTCTTTATGTAATGTCAGAATTAAGTAATGTTACTGTAAATGTAAATGTATTTTTTGTACTTTCTGTATGCATGTGAAAAGCCCTTCTAGGGACGGACATTGCAAATTAGCCTTGGCTATAAATGTTGTAGTGTGGTACAGGTTTATTGTACACACGTGTCCCTATTAAATAAAATTAAATAATAAAAATAATAATACAGCTTTAAGTGATACGGGTTTAAAAAAAGACGATCGATAGGCGCGGCCACGCGTGTAATGCTAGCGGGCTAAGGCTAGTAGCGGAAGTTCGGAAAGTTGGATATAAGTAGCGAAATCAAAGCAATCCGATTGTTTTTTAAATAGAATAGTATTCCAGATATGTTCACACGCTGTAAAAATGAAAGTGTTCGTTTGTAAAAGAGTGTAAAGAAGAAAATCAAGGTTTATGAATTAATTCGACGGAGCTCCAAACACAACAACGCAAACACAACAACGCATTCAGTCGCGACACATCTATGGAGAACATAGCGAAGCTATATGGAGAACAATATGGAGAACAATCCTGGAGTGTTTTCCTCAAAAACCTTCAATTCTTTTCCTCGTCCAAAGAAAGACATGAACAATGTGGATGACGTGGGTTTGAGTAAATCATCAGGAAACATTAGTTCTGAAGTGAACTCCTCCTCTAACTCTGCGGGACTGAAGCTGCTCATTCCCGACGGGATTCATCCTACAGCACATCGGACCAATACATTTGCTGTTTTTCTTAGTTTTAAATATCAGATAATAAACAGCACTGTTAAAATGATCAAAGTGAACCGGTTCTATCTTACACTTTAGAATAAAACCTTTGCATAATGAAGTGGTAAAATAAGATATATTTCATATTGCTAACAACATCTGTCAGTATATGCATGAGCCTGGACCTTCACTGTACCGTCGTGATCGAGATCACTGTAACATCTGTAACATCGGGATCTCCTCGGCCATTCACAACATGATGCTTTTGGTCATGCTTTCAACACACACACGGCGGTTCAAAGAAACGGAAAAACACTCTGAATTCAACAGATCTGCACATGTAACAAACAAACAAAACAAAAGAAAGTTGTCAGTTGTTTTGGTCTAAGGTAGAAATGAAATAAAAGCGACATGTAACACCGACAATGCCAATACCTCTCCAATCACAACACTGAGACGCTGCCGGGGAAATAAAGATAACAACGCTGGATTGGCC
Organism: Leuciscus idus; assembly: GCA_021554675.1. Taxonomy (NCBI): domain Eukaryota; kingdom Metazoa; phylum Chordata; class Actinopteri; order Cypriniformes; family Leuciscidae; genus Leuciscus; species Leuciscus idus. The sequence continues at coordinate 42,958,897 of CM038627.1, forward strand.
TTTGAGTGTGTGTTTGTTTTTCTCCACACGTACGATAATTAAAATACGGACTAAAGCATCTCTGAAATGGGGAACTTAATGCCGAACAACTGAGGTTGTTTAACAGCGGAGTGGGACGGGAGTGAGTTACAGGAGTGAGAGATGTGCCAGTGTATGACGGTTAAGAGCATGTGACCCCGGTGACCTCTGACCTCTCTAAAGCCGGATGATGGATGGATGGATGGATGGAGGAGGAATGAAGGAAGGGTGATGTGCTCTCTGCTCATCCCATGTCTTTAGAGTGCAAAGATATCCTCATTTGACGTGTCGTGTGACGCACACAAACACACACATATATTTTGATGTGTCCATAATTAAAACTCTGAGAATTCCTTTGCACATTTTTCCGTGAGAGACACACGGATGTCCTCCTCTTCGTAGTCGTCGAAGTTGCTGGTGTCTCCGGGACCTCTGCACTTTGGTATGAACGGCGCCTCCACCTAGCGGGATGGAGAAACTCATGTCATCAGGAGTGTGTGTCGTAATGCCTGTGCGCTCCAGCTACACTGATATATGCTTATACAGTAGGGGTGTAACGATACGCGTATTCGTATCGAACCGTTCGGTACGAGGCTTTCGGTTCGGTTTTCGGTACGCATTACGTACCGAACGGTTCGTTGGACCATTTTTTCTGCCGACCAAAATTTCGTTATTTCAAATGAAGGCGCGTCGCGGGTGGCAAGCGCGCTCATAGAGGCTGGCGCGACCACAACATCAACTGACAAATGTAATGTAAGGAACGAAACTGAGCCACTCTTATTGTGTTTGTGTGGACCGTTTATCAGTTTTGACCTGTGAAGCGGGACTCGCGAGCCCTATGCGTGAGCCTGATCAAGCAACACCACACAGCGCTAAGAGATCCAGACCAGTAAAGAAAGCATTTGAATTTCAAATGCTTTTTGAATCCGCCACTGAAGTAATAACATCGCTGCGAGATCTAGTGAGAAACATGCACATTTCTCTGTTATTAACGGATCAAACAGCGCTGACGTGGAAACCAGGAAGAAACATCGTGCTGGCCGGTGTCAACAACAATGAACTGGCCGGTGTCCACAGATCAGCAACATTCACCGTGGAATGGATTTGCTGTAGTAACACTAACTGCAAGGTATGGAAGTGTGTCAGGAATAGTGGGCTATAATGCTTACAAGTAACATTACGTCGGTTTTATTTTGACATTATGAATACAATTGCTGCCCTCAAATGTGAATCTGAACTAAAATAAACCTTTGTTTATAACTAGCCTTCTACTACAATATTACATTTCATTTTGTCCAAGGAGCTGTTTTGTTTTATATGCTCATAAGAAGAGTTAAGTATAGCTCCATTATTGCTCAGTAAAAAAAGCAAAAAAAAAAAAAAAAAAAAAAAAATCATACTTTATGATGTTAGTTTCATTAAATAAAATAATAAAAAAAAAAAAAAAATGAATTCAAGGAAATTTCTTTCATTTATGTATTTTTTCTGTAGCCTATGGAAAACGTACCGAACCGAACCGTACCGAACCGTGACACAAGTGTATCGTATCGAACCGAACCGTGAATTTTGTGAACCGTTACACCCCTATTATACAGACAATATAGTGACAGGTTCACTTCTCTGACTATACACTACCAGTCAAATGCCTGGAATAATTAAAAAAGTGTCTTTGAAAGAAGTCTCTTTTTGCTCACAGAGGCTGCATTTTTTTTGATAATATCTTGAAATATTATTTCAATGTAAAACATCTTTTCTATGTGAATATATAGTAAAGTGTAATTTATTCCTGTGTTGGTAAAGCTGAATTTTCAGCATCATTACTCCAGTCTTCAGTGTCACATGATCCTTCAGAAATCAGTCTAATATGATTTAACACAGATTTTTTTATAAATAAATCTGGGAAAAGACATAAAAAAGAAAAGAAATTAATACTTTTAGTCAACAAGAATGCATTTAATTGATCAAAAGTGACATTAAAGACATGTTATAAAATATTTACAATTCAAATAAATGCTGTTCTTTTGAACTTTTTATTCAAAGAATCATGAAAAAAATGTATCAGTTTCCAGAAAAATATGAAGCAGCAAAACTGTTTTCAACACCGAACTATTATTAATAAGAGCCATTATTATTAATACTGACGTGTTAATGGCGGCGCGCGCGGTCGCTGCGGCTTCAGGCTCACCACCAAGGTGCTGTTTTTGAGTGTTTTTCTTTTTGTTCGTGGTCTATTTAACGGACTATTGTAGAGCTAAACTTCAGTACAGCCAACTGGAATTGTACAACATCGGATACAACTGCCAGATTCCCATAACTAATGACTACCAGAGATCCAACAATATCCCACCGGAGATAACAAGACCAGCGGATGCTCTATGGACTGTTGTCGGCTCTGTGAAGCGGAGCAGGCGGCGTAAAGAGCGCAAACAGAAGCGGGGGTGCCGGTCTGGCCAGCTAGCCAGGCTAAGGAGGCAGCCCTTTAAACCAGCGTTCCCCAGCATTTTTCTGACAAACGCCCGTTCGATCGTGAACAAAATCGACGAAGTGGAAGCACTACTCGTAGGAAATTTATTTGTCCGGGATTGTTGCATCCTGGTAGTGACGGAGACGTGGCTCCGGGAGGACATCCCCGATGCTTCAGTGCAGCTAGCAAGCCGCACGATGCACCGTAGCGACAGAACAGCTTCAGCTGGGAAAAGCAAAGGAGGAGGTTTGTGCATTTACATTCATAACGACTGGTGCATGAACAGTAAAATTGTCACCACAGTCTGCTCCCCAGACATAGAGGCAATGTCCGTCATGTGCAGGCCATTTTACTTGCCCAGAGAACTGTCTGTAGTGCTAATAACTGCGGTTTACATACCCCCGGCTGCAAATGTTAGCTCAGCCCTTGCTTATTTACACAACTTAATCTCTGAACAGCAGCGTATATATCCAGAGGGAGTACACATTATTGCAGGGGATTTCAATAAAGCTTGTTTAAGGACTGTGTTGCCTAAATTTGTTCAACATGTCAAATGCCCTACTAGAGGTAACAACACCTTGGATCATGTTTATACAAATATCAAGCAAGCTTACAGATCCGTACCCCTCCCTCACTTGGGTATGTCAGACCACCTCTCCCTGCTCCTTATTCCGGCTTACATACCACTCAGGAGAAGAACAAAGCCCATCATCAGGACTATTAACACCTTGTCTGATGAAGCCCTGGCTCAGCTGCAGGATTGCTTCGCCCTCACAGAGTGGAGTGTTTTTGAGCATGAGGACCTACAGAGTCACACAGAGGCTGTACTGGGATACATCGCTCATTGCATGGACACCGGGATGACGGGTAAGGTCCAGTCTCTGCTAAAAGCACGAAATTCTGCTTATAAATCTGGGGACCAGGCTATGTACAGCAGTGCAAGGGCAGACCTCAAGAGGGGCATCAGGGAGGCCAAACTGGACTATGCAAATAAGTTGTCTGACCACCTTTCAGACAACGACCCAAGGCAGGTATGGAAAGGTCTGAAATGCATTACAAATTATAAGGGCAACAGTATAAATACAGAATTAACTTTCTCATTAGCAGAAGAACTTAATCACTTCTTTGCTCGTTTTGAGAAAACCACAACCATCTCCACCACACATATATCCCTGACGACGCCACTTTTAGAGCCCGGCCCACATACACTCACTCTTCAGGCACAACAGGTTCGTGGTGTGTTCAGGGCAGTGAATCAGAGGAAAGCAGCAGGCCCTGATGGAATTCCTGGGAAGGTGCTCAAGGCCTGTGCTGACCAGCTGTCTACTGTGTTCACCAAATTATTTAACCTCTCCCTGTCTCAAGCCACCGTCCCACACTGCCTGAAATCAGCAATAATAGTCCCCATTCCCAAGTCCACCACCATCAGCAGTCTTAATGACTACAGACCGATTGCACTAACACCTGTGGTGGCAAAATGCTTCGAGAAGCTTATTCTAAAACACATCAAGGACTGCCTCCCCACAGCTTCGACCCCTACCAGTTTGCCTATAAGGCTAACAGGTCTACCGAGGATGCTATTTCCACTGCCCTCCACACTGCCTTACAACACCTGGAAAAACCTGGGACATCAGTAAGGATGCTTTTTATTGATTTTAGTTCGGCCTTTAATACCATTATACCGGACATCCTCGTGACCAAGCTGGCCGACTTGGACTTTTCCCCCACCTTGTGCACCTGGATCAAAGACTTCCTCACCAACCGTCCACAGTCTGTCAGGATTGGCAACAGGAGTTCATCCACCCTGACGCTCAGCACTGGCTCCCCACAGGGCTGTGTGCTGAGCCCCCTCCTGTATACCATTTACACCTCTGACTGCACTCCCAAGCATTCCTGCAACACCATAATAAAATTTGCTGATGACACCACTCTCGTAGGACTCATCACTGGAGATGATGACACGGCCTACAGAGACGAGGTCCAGCGACTGACAGCGTGGTGTGATAGGAATAACCTCACAATCAACACTAAAAAGACTAAGGAGATGGTCATGGACTTCCGCAGGAGCAGAGCTGACCCCCTCCCTCTCTGCATAAAAGGTGACAATGTGGAGAGGGTGTCATCTTTTAAGTTCCTCGGCACCCACATCTCCAGGGACCTGTCGTGGGCTGCCAATACGACTGCCCTAGTCAAAAAGGCCCAGCAGCGCCTCCATTTCTTGAGGGTACTGAGATGGAACAGGCTGCAGACCAATCTGTTGGTCTCCTTCTATCGAGCCACAATTGAGAGTGTATTGGTGCATGCCATCCCTGTGTGGTACGCTGGCTGTTCATTGGATGATAGAAGGAGACTACAGAGGGTCACCAGAACCGCGGAGAGGGTGATTGGCTGTCTACTCCCGTCCCTGAACTCCATCGCCAGTTCCAGATGTCTCACCAAAGCCAGGTCGATCATAAAAGACCATCTTCACCCCGACCATCACCTGTTCACTATGTTGCCCTCAGGGAGGAGGTTCAGATCCCTCAAAAGCAAGACCAACAGGCTGAGAAATAGTTTCTTCCCCTGGGCAGTCAGAACTTTAAATGAAGCACTCTTACAGTCGTTCTGTTGTGTGTCTGCACGCGTGTGTCAATGTTTTTTTTAACAATGATGCTGCTACTGTTGTCTATTTAATTTTCTTTTTTTTTATTAATCTTTTTATATGTTTTTATCGTAGATGGTTATATTGCACCTGGGTGGCCCTGTTTGCAAATTTCGTTGGGCAGGAGACTGTCCAATGACAATAAAACTCTTGAATCTTGAAACTTGAATCTTGAATTAAAGGGATACTTCAGCGATTAGTATTGAGATTTGTATCAGTAGAAACCCGGTAGTATTCGAGTGACCGCGCTTCCCTCCCTCATGTCCTCCTGAGACGAGAGATTTCTGTATTGTGTGTCTGGAAAAAAACCTCAGATGATGCAAAAATCAGCATTTATCGTAAAATAGTTGTTCATGAACATTAATGAAAGTGTTGCTCATGTTAACTAATGAAACCTTTCTGTAAAGCGTTACCCACTTGTCCTTTCTTGGCCGAAACGGATGAAATCAATTCCACTGAAAGGGACAAATATTGTGTGCTGAACACACACTGATCTGATGATCACGACACACTGCTGATGATCACTACACACTGATCTGTTGATCACTACACACAGCTGATGACCACTACACACTGATCTGTTGATCACTACACACAGCTGATGACCACTACACACAGATCTGATGACCACTACACACAGATCTGATGACCACTACACACAGCTGATGATCACTACACACTGATCTGTTGATCACTACACACAGATCTGATGATCACTACACACAGATCTGATGATCACTACACACAGATCTGATGACCACTACACACAGCTGATGATCACTACACACAGCTGATGATCACTACACACAGATCTGATGACCACTACTCACAGATCTGATGACCACTACACACAGATCTGATGATCACTACACACAGATCTGATGACCACTACACACAGCTGATGATCACTACACACAGATCTGATGACCACTACACACAGATCTGATGACCTTAATAGACATCTAGTGTATATATCTATGCACCAGTCTGCGTACACGTCAGATCAGATCACTCGGACATGGCTGTGTATAAGAGGTAAAAACAATTTAAATACTGTTCGTTTTCTCACACAAACCGCTCGTTTCGTGTCTTAGGCCATCAATGTGTACTTACGATGGGGAATTGTTTAATTTGGACGATGGGGAATTGTTTTAATTTGGACTCTGTGCATGCTCTTTGAGACAGTGACCATCGACCTGCATTATATGACTGACAGACAAGAACGGTTTGACCTAAAAATATAAAAATTGAAACTACTGCGGAAAAAAAGACACCTACATCTTGGATGCCCTTGAGGCAAGCTAAAACATACCAAAAATTCATTTTCATTTCAAAGTGAACTATCCCTTTAAATGTTAAAACGGCTTGCCATATGCTAACAGCAGGTGATGGTCCGCTAGCCAATGGCGGCGCCCGGGGAAACTTCAAAATAATATGAAACCCTGCCCCCCTGGGTAGAGTGAGCGAGAGAAAACATGAATGGGAGTGAGTATGTGTGTGCGCTGAAATGATGAGGATCAGCTGAGTGTGTGTGCGTGTATGAAAGAGGAGGAAAACAGAGAGAAAGATACCCGGATCATAACAGAATTTTGAAGAAAAAAATTTGTACACAACTGTTTTCAACATTGATAATAATAATGAATGTTTCTTGATCCTCAAATCCTCATATTATACTGATTTCTGAAGGATCATGTGACACTGAAGACTGGAGTAATGATGCTGAAAATTCAGCTTTGATCACAGGAATAAATTACACTTTACTTTATATTCACACAGAAAACAGCTGTTTTAAATTGGAATAATATTTCACAATATTACTGTTTTTATTTGTATTTTTAATCAAATAAATGCAGCCTTGGTGAGCAGAAGATACTGACCCCAAACTTTTGAACGGTATATATATATATATATATATATATATATATATATATATATATATATGTGTGTGTATATGTATGTGTGTGTGTATATATATATATATATTAGGGGTGGAATGGTTCACGAAATTCACGGTTCGGTTCGATACGATACACTTGTGTCACGGTACGGTTCGGTTCGGTACGTTTTCCATAGGCTACAGCAAAAATAAATAAATGGCAGAGAAATTTCCTTGAATTAATTTTTTTTAAATTATTATTTTATTTAATGAAACTAACATCATAAAGTATGATTTTTTTATTTAATTTTTTTGTTGCTTTTTTTACTGAGCAATAATGGAGCTATACTTGACTCTTCTTATGAGCATATAAACAAAACAGCTCCTTGGACAAAATGAAATGTAATATTGTAGTAGTAGGCTAGTTATAAACAAAGGTTTATTTTAGTTCAGATTAACATTTGAGGGCAGCAATTGTATTCATAATGTCAAAATAAAACAGACATAATGTTACTTGAAAGCATTATAGCCCACTATTCCTGACAAACTTCCATACCTTGCAGTTAGTGTTACTACAGCAAATCCATTCCACGGTGAATGTTGCTGATCTGTGGACACCGGCCAGTTCATTGTTGTTGACACCGGCCAGCACGATGTTTCTTCCTGGTTTCCACGTCAGCGCTGTTTGATCCGTTAATAACAGAGAAATGTGCATGTTTCTCACTAGATCTCGCAGCGATGTTATTACTTCAGTGGCGAATTCAAAAAGCATTTGAAATTCAAATGCTTTCTTTACTGGTCTGGATCTCTTAGCGCTGTGTGGTGTTGCTTGATCAGGCTCGCGCATAGGGCTCGCGAGTCCCGCTTCACAGGTCAAAACTGATAAACGGTCCACACAAACACAATAAGAGTAGCTCAGTTTCGTTCCTTATATTGCATTTGCCAGTTGATGTTGTGGTCGCGCCAGCCTCTATGAGCGCGCTTGCCACCCGCGACGCGCCTTCATTTGAAATAACGAAATTTTGGTCGGCAGAAAAAATGGTCCAACGAACCGTTCGGTACGTAGCCTATATATATATATATATATATATGTATATACATATATATATATATGTATATACATATATATATATATATATATATATATATATATATATATATATATATATATATATATATATATATATATATGTATGTATATGAAGAGTTCAGATGCAAAAGCCTTTAAGTGCCATCTGAAATTTTCTTCTAGAATGGTCATTTTTATCAAGTTTGTATATTTAAATTTAATAATTTCACTTAAATGCAATGCAAATTACCTATTAATTGTCATTTAAGTGAAATTACTGAACTTAAATATACAAGCTTTATATAAATGACCATTCTAGAAGAAAATTTCAGATGGCACTTTATAGGCTTTTGCATCTGAACTCTTCATATACATATATATATATATATATATATATATAGGCTATACATACACAACATGTTTTTTTGTGTGGAAATAAACTCAATTTTATTTTGGACGTGTAAATGCTTATTGAGGGATTATTGGGGGAAAGGTTATTGGGGATATATAATATAGAATTAAGGCAGAACAAGGATGTGTTCAAAATACTTATTTTTAAAGCCATACATTTTTTATGATATTGTGATTGCATTAATGAACAAGAGCAGCATTTACTTAACTTCTTAGTCTAGTAGTTATTCATATTGTAATATGTAGTTTGGTGATCTATTCTTTTTTGATTTGTTCTTCTCTTTCTCTGCAGGTTCCTTAATTCCTGTCCTTTTAAAAAAAACATCACCTCATTACATCGAAACAAAAGGCACTTTTAAGAGCCACATTTGTCTTGTTTATTGTCTTGTTCTCTCTCTCTCTCTCTCTCTCTCTCTCTCACTCTCTCCATCCCTCTCTCCCTCTCTCTTTCCCCTACCATCTGAGTGGTGGTAGCTTTTTAGAGGGACGGAGGACCTGGGTTGCTGCCTCTTCTTCACTCACTGTAATCAACTGAAAGTGTAAAGGTCGGGATCAGAGAATATAGATTCATTTGTTGGTGTTGTTTTAAGTACATAATTTACCAATTTAATGAATAGAGACTGGCATAATACCTGGTTATTGCACCAAATTAAATTTGCAGGAGTCTGCACAATATAGGCCAACCTATAAGATAAAGATTGCTGTTGGCATGAAGTAAATCAGACTTAAGTTTTGTGAGGAATGTCAGTATTCAAAGATGGTTTATGACTACAGGAAAGCAAATAGCTCGCTTGGCGACTTTATGTTTCACACCTTTTCTGCACTTAAATAATTTGCCAGCTTGCAAACATCCAGATCTAGTATTGCCTTTGATAATGTTAGAAAAGTGATACGTTAAGCATAGCCTACTGCTGTATGACACATGCTAATAGATTGACTAGCTCTGTCTTTCTTGTACTTATGTGTGTTTGGATCCCTGTATGATATTTAATATTTATATTTTTTGTATGTGTGTACATTTCAGAATGACAAAGCCAAAATTCAGGCCTTGCCCAAGCTGCCAGGTCTGTCAGCAGGCCAACCGCAAAACCTGCAGTGCTTGTTTTGCCACACTGCCAAGCAAGCGGTTATTAAAAACTGTAAAAATTAATGATGACTGGGGCCAGAGGGTCATCAAAAACAAAAATGCATCTCGGGTGGTGGCCTCTGCCCAAATAGCTGTAAGTAAAATGCTTATGCTTCATTAATTGAGTGGTAATCAATATTAAGCCCAAAGTACATACGGTATTTGGTACCATGTTTGTTGATGGACAGAAGACATAGCAGCCATGCTGTGTGCTGTGTACCAGGATTCACATTCGTGCCTGGATGTTGGAAGTTGGCACATCTTGTCAGTATGAAATTTTAGACAGACAATCGCTTTAAAAACCACACCAAACTGTACATCCCTATTTAATTGCTTTTGCAGCACACATGATGCTCAAGTGATAAATGTACATCACATGCAAGGTGCTCTGATAAACAGTTTGCCAAAAAGCTCTCCATACACAATATGTAAAGATACTTTCATTTTATGCAGGTGTACTTCTGTTGTGAAAAAAAAAAATCTTGAAAATACATTGGTGAATGTACATAAGTAGGAAATATTCTAGACTACACTTATCTTTAAAATACTTGTGTAACTGATGGCAGGGACTAGGGATAGGGATGATCTATGAATCAAATAGTACCTAGTTTATACACCAAGTAAACTGCCCTCTGTTTCTGATTCAAAGTCAGTGTGGAGTAGACGCCATCTTCATTACTGTAACAACATCTGATTAATTATTTTCAAACAAAATCGAGCACTGACAGTTGCAATTTAAGAAATACTCATGAATAAATATTTCTGTGTATTAATTTTACAATATGTCTTTGATAATACTTAACACTTGTTGAAAGCGTGAACAAATATTTTTTGCCAGATTAGGTCTTTAAATTGTAGACGGACTGCCATATATGTAGTAATGTAGCAATATAATATATTGGAAATGTGTTAATTACTTTGTTTCATTTCAGGTCCAAAAACTTTCTGCCTTGGGCTATATGCCCATATTATTTATAAGCCAGAGGCACAAGGGCACAGGCAAGTTGATGGCAGATGTAGTCACGCATCTGCCACCAACGCAAAACAACACGCGTTTCTTAACCAGCATGAAGAGGGCATGTGACTTCGTAATCAAACTGAATGGTAAGATAAGTTTTATGTATAGTTCATTAGTGTTTGTCGTTGATTTCTTTGACAATGTGTACTGAATTTATATTTTTGCTAACTTCACAACAGATGTGCCCCAGCCCCAGCAAGACCAGCCCCTCCACCTAGACCAGCCCCAGCAAGACCAGCCCCAGCAAGACCAGCCCCTCCACCTAGACCAGCCCTAGCAAGACCAGCCCCTCCACCTAGACCAGCCCCAGCAAGACCAGCCCCTGCCCCTCCAGCCCCAGCAAGACCAGCCCCTCCACCTAGACCAGCCCCAGCAAGACCAGCCCCTGCCCATAGACCAGCCCCTCCACCTAGACCAGCCCTAGCAAGACCAGCCCCTCCACCTAGACCAGCCCCAGCAAGACCAGCCCCTGCCCATAGACCAGCTAATCCCACAAGACCAGCCCCTCCACCTAGACCAGCCCCAGCAAGACCAGCCCCTGCCCATAGACCAGCTAATCCCACAAGACCAGCAAATTATTACACTTGAACTGTTTACGATCGACTCTCAGGCTCAGCAGCATGTGGAGCCTCTACCACCCAGGAAAAGACAAAGTAAGTAATCTTGCATTGCACCACATCTGTAAATTTGTCCTATGTTTTTTTTTGCAATCAGTGCACAATATAAAACAAGTTACACAGGGGGAATTTCACCTCTTTTAATTAATTAAGCCACTCCTCCAAGATACTGAATATAAAATGCTTAACCTTTTTCCCTTGCACCTTAAGCCCCACTATCCAAACCAGGCCAAGGCAGACGAGCCCCACCATCCATTCAACGTCAACTAAAGAAAAGACAAAGTAAGTAATCTTGCCTTGCACCGCATCTGTAAATAGGCCCCATGGTTTTGTAATCATTGTATTAATATAAAGTTAACCAATGTGAATTTCACCCCCTTCTATTAATTAAGCCACTTCCCCAAGATACTGAATATATAATTCTTAATCTTTTCCCCTTGCACCCCTAAGCCACAGGTACAGGAGCCACACAAGCCCCACCCTCTACCCTGGCCAAAAAGAAGAAAACAAAAAGCAAGTAGACATTCTTATATTTGTTAAGTGTTGTGTATATTTGTTTCTATTCTTTGCACCCCATGTGTATATCAGCAGTCATGTGTTGGGTGTAAAGGTGTTTTTGCATGTAGCCCCCTTTAGTCAATGGTGGGGAAAGAGTAAAGTAGAATTAAAGTAAATTCCGATGTACCGATGCCAGTGGACTAGCCAACACAAAATTTCATATATGCAGAATTAGAAACATATGTTTTCATAAGACTATATATGAAAACTATGTAAAAAAAGTTTGTTTATTTATTAGGCTACTCGATCAAAACAGTTAACAAAACTACAAGCCAAGTATACTTTGAATACTTAATTATACTTTTAAGTATATCTCGATAAAAAGATAGAGTACAAGTACAGGCCAAATATAATTGGACTTTTCTCTCAGTATAAGTCAAGTACACTTAAGTGTAATTAAGTGTATTTCTACGAAGTACATAAAGTGTATTTATAATTATATAAAATTTAGACTAAAAGTATACTTTCTTATTGTTTGTTTAAAATAAGTATACTAATAGAAAACTTGAATTAACTTCTTTTTCATAAGGGACATCCTGTAAATCCTAAACAAAAACAACAATGCAAATGGAATGCGACAACAGATTCTTATTTTTTATTGAGCTTTCAAAAAATATATAAGTACTCTTGTTAACTAAATGATGTTCCAAGTAAGAACGCCAGTATAGAGAGCTAAGTACAAACATCATTATTTGAATGGTAAAAATCATTACAGTAACTTCACAGAACTGATTTTGTGTGTGTGTGTGTGTGTGTGTGTGTGTGTGTGTGTGTGTGTGTGTGTGTGTGTGTGTGTGTGTGTGTGTGTGTGTTTCTGCAGGGGAAGGCAGCAGAGGTCAAAGTGCGCTGGCTACCTTGCTCTTCCTGGTAAATGATGGCCGATGTCATTTAATCATAACCACACACGGTAGTGTTTTAAAATCTGGTCCCTTTCAGCCTTCAAAGTGAACTTTGAAGTGAAAGTGGGACTGATAATTGTTTTGGGCACAAGGAACTATCTAAGCATACTCGGATCCCTTTTTAAAGTGAACTGAACTGAACTGAACTGAGACCACATGAGAACGTGCAAACCAGCCTTCAAGTAGTCATCTGGCTCAAGTTTGGTCATATGACATCTGAAGCAAATGCATTCTAACCTGTTTGCCCTATACATTTGCTAATTCTATTTTGTTTATTTGGGTTGTTTTATACGGTGTTTGCCAAACAGCAGTTATTTTTACAAAGTGAAACCTCCCATTATGAACCAAATGTAGTCCAATTAAAATGGCCTGTGAGGTCAAATGAACCAAGAACAACTCTCGTCTCTTTGTGTTCACATTATGAGTTCACTTAAAGATGATGCAGATCACTTTCTAGTCCACTTCAGCTCTGATGGGGTATTAAGCCCAATTCATAGTTACATGTAGATGTGACGCAGATGCCTTTGTGGTGCCATTGCGTCTTTGCTGACCCCCTCTGCGACCAACATAGAGGCCTTTAACCACATCATTTCTGATGTGGTTAACCCGATGCAGAACTTCAAAGGGTTGACTGTAGGGATGACTGTGTCCAAGCGACTGAGTCCAGTTGTTTTCACTTGGAACAAAATGACTGCTGTTTGACAAACGCCATTTAAAATAAACCAAAATAAATTATCCAACAGAAAAAGGGTAAACCTTTATTTTTCAGCTTCAGATGACATATCTTCAAACTTGAGCCTGAAGACTAGTTGTGAGCTGTAGGCTGTACTGTATATGCTGTGTGTAAGATGACTTGTGGACTATTTACAGTGGCAGAGTCTGGGAGGACACCTGGGAGCCGGCCAGCAAATTCGCCTGATGACCTGTACTATTACTAATACTGTTACTAATACTATTACTAATACTAATACTGTTGTACTATTTGTTTTGTATATATTTGTCTAATTAAATTCACTATTGTTACATTTTATGATTGGTCTGTCCATCATTGACTGCACTGAATAATTAATGTGTCATGACTTTGTGCTGTATTTGATGGGAAAAGTAAGATAGCGGAAAGTTGCATGTAGTGACAGTCAAGTCAAGTCACCTTTATTTATATAGCACTTTTTACAATACAGATTGTATCAAAGCAGCTTCACATTGATAACATGAAAATAATACAACAAAGTTTCTTTCTAGAAGAAAATTACGTCCTTGTCCACCTTAAGGTAGATTAGCAAGCCAAACTAAGCAAGCCAAAAGCCAATGGCCTAAGGCAACCAGAACAAGTACCAAATTGGCATTATACTAACTGATCATGAACATTTTACTCAGTATTTATGGTAATTTTGGAGCAAAGTAAATGGGCTCCTATCCCTGGTGACAGATTCCTCCGTCATCAGGATGTATTACTGAAAGACTGCATCCTTTCTTACCTCTGATCGCTTGCACACAATACTGTTTTTTATCAAGGTTGTCTGTTCAGAACAATTCTGAGAGTTCTTAAGACATTTCAAACATTTCCAATGAAGAGAAGAGGCACATTTATCAATTTTCATCAATGGTACATGGGTCAGCAATGATTTTTCAGGTCAAGAAAGAACTATGACAAAAAATATGAAAGTGAATTGAAATCACACAAATAATTTTTTCATCCTCTGTGTCAACAATCAACATACATTATGTGCATGAGATAAGGTGTATGTGCATAAGGACATCAGACTTCAGAGATCAGAAAGACCGGAGACATGAGCCTGAGAAATCGTTAAAGCCAGGAACATTTCCAGCCTGGCCATCAATATAATTTAAATGTCTAATGTTTTCTTGTCATAAAACCAGGGAGATGTAGGTTTCCTATGTTTCCCTGACAATATGGAACGTGCCAGGACACTGAGGACATCAATCTGGTCACCCCGGAGTGACTTGACTGTGGGCGGTTTACTAAGGCCTATGACAGTGGAAGGAAATCTAAGGCCTGGCTGTGCAAGGTGGGCCACATGTGGCCTGATGTGCTGTTTAATCTGGCCTATGTCTTCATGACCAAAGGCCTCTGGTCTTAATTGTCAGGAAAATGTTGCATTATTCATGAAATACACTCAGTCCCCACTTATTCTAACCATAACCCTAACCCTAACTCTATCTTTATTCTCCATGCCAAGTATGAGCTCTTATCCTCAGGCATAAGATATAGGGGATCCCAATGTAAACTAAATATTTCTAAACTATAGGCCTAATTTAAACTTACCTCAATTAAAATGTTTAATAATGTTGCTTGAGGCTGCAGCGGTTGTGCAATAGCTTCATGACATAATGCATATAGGGTTGTGTGTAGGTTGAAAGATGAGCAATAGACTGTGGCTTTGATGTGCTTCAGTCTGGCTACATATCACTTTGTTTATGTTGTTTTTTATTGTAAGTATATGTCGGATGTATGATAAAATAATATGTTAAGTTTTATGTGTGAAGTATTTGAACTCAAGGCAAATATCCCTCTGGGGACAATAAAGGAGGCTATCGCCTGCAAAATGGGCTTCATGATATGTAAAAATGTAAACGTTGTCGTAGGACTATAGCAAGCACATCATTGGAAAGGTCTCAAACCTCAACAGTAACATATGTCAGTCTGAAGAGGATACATTACTCCTGATTTGAATTATTGACCTCTGCTCTGAACCTTGAACCCAGTATATGTTTGTACAGGCTTGTCATTAGCAACAGAATGTGCTACACACATAGGACCAGCTGTTATAGAAAGCTCTGGACCTTAGCTGTCACGCAGATATGGTATCCAATGTTTAAGCACTGTAAGCACTGTCAAATATGGTAATAAGCTATTTTGACTTATTTAACGATTACATTTTTAAAATCTGGTGAGACCAGTGTGTTCCCCATCCCCCCAAAAAACAGGGTATATCCAAAATTCTACACTGCCAACTTCTACTTATGAGAAATATACCAATATATTTTAAAACTACAACTTCAACTAGAGACACCCACAGAACACAGTTACAAAGCTAGTGTTACTCGTAGTTCTTCCGGGCTGGGTGGGTGGACTTGTTCGACGACTCTGTTTTTCTGCTGTTTGCTGTGAATGGGCTTCAACTACACTCGAAAAGTTCAAAACTGAGCAAAGTGTTGTTGCTGGTGACAAAACCACTGATTAAATATGTACATTGAAGCTATACTGGCGTTAAAGACCCCCTGACCTGCATTGAGGGATATGGGATTCATATGTGACCCGCTCAGCCCACTTTGTAGTGTTCTGTCTTACAGCATACTGTAATGTTTCACCAATAATAATACTGAAATGACATTATTAAAATAATGTAATGAATACCATGATAACATCTAAATAAATGTTGATAAATGTAGCATTATAGTTTTAAAAAATATCAATAAACAAAGCAATCCAGCTTCCCTGGCAATAAGACATATAATAACATTAAAAGAAATACATATAAACCATATGATCTCATGAATAAATGTTATCTGTGTATCCATGTAAGATGTATCTAGGAGATGGAGGAAACTGTCATGATGAAATGTCTTCTTCCCCCTAGTATAAACACTGTACTTAAGACGACACACCACATTTTAGGCATTTATTAGCTTATACAACCACAAAAACAACACACATAGCTCAGACACATAACAAAAATCACAAATGCAAAAAGTGAAGAGCATGTCAAGTGATTACAAAGGCCTGGTAGGGACTGACCCTGTGATACATGATGGGCCGCTATGGAGTGATTTGCAGTGGTGGTAGTGCAAAAGTAAACATTGCAGGGATTTAATCAGTGCAAAGCTGTGCATGTTTAATATGACTATGGAAAAAAAGAGTGTAATAGTGTTGCTTAACAAAAACAATACAAAGAAGATCAAATAAATAGAACAACAGAAACTTAAATATATTTATAAAAAAGAAAAAAGATTATACAAGCCAACAGGGGTAAATGTTGGGACCACAGCCCAGAATGTGTAGAGGGGCTAATGTAGCCTGTAAGACAGTGAAATGGATAGTGGATACTAGACAATAGACAAAGTGATGTGATGGTTGGCGCAGGGTGAGACTCATGCTGAAAAGTCCATTTCTCCCCTAACCTTTTCTGTGACATTGAGTTGCTGGTTTGCCCTGGGGACAAATGACCTCCTCGTTTTTGAGCATGACAGAAGACTGCTACTGCAAATTATCCTCAGTTTGTTAAATGATTAACCTCAGCTCCATGCCAAACACAGAGCCAGCTTTCCTTACCAACCTGTCCCAGCGGCCCTCTTCTTAATGCTGCCTCCCCAGCACACATCAGCATAAAAAAGGACTCTGGCCATGTTTAGTCTTGCTCAGAGTCACTGCTGGTATGGTACTCCTCAGAATCACTATCAAAGTTAATTTCGGTTTCAGTCAGAACTTGAACATAACATTTCTTTGCATGCTTTGCCAGGCTGTTGCTTGCTTCCTTGTTCTTCATCGTCAAGCTCTGTAGACCTCGGATACCATCTTGAAGCAGACCCCACGTCTTACCTTACATGTTAAAACACATTGAGCCTTTATTAATCAGAAACATTCAGAAACATTGTAATGTATGCCAAGTATAACAAATACATACCTGATGTCACATTAGAAAGCTGGGATGACATCTGCTTCAGGGTTTCTGCACGGGTGCAAAGAGACTTCCAATGTTTGTTCATCTCTGCAATAAGAATCCTCTTCTCCTCCTCAAGTCTCCTTACTGCCATCACAATGTCGAACGCCTTCCTCTTTGTCCTTAGATCTACAGAGTCTGAAATACATAGATGAAACATAAGTCGGTTGTAATTAAGATTAGTATTTCAATATTTTCTGGGGTTACAATCGAGGCATGACAGATTTTGTCCTACTATGTGACTATTTCACAAAGTCAATGGAATTGTGTACATACCACCGTGTGTAAGCTGCCATGGCCAAACAATCTCGTCAGATAGAATGGTGTCCAATGTCAGTTTTTCTGCATTAGGAACCAAGGTGTTATACTTCTCCACTACAGAATTTAAGATTTTTTTTTCCTCCCTGATCTTTCGGCGGATTCGGGCACGTCCTTTGCATCCGTCACTGTCCTTATAAAGACGCTGGGACCTCCTCTTAACACTTGCCACCAGCTCCTCTATTCGGCTGGCAACAGCGGCAACATCAGAATCATTTGGGGATGTTGTTGCTGAGAGGAAGAAATGAAGAGATAAGAAATATGCTTCTTGATTCCATGAAAAAATATTTTTGGTGTATGAGCAAAATAAAGCCTCAACAATCTTTTCATATTTCTCTGTAACTGAGAGGCTACACTTGTAGCTAAGTTTGAGTATAGTTAGGTTCTTTATTGTCCCCATGGGGATAATCTTGTCCACACGTCATCAGCAATCAGAGTATGTGCTCTTTGACTACGATTACAATGAGCCTCTTTGGAATTGCAGCCAAGCTTAGTCAGAAGTGATACATCAAGCACCATATCAAACAGTATAAAACAGTATATCCTACCTTCTGCCCACTCATTGACATCAAAGATCCACCTCTCCAGTTGACTGTCTGAGATGTCCATTACCGTTTTCAAGGCCTCCAGGTTATGCAACTGGCATTGCAGGGCTATTTTGGCCTTCAAACATAAATGACAATGAGGGAAACGCCTACAACTTTGACAACTGTTGATAAGGATTGTGAAGTACCTTCACTATTAGAAAACCACATACAACACTAATTAAATATACAGTATATTCGTATATACGTGGACTATCAAAATATATGGTATGAACATTTAATATTTTATTTTACAATATCGCTATGCATTTTGCATAAGGGAAAACTGGTGTCTTACCTTCCGATATCGGCGGGCAAGGGTAGAAGCCAAGTTGTCAAACTTTTGTTGGTTCCAGCGCATGGCCATGATCGTCAGCATGTCTATGCGTCCTGCAAAAATAAAAAAAAATATGAGATTATCACCTTTCTTTCCAGTAGCAGTAGGAGAAGAAACTGTGCAGACTTGAATCACAAACTTTTCAGAGATAATAACTTACAGTACTATGGAACTATTAATCTGCTGTCTTGTGCCATTTGATTACTGTCCCATGAAAGGGTTAGGTAAATAGCACAGGATAGTGAAGAAATAGCATGAAACAGTGGCGCAGGACAGTAGTCAAATGGCATAGAGCACTATGGCAGGATAGTAGGTGAATGGTACTCTGATGTGTATTTTTTATATTGCACTGCCCTTCCTTATTATCCTCACGTCAAATAAAATAGGATGATGGTATTGTAATCGATCCATCCATTTATGTTGAATATTCTGAGCTTTATATTTTCAGAGTCAGCATATATGCATGAGCTCAAAGTGGCTCACCATTGTCATCAGGATCAAAATTTACTGGTTACCTATCTGCTTTTGACATGTGCTTTGTCGTAACAGCAATCCTCGAGAGGAAGGCGTTGCACTGCTCCACCTCTTCCCCAAGAGTCGAACCAGCCCCCTCCTGATATGCTCCACTCCATTTTACCTTTAAAAAAGAAAACAAAAAAAGAAAACCTAAGTGGCAACAATCTTATGCAGGATTTCAGGGAAAGAAAATGTCATGGACAATCATTTTTTCTTACCTCACATTTGAAATCATGAGCTTTGGCATGAAAAACAGAAAGAAATGGCCTCATGGTGAGGAGATCCTGAAGCTCAGGGCATTTCTCTGTCACTCTCTGGAGGTAAGGCCAGTATTTGCATGCCACATCCATTGCAAAAAATGTAACTGGCTTACAGGCCATTTGCTTTTGTAGGTACAGGGGGTAGGCAAAAATCTCCCCCCTGAACATATTGAGGCCTCAGCACGAAGGAGAACCCCATGACGACATACAGCGAGTTCCAGGCCCTCCTCGTCTGTTTTTCCTGAGGACTTCTGAGACGTTTCACGCGCCGCTGACCATTGCCCTCCACAGACACCTCTTCCAGAGACCTAAAACATGGAAGATGGTTAACAGTCCAAACTTGTTCAAACAAAGTCCTCTGTAGGACATGGTGTTTTATAGGTAAATATAGTGAAGTTGTGCAAGTTTACATGACTGGTTGAGGTATCAGTCCACGAATTTTGCAACGTCATCATCATTCGCGATGAACACGCCATCAAAGATGGCTTTTTCCTCCGATCTAAATAAAAGAGATACATATTAACTTTAAATATTCATATGATTTTGAATTCACAGCAGTTACTTTCAAAGTAATGGACCGTCAATGCACACACAGTACCTTGCTGCACTCTTGAATCTGTAGTGCTTACGGTTTCCATCAACGGATACTGCAAGCATGTCTGGGCTGCACGCTGGGCAGTCAAAGTGGTCCTCCTGGCATAATTTGTCCACTTCGAATCGGACAGCTTCCCACTCCAAGAAGCTTTTCCGGAAGCTGTCTGCTGTGATGTTTCCGCTCTGTTTCAAAGAAGAGTTCAGTAAAAGAGAACAAAAGAGAACAGTAAAACGGATCAAATTAAACAATATACTACACTGAAGTAAAATGTTCTAAATGGATACATTTTGGGATGTTTGTACAAACTATCAAAGGAAATAAACAATGTGTAAACTTCACTCATACACTATACACTGGTGTATTTGGGGGACCTGGCCATTAAACATACAGGATATTGTTTGACATTCAGTCTAAATCTATACGCAAAGAGAGCTGCAACAGCTTCCATACTGTTTAAAAGTAAGCCTGTGCAATGTTTAGCCCATTAATCCAAGGGAACACTTCTGGGATCAGGAAATGATACTGGGGAGAAGATGTCAAAGTCGGTAGCCATTGGAGTTGAATTTGAGATCTTCAGAATAGGGGTGTGCGATATGACGATTAAAATGTCTCCACGATCTGCTTTTGAAGAAATATCGTAGTATCGCGCATTCTCAGTTGCTGTTCTGGCGCCTCTGTCCCAACATACTGAACAACGCGACGTATATTCAGATCAAATGTTAACGCAGCGGAACGGGACACTACAGTTCACAAAAGTTCATAATTTGCATGTGCTTTAATGCCTTGTCGGTTAAACATTTAATTCGCGTGCTGATGCGCTGTTCTAACGTGTGCGTTTCTCAGCGTGTAAGTTACATGTGAAGCTCACATGCACTAAAAGCCTGTCTACCAGCGCCTGGATACTGGTCTAAGTTATCTTTCGAGTCTTATTGTGCTAATACTGTCAAATACACACAAGGTTTACATAAACAAAGTCGGTGATGTCTAAAGTGAAAGCAAACTTGAGAAAATTGAGAGAAAATCTGCTTGTCAAATGCGTGTATAAAAGACGCGTCGAGTGCAGCTCTTAAAGAGACAGTAGTAATAGTAAACACGCTGCCGTTTGTCCTTAAAGGGATAGTTCACCCAAAAATAAAAATGATCTCATTATTTACGCACTATAATGTTGTTCCAAGCCTGTATTAATTTCCTTCTAATATTTTCTAATATTTTTCTAATATTAATATTTTGAAGAATGTGGCTATACAAACAGTAGCTGGTCCCCATTGACTTCCATAGGAGAAACATATACTATGGAAGTCACATTCTTCCAAATAACTTTTATTTTCAACAGAAGAAAGAAACTTATTCGAGTTTAAAACAACTTGAGAGAGTAAATTATGACAATTTGAATTTTTAGGAGAACTATCCCTTTATTGTTAATAAAACAACAAAATGCAAAGAGAAAATCACTCACTGCTCTTGACTGATAACTTTAATAGTAGCTTTAATAAGTATCAATTTATAATTTATACAGTGAAGTCTATGTTTTGTTTTATTTTCATTATTTGTTCATTTAATTACTTTCTTCAATGCTACTGTTAAATACACCTGTAGCTGAAAACAAAGCACTGTTTATTTAATTTTTATACCATGGTCTGGGTGAATACTCGATTCTGATTGGCTGCAGGGTGTCCGTTAAAAAGTGATAATGTACACCTAGGAAAGGCGTCCCGTCAATTTGTCTGATGACAGTTCTAAATGATTGCGCTGGCTCAAACACTAAATGGTAACCATGGCAACGGAGACTTAACGTTATTTCAGTTGACTCATCGCAACAGCAAAACAGACAAAACATGAGTGATTTTATCATTTCTTTTAATATATATGGTGAGTTTGACAACTTTGAAGACTGGGATGCAGCACAAGAAAAAGAGAGAATAGAATAGAATATGAAAAGAAAAAGGAGAAGCGACACAAGGAGGTGACACCGGAAGAATTGAACGAATTAGAGGATGACAAGGACGAGATGAACACAAAGAAAAGCACAAAATGGGCAGTTAAAACGTTAAGAGACTTCCTGGCTGACAAAAACATGGACATCAACTTTAAAAGCTACACTGCTGCTACTCTCAACGACGTTTTGCGACTGTTTTATCAGTCGCAAAGAAGGAGGAGAATACAGTGTTGCCAGTTTGAGGAGTCTGAGAGCCGGTATTAACCGCCATTTAAGTGATGTCAACATCATTAGTGACACTGTGTTCAAGACCAGTAATGCGGTTTTTAAGGCGATACTGAAGCGTTATAGAAAGAGTGGGAAGGACACCAGCTTCCACCATCCTCGCATCAAGGATCTTCAGACAATCAGATGTTCATCTGCGCTGTCTCCCGATACGCCCCTCGGCCTCGTCAGAAAGGTGTGGTTTGACATCCAGCTGTGTTTTGCTCGGCGTGGCAGGGAGGGGAGCCGAGAGCTGACCATGACATCTTTCGTAATCCAAAGAGACGAGCATGGCGTTGAATACATCAGTTTAGCTCATAATCCTCAGACAAAAAACCATAAAGATCCGAACGACCCGCACAAGGAAAACCTACGAGGCTTCATGTTCGCCAGGCCCGGGGATCCTCTGTGTCCAGTAAAAAGTTTTAAAAGTTACATCTCCAAGTGTCCACCAGATGCAAAATCGTTTTTTTATCTCCACCCGAAGCGCTCCATCACCGTGGCATCTGATGTGTGGTACTCCAGGGAGCCAATGGGTGTCCACTACCTGGGGAACATGCTGAAAAAAATCAGCGAGGAGGTCTGTACACTAGCTACATTCTAATAATAATGTAGCCGTATAACCCCTCTTCTGTCCTCACTAATATAGCCTGTTTATTCTTGTTTCTTTCAGGTAGGTCTGTCGCGGGTTTACACCAACCACAGCCTCCGGAGCACAGCTGTCGGTCGTCTTTCTGACGCCGGGCTGGAAACTCGCCAGATCATGTCGGTGACGGGGCATCGTTGTGAGAGCAGCCTGCAGGCTTACTGGGCTCCGTCAGTACATGACAGACGAGAATGGAGCAACATTTTGCACTGGCTAACCAGGGTGTAAGCCTTATGGCACAGTAAGCAGTGTGTGTGTGTGTGTGTGTGTGTGTGTGTGTGTGTGCTCTAGCTCTTACAGTTAGTTAACTTATGTTGTACATGTTGGTAGAGTGTCCAGAAACCCTAACCCTACACACAACTTATCCTTAAAGAGGGAAATGACAGGTAAATAACCAGCACCAATCCCTGGTTGTAAGCAATAAAGATGTTTATCCAGAAACATATTTGTTGAATCACATTCACCTGTAAGGCAGTGTCATCTTATAAACTGCTTGACTCTGATATTCTATAAAAAAAAAAAAGAATAAATATTTAATTTGTCTTACATTTTGACATTTTTTTATAAATAACAATAGCCTATCAGTATTGATAAATTCATTTATGAGTGAGTAAATGAATGACAAATCCGCACAAACTGCTATGAGAACATTTTACTGTTATTTTAAAATGATCCTTTTTTAACCCTTTTTTTATTATTAATCCATGACACACACACACACAAAAAAATTATGATTTGCTGGAAAACCCTTTGGCTTCTACTTTGTTAGAGATAAGTTAAGTCAAGTATAGTTGATCTCTATTTTTATTTATTTATTTATTTATTTTTAATCAAATACGCTCTATGCACAAACACTGCTGACGTAGAAATCTCAGCCAGCGTCTTTACTTCCGCATAGCGCTTTCTATTGAGAGTGAGGAGTTGTCGTCATGGTATAGAGCCCCTCCCCTCGATATCACGGTATCTCGCGGGATCCTCACCCTCTCCGCCATGTTGGCAGGATTCCGGCGGAAAAACATGATTGTTTACATGTGTTGTTAACTCGGTAGTAGAGGAGGTTCTTGCAATTCCGCACTGTTTTACCATGCCTGGAAGTAAAAACTGCTCCAGTGTTTGTCACAGGAAGCCATGGCCGACATTAGGCATTTCTCAATAGCAAGTAGCTGCTACGCAAAGTTCCGACTTCAATGCCAAGTCCAGCTCAGGAGAATGACTCCCGAGGACGCGAGTCCAGTTATTCTGCTGATGGAACAGCGCATTCTTCAGAGTGTCACTCAGCTCGCTCTGCTACTACGGTTATCTCTGTGACTACGTTTACAAGCTGTCAATATTCGGGTTATGGTCACAATTTGGGTTTCTGAAACATTCGGAATAACCCGTTTACATGCGTGAGCAGAGAGAGTTACTCCGGTATACATGGAATTTGTAATCAATTGGCAATATCCCGATGTAAACGGCGACGCACGGTTAGCGTCTGGACATACGGACAACGTTAAGACGCAATGTGCGTCATTTCCGATTCTTCTTCCTGTATCCAAAGGCAACAACAGCAGCAGCAGCAGCACGCGGATAATGAATAGTTCGGGGCAGATAGCGATCGCCTTTGTTTGCGCTTTCCTCCTCGCTCCAAAAGTGTGGTGCTGTGCTGCGTCTCGCCATGTTTACCTCTACTTCTTGTTTACTTCCGGTATACTGCACGCGGGTTTTTGTATGCGCCGTCTCTACTCAAAATACCAAGATTCCTTGCGAATAGAACATGCGCAGAACACAAATCAATGTTCCTTTTGATGGGGATATGCCGATACGCGTTTACATGACCAAATATTCGGGTTAGAAAGGGGGTACCCCAGGTATAATATCCGGGTTTTTAAAAACCGGGATATGAGCATATCCGGGTTTTTGCCGGTGTTTACATGGCCGTGCGCGACCGGGTTATTGCTAATATTCCGGTTTTGAACGGGTTATTGGCTGCATGTAAACGTAGTCTGTATGTATATTTTAGGCAACAATAAAACGAAATATGTTATGAAACACCACACTGCCTCTTTTCGTTTTCATTTAAAGAAATCTTAAACATTATAGCCACACAAATGTGGTTCAGGCAACGCGTATTGATTATATTCACTACATGTAACGTTAGCCTATTTATAACAAAACAGTTTTTTAACACAACCCTGCCTCTTTTCGTTTAAATTTTAAAAATATTAAACTTATGAATATGGTTCAGGCAATATGTGCACTTGTACTCTGATCATCTTCACTGTAATAAAATAAAAAAAATTACAAAACTAAACCCTGTCTCTTTTTGTTAAATTTCAGTTTTATCAATAATAGCCATTATAAAAGTAGCCTATAAGTAAAAAGTACAAGTAGCTATACAATAAGAAATAAAGCAAACAATTCAGTCAAACATACAAAGTCAGCGCTCTAGTCTAACGTTACAACAACAGTAAAGTTAAATAGCCTAACGTTAAATATAAAGTTATGAAATTTCACTTAGCCCTCAGTTTGGCAAGGGAACAAATGATAGATTCACAAGACCAAAGATCGCCCGTTAGGTCTACACAAGATGAATTATATCTCATGTTATATCTTCTCCAAATACCGCTGTTTTGCGCTTGGTGTGAGCTTGTTCCTTTAAAGATGAACTTAACTGAAAACTTGAGTAAAGGTGATATAACAGATGTATTTTATTTATTCTCATTGGTACAATTATTAAAATGGCAGAATTTGTTAAAAGGGATAAAATGGTATGTTGAAAATGTTGTTGTTGTTGTTACACGGGCGCCGCCATGTTGGATTTCAGCATTCCGCTACGTCACATGGTAAGCTACTCTGTTGCTAACCGACACAAGCAGAGCAGCCATAGCATGTACATAGTCTGAGGCTAGCTGACATGGCTGAGGAAACAGAAACCAACAGGTCTAGGGGGGGTTCATACTGTATAGTACGGAGCCCGGGAAGTCACCTGTGGGAGAAAAAAAACAATCCGTGGCGACGGTTTTGCAATCCGTCCTCTCAGTTTATAAACCGTACTCACAAATTCTCAAACTGTTCCCTCGGTTTAACAAATCGTGCCCACAGATTAATAAACCGTACCCACGAGTTTCTAATCCGCGCTCTTAGATTTGTAAACCGTGCCTTCAGTTTTTGCAATCTGTACCCACAAATTCATAAACCGTGCCCACGCTTTCACAATCCATTCCCACAGGTTTGTAATCTGTACTCACGGATTTGTGGCTCACTCTCATTTTAGAAGAACACGTTGTTAACGAATCTTACTGTATATTGTTTTATTGAATATTAAGTGGAATACATCAAATTGACGTACGTCTGCAAGCTTAAAGTGATTCTCAGTTGTAGTGGATATGGGTGGAATATATGATTTAATGACTTGCATCAAAATCTTTTGTTTATTTGTAATAATCTTAGCAACTTTATTATTATTTTCTAACCTGTATTATGACTGATATTTGACGAATTGCTTTGTTCATTTTTTTGTAAGTTTTGGACAAAAGCGTCTTCTAAATATGTAGCCTAAAATGTAATAATAATAATAATAATAATAATCATTATTATTATTATTATTATTAGTAGTAGTAGTAGTTGTAGTATTATTTGAGTTAATAACTATAAATGAGTTCACTTAAGACAGTAATATGTTTATCATAAAATAATTTATGAATGCTTTATTTTTAAGCAAAAATTATGCAAAAAATGTAGGCCTATTTTATCCAAAACTGTAAAAGGTTAAGTTATAGCCAGAGAATGTCTAATATGGCGAGAAGTTTCACTCTCAGTAAACTTCCGGCTTCTGAACTGGTTGCAGTTCCACTCTGATTCCATATGAGGGCGCTCACAGGACGAGTGCAGAATGAATGGAGGTCTATGGAGATATTGCTCTCAAAATCCACTTTTCTCAGGATATAATTTTTTGTCGAGTAATTTGAATGTTGTTTTCGAAAGGGGATGCAAAGAAATTACACATTGCTGGGTGTTAGATTTTTTTGAGTCACTTATTTGCTTTAAAAAGTATTTTAAAGTGTCAATGACGTCATACACATCGTACGACCAGAGATACTGCTTTACGGCGATCCTTCAGTCACTTTGGTGCTTTCGCGCTCTGCACTGTCTTTTCTCTCGAGGCATCGACAACACAGCTGACACAGGGAAATACACGTGCTAGAAGAGTTTTTGTTTTGTTTGTTTCTGGTCCCGCTTCGGATGCCACGATGCCATCAAGCTGTATCTCTGGTCGTAATCAGTCCTTCACTGACCAATCAGCGTTCATTAGCAGAATGCTAGCGTGTTATGGGCAACAACAACTCAACCTGTAAGAAATCGAAAGAACATAAGTACTCGTTCATTCAACTTTCGACCTATAACCTATGTTGAACTTGCAAAACCTACAATCAAATCTGAGATTTCTCAACGGCAATCGGGTGAAAGAGACAAATTTAGCCGTCTAGCCCCATTGACTCCCATTCATTTTGCACTCATGGCGAGCGCCCCCCAGTGGAACTCTGGTGGAACTACAACCAAAATTCGGTACAATAGGACTTATTAGGGAGTGGGCAGGCTCTCCGTAGACGGGCTCTGTTATAGCCTATAATAATAAAGCACTGATAAATTATTTGATGACAAACATATTACTGTATTACTAAGTGAACACGTTTATAGTTCATTTATAACTCAAATAATAATAATAATTATAATAATAATAATTATTATTATTATTATTACATTTTAGGCTACATATTTAGAAGACACTTTTGTCCAAAACTTACAAAAAAATGAACAAAGCAATTTGTCAAATATCAGTCATAATACAGGTTAGACAATAATAATAAAGTGCTAAGATTATCACAAATAAACAAAAGATTTTGATGCACGTCATTCATATTAAATTGTATATTCCACCCATACCCGCTAATTGAGAATCACTTTAAGCTTGCAGACGCAGTTAAGACAATTTGATGTATTCCACTTATTACACAATAAAACAATATACAATTAGATTCGTTAACAACGTGTTCTTCTAAAATGAGAGTGAGTTAGTTGACAAAATGCCCCAGCATCACAAAGGCAGCACACCACTGGTCCAGCTTCCCCATTGATTATATGCATCAGTCATGCCTGGGGGTAATGAAAAAGTTGCTGCACAGTTGGACAAGTGGTGCGAGAGGAGTAAGGCTCTCCAACACTCAAAAGCAAATGGTAACGACTAGGCTTCTTCAACTCAGAAGTGAAATTCCATCGATATGCAGTCGCATGCCTCGAAGTCTTGATGAGGTGGAGAGGTGGAAGGCTACAGAATTTCGCCAATTCATGCTTTACACAGGCAAGCTGGTGCTGAAAGGAATCCTTGGTGATGACATGAATCAACATTTTCTGACTTTCAGCGTTGCCATGTCCTTGTTAGTGTCACCAACACTTGTCCAGAGGCATTCAGAGTATGCAAGAAACCTGCTGCATTTCTTTGTCTGTAGAGGACGAGAGCTCTATGGTCAGGAGTTTATTGTTTACAATGTCCACTCTATGCTCCACATCACTGATGATGCTTTGCAATTTCATGGGCTTGACAAATGCAGTGCATTCAAATTCGAATCATACCTGTATACAATGAAGAGGATGGTCCGAAGTGGAAAACACCCTTTGAGTCAGATCGCCAAGAGAATAGAGGAAAGGCAGCCATCTCCTCTTAAAAAACCCAAAGAGCGAGAAACAGCGAGTGCCAGGGACAAAGCATTCTTGCTGCATGAGAATGGCTGTGAGATTACTGATGAAATGGAGAAGGATGGAAAAGTCCGACAGTAGAGTCTACAAATTGTAGAGTCTACAAATACGACAAAAAACAAACATCAATGAGATGGATCCCCAGAAAACAAGTGGAAAAGAGAGCAATCAGAATCAATTATGGAGACACTGTAACATTCATGGCCATCTTGCATCAACAGTGAATTTGTGACTGTTTAATGTGAGATATTTGATATCTTAATGTACATAAATATTCTAGGAGAAATGTGGAATAAATTACATTTTCAATAAATTAACATTGCTTTTGTTTTCCTTAGCATGTACTATATTGTAGAATTTACAGACGAATCATCTGTTGGAATTGTAGCGGAGTGTTGGACCTATGAAGAAGATGGGGTATAACCTTTCACAAGTCCAACCCACATCAATAATATAATCCTGCAAGTTTCAATTTACCCAATAAGGTAAAAGCTAGCTTCTGACTTTCTGTACAAATTTCAGCAACAATATAGTTATTGGACCAATCAGACAAAACGGGCAAAAAAAGAAGAACTCCCTGATGAGGAAAACTGGATCACACGAAAAATACGTGTTTTTTCCATAACTGGTAAAGTTCAATATATGGCTGGATATTTTTAGATTATAACTGAATAAATGATGACATTTTGATTTCCAAATTCCATAAACATTTCATCCCTAGGTGATTTTGAGAAGGCAGTAAAACGGAGTAAAAATGCTGAAAACAATTCCTCTGTCGAAAGTGATAATGATCAATTCTTTAAGGGGCCAACAAAAAAAACCTGCAGATTTGAAGGCAGCAGCGATGGTATGAGAACATTACAAGCCCAGAAATGTCTTAAAATGAAACCGATTTTACATTCATTTCAATAAGTAAATGAAGTATACCTTTTTTTTTTTTAAGATGAGTGGGGAAGAGATCACTGGACACCAACCACAAAGAGAAAACGTCAAGGTACATCTGTAACTTACAAATGAGTAAATGACTAAATTCAGCTTCAGCATTAAAGTAATTCACATTTTGAATACCATTTAGATGAACGCTTTGCTCGCCTCAAGGCAACAACTGAAAGAAAAAAGGCCAGACAAAGGTGTAATATTTTTATAACATAAGAATTATGGAGATCTAAATAAAAATAATTTTCACATTAAGCCCTAAATTATATAAATTATTCAATACAATCATAATAGCAATTAAGATTGTTTGGACTGGAAAAATGTGCTTTGAAGTAATATATAATCAGTAATATATGATCAGAGTATTGACTTGCCTTATGCACACACTGCAAAGAACTGCCAATGTTAAATTTAATCTACTGATTTATGTTTATTTTTCATGTTTTAACAGCAGAAGCAGCTAAACTTCCAATTCCACCCAAACTGCAACAAAGTCATTTTCTACATTTTCTTTGTACAAATACCACAGCAAATAAAGTACAATATTGAAAGGAAATATACTTTAGGGGTGTGCGATAGACAATTCTCGTTATCTAGGATTTGTTTGTTAATTAGACAGTATTTTAGAGTTTTTTTATTTATTTTTTTTATGAAATGCATCTAAATGTTTTGCCGGCATGAGAACGCAAATATATCCTTTGGGTTCACCTTGCTTTTTGAAATACAACCAAGCTCGCATATGGTTAAAAACAACAATTATGGCGCTTTTCCATTACCAGTACCAGCTCGACTCGACTCGCCTTACATATCGACTCATCATTCATGTGGGGAAGAATGACATTCATAAAGAGCAGTCAGAACTCCTTAAGAAGGATTTCAATGAACTTTTTGAAACACTTAAAAAACTGAAAGTTCAGACATTCATCAGTGGACCACTCCCAGCAAGAGGAACAAACAGGTTTTCACGGTTGCTTGGGATTAATACATGGCTGCAAAAAACCTGCAATATAAAAGGAGTAAACTTCATTGACAACTTCAATCTCTTCTGGAGTCAGAGACAACTATTTCATCGGGATGGCCATCACCCAAACAAACTTGGTTCAAGAGTGTTAAAGGACAACATCTACTTCTCCCTCAATCATCCTTCTGCAGTGTGTGCCAATCCACTCAATCAGAACGGCACACACACACCTGGACACAGTATGAATGACCACAGGACTTCACTTCATGATGTTGACATATCACACAAGGACAATGATAACACCACTGAGCCACAACAACCTCTGCTCACGGACACAATCTCAGCTGAGCCATGCCCACAGAGCTCACCACAGACAGACACATCAGAACTGCTCCAAGATTCAGCACCCAAGGACGACTTCCTGGAAAACAGCCAGGGAAGCCAGGACAGCATATCACAGCCTCCTATAACACCAGAGCAACAGCCCCTTTCACCAGACACGTTCTCCCTCTCGCCACCAACTCCACTCCTGTGCTTCTCACAGAAAATGGAAGAACTTGTGCATGCTGGAACCAGACTATCACACTCTTTTGCTGCAAGCCCCCAGATATCAACCAAAAAACGTCGGGCACCGCTACCACCAAAGCCTGCAGGCCCAGCTCGCCCTCCCCCTGCCTCTGTGAGAGCTCTTCGGCCTCTGCCACAACGCCAGGGCCCACACCCTCCTCCATCTGCTCGAGGTGAACCAAAAACAACTGATACCAGCTCTCAGTGATGTATATCGGGTCCCCGTTTTGATAACAGTAACTTTCTCAAATGTTTACAGAACAAGCGGGAACCCAGTGTGCCTGTATCTTTCTCTATTGCTGTTCTATTACAAGATAGAAAGTCTAAGGCCTTCAATAGCCGTACAGCAAACTCAACTAATCTGATGCCTATTGCACGTCTAACTAAGATTGGTGTAGGGAAAAAAAGTAAGACTGTTAAGTTAGCAATTTTAAACATCCGCTCACTTAAAAATAAATCACTTCTAGTCAATGACTTAATAACCACAAACAACCTGGATTTTATGCTTCTAAATGAAACCTGGCTAGAAGACAGCTGCAGTGCAACAATCCTCAATGAAACAGCCCCTCCTAACTTTACTTTTATGAGTGTCTGCAGAGCTGTTAAGAGAGGTGGGGGTCTAGCTGCTCTTTTTAAAGATATCTATCAATGTAAGCAAATATCATTTGGGAACTACACGTCTTTCGAATATCTGGGTATTGTATTAAAAGGTGCTCCACGCATTTTACTCATCATTATTTACAGGCCTCCAAAATACTCTCCAGCCTTTGCTGAGGAATTTACAGAACTGTTATCAACAATTACCTCAGAGTTTGACTGTTTTGCCATTGCTGGAGATTTGAACATTCACATAGATAATGCAGAAAACAATATGGCAAAAGAAATCAAAACTGTTTTAAAAACTTTTGATCTGACTCAGCATGTACATGGACCCACACACAATCATGGACACACTCTAGATTTACTTATCAGTAAGGGTCTAAACATCTCATCGATTGTTATTAAGGATGTAGCACTGTCTGATCATTTCTGTATTTTCTTTGATATATTGATCTCTCCTGCCACTGAAGCTAGATCTGAGTCTGTCAAGAAGAGATGCTTAAATGAGAACACTAGTGTACTATTTATGAAGGCTATATCCTTAACACCAAGCATATCTGCTGACTCTGTTGATTTTCTCCTTGATTCTTTTAACTCAAAAGTTAAAAGTGCAATTGATGATATTGCTCCTGTGAAAGTCAGGAAGAAGAGTGGCAGACAAAAAGCACCTTGGAGAAACTCAACAGCAGTGCAAAATATGAAAAGACAATGCAGAAAAGCAGAGCGCATGTGGCGGAAGACAAAACTTGTAGTCCATTATAACATCTACAAAGACAGCCTTCATGCTTTTAATATGGAACTAGGCAAAGCTAGACAGACTTTCTTCTCAAACATTATAAACTGCAATTTAAACAACACACGCACTCTTTTTGCTACTGTAGAGAGACTGACAAACCCCCCAAGCCAGATTCCCAGTGAAATGCTCTCAGACAACAAGTGCAGTGAGTTTGCTTCTTTCTTCTCTGACAAAATCAATAATATCAGAAAGGTGATCAGCACATCCTTGAGTTGTGCTGGGGTCAGACAGATCAGACCACCTGAAAAAGTAGTAACTTTGTCTGATTTCAAAAAAATTGATGGCAAAATTTTGGTAGAAACCGTACAGCACCTTAAAACATCAACATGCGCTCTTGACACACTTCCCACATCTTTTTTCAAAAGTGTGTTAAACAGTTTAGAAGCAGATCTTCTAGAAGTGGTAAATGCCTCACTTCTCTCTGGGAGTTTTCCAAACTCCCTGAAAACTGCAGTTGTCAAGCCCCTCCTGAAAAAGAACAATCTGGATAAGACCATATTAAGCAACTATAGACCGATCTCAAATCTTCCTTTCATAGGCAAGATCATTGAAAAAGTTATCTTCAATCAGCTGAACAAATTCTTAAGCTCGAATGGATACTTTGATAATTTTCAATCTGGTTTCCGACCGCATCACAGCACAGAGACAGCGCTCATAAAGATAATAAACGATATTCGCTTAAATACTGATTCAGGCAAATTATCAGTGCTGGTACTACTCGACCTCAGTGCTGCATTTGACACTGTCGATCATAACATACTTCTTGACAGGCTGGAAAACTGGGTGGGGCTTTCTGGGATAGTCCTAAAATGGTTCAGGTCATACTTAGATGGGAGAGGTTATTATGTGAGTATAGGAGACCATAAGTCTGAGTGGACATCCATGACATGCGGAGTCCCTCAAGGCTCAATTCTTGCGCCACTCCTGTTCAACCTGTATATGCTCCCAATGAGCCAAATAATGAGAAACAACCAAATTGCTTACCACAGCTATGCAGACGACACACAGCTGTACTTAGCCCTATCGCCTAATGATTACAGCCCCATTGACTCCCTGTGCCAATGCATTGATGAGGTCAACAGTTGGATGTGTCAAAACTTTCTTCAATTAAACAAAGACAAAACTGAAGTTATTGCGTTTGGAAACAAAGATGAAGTTCTCAAGGTGAACGCATACCTTCTCTCTAGGGGTCAAACAACTAAAAATCAAGTCAGGAATCTTGGTGTGACACTAGAGTCAGAACTTAGTTTCAGTAGTCATGTCAAAGAAATAACTAAATCAGCATACTATCATCTGAAAAATATTGCAAGAATTAGATGCTTTGTTTCCAGACAAGACTTAGAGAAACTTTTGCATGCTTTCATCACCAGCAGGGTGGATTATTGTAATGGACTCCTCACTGGCCTTCCCAAAAAGACCATAAGACAGTTGCAGCTCATACAGAACGCTGCCGCCAGGATTCTGAGCAGAACCAGAAAATATGAACATATCACACCAGTCCTCAGGTCTTTACACTGGCTCCCAGTTAGATTTAGGATTGATTTCAAAGTATTATTACTGGTATATAAATCATTCAATGGCCTAGGACCTCAATACATTGCAGATATGCTCACTGAATATAAACCCAACAGATCACTCAGATCATTAGGATCATATCAGCTAGAAATACCAAGTTCTCTTTCATGCTTGAACTTACAATAACACACACAATTATGCCAAAATGTCAATTTTTTGTCGAGTGTCTTCGTAACATAAGAGCAGTCTTATGATGAACGTGAAGAGTTGTGAGAGAACGAGGCGCGTTTGAGATCAGCGTCTCTGTCAGCAGCGGCTGGTCTTAAAGGGATAGTTCACTTTGAAATACATTTTTGGTATGTTTTAGCTTACCTCAAGGGCATCCAAGATTTAGGTGTCTTTTTTTCCGCAGTAGTTTAAATTTTGATATTTTTAGGTCAAACCGTTCTTATCTGTCAGTCATATAATGCAGGTCTATGGTCACCACCTCAAAGAGCATGCACAGAGTCCAAATTAAAACAATTCCCCGTCGTCCAAATTAAACAAATCCCCATCGTAAGTACACATTGATGGCCTAAGACACGAAACGAGCGGTTTGTGTGAAAAAACGAACAGTATTTATATCGTTTTTACCACTTATACACAGCCATGTCCAAGTGATCTGATCTGACGTGTGCGCAGACTGGTGCATAGATATATACACTAGATGTCGCCTTGTCTACGGCAGTTCATTGGAACGAATGTCTTTAAGGCGACATCTAGTGTTTTTCTAACAACAAAAAAAATAAAATAAAAAAAAAAGGGAAAGGGAAAACAATACGCGCTGCCATGCTTGAGTCTGTGAAACTATACATGTCTAAAGACATTTGACACTGGAATAGACTACTTTCTTTAAAGATAATTTAATTAGTGTGATTTGTATAGTAGCCTATGACAAATTAATATGATTAATTATTTCAATTATACATCTACAATTGAACGTATGAATAAACACACTGATAAAGCAAGCATGAACAACGTATAATATGCTACTTACTGTAACGGTTGTTCTATTTAATTCCAGATGCTGCCATGAAATATAAAGCTGGTCTTGGGGAGAGTTTAATTGCAGAGACTCTTAAACATGTCCCGGCGCATATAAATAAACGTGTTCAGGTATGAACAGCAGAGACAAGAGATCACTACAATGTTCTATAGTTAAAAGCAAAGCAGAAACAGATGGCTCCTAACGTGCCCCTAACGTGCACGAACGTCAAGGCGTTTTTTTCACATGTGATCTGACTTGCCTCTGTAACAAAACTGTCTGCTTATACAGATTCTATCTTTTCAGAGCTAATTGCTTTGTATTTAAATGTTAAATGGGAAAACGTACTCGGTTACTAACGTAACCTCGGTTCTCTCTAGAAGAGGGAACGAGTACTTGCGTAAGTATCTTACGCTAGGGGAAAACCTCTTTTCCTCGAGATATTGAAGCCAAAAATTATCCTTAATTTTGCAATAATGTAAAACGCATTGCAGCAGCATGCAGACATGGGCGAGACAGCTCGCGCGCCCATTGGCTGCTCTGCAGCAACTGCACCAGCCTATCGATAGAGGCCCCTCATGACGTCAGAACCAATGAGGGTGCTTCGCGCCCATTACGTCATGTCCTGCCGAAAGCGGGTGGGGCTAGGGCTATAAATACGGCCCAGAGAGGCTGGTTTGGTCAGTTTTTTCATCGCTGAAGCGAATCAGAACGTGACGCATGCACGGCAAGATACGCAAGTACTCGTTCCCTCTTCTAGAGAGAACCGAGGTTACGTTAGTAACCGAGTACGTTCTCTTACGAGAGGTTCTCTCGTACTTGTGTAAGGATCTTACGCTAGGGGAACACAGTGTAAAACGCCGTGCGTGCTTGAGACATAACACTAAAGTCCCAAGGGCAGGTGCCCAGGGCTCATACAGTGCCTAATCACAAGGGACTCACAGAGAATCCGGGAAGAGGGGCTAGAATAGCATCATTCCTGTAATATAGAGCTCTGATAAGAGCATATTATATCAAGTGTTCCACACAGCCAGGGCGAACTCGGCCTGGACTGATAAATATGGGGGACTTACGCACTGCCCACAGAAGTATACAGACGATCAGTGATCGACGCTCTAGCAGTTTCAGCATCCTGAGCCGATAGCATCGGGCGGGCAATACTGAAAAATTAAACCGAGAGCAACCTAGCTTGTAAAGCGGGAACCTCGAGGTTATAAAACCTTATAAATGTAGACGGGGAGGCCCAGCCTGCCGCCATACAGATATCTTGCAAGGCAATCCCACTGGACCAAGCCCACGACGAGGCCATGCCTCATGTGGAGTGCGCTTTGACACCTATCGGGCATTGCAGGCCCTTGGATGTGTAAGCTAGCGCTATAGCATCAACTATCCATCTGGATAGACTCTGTTTTGATGCAGCTAGTCCCTTAGAACGTCCGCTGAACAAAACAAAGAGCTGCTCCGTCTGTCTGAAAACAGATGAGCGAGACACATAGGCTCTTAACGCCCTGACCGGGCAAAGGAAGCCTGCGTCCCCTTCCTCTTCAGATACCGGCAGGGCCTACAGGGAGATAACCTGTGCCCAAAACGGTGTATTGGGGGATTTAGGAACATATCCATGCTTTGGTTTGAGTATGACTCTCGAGTCATTAGGCCCAAACTCCATACACGTCGCGCTCACTGAGAGCGCTTGCAAATCCCATATACGCCTCACTGAAGCGAGAGCCAGAAGAAACACTGTTTTGAAAGACAAGAGTTTCAGGTCTATTGACTGTATTGGCTCGAATGGGGCACCTTTCATGGCTTCCAGAACCGTGGAAAGGTCCCAAACGGGAACTGAGGGAGGTCTGGGAGGGTTCAGCCTCTTAGCTCCTCTAAGGAAGCGAATGACCAGATCGTTCCTTCCTAATGACTGGCCAAGCGGTGGTTCAGCGAACGCTGCTATGGCCGCCACATAAACTTTGAGCGTGGATGGGGTTCTGCCCTTATCCAAAAGCTCTTGTAAAAAGGAGAGAACCTCCGGCACCCCACAGCGTGAGGGTGAAGTGCCACTCGCTGTACACCAGCTAGTGAACACAGACCATTTTGAGGAATAGAGCCGCCTCATAGATGGAGCTCTAGCCTGTGTGATCGTGTTTAACACTCCCGCTGGGAGGTTAACGGGTACCCGTTGATGGCCCACACATGTAGGGACCAAAGCTCCGGGTAAGGATGCCAGATCGAGCCGTTTGCCTGCGAGAGGAGATCCCTCCTCACCGATATCGGCCACGGGGCGGTACTCGTCAGCTGCATCAGGACTGGAAACCAGACTTGGTTTGTCCAAAAATGGGGCGACGAGTAGCACCGGGCATCCGCTCTCCCTGATTCGCTCTAACACCTGGGGTAGGAGCGTGACAGGGGGAAACGCATAGAGCGGGCAGCGGGGCCAGACGTGAGCCAGCGCATCCCTGCTCTTGGAGAAAAATTCCTGACAATGAGCGTTCTCGAGACGCAAATAGGTCTATTTTCGCTCTGCCAAATGTCTTCCATAGCAGTTTGACTGTCTGTGGGTGTAAAGACCATTCTCCTGCCGGAAGATAGTTTCTGGACAGTCTGTCTGGTCCCACATTCAGATGGCCGGGCATATGCGCTGCCCTGAGCGAGCGCAGATTGTGCTGAGCCCAGACCAGGAGGCGTTCCGTCAGCCTGTGAAGGATTCTGGATCTGATACCTCCTTGGTGATTTATATAAGCCACCACTGACATGTTGTCCGAACGGACCAAGACGTGGTGTCTTTTTATCTGGGGACAAAAAGCGCCTCAGCGCGTTGTCGACTGCCATCATTTCCAGGCAGTTTATATGCAGAAGCTTCTCCCGTTCCGACCACTGGCCGAATAACGTCCTGTCATAGACAGCGAGTCCAGATCTGTGCCCAAAAAATATATTTTCTGACTGGGAGACAGCGAACTCTTCACCCAATTGACTGTGAGACCTAAATTCTCGAGGTGATTGAGTAATATGGTCCTGTGTTCTATGAGCTCCGACTGTGATCGAGCTAGAACCAGCCAATCGTCCAAATAATTCAGCACTCGTATGCCTCGGAGCCTGAGGGGTGCGAGCGCTGCATCCATGCACATCGTGAATGCGCGAGGTGCCAGGGATAGGCCAAATGGCAGGACTGTGTACTGATATGCCTGACCCTCGAAGGCGAATCTCAAAAATCGCCTGTGACGTGACGCTATTTGTATTTGAAAATAAGCGTCTTTCAGATCTATCGACATGAACCAGTCCCCTTGGCAAATTTGCGAGAGGATTTTCTTGGCCGTGAGCATTCTGAACCGTCGTTTCAGAAGTGCTTTGTTTAGTCGTCTTAGATCTAGAATGGGTCTGAGACCCCCGTCTTTTTTGGGTACCAGAAAATATCTGCTGTACATGCCCCCTTCGCTCTGAGCTTGTGATAAGGGTTCTATAGCCCCTTTGCTCAGTAACTTCGCTATTTCGGCTCGAAGTAGGTGTGCTACTTCCTTTTCACCGTAGTATCGATTCGCGCCGCTTTGCGTTGCGGGCGTCGACCGAACTGTAGCGAATAGCCTCTTTCTATAATGTCTAGCACCCACTTCGAAACCCCGGCTAGGGGTTGAATGCGAAGCGCACTCTGGTCGCTCAGCGACAGAGGGGCTTCAGTGTGCTGCAACATAAGCGTCGCGCTTATGACATTTGAGGCAGGGGGCGCGCTGATAACAGCGGGCAGATTGCCCACGCTCGACTCCTCTGCGGTGGTCAACCGAGAGGGGGAGGGCTGGGCGAGTCCCGTAAGACCTGTCATGTCTATGTGTGAATGTGGGCGTGGGATAGCGGGCACATTTACAACATTGAGAGCATTGTTCGCCTGAGCAGAGCGAATGCATG
Organism: Leuciscus idus; assembly: GCA_021554675.1. NCBI lineage: Eukaryota > Metazoa > Chordata > Actinopteri > Cypriniformes > Leuciscidae > Leuciscus > Leuciscus idus. Next base: position 42,997,755 of record CM038627.1, read on the forward strand.
TGTGTTTCGTTTTACAGAAACCTTGAGACATGCAGAACGTAGTGTTTGTGGGCACTGGGCAGTGGGCACATTTACCACATTTAATGCGCAATCGATCTGGGTCGATTTCATGTGCACGAGCCCTGTGTGACGGGCTGTGTTTTTGTGTAGGAATGAGCACTGGGCAGTGGGCATTTTGTCTACACTCATAACACCATCGGCCGTGGCAGGAACACCAGAAAATACACTCTTATGGGATTTATCTGGGTAGCCGTAAAAGCGGCGTTTGTGTGCAGGCAAGCGGGCTGTGTCGCCGACTTGTTTACTGCAGAATACAATGGAACAGTATGTAGCCTAAAATGTAATAATAATAATAATAATAATAATCATTATTATTAGTAGCCTAGTAGTAGTAGTAGTAGTAGTTGTTGTAGTATTATTTGAGTTAATAACTATAAATGAGTTCACTTAAGACAGTAATATGTTTTAATTCCATAACAGGGATTCGATGACACGTGCATTTTTTCATCCATTGCCTCCCACAACTTGTGTTGTGGAGAGGGTTCTAACCCAGTGTGGTAAGTTGTAGTTTTTAAGTCACATTCTTAGACTTGACTGAAAAACGAAATGCTGTTTTCTGATAGGTCGATGAAGCCGTCAAGTGCATCTTGTTTAAAATAGTTTCCAGTAAATAAATGTTATTATTTAATTCTCATCCATGTGTTTTTTTTTTTCAAGAGCGTCTTGTTCCTTTGGAGATGCCAGAGACAATATGCGGTTGTCTACAAGTATCGTCCAGTGTCATCGCAGGACAGTCCATAGTTGTGGTTACAATGAATGGTAAGAAGAACTTTATGGGTTTGGGTGGGGGTCACTTCTGTAGAATTTTCTTTTTGATTTTTCTCTGATTTTCTTTATCATGGATGGAAATCCAGAGGTGTCAATAGGTTGTGTGTTGATTAGATTGGCTGGGCCCACCTATGTGGAGGAAAACAATTAACCTTTGTTTGAATGGGGATAGTTAATTTGCCTTACAAAATGTTTGTAGAAGTGTCCTCCTGATCCATCCTTAGTCAAATGTTCCCATATCAGTTGTCAGAATGACACAGTTTGGTCTGTCAGAATTAACTTTGTGTATATATTTCCTTCTTTTTCCAGGGCGATATGATCTCAGACTGCCTCAGATTATATGCAAAGCATGTGAAGCCACTTGGAGTCCTGGAGTGGATGACCTGATCCGTAATGACTACTGGCCTGCCACTTCTCACTATTCAACTGTGTACGCAACAGATGTCCTTTTTTCTTTTGAAGAGCTGAAGATGGCTGCACCAGTGATGTCTAGCCAAGCATTTCTTAGAATGCTGGATCAACGCACTGTTCGCTTTGGCCGTGTAAGTATTTGTGGTAATAATTGCGTAACTCCATATATAATACTATGAGGGCATGATGATGATGATAGTACACATGAACAGAGCCATTAGACCCTTTATAGACAACCATAAACTCATGTTCTCTTTATCAGCAGTTTGCACTGAGACATTTATGAAAAAACAGGTCATTCTGAAGTAGGGGTGGGCGATATGGTAAAAATATATCACGATTTTTTTCAGGAAAATCACGATTAACGATTTTATCACGATTCTTTTTTATGTTGGTTTTACTATTTTGTGACTGAGCATTACAGCCAAACTAATGTCCATATTTTAAAAACAAAGCCTTAGGTAACAAAATATAAAATAAAAAAGAATGGCAGACGGGGCGAAGATAAAAAATATTTGTCATTATTTTCTTTGTTATGAAATATTAAGATCAAAGATACACATTACACACACAACTTAATATACGTAAGGGTTAATGCCCGACGAGGTGTCCATTGTCAGGTATTAATGGACGACGGCGAGGCGTGAACGGTTGCCTCCGCCGAAGTCCATTAATACCTGACAATGGACACCTCGAAGGGCATTAACCCGCTTATACCATGGTCACTTACGAAAGAAAGAAATATTTAATCAATTAATAATACTTTAATGTGTTTTAGAGTAAAAATCGTGAGGGTTTTTATTTATTAAGTCGAGCGCACTATTTAATATCTCCCGTATACAGGCGTTGCCAAGCAACGTGGCCACAGCGACCCGACCGCAGCGATGCGAAACTTTGTTTCAAAGAGTCAAAACTCACAGATAGTTTCCTAAATCGTTTTTATTAGGCCTACAGCAAATATTGTCAACCATTCACTCACGTGTTGAAAGGAAAGCAAGCAAGACAGAAAGACAGGCAATGGCAGTAGGCCTATGCCAGACGTAACTTACACACTATTTAAAATTAAATGCTACATTTCCATTAATTGTAAAATTTGATAGCGATATTGGCATGTCCATCGTCGTGGCATTTGATGGACGGAGATTTAAAGTTTGTGGCTCGCTATCACCACTGCTTGAGACATTGGGAGATGACAAAATGTTGCTCCATTCTCGTCTGTCATGTACTGACGGAGCCCAGTAAGCCTGCAGGCTGCTCTCACAACGATGCCCCGTCACCGACATGATCTGGCGAGTTTCCAGCCCGGCGTCAGAAAGACGACCGACAGCTGTGCTCCGGAGGCTGTGGTTGGTGTAAACCCGCGACAGACCTACCTGAAAGAAACAAGAATAAACAGGCTATATTAGTGAGGACAGAAGAGGGGTTATACGGCTACATTATTATTAGAATGTAGCTAGTGTACAGACCTCCTCGCTGATTTTTTTCAGCATGTTCCCCAGGTAGTGGACACCCATTGGCTCCCTGGAGTACCACACATCAGATGCCACGGTGATGGAGCGCTTCGGGTGGAGATAAAACGATTTTGCATCTGGTGGACACTTGGAGATGTAACTTTTAAAACTTTTTACTGGACACAGAGGATCCCCGGGCCTGGCGAACATGAAGCCTCGTAGGTTTTCCTTGTGCGGGTCGTTCGGATCTTTATGGTTTTTTGTCTGAGGATTATGAGCTAAACTGATGTATTCAACGCCATGCTCGTCTCTTTGGATTACGAAAGATGTCATGGTCAGCTCTCGGCTCCCCTCCCTGCCACGCCGAGCAAAACACAGCTGGATGTCAAACCACACCTTTCTGACGAGGCCGAGGGGCGTATCGGGAGACAGCGCAGATGAACATCTGATTGTCTGAAGATCCTTGATGCGAGGATGGTGGAAGCTGGTGTCCTTCCCACTCTTTCTATAACGCTTCAGTATCGCCTTAAAAAACGCATTACTGGTCTTGAACACAGTGTCACTAATGATGTTGACATCACTTAAATGGCGGTTAATACCGGCTCTCAGACTCCTCAAACTGGCAACACTGTATTCTCCTCCTTCTTTGGTCGACTGAACAGACGCATAAAACAGTCGCAAAACGTCGTTGAGAGTAGCAGCAGTGTAGCTTTTAAAGTTGATGTCCATGTTTTTGTCAGCCAGGAAGTCTCTTAACGTTTTAACTGCCCATTTCGTGCTTTTCTTTGTGTTCATCTCGTCCTTGTCATCCTCTAATTCGTTCAATTCTTCCGGTGTCACCTCCTTGTGTCGCTTCTCCTTTTTCTTTTCATATTCTATTCTATTCTCTCTTTTTCTTGTGCTGCATCCCAGTCTTCAAAGTTGTCAAACTTACCATATATATTAAAAGAAATGATAAAATCACTCATGTTTTGTCTGTTTTGCTGTTGCGATGAGTCAACTGAAATAACGTTAAGTCTCCGTTGCCATGGTTACCATTTAGTGTTTGAGCCAGCGCAATCATTTAGAACTGTCATCAGACAAATTGACGGGACGCCTTTCCTAGGTGTACATTATCACTTTTTAACGGACACCCTGCAGCCAATCAGAATCGAGTATTCACCCAGACCATGGTATAAAAATTAAATAAACAGTGCTTTGTTTTCAGCTACAGGTGTATTTAACAGTAGCATTGAAGAAAGTAATTAAATGAACAAATAATGAAAATAAAACAAAACATAGACTTCACTGTATAAATTATAAATTGATACTTATTAAAGCTACTATTAAAGTTATCAGTCAAGAGCAGTGAGTGATTTTCTCTTTGCATTTTGTTGTTTTATTAACAATAAAGGGATAGTTCTCCTAAAAATTCAAATTGTCATAATTTACTCTCTCAAGTTGTTTTAAACTCGAATAAGTTTCTTTCTTCTGTTGAAAATAAAAGTTATTTGGAAGAATGTGACTTCCATAGTATATGTTTCTCCTATGGAAGTCAATGGGGACCAGCTACTGTTTGTATAGCCACATTCTTCAAAATATTAATATTAGAAAAATATTAGAAAATATTAGAAGGAAATTAATACAGGCTTGGAACAACATTATAGTGCGTAAATAATGAGATCATTTTTATTTTTGGGTGAACTATCCCTTTAAGGACAAACGGCAGCGTGTTTACTATTACTACTGTCTCTTTAAGAGCTGCACTCGACGCGTCTTTTATACACGCATTTGACAAGCAGATTTTCTCTCAATTTTCTCAAGTTTGCTTTCACTTTAGACATCACCGACTTTGTTTATGTAAACCTTGTGTGTATTTGACAGTATTAGCTCAATAAGACTCGAAAGATAACTTAGACCAGTATCCAGGCGCTGGTAGACAGGCTTTTAGTGCATGTGAGCTTCACATGTAACTTACACGCTGAGAAACGCACACGTTAGAACAGCGCATCAGCACGCGAATTAAATGTTTAACCGACAAGGCATTAAAGCACATGCAAATTATGAACTTTTGTGAACTGTAGTGTCCCGTTCCGCTGCGTTAACATTTGATCTGAATATACGTCGCGTTGTTCAGTATGTTGGGACAGAGGCGCCAGAACAGCAACTGAGAATGCGCGATACTACGATATTTCTTCAAAAGCAGATCGTGGAGACATTTTAATCGTCATATCGCACACCCCTATTCTGAAGATCTCAAATTCAACTCCAATGGCTACCGACTTTGACATCTTCTCCCCAGTATCATTTCCTGATCCCAGAAGTGTTCCCTTGGATTAATGGGCTAAACATTGCACAGGCTTACTTTTAAACAGTATGGAAGCTGTTGCAGCTCTCTTTGCGTATAGATTTAGACTGAATGTCAAACAATATCCTGTATGTTTAATGGCCAGGTCCCCCAAATACACCAGTGTATAGTGTATGAGTGAAGTTTACACATTGTTTATTTCCTTTGATAGTTTGTACAAACATCCCAAAATGTATCCATTTAGAACATTTTACTTCAGTGTAGTATATTGTTTAATTTGATCCGTTTTACTGTTCTCTTTTGTTCTCTTTTACTGAACTCTTCTTTGAAACAGAGCGGAAACATCACAGCAGACAGCTTCCGGAAAAGCTTCTTGGAGTGGGAAGCTGTCCGATTCGAAGTGGACAAATTATGCCAGGAGGACCACTTTGACTGCCCAGCGTGCAGCCCAGACATGCTTGCAGTATCCGTTGATGGAAACCGTAAGCACTACAGATTCAAGAGTGCAGCAAGGTACTGTGTGTGCATTGACGGTCCATTACTTTGAAAGTAACTGCTGTGAATTCAAAATCATATGAATATTTAAAGTTAATATGTATCTCTTTTATTTAGATCGGAGGAAAAAGCCATCTTTGATGGCGTGTTCATCGCGAATGATGATGACGTTGCAAAATTCGTGGACTGATACCTCAACCAGTCATGTAAACTTGCACAACTTCACTATATTTACCTATAAAACACCATGTCCTACAGAGGACTTTGTTTGAACAAGTTTGGACTGTTAACCATCTTCCATGTTTTAGGTCTCTGGAAGAGGTGTCTGTGGAGGGCAATGGTCAGCGGCGCGTGAAACGTCTCAGAAGTCCTCAGGAAAAACAGACGAGGAGGGCCTGGAACTCGCTGTATGTCGTCATGGGGTTCTCCTTCGTGCTGAGGCCTCAATATGTTCAGGGGGGAGATTTTTGCCTACCCCCTGTACCTACAAAAGCAAATGGCCTGTAAGCCAGTTACATTTTTTGCAATGGATGTGGCATGCAAATACTGGCCTTACCTCCAGAGAGTGACAGAGAAATGCCCTGAGCTTCAGGATCTCCTCACCATGAGGCCATTTCTTTCTGTTTTTCATGCCAAAGCTCATGATTTCAAATGTGAGGTAAGAAAAAATGATTGTCCATGACATTTTCTTTCCCTGAAATCCTGCATAAGATTGTTGCCACTTAGGTTTTCTTTTTTTGTTTTCTTTTTTAAAGGTAAAATGGAGTGGAGCATATCAGGAGGGGGCTGGTTCGACTCTTGGGGAAGAGGTGGAGCAGTGCAACGCCTTCCTCTCGAGGATTGCTGTTACGACAAAGCACATGTCAAAAGCAGATAGGTAACCAGTAAATTTTGATCCTGATGACAATGGTGAGCCACTTTGAGCTCATGCATATATGCTGACTCTGAAAATATAAAGCTCAGAATATTCAACATAAATGGATGGATCGATTACAATACCATCATCCTATTTTATTTGACGTGAGGATAATAAGGAAGGGCAGTGCAATATAAAAAATACACATCAGAGTACCATTCACCTACTATCCTGCCATAGTGCTCTATGCCATTTGACTACTGTCCTGCGCCACTGTTTCATGCTATTTCTTCACTATCCTGTGCTATTTACCTAACCCTTTCATGGGACAGTAATCAAATGGCACAAGACAGCAGATTAATAGTTCCATAGTACTGTAAGTTATTATCTCTGAAAAGTTTGTGATTCAAGTCTGCACAGTTTCTTCTCCTACTGCTACTGGAAAGAAAGGTGATAATCTCATATTTTTTTTTATTTTTGCAGGACGCATAGACATGCTGACGATCATGGCCATGCGCTGGAACCAACAAAAGTTTGACAACTTGGCTTCTACCCTTGCCCGCCGATATCGGAAGGTAAGACACCAGTTTTCCCTTATGCAAAATGCATAGCGATATTGTAAAATAAAATATTAAATGTTCATACCATATATTTTGATAGTCCACGTATATACTGTATATTTAATTAGTGTTGTATGTGGTTTTCTAATAGTGAAGGTACTTCACAATCCTTATCAACAGTTGTCAAAGTTGTAGGCGTTTCCCTCATTGTCATTTATGTTTGAAGGCCAAAATAGCCCTGCAATGCCAGTTGCATAACCTGGAGGCCTTGAAAACGGTAATGGACATCTCAGACAGTCAACTGGAGAGGTGGATCTTTGATGTCAATGAGTGGGCAGAAGGTAGGATATACTGTTTTATACTGTTTGATATGGTGCTTGATGTATCACTTCTGACTAAGCTTGGCTGCAATTCCAAAGAGGCTCATTGTAATCGTAGTCAAAGAGCACATACTCTGATTGCTGATGACGTGTGGACAAGATTATCCCCATGGGGACAATAAAGAACCTAACTATACTCAAACTTAGCTACAAGTGTAGCCTCTCAGTTACAGAGAAATATGAAAAGATTGTTGAGGCTTTATTTTGCTCATACACCAAAAATATTTTTTCATGGAATCAAGAAGCATATTTCTTATCTCTTCATTTCTTCCTCTCAGCAACAACATCCCCAAATGATTCTGATGTTGCCGCTGTTGCCAGCCGAATAGAGGAGCTGGTGGCAAGTGTTAAGAGGAGGTCCCAGCGTCTTTATAAGGACAGTGACGGATGCAAAGGACGTGCCCGAATCCGCCGAAAGATCAGGGAGGAAAAAAAAATCTTAAATTCTGTAGTGGAGAAGTATAACACCTTGGTTCCTAATGCAGAAAAACTGACATTGGACACCATTCTATCTGACGAGATTGTTTGGCCATGGCAGCTTACACACGGTGGTATGTACACAATTCCATTGACTTTGTGAAATAGTCACATAGTAGGACAAAATCTGTCATGCCTCGATTGTAACCCCAGAAAATATTGAAATACTAATCTTAATTACAACCGACTTATGTTTCATCTATGTATTTCAGACTCTGTAGATCTAAGGACAAAGAGGAAGGCGTTCGACATTGTGATGGCAGTAAGGAGACTTGAGGAGGAGAAGAGGATTCTTATTGCAGAGATGAACAAACATTGGAAGTCTCTTTGCACCCATGCAGACACCCTGAAGCAGATGTCATCCCAGCTTTCTAATGTGACATCAGGTATGTATTTGTTATACTTGGCATACATTACAATGTTTCTGAATGTTTCTGATTAATAAAGGCTCAATGTGTTTTAACATGTAAGGTAAGACGTGGGGTCTGCTTCAAGATGGTATCCGAGGTCTACAGAGCTTGACGATGAAGAACAAGGAAGCAAGCAACAGCCTGGCAAAGCATGCAAAGAAATGTTATGTTCAAGTTCTGACTGAAACCGAAATTAACTTTGATAGTGATTCTGAGGAGTACCATACCAGCAGTGACTCTGAGCAAGACTAAACATGGCCAGAGTCCTTTTTTATGCTGATGTGTGCTGGGGAGGCAGCATTAAGATGAGGGCCGCTGGGACAGGTTGGTAAGGAAAGCTGGCTCTGTGTTTGGCATGGAGCTGAGGTTAATCATTTAACAAACTGAGGATAATTTGCAGTAGCAGTCTTCTGTCATGCTCAAAAACGAGGAGGTCATTTGTCCCCAGGGCAAACCAGCAACTCAATGTCACAGAAAAGGTTAGGGGAGAAATGGACTTTTCAGCATGAGTCTCACCCTGCGCCAACCATCACATCACTTTGTCTATTGTCTAGTATCCACTATCCATTTCACTGTCTTACAGGCTACATTAGCCCCTCTACACATTCTGGGCTGTGGTCCCAACATTTACCCCTGTTGGCTTGTATAATCTTTTTTCTTTTTTATAAATATATTTAAGTTTCTGTTGTTCTATTTATTTGATCTTCTTTGTATTGTTTTTGTTAAGCAATACTATTACACTCTTTTTTTCCATAGTCATATTAAACATGCACAGCTTTGCACTGATTAAATCCCTGCAATGTTTACTTTTGCACTACCACCACTGCAAATCACTCCATAGCTGCCCATCATGTATCACAGGGTCAGTCCCTACCAGGCCTTTGTAATCACTTGACATGCTCTTCACTTTTTGCATTTGTGATTTTTGTTATGTGTCTGAGCTATGTGTGTTGTTTTTGTGGTTGTATAAGCTAATAAATGCCTAAAATGTGGTGTGTCGTCTTAAGTACAGTGTTTATACTAGGGGGAAGAAGACATTTCATCATGACAGTTTCCTCCATCTCCTAGATACATCTTACATGGATACACAGATAACATTTATTCATGAGATCATATGGTTTATATGTATTTCTTTTAATGTTATTATATGTCTTATTGCCAGGGAAGCTGGATTGCTTTGTTTATTGATATTTTTTAAAACTATAATGCTACATTTATCAACATTTATTTAGATGTTATCATGGTATTCATTACATTATTTTAATAATGTCATTTCAGTATTATTATTGGTGAAACATTACAGTATGCTGTAAGACAGAACACTACAAAGTGGGCTGAGCGGGTCACATATGAATCCCATATCCCTCAATGCAGGTCAGGGGGTCTTTAACGCCAGTATAGCTTCAATGTACATATTTAATCAGTGGTTTTGTCACCAGCAACAACACTTTGCTCAGTTTTGAACTTTTCAAGTGTAGTTGAAGCCCATTCACAGCAAACAGCAGAAAAACAGAGTCGTCGAACAAGTCCACCCACCCAGCCCGGAAGAACTACAAGTAACACTAGCTTTGTAACTGTGTTCTGTGGGTGTCTCTAGTTGAAGTTGTAGTTTTAAAATATATTGGTATATTTCTCATAAGTAGAAGTTGGCAGTGTAGAATTTTGGATATACCCTGTTTTTTGGGGGGATGGGGAACACACTGGTCTCACCAGATTTTAAAAATGTAATCGTTAAATAAGTCAAAATAGCTTATTACCATATTTGACAGTGCTTACAGTGGTTAAACATTGGATACCATATCTGCGTGACAGCTAAGGTCCAGAGCTTTCTATAACAGCTGGTCCTATGTGTGTAGCACATTCTGTTGCTAATGACAAGCCTGTACAAACATATACTGGGTTCAAGGTTCAGAGCAGAGGTCAATAATTCAAATCAGGAGTAATGTATCCTCTTCAGACTGACATATGTTACTGTTGAGGTTTGAGACCTTTCCAATGATGTGCTTGCTATAGTCCTACGACAACGTTTACATTTTTACATATCATGAAGCCCATTTTGCAGGCGATAGCCTCCTTTATTGTCCCCAGAGGGATATTTGCCTTGAGTTCAAATACTTCACACATAAAACTTAACATATTATTTTATCATACATCCGACATATACTTACAATAAAAAACAACATAAACAAAGTGATATGTAGCCAGACTGAAGCACATCAAAGCCACAGTCTATTGCTCATCTTTCAACCTACACACAACCCTATATGCATTATGTCATGAAGCTATTGCACAACCGCTGCAGCCTCAAGCAACATTATTAAACATTTGAATTGAGGTAAGTTTAAATTAGGCCTATAGTTTAGAAATATTTAGTTTACATTGGGATCCCCTATATCTTATGCCTGAGGATAAGAGCTCATACTTGGCATGGAGAATAAAGATAGAGTTAAGGGCCTTTCACACAGGACGCGGTATGCGCGGCGCTGCGCTATAAAACCCATTCATTTCAATGGCTTGCGCCGCGCAAGGACGTTTTGTTTCTGCGTCGAGCAAAGCGCAAGCGCAGCGGTGCGCATCATTGGCGTGCTCACGCCATAGACAGTATAAGAAATGGACAGAGTCATCTCATTGGAACTCAATTGAGGCAAGTGAAGCCCGTTTTCAGCGATTTTTTAGGACTTCCGTTCCTGACGCGCAGACTCAAACTGAGCTTGACGACGTAGATGTGACGTAAGCAACCCGTCTGTCTTCTAGTGGCTGTGGCATGAGAAATCTGAATCATTCCCTTCCGAATCTTGCAGAGACGGAGATCGTGAGTAGGATGTGTCCATGAGCTAGGAGCAGGAGAAACTTTTGCTAGGTATTCTGATTAATTATTTTGTCATTTTGCCTCCACGTCTCCCCGATTGCGTGCGAGCTTCTCCTCCTGTCTATACGGTAATCTCTATACTGTGCGACAGAGAGTCGCGTGGTTATGACGCAATCGTTAGCCTACTTTTACAAAAACTGTTTTTACGGGGCCATAACGTAAGCTACAAGGTAATGGAGCATTTTATACATTGTCGTGTTTCTTTAGAAATAAATAATGGACAAATGGAGTCTTTAAACGCCTCAGATGTAAAGTTATTCGCTGTCAAAGTGACGCCAAAATGAATGGGAGTCAATGAGATGCTAACAGCAGGTGAAGTTCTGCTACAAGATGGTGGCACGCGGCCGGCTTCAACTTCCGGTCGACTTCCTTCCCGCTTGGCTCACGCGCACGCCGCGGGTCAAAGTTCAAAATAGTTCAACTTTTGCCGCTGCGCTCTGTGACGATTACCAGCGCGGCCAATAGAATCGGGGGATCCAAACAAGCACGGAAATCAAAATGGATGAAAGTAAATTATATTAAGACATCGTATGCACAGAAATCAAAATGGATGAACGGCTAGTACTGTGTGTGTCAGAATTTCCTGAGCTGTATGATACAAGTTTGAGGTCGTATAGGGACATCGTCAGGAAAGCTGTGTCATGGAGACATATCTCCATTCAAGTTGGCATGTCAGGTGTGTAAATCAGGTAGCTTGTTGTAGATATGCAATATGGGCGATCACCTGGTGATCTGTCTATACGGTATTATAACTGTTATACATATCATAACTGTTATACATAGAACGTATGCACGCACGGGCAGTATGTGTTAAAAGCATTTTTTCCTCCTGAACTGTAAAGTGAATTATATTAAGACATCGTATGGTATTAACGATCGTCTCATAGTCAAGTCAAGTATTTGTATAGCAATACAGATTGTATCAAAGCAGCTGCACAGTATTAAATTAAAATAAAATAATACAACAAGGTTTGTTTCTAGTGGAATTTATTGATTGATACAATTAAATATCATAGACAGACAGATTTACATTAAAAAAATTACATTAAAAATAATTGTGTTTTAACTGTCAGGTAACTTGTAGGTAGGCAATGTGTGTAAACAGTTTTTTAATAGTTTTTTTAATATGTGTCCCCCATGAATGAACTCTACACAAGTTAAATTACGTGGAGTAGAGGTATAGTTTTCAAATGTGTTATTAAAAAAGATGAAATCCTTTCTCAAATTAGAGGATGAGTGTAAAAAGAGATGGAAAAATCTCAGGGACAGGTTTATCAAGGAGAGAAAGGCTATGAGGGAGAAGAAGAGTGGTGCAGGGGCAGAACAGAAGAACACATGGAGGTATTTCTCCATAATGAGTTTTTTGGAGCCTCATGTGAAAGAGAGGGCCACTTCATCTAATATGACCCCATCCCTAGAAGAGAGATTGACCTGCTCCCAGGTTACCACATCACCCCTGGCTCCTCAGTCATCACCACCTGGTACCCCACCATCTGGTGACCTAACTGAAACCTTGACCCTTTACCTGACTGGTGTATCTCCCGGTACCCTGTCTACCCCTGCAGTTCTGGCTGTTGAGTCTTCTGAGACTCTGTCTGACCCTCCTGATGTGTCCTGGGGGCCACCATCTACCTCGGCACCTCATGCATTATATGTGCCTGCAGCACCCATCACTCCACGGGCTACGCCAGCACCACAGGGATCGACGAGGAACAAAAAAAGGAAGGGGCAGAATGATGAATTCGAGAACCAGCTGATGAATGTTCTCAATCAGTCTGCAGATGAGGAGGAGCTTTTTCTGTTGTGTCTGGCACCACGTCTCAGAAACCTGTCACTTGAGAAAAGGAGTGAAGTTAAAATAGAGTTCCTCACTACTTTACATAGGGCTGACTTTTCCTGAGAGATAAATTCTCGATTATATATACTATAATATCTGAATCAAAAACAAGAATCATAAAGTCAGCTCTTTTTTTTAGAATAAAACAATTATTCAAACATTAAACCTGAAACTAAGAAACAAATCATATATATATATATATATATATATATATATATATATATATATATATATATATATATATATATATATATGTTTCAGATTTAATGTTTGAATAAATGTTATATTCTAAAAGAGCTGACTTTATGATTCTTGTTTTGATTCAGATATTATATATAGATAATTTGTTCCTTAATTTCATGTTTAATGTTTTGAATAAATGTCTTTTATTCTAAAAAAATAGCTGAGTTCCTGATTTTTGTTTTATTCAGATGTTATTTATATAAATTGTGTTCCTTAGTTTCAGGTTTAATGTTTTGAATAAATGTTATATTCTAAAAAAGAGCTGACTTCATGATTCTTGTTTTGATTCAGATATTATATATAGATAATTTGTTCCTTAATTTCATGTTTAATGTTTTGAATAAATGTCTTTTATTCTAAAAAAAATAGCTGAGTTCCTGATTTTTGTTTTATTCAGATGTTATTTATATAAAATGTGTTCCTTAGTTTCAGATTTAATGTTTTGAATAAATGTTATATTCTAAAAAAGAGCTGACTTCATGATTCGTTTTTTGATTCAAGAGGTTATCTATATAAAATTTGTTCCTTAGTTTCAGATTTAATGTTTTGAATAAATGTCTTTTATTCTAAAAAAATAGCTGAGTTCCTGATTTTTGTTTTATTCAGATGTTATTTATATAAAATTTGTTCCTTAGTTTCAGATTTAATGTTTTGAATAAATGTCTTATTCTAAAAAAAGAGCTGACTTCATGATTCATTTTTTGATTCAAGAGGTTATCTATATAAAATTTGTTCCTTAGTAATATTATATTCTAAAAAAGAGCTGACTTTATGATTCTTGTTTTGATTCAGAAATTGCAGTTTAAAAATAAGTGAGTGGCTCTTAAAAGAGCCTTTGTTTTATGTTGATGGGATGCAAAGACGACAGGTGAGCACATCAGCAGTCTAGGTTGTGTTGCCAGGGCACTTCACCAGCGGCAGAGGAAAAGTAGCTGCTAAAGGACTCTCGTACAGCTACGGCCTCTTGGGTGGAGTTGTTGGTGCCTACTCTCCTTCCACGTGTAAGTGCAGGGATGTGATGTTCATCTACTGGGACATCTACTGTGGAGTTCCACCTCTGGAAGTTATGAAGGACCACTGTTGCTTTCACTATTGCATCCACATTTGCAGAGCTAACTCCAATCACCCGGTGGTAGATTCTCCATGTTGCAGCAAGAATCCCAAAGGCATTCTCAACTACTCTTCTGGCTCGTGAAAGGCGGTAGTTAAAGATCCTCTTTGGTTGGGAGAGGTTTCTTCCAGGATAGGGCCTCAGCAAATTCCTCCTTGAAAATAAAGTGAGAAGGAAAAACGCCATTTATAAATACAGGCTACAGTTGAATATTATTAAACCAAGAATGAAACATTTTACAATTATACGTGTATGAATGTATGTATAAACAAAAAAATATGTAGAAATACTAAAAATAGTATTATATGTATCATCTATACTCATATATAAGGTAACATGTCACATCAGTGTCACATGATCTTTTCACAAATCAGTATTTTATACTGGATTTGATGTTCAAGAAACATTTATGTATCACTGTTGAAAACCGTTATTTACATTTTTATTTCAGGAATCTTTTATGAATGGAAAGTTCAAAAGAACAGCATTTATCTGAAATAGAATCTTTGTAACATTATAAATGAATTATAGACTTGTGATCAATTTAATTCATCCTTGAATAAAAGTGCTGATTTATTTAATTTATTTCCCCCAAAAAAGAAAAGAAAAATTCTTACTGCCCCCAAACCTTTGAGCGGTATAGTTTAATGTTACAAAAGCTTTCTATTTCAGATAAATGCTGTTCTTTTGAACTTTCTATTCATCAAAGAATCCTGAAATAAAAATGTAAATAACGGTTTTCAACAGTGATAATAATCATAAATGTTTCAACCATCAGTTTTGTGTATTAATATATATATATATATGCAATCAATATAACTTACCTAAGGGGAAAAGCCTCATCACCCACAAAGACATGAGGCATGGGCCCCAGGTGATCAGCGCCTGGGAGAGGAGCATCTTCTGGGAGATGGAGCTTATCTTCCCGTAGTGCTTGTCCAAAAGCAGAGGCAGCAAGGGTCCCTCCGTCACTGTTCCGACCAAAAGCTCCAATATCCACTACCCTAAAAAGATACCTTGCATCCACAACCGCCAGAAGTACAATAGAATATGTACCCTTGTAGTTGAAGTACTGGGAGCCTGAATTATGTGGTGCCTGGATTACCACATGCTTCCCATCTATTGCACCCACACAGTTGGGGAAGTTCCACCTCTCCTTGAATCCAGTGGCGATCTCCTGCCAATCAGCAGTCTTCGGTACAGGCAGAAACTCATCAACCAGGCTATCCCAAATGGCCTTGGACACCTCTGGCACAATGCCTGCCACAGTGGAGATGCCCACTCGGTAACTAGAGGCAATGGTGGTGTAGGAGTCACCAGTTGCCAGGTATCTAAAATTAATGACATTGTAATGTTCATTCAAATATAACTATCAGTGCAATTTAAAACAGCAAAAACCTTTAACCACCTCCAATTAAGAAACTGGTGTAATTAATTATTTTTTATTTTAATATAAATCACCCACCTCAGACAAATTGCCAGACGTTCTGTTGGAGAAACTGGCTCTCTGTAGCTCGTGTGGATCCTTGAGATTCTAGGTCCAACTCTGCCCAGCAAACAGTCGAACTGTTCCCTACTGAGGCGAAAGTACACCTGGAACCGGTCACTGTGGAAACGGAGCTCCTTTGCCAGCCTGAATTCACCAAGTTGTTCTCTGGACCTGAGGGTTTCATGCACCCACAGCCTCTTCTTCCTTGCTTCTCTTTTACTTCTCATCAGCAGGACTAGCGCTATCGCTCGCTTCTTACAACGGGACAGATACATGTTTGCTGCTGACCGAAAGGAGGAACAACAGACAATGGAACTACCGCTTAAAACTCCGCCTACGTCATAGCGCAGCGCAAATCGCATTGTATCTGAAGGAACGCTGAACCCAGCGGCAAGCGGCAAGCGGCAAGCGCCGCGCATACCGCGTCCTGTGTGAAAGGCCCTTTAGGGTTAGGGTTATGGTTAGAATAAGTGGGGACTGAGTGTATTTCATGAATAATGCAACATTTTCCTGACAATTAAGACCAGAGGCCTTTGGTCATGAAGACATAGGCCAGATTAAACAGCACATCAGGCCACATGTGGCCCACCTTGCACAGCCAGGCCTTAGATTTCCTTCCACTGTCATAGGCCTTAGTAAACCGCCCACAGTCAAGTCACTCCGGGGTGACCAGATTGATGTCCTCAGTGTCCTGGCACGTTCCATATTGTCAGGGAAACATAGGAAACCTACATCTCCCTGGTTTTATGACAAGAAAACATTAGACATTTAAATTATATTGATGGCCAGGCTGGAAATGTTCCTGGCTTTAACGATTTCTCAGGCTCATGTCTCCGGTCTTTCTGATCTCTGAAGTCTGATGTCCTTATGCACATACACCTTATCTCATGCACATAATGTATGTTGATTGTTGACACAGAGGATGAAAAAATTATTTGTGTGATTTCAATTCACTTTCATATTTTTTGTCATAGTTCTTTCTTGACCTGAAAAATCATTGCTGACCCATGTACCATTGATGAAAATTGATAAATGTGCCTCTTCTCTTCATTGGAAATGTTTGAAATGTCTTAAGAACTCTCAGAATTGTTCTGAACAGACAACCTTGATAAAAAACAGTATTGTGTGCAAGCGATCAGAGGTAAGAAAGGATGCAGTCTTTCAGTAATACATCCTGATGACGGAGGCATCTGTCACCAGGGATAGGAGCCCATTTACTTTGCTCCAAAATTACCATAAATACTGAGTAAAATGTTCATGATCAGTTAGTATAATGCCAATTTGGTACTTGTTCTGGTTGCCTTAGGCCATTGGCTTTTGGCTTGCTTAGTTTGGCTTGCTAATCTACCTTAAGGTGGACAAGGACGTAATTTTCTTCTAGAAAGAAACTTTGTTGTATTATTTTCATGTTATCAATGTGAAGCTGCTTTGATACAATCTGTATTGTAAAAAGTGCTATATAAATAAAGGTGACTTGACTTGACTGTCACTACATGCAACTTTCCGCTATCTTACTTTTCCCATCAAATACAGCACAAAGTCATGACACATTAATTATTCAGTGCAGTCAATGATGGACAGACCAATCATAAAATGTAACAATAGTGAATTTAATTAGACAAATATATACAAAACAAATAGTACAACAGTATTAGTAATAGTATTAGTAACAGTATTAGTAATAGTACAGGTCATCAGGCGAATTTGCTGGCCGGCTCCCAGGTGTCCTCCCAGACTCTGCCACTGTAAATAGTCCACAAGTCATCTTACACACAGCATATACAGTACAGCCTACAGCTCACAACTAGTCTTCAGGCTCAAGTTTGAAGATATGTCATCTGAAGCTGAAAAATAAAGGTTTACCCTTTTTCTGTTGGATAATTTATTTTGGTTTATTTTAAATGGCGTTTGTCAAACAGCAGTCATTTTGTTCCAAGTGAAAACTACTGGACTCAGTCGCTTGGACACAGTCATCCCTACAGTCAACCCTTTGAAGTTCTGCATCGGGTTAACCACATCAGAAATGATGTGGTTAAAGGCCTCTATGTTGGTCGCAGAGGGGGTCAGCAAAGACGCAATGGCACCACAAAGGCATCTGCGTCACATCTACATGTAACTATGAATTGGGCTTAATACCCCATCAGAGCTGAAGTGGACTAGAAAGTGATCTGCATCATCTTTAAGTGAACTCATAATGTGAACACAAAGAGACGAGAGTTGTTCTTGGTTCATTTGACCTCACAGGCCATTTTAATTGGACTACATTTGGTTCATAATGGGAGGTTTCACTTTGTAAAAATAACTGCTGTTTGGCAAACACCGTATAAAACAACCCAAATAAACAAAATAGAATTAGCAAATGTATAGGGCAAACAGGTTAGAATGCATTTGCTTCAGATGTCATATGACCAAACTTGAGCCAGATGACTACTTGAAGGCTGGTGTGCACGTTCTCATGTGGTCTCAGTTCAGTTCAGTTCACTTTAAAAGGGATCCGAGTATGCTTAGATAGTTCCTTGTGCCCAAAACAATTATCAGTCCCACTTTCACTTCAAAGTTCACTTTGAAGGCTGAAAGGGACCAGATTTTAAAACACTACCGTGTGTGGTTATGGATTAAATGACATCGGCCATCATTTACCAGGAAGAGCAAGGTAGCCAGCGCACTTTGACCTCTGCTGCCTTCACCTGCAGAAACACACACACACACACACACACACACACACACACACACACACACACACACACACACACACACACACACACACACACACACACACACACAAAATCAGTTCTGTGAAGTTACTGTAATGATTTTTACCATTCAAATAATGATGTTTGTACTTAGCTCTCTATACTGGCGTTCTTACTTGGAACATCATTTAGTTAACAAGAGTACTTATATATTTTTTGAAAGCTCAATAAAAAATAAGAATCTGTTGTCGCATTCCATTTGCATTGTTGTTTTTGTTTAGGATTTACAGGATGTCCCTTATGAAAAAGAAGTTAATTCAAGTTTTCTATTAGTATACTTATTTTAAACAAACAATAAGAAAGTATACTTTTAGTCTAAATTTTATATAATTATAAATACACTTTATGTACTTCGTAGAAATACACTTAATTACACTTAAGTGTACTTGACTTATACTGAGAGAAAAGTCCAATTATATTTGGCCTGTACTTGTACTCTATCTTTTTATCGAGATATACTTAAAAGTATAATTAAGTATTCAAAGTATACTTGGCTTGTAGTTTTGTTAACTGTTTTGATCGAGTAGCCTAATAAATAAACAAACTTTTTTTACATAGTTTTCATATATAGTCTTATGAAAACATATGTTTCTAATTCTGCATATATGAAATTTTGTGTTGGCTAGTCCACTGGCATCGGTACATCGGAATTTACTTTAATTCTACTTTACTCTTTCCCCACCATTGACTGAATTTTCCAGCTATCATAAACTAAAAAATGTACTGCTGGTATTAAAATAGTAAACTACTAGTAGTACTTATAAATTCACTTGTAGTAAAGATGCATTAAAATAAGAAACCTAGTTGTGTACTTAGTTTACACTTGTAGTACACTTAAACGTATACTTTTATATACTAAAAGTGGGCCAATTTAGTCCCAAGCAGTATTGAAATAGTACACTTACAAATCTACTACAAGTACACATTGATATTAGTATACTTACTACATAAAGTATTATATATATATATATATATATATTATATGTAATATTAATAAAATTACTAGTTTATAAAAAAAACATGTTGGAGGCCTATATATATATATAGGCCTCCAACATGTTTTTTTTATAAACTCGTAATTTTATTAATTTTGGGCGTGTAAATGCTTATTCATTTCTCTTTCTTATGAGACTGTTGTAAGCGACTTACCGTGGTGGAATCGCGCTGGGCAATGGTTTCTGCGATGGTCGCACAGTGACGTGTTGCACAAAATTGCGCCAAAATATCAATCATAATTAAAAAGTACAGTCTTAATATTTTTTATAATATTTTTTAAAGGGGTCAGCATAAATGTCTAAGTGAAGGAAACACGGGTATATGTAGCCATTACATTTAAACACACCACTTCCCAGAATGCATCCATCACTTTGCCAAAGGATATGTCCATATTAAGCAATATAAACATTTCTGCAGTAGGCTATTTAATTTATTACAACATCATAATCAGTATTGAGATGAAAGTGCTATAAAAGTAGGCTATTCTTGGTTGGTGGTTTTTTTTGTTTTTTGTTTTTTTGCAAAAAAAGCAAAGTTGTAGGCTCATAGTATCAGCAATTGCAAATTGAAACACCATCGGCAAAATATCCCACCTAAATTAAGGCATGTTTTAAGCCTACAGCAAATATGCAGTCTTGCTGCAATTATGTCGTTTTAATGTAGGCCAAAATTATATATATATAAAAAATAAAATAAAAAGAGAGAGAGAGAGAGAGAGAGAGAGAGAGAGAGAAAAGTCGTGATACCGATTTAGTCAAGGGTTTCTGCCCCACGAAAATGTAGGCTCACCGCGTCAATGATTGTAACAGTATATGCGCCGCACGCTACTGTAAAATACACATTTGCAGCATAATTAATCGCCTGAAACCATACTTTCCAGCTGGATGGATAACCCCCATTTCGTCAAAATCCAAAGATGAGGGATTTGCATTTAAATATCGGACGACCCTCTCCGTTGTCAAGCGACAAATGGGGGGTACCCTCAACGTCGGCTTATGCACGTGAGGGGGAAATGATCAAACTATGTGATCTAAAATTATAAAATATCCCACCTAAATTAAGGCATGTGTTAAGCATACAGCAAATATAAAGTCCTGTAATTATGTAATTTTAATGTAGCCCAAAATTATATAAAAAAAGAGAAAGGAAAAAGTCGTGATACCGATTCAGACAAGGGTTTCTGCCTCACGAAAATGTAGGCTCACCGCACCAATGAATGATTGTAACAGTATATGCGCCGCACGCTACTGCAAAATACACATTTGCAGCATAAAATCAGTCGCCTAAAACCATACTTTCCAGCGCAGGCAAACCGCTGGATGGGTAACCCCATTTCGTCAAAATTCAAAGATGAGGGATTTGCACTCAAATCTATCGGACGACCCTCTCCGTTGTCAAGCGACGAATAGGGGGTACCCTCAACGTCGGCCTTTGGACGTGAGGGGAAAATGACCAAACGGCAGTATGTGACGAATAGGGGTGAGACCATGTTGCAACAACATAAAAACATGGACAAATTCAGGCTGTTATACCTGGACACAATCTCTTTAAGAGCATAGATACACAAATCAGTTCCATGCTTTTGCTTTCTTTTAAACCCAAACTGATTGTCGGTAGTAAGAACATGCATTTCTAACTTTGTTAGCAGTATTCTCTCCAGAACTTTAGACAAGATACTGGCTAATGCAATTGGCCGATAATTGTCAATACTGTTGAGCTTACCAGCCTTGTCTTTAAGCACAGGTAGTAACAAAACAGACATAATAGCATTAGGCAGGACACCATGAACCAAACTACCATTAAAGCACATGGAAAGCAAAGGACAGAGCTTATGGCTAATGTAGTCCATACCGCAGACTTTGTTGTTCTCCAACATATTAATGGCATCATAGATATCTGCTACCCTAACCATCATATCTGCTGAGAAATCAATATGTTCATGATTGATTCTAACTGGGTTACTTTTGACACAATTAGATAGGTCACAGTAATGCTAAGGCCTTCCTGCCTCTGACCAGAGTCTAAAGGCCTCTCTTGCCTCAGCATACTGCTCAGCCACAAACTCATTCCACCCAGGTCTAATGTTAAGCACCTTACATTTTCTTTTACAGAATGGTTCACTGGAAGCATTAAGACATTTCACAATACCATCATACATGGCACAGAGTTTTTCAACATGTAGCACATCCTTACAATTAATATCTGAGCACATTAGGGCTTCATAAGGCAGAGCAATATTATTTAGAAAACTTTCAGTTCGCAATGAGTATTCAGCCACCTCCTCTTTACTCAGCTTTGACCAGTCCAGTTTACTTGAAGCTGCATTATTATTCCTGGACAACAGGGGGAGTTTTTCAACATCTAACAAAGCAGCAATAGGTATATGATCTGAGGTGGCAAGTTCATAACAGATCTCCACATTTATCAGTGAGGCTCTGAGGCATGAGCATCAGCTGTGGTCACAATATGGTCTAACCAAGATGTTGTGTTCCACGCATCACTAACATAGGTAAAACTTGAGTCAGGCAACAAAGCAATGCTCGATAGAATTAAATTAGACTCATTACAGAACTGCTGTAAGTGTGTTGCAAATAAAGATTTGCTATCTGACATGTCAGCATTAAAATCACCCATTACATAGACACAAGATGAACTATTCTCCTCTATGAATGACTGAATAAAAGCTAACCTGTTCAAAAATTCATCCTCATGCTCATATGATTCATACGGTGTATAAACATTTAAGACAATACATTTCTTTTCATTAAAATTACACTCTAGCCCTATGGCCCAGTCAACATTTAGGCACACCACATTCACCATTGAGTCATATTTGATGTTCCACAATATTGCTACACCACCAGCTATCCTACCTCGAACCAGCTTTGTACTGAGGTCAGTAGTGGACTCTCCAGCCCCATGAAAGTTTATGTGTATAGTGTTCAGCTTATCCAGATCTTGTTTCGCCAGTCAAGTTTCTTGCAAGCACAGAATGTCACACTCATCCAGCAATGTATCCACAACCAGACGTTTTGATATATCAGTAGCAGTATGACCTACTCGCAGCCCGCGGGTATTGTATGAGACAACACGCATTTTACAATGTTTTGTCATTTCCAGCCGAGCAGCTGGCCTTCATCCCGTCCTCACCCACAACTACAGCAGGCACCCTAGCATCATTAACGTGCAACAGCCCCTCATCTCGAGAGCGGGGGGCATCCTCTTTATCTCCATCTCTTGGTCTTTTGTCTGTCATCTTTGTTTTGTTTTTTTTACAACTGTGCTAGATAGTCTGTATAAATCAAACTCACGCTGAGAAGTGTCCAAATCGTCCTCTTATTAAGAAGACAATAACGTTTAAGGTGAGAAAATCATTTTTCTTTCCTTAGCCTTGAATATCGCCAACCGTCTCGGTCGCCATCTTGTAGGCCCCCGACACTGATGAGTCATCAAACTACTATAGGGATGGCTAGTGCCTACGTCATCGTAGCCAAATACGTCACTTCCGTGTCCAAACCGAATTGGGCTAGAATGGTGCAGTGCTGTGTCCCAAGTTGTAACAACAGAAATGATGTCAATAAAACGATTAGTTACTACCGCTTTCCTTTGGATGACAACGAGAAGAGGAGATGGCTTAAACTGATACGGTAAGCTGGATATCTAACCATGAAAAATACATTTAAGTGCGGGCTAGCGCCAGTATTTGCGCTAAACGTTAGCCGAGATAACGTTACCTGTTGCTGTTAACGATGGAGTGGGGCCACATAAAATAATCGAGATTAAAGTCATTATTTACGGGAATAAAGTTGCCATTTACTAGTTTAATGTGACTGAGTTTAAAGTCGTTATTTATGAGAATCAACTAGCTAGTTATTTATGAAAAGTCATATTGTAAGATATTAAACTTTTTTACAAAAAACAAACATTTTACAAGAATGAACGAGATTAATTACGAGATATACGTAATATTTTACAGAATTAAGTCGTTTACAAGTCCTTTTTTTAGATTTACGTGACAATTTACCAGAATAAAGTCAGTATTTACATTTTTGAGAATGAAGCCATTAACAATATAAAAGTCACTATTTATGTATATACAGTTGCCAAATTGTGTTGCTTTTGTGGAACAGGGGTGAGAGGGACAAGGGTTCTGCACTGGCAGAACCTACTTCTTTTTGTTTATCGCCACAGAGTTCTTTATGTAATGTTTTTTTCTTTTATCCAGGCGTAAAGATTTCACACCTAACTACAACTCAAGGGTCTGTGGATGGCATTTTCCACATGGCAAAGCAGCGGGGCCCACACGGTTTGCCTGGAATGAGGGAAAGGCTTTTCCTCACATCAGCCAGCCGACCAAACGGCAAAAGAAAATGCTCCCGGCGACTGTAGAGGACGAAGGAGGAGCTGAACCAGGCCCAAGTCACCTTGACACTGCTCAGAAGACCCCAAGTAGTTCAAGTGTTTTGGTGCTTGAAATTGAGAATAAGATGCTCAGAAAAGAAAATGACAAACTGAAGAAAGAATTGGAGAAACAAAAACAAACATTTTCATTTAGTCAAATATCCTCCCACCCAGACATAGTCAACTATTACACTGGCTTGCCAGATGCTGCCACAGTCTTATTTTTGGAGACCCTTCTTTCCAAATTTGATCTCCAGTATCACTTTGATTGGAACGTCCAAAAAATGCCCTTAATCGATCAGCTGCTCTTGACTTTGATGAAACTCCGACTGAATTGTGGTCTTGTTGACCTTTCTGTGAGGTTTAACTGCTGCCGGGCCACAGTCACCAACATCTTTATCACCATCTCCAGTGCCCTGTATGACATTTTGTATGTCGGCATGATGGAAAACAAAATTCCTTCCAGATTCAAGAACCAAACCTCCCTGCCACATTGCTTCCAACCATTTCCCAATTGTCGGATTGTGCTCGACTGTACTGAAGTACCTGTGTCCAACACAGAAAGTTTGGACACCCAAAGTCATCTGTACAGTCATTACAAAGGAGGTACCACGCTTAAGGCTCTGATTGGTGTGGCACCTAATGGATTCATTACCTTCGCCAGTGACCTGTATGGTGGAAGCACATCGGACAAAGCAATAACAGCAGACTGCGGAGTACTTCAACAGCTAGAAGCAGGTGACATGGTGATGGCTGACAAGGGCTTCACTATTCGTGACATTTTACCTGCAGGTGTTTCACTGAACATCCCAACATTCCTTGTCAACGGACAGTTCACAATGGAGGAAATCAACCACAACAGACTTATTGCCAGTGCAAGAGTTCATGTGGAGCGTTCTATTCAGCGCCTGAAAACATTTCACATTTTGTCATACATTCCGTACCAGTATAAAAAGCATGCAAACAAGATACTGAAAGTGTGTGTTTCTCTCACAAATTTACAGACACCCATCCTCCGTGAAATAGCATGAATTTCCTCTCACTGTTTGCCACAATGCCATCATCAGCATTGAATTTTTCTTTAACTGTATTCCATATGAACTGTATCAATGTTGTTTTTTACTTGCTAATCAATTTTCCTAAACTCACATGTTAAATGTTATATTTTTTTAAAGGTTTGTTATACATATTATCAACACAACTGTGTTTGATCCTCCATAAGCTGAATGAATAATTTTGTTCCGTTTGACAGCCTGGATGCAACTGAAGCTGAACAAGACAATTAAAAAGTCTTCACACTGATTATGTTGCTCCCACTCAATTTATTTGAACTGCATGTTACTGCTTTTCTTTTTCTTTTTTAGAATAAATAAAACAACAAAACACACAAACATCATTTTAACTGGTACAAATGCACAGATATTGATATATACAAATTGGGAGAGGCTACAACATTCAAACTGAAAATAATGCTTTAGAACTAGGAATGTCAAGATTAACTGATTTTTACAATAACCGCGGTCCATAAATCCACTCAAACGCATGAAGTCAATGGCAGGTTCATAAGTTAAATGTGAAAATCTTATTTTCATAGCGGCCAAAGGAAGAGTTAAAAAAAAAAAGGATCATGTGCAGCCGCGTTTGTCACGTAAAAATGGACATGAACCGTGTAAGCACATGGAAAGACATAGATCTTTCAAAAACATCCACATAAATCTGCTTTCTTATAGCTAGCTAGGTAGGTATAGGTATTGCTAATAATGATAATAATAATAATAATAATAATGATATTCTACTGCCTATTTATAAGTTTACTTTTTATTATATTACTTTTTTATATATATTTGAATCCTGACATCCCTATTTAGAACATGTAAACAAATGCAGGGTTAATCATTTAATATCGGAGAGAATATGGGGCAGGAAAATGTCCTTATAAAATTTTTCTAAAACACTAATGTTGTTTGCCCAAGCTGGATCTTTATGGATGAACAGAATTACAACATCCAGCGGAGTCCATACCACCAGGTGGCATGTGCCAGCTCCCGTAAGGTACAGGTTGCCCTGAATTTGATGCCAGTAGTTGTGAGTCGGCTTCATTTTCAGTAGGCCAGTAACTTCATCCAGTTTGAGATAAAAGTCCTTTGCCTCTGCTGCCTGAATTATGGTCTTGTTTCTGGCTGCATAAGGACATTTCACCTCAATGATGCAGTCAGCAGATACTGTCCCATCTGGAGAGCCACCAAGCAGGCCACTGTCAGAGAGAAACACTCCGCTCTCCTGGATGGTCACACCAGTGCGCTTCATGTACTCTTCTTTAGCCTTTGGCTCATGAACGATTCCCCAATCACAAGCCTGGGGGTTGAAAGGGAATTTCATACACAATGGCATCACAAGGTGCTTTATAAAGGGAGAGAAGGAAAGAAATATCAGCCCAACCCTTGTAGTACAATCTTTGTTTACACTTGTTTGATTTAAAAATTACCCTAGGGTCTCTATGTGGGTTTTTTCTGCCACCAAAGGGTGATATGTAGAACTAATTGACAATAACCTTCACTGTATTTGAGAGTAAAAACATTTTTGGTGAAGAAACTTAATTGTACATAAATTTTGAATATGTGATAAAAAATAATGTAAACGGTCTAAAATACACTGTGGGCAAATTTACAACCCTTTCAAACCTAGTTTTGGCTGTTTAAAAGCCACAACCATTACAGCTGAAAAAACCTCTGATAAAAAAATTTGATCAACCTTTTTTCCCCAAACACTATTCATCAAGCTCAGACCTGATCAAAACAATTATTTTTTTGTTTTTAAATAATGGATTTTAACCTTGTGAATGCCTTTCATATGTGATTTCACTGCAGTGTCATGGTTGAATGAAAAATTGTGGTTATAATGGGAGTTGCTGGGGAGTATTACTTAAAATTTGATGCTGCAGAAAAAGTAATGTGCCAAAGCAGATGTTTTCACAAGTCTTTGGAAGATCCAGGAGTGTGATAGCATATAACAAATATAACTAAAGGATATGTTTTATTACAGTACCCAAGGGTTAAAAGAACTTTGTGTCCATCACTTACATGAGCTCCTTGCTTGAAGTTGTAATGACCAAGCAGCGTTTTGAATAATGAAGGAGGGTAAGAGTTCCTCTTCACTGCCGCCAACACAAGACCAAAGTTGCTGGCTGTAACTCTCTTCTTGCGATATGCCATCCTGTTATAAAGAAACACACAACAGTTAACCTCACAGTCACTAATGACTTTTAGTACACATGAAATCAATCGATCCTTGTATGTATTATTACCATAAGTCATTCTGAGTTTGCCCAACTGTGGCCCTCTCGATGGCTTCCTTTTGTTGTGGGCTCACAGCAAGGGATGAAAGGAGATGTTGAGCTTTGTCCTCACAATACCCGGAGTTGGCCAATATCCCATCAAAAGTTTTGACGTGATGGCAGGGGTCAAAAGTCTGTCCCAACAAATATCATTGAATCAGAATAACAACAATTAGATCCCTTCATGTCAACATTGTTCACAGACATACATATATTGAGTTGCCTTGTGTACGAAATGCGCGGTTTGAATAAAGTTAAAATTAAAGTCTGAACAGGTTTATGTCTGATTTGCAATTTAAATCTGTGGATATGTCAAACTAAATTTACCATCTTACTAGGGATATCGTCAATCTTTGTAACTGATTTAATGTTGTGTACATGTGAAGTTTCTGATAAAGCAGGACATGAAACAACAAAACACAAGTCAAACCTGAGGCAGTGCAGGAGGTTCTGGAGCTAATATCCAACCCAGACCTGTAAAACGGTCAAGCTGTGCCAGAGATGACGATGCCCATTCTCTGTCCTCCGGGGTGACAGGGCGTTTAATTCCAGCTGAAAAAATAGCATAAAGGATATGATGGTAACTGCTATCTAACCCAGGCTTAGATTTTACTATGAAAAGAAAACATATGGTCATTGTTTTTCCAATGATAACAAAACAGAAAGCATGACAGATATTTCCAAGTTACTCGAAGAACTAACCTTGTGATGTGGAAGGTGCAATCACAGACACTTTCTTGGCCGTGATTTGCTCTGTTTTGGGTGTCGTGGGCCTCTTCCACATACACTCGACATCCGTGCGGGTGAAGTTCTTCTCAGCCCAAATGAGGAGGGCTGCAACATGGTGGCACTTGGACCTCCCGATGGCACAAGAGCAAGAACTTGCCTTCACTTCCTGTCCCTCAACGTGTACCTGAGTGAAATCAACTTTGCTAACCCTCACAAAAAACTCTTAACAATGCTAAGAGGCAAAGCTTTGTAGTGCACTCTGTAAGCCTGCAGTGCTAACTTTTTTTTATTATAGTATGTTTATTTTTTTATTGTTTATACTTTTTGCCCCCTGAAGTCTGGTAGTCACTGTATAAGATACCTCCTATATTTACTATTTAATTGTTCGTTTCCTGTCTATTCTGCACACCCTGAGTGTTTTCTTGAGAGCTGAATGTAACAAGTGAATTGTGAGATCAATAAAGGTTTTTCTTATCTTTGTGTTGCACTAGGTGGAGCCAACAACTAGTTAGGTAACGTCTAATCTGTATTGGGCGAGCAATACTTTTCCAGAGTTTTAAGTTGTCAACAAACCATAGGTACTTATTCTAACATAGCTAAGTACAATAGTTAACGTTACACTTGTACAGTAAAGTTAGCTTGGTGGCCGACAGCCTTATGTTAGCGAGGTAACGGTAGCTACTAAAAACTTGTAACGTTTGAACCGTGACAAATGTACAATCTTTTTATGGTAAAGGGCGACAGCTTAATGTTTGATTAACAATTTGTTTTATGCTCATATAAAACAACAAAAGTCATAGAAATTTGTGCCATTTGACGAGTCACTCAAGAGTCGGGACCTCACCTCAACCTCGTAAACTTTACTTTTCATTGAAGCCTGTACTTTCCCTTTCAGACTTCCACCTGCCAGCACACTAACATTTACAACTCTGTTGGAGTTGTACGAGTTCAAACCCTTTTTCACGGACTTTGGGGTGTCCGCAAAATACGATGTCACCGTAAAAAAAGTGACCGGTTCCTTAGCTACTGCCATTGTGTTTACATTAGACGCAGCGGCTTGGACACGGAAGTGATGTCGTGACGTCACACTAGCCATCCCTATAGTGCTCTGCCACGGCTGTGACGTGGACACGATGAAGATTTTAAACCCGGAAGATGAAAATAGCGGAAAAAAACTAAAATGTAACCATTTTCACTATTAAATCTAACAGATGCTAATATTGTGTTCAATGGTGTTCAACACACATACCTCTGTTAAAATCTCAGAAAATTTGGTTTAGGGTTTCATGACCCTTTTAAAACCTGTTAACCCTCACCAGTGCGTCGGCGCACTGAAGCGTTTTTTTATTTATTTAGTTCAAAGTTACTATCAGATTAAATGTTTTACCTTGACAAACTATACATCATTAAAAAGATATAAGACTCAAGTTTCAGTATTTGACAACTATTGTATTCTGAGAAACTTATAGTGACAGTTATGTCTTATTTTGTGTCAGGACTCAGGAGTTATGAAATGGAAAAATGCGTTGATACCTTTAATATGATTTATGACCGTCAGCTGGTCCATTCAGAAAAAAAAACTCTGTGCTGTTGTCATGACAGCGATTCACAAAACAACGTCCCTCAGGGCTTTTAGCTCAAAAATGTGCAGACTTGGAGAAATATTGATATATTCTCATAGATTCACATCATATTTCTATAGACAGGAATAATATTTATTGAATTTATACCCAAATGCGTCGATGTAATCATTATGAGCGCTTCTTACTGAGATGTGCTGTGTTTTCAATTCATACCTATAGCCTGAGGGCGCTATATGCACAATAATACTCCATATATGGAACATGAAGAAGAGACATAATCATGTGACCTTCAAGGACGTCACTGATAGCAGCTACACACAAAGCTAACACAGAGATCGCTGTAATATGCAGATACAGACGTTTTGAAGACAATAAACATGATTGCAAATGATATTTGATATTTGAGTGTTCTTCAAGCAATGCCAGGTATTTTTATAATAATAGATTATATTTATAATGTAATGCTAATCGATATAGACTTTATCATCGTGCATACTATAAATAATATATTTTCTTTCAGATTTTTTTTTTTATCTGAAGCCAAATTAGATCACAGAAGATTATTTAAAACAATCGACTTGCGTTATAAAATAAGTTTGAAGCACAAACATAGTTTTAATCTCATAAATGGTCGTGTATTGATGGTGTGCTAAGCTAACATGCTAGCTAGCTCAGGTGCACCTGTCACCTAGAAGTTATTCTTTTATGGGGTTTTTTTCTAAATAGTAATGCTTTTCTGAAATGTTTTAGTGCATTTGATACAGTTTCAAATATAAGTGAGAACTTTGATAAAATAAATTAGGGATTGAAACCCTATGAATAGCCTGTGAATAGCCAGTCGTTAGTAACTATAATGCAGACAAAAGATATGCATATTTAGATCCATAACCAGGCTGGAGAGGTGTGTGAATGTGTACTGGGGAGACTGAGACTGAATGGGGCTCGTTTGCACCACAAAACAATAGAGACAATAGACTGAATAGATGACTTAGATGATGACTAAACATCAGTAGCATTTTTAGAGTCTAATCAAAATAAAGTAATTTGACATGATCTTGAAAAACATTTAACCAAATACAGAGTTTTAGACTTATCATTTTCAGATTTTAAATATAACATGGTCACACATATGGCTTTAGCTGCAGTGCATTTCTAGATTGCTCCAGGGCCCACTTCAATTTTATTTTCATGAATATGTTTAATAAAAATACATTTCTAATAACTTTACAAAACTTTGAAGCTATTTAAAAAATGTTTTTTTCATTATGACAATAATTAATTCTACATTTACAATAAACTACCAGGTGTCAGCTTTCAAATGAGATCATACTTGTGCTTTTAGTGCAAAGGGTTCATGAACTGTATCTGTTTCAGTTTGGGTATGTCATTTCTGGGGATTTTTCAAAAGTGGCGTTGCAGCTTAACAGGTTAAACAGGATTTAGAGATGTGATATAATATCCCGCTCCAGTGCAGTAGGTGTCGGTGTGCAACTGTTCAGCTGTTCCAAACCCTCCTGTAAAACACACGAAGAAGAGGAAAACGAAAGGAACAACACCTGTTGACACCTAAACCTGTTGCTCACTGATAACACTCGCGGCCATTATGTGTTTAATCCACAATCCATCGAGACCAGGAAGAGATTCTGAGAACGACGCGCGCGGACTGACAACAAGCGTTACTGAGTTTAAAATACTGATAAATTCTCTTCTTAGTGGACAAGACTGCAAGTAAGTTTATTACACTCACCATTAAAGTCATTTGTAATTATTAGGAACTTCATATTGTATATTAAGCGTGGTTTAAATGTGAAGTTAACACCTCTGGATGTGAATACTGCAACGGATACCTTATGCTCCACTCTAACCTCTTCTCTAGACAATATCTGCCCTCTCTCCTCCAGGCCAGCACGCGCTACTCCTTCTAACCCCTGGTTATCTGAGGTTCTTCGTGAACACCGGACCAAACTCAGGGCAGCAGAGAGGAAATGGCGCAAATCAAAAGACTCATCTGACCTGAGTATGTATAAATCTCTCCTCTCGTCCTTTTCTGTTGATGTTCATGCTGCAAAATCTTCATACTTCCACAACAAGATCAACAGCTCCCCCAACACACGATTACTCTTCAAGACATTCAACTCTCTTCTCTGTCCACCTCCACCACCACCCACCTCCTCTTTAACTGCCGACGATTTTGCGAACTTCTTCACCAACAAAACAACAACCATCAGCAGTCAGTTCTCAGCTCCACACACACAGGAACCAAGACTGACCCCTTCCACAGCCAATAACCCTCTGTCCTCCTTTTCTCCGCTAACCGAGGAAGAAGTATCTACACTTCTCCTCTCCAGTCATCCTACCACCTGCCCTCTAGACCCCATCCCCTCACACCTTCTACAAGCCATCTCTCCCACACTTCTACCAGCACTCACACACATCATCAACACATCCTTCCATACTGGCACCTTCCCTACAGCATTCAAGCAGGCTCGGGTCACTCCACTGCTTAAAAAACCAACACTAAACACATCATTTGTAGAGAACTACAGACCTATCTCTCTCCTACCATTCATTGCGAAAACACTTGAAAGAGCTGTTTTCAACCAAGTAACATCCTTCTTGTCTCTAAACAACCAGCTGGATGTCAACCAATCTGGCTTCAAGAAAGGGCATTCAACTGAGACTGCATTACTGTCAGTCACAGAAGCCCTACGGATCGCAAAAGCTGCTTCCAAATCTTCACTCCTCATTCTCCTGGATCTGTCTGCTGCCTTCGACACTGTAAACCATCAGATCCTTATGTCCTGTCTCTCATCACTGGGCATCACAGGAACTTCACTCGACTGGTTTGAGTCCTATCTCACAGGTAGGTCCTTCAAGGTCGCATGGAGAGGCGAGGTATCCAGAGCACATCAACTGACCACAGGGGTTCCCCAGGGTTCAGTTCTTGGTCCCCTCCTCTTCTCCATCTACACTACATCACTGGGACACATCATACAGGCACACGGTTTTTCCTACCACTGCTATGCTGATGACACACAGCTCTTCCTCTCATTTCAACCAGATGATCCAACAGTAGCTGCACGGGTCTCAAGCTGTCTGGCAGACATCTCCACATGGATGAAGGAACATCACCTGCAGCTCAACCTGGCAAAGACTGAGCTTCTCGTCCTCCCTGCCAATCCATCTCTACAGCACGACTTCACCATCCAGCTTGATTCATCATCGATCCCCCCATCAAGGTCGGTCAGAAATCTGGGAGTAATGTTTGATGACCAGCTGACCTTCACAGATCACATTTCAAAGACAGCTCGATCATGCAGGTTTGCGCTGCACAACATCAGGAAGATCAGGCCTTTCCTAACTGAGCACGCAACACAACTTCTCGTCCAGGCCCTGGTCATTTCTAGGCTTGACTACTGCAATGCTCTTCTGGCCGGACTTCCAGCATGTGCAACCAAACCTCTACAGATGATCCAGAATGCTGCAGCCCGTCTTGTCTTCAACGAGCCCAAGAGGGCCCACGTCACTCCTCTGTTCATCTCTCTGCACTGGCTACCTATCGCTGCTCGCATCAAGTTCAAGGCACTGACGCTTGCTTACAGATCTATCACAGGCTCAGCTCCCTCCTACTTTCACTCACTCCTACGAGTCTACATCCCTACCAGACACCTACGATCGATCAACGAACGACGTCTCGTGGTTCCATCACAGAAAGCCACAAAATCACTTTCCAGAACATTCTCATTCACAGTTCCATGCTGGTGGAACACCCTCCCCACCCTCATCCGGAATGCAGAATCCCTGACAACATTCAAAAAACAGCTGAAAACCCATCTCTTTCGTGAGCACTTACCTTCATAAAAAAAAAAAAAAAAAAAAAAAAAAAAAAAAAAATTCCTTTAAACCTCACTTATCGGGCTTATGCGACTCTGAATAATGCCTGAACCTCGTATTCTGAGCACTTCTTGCGTTGTTGTTGTTTTTTGCCTCTTCATGATGACTCGCTTAATTTTAGTCCTAATTTGTAAGTCGCTTTGGATAAAAGCGTCTGCTAAATGACTAAATGTAAATGTAAATGTAAGTTACAGAAGGCTGTTCTTCTGCTACTCCGAACAGACGAAGAATCTGCCAGAAATTACAATCTTTTGAAGTTAAAACACAAAACGTTTTATTGAGAAAGGGTTATTGAAAAATTGAAAACAAATATGTTTCTGAAAGTTTTCTCCCATTTCCACGTTTTAGGCTGTTGATTTTGTGATGTGAAATCGAAAGTATTTTTGAAGCAGACATTTACAGTAGACAGAGATGAAGCCTGACGTCAATGAACAACAATCTGATATTATTAAACTGAATATTTCAGTTCAGCAATTATGATTAGTAGTTATACAGTATGTCTATAATAATTCTGGTTACTTTTACTTAATCAGTTATTTTAGGATCATTTGAAAGTAATGAAATCAACCACCATTGTGAACTTGAAGTAATGATTAAATGACAAACGATTCAACAATTAATAAAGATTGGGTAAATATGATTGTAAAATGATATTATACTGTAATAGAGAATATAACAAATTGGGTTCAGTTTTCCCAGCACAATGTAAATTTCTGTTCCCCAATGAATTCATATTTAGAGTCAGTCAAACTCATTAAACAATCAGAAATGATTAAGACCATTCGGTTATTTTACATGGCAATATATTTGTTTGTAACTCACTTTATTTTATAGATTGTTTTTGCTGTTGCTGTTGTTGATGATAACTCAGCATTCTTCATTATTGTCTTAAATAAGATGTTCTTCATCTGTGTAAAATGGTGTCATTTCCAGGTGATGCTGAAGGATTGAGTGTTTTCAGAAAGCAGTGCTGATCAGTTTTCAGTGTCAGTTTAGCTGCAGTATGTCAGAGGAAAGAGGAAAGGACTCTCTCTCTCAGATGAGTCTCTCAGAGAAACACAGGTAAGACTGCGTCTGTTTTCATCAGTTTAAACTCGACTGGACTTTGTGTTTCCCTATCAATAACAAAACTTTAAGCGTTGTTTTATATTTGTAAATGCTTTGCACAATTTTTGAACTTCTTAAATGAACACTGACATTGTCTATAAAGCCCTGTTTGCTCTATAGAAAATATCACAGTTAATAATTTGTTAATAACCTTCTAGACACTGAATTAATCCAAATAAATGACTTTAGTTTTTAGATCATAAAATTATTGATAGACATTAGAAAACAACTATACACTTCATTTAATTCAAGTTTGCTAACAAAACTGTGTTGCACAGACATTTCTGCTCTTTTCTGTCAATAAACAAAAACTTGACATGTTCTCTTAAATTATTTAATCTCACTCATGTATATTAAAGAAATTGTTAAACTAATGTGAGCCAGTAAATAAAATGATGGTTAACTATAAAACTGTTGATTATGTGAGTGTGTGTATTTCTGTGGAGGATTAGATAAAGACACAGATGTGTTTCACACACAGTTTATCCTCCTTTACTAAAGTGTTTTCTCTCTCTCTCTGTTCTTTGTGTCATCAGTGTAAGATCAGGCTCACATGTGTCCAGCTCTGTGTCTCTGAAGAGTGATCAGTCTAAAGGTAGACCACCAGAGTTCAGTGAGAAAACACCATCATCTAATAAAAGGTATTTTGTGTGTTTTCATTACATTATAGGGTTGTATTATTTGTCCACAGTGGTGTATGTGATTGAACTTGACTGTGTAAGGGGATTTATGAAACTCATTCCAGTAACACAATTACACAGGCAGCCACAAGGAGGCATAAATTCACTATGGAAAATAGATCATGCAACTAAACATGTCCATCCATCCAACCATGGTCATAAATGAACAAACACACAGCTATACTGCATTTGATCACTATTTGCAACATTAAACCTTTTCAAATGAGACTAAAGTATCTCCTGTAGTAAAGTGTTTTCTCTCTCTCTCTGTTCTTTGTGTCATCAGTGTAAGATCAGGCTCACATGTGTCCAGATCTGTGTCTCTGAAGAGTGATTGGTCTAAAGGTAATCCACCAGACTTCAGTGAGAAAACACCATCATCTAATAAAAGGTATTTTGTGTTACAAATTTTTTGGTCACACGTTGACTGTGTTTAAAAGTTGTATCATTGAATACCAATCATGAAACATGTTTAGATCAAATATTTGTCAGAGT
Organism: Leuciscus idus; assembly: GCA_021554675.1. Classification (NCBI taxonomy): domain Eukaryota; kingdom Metazoa; phylum Chordata; class Actinopteri; order Cypriniformes; family Leuciscidae; genus Leuciscus; species Leuciscus idus. The sequence goes on from CM038627.1 coordinate 43,033,431, forward strand.
ATTCACAGCTAATGCTTATTTCTCTTTCTGTAAAATATCAGTTAGTATTTTATTTTACTAATTTGATTACAGGCTTCAATATGAGACATTAGACTCAGACGTTCAGACTCACAGGAACCACGAGAATTTCAAAGACAATCTTCTTGGGATCTTCCAGGTAGGAAAACACATTTTTATAAATGTTTAATATTTCTAACAAACAAATATGTTATTGAACAAAGAATCACTTATTTTTCCTTTTAAACACATTTTAGCACAACTTGGTTAGCATGTTAGTCTTTTAACTGGATTTTTTTATGTACATGTATTATAATTATTGAATAAATAGTGTTGACCAAATGTAGATGTACAATTTGGCTTAAATTGTGTTATTCTTTTTCTCTTACTTTTGTTTGTAGGATCTTGAGAGCAAAATAATCACATTTCTGAAGAATGAGCTGGAGAAGTTAAAGACAATATTACAAAAAGAGAACAAACAACACTTTGTGAAGGACTTTAATGAGAACAGATCCAGTATCAAAGAATCAGCTCTTGATCTCACACTACATTACCTGAGAGAGATGAAGCAAGATGAAGCTGCTGATACTCTAGAAGGTAAGAGACTCATGATCATCTGTCAGATTGTCTCTTATAAATGTAGGAGATAAAATGAAGACTAAAACTATCTATTGTCTGTTCCTGTGTTTAGATGAGCTGTTCCTCATTCCTGAGCTGAAATGTGGCCTAAAGAAGAAGTATCAATGTGTGTTTGAAGGAATTGCGAAGCAAGGTGACTCCACACTTCTGAATAACATCTACACAGATCTCTATATCACTCAGGGTGGCAGTGAACAGGTCAATACTGAACATGAGGTGAGACAGATTGAAGTTGCTTCCAGGCGTCATGAAGCACAAGAGATACAGGTTGAATGCACAAATTTGTTTGAAGCACCTGAACAAGACGAGGAGATCCGAACTGTACTGACAAAAGGAGTCGCTGGCATCGGGAAATCAGTCTCTGTGCAAAAGTTTGTTCTGGACTGGGCTGAAGGAAAAGAAAATCAAGATATCAGCTTCATATTTCCTCTTCCATTCAGAGAGATGAACTTAAAGGAGAAAGAAAAACTAAGTTTGATGGACCTTATAACTCAATTTTTCCCAGAGACAAAAGGACTCAACCTTACAAGAAGGAATCAGTTCAAAGTGCTGTTCATCCTTGATGGACTGGACGAATGTCGCCTTCCTCTGAAGTTTGATTGTAATGAGACGTGGAGTGATGTATCGTCACCAGCCTCTCTGGATGTTCTCCTAACGAACCTCATGAAGGGAAATCTACTTCCTTCTGCTCTCATCTGGATCACCACCAGACCAGCAGCTGCCAGTAAGATTCCTCCTGACTGTATCGACCGGCTGACAGAGATACGAGGATTCAGTGACGCACAAAAGCAAGAGTACTTCAAAAAAAGATTCACGGATGATATTCAAGCCAACACAATCATAGATCATGTTAAACAATCAAAGAGTCTCTTTATCATGTGCCACATCCCAGTCTTCTGCTGGATTTCAGCCACGGTTCTCCAGAACATTCTGGAGGAGAAAAGAAATAATGATGTGAAAAACACTCAGGCTGATGAGATCTCTAAAACACTGCAGGAATCAAACACTGAAGACACTCCCAAGACTCTGACACAAATGTACACACACTTTCTCCGCTTTCAGATCCAGCAGAGCCGCAGAAAGTATGATGGAGAATACACACCAGATGTTTCCTGGGATAAAGACGCCATCCTTTCACTGGGGAAACTGGCATTTCATCAGCTGGACAGAAGCAACCTGATCTTCTATGACACAGACCTGGAAGCCTGTGGTATTGACGTCTATAAGGCATCAGTGTACTCAGGCATGTGTACCCAGATCTTTAAGGAGGAAACAGGGATCGTTCTTGGTACCATGTACTGCTTTGTTCACTTGAGCATTCAAGAGTTTATTGCAGCCCTTTATGCACATCTGTTTCTAGACATCAACAAGACAAGTGTGTTTGATCATGAGTCTACAGAACAGGACAACAGAAATGAAACCATGATTGATATTCTCAAGACTGCAGTGGACAAGGCGCTTGAGAGTGACAATGGACACCTGGACCTTTTCCTTCGCTTCCTCCTCGGTCTGTCACTCCAGTCCAATCAACGACTCTTACGAGGTCTGTTGATACAGCAAGACGGCAATGACCAGAGCAACAAGGAAATAGTTCAGTACATCAAGCAGAAATTAGAAGATAATCTTCCTGCAGAGAGATCCATCAATCTGTTCTACTGTCTGAATGAACTGAACGACCAAACTCTGGTGAAAGAGATTCAGACCCACCTTAGCAAAGGAAGTCTCTCATCTGGTGACCTTTCACCTGCCCAGTGGTCTGCTTTAGTCTTTGTGTTGTTGACATCAGAGGAAGAGCTGGAGGAGTTTGAGCTTCAGAAATTCAAGAAATCAGACGAGTGTCTTATTAGATTATCGGCAGTCATCAAAACCTCCGGAAGAGCCCTGTAAGTCTTTTAATATATTTTGTCATGTTTAGCTCTCATCTAAAAAATGCATTTATCTACATTACTCTATAGTGATTCCCCATCATAAACATGAACCTATACCTGTGAAGCGTGTGTGTGTGTGTGTGCAGACAGTTTATCAAATCTAAAGACAAAATATAAAAAAGCATGTAAAAATGTTTGCATGTTTGTTTTGTATCATATGATACACCAGACTTGTATGACTTATATAGAATTCTGACATATTTTATTCATATACCCAAACTGGGGGGAAGGAATGTAATTTGGTACAGATGTTATTTATATTGTCAAAAAGTAAGATGAAATTCTGAAAGGTTATAGTATAAAAACATTGACATTTTTATAATACAACCTACTTAATGTATATTACCACATCATATATTAGTTATCCCTCTGTTTCTCCCAGTAATTAGATATTTAAAATGCTTATTTCTATGAGTAATTCTCTAGTTTAATGTAATAATAATGTAATGTAATATGTAGATCGAGAGATTTACAAATAAGCATTTATCAAAAGCCTGTTGTATCATATTTGATGTACACTTTTTAAGTTGTTTTTTCTACAAAAAAGTTGTATTTGTTTATTAAATTAACGTTCAAAATCTCTTTTTTCATATATTTTTTAAAATATATTTTTCTAATTTAGTAATTAAGTAAAATAACTATAAATTTCATTTCAGCAATTGTTATGGATGCTTTTTTACTCTCTTTAAATTAATGATATATCACCCGTTGGCCACCCTGCTCTCTAAGATATCGGCATCAGCCATCGGTTGACTTTAATCTTGAAATATTAAAAACAAAACAAAAAATCTTAGTTTCTTAGGTTTAAGTAATCTTAGCTTTACTTAAATCATTAAAGATTTTATGTCAAAAAGACATGTACATGTGAATGGAGGCATTTTTAGAATTATAATGAAAGGCCTTTAACTTGCCATAAAAGTGTGAACTGTCTCATATAATGGTGTCGGTGCAGTCAAGACAATAATGTTGTTGAATATTAAGTGTCCCCAACTAAGCAAGACAGAGGCAACAGTGGCAAAAACCCATGTGCTGTTTATGTAAAAAATAAATGGAAAATGTATTTAATATTTGTATATAGAAAATGTATTGTATGTGTTCCATCTAATTCTGTGTTGTGACTTATTGTAGGTTAAATGATTGTAACTTAACAGACAAAAGCTGTTCAGCTCTGGCTGCAGTTCTTGGATCAGATACCAATCTGAAAGAGCTGAACATGAACAATAATAATCTGCAGGATTCAGGAGTGAAGCTGATTTGCACTGGACTGAAGAATATAAAGTGTAAATTGGAGATATTGAGGTAAGTTGAGCCACAGGAGTCACATGACTAGAGTGAGGTGCGATGACTGACAGGACGATGCCGGAGGCAAAAGCGCGAGAGAACTTTTGTGAAAAATTCAAAGATCTTTTATTTATTTGTTACAACGTGGGTATACCATATCAATCCTGTCATTGTGCTATTTTATTGTTGTTGTCTTTTTTCATTGAGTTTTTCATACTTTGATGGACTTAAAAAATATACAGCCATTCACTGCTATTATAAAGCTTGAAAGAGCCAGAACTTTTTTTTTTATATAATTGCGATTGTATTCGTCTGAAAGTAGAATGTCATATACACCTAGGATGACTTGAGTGTGAGTAAATCATGGGCTAATTTTCAAGGGATTATAATATTTAGTGGATATACTATATATATATATATTCTACTTCTTATAAATTAACACTTAAATTGTGCTGTTTTTGTTTATAGTAATTTATACTTTAGTGATGTAATCATTACTTGCATACATAGTGTTGAGAATTCAGATGATTCTGTCAGAGCTGGTAAATCTGCCACAGAATTGAGGGCGAGATCTGGTAGAAATCACTTTTCTTAATATTTTATGTAACAGGATTAATGTATTTTAGTGCTTTTGAGGGAGCTGTGTATCTTTGATTCTGCTTTCAGCTTTGCAGCTAGTCTCGACTAAACACTTCCTCTAGTTTATGAGTGTTTTACACCACTGTGAAGGTATTTTGGTCCATTTGTCCTGCTTCAGCTCAGTGACATTTGTAGACTTTCCAGCATGAGCTGTGTTTCATGTACTTCCACAGCATTTCAATGGAGTTGTAGTCTGGACTTTAATTAGGCCATTCCCAAACTTTAATTTTCAAATTTTCCGACCATTTTCAGGTTACTTGTTGTGGATCACTCAGATCACAGACTTTCAGACCTGTACAGTTGTAAGACTGGATAAACTAGAAGAACTGGAAGAGAGGGCAACTCTCTGAGAAAACAAAGGAAATTAACATTTGATCTCTCTTGCTATATTACCATCCCCATTCGAGACACTATCACACTTCAGTTGATCACCTCCCAATTTACACATCATTCCCTCAACTTCTGTCCCCAGTAAGTCTGGGACGGTGATTAATGCAAATTCCCACTGTGAACTCATGTTTACATTTGAAAAGAGGTTTCTGCCTTGGTCTGAGTGTTTAGGGAGATGCTGAAGAAGGCTCGTGGTGATTTGTAACTCAAATTAGCCCGTGATGCAGAGTGTATGCAGGCCGAATGTCAGGTTTGCATCTTCTCTCTTTATTCCAGAGCATTTGATGTTTTGTATTTATTACCTTTGAACTGATTATGTAGTTGGCATGATACATTTTCCTGACATAATAAATTGTTACATTTGATTTTATTCCGACTGACTCTGAAATAGTTTTCCCAAGTAGATTAAACTGGTTCATATGTTACCGCAAGTTTTGCGTCAGATTAGTGACGACTAATACTTTGGCGCTAATTCAAGTGTACATGTTTTGCAAAGACGAGAAATGAATTTCCGTTTAGGGCAGCAAAAGTGCTGCTTGACCAACCACAATCTGGGTGTGTCTTACTTCTGTTTTAATTGAAATTTTACTTTAGATAAGTGTACGTGGGAAACCAGACAAGTAAAGTTGGTTGACTTATAGCTGTAGTAGTGGCCATACCTCTACTGAAGTAAACGTTACTTTAATTTCAAGTTTATGCAATCACGGGGGCTATACCAAAGTATCTTTGATTGTGTAAGCGTGAATGCGACCGATCTCAGTTATATAGCAATTACCTCTGTTTAGTGACCGAAGCTGGCGAGATTGTGATCGTGAGACCCACGTTAAACAAGGCGTGAGGACCTCTGAGCGACATAGCTTCCTAATATGAACAGGTAAAATATAACTAAAGAGTTATATAGAACAATCAAATGTATTGTTAAACTATTATATAAATGACCAATAACCAATTGGCAATCTAACTGAAAATGGAGTCAGATATAAAATGGAGTCAGATATAAAATGGAGTCAGATATAAAATGGAGTCAGATATAAAATGGAGTCAGATAAAAGCCTGCATGGAATTAAATTACTTTGCCACGCGGAAAGACAGTAACACTCAGAGACCTTCACCCGTTCTGGCGGAAACCCCAATTTGGACCGATAAACTGGCTTACACAGTTTTAGATAATTGTAATCTGGAAAGTGTTGTTGATGTCTAACATATTAAAGATTTCTGTGCCTTCTGTTTGCCTCCATATTCAGTTGTCAGTTTTTGCATCTAAATTTCAATGCATTTGTACAAAGAACAAAATAAAATTCAAGTTTAAGGATTTATATTATTCAGGTTTTACTGATTAATCAGCTGAATGTTTTCCTCTCTGTTCTAGACTCTCTAACTGCAGTGTGACAGAAGAAGGTTATAAAGCTCTGGCTTCAGCTCTGAGATCAAACCCTTCACACCTGATAGAGTTGGATCTCACAGGAAATGATCCTGGACAATCAGGAGTGAAGAAGCTCAATGATTTACTACAGGATCCAGACTGTCAACTGAAGACACTGAGGTGAGACGGGATCAAATAATAAACTAAATTAGTTATATGGAGGCTAAATATTCATAACAAATATATTATTTTAGCTTGACAATTAGCTGCATCAAAACAATCAAGATCAGATCAGATGCTGCAGGTTCTGTCATGATGATGATAAACGTCAACACAGTTAAGTTGTGATGCGAGCTAAAGGTCAAATAGACATTATGGGTCAGTATATGGGCTGCTATTCTGGAGCATACCTTGATAATTGAAATGCTCAATTTTATTTTTGTGCACACTTCTCATCAAAATTCTAGATAACCTTTTAGTGAAATAGTTTTCTGAACACAGTTGTTTTCCATCAAGCCCAGATTCACTGCATCTCTCTACAGCAGGTCTATGAGTCTCCAGATGTTCACAAACATGCAGTTTCACAAGCCAGTTTTCTCTGTGCTGACGTTTCTCACTTCTCCTGCTTAAAAGCCAGAAAGATCTTAATTTCACACTCTGTATTTATACTGAAAACCATGATCTAGTGAGCTTTTGCCCTTCTGCTCTGTGAGACGTTTCTGCTCTTATGAGTTTGCTTTAGGACTGAGTGTTGCTCTAGTTTCTTTTAAATTTATATTTATTTGTGTATTTAAATGTTCAAAGAATTTTTTTTATTATATCGTATCAATCGTTTTTGTAATGCAACAGACATTTAGTTGAGAACTGAATTGACTCTTCTGCAGGTTTTTGAGTCCTGCTGCAGAGGAAGCCTGTCAGTATGTGAATAGAGTTGTGGGTAAAAACCCGTTACTCCAGAAAGAGCTGAATCTGAGTGAACATGAACTAGGAGACACACGAGTGAATCAGATCGCTGCTCTACTGCAGGATAAACACTGTCAACTCAACACACTGACGTGAGTATTGCTCATTTATTCATAATATTACTTTCAGAAATGTTCATAACTGCTTTCAATTCAATGTTTGTATTTCCCGAAATGTAAAATGTCTAATTTTGGTGCAGCATATACTGTAACTTGTAAAAATTGAACAAGTGCATTTTAAAAGTCTGTGATCAGTATCTGCCTGTAATAAGATCCACTGAACGCTAGTGATGGGCGCTTTCGAAACACGCTTCATGAAGCTACGAAACCTTTACGAATCTTTTGTTTTGAATCAGTGGTTCAGAGTGTGTATCAAACTACCAAAGTCACATGATTTCAGTAAACGAGGCTTAGTTACATCATAACGGTTTGGAAACGTTTGGAAATGTCAATGGTTCACCACTGGGGGCGATGATCTCTGTGAACCCATGAATCATGCAGATTTACTGAGATTGAACAAGTGTCTGTGGGATTATTTATACATTTGTAGAGGTTTTAATTAGACATTAGTATAATTAAAATGAATAATAGTAGTTAATAGTTTCTTATTGGCCTCCCATCCATAAAATAAACAAAACGAACACTGAAAATTGATAAAAGAGCACATATTATACAGACACTTGATATTTAATCATATTAGATGATTAGTTAATTGCATTCTATAGATTTTACTTTCAATAAAACATTTGTAATGGGTTTGTAGAAGGTGTTTTTATGCAGTTTTTGGCCAGCTTGTGTGTCGTTTCGAAACTACACGCTTAGACTAACGCTTCAAAACAGTGAATCATTTTGCGAAGAAATTGGTTTAATTGATTTGAAGCTTTGAAAAGCTTTGTTTCTCCCATCACTACTGAACACAAGTGCAGCTTTATTCAAATAAATGTGAACAAAACTAAAAAAACAAAGACTTGAGTGAGAAACATGAAGGTCACCAACAGCAGTTACAGGGAACAAAGCCAGACAGAAGACAATGGTAACATGAAGGCAGGGCCGTACGCAGGGTTTTATAAAAACTGAGGTCCCACAATTGATGTTGCTAGGGGGGTTCAGGGGAAATTTAGATTTTCCTGATCTACACATGTGCAATTTAAGGTGTTTGAAGGACAAAAAAATTGGATATCAATAGCTTTAAAAGCATGTCAGTGGACAGTAGCATAAATTATTTGTCAAGCAGAAAACAGATTCTTAAACATGAGAATCAGGATAAATGTTGCAATGAATGATCCACACTACACAATTGAAATGCAGAAATGTTATGCTTATTGTTGACAAAACACAATCATTTATTCCAAACAGGATTGAGAAATGATTCAATGATTATTTTGCATAGATGTTACATTTCAATCAAACACCAATGCAATCCTTCTGTGTCCAGAGGCATATGAGCAATATGTATGAGCATCAAAGATCAGTTTCAGCAACTTGTTTCTTTCCTGAATTAATCAATGTTTTTGGACTAATCAGTTCAATTAATGGTTCAATTGCTCACTCATAAAGACAGTCATGTGTCGCCCCCTTCTGGCTTAATGATGCAAGTTACTCATCACAGACAAGTGGAGTAATACAGTGAAAAGTCCCAGTGCTGATACTGGTGAAATATTCAAACACATTCGAGGTATACAAATATATATTTATACAATAATACTATTATGTAAATATATTTAATTGGTGCTTGTGCTGTTAAATTGAGCTTATAGTGTCCGCTGTAATAGTGAAGAACATATATCTGTGTTAAATATGAATCCATTGTAATAATGATAATCTCACCCTGGGCACAGTGTGCAATACCTGTTCTTCCTCTCTCATCTCCATCACATTCTCTCTTTCTTCTTCTCTCAGTCTCCTAATCTTCACCTGTATATCTTCGCTTCCCAAAGCTGAGCTTTGATTGATACAGTCTTTGCAAACTGATTATTTCTGTGGGTTGTTTAAAACTTCTATTGTAAAACAGCTGTTTAGTTTTGCTGCTTACATCATATCTCACACTTTATGAGCGTTAACTGAAGCGTGTCGTGAAGCGTCGCGCTGGAATTCGCGCTCGACTCGCAGCTTCTGTGAACATAAGGCTTTACTTTGATTTGATTGGTCATCTCAAACATTTTGACATTGACGAGTGTTGTTAGTCCGCTGAACAGCTCAGATGAGGTTGTTTATCGTGGTGATGTGCAATATCATTACAGCACCAAAGTAGAGTTAATATTAGCCAATTATTTCACAACCTTCATTATATAGACCAGAGATGGCAAAAGTACTCTGTTCCCGTACTCAAGTAGAAGTACAGATACTTGTGTTAAAAAATACTCTGGTAAAAGTAGAAGTACTGATTTAACTTCTTTACTCAAGTAAAAGTCTTGGACATTTACTTAAAGTATAAAAGTAAAAGTAGCCTTGCGAATGACAACCATTTTTTATGCAAAACTACCTGGACCACACTAATGTTACTAGAGTGCAAGCTGAGAAACTTAAGTGGATTTGGAAAAAAAATTCTTTATATGCCATTGCCTACATTTTAAATGGATGTCTGCCAATAGGCCTAAAACATCACATAGCCTATATGATTATTGTGACAGAGACCGGGACTCCAGGTTAATGAGATTCTGACTGAGTAGCAAGATATGAATTCAATTGTGATTCTGTGAGAATTCACAGATCCAGTTTCTCTTTTTTAATCTTCCCCTTAACATTTAAAGGAATCTATATGTAGGCTATGTAATGATTTTTCCGCGAATGAATGCCGCCGAATCTGTCGAGTCGTCTTGTAGTGATGGGTCAAGTGCAACATATATTCACATCCAATTGACCGTTCGCAAAGACCCAAACCATTCCCTTCCGTTCCCTTTAGTTACTGTTGCTATGTCCGACAAGCTACGCCTCTCTCACGCCACACCATGTTCTCACGCAGTGAAAAATACATCGCGGAGCAGAGAGGACACTGAAAAGGCGCTGACAAACAGGACAGACCAGGTTATTTTTTATATGAAACAAATTCTCCCCTTTCAAATTTAGTATTTTTAAAAAAAGATTTAAACAATAAATACCATTTTGTGGCTCTTTAATGTGTCGTGACAGATTGCTGTAGAGCCTCAGATAAAGCTGCTCGTGAACCGATCATCTCTTCATTCTAGTTAATTTATAGCATCAAATAAACATGAATGAACATAAAGCCTTGTTTATATTTTCGTCTGTCTCCGCACACTGCGCGCGCACCTCCCCAAACGGACGAGGCGTTTATACTTGACGCGCTCGCCGTTGTACTATACTTTGAAACGATAGGGGGCGACTCAAATAATTATCCTCTAAACCATCAGGAATCAGCGGTTAGAAGAAGCTATACACACGTGACAATGTTTATTTTAGTACACGGCCACCAATACCACACTACAAAAAGAATCGTGTAAAACCCAGTAAACCCTGAGATTATTACTAGTGACAATAAAACTAAATATATGGATATGAGAATGTGTATACAATATAAATAAATTAACAATCTCTTATATTTTCTAATTTCACTAAACATTTCATTAAGTTTCATGAACATTTTTATTAAACATGGACCTTTATGTTCATTAAAAACACTTTTTATGCTATTGTATGCTCATTTGTTAAATGTAAGCAACTAATTTAGACGTGCAAACTGGGTGCCGGTGTGGTGAGAAGTTCGAGCTCGGCCAGATTCGGCTCGAAGTCGTTCATCTTCGGATGCGGCGCTGCGTGCGTTGTTACAAAAAATGTCGCGCACACCGCCTGGCGAACCCAAAGCGCACGACCGCCCACACCGCAATGACGTAATTTTTGCCGCGCGCACCTTCGCGCTCGTGCGGACGCGTCGAGTATAAACAAGGCTTAAGAAGGCAGTAGCGCGGGAAGGAGCCCCCTCGTCATAGCATCAGCACCCCCTGGTTGGGGGGCTGTGGACTAACATAATATTGTACTTAAAAACGTGAAATAAAGTGGGCATCAATGGACAGCGTTAACTAACGCTCTTATTCCTAATGTAGTGAGTGTTCAAGCTACGGAGAAAATGAAATAAAGTTTGAATTTGTCATGCTTTGTTCCGATCAGGCACGTGAGCGGAGATCGAGCGCATTTCTGAATATTCCGCTCCGCTCGCTCATTCCGGTCAGGGTCGCTCGCTCAACCCAGAATGGCAGCTGGTACCAAAACATTTGTGGAATAAGGGCTGCCTCCAACTAAAGTTTTTTTTGTAGTTGTTCAGTTAAGCCATTAGTGGAAAAATCTGCCCTTTATATTAATTTAATTACTTAAATAGGCTATACAGGATAATGAGCGTTTACGTAATATAGCCTTACTCAAGCGCACGACCGCATGCATAAAGCTTGCCACAAAGAACCGGCAAAAGTAATGATAATGAATGTGTCGAAAATAGCAAGGAGACATTTAATTGTTTATTAATAAACTGGTGCTTTCTGTGTCGCTACAAAGATGAAGTTGACGATGAGGACTCGCCATGAACGCCAGAGAGAAATGCACATTTCATATGGATTACATAATCAGAGAGTAGCCTATTTGTTTTCATTTTGAATAGTTTCGTTAAAAAGTAGACATATCAAGCTTTCTATAATAGATAGCCTATATTCTATTACTCGGCACAAGCTGAGATTCGGCGCCCTCCAGTTCACGTGCAATGCAAGTAAGTGATTGTGCTGGCGCCTTATTACATTGTCTGCTATATGTTTGCTTCTTATTTATTAAATACAGGCAATTGGTTGATAAAACATTGATCAAAATTAAGATACAATTTATACAAAACGAAATCTTTTAAAAAGTCAATGAAGTGGTCAAAACCATGTCTTACCCACTCCATGTCTCCAGACATATTGCGCATCCCATGATGAAGGCTTTCATATCTTTCACATGCTGCATGCTCACTTTCATAATCAACAATGATTAAATGAAAAAATAACATTAGCCTATAATATTTAAACATAAATATGAAACTAAATATGTTTCTTTAATGGATACAGCACGTACAGCGAAATTTCATGTCTTGTCGTCAGCCACAACATAATGACGTCACATATTTTCCAAACCAGCACTCAGCCCCCCTCGCCTGAAACAGCTTCCAGCGTCTGTAAAAAGGAATGTTGTTTTTACGTGAAAAGACTATTTGTTTTTCAAGTTTAAATCCTCCAATGTTAATCTACCAACTCTCCTGACTGCTTTGTTGGACAAAATGGCGGATTATGATTGGTCAGATCACCTGTCAATCAAACTCCCAGCGAAGGATTGATGATGTGGAAAATAATAACGGTAACTCCACTGAAATTATTTGAAACTAAAATAATGAGCCAATTTTGTAAAATGTAAGGAGTAGAAAGTACCGATATCGTGTTAAAATGTAAGGAGTAAAAGTAAAAAGTCGGCATAAAAATAAATAGTAAAGTAAAAATATCTGAAAAATCTACTTGAGTACAGTAACGAAGTATTTGTACTTCGTTACTTCCCATCTCTGATATAGACCATATATAGCCTCTTTTCAGCTGCGCTCGTTGTCTTTTGACTTCCGGTCTGCATTTTCACAGCGATCTTGTGTATTTATGAATGAAACGGCTCGTTTTAAATCTTCCCGGTCTACTGACATTTGTTAAGACATCTGCTTAAAACATTACCATGCTCATGATAACTTTCATTAACTCTACAATAAGTAAATCCACTTCACCAGCTAATTACTCCTCGACAGTGATACCATAGAAATATACAGAGCGACCGCAAAAACAGAAGTTCAAAGACAATATTCTAAAGATGCTGCGCGCTTGTTTCTCTGGCGCATAAGGTCTATACATGCCGAAAAATGACCAACGTCTGGACCTCAATGGTGTGTCTGGCCCTGCATGAGGGCTAAATATACACACAGACACTATTAAGCACACAAGAAACACCTGAACACAATGAACCACATTTGTCCCAGTGAGCAAACCAAAGGTGACATTGACACGAAAGAACCTGAAAGTGTCATCAAACCCTGTTTTAGCTGGTCGTTCACATCTCAGAGCTGGAAAAGTCTCAGGAAATTTGTGTGTAAAGCTGTGGAAAAGTGGGAGTGTAGAGGGCGGGAAAAAGGGGAGACAACAACCAATAAAACACAGACCTGCAACACACTCATTTTGTCCATTGTTCTTTTAATTGTCGTCATCATTGTGTTCTGTGTATCAGAATAATCCATTGTATCATCGCATTCATGATCAGATGTACGGCTGTATCAGTGTCTTTATTTGCACATATATTTAAAATGAAGAAGAGCGGTGCTGGTTCATGTTTAGAGCACTAGAGTACCGTATTTTCCGCACTATAAGGCGCACTTAAAAGCCTTTAATTTTTTCAAAAAACGACAGTGCGCCTTATATATGGATCTGGCGCCTTATATTAATGTCTGTAAAACAACCGCTGACTTAAACCTTTTGTTTATACTTTCGCCTGGCACCGGAGCGCGAGCCTCCGCTGACTGCGCGCGCACCTCCCCAAACAGACGAGGCATTTATACTTGACGCAACTGTTTTGTTTGAACACCAGACCATACAACTGATTTAGACGCGCAAACTGGGTGCCGGTGTGATGAGATGTACTAATATCCGTCTGCTCGGGCAGATTCGGCTCAAAGTCGTGTCACAATGACGTCATTTTGCCGCGCGCGCGCCTCCGCATCCGAAGATGCACGACTTTGAGCCGAATCTGCCCGAGCAGACGGATATTAGTTTTTTATTACCTTCGCGCTCATGCGGACGCGTCGAGTATAAACAAGGTTTTACAGATCAGCCACTTGTTTTTTCATATTTTTTTGCAAGTGGTAGATCTTGGTTTACATTTGGACTTTGGATGTGATCTTAGGCTTGAAAAGGTTGGTGACCACTGCATAACGCAAACCCAGTCAAACGTTTCACTGCAGTATCTTCTATTCTATGCGCCTTATAATCCGGTGCGCCCTATATATGAAAACAGTTCTAAAATAGGCCATTCATTGAAGGTGCGCCTTATAATCCGGTGCGCCTTATAGTGCGGAAAATACGGTATATGAAATATGTCCATAAAAACTTAAAAAGCGCTTGTTCTGGTCCATATATGAACTATATGATCCACCTCACATTCAGCCAATCACAAGCTCCGAAAGCACGCTTCTACCTCACATTCAGCCAATCACACGCTCCGAAAGCACGCTTCTACCTCAGATACCGTGACGTCGCTTCCACATTAGTTTTCAGCCCGGAAGAACCAAATTGCTTAGAAAAACACAAAAATAACCAATTTCCACTTATCGGTAATACCTTATGAGTGCTTTTATTATTTTCAGTGATGTGCAGCCTGTACATATCTGTTCACATCTCAAAAATGTGTTTTAGGGGGTTTCATGACCATTTAAAATGATGTGAAATGAATGTGTAAACTAACATAAATAGATCAAGACAATCTTTGTATTGTTACAATGTTGGTAGTATATTTAAATGAACAATGTGTAGTCTTTCTCTGTGTTACCTGAACCTGGATATCCCGGTTTATTTGTCAGCAAAAGTCTGCTGGATGAAGCTAAACACATTAGTTGATCATCATAAATCTGAGTCATTTTCTTTTTTTTTCTCTGTCTTCAGTCTGTATAGATGCAGTATTACAGAGAAACAGAGTCTCATCCTGACTTCAGCTCTGAAATCAAACCCGTCACACCTGAGAGAGCTGAACCTGAGCGGGAATAAACTAGGAGACTCTGGAGTGAAAAACCTCAGTGATCTACTGATGAACCCACAATTCAAGCTGGAGAAACTACAGTTAGTATCATTATACTGTACAGCAATTACAGTGTGACTGAAGTTTATTTATTTGAAGACAGCAGGGCTTATGTTTCATTGTTTATAGCAGTGCACTTTCTGGGTTTTCCCAGAAGTACATCTGCCATGGTTAAATGAACAGCTCTGGAAGCTAATGAAGCAGAGAGACTTGACATTAAAGGCTGCTCTTAAATCTAAATTACCACATGATAAGAGAAAATTCCAGAATTTGCTAAATAAAGCAGTAAAAGAATTAAGACAGGCCAAAGCTAATTATTTTATTAAATTAATTGAGGATTCTAAAGGAAATAGTCAATTAATTTGGAAAAATATTGATAAAATTACAAAGAAGGAGAATAAATCAGTTAAAAATTGGATTATACGGGACCAATCGAAATTAATAGAAGATAAAGAAAAAATAGCTACAATTTTTAATTCCTTCTTCTTGAACTCTGTACAGTGTCTGGCTAGGAAATTTGGTGCTAGATCTGGAGTACTAGAACCCATAAACAATGAAACGCCTGTCTTCACTATTGAAAATGTCTCAGAATCTACTGTATTGAAAATAATTGATAATTTAAAAGGATCTAGGTCTAAAGATGTTTATGATACTGATGCACGATTTTTTTAAACTTATAAATCAATTCTTTGCAAACCTCTAACACACTTGACAAATCTGTCAATAACAAACTCCTATTTTCCAAATTGCTGGAAAGTGGCAGTAGTGACACCTATTTTTAAAGCAGGTGATAGGACTCTTCCATCAAATTATAGACCCATAAGTATCCTTCCAATAGCATCAAAAATTGCAGAAAGAGTAGTTTGTGATCAATTAGTTTCTTATTTAAACGAAAGTGAAGTGAATCTACACCCAATGCAATTTGGGTTTCAAAAAAATGATTCTACTGAAACTGCTAATTGTTATTTTCTCGAACAAATTAGAAGTCAACTTGACAAAGGTGGTGTTGTTGGAGCTGTGTTTTTAGACTTAGCAAAGGCATTTGACACAGTGAATCATAACCGTTGTCTCTAAATGTAAGTAAAACTGTATGCACGTATTTCACTGCACGAAAACAAAACTCTGTGAATCCAGGTATCATATTTAATGGTGAAGCAATCAAATTTGTGACACATGTTAAATATTTAGGAATAATAATAGACCAACACCTGTCTTTTAAATAGCAAGTAAAAAGGGTTATAAATAATGTTAAATTCAATTTGAATAATTTTAAAAACATCAGGCACCAGCTCTCTGAATCAGCTGCACTTTTAGTACATACTCTGATTCTCCCTCACTTGTCGTATTGCATAACAACTTGGTCACAAGCAGATGCAACTACACTTAAGCCTGTGTACTCCCTTCATAAACAAATCATGAAAGTGTTAGATAAAAAACCAAGGGACCATCATTGTACTATTTTGAAAAGGTTAAATTTTTTTAAGTTTTAATAATTTTGTATTTTATACTGATGTGTGCCTGATGTATAAAATTATTCATAATCTTGCTCCACCCCCTCTTCAGGGATGCGTGACCCATAACGGAAGTGCAGGTAGGACTAGAGCATCTGCCAGGGGAGATTTGGTACCGCAGTACAGAAAAACAGCCTTTGGCCAAAAAGCTTTTTCAGTTAGAGTAGTGGGGTTATGGAATTCCCTGCCTACAAACATTCGAAGCCTCAATAGCTTCTCAATTTTTAAAAATAAGCTTAAGTACTGGCTACTATCACAACAGATCTGCAACCACTAATGACTGTGTTGTACATTATCTGTTTTATATTCTGGTTTTAAATTTTATATTTCTGGACATGTATGTATTGTGATGTTTTATGTGGTGTATATGTAATGTGTAACGATCACCAGCTGGAGTGCCTCTGAGAGTCACCAGAGGGCACTCCACACCAGACTGATCACATCACAAACTCAACTTCCCATCATGCCGCTTACCTGGGACTGATTGCACATACACCTGCAGCTCATCCACACTCATCTCATACACCTGCAGCTCATTCACATACACCCATATAAACCTCTGTCACTCTTCAGTTCACTGCGAAGTATTGCATTGCCCCGGCGTACAATCTCTGAGCGTTTTCCCTGTGTTTGCTGAACTATTACTGACCTTGGATTGTTTATACTGACTTCTGATTCTTCTGCTGCCTGTCTCGACCCGGATTGTTCATTGGACTGTGATTCCTGCCGCCTGCCTCGACCCTTGCCTGTTATCTGTTTCTGCTTTGAGATTATCTTCATTGTTCTGACTGCCCCTGATTTACCCTGCCTGTTGATTATTCTAATAAAGCTGCAAATGGATCTTACTGCGTCCTCCACTTCGTAACAGAATACTTCGCCACTTCAGATCCAGCAGCCGAGAAAGAACCGAGACCCACCATGGACCCACTAATCAGTCTCTTCCGCCTCAGCCAAGGTAACCGATCCATTGAGGAATATGTTGACACATTTTGTGAGCTCTGCCATGGGGTAGACTTGGACAATGCAGTCTTAAAGGATAGTTTCCGATATGGGCTTGAGGACATGTTAAATTATCTCATGCCTGACAACACCCCTCAATGGACTTTAGGTCAATATATTGAATTCGCCCTGAGGATAAGCGGCTCCTCCTCTTCTGTGGGCCCTGTGGATGAGGGTTCCCATGAACTTATCACACCCGTTGAACCAGAGTTCTGCTACACCTCAACTGATTCCCCGGACTCTCGTTACGTCTTAGCAGAATTCCCCGAGCCCTCTACTGCTGAGGGGGCGTTTCCAGAGACTGTTCCCGTCACGCCAACCATCAAGCTAGTCACCGGATCGGTCTATTACCGTCCAGGACTGGTATCCAGTGTGGCCGATTCCCCGCTGAGGTCAGTACGTGTTGCCATAAGGGCCATCGTGCATGAGTCTCGTCCCGCCGAGTCTATCCTGAATAAATCATGTTTCGCCGAGACCTTCCTGCCTAAGTATCTTCCTGCCGAGCCTGCACTTCACACCAGTCCAGCCGAGCCCGCACTTCACGCCAGATCTGCCGAAGCCAAGGCACTATGCGTCATGCCCGCCGCCCCTGAGACTGAGAGCGTCATGCCCGCCGCGCCTGAGACAGCAAGCAACATGCCCGCCAAGCTAGAGCCTTCACCTCTGGTCCCGTCCAGCACAGAGCCCTCTTCACCGCTGGTCCCGTCCAGCACAGAGCCCTCTTCACCGCTGGTCCCGTCCAGCACAGAGCCCTCTTCATCGCTGGTTCCGTCCAGTTCAGAGCCCTCTTCATCGCTGGTCCTAACCAGCTCAGAGTCCTCTTCGCCGCTGGTCCTACCCAGCTCCAAGCCCTCGCCGCCGCTGGTCCCGTCAAGCTCAGAGCGCCCTGATCCAGAGACTGAGCTTCACGTCACTTCTGCAGATCCAGAGACTGAGCTTCACGTCACTTCTGCAGATCCAGAGACTGAGCTTCACGTCACTTCTGCCGATCCAGAGACTGAGCTTCACGTCACTTATGCCGATCCAGAGACTGAGCTTCACGTCACGTCAGCCGATCCAGAGACTGAGCTTCACGTCACGTCCGCCCGTCAAGAGTCTCGTCCCGCCGAGACTGAATCTGTTCCTGAGCCTGAATCTGTTCCTCTTCCTCTTTCTGCGCCTGTGTCTTCGGACAAGATGGCCGACTCCACGCCTGTGTCTTCGGACAAGATGGCCGAAACCACGCCAGTGTCTCAGGACAAGATGGCCACCGCCGAGCCAGTGTCTCAGGACAAGATGGCCACCGCCGAGCCAGTGTCTCAGGACAAGATGGTCTCTGCCGAGCCAGTGTCTCAGGACAAGATGGTCACCGCTGAGCCAGTGTCTCAGGACAAGATGGTCTCCGCCGAGCCAGTGTCTCAGGACAAGATGGTCACCGCTGAGCCGGTGTCTCAGGACAAGATGGTCTCCGCCGAGCCAGTGTCTTCGGACAAGATGGCCGCCGCTGAGCCGGTTCCAGTTCCTGAGCCAGTGTCTGTTCCAGTTCCTGAGCCGGTGTCTGTTCCTGTGCCGTGGCCGCCCGAGGGGTTGTCTCCGCCGTGGCCGCCCGAGGGGTCGTCTCCGCCGTGGCCGTTCGAAGGGTCATCTCCTCCCTGGCCTCCTGAACGAACTGCTCCGCCCTGGTCGCCTGCACAGCCTGATCCGCCCTGGTCGCCTGCACAGCCTGATCCGCCCTGGACATCCGTTCTGCTGCAATCTACAGGTCCTTTTCTGCCCCACGGACCTGGCCCTCCATCCTGCCCCCGGATCCGCCTCCGCTCCACCTCCCTCCTGGACTGTTTTTGGAACGTCTGGAAGCCGCTCTTTGGGGAGGGGCTATGTAACAATCACCAGCTGGAGTGCCTCTGAGAGTCACCAGAGGGCACTCCACACCAGACTGATCACATCACAAACTCAACTTCCCATCATGCCGCTTACCTGGGACTGATTGCACATACACCTGCAGCTCATTCACATACACCCATATAAACCTCTGTCAATCTTCAGTTCACTGCGAAGTATTGCATTGCCCCGGCGTACAATCTCTGAGCGTTTTCCCTGTGTTTGCTGAACTGTTACTGACCTTGGATTGTTTATACTGACTTCTGATTCTTCTGCTGCCTGTCTCGACCCGGATTGTTCATTGGACTGTGATTCCTGCCGCCTGCCTCGACCCTTGCCTGTTATCTGTTTCTGCTTTGAGATTATCTTCATTGTTCTGACTGCCCCTGATTTACCCTGCCTGTTGATTATTCTAATAAAGCTGCAAATGGATCTTACTGCGTCCTCCACTTCGTAACATAATGTTATTTAATTTGTTTACCTGCCCAGGGACAGCAGATGTAAACTAGCTATTAGCTAATTCTGGTGCAATTACTTTTAATTGTGCATTGTCCCTGTAAAAATAAACAATAAAATGAAATGAAAAATATATATATATGAAGACTTCATGATGCAAAAGCCTCTGAGTGCCATCTGAAATTTTCTTCTAAAACAAGCATTTTTATCAAGCTCGTACATTTAAGTTCAGTAATTTCACTTTAATGGCAATTAATAGATACTTTTCATTGCCATTTAAGTGACATAACTGAACACAAACATACAAGCTTGATAAAAATGCTCTTTTAGAAGAAAATTTCAGATGGTACTTAGAGGCTTTTGCATCTGAAGTCGTCATATATATAAAATGATATTATTTAGATTTTGTTTATTTAAATTACTTATTATCATAAGTAGATTGGCTATCTTTGCAACAAAAACAGAAGAGACAAGCATTATTTCTATGGAGCTTAAAATATGACACTATGATTTGAATTGTGTAAATTTGAATTATTTACAAGTGTAATCTAACAAAATAAAATTTTATGTGGTATTTTAAATAGTTCTGAATTTGATTTCTTTAAACGAATATTGAACATTTGAAATTTAACGAATTGAAATGTTTTCATGGCTGAATTTTTTAGACATGTATTTTCTTTAAGCTGTTTTTTTTTTTGTTCTGAATTCTTAGACTGCAAATATTCAATTTTAAAAAATACAGATTCAAGTTTTCAAGATGAAGAAAAAATTCAGAACTTCAAATTCAGTTTTCTAAAATTCAAACCGCGGAAAATTCAGATCTTACAGAAAGTAGGTCACAGGTCAGAGTTAGAGGATCTCAGATAAGTCGAACAGAGCATTTTGGCTGCACTGCAGTAGTTTTCTGCTGCAAACGCGGTGGTGGCTCAAGAGAATCCGTGTATCTTTCTTTCAGTCGTTTTTTTAATTTAATATTAAGAGTAGAAAAATGAGAAAACAGCTTGAGTATTAGATTTCTAATATTCTAGTAATAATAGTTCGCTTCAATTTTGTAGATTACACTTGTAAGTAATTCAAATTTACACAATTCAAATTATATTGTCATATTTTAAGCTCCATACTAGCCCAGAAAAAAGATACAGCGCGCTTGGAATAAACTACGCATTTAACAACACATATTGCATTAAAATAAAGTAACGAGAGGAACGTCGCCCAACGTAACGGAGTAAAAGTACAGTTTTTTTCATTAGAAATGTAATCAAGTTAAAGTAAAAGTACCCACATTTAAATCTACTCTTAAAAGTAAAATTTTTCCAAAAAAATACTCAAGTAAATGTAACGAAGTAAATGTACTTTGTTACTACCCACCTCTGATTATAAGACAAGTAAAGTTGGTTGACTTATATCTGTAGTAGTGGCCATACCTCTACTGAAGTAAACGCTACTTTAATTTCAAGTGTATGCAATCACAGGGGCTATACCAAAGTATCTTTGATTGTGTAAGCGTGAATGCGACCGATCTCAGGTATATAGCAATTACCTCTGTTTAGTGACCGAAGCTGGCGAGATTGTGATCGTGAGACCCACGTTAAACAAGGCGTGAAGACCTCTGAGCGACATAGCTTCCTAATATGAACAGGTAAAATATAAGTAAAGAGTTAAATAGAAAAATCAAATGTATTGCTGAACTATTATATAATTGACCAATAACCAATTGGCAATCTAACTGAAAATGGAGTCAGATATAAAATGGAGATAAAAGCCTGAATGGAATTTAATTACTTTGCCACGTGGAAAGACAGTAACACGCAGAGACCTTCACCCGTTCTGGCGGAAACCCCAGTTTGGACCGATAAACGGACTTACACAGTTTTAGATAATTGTAATCTCGAAAGTGATGTTGATGTCTAACATATTAAAGATTTCTGTGCCTTCTGTTTGCCTCCATATTCAGTTGTCAGTTTTTGCATCTAAATTTCAATGCATTTGTAAAAAGAACAAAATAAAAATTCAAGTTTAAAGGTGCCCTAGAATTTGAAATAGAATTTATCTTGGCATAGTTAAATAACAAGAGTTCAGTACATGGACATGACATACAGTGAGTCTCAAACACCATTGTTTTCTCCTTCTTATTTAAATCTCGTTTTTGAAAAACACCCCTGAAAAACAGGCGAATCTCCACATAACACCGACTGTGACGCAACAGTCGGGATCATTAATATACGCCTCCAAAAATTTGCATATGCCAGCCCGTGTTCAATGCCAGGCGGAACTGCAGCCGAATCATCGTCCGAATCATTTTTCCAGACATGGGGACTTGTGACTTGGTGACTTGGACTCGAGTCGACTCGAGTCGCTATTTTTATGACTTGTGACTTGACTTGACAAAAAATTAAATACTTGAGACTTGACTCGGACTTGGAAGTTAAAGACTCGGGACTTGACTTGACTTGAGACACGATGACTTGAATGACTTGAGTGTTAATCACATCATGTTTTCAGTTTGAATATAAAATATATAAATTATTTTTAAAAATCAAGTTGATTACCCAGCTGGAGCGCAGGCAGAGAATAGCGTTGTCATGACTGGATCATGAAACTATCATCAGTCATGCCCTCTCGTACCTTACGCACACCACGCCCACTTAGATCAGATATCACATCAACATGTCAGCCGGAGGGGTACCGAGGGTCATCGCTTTCGGCTTCAAGAATTATTCACAAGATGGCAAAAGACGAACAGCGCTTTGCAAGACATGCAACATTAACAGCCATTCTGCCCAGTAAGTGCTTGTCAATTTGTTAATGTTATCTGGTTAGTTGGTAGTTAGCTAATGTAATAATAGCTAAAGTAGCCAATAAGGTTTTATCAGCGATTCCAGGCCCAAAAAAGGCCCAAATATAAATTATCACATTCATCTAATCTTTCCTAACGATCCGCTAGCTGCCCGACCCATAAGCAGGCGGTCAAAAAAACGCGTCTCTGTAGGCCCGCGTAAAAAAAAAACGCGTGAGAGAGAGAGAGAGAGAGAGAGAGGGAGGGAGAGAGAGTGAGAGAGAATGAGTGAGTGAGTGAGTGAGTGTGTGTGAGAGAGAGAGAGAGAGTGTGTGAGAGTGAGTGTGTTAGAGAGAGAGGAGAAATGTAACAAAGTTTAATGTTGTACGTAAACTGTGTTTGAGAGAGAGAGAGGGAGGTGTTCAGAGAGGAGTCTGTTGGATGTTAAGCTGTTATTTGTTTTATGGACTCAATGTTGACAATTTAAAACATTTCAAACACTGTTGGCAGAAGTGAAAAATAAATAATTTTATGAAGTTACAATTTTGTTTGATTCCATGATGTATTTTACTGAACATGAGTATTTACAATGCAAATCCAAATTATTGTAATTTACTGACAGTTAGGCTACTTATATCTTGTCTTTTCACTTTATTAAGATCAGATTCTGCAGGTAAAATTACAATAATAAGGTGACTTGACTTGGACTTGACTTGACCTACTACAGGACTTGACTTGACTTGACTTGACTTGACTTGCCCAAGAAAAAAATACTTGGGACTTACTTGAGACTTGAAGGTTAAGACTTGAGACTTACTTGAGACTTGCACATGTGTGACTTGGTCCCATCTCTGCATTTTTCCTCGAGAGACATCATGGCTTGCAAACGAGCGAAGCGGCAGTTGCTCAGTGTTTGGATGTACAAATGAACACAAAAGTATTTTTTTAGTTCCTTCATCCGAGCCTCTGAAGAGCCAGTGGGTTATGTGAATGTCTGATGTGTAATTGTTCAAGTTCAGACAGATAATCTTTCTCTCAAAGTCGTTCAATACTGTTTATGCATCTGTAAATCAAGCCAGTGACTAAACGATCAACTTCACGTCGTTTCTCTTAGTAGGATGAAAATAATCAAAGAACAATCCCTTTCCAATCGCCCAAGCTGTCAATCACACAACGCGAGTTTATCTGGACACTTGCCAAAACTCGTTATGAAATCAATGACGCTGTTACACTGCACAACGAAGCTCTTACTGTACGTACATCATGTTTGCATTGGTGAAATCATTAATGAAACTGCGTTGCAATGATAAGATCTTCATTCACGCCATGCATTCACGCGATCAACAAGCTTACACTGAAGTCTCACAGCAGCCAATCACAGCAGTGGGCATTTACACTGAAGTCTCACAGCAGCCAATCACAGCAGTGGGCGTTTACACTGAAGTCTCACAGCAGCCAATCACAGCAGTGGGCGTTTACACTGAAGTCTCACAGCAGCCAATCACAGCAGTGGGCGTTTACACTGAAGTCTCACAGCAGCCAATCACAGCAGTGGGCGTTTACACTGAAGTCTCACAGCAGCCAATCACAGCAGTGGGCGTTTACACTGAAGTCTCACACAGACACGCCCCTTCAAACAGAGCGTTCAAATCAGAGGCTAAAATCAGGCTAGGAAATATGCCTTTTATTTCTAAATTATAACAAATTTTGATCTAAAAAAACATACTAACATTATAAGGGCACCCCAGGAAACATTCTAAAATAATAAAATAATCCATGCAAGGGCACCTTTAAGGATTTATATTGTTCGGGGTTTAACAGATTAATCAGCTGAATGCTTCCATTCCTGTTCTAGACTCTCTAACTGCAGTGTGACAGAAGAAGGTTATAAAGCTCTGGCTTCAGCTCTGAGATCAAACCCTTCACACCTGATAGAGCTGGATCTCACAGGAAATGATCCTGGACAATCAGGAGTGAAGGAGCTCAATGATTTACTACAGGATCCAGACTGTCAACTGAAGACACTGAGGTGAGACGGGATCAAATAATTAACTAAATTAGTTATATGGAGGCTGAATATTCATAACTAATATATTATTTTAGCATGACAATTAGCTTGACAATTTGTTGCATCAAAATGATCAAGATCAGATCAGATGCTGCAGGTTCTGTCATGATGATGATAAACGTCAACACAGTTTAGTTGTGATACGAGCTAAAGGTCAAATAGACATTATGGGTCAGTATATGGACTGTTATTCTGGAGTATACCTTGATAATTGAAATGCACAATTTTATTTTTGTGCACACTTCTCATCAAAATTCTAGATAACCTTTTAGTGAAATAGTTTTCTGAGCACAATAGTTTTCCATCAAGCCCAGATTCACTGCATCTCTCTACAGCAGGTCTATGAGTCTCCAGATGTTCACAAACATGCAGTTTCACAAGCCAGTTTTCTCTGTGCTGACGTTTCTCACTTCTCCTGTTTAAAAGCCAGAAAGATCTTAATTTCACACTCTGTATTTATACTGAAAACCATGATCTAGTGAGCTTTTGCCCTTCTGCTCTGTGAGACGTTTCTGCTCTTATGAGTTTGCTTTAGGACTGAGTGTCGCTCTAGTTTCTTTTAAATTTATATTTATTTGTGTATTTAAATGTTCAAAGATTTCTTTTTTTTATTTTCTTTTTTTTATCAAATCAATCATTTTTGTAATGCAACAGACATTTAGTTGAGAACTGAATTGACTCTTCTGCAGGTTTTTGAGTCCTGCTGCAGAGGAAGCCTGTCAGTATGTGAATAGAGTTGTGGGTAAAAACCCGTTTCTCCAGAAAGAGCTGAATCTGAGTAAACATAAACTAGGAGACACACGAGTGAATCAGATCGCTGCTCTACTGCAGGATAAACACTGTCAACTCAACACACTGACGTGAGTATTGCTCATTTATTTATAATATTACTTTCAGAAATGTTCATAACTGCTTTCAATTCAATGTTTGTATTTCCCGAAATGTAAAATGTCTAATTTTGTTGCAGCATATACTGTAACTTGTACAAATTGAACAAGTGCATTTAAAAAGTCTGTGATCAGTATCTGCCTGTAATAAGATCCACTGAACGCTAGTGGTGGGCGCTTTCGAAACACACTTCATGAAGATACGAAACCTTTACGAATCTTTTGTTTTGAATCAGTGGTTCGGAGTGTGTATCAAACTACCAAAGTCACATGATTTCAGTAAACGAGGCTTTGTTACATCATAACGGTTTCGAAACGTTTGGAAATGTCAATGGTTCACCACTGGGGGGCGATGATCTCTGTGAACCCATGACTCATGCAGATTTACTGAGATTGAACAAGTGTCTGTGGGATTATTTATACATTTGTAGAGCTTTTAATTAGACATTAGTATAATTAAAATGAATAATAGTAGTTAATAGTTTCTTATTGGCCTCCCATCCATAAAATAAACAAAACAAGCACTGAAAATTGATAAAAGAGCACATATTATACAGACACTTGATATTTAATCATATTAGATGATTAGTTAATTGCATTCTATAGATTTTACTTTCAATAAAACATTTGTAATGGGTTTGTAGAAGGTGTTTTTATGCAGTTTTTGGCCAGCGTGTGTCGTTTCGAAACTACACGCTTAGACTAACGCTTCAAAATAGTGAATCATTTTGTGAAGAAATTGGTTTAATTGATTTGAAGCTTTGAAAAGCTTTGTTTCTCCCATCACTACTGAACGCAAGTGCAGCTTTATTCAAATAAACGTGAACAAAACTAAAAAAACAAAGACTTGAGTGAGAAACATGAAGGTCACCAACAGCAGTTACAGGGAACAAAGCCAGACAGAAGACAATGGTAACATGAAGGCAGGGCCGTACGCAGGGTTTTATAAAAACTGAGGTCCCACAATTGATGTTGCTAGGGGGGTTCGGGGGAAATTTAGATTTTCCTGATCTACACATGTGCAATTTAAGGTGTTTGAAGGACAAAAAAATTGGATATCAATAGCTTTAAAAGCATGTCAGTGGACAGTAGCATAAATTATTTGTCAAACAGAAAACAGATTCTTAAACATGAGTATCAGGATAAATGTTGCAATGAATGATCCACACTACAGAATTGAAATGCAGAAATGTTATACTTATTGTTGACAAAACACAATCACTTATTCCAAACAGGAATGAGAAATGATTCAATTATTATTTTGCATAGATGTTACATTTCAATCAAACGCCAATGCAATCCTTCTGTGTCCAGAGGCATATGAGCAATATGTGTGAGCATCAAAGATCAGTTTCAGCAACTTGTTTCTTTCCTGAATTAATCAATGTTTTTGGACTAATCAGTTCAATTAATGGTTCAATTGCTCACTCATAAAGACAGTCACGTGTCGCCCCCTTCTGGCTTAATGATGCAAGTTGCACAAACACAGACAAGTGGAGTAATACAGTGAAAAGTCCCAGTGCTGATACTGGTGAAATATGCAAACACATTCGAGGTATACAAATATATATTTATACAATAATACTAATAGGTGCTTGTGCTGTTAAATTGAGCTTATAGTTTCTGCTGTAATAGTGAAGAACATATATCTGTGTTAAATATGAATCCATTGTAATAATGATAATCTCACCCTGGGCACAGTGTGCAATACCTGTTCTTCCTCTCTCATCTCCATCACATTCTCTCTTTCTTCTTCTCTCAGTCTCCTCATCTTCACCTGTATATCTTCCCTTCCCAAAGCTGAGCTTTGATTGATACAGTCTTTGCAAACTGATTATTTCTGTGGGTTGTTTAAAACTTATATTGTAAAACAGCTGTTTAGTTTCGCTGCTTACATCATATCTCACACTTTATGAGCGTTAACTGAAGTGTGTCGTGAAGCGTCGCGCTGGAATTCGCGCTCGACTCGCAGCTTCTGTGAACATAAGGCTTTACTTTGATTTGATTGGTCATCTCAAACATTTTGACATTGACAAGTGTTGTTAGTCCGCTGAACAGCTCAGATGAGGTCGTTTATCGTGGTGATGTGCAATATCATTACAGCACCAAAGTAGAGTTAATATTAGGCAATTATTTCACAACCTTCATTATATAGACCAGAGATGGCAAAAGTACTCTGTTCCCGTACTCAAGTAGAAGTACAGATAGTTGTGTTAAAAAATACTCTGGTAAAAGTAGAAGTACTGATTTAACTTCTTTACTCAAGTAAAAGTCTTGGACATTTACTTAAAGTATAAAAGTAAAAGTAGCCTTGCGAATGACAACCATTTTTTATGCAAAGCTACCTGGACCACACTAATGTTACTAGAGTGCAAGCTGAGAAACTTAAGTGGATTTGGAAAACATTTTCTTTATATGCCATTGCCTACATTTTAAATGGATGTCTGCCAATAGGCCTAAAACATCACATAGCCTATATGATTATTGTGACAGAGACCGGGACTCCAGGTTAATGAGATTCTGACTGAGTAGCAAGATATGAATTAAATTGTGAATTAAATTGTGATTCTGTGAGAATTCACAGATCCAGTTTCTCTTTTTTAATCTTCCCCTTAACATTTAAAGGAATCTATATGTAGGCTATGTAATGATTTTTCTGCGAATGAATGCCGCCGAATCTGTCGAGTCGTCTTGTAGTGATGGGTCAAGTGCAACATATATTCACATCCAATTGACCGTTCGCAAAGACCCAAACCATTCCCTTCCGTTCCCTTTAGTTACTGTTGCTATGTCCGACAAGCTACGCCTCTCTCACGCCACACCATGTTCTCACGCAGTGAAAAATACATCGCGGAGCAGAGAGGACACTGACAAGGAGCTGACAGACAGGACAGACCAGGTTATTTTTTATATGAAACAAATTCTCCCCTTTCAAATTTTGTATTTTTTTTAAAAGATTTAAACAATAAATACCATTTTGTGGCTCTTTAATGTGTCGTGACAGAGGCCTCCTTCTAGTTAATTTATAGCATCAAATAAACATGAATGAACAGAAGGCAGTAGCGCGGGAAGGGGGGTGGTGCAGCCCCCCTCGTCATAGCATCAGCACCCCCTGGTGGGGGGCTGTGGACTAACATAATATTGTACTTAAAAACATGAAATAAAGTGGGCATCAATGGACAGCGTTAACTAACGCTCTTATTCCAAATGTAGTGAGTGTTCAAGCTACGGAGAAAATGAAATAAAGTTTGAATTTGTCATGCTTTGTTCCGATCAGGCACGTGAGCGGAGATCGAGCGCATTTCTGAATATTCCGCTCCGCTCGCTCATTCCGGTCAGGGTCGCTCGCTCAACCCAGAATGGCAGCTGGTACCAAAACATTTGTGGAATAAGGGCTGCCTCCGACTAAAGTTTTTTTTTGTAGTTGTTCAGTTAAGCCATTAGTGGAAAAATTGGCCCTTTATATTAATTTAATTACTTAAATAGGCTATACAGGATAATGAGCGTTTACGTAATATAGCCTTACTCAAGCGCACGACCGCATGCATAAAGCTTGCCACAAAGAACCGGCAAAAGTAATGATAATGAATGTGTCAAAAATAGCAAGGAGACATTTAATTGTTTATTAATAAACTGGTGCTTTCTGTGTCGCTACAAAGATGAAGTTGACGATGCGGACTCGCCATGAACGCCAGAGAGAAATGCACATTTCATATGGATTACATAATCAGAGAGTAGCCTATTTGTTTTCATTTTGAATAGTTTCGTTAAAAAGTAGACATATCAAGCTTTCTATAATAGATAGCCTATATTCTATTACTCGGCACAAGCTGAGATTCGGCGCCCTCCAGTTCACGTGCAATGCAAGTAAGTGATCGTGCTGGCGCCTTATTACATTGTCTGCTATATGTTTGCTTCTTATTTATTAGATACAGGCAATTGGTTGATAAAACATTGATCAAAATTAAGATACAATTTATACAAAACGAAATCTTTTAAAAAGTCTTTCTACAAAACTAAACTCAATGAAGTGGTCAAAATCAT
The DNA here is from genome assembly GCA_021554675.1 of Leuciscus idus. Classification (NCBI taxonomy): domain Eukaryota; kingdom Metazoa; phylum Chordata; class Actinopteri; order Cypriniformes; family Leuciscidae; genus Leuciscus; species Leuciscus idus. The sequence continues at coordinate 43,063,025 of CM038627.1, forward strand.
GGCTCACTTTCATAATCAACAATGATTCAATGAAAAAATAACATTAGCCTATTATATTTAAACATAAATATGAAACTAAATATGTTTCTTTAATGGAAACAACACGTACAGCGAAATTTCATGTCTTGTCGTCAGCCACAACATAATGACGTCACATATTTTCCAAACCAGCACTCGGCCCCCCTCGCATGAAACAGCTTCCAGCGTCTGTAAGAAGGAATGTTGTTTTTACGTGAAAAGACTATTTGTTTTTCAAGTTTAAATCCTCCAATGTTAATCTACCAACTCTCCTGACTGCTTTGTTGGACAAAATGGCGGATTATGATTGGTCAGATCACCTGTCAATCAAACTCCCAGCGAAGGATTGATGATGTGGAAAATAATAACGGTAACTCCACTGAAATTATTTGAAACTAAAGTAACGAGCCAAGTTTGTAAAATGTAAGGAGTAGAAAGTACAGATATTCGTGTTAAAATGTAAGGAGTAAAAGTAAAAAGTCGGCACAAAAATAAATAGTAAAGTAAAAATATCTGAAAAATCTACTTGAGTACAGTAACAAAGTATTTGTACTCCGTTACTTCCCATCTCTGATATAGACCATATATAGCCTCTTTTCAGCTGTGCTCGTTGTCTTTTGACTTCCGGTCTGCATTTTCACAGAGATCTTGCGTATTTATGAATGAACGGCTCGTTTTAAAACCTTCCCGGTCTACTGACATTTGTTAAGACATCTGCTTAAAACATTACCATGCTCATGATAACTTTCATTAACTCTACAATAAGTAAATCCACTTCACCAGCTAATTACTCGTGGACAGCGATGCCATAGAAATATACAGAGCGACCGCAAAAACAGAAGTTCAAAGACAATATTCTAAAGATGCTGTGTGATTGTTTCTCTGGCGCATAAGGTCTATACACGCCGAAAAATGACCAAGGTCTGGACCTCAATGGTGTGTATGGCCCTGCATGAGGGCTAAATATACACACAGACACTATTAAGCACACAACTCCTGAACACAATGAACCACATTTGTCCCAGTGAGCAAACCAAAGGTGACATTGACACGAAAGAACCTTAAAGTGTCATGAAACCCTGTTTTAGCTGATCGTTTACATCTCAGAGCTGGAAAAGTCTGAGGAAATGTGTGTGTAAAGCTGTGGAAAAGTGGGAGTGTAGAGGGCGGGAAAAGGGGAAACAACAACCAATAAAACACACACCTGCGACACACTCATTATACAGACACATGAATATTAAAATATGACTGCAGAGGAAAAAAATAAATGGATCTGAAGGCACCTTGATGCATTTTAAAAATATAACCCTATATAACACACTCACAAGAACGAGGGAGAATTGTGGAAGAATGTTTAAAAGATCTAATAATATTTTCATTACATTTATGAGCACTATAGTCTCTGAGTCTGAACAAACGACACGTGTCAGTTTAGCACATAAATAATAAAGACATCCTTACTTTTGTCCATTGTTCTTTTAATTGTCATCTACATTGTGTTCTGTGTATCAGAATAATCCATTGTATCATCGCATTCATGATCAGATGTACGGCTGTATCAGTGTCTTTATTTGCACATATATTTAATTTGAAGAAGAGCGGTGCTGGTTCATGTTTAGAGCACTAGAGTATATGAAATATGTCCATAAAAACTTAAAAAGCGCTTGCTCTGGTCCATATATGAACTATATGATCCACTTCACGTTCAGCCAATCACACGCTCCGAAAATTCGCTTCCACCTCATATTCAGCCAATCACACGCTCCGAAAGCACGCTTCTACCTCACATTCAGCCAATCACATGATCCGAAAGCACGCTTCCACCTCATATTCAGCCAATCACACGCTCCGAAAGCACGCTTCTACCTCACATTCAGCCAATCGCACGCTCCGAAAGCACGCTTCTACCTCACATTCAGCCAATCACACGCTTCGAAAGCACGCTTCTACCTCACATTCAGCCAATCACACGCTCCGAAAGCACGCTTCTACCTCACATTCAGCCAATCACACGCTCCGAAAGCACGCTTCAACCTCACATTCAGCCAATCACACGCTTCGAAAGCACGCTTCTACCTCACATTCAGCCAATCACACGCTCCAAAAGCACGCTTCCACCTCACGTTCAGCCAATCACACGATCCGAAAGCACGCTTCCACCTTACATTCAGCCAATCACGCGCTCCGAAAGCACGCTTCCATCTCACATTCAGCCAATCACACGCTCCGAAAGCACGCTTCCACCTCACATTCAGCCAATCACACGCTCCGAAAGCACGCTTCCACCTCACATTCAGCCAATCACATGCTCCGAAAGCACGCTTCCACCTCACATTCAGCCAATCACACGCTCCGAGAGCATGCTTCCACCTCACATTCAGCCAATCACACGCTCCGAAAGCACGCTTCCACCTCACATTCAGCCAATCACACGCTCTTAAAGCACGCTTCCACCTCACATTCAGCCAATCACACGCTCTGAAAGCACGCTTCTACCTCACATTCAGCCAATCACACGCTCTGAAAGCATGCTTCTACCTCAGATACCGTGATGTCGCTTCTAGGGCTGTAATCAACCAAAGAAAATCTTGGTCGACTGAAGTCCTGAAATTTTCGACAAAAAATCGACTAAAAATGACGTTAGGAAAAAAAACGTTAAATTAATTAGCAGAGCACTGTGTGCAGTACTTGGTAGCCTTGTTGTCTGCCTAAATGAATTATAAATAAACATAAAAAACCAGTAGGCTATTTGCAGTATATTAAATCGTTTTTGACCTAATTATTTTGCACTGAAATGAGGCTCTGACAGCGTTGCATCACGTGCACCTGCGCAATCATAGCCTATGATTTCCGAAAATAGTACTATGTTGTCAACTAGTGATATCATCACAAGAACTTTTGAGGAATATGCAACATAATTTAGACAATTGTTTTTGTCATATGTATTAACTGACAGACACTATCATTTCAGCCGCTCTGTGCAGCCGCTCTGTGCAGCCGCTCTGTGGAGACGAGACCCATTGTTGACATGGTAGAAGAGGACTGACTATGAATTAAACGCTCTCACAATTAAATAAATAATATTCAGCAAACCTTTTAGTAGCCTACTTTCTTCAATCTGTCTCTCTTCTCCAGTGGGTTGGGCTAATCCAAAAGAAGTGAAAAAAAGGGGGGTGTTCTGAAGACAGACTGTTACCTGTGAAACAGTGGTGCTCTGAAAACACCCCCATTAGCAATTAGTGCTTTCCACCTGATGAAATGAACGCGGCAAAACTAATGAAATGAATGCGGCAAAACTGATGAACGCGGCAAAACTGATGAAATGAACGCGGCAAAAAAATCGACCAATCAGAATTTTGGTCGAGCCAGAACGTATCGACCAAATAATCGACTAATCGACTGGGAGATTACAGCCCTAGTCGCTTCCACTTTAGTTTTCAGCCCGGAAGAACCAAATTGCAAAATTACAAAAATAGCCAATTTCCACTTATTGGTAATACTTATGGGTGCTTTTATTATTTTCAGTGATATATCTGTTCACATCTAAAAAAATATGTGTTTTAGGGGGTTTCATGACCCTTTAAAAATGATATGAAATTAATGTGTAAACTAACATACATAGATAAAGACTATCTTTGTATTGTTACAATGTTGGTAGTATATTTAAATGAACAATGTGTAGTCTTTCTCTGTGTTACCTGAACCTGGATATCCCTGTTTATTTGTCAGCAAAAGTCTGCTGGATGAAGCTAAACACGTTAGTTGATCATCATAAATCTGATTCATTTTCTTTTCTCTTTCTGTCTTCAGTCTGAGTGATTGCAGTATTATAGAGAAACAGAGTCTCATCCTGACTTCAGCTCTGAAATCAAACCCATCACACCTGAGAGAGCTGAACCTGAGAGAGAATAAACTAGGAGACTCTGGAGTGAAGCACTTATGTGCCGTACTGAAGGATTCACACTGTAAACTGGAGAGATTGAGGTCAGTCACATTCACATACAAGAATCAAAATGCTTAAAATCACGTCAGCAGTTTAAACTAAAACACTTTATACTCAATATCTCACAATGAGTCTGAGTCCACATTATATTTCTGCAAACATGTTCACCTTAGTATTTTGTGATCTGGTGAAATAAAGATGAAGATCTCTCTTCCTCTGTTTTATTTGCTGATGAAGATGATGTGACTTTACAGAATAAAGAGTTTTCTTTTCTTCTGTCTTATTTTCTTCTCTCTCTCTGCTAATGTAGTTTAAGAGGCTGTGATATGACAGATGAAGGTTGTTCTGATGTGACTTCAGCTCTGAAATCAAACCCGTCACACCTGAGAGAGCTGAACCTGAGCGGGAATATACTAGGAGACTCTGGAGTGAAAAACCTCAGTGATCTACTGATGAACCCACAATTCAAGCTGGAGAAACTACAGTTAGTATCATTATACTGTACAGCAATTACAGTGTGACTGAAGTTTATTTATTTGAAGACAGCAGGGCTTATGTTTCATTGTTTATAGCAGTGCACTTTCTGGGTTTTCCCTATTGCTCACATTTTTATGTGTTTTTATCTAGATAGTAATTGTGTAATTTCCAGCATTTGATACAATGTACTGATTGTGTACATGCAGAAATCTGCCTTTTCAACAGAGAATAAAGAAGAGAGACGTCAAATAAATAGTTGAAAATGAAAGAGAAGAAACAGTGTCTTCCAGCGCACAGAACTAGTGTGACTGGGTTTCAGAACAGACTATTGGAAACTAGATGCTGCTGAAGCTCTTCAATAAGATGATCATCATAGATGTGAACTATTGTTATTTCTCTGTCTTCAGTCTGAGTTATTGCAGTATTACAGAGAAACAGAGTCTCATCCTGACTTCAGCTCTGAAATCAAACCCGTCACACCTGAGAGAGCTGAATTAAACAGATTCGTATGTTACCACAAGTTTTGCATCAGATTAGTGACGACTAATACTTTGGCGCTAATTCAAGTGTACGTGTTTTGCAAAGACATGAAGTGAATTTCCGTTTAGGGCAGCAAAAGTGCTGCTTGAGCAACCTAAATCTGTGTGTGTTTTACCTCTGTTTTAATTTAATGCTACTTTAGATAAGTGTACATGGGAAACCACGGCATGGCCAATCCAAAGCTATTATAAGCAGAGGTGGGTAGAGTATCCAAAAACTTTACTCAAGTAAAAGTACAAGTACTTATAGAAATATTTACTCAAAGTAAAAGTAAAAGTAATAATCTTAATAGTTACTTGAGTAAGAGTAAAAAAGTATCCAATGAAAAAACTACTCAAGTAGTTAGTTACTTCGGATCATATAGGCCTATATATATATATATATATATATATATATATATATATGAAGACTTCATGATGCAAAAGCCTCTGAGTGCCATCTGAAATTTTCTTCTAAAACAAGCATTTTTATCAAGCTCGTATATTTAAGTTCAGTAATTTCACTTTAATGACAATTAATAGATACTTTTCATTGCCATTTAAGTGAAATAACTGAACATAAACATACAAGCTTGATAAAAATGCTCTTTTAGAAGAAAATTTCAGATGGTACTTAGAGGCTTTTGCATCTGAAGTCGTCACATATATAAAATGATCATATATATAAAATGATATGTGGTATTTTAAATAGTTCTGAATTTGATTTCTTTAAACGAATATTGAACATTTGAAATTTAACGAATTGAAATGTTTTCATGGCTGAAATTTTTAGACAAGCTGTTTTTTTTTTCTGAATTCTTAGACTGCAAATACTCAAGCTGTTTTCTCATTTTCTACTCTTAATATTAAATAAAAAAAACAACTGAAAGAAAGATACACAGATTCTCTTGAACCACCACCGCGTTTGCAGCAGAAAACTACTGCAGTGCAGCCAAAATGCTCTGTTCGACTTATCTGAGATCCTTTACTCTTCCCTGTGGATGACCTGTGACCTACTTTCTGTAAGATCTGAATTTTCCGCGGTTTGAATTTTAGAAAACTGAATTTGAAGTTCTGAATTTTTTCTTCATCTTGAAAACTTGAATCTGTATTTTTTAAAACTGAATATTTGCAGTCTAAGAATTCAGAAAAAATAAATAAAAAATAGCTGTTTGAAAATACATGTCTAAAAAATTCAGCCATGAAAACATTTCAATTCGTTAAATTTCAAATGTTCAATATTCGTTTAAAGAAATCAAATTCAGAACAATTTAAAATACCACATAAAATTCAATTTTGTAGATTACACAATTCAAATTATATTGTCATATTTTAAGCTCCATACTAGCCCAGAAAAAAGATACAGCGCGCTTGAAATAAACTACGCATTTAACAACACATATTGCATTAAAATAAAGTAACGAGAGGAACGTCGCCCAACGTAACGGAGTAAAAGTACCGTTTTTTCATTAGAAATGTACTCGAGTTAAAGTAAAAGTACCCACATTTAAATCTACTCTTAAAAGTACAAATTTTCCCAAAAAATACTCAAGTAAATGTAACGAAGTAAAGGTACTTTGTTACTACCCACCTCTGATTATAAGAAAAGTAAAGTTGGTTGACTTATATCTGTAGTAGTGGCCATACCTCTACTGAAGTAAACGTTACTTTAATTTCAAGTGTATGCAATCACAGGGGCTATACCAAAGTATCTTTGATTGTGTAAGCGTGAATGCGACCGATCTCAGGTATATAGCAATTACCTCTGTTTAGTGACTGAAGCTGGCGAGATTGTGATCGTGAGACCCATGTTAAACAAGGCGTGAGGACCTCTGAGCGACATAGCTTCCTAATATGAACAGGTAAAATATAAGTAAAGAGTTAAATAGAACAATCAAATGTATTGCTGAACTATTATATAATTGACCAATAACCAATTGGCAATCTAACTGAAAATGGAGTCAGATATAAAATGGAGATAAAAGCCTGAATGGAATTTAATTACTTTGTCATGCAGAAAGACAGTAACACTCAGAGACCTTCACCAGTTCTGGCGGAAACCCCAGTTTGGACCGATAAACGGACTTACACAGTTTTAGATAATTGTAATCTCGAAAGTGATGTTGATGTCTAACATATTAAAGATTTCTGTGCCTTTTGTTTGCCTCCATATTCAGTTGTCAGTTTTTGCATCTAAATTTCAATGCATTTGTAAAAAGAACAAAATAAAAATTCAAGTTTAAAGGTGCCCTAGAATTTGAAATTGAATTTATCTTGGCATAGTTAAATAACAAGAGTTCAGTACATGGACATGACATACAGTGAGTCTCAAACACCATTGTTTTCTCCTTCTTATTTAAATCTCGTTTTTGAAAAACACCCCTGAAAAACAGGCGAATCTCCACATAACACCGACTGTGACGCAACAGTCGGGATCATTAATATGTACGCCTCCAAAAATGTGTATATGCCAGCCCATGTTCAAGGCCAGGCGGAACTGTGCAGCCGAATCATCGTCCGAATCATTTTTCCTCGAGAGACATCATGGCTTGCAAACGAGCGAAGCGGCAGTTGCTCAGTGTTTGGATGTATAAATGAACACAAAAGTATTTTTTTAGTTCCTTCATCCGAGCCTCTGGAGAACCAGTGGATTATGTGAATGTCTGATGTGTAATTGTTCAAGATCAGACAGATAATCTTTCTCTCAAAGTTGTTCAGTACTGTTTATGCATCAGTAAATCAAGCCAGTGACTAAACGATCAACTTCACGTCGTTTCTCTTAGTAGGATGAAAATATCTTACTTAAACTGTGATTAATATACAGATAGCGATCAAAGAACAATCCCTTTCCAGTCGCCCAAGCTGTCAATCACACAGCGCGAGTTTAACTGGACACTTGCCAAAACTCGTTATGAAATCAATGACGCTGTTACACTGCACAACGAAGCTCTTACTGTACGTACATCATGTTTGCATTGGTGAAATCATTAGTGAAACTAATCTTCATTCACTCGATCAACAAGCTTACACTGAAGTCTCACAGCAGCCAATCACAGCAGTGGGCGTTTACACTGAAGTCTCACAGCAGCCAATAACAGCAGTGGGCGTTTACACTGAAGTCTCACAGCAGCCAATAACAGCAGTGGGCGTTTACACTGAAGTCTCACAGCAGCCAATCACAGCAGTGGGCGTTTACACTGAAGTCTCACAGCAGCCAATCACAGCAGTGGGCGTTTACACTGAAGTCTCACAGCAGCCAATCACAGCAGTGGGCGTTTACACTGAAGTCTCACAGCAGCCAATAACAGCAGTGGGCGTTTACACTGAAGTCTCACAGCAGCCAATCACAGCAGTGGGCGTTTACACTGAAGTCTCACAGCAGCCAATAACAGCAGTGGGCGTTTACACTGAAGTCTCACAGCAGCCAATAACAGCAGTGGGCGTTTACACTGAAGTCTCACAGCAGCCAATCACAGCAGTGGGCGTTTACACTGAAGTCTCACACAGACACGCCCCTTCAAACAGAGCGTTCAAATCAGAGGCTAAAATCAGGCTAGGAAAAATACCTTTTATTTCTAAATTATAACAAATTTTGATCTTAAAAACATACTAACATTATAAGGGCACCCCAGGAAACATTCTAAAATAATAAAATAATCCATGCAAGGGCACCTTTAAGGATTTATATTGTTCGGGGTTTAACAGATTAATCAGCTGAATGCTTCCATTCCTGTTCTAGACTCTCTAACTGCAGTGTGACAGAAGAAGGTTATAAAGCTCTGGCTTCAGCTCTGAGATCAAACCCTTCACACCTGATAGAGCTGGATCTCACAGGAAATGATCCTGGACAATCAGGAGTGAAGAAGCTCAGTGATTTACTACAGGATCCAGACTGTCAACTGAAGACACTGAGGTGAGACGGGATCAAATAATTAACTAAATTAGTTATATGGAAAAAATATATTATTTTAGCTATACAATTTGTTGCATCAAAATGATCAAGATCAGATCAGATGCTGCAGGTTCTGTCATGATGATGATAAACGTCGTCAACACAGTTTAGTTGTGATACGAGCTAAAGGTCAAATAGACATTATGGGTCAGTATATGGACTGCTATTCTGGAGTATACCTTGATAATTGAAATGCACAGTTTTATTTTTGTGCACACTTCTCATCAAAATTCTAGATAACCTTTTAGTGAAATAGTTTTCTGAGCACAATAGTTTTCCATCAAGCCCAGATTCACTGCATCTCTCTATAGCAGGTCTATGAGTCTCCAGATGTTCACAAACATGCAGTTTCACAAGCCAGTTTTCTCTGTGCTGACGTTTCTCACTTCTCCTGCTTAAAAGCCAGAAAGATCTTAATTTCACACTCTGTATTTATACTGAAAACCATGATCTAGTGAGCTTTTGCCCTTCTGCTCTGTGAGACGTTTCTGTTCTTATGAGTTTGCTTTAGGACTGAGTGTCGCTCTAGTTTCTTTTAAATTTATATTTATTAGTGTATTTAAATGTGCAAATTTTTTTTTTTATCAAATCAATCATTTTTGTAATGCAACAGACATATAGTTGAGAACTGAATTGACTCTTCTGCAGGTTTTTGAGTCCTGCTGCAGAGGAAGCCTGTCAGTATGTGAATAGAGTTGTGGGTAAAAACCCGTTTCTCCAGAAAGAGCTGAATCTGAGTGAACATGAACTAGGAGACACAGGAGTGAATCAGATCGCTGCTCTACTGCAGGATAAACACTGTCAACTCAACACACTGACGTGAGTATTGCTCATTTATTTATAATATTACTTTCAGAAATGTTCATAACTGCTTTCAATTCAATGTTTGTATTTCCCGAAATGTAAAATGTCTAATTTTGGTGCAGCATATACTGTAACTGGTAAAAATTGAACAAGTGCATTTTAAAAGTCTGTGATCAGTATCTGCCTGTAATAAGATCCACTGAACGCTAGTGATGGGCGCTTTCGAAACACGCTTCATGAAGCTACGAAACCTTTACGAATCTTTTGTTTTGAATCAGTGGTTCGGAGTGTGCATCAAACTACCAAAGTCACATGATTTCAGTAAACGAGGCTTCGTTACATCATAACGGTTTCGAAACGTTTGGAAATGTCAATGGTTCACCACTGGGGGGCGATGATCTCTGTGAACCCATGAATCATGCAGATTTACTGAGATTGAACAAGTGTCTGTGGGATTATTTATACATTTGTAGAGGTTTTAATTAGACATTAGTATAATTAAAATGAATAATAGTAGTTAATAGTTTCTTATTGGCCTCCCATCCATAAAATAAACAAAACAAGCACTGAAAATTGATAAAAGAGCACATATTATACAGACACTTGATATTTAATCATATTAGATGATTCATGAGTTCACATCTACATATAATTAGTACAATAAGTTTATGCGTATTTGGCGTGCTGTCCGGGGGGAGGGCTCCGAGCTCGGAGTTAGGCCCGAACCCAGAGTACTCCCCCCAGTTGGTAAGTGTAGATGGAACTGGAAGTGAGGAGATGGGGTGGAGGAGGGATGCTGACAAACTTTCAATGAACAGAGATAGGTCTGCTGTGAATTTATACTCTGTCATTGAGTTGATTACTGATTAATCTTTGGTTAATTATCTGAACCTGCTCCTCCCGAACTTTGTTAATAAAACATCATTTAGTTAATTGCATTCTATAGATTTTACTTTCAGTAAAACATTTGTAATGGGTTTGTAGAAGGTGTTTTTATGCAGTGTTTGGCCAGTGTGTGTCGTTTCGAAACTACACGCTTAGACTAACACTTCAAAACAGTGAATCATTTTGCGAAGAAATTGGTTTAATTGATTTGAAGCTTTGAAAAGCTTTGTTTCTCCCATCACTACTGAACGCAAGTGCAGCTTTATTCAAATAAACGTGAACAAAACTAAAAAACAAAGACTTGAGTGAGAAACATGAAGGTCACCAACAGCAGTTACAGGGAACAAAGCCAGACAGAAGACAATGGTAACATGAAGGCAGGGCCATACGCAGGGTTTTATAAAAGCTGAGGTCCCACAATTGATGTTGCTAGGGGGGTTCAGGGGAAATTTAGATTTTCCTGATCTACACATGTGCAATTTAAGGTGTTTGAAGGACAAAAAAAATTGGATATCAATAGCTTTAAAAGCATGTCAGTGGACAGTAGCATAAATTATTTGTCAAGCAGAAAACAGATTCTTAAACATGAGAATCAGGATAAATGTTGCAATGAATGATCCACACTACAGAATTGAAATGCAGAAATGTTATGCTTATTGTTGACAAAACACAATCACTTATTCCAAACAGGAATGAGAAATGATTCAATGATTATTTTGCATAGATGTTACATTTCAATCAAACACCAATGCAATCCTTCTGTGTCCAGAGGCATATGAGCAATATGTATGAGCATCAAAGATCAGTTTCAGCAACGTGTTTCTTTCCTGAATTAATCAATGTTTTTGGACTAATCAGTTCAATTAATGGTTCAATTGCTCACTCATAAAGACAGTCACGTGTCGCCCCCTTCTGGCTTAATGATGCAAGTTACTCATCACAGACAAGTGGAGTAATACAGTGAACAGTCCCAGTGCTGATACTGGTGAAATATTCAAACACATTCGAGGTGGGCAGGGGGGAGCATTGCCCCCCCTGGTGAAACGGGTAATTGCATTTTTTCAACAACAAAAAAAAAATGGCATTGTTTAAAAATATATATATATTATAAATATTTTAAATAACACAAAACAACTAAATGGTGGTAGGTAATACATCTGATTTCATATAGGCCTACTGCTTTAGTAAAAAAAAAAAAAAATTCAGGGCTCTGGGTCATATGACTTCACATCGAAAGCGACATTACGGCCAAGCTCTCACCCCTATGCTCTCACCTGAGACCATTATCGACGCATATGCAGGACGCAAAAAACGAAAATTACTGTTGCACTAGTCTGGACAATGTCTAGGTCTGTAAGTTTTATTTCTCTGCCAAATAACTGCTTAAGCTGGAGAAACTCAACACACTGTTTTCAATATGCTGTTCAATATGTTTCAAAAGTGGAGAGTATTGTGTTCATTTTTCCCTCTCAAAATGTTTTAAATGTTTCATGAAGTACAACAAAATGCGAAATATAACTTGTTTTTTAATCACTCTCATTGCCACAATGTGTTTTGAAAAAAGGAAAGAAAAACCTTAAAAATCTTTTCGTTTTGGTTGAAGATAATATTTTAACAGTGCAAAAGTGGTCCACATTTCATTGATCCTAATTGTGTCCGAACGAAGATGCGATGCGAAGTCAAGTGGCGAAGTTCTACCTGTTTACAAATATGATTGTATTGTTGTAGGCTACTGTTTTTTCTTGAGTTAACAATAAATATGTGTTTATTTAGCATGTTTGTTTTGTCCATACAGTATGTGCTAGTGCTGAGTTCCCCAATTGATAGGCCATGCAGGTCCCTATGGAAGCTTGTTTCCGCCACAAAATAAAACATTTTAAAAGATAATTGCGACTTTTTATCTCACAATTGCGACATCTCGCAATTCTGACTTTATTTCTCAGAGATATAAAGTCAGAATTGCGTGATATAAAGACTTTATAGGGGTCGCAATTATTATTATTTATTTATTATTCAGTGGTGGAAACAAGCTTCTATAGGTCCCAGCTGCTACAATGATTTTATTTATTTTTTTGCCCCCCCTGGCTCGAATGTCAAACTCCGCCTATGTATACAAATATATATTTGGTGCTTGTGCTGTTAAATCGAGCTTATAGTTTCCGCTGATATAGTGAAGAACATATATCTGTGTTAAATATGAATCCATTGTAATAATGTTAATCTCACCCTGGGCACAGTGTGCAATACCTGCTCTTCCTCTCTCATCTCCATCACATTCTCTCTTTCTTCTTCTCTCAGTCTCCTCATCTTCACCTGTATATCTTCCCTTCCCAAAGCTGAGCTTTGATTGATACAGTCTTTGCAAACTGATTATTTCTGTGGGTTGTTTAAAACTTCATGAATGAACGGCTCGTTTTAAAATCTTCCCGGTCTACTGACATTTGTTAAGACATCTGCTTAAAACATTACCATGCTCATGATAACTTTGGTGTGATAACTTTGATAACTTTCAATGGTGTGTCTGGCCCTGCATGAGGGCTAAATATACACACAGACACTATTAAGCACACAACTCCTGAACACAATGAACCACATTTGTCCCAGTGAGCAAACCAAAGGTGACATTGACACGAAAGAACCTTAAAGTGTCATGAAACCCTGTTTTAGCTGATCGTTCACATCTCAGAGCTGAAAAAGTCTGAGGAAATGTGTGTGTAAAGCTGTGGAAAAGTGGGAGTGTAGAGGGCGGGAAAAGGGGAGACAACAATCAATAAAACACAGACCTGCAACACACTCATTATACAGACACATGAATATTAAAATATGACTGCAGAGGGGAAAAAATAAATGGATCTGAAGGCACCTTGATGCATTTTAAAAATATAACAGAGTCGCTCAGAACCGGCTGACGTACAGAATCGTTCTCTCCAGCCCCGGCAGCCAATCACACGCTCCGAAAGCACGCTTCTACCTCACATTCAGCCAATCACACACTCCGAAAGCACACTTCTACCTCACATTCAGCCAATCACACGCTCCGAAAGCACACTTCTACCTCACATTATGCCAATCACACGCTCCGAAAGCACACTTCTACCTCACATTATGCCAATCACACGCTCCGAAAGCACACTTCTACCTCACATTATGCCAATCACATGCTCCGAAAGCACACTTCTACCTCACATTCAGCCAATCACATGCTCCGAAAGCACACTTCTACCTCACATTCAGCCAATCACACGCTCCGAAAGCACGCTTCCACCTCACATTCAGCCAATCACACGCTCCGAAAGCACACTTCTACCTCACATTCAGCCAATCACACGCTCCGAAAGCACGCTTCTACCTCACATACCGTGACGTCGCTTCCACTTTACTTTTCACCCCGGAAGAACCAAATTGCTCAGAAAAACACCAAAATAACCAATTTCCACTTATTGGTAATCCTTATGAGTGCTTTTATTATTTTTAGTGATGTGCAGCCTGTACATATCTGTTCACATCTCAAAAATGTGTTTTAGGGGGTTTCATGACCCTTTAAAAATGAGATGAAATTAATGTGTAAACTAACATACATAGATCAAGACAACCTTTGTATTGTTACAATGTTGGTAGTATATTTAAATGAACAATGTGTAGTCTTTCTCTGTGTTACCTGAACCTGGATATCCCTGTTTATTTGTCAGCAAAAGTCTGCTGGATGAAGCTAAACACGTTAGTTGATCATCATAAATCTGAGTCATTTTCTTTTCTCTTTCTGTCTTCAGTCTGTATAGATGCAGTATTACAGAGAAACAGAGTCTCATCCTGACTTCAGCTCTGAAATCAAACCCGTCACACCTGAGAGAGCTGAACCTGAGCGGGAATAAACTAGGAGACTCTGGAGTGATAAACCTCAGTGATCTACTGATGAACCCACAATTCAAGCTGGAGAAACTACAGTTAGTATCATTATACTGTACAGCAATTACAGTGTGACTGAAGTTTATTTATTTGAAGACAGCAGGGCTTATGTTTCATTGTTTATAGCAGTGCACTTTCTGGGTTTTCCCTATTGCTCACATTTTTATGTGTTTTTATCTAGATAGTAATTGTTTAATTTCCAGCATTTGATACAATGTACTGATTGTGTACATGCAGAAATCTGCCTTTTCAACAGAGAATAAAGAAGAGAGACGTCAAATAAATAGTTAAAAATGAAAGAGAAGAACCAGTGTGACTGGGTTTCAGAACAGACTTTTGGAAACTAAATGCTGCTGAAGCTCTTCAATAAGATGATCATCATAGATGTGAACTATTGTTATTTCTCTGTCTTCAGTCTGAGTGATTGCAGTATTACAGAGAAACAGAGTATCATCCTGACTTCAGCTCTGAAATCAAACCCATCACACCTGAGAGAGCTGAACCTGAGCGGGAATAATCTAGGAAACACAGGAGTGAAGCACTTATGTGCCGTACTGAAGGATTCACACTGTAAACTGGAGAGATTGAGGTCAGTCACATTCACATACAAGAATCAAAATGCTTAAAAACACTTCAACAGTTTAAACTAAAACACTTTATGCTCAATGAGTCTAAATTCACATTATATTTGTGTAAAATTCTTCACATTCATGATTTGTTTGTAAGATAATCTCTCTTCCTCTGTTTGTGTCTTTCTAGTCTATATCGCTGTGGCATTACAGATGTTTCTTCTTTAACTCAGTCTTTGACTAACTCAAAAGCACTGCAGTTTTTAAAAGAGCTTGATCTGAGTGTCAATAATATAGGAGACTCACAGCAGCGGCTCAGAGACGTGATACGAGACTCAAACTGTGTCCTGAGGTGAGGAAACATCACTGAGATATTAAAGAGATCTTCATTTACCTCTGATATGTGAACAAACCTTTCAAACATTCGTGAAAGGAAATTATCATTAAGCTTTATTGCAACAAAGGGTTTGTGTGAGAACAAAATGTGAAGTTATTGAAATGTTTAACACAAAGGAGTAAAGAGAACAAATGCTCACTGTCACAGCTTTATACATCAACACCTGCTTTATTAACTGTGTCAGTAGAAGTGAATCATTTCAGTGTGAAAACAGACTTGGTCAGATTGTAGGAAAACGCTGCACTCCTGCTAAAATCAGTGCAGTTCCAGCTTCAGCTCACAGCGTCCAGCTCACATGAGAAATGTCTCTGTCTCTAGTGTGTTTTTACTGTGACAAGCAACACGTCACACTACTTTACACTTACTTTACTCTCAGTGATTTACTAAGAGCCTACAAACATGTTTAAACTAGAGGACAAACGGCTTTAACTAAAGGTTTGTGTTTGAACTCAAAATAACATTTGTATTTGCTCCCTGTGGTTTATTCCATACGCCGTACACTCATTAGTTTCTCCTTTACAGAGACTCAATAGGAGTCGCACCGACACACACACAAACATATGAACATCATTCAGGTTTTAAATCAATTATATTATAAAACACAAATATCTATGCAAGATCATGTAAAGTCAGTAATTAATCTGATTACAGGAATTCAATTTAACTTATTTTTACTAAAAAAACAGTAATTGAAATATAATAATTTTCACTTTGTTCCACTGAACACTGATTGTTTTCTCTTCTGTTCCACTTTACAGAGATGAAGATCGATCACCAAACGTCAGTGGTGGATTGTTTACATCATGGTTTAAATCTATGAAATGATCATGAGAGGAGCAGAAACCATCAGGTGATCCACAGAAGAGTCTCACTACTGTCTATGAGGAGAAATAAATGTGTAAATGTGTTTCATACAGGTGGAAGAGACTCAGACTTCACAATTAAATAAAGCAGCGTGTGTGTTAGCATGCGTATTAGAAACATGTGATATTGAATGATTCATGTTGGTTTATTATTCAGCCAAATGATGGTTTAGTTGTAATTAAAGGTGGAACAGAGGAAGAAGCTCAGATGAGTGTCAGCAGAAATCTTCAGTATCAGGCCTGCAAATATAATAATGTTTGGATTGAACTCATCCATAATTATTAAAATATTTCTAATCATGAACGTGATTGTCAAGTATAGCACATGAATGTGTCAAAATATATAAAGTTTACATGTAACTTTTAAACATTTACGTTGTCTCTCTAACATTTGTTAAGTGAACATGCAATTTATTCTCTTATAATGCCTCATATATATAGGCTGACATGATATTATCTACACTTGTAACTTTGTAAGTGGAATATATATGCAATTTATTCTGTATTAACCAATGCATTTTATGTATAAGCTTATGTATGTTACTAACCAAGTTTATGATTTAGTAAGAAAGAGTGTTGTATAAGAAAGACAATGCAACTTGTTTTGTAATAATTTTTATTGTGAATCTGGCTTATTAAGAAAGACACTGCAACTTGTTTTGTAATAGTTTTTATTGTAATAATGCATGCAGGTAACGATAATAATGTACTCATGTTTAAGCATTTAATCAATGGAAAGAATAGCATATGGTAGATAGAAATAACACTAAGCAGTAGAAAGCATGTATCTTAGCAAAGTAGAAATGGCAAGCATTACCCGTTTGATGAGGAGCATGATACGCAGGAGAAAGGCAGAGGGTCCAGAACAGCAAGCAAAGGAGAACAAAGGAAAGAGCTTTATATATGGAGTTTGCAAGGGGGTTTCCAGAACTGAGGACAGTTCAAGACTTCGGATTGGACAGATTGTCTGTAAAGGACTGAATCTGTGCGGAGGGCGTGTGGACTATAAAAAGTATTGTAAGGAATGTCAAAGTCAGACGCTGATTCACCAAGGACGGCCTCTCCGGTGTTAGATGCCTTGCCATTGCGCCTCATGAAGATGAAAGCTTGCAAATGATTTGGTTTTGATTTACTTTTATTTTAATTTTATATATTAATACCATTTATGTAAACTAGTTAACCTGTATATAATAAAACATACATATAATTGAAATTAAGAAGCTCGCCTGCCTTAAGTTTCTGTTTTACAAAATATTGAGCTGAACTAAACCACGGAGCAGTCTTTCGACTGAATTGTAAGTATGGAAATGTATATACTTATTGTTTAGAATGAATTCGACTGACTTTACCTAACCTGAGAATAATCAAAATAAGGTAGAAGGTGTCTATATTTAAGACCCAAACAAGGGGTTAAATTAAGCACCATAAAACACATTTTATACATATAATATCTTTATTGTTATTGTTTTATTGTATATGAAGTTAGTTATGTGTGTGTGTGTTGCTGATGCACAGATCTACTGTATATTGTCTTTGTTCTGTGGATGAAGTCTCTTCTCCTCTACAGAACGACTAAACATGTTTACCAGTTAACAGCATTTGTGTGTGTTTCACTCGCTCCTCAGATAGCAGACGGATGTGGGCCACTTCAGGCAATGATGCGGCACTGCAGGCCTTCTTATGGCCCGAATGACTAATCTGGGTGTAAACCAAATATGGCCCTCATTCTGACCCATACAATGTATTGTTGACTATTGCCACATACCCGTGTGACTTGTGACTGGTTTTGTGATCCAGGGTCATATGTTGCAGCAAACGTGACCCAGTTATCTTAAAACATAACTGGGCCAGTTTTGGCAAAGATGAGGGACAGTAATCACTGTGAATCTGTATGTGAACCTAAAGTGGCCCACACATGACACAGCAAATATGGCCCGATTACATTGCAACATATCTGGACAACATTTGACAAATGAATGGCACAGTCAGCACTGGCTAACCAGGGTGTGAGCCTTATGGCACAGTAAGCAACGTGTGTGTGTGTGTGTGTGTGTGTGTGTGTGTGTGTGTGTGTGTGTGTGTGTGTGTGTGTGTGTGTGTGTGTGTGTGTGTGTGTGTACTGTGCAGCACAAACACAGACGTGCACTAGCTCTTACAGTCAGTTAACTTAAGTTGTACATGTTGGTAGAGTGTCTGATTGAGATTTTTTTTTATGGTCTTGGAACGTAACTGAATATTTGGTGATTTTGAGTTGCTGTGTGTAAAAATCTTTGCTGTGGTTTCAAGCAGGACATATTCTTGGGTCAACATTATTATTTTTTCATCTTGGAACACATTTCCTGTCCAGAAACCCTAACCCTACACATAACTTTCATAAAACATTGAAGTTTGAGTTTGAGTCTGCGCAGTACGCTCAGCCATCAGGAAGTGAGAGCTTCTAATTGACTTCGCTTTTCTCCGTTGAATCCAATGGGGTCGCTGTGTCCAGTTTATATACTGTCTATGGTGTGTGTACACTGATAGAGAATAATGTGTTCGAATTTTAAAGATGGGGCACCGCGCGTCCGGTGTGCGATCCCATTTAGGCTTCTACTTTGTGGTGAGATCTGCTGGTATTTATCTCATTTTCCTGAAGAACCCCTAGTATGGAAGTAGCTAGGTAGTCTTTTGCTGTCAGGTCAGAATAGGATTAAATCCTCACTAGCTTGTTTAATTTATACCAGTAAATCTAGGAGTATCCCTACACTCTCGTGAAACAATAACAATCATTGACAACTATAGGCACATTGATCAAATTCATGCTTTCCCTCCAGCAGAATCTTTCCTGGATCCTTCGTTGTCCTTGGTCTTGCAAAGTATAATATAATGCTCTGTCTATTACTAATATAACTGTCTTTGTAAGCTGAAGCTTATCCAATCTCAACAGGGCAGTCCTGAGTGGATATTACACAGGCTAATTTACCTTGTATGCAGTTCAAGCAATAGATATATAAAAATAACTTGTTCTCATCTGAGGTTTCCAAGTTAGGATAATACAGCAGAGTAATATGAGCAAAAATAATTTCAGTTAATAAACTGAGCTAGAAGAGAACTCATTTCTCCCCAGGGATGCACACGACATCGAAATCAAAAATGCTACAACTCAAAATCAAAGAAGCAGTCATATATACTGTATATAAGAAACCGGTTACATTTGTTCCTAAGCAATTTCTTGGTTTTTTACTCAGAGGAAATAAATCATGTGACATCAACCTTGTTTCCCATATAGGCCTATGGGCATTATTACGTCCTTTCTGTCCTCTGCGCTTCGGGCCTCTGTGTAAGTGTGTGTGTGTGCATATGTATCTGGAAGTGTATATGTAGGTCCAAAATATCTATCAAAATTCTAATAATTCACTACAACTTTGATAGAGATAAGTTAAGTCAAGTATAGTTGATCTCTATTTTTATTTATTTATTAATCAACATGTATTAGGCTAAATTCAAACTGAAACAAGCTTTATGAACTGTTTATTAACCCAGTCATTGCTTACTCGTGGATATGTTCCCATAGTGTGTGTTGTGGAGTGTGTTCATCATCTCAGAGAGTTTGTGTGTCCACATCTCCTCCTGCTGGACTGATGTGAGATCACTTCATCTCTCCTTTGGCTCATGCAGGGATGAACAACTTCATATTCTTGATGACTGTGAACAA
Organism: Leuciscus idus; assembly: GCA_021554675.1. Lineage (NCBI taxonomy): Eukaryota > Metazoa > Chordata > Actinopteri > Cypriniformes > Leuciscidae > Leuciscus > Leuciscus idus. The sequence continues at coordinate 43,083,051 of CM038627.1, forward strand.
GGATTATATTGTTTTTCATTCAAGAATGATGGCTCACGAGCGTCAAGCAAGCATGTTTTATCTTCAGTTTACATGTGCTTTATATATGTGCATTGATCATATGTTTATATGTGTATAAAAACCGCATCTCTTTAGTAGACTTGTATTAAACGACTGATTGAAATGCAGTAGTTTTGGGGAAATGGAGGAACAGAAAACACTAGCTTCTTCTGCATGAGCACTAACTGACCTCAGGCCAGTACTGGATAAATACACTGCAATGTTAACCCTTTATGACAGGTATATGCCAACATGTATTAAAACGTAATTTATCTTGAGCCTGCTTGACAATGCTTAAAATCTTAGTTTGAAAAGGTGATTTAAAACATAATTGATGTAAAAGCAACAGATCATTTGCACACATTGAAAAGAACCACCAATCTTAAAAATAAAATTTATTAGCATCTCTCTAATATGTGTATAAATAAAAACATTTATAAGAAATAATGCATATACGCAGTATGAGCTGAACAATAACTGGATTATATGTGATACAAAGAAGAGGCTCGCTAACCTCGGTTTCTCTCTCTGTCTTTGTAACATATTCAGTTTCTTAGTATATGTCTGTGAGAATGTACCTCAAAATTCAAACTTTTCAAACAATATGCATACCTAGAAGATTCAACACTACATTCGGTCATAAAGAAAAGAACAAAAGAAGAACGAACGACAGAAGTTTAACAGCGACAATGGAAAGAAAAAAACAGTTTTGGCAGTTTTACAATTTTCAGTTAAGAGAGAACTTTGCAAAACAGCTTCAACATTAACAACTTAAAAACAGTGACACAAACGTGAACATAAGTAACTGATGTGTAACTGATAAGTGCCTCGCTGTGACGATCACATCCAGGGATGAGCAGCTTCAGTCCTGGAGGATCTCTCACACACACACACGATCGAGGGCTTCAGGATTAATAGCTACAGGAATCATCAGGGTTCGAGTTAAAGGATTAGTTCACTTCAGAATTTAAATTTGATCATGTACTCTCCTCTACGTCATCCAAGATGTTCACGTCTTTCTTTCTTCAGTGATAAAGAATTGCAGGTTTTTGAGGAGAAACGTTCCAGGATTGTTCTCCATATAGTGACTTCAATGGGGTCCAACGGGTTTAAGGTCCAGATGTGAGTTTCAGTGCAGCTTCAAAGTCTCGACACGATCCCAGACGAGGAATAAGAGTCTTATCTAGACAAACCAGCCGACATTTTATAAAAAAATTAACTTTTAATGGTTTTTAACCTCAAATGCTGGTCTTGCACGTCCACGACTTCACGCATTTCGGTTCAAAAAGGGCGAAAACCATCTCATTTTCTCCTCCAACTTCAAAATAGTGCGACATCATTGTTTTACCTTTTATTTAATTGTTTTTGTAAAGGGCGTTTGACTTCGTCTTTGCACACTGGCTTTGTAAACACTAGATCGGTTCTTACGCCTACATCACGCTTGACCTTTCAACGTGATTACGTAATGTGTGGCGCATCACAGCTAGTGCAAGACCTGCATTTGTGGTTAAAAAGTAAAAAAAAATTACTTATAATGGCTGCTTTTAACTTTATTAAATGTATAGGCCATCTTTCCGATTCAATTAGAATAACAAGACACCAATCAAATTAAATCAGTTTCACTAAAAGCCATCTTTGCACTGCAGAGGTGATCAGAAGCTGCATTTGAAGTGGACTTTAGGTGTACAGAGACTGTTTAATGCAGCTCGGAGAAGCCACCAATGAACCTCAGGGAACATTACAAAATAATAAAACTGCAAATCATGTCAATGTTAGTGAGTCATTGAATCATTCACCTGATTTGTTCAAAACTGGCTAAATATGTGGTTTTTATAATGCATGCATTAAATCATGACAGGTCCAAAGTGAACAAGAATCACTTGATTTAAAATCTAACTTTGATTAATAAGATTTACAACGACCTTTCAACATGATTAGCTACGTAATGTGTGGCGCATCACAGCTCGTGTAAGACCAGCATTAGTGGTTAAAACGTATATCAATGTTTATTTTGTTATAAAATAACCGCTGGTTTGTCTAGATAAGACTCTTATTCCTCGGCTGGGATCGCGTCGAGACTTTGAAGCTGCACTGAAACTCACATCTGGACCTTCAACCTGTTGGACCCCATTGAAGTCACTATATGGAGAACAATCCTGGAATGTTTTCCTCAAAAACCTTCATTTCTTTTCCACTGAAGAAAGAAAGACATGAACATCGTGGATGACGTGGGTTTGAGTAAATCATCAGGAAATATTAATTCTGAAGTGAACTCCTCCTCTAACTCTGCGGGACTGAAGCTGCTCATTCCCGACGGGATTCATCCCACAGCACATCGGACCAATACATTTGCTGTTTTTCTTAGTTTTAAATATCAGATAATAAACAGCACTGTTAAAATGATCAAAGTGAACCGGTTCTATCTTACACTTTAGAATAAAACCTTTGCATAATGAAGTGGTAAAATAAGATATATTTCATATTGCTAACAACATCTGTCAGTATATGCATGAGCCTGGACCTTCACTGTACCGTCGTGATCGAGATCACTGTAACATCTGTAACATCGGGATCTCCTCGGCCATTCACAACATGATGCTTTTGGTCATGCTTTCAACACACACACGGCGGTTCAAAGAAACGGAAAAACACTCTGAATTCAACAGATTTGCACATGTAACAAACAAACAAAACAAAAGAAAGTTGTCAGTTGTTTTGGTCTAAGGTAGAAATGAAATAAAAGCGACGTGTAACACCGACAATGCCAATAGGCAACGCCTACCTCTCCAATCACAACACTGAGACGCTGCCGGGGAAATGAAGATAACAACGCTGGATTGGCCTTTGAGTGTGTGTGTGTTTTTCTCCACACGTACGATAATTAAAATACGGACTAAAGCATCTCCGAAATGGGGAACTTAATGCCGAACAACTGAGGTTGTTTAACAGCGGAGTGGGACGGGAGTGAGTTACAGGAGTGAGAGATGTGCCAGTGTATGACGGTTAAGAGCATGTGACCCCGGTGACCTCTGACCTCTCTAAAGCCGGATGATGGATGGATGGATGGATGGAGGAGGAATGAAGGAAGGGTGATGTGCTCTCTGCTCATCCCATGTCTTTAGAGTGCAAAGATACCCTCATTTGACGTGTCGTGTGACGCACACAAACACACACACATATACACACATATATGGAGAAGTACATATGTGTGTATATGCGCATGTCTAGCTCTGATGTGTCCATAATTAAAACTCTGAGAATTCCTTTGCACATTTTTCCGTGAGAGACACACGGATGTCCTCCTCTTCGTAGTCGTCGAAGTTGCTGGTGTCTCCGGGACCTCTGCACTTTGGTATGAACGGCGCCTCCACCTGGTGGGATGGAGAAACTCATGTCATCAGGAGTGTGTGTTGTAATGCTGATATACTGATATATGCATATACCGACAATATAGTGACAGGTTCACTTCTCTTACTATACACTACCAGTCAAATGCTTGGAATAATTAAAAAATATGTTTTTGAAAGAAGTCTCTTCCTGCTCACAGAGGCTGCATTTTTAAAAATAAAAAATACAGTAAAAACTGTAATATTGTGAAATATTATTTCAATGTAAAACATCTGTTTTCTATGTGGATATCTAGTAAAGTGTAATTTATTCCTGTGATCAAAGCTGAATTTACAGCATCATTACTCCAGTCTTCAGTGTCACATGATCCTTCAGAAATCACTCTAATATGATTTAACACAGATTTTTTATAAAACAATCTGGGGAAAGACATAAAAAAAAAGAAAATAAATTAATACTTTTATTCCACAAGAATGCATTTAATTGATCAAAAGTGACATTAAAGACATGTTACAAAATATTTACATCTCAAATAAATGCTGTTCTTTTGAACTTTTTATTCAAAGAATCCTGAACAAATTTATCAGTTTCCACAAAAATATGAAGCAGCAAAACTGTTTTCAACACCGCACTATTATTAATAAGAGCCATTATTAAAGGGATACTTCAGCGATTAGCATTGAGCTTTGTATCAGTAGAAACCCGGTTCTTCCCTCCCTCATGTCCTCTTGAGACCAGAGATTTCTGTATTGTGTGTCTGGAAAAAAATCTCTGATGACGCAAAAATGGTCATTTAGCTTCATGATCATCAGAGACTCTTTTGTCCAGAGGCGAGAGACTACAGCCAGTAGGAGGAGCTCGTTCCACATGTCTTCAACCCTCCCATAGGGGGATCTCACGATAAAACAGTCTCTTCAGTTTCGAGTCACTAGTAGCCTAGCTGTATCATTTCTCCCGATACTGCCCTCTGTAACCGGTAGGCGTGGCTCGGGAGTGTCCTCGTAGGGCAGCGAAGCAAGTGCATTCTGGGAGTTGTAGTCTTTCATCCACAAGAGTCAAAAATACATTTTCTGGCTTTTCTCAGTCTAGAAGGCACCAACTTTTAGAATAATTTCACATTTCTACTACATAAATGACCCAATTTAAATACACATTCATCTTTCCAGCGGTGAAATATCCCTTTAAATAATCGATCACCAATAATAATTTATCATGTGACACTGAAGACTGGAGTAATGATGCTGAAAACTCAGCTTTGATCACAGGAATAAGTTACACTACAGTATATTCACATACAAAACAGCTGTTTTAAATTGTAGTAATATTTCACATATTACTGTATTTTTGAATGCATCCTTATTGAGCAGAAGAGACTATTTTTTCAAAAACTTCAGACCGGTAGAGTCTCTGGTCTAAACAGGAAGACGTTTTCTACAGCAGCAAACAACAAAACCCACAACACTCAATATGGTGGAGGTTTAAACCAAGACTCGAACGACACAACCGAAGACTGAGCGTCATACCTTTCTCTCATAGATGGCTATCCAATCCGTTGTGGCGAACCACTTGTGGTTCTTGATGTCATTGACCCCGTTCCTCAGGTTCCCGAAGCGTTTGGTGAGGTCCACCTGCAGCAGATTCCTCAACAGATCCTTCAGGTCCGAGCTGAAGTGCGAGGGGAACCGGACCTACAAAACACACTCAACATGTCATTTCCACTGGCCATCGCCCCAATCGCTCAGCTGTACACATCAAGAACATGCTAATACCTTTCCAGACACGATCTTCTCATAGATCTGAATGGGTTGGTCTGCAAAAAACGGGGGATATCCAGCCGCCATTTCATATATGAGAACGCCGAGAGCCCACCAGTCCACAGCCTTGTTATACCCCTATATTAGAGCAACACATGAGTGAGTCGCCCTGTGGGAAATGTGGGAAACATGTGAACTGAATCAGAGAAGTGTGGAGGAAGACCTTGCTGAGGATGATCTCCGGCGCCAGGTACTCCGGAGTCCCACATAATGTCCAGGTTCTGCCTTTTACTCTTTTTGCAAATCCGAAGTCCGTCACCTGTGCGGGAAACAACAGTTCAGAGCATTTAAGGCAAGAGACACCAGGAGAATAGGGTAAAAAAACTAAAAATAACTAAGAGATATCACCATACTTCACCAGTTGATTGATTACATTAATAATTGCCAAAAAAAAAAAAAGAAAAAAGTATTACAAGTTTTCTGAAATGTTGTGTTTAAATATGAAAATGTGGCGTTATCTAATTAAATATGCACTAATCTGGATACACTTCTAAAACAAAAATCTGAATATTGGATGAAGTCTGGTTCAAAATTCTTGTTTAATTTTTTATACAAACCAACATTTATTCCGACACCTTCAACATTTCTCACATTCTCACAGTTTATTCGCTATAGTTTAGAACAGGGGTTCTCAAACTTTTTGAGTGTGTGGACCACTATTTGTAATCAAGAATTTTCGCGGACCACCTAATACACATAATAAAATATGTCTACACACAGTCCTACCTGAATTAATCTGCACCTCTAAATAGGCTTACTAGCACTAAAACTATAACTGGTCATCACATCACAGGCTTGTTAAAGGAAAGTTTACTGCACACAACGGCTGCCACATATTTAATTTATTTATTTAGGCTACTCAAGCGCCCAGGGCATAATCAGGTTCATTTGAACAACAGGCTTATTTCCATAGCAATGTAGTATGAAATATACAGTAATAAGAACACTGGAATATAGTCAACATTTCAAAACCTTTGGCGATTTTAGGGGATTATTATTATTAATCTTCAGAGTTTTACAAGTCCTCAAAAAGTTTGTCCACTTAACAGCACATCTGCAAAACATTTCAGAAACGCGAGATCAAGAAACTAACTGGAAATTAAATAATAACAGGCCTTATTCATTCCATTTATAAACATTTCGTTTCATATAAACTGCCTATGCCTAACTGTGCGTTCACACACCGGACGCGAATAGCGCGTCAAATTCAAAAAGGGATCATAGGCTATGTCAAATTCGCGCCTACCGCGTCTAGTGATACGCTTGACCACTTTGTATCAATTCGCGCGTCAAGAGCTAAATTGACGCGCGTAAAAACAAAAGTTTGAAGCGAAATTTCGTCCGTTGTGAACGCACCATTAAAGGCTATGCGTGTGATGTGATAATGAGAACATATTTGCCTCTGCCCTTTTCTCTTCAGAGAACCTGTTGCTATCCACCGAACCAATGTTGTGGTTCTAATGGCACTGAACTTGAATGTCACGGCCGAACACCACTAGGCTATTTTAGTAATCACACAATAACTTGACAATTTAATTAAAATGTTATATCAATATAGGCCTACATATTCTTTTTACTTTTCTTTTTTTATGGGAATTTCCTGGTAAAATGAAGGTAAAAAAAAATATTATTTTATATTTTATTTAGCCTTTCCACGGACCACCTGCAGTACCCTCACGGACCACTAGTGGTCCGCGGACCACAGTTTGAGAATGGCTGGTTTAGAAAATGGTAATAAAATATGAGCAGAACTCAGTTGATATTTGACTGGTTTTGTCCGTCCTTCTGTTAGACTGTCTCACACATGAATTATGTTGAATATCTGTCAGCTGTTAAATTTAACTACAAAATTAGATAATACCAGTTTAGCTCAACCAATCACCAAGCAATGCTTCATTGTGTTCAGTCTGTGTGTAAAAAGAGCATTAGCAATTAAAGAAAAAACACTGAAGAAAACATGATCAGCTCAAAGTGTCGGAATCATTTCTGGTCCCAAATTGTTATAAATATCACTGGCAGTCACTGTATGAAGAGTTTTGGGGTATAATATATTTTACTTTATTTTGCTCTACTCACTAACATAACTGAACTATAGTGTCCTGCACTCACTAGTAACATTTTTTATCAAAGATTATATCTGGTGTCTGAATAATTTTGGTTTGACTGTATTAGAGTCAAAGTTTTTTACAGAGGGGATTATGGGTCTCTCTTTTTATCACTCCACAAATAATAATAATCCACAAATCAGCAGAAAAAAACAACAATTTTTTATGAATAAAATGTTGGAAAAATTAATAAAATCAGGAAAATTATATATGAATAAACCTGTCAGTAAAAACCTTCAGAATGTAGATAAGAATAAAACTAAAGTTTGGTGTGTGTAAGAGTTGCTGAAGTGGAGATTTCTGGCTCACTGTAGGAGGAAAGACTCATCTTGAGAAAACAACCTTTTTAAAGGTATACTGTAATTGAAATGTACAGACGCAAATAGATAAAGTGCTCTAAAAGATACAGTTAAAAGTATATTTTGGAAGTTTTCTTTTCACTAGTAAAAAAAAAAAAAAAAAAAAAAAAAAAAAAAACACTATGAAAAGCCGAAAAGCCCAAAATCTCAAAATTGACAGATGCATGAAAAACTATTTTTGCCTGTAGTGTCTCGCCCATAGACTGTAAAAAAAAATATGGACGTAGTGTCCGTGACGTCCCCCGTAGGTTTCTGAAGAGCATTTTTGAAGCCTAAAGTGGGCGGAGCCGGCCGTCGCCATCTTGGCCTCGCGTCACTCCCGGATAACAGAAAATGGGCAAAGAGGCGGGGAGGTAATGCTATGCTATATGCTACTGACAGTACCAAGTCTGCGAGACTGCGACTGCACAGGGCCTCGTGCTAAAGTGACAGTTGATGATGTTAAAGCCAATTAAAAGTTCCAGTTTTTGCCCTTCGAAATATTATAATAGTTAAAAGACATGGCTACAAGTGAGACTGTCTCGTGATTCTGTACTATTCTGCTAGTTGAAAATGTATATGCAGTAACTTAATATTACTCTGAGAGAGTGTGTGTGACAGTGATTTATGTGCATACATGTCAGTCACTCTTTTTTTTATAGTCTATGGTCCGCCAGCGTGGCATCGCTCGTCAAGTTCGTAGAGAGCTTATTCAGTCCATTTTAAAGGTGCCCTAGAATGTGAAATTGAATTTATCTTGGCATTGTTAAATAACAAGAGTTCAGTACATGGACATGACATACAGTGAGTCTCAAACACCATAGTTTTCTCTTTCTTATTTAAATCTCGTTTTTGAAAAACACCCCTGAAAAACAGGCGAATCTCCACATAACACCAACTGTGACGCAACAGTCGGGATCATTAATATGTACGCCTCTAAAAATTTGCATATGCCAGCCCATGTTCAAGGCCAGGCGGAACTGCGCAGCCGAATCATCAGAAGTTCTGCAGGTGAAGAAACAAGCAGGAGGAGGATCATAGGGAAAATGGCAGATCTATCTATAATCTATCTATAATCGGATACCGCTACAGTTTAATTCGAAGTTGTTAGTTGCTCTGCCCATTTCACCACGGACTGTTTTTCTAACCTGGAACAATATCAAGCAGCCAGGCTTCTCTCGGCGTCTCAAACGGACGAAGGGGGCAATTTCAACTAACGTTATATTCCCGCAAGCGGTAAGTAGTGATTTTATTAACGATAATTTACACTGTGTTATCTAGATCCAGCGCGATATTGTTTTTTCCTCGAGAGACATCATGGCTTGCAAACGAGCGAACGAAGCATGGCAGTTGCTCAGTGTTTGGATGTACAAATGAACACAAAAGTATTTTTTTAGCTCCTTCATCCGAGCCTCTGGAGAACCAGTGGGTTATGTGAATTTCTGATGTGTAATTGTTCAAGTTCAGACAGATAATCTTTCTCTCAAAGTCGTTCAACACTGTTTATGCATCAGTAAATCGCGTTGCAGTGATAAGATCTTCATTCACGCGATCAACAGGCTGTCGTCTGTTCAATGCTCATCTGCAACCTTTTATGTGATGGGAATAGATCTAAATACTTAAAAAAACTTCTCATGATTCGTTAATCCCGATAGCTGTAATAGTAAAAACGTATAAAAGCTGTAATAGTAAAAGTTTTCCAGATAGCTCTACATGTAATGCCAGATATTTCATATGCAAGCATGTCAGCCAATCACAGCAGTGGGCAACAACACTGAAGTCTCACAGCAGACACGCCCCTTCAAACAGAGCGTTCAAATCAATAGATGAAATCAGGCTAGGAAATATGCCTTTTATTTATAAATTATAACCAATTTTGATCTAAAAAACATACTAACATTATAAGGGCACCCCAGGAAACATTATAAAATAATAAAATAATCCATTCTACGGCACCTTTAAATTCTTATTTTGGCCACCTCTCAAATGGGTTAAACCATAGATATATTACTTATGAAGTTCAAGTAAATGCGCTAGAAAATCCGCGCTCATTCAAGGATGTGCATTTATTGCATGGACGGAGAAAGCGCCAACACCTGCTGGATTTCATCTGACGGTACATAAGCATATTATAATCTATCTGTTCCGTGAGAGCAGAACGAACGAGCCTTTATTGACGTTTTTAAATCTGAAAACTCCAAAAAGCAACGAAATTGTCAGACATCCATTAGTGCATGTTCACAGAGGAAAACAACTGAAATACAGCGCTGGTTGTTCTCTCGAACGATACTCGACGACAACGACGGAATCCAAAGCCGTGGGCGAAGTAATGGGTGTATTAAATTGTATGAAATAACCCCGAAAAAAAGCACAAACACTGCAGAGATGGCAAGTTCAGCAGCTAAAATTTGCTGAGGTGAAGTGACGGCTAGTAACAGCAAACAAACGGCTAGCATTGACATCAGCGGCAATCCACCTGTCACTCAAGTGGCCACACCCTTAATTATGCAGAACTTTAAATATTAATCAACTAAACGGATGAGTTATATATAAAAAAATAAAAAAAAAATCACCCCCCTCACAGTTGTTATGAAGGGCAAAATTAGCTGTATAGACCAAAGCCACATACAGACACCAGGCTGTAAACACGTTTTTTTCTGCTGTAAAATTTGGCATTTTAACATGGGGGAGATACAGATTTGACTCACTTTTGACACCAGCCTCAAGCGGCCAGTCAACGAATTGCAGTTTAACTCACTTCCGTGTTGGTTTCAAGAGAGAGACGGGGAGGTTGCCGCTTGGTCTCGCCTGAAGTGTGCTGTATAATCTTTTATACAAATAAAATAAGCAAATATCCATATACAGCCACGGCATCTCAGAATGGCATTTTTTTACATGGCATTCTTTCAGCACACGGTTTTAAGAGTTTCTGTAAAGCCCGGGACATGAAAGTGTGTCGTCGCGTCTCAGCCTAAAAAGATGCGCTTGAACACACAAAAAGGCATAAAAAGGAGACGGTCACCTAGCAAGCGTGTAAGGAGAGATCTGTCTGTATCAGCTGGTATCAAGAGTCTATTTTCAGCATTCAAAAAGGGAAACCGACACTAGGACTGCAGATACACAAACCTTCAACAAAGCAGCACATTTTGAATATCAATCAGGCTGATCACTTTCTATATTCCAGTCGGCTCATGTTATTATGAAAATGTTCAGGCATTTGAATGTTCAGGTAAGATGATGTGAAATGATAACAGCTTTCTGTCTGTACCGTCATCATCACTTCTCTGCTCCCTTTCATCACTAGCTGCGTTTCCATTACAGATCTGTGCAAAACTTTTGCACGGTTTTCTAAATGCCGATAAAAAGCTATTGTGGAATGACAGGGTTTCCATTAACTGATATTGTGCGACTAAAATGTTTTTTTTTTTTTTTTTTTTTTCACGATAATCATTCCAAAAATCATGTCAGCGGATGTTGGTGGGTCGAAGTATATCACAGAAACTAGCCCTTATTTTTACTGGAAGGAGACGTAGACGTGTTTTCCAAGCATTAATGGCGAGGGAAGTTTCTGGGTGTTTCTTCTTCAAATCTGCTTCAAGCTCTTGATAAATTGTGAAATATTCCTTTTTTGAATTGCCTGAAAAACCTCCTCACGCGGGATATGGGAGTTCTTGCGAAATTGACCTGTTCCCATTGGGCGTATTTGCAATTCACAAATTCAATTTGCGCTAGTGGTGCAACGGATCACAAAACTCACGGTTCAGATCATTCATGGTTTTTGAACCACAGATCGGATCATTTTTAGGATCAGAAAAAAATAAAAAGTGCATAAGCGATGCATGAGGATGTAGTGTAATGACGCCCAGTTCCAGGAACGCACTAATATTTAGTTGGTAGCACCAGTTTGCAACAATTATTAGTTAACACTGAGTTGTCAACACTTCGTAAAAAATAATAGTTCATTGTTACACTACATCCTTATGCATCGCTTTCTGCCAGGACTTTTACGGGCTTTTCCCAAATCACTGAAGTGACGTCGACGTCCGGGTTAGCAGTAGCATTAGCCGTCAGGTAAGTGTTATTTAAATAAACTCCTGATGTACTTACAAACTTTCCAATGCCTCGTTTTATGAGTGCAGAACCTATTTGTTCTACTGTAGAAGTTTGGTACCATTCTGGGCTTTATTAGTGGAGTAATTTACGAGATACATCCTAGGATCCATTAGCGCCTGCACTAAACCATCCGGCTGATATCTCTAAATAAACTCTAACTTTAATAATGTTCAACCAAGGGAGAAAAGGCTTCTGGGGGGTGTTTGGCTCGAGGTCATGGTGCAAAGGACCCTAGGTTGATTTTACGCTGAACCATCCCTTTAAAACTCACTTGAAGTATTTCGATACCACATAAACATCTACTAGCCTAACTGATAGTTCAAACATTATTAAAGACACAGTCAGTAACAAAATAAGAACAAATACACAAATTACAAGCAGAGATGAATACTAAATAAAGTTATAAAGTCTAACAGTACTCAGGTACAGAAATTAATAATTAGCCCTAAATGTAAAAATACAATTTGTTCACTAGAAATTAAATATAGTTTCATCTTTGTTAAAGCTGTATTTTGTTGTTTTATTAACATTAATGACACAGACAGCAGGATTATTATTAGGCTGCTGTCACTTTAAGACTGAATAAACTGACCAACATCCGGTTTCTTTCTCAACTCTTCACGAGAGAACACTTGCCGAGAGAACACTTGCCGAGACGGGTACTTGGACACATTGTGTGTGTATGTGTCCGTTCAAGGGCAAGGAAACCCGAAAGAGGAATCAATTGGGTGTTCGAGCGCTGTCTGAAATGCGTCTCTCTCTCGGACTCACGATTTTCGCCTCTTCTTCCGCGTTTAAAACTGTTTGAATGTGTAAATTGGCAAAACAAAACACATCCAAATTATAAACTTTCACTCTATGATGGTTAAACTTAGCGGTTAATCCGTGACTCACATGCGTGCCGAACCGTGGGGCCGCTGGTCCGTCCTGATCACGATCAACTGCGATACGTTACACCCCTAATTTGCACAATTTGAAGGGTCATGAAAACGAGGCTACTTTCGCTTTTATTCTCTTGCACTGACTCGTTTGATAAGCTGAACAGCCAATCAGAGTTCTCGCTCTCACCGACGGACATATGAAAATACACGATACTTAGTTTAGAGGAAAAAGGCACTGCACACCAACACCAAAACCTCTTCCCAACTGAGAAACCTGGTGGATTCATGAAGCGGATGAAGGAATTTTACAGGAGAATGTGAGGATGACCGTTCACAATGCCAAGCTTTAGAGACGCTGGATGATGCAACACTCAATGACGCAAAGTAAACCAAAAAAATCCTGTTACCAAGTGTTCATTCCTGTTACTATTTTTCTAAAAAAAATAAAGTTAAACCACTGTTTTATCAGTTTTGTTTGGTCCATTTATACAATTGTTTAATAAATTAAATTATTTTAAAAAATATATAAACTTGAGGCTTCGGTCTTCTTTAAAATGAAAAATGGCTTTTTACAACAATTTAGAACAATTTCTTTAAAATAAACACTTTCTTGTGGCGAAAACAAAAGAATTAATTGACATGCTTTTAAACATGCTTTTTAAATGTCACATGAGTTTCGGTAACAGGACTGAGAAAACATGCGTCCATCTTCTGCTTAGAAACCTTGTAAAAAATAAACAAAGTTGCCTGAGATTGTCCAATACACATTTTGAATAGTTAAATATGGGTAGTATTAGATTCAGTGTTGAAAAAAGATAAAAAAATAAAGTTTAATTTTGAACAAGCAAATATAAAAAGCAAACCAAAGGAAGACACGTTTATAGTCCCCTGCAAAAACGGGTGAGAGACTCGAGTGAAGATTTGGGAAAAGATTCCATATCCAGTGTAATAATAACTAATGGAATATGTAGTGTTCATTGATTAAACACTAATGTTTGAACCGGCTTGTAGCCTCTTTATTCTTAGAGCACTCAACTTCAACACTTAGCTCTTTCTGTCACTTCCCTGTGCCTGCTTTACACTCCTTTGGTTTCTGCTAACTGTATGTTTGGTACTACTGCCATCTAGAGGACAGTCATAAGAAACACACTGTTTTTGTCAATTTTAAGTTTTATTTAAAATGTTTGTGATTTTAGTATAAGTACATGGTTAAGTATTTTACCACTTGCTTGAGCAACTTAATATATAAATCTAAATAGAAGTAGCACTGAATAATACATTGTTTAAAATGTGTTTAAACGTCCATTAAAGACGTTTAACGTCCACTAACAAAACATTTTTAAATAAAAGTTGCTGATAACTTCTGGATTTGAAATACAAATAGTGAGTATGTTTTTGTGGTACAGCCGTGGATCAGTTACTGCAAACGCATCATATGTGAAAGCACTATAGCGCGTGCTGCTCCTGCACCGCACACGCACTGCAACACACACTGCACACGGAGTGTGTGTGAAACGGGCGTCAGAAGCAGCTGCAGGAAACCACTGGAGGAAGTGTTGCTGCTAAAGGAGCATCTACAAGTTATTATTCAAGGGTGTGCTTACTTCCGCCACCCCCGCACTGTGAACGACTCGATGTGTGTGAGATATAAATGTGAAACCACAACTGTCTGTGCATTATATGAGTGCGATTGAGTTTGTCTAATAGTGAGTTAAATCAAGATCAGATCCTGTCACTGGGAACGGACGCCTAAAGGGTTACCTGTATATATCCCTGCTGGTCGATGAGTAGGTTCTCAGGTTTCAGGTCTCTGTAGATGAGGTCAAGTGAGTGGAGGTACTCGAAGGTCAGGACGATCTGTGCAGCGTAAAACCGTGCGTGTGGTTCACTGTCAATCAGACCAATCACAGCCGAGAGTTAGACACAAGACACAAGACAAATCCATGTTTCAATTCCAAACGTTTAAATATTACACAGGGAAATCAGACTGTCCAATAGCAATTGGTTTGTGTTTGCTTGCAAATGACTCAAATGTTTTGCGAGCGAACGCAAAGTTTCTCATGGGAACGCAAACCATTTGTGAGAGAATGCAAACGCACTGACATATAATTTTTTCCCATCAGCATGTCCTCTTAGGGGCTCCATGGAGAAATATGGAGAATCATTACAATTATTTTGGTATTGGGAATGACTCCTGAATCTGTTTTTATTATGAACACTGCTGACTATAGTAACACTTTCTGACATGTGACATATCCTTCATGTAACAATCCCATTCAGCATAGCATTACTTCCATGTTTTCAATGAAAAAACACTTTAAAACCTAAATTAAAGCATTTAGTTTGACACACATGCACACGCTCGAGTTCATTGGTGAACTGAGTGCTGTCAGGATGAGGCATTTACAGAGAGTTTAACAAAACAAAAACGAAACTTCAAGCACATTAACCACATGAAACATTTCAATAACTCGACAAACTAGTAATTCTTCTGCACCATTATCCAAGTAACAGGTTCTTGATAACAGTAATATGCGATAAGTCCATCTGACACACGGCATGGTTTGCATAACCCTGAGCTGAGGTTGAGCTTCAGCCGCTCTGGGAGGAACGAGTAAGCCTCCACTCACCTAAACCTGCCGATTCTTCTGAGGTGCGAGAACATCTCTCCTCCTGGCACATACTCCATCACCATGTACAAATTAGAGTTGTCCTATGAGAATAAAGCCCACATGAAGACTGAGACACACACACAGCAAGTCTAGAGCAGGGATGTGTAGTAAACCACTCTCCCATTCAATTTCATTCAAACATTTTATATATTGGTTTTTTTTCTTTTTTTATTTACAAAGGCTGTTTAAATTACTATCATAGTAAAATAAAAATAAAAATTAAAAAAATATATATGTTGGCTAACTTGTTATACTGTTTACAATTCAGTGGTGGAACAAAACGTCAGTTCTCTGAAGCTTAAACTCCTGCATCTCAAAAGGCTTTTATGATGAAAGATGAGTGTAGTCAGTCAGTCACGGTACAAGGGCTTGTAAACGGATAGGAAGATATCTGATGTCTACACAGATGTGTGCATTAGTCACATCAGACCTGCTGGTTTCTAAGCGGACATTAATGGTAATAAATAATTGCTTGTAATGTATTTTTGTTCCTTATTAATGTCCGTTTACTAGTTTTGAAGCAATATTCAGACTGTTGTTGGTGTTTTTCTAACAAGACAGAACAATCTCTAATTTCTATACAGAAACACTGTTGCTTACATTATTATTTAACTTAAAAATAAAGAAAATTCCAGAAAAGATATTAAAATATATGCACACCATAGATAGAAATGAAATGAACACTTAAAACAAATCACAAAATAAAAGCTCTAGAATGTTTTTGTAAATTGTGTGTAGATTTTGAAAACAGCACCAGGAGAAACACTTTACAATACGGTCTAACTTGTTAACATTAGTTTATGTATTAACTAACATGAACTAACAACACTTACAGTATTTATTAATGATTTATTAATCTGTTAAAGGGGTCATATAATGGTACATGCACTTTTACAAGTTGATTGTACTGAAATGTGTGTTGGCAGTGCCTGTACACAACCATCATAAAATGATAGAAATCCATCCAGTGGTTTTGAGCAGGTAAAATGAGTGTTTTCTTACAATACTAATGAGAATTTTTAATTAAAGTATATTACAAACTTTGAGACCCTAAAGAATCATATTAGCTTGTACAAAAATGGCATTATATGACCCCTTTAATGTAAGTTAATATAAAATAGTTGTTCTTGGTTTGTTCATGAACATTAACGTATAAGTAAATGTTGAAATTAACCAACTAAGATGAGTAAATGCTGTAGAAGTGTTGCTCATGTTAACTAATGAAACCTTACTGTAAAGCGTTAGCCCACTTGTCCTTTCTTGGCCGAAGCGGATGAAATCAATTCCAATGAAAGGGACAAATACTATGTGCTGACCACACACTGATCTGATGATCACGACACACAGTGAAGGTACACAGCTGATGATCACTACACACAGCTGATGATCACTACACACTGATCTGTTGACCACTACACACAGATCTGATGACCACTACACACAGCTGATGATCACTACACACAGATCTGATGACCACTACACACAGCTGATGATGAAGGTAATGTAAGGTACCTTGAAGGCGTATTCCAACCTGACGAGGAACGGGAACGATACTGCTTGTAATATTCTCTTCTCATTTAGCGTATGCTCCACTTGTTTCAACTTCACCACCTAGCAAAAAATACACAAACGAGAATTATTGAGCAGATCATCATACGCCATCATACATGCTGTATTTATTTAGAGCAGGGGCTCGATTCTGATTGGCTGAATTTCAATCCGTTGAATCACGGTTTTTATTATCCCTTACACTTTGATCCAGGGCTTGACATTAAAACTAGACATTGACATATATATTTTTTATATAATATATACATTTTTCAATTGTAGTCTTTTGAAAAGGCATCTGAAATGCATATCAATACTGAAATATCTAAAACTCTTCCAATACTCATTTCCTGCAGACTAGATACACAACACCAACAGCTCTCTCTGATAGCGAGTGACACACAAACCCGCCTCTGCTCACTCACTCGTTTAACTCGCTCCGGATGAATATTGTTGCTGTTACAAGACTTGACTTTCAGCACGAGATTGCGCTAATAGTGTATAATTTCACTCATTCCCACAGAATTTGTGCTCAAACACCCAAAGTGCAGCACATAAAGCCGCCTCTCAGGACTAAATTGAGTTATTTTTCGCTGCTTATTGCGCTTAAATAGTCAAATACACACTAAATGCCAAAACGCCGGTCTCGGCGAGTATTCACGTTAACACAGTAAGTAATGTTTTAAGTGAATGTAAACAGTTGAGAAAGAAAACGCATGTGTAACAGTATAATGGATCAGGTCTTAAAGTGACAGCAGCCTAATAAACCTGCTGCCAAATTATGAGATAATATTACAAATATCTATATGGCAGTTTTTCCCCATGGTGTCGATGTCACAAATGTGGCCAGTGAAAATGCTGAGTGGCTCGTAACTTTGGGAAAACCACAAGCCACAGCGGCTGATGAGCAAATAAGCTAATGTCAAGCCCTGGACTGATCCAAATCATTACACTGTGAAAGCATTGCTGGTACTTATGACATGTTTATGGTGTGAAATACTGAGAGAGAAATCATAAACGCACTAAACTACAACCCACCTTCTGTTTGTCCAGAACCTTCATGGCGTAGAACTGATCTGAAGCCTTGTGTTTGACCAGCATGACCCTGCCGAAGGACCCTGTGCCCAGTGTCTTCAGTCTGTCAAAGTCATCTAAGCCAGTTGTGCTCTTTAGGGACAAAAACACACACACATTTGAAGGACATTTTCCTACAACACTGCATCACTACACAACAATAAAAGTAAATAAATAAATAAACTCACCTGTGGTGGTGATTCCCATTTTCTCAAGAAATCTTCTTTGGCTTTGGCTAGAAACTCTTTAACTGAAAGGAAGGAAAAAACAAAACAAAAACTAAATCAGAGTACAATCTAGCAGGAACTTAATTCTAACTAATCAACATTCAAAGATAAAAGTGAACGAGGGAATATTTTTCTAGCTACTTGTACTTTCTAGACATCAAAATCAGGCAATCTCACAAGGCAACCATGGACATCAGTGGTGAACATGTGAAGCACGCATGCATTACTGATGAACACAGGAGCAGGACATTAACAGTATCAGTTAAGACATGACACACAAGCACAACACAGCAGACTTCAGTTGACCGCAGTGACGGAAACATGATCAGAGAGCTAATCATTACATTTACTGTGGCTTTTCTTTAACGCCGGCCAGCAGAATTTACGCAAATGCTTTTCCGTCACGGCGGTAACCTAATGCAATCGTGATCATACCAAAAGTCTCTACAGATCACCACGGATTTCAGGAACATTGACCCACATGGATGGGATGATGAAGAATCAGAGAGAAAGAGAAAGAGAGATACACAAGAAAGATTTCTGTCAATCACATCAGTTAGACGGTACAAGACATGGATTAGACGTGACAAAAGATACTAGACAAAGCTAAAGTTGAGCCAGAATGTATCGAATTAGACAATCTGAGGACGCTAGCCGTAGTTCACAGCGAAACATTCAAGAGCTGTGTGTGTGCAAACGGTCTTGGGCACACTCCCATTCGGGTGCCTATTTTCTAACAGCTAGTGTGTGTTTGAGGGTTTTTACGAGCGCAGGAGGATCCTTCTCTCCGGCTCATCCTTTTATGGTGTGCTCCTGCTCCACAAGTATGTGCCGGCCTGGAACGAGCCATTTTTGTGAAGTACGACTGCTTATGGGTACAGATGGCTAACATAGACAAAGACTGGAACGGTTCGGGGTTTAAGATGCATTTATGGAAATGTTAAGGTTGTGCAGAGAAGCAGATTTTGAGCTGATATTTGACAGAATCAGAGATGTGCCAGGACGGGCTAATAACCTGCTAATGTTTTAAAGGATAAACAGAGGCAACTGCAAATTTCAGAGCAAGCTTCTGATCTGTAATGAATTAAATTAAATTAAGTGCATAATTTATACATTTTGCCAATGAAACCAGAGCAAGGAGCGAGTCTGCTTTATGTGTTCCAGTAGAAATATCTAGAAATCATACATTTACTTAAATTATATTAAATTATAAATAAATTATATAAATATACTTGAGCATCAACAAGGCAGTTTTGCCTTATGAGGACTTTAAAAGTTTTGATTATTAGGATTGGGGAGAGTTGCATGTAATTAATTATGCATAATTTACTGTAATTACTATAATAAGTACATGTAACATGTAACAAGGATTGTAGAATAAAGTGTTACCACAAGATCTTAATATTCAGTAAGTTGCATTTTAGGCACAGTATTGCCACTTACTACTGCTCCACCAATGACAATATTTGCGAACAAAGCCACAACATGACCTTTCTGCATTTCAGAGCAACACACAGGTGGTATTTTGTTCCTAAAGAATCTGTGTTTTTGGAAAAATCTGTTGAGTAACTGATTCAATGACTCCCTCATAATGACTCCCTCTAGCGTAGCGATGTAACCCACAGAAACAGTCACTGAAAAACCCCACTGACAGCTAACCTGTTCCATCCATCAAATTACCAGTCACATTTTATATTAATATTTATTAGATTGAGGTATGGTTAGGATTAGGAGTAAGTGTTAGGGTTTGGGTCACGGTGAGGGTTAAAGTTAACAGGGCTGCGCGATACATCGTTTTAACATCGATATCGCGATGTGTGATGTCAAGTATAAGGGTCGTAGTTGATCCGTACGGGCCAGCTGTCCCCCGATTCGGAAAGCATGTGATTCGCAGATTATTTGCAAAGTTTAACCATCATAGGGTGAAAGTTTATCATTTTTGCATGTGTTATTAAGTTGAGTCAGGCATCAAGAGCAAGAGGACTCGCGCGCTGTTTTCTGTGCAATAATGAAGTCACACTGCCCGTCTCGGCGAGTGTCCTCATAAACACAGTCAGTTATGTGTTGTAAACAGAGAAAGAAAACGAATGTGGCTGTGAGATTGCTGACAGGCACTCGTAAGCGTGATCATATTACTCCTATTTTATCTTCTCTCAAATGGCTGCCAGTCCGTTTCCAGATCAAATTTTAATATTTATTGTTTGTCTTTAAGTCTTTGAACAGGTTTAGCACCAAAACACCTGGAGACATTAGTGAACTGGCACTCCTCTGAGACCCCTGAGATCCTCTGATCAGTTTCTCTTTGTGGTTCCCAGATCCAGATTAAAACTCAAATGGGATCGTGCTTTTTCAGTTGCCGCTCCCAAACTTTGGAATTTTTAGCCTTTTTGTATTAGATCTGCTCAGACCATTTCCAGTTTTAAATCTTTGCTAAAAGCTCATTTATTAACGACGGCTTTCAATTACCCGGGTTATTAATTCTTAGGTGTGCGGTTGTTTTAGGTTGTCTCGTTGTATGTTTGTTTTTTATTATTATTATTTTTTATTATTGATGTACAGCACATTGGGCAACCTTGGTTGTATTGAAATGTGCTTTATAAATAAAAGGAAGGAAGGAAGGAAGGAAGGAAGGAAGGAAGGAAGGAAGGAAGGAAGGAAGGAAGGAAGGATGGAAGGAAGGATGGATAATGCGTGTCATTTATATCAGGTGGTGCGTTCGTCTTAAAGGGACAGCAGCCTAATATACCTGCAGCTGTGCATCAGCAATGGTGATCAAACCACAAAAGAGAAAGAGAAAATGACTTTTAGCTTTAACAAAGATAAATTATATTAATTATATTAGTTATGTTTCATTTATACAGTGAAGACTTGTTTTACATTTGATTATTCAATTTCTGTACGTGAATAATGTTAGATTTACCTGAAAAACATAAAGCACTGCTTTTTCAATTGTATCTTTATTTATTTATTTATCTATACTTGTAATTTGTTTATTTTCTATGCAGATTCACTCGCCATAAGATCACCCCAATTATTCAAGAATGATTAATTATTTTCAAATAGAGCTATTCAGATCATCTGGTAAAACTGTTTTTATATCGCAATATATAAATCGCAGAAAAACTAAATATTGCAATGTAAGTTTTCCAATATGGTGCAGCCCTACTGACTACAAGTGTTAAAGGGATACTCCACTTTAAAATGAAAATTCTGTCATCATATACTCACCCTCATGTTGTTTCAATCCTTTATGAATTTCTTTCTTCTGCTGAACAGAAAGGAAGATATTTATAAGAATGTCAGTAACCAGACAGTTTCTGGTCCCATTGACTTCCATAGTATATTGTTTTCCTACTATGGAAGTCAATGAGACCAGAAACTGTCTGGTTACTGATACTCTTCTAAATATCTTCCTTTCTGTTCAGCAGAAGAAAGAAATTCATAAAGGATTGAAACAACATGAGGGTGAGTATATGATGACAGAATTTTCATTTTAAAGTGAAGTATCCCTTTAATGAAACAAGGATTACAATGGACAACAGGTACATGATACATATACAGTATCAAAAGTTAAGTGCATCGTGGTTAAGGCCACCTAACATAAAGCCTGAAATCGGTAAAGCGCGCGGCACGCAAGCAGGAACACCTGAATTTTCCCCTGAAATAAAAATGCTGGTTTGAGCAGTTCAAATGTAAAGTCCAGATTGCATGTGGAGATGTGGGTGCATCACACAGAGCAGTGTGTCCAGGGCAGGGACGTGTGCCACGTACACTAACAGTGTTGACTGCAGATGATCGCATCAAGCCTTTTAAATCCTCTGAAGATCACGTCAGTCACCACAGACATGAGTGCTTGGGCTAGGAAGCCTCTCCTAGCACTGAGATTACAGGTGCTCTGAGAGAGACTCAGAACAACTTCACTTTTACAGCTTCAAACTATTTGTTCTTAATATCAGATTTATCATCAAGAAGATGTGATCTTCTGCAAGAACCAATGAGGTTTGTTCTCACGCATCAAGCATGTACAGCTGAGCTTCTGTTCACCATAATGTATGTGCACTGATCAAGGTTTATATGCGAATAAAAGCCCAAATTATATCAGCCATCATGTAAAGTGACCTTGACTCTTCAGAAGACTGGGGTTAAACAGTCAGATTCATATGGATTATGGATTTGATGTCTCTTTGTACGTTTTAATGTGTGAAAGCTTTGACTGCACGGACTTTCAATGGAGAAACACATCTCTCAGGTTTCATTAAATATCTCTGAATTTGAGTTTCGAAGATCAACTAAATTCTTATGGGTTTGGAATGACATGAAAGTGAGTGATTGATGACAATATTCATGTTTGGGTGAACTAACCCTTTAAAGGAATCGCTAACTGAAAAATACAAATGTCACATTACTGAGACGATTCACACAGAACATGTGTCTGTGCTCCACTGCTTTCTGAAGAGGTGATGACGTGACTTTTTATTACTCTAATGGTTTTTTAGGGTCAATTATAATACCAGTAATACACCAGAAAAAGAAAAACTGGTATACTTGGACTAAACCGCTCAACTCATGGATTAGTTTTATCTCTTTATGACCTGTTGAAGCATCAAAGTTTCAGTCGCGTAGCTGTCAATGGAGGAACAGAAATCTCTCAGATCTCATTAAAGATCTTCATTTGTGTTCCGATGGTGAACGAAAGTCTTACGGGTTTGAAACGACAAGAGTGTGAGTAAATTATGACAATTTAAATTTTGGGGTGAACTATCCCTTTAAAGAAAATGGCGTTCTCGATTCAAACGATGAAAAAAATCTCGACTCAAGCATCAACACAATCTTGTTTGTAAAAGAGTGATTTGGCTGTTTAAGTGTCTATTAAACCTTTGACGAGGACGACTACAGCGCACATTCAGATCTGTGCTGGCGCTGGCGCTGACCCAGAGACAGCAGTGCTCATGTGAAGATATGACAGCTTCACTAACATCGCCAGGTTCACACACACTACATTTTAATCGTTCACGCACACCGTCTATTTTTGCTGACTTAAAGTGACAGCGCATTGTTTGCGACACGAAATTGAAGCAATTTCACCACAAATGCATATGATTAACCTCTACTATGTCTCCCAGTCCTCACATGGCTTTCTGCCCAGTGTAAAGCAAGGACAACGACACCTTCCCTCCACAAGGACATGTAAGGGATGGCACTCGTCTCTTCGTGGAGGAGGTGGAAAAACAAGTTCTTCATGACCCGCAGGATTTAAATGCAGAAGATAAGGCATGAGAGTCAGCGTTTTTCTCAATAGTAAGTTTTAATTAGGACTGCTCTCTAATAGTCCACTAAACGTTAGTCCACGAGAAGAGGCTTAGTCGGGCTAAACTTCATTAGTAAGTTAATTGCAGTAAAGGTCCACAGATAGTGGTGAAGACACACAGTCCGTGAGGGACAGATGACGGCGGATACCTTTGGTAATTACAGTATATCGGGCACGAGTACAAACATTCGCCTATCATCCATCGACCTCAAATATGGCTTATCATTTGAAACATACAAATAGCAAATTTACATGGCCGCTCGCTCTAACGTTAACCTAGATAAATGTGTGCTGTTATTAGACAGATATCCAAGTGTTTGTGTGGAAGCTGAAGTTTAGTGTGTTCACTTCATCACATGGAGGCGCCTGGGCAATCACTTACATTTATTCTACTTAAAATACTCCGTCATTTTTGGTCATACAGATAAGAGAATACAGATCGTTAAAAACTGTAAAGGGTCTACTTCTATTTGCCTCACAATAATAAGAAAACATGTGCCTTTGCAAAAGAAAACAAACAGGATGTGCTTTCTGCCGTCTCCAGGAACTTCTCTTTGGAGCACGTCACAAAGATGAACCGAAACTCACAGACATGAGAGATATATCTATAGAAAGATTGACATGTCTACTTTTAAACTAACAAAAAAAAATACTCTCTGATTATGTAATCCGTATGAAAGGTGCATTGCTCTCTATATGTGCGTTCACTATAGGAGATGAGAGTCAGCATCATCATCTTTGCAGCGACACTGACTCAGAAAACACCAGTTTATTAAAAAATAATTAAAATATCTCCTTGCTATTTTTTCCGACATTCATAATCATTACTTTTGTGGCAGAATCATCAAGCTTTGAGCGCAGAATAGGCTATATATTACGCCTATGTTAAACGCTCATTATGGTTTAGTATTCTCCTCAGTATATATTTAAATAATCTAATATAAACGTGCGATTAGTCGACTAATGGTTTAAATGAACGACTAGTTGACTAGAAAAAACTTTAGGTTAAATTCTTTTAATTTAAAATGTTTGCGATTTTAACAAGTACATGTTTAATTGTTTTGCCACTTGCTTGAGCAACTTATATATATAGATCTATATAGAAGTAGGCCTAATGCATTGAATAATATGTTGTTTAAATGTAGTGTGTTTAATTGTGAAAACTATGCTGTGTACAAAGAGAATTACAATGCTGAAGAAAAAAAAACTTTTTCAGAGACAGCTTTTGGATTTGAAATAAAAAACAGTGAATAACTGTTGTGTTTGTACTGTAGTATACAGCCGTGGATCAGACGCGTCACACATGAGAGCACAAGAGCGCTTCTGCATACGCAACATCCAAACCAGTCGAACCGTGTAACGTCACACGTGTAAAAGCGTATTAAGCAGCGAAAGACACTGTTCAACAGGCGCTTTCTGTCCGCGCGATCCGAGATGGAGAAACACGGACAAGCACGGGCTATTTTGATTTCCGGGTGTGCACTTAGACAAACACACGCAGAAATGTGTCAAAATGTCCGTCTTTTTAACTTAAATGCATTCAGTGATGTCTTCAGTGAACAGCTAAGCAAACGAATGCTTGTCAGTGTATTAGATCTCTGAATTTGGTCTTAAAGTGACAGTAGCCTAATAAACCTGCTCTCTCCGTCATTAATGTTAATCAAACAACAAATGAAAACGAGAGAATCATTCACTTCTCTTCTCTTTAACTTTAGTAACTTTAATAAGAAACAATGTATATTTAATTCATACAGTCAAGAATATGCAATGTTATGTGCATTTTATTACACTTCATTAGGGGTGTAAATATTAATCAATTAGTATCGATGCATCGATTATACAGCCGACGATTCGATGCATCCGCAAGAGTATCGATTAATGTGTTTATTTTGCCGCCTGTCTATTTTCAGCATCTGCTCCGACATATGCGTACAACCTACTAAGCTGCGGGTGGCGCTAACCTCATTATTGTCTTCTACTTCACACCGCTTCACACGCGTTACTTACGTTTCACAGTCTATCTATGTTCACACACATTGTTGAGTCTGACTTTCAAGAGCGATGGATCCCTCAGAGCGAGCTGGCAATGACAGTGAAATGTTACACACTCCAGTCGGCGTCAAGTCATGGGTGTGGATGTATTTTGGCTTCAGGAAAACAGATGGAGCAGTGGTAAGAGATGTTGCCGTTTGTCTGATTGCGCCCGTTTGCAGTGCGTATGCGGTGCGTATTTTTTTCAGTACCCATGTTAACAGGTCAGAGCTTTCACACTGCACGCGGTTGCGGTCCGTTTATCCGTTCCAGTTATATATTATATCAGGCTTATGCTACTCTGAATAATACCTGAACTTCGTATTTTTAGCACTTCTTGCGTTGTTGTTGCTTTTGCCTCTTTATGATGACTCGCTGAATTTTGTCCTAATTTGTAAGTCGCTTTGGACAAAGGCGTCTGCTAAATGACTAAATGTAATGTAAATGTAAAATGTATATATTATATATTATTTTTGTTGATTTATTTGAAACTTAATAGATATCATGTAAAAATCTAGTATTGAATCGTATCGAATCGAATCGTATCGCGGGGAATTCTGAAGTATCGAAAATAATCGAATCGTTGGCTTAAGAAATCGGTATCGTATCGAATCGTCATGTAGGCTCCGATTTACACCCCTACACGTCATTATTTTATTAAATATATGTATATTATTAGTAGTAGTAGGCTAAACTGTTCATTTCATTCATGTCTTTTTCTGTTGAATTTGTCCTATTTTCTTATTGCATTCCTGAGCGTTTGCTGAATTGCATTACCTCACTGTTGTTGGTTGACAGTGAAAGAGTGTCTCTGAAAGAACAGATTAAGGGGTTGAGGGTCACTTTAATGAACGCACTGACAGCGGCCCCCGGATAAAGTTCTGCTCAGGGCCCCCAGAAGTCCGGGATGTATGTGTGGACCTGGCGTAAGTCATGTGATTGGACACGGCATGAACTGTAGTTCAATGGAAGAGCTGTATGATGACCTTTGCAGGGGAGAAATATTAATATACAGTAGTCAACATTTGAAGTGGATCAAAAAAAGTTAATCAAAGAACGGGTATTGTTCATAATTCATGTATAACTTTGATGAAATATTTTGATCCACTTCAGTTCAAATGTTGACTACTGTATTCATACGTATATATGGCCTTAGAAAAACAAGAATATCAGTAAATAATGAACTAATCACACAGAAGTGATTTTCGCCCCATTATACTCTCGAACATCAACAAGATTGAGGCGTTTGACCATTAAAACCAGATCGACTCATTCTCGTTACATGCATCTATTTATCAGCTTTCTACGCGCTTGAGTTAGTTTCAGACAACCATATGTTTATAGTCGTATTCAGTTTAGGATTGTATTAAAGTTTGTACAGTAAAAGTTGAAAGCCAACATCTAGCCGCTGGTTTTAGTTCGTTTCTCATGAGCTCAGCGTTTAATTAACTTAATGGCTTTCTGTTGTTTACTAGAGACTGTCTCTGCTGTTCACAGGCCCGACCAGACAGCCAGAGCTCAGCTCATTCATTCATCCTCCGGGTCAGGACAGCCAGATCAACTGCTCGCCCTCACAGGCGTTATCTAATGTCAGCTCGAGGTCTGGGGAACATGTGTGAACGATAAGAAACGAGTGTTTTCCTCCTGATACAGGCCTGGGCCTCGCTCTTCACTAGCAGACAGCTTATTAGCCTCAACCCTTCTGACTCCATTGCATAAGTTATGAAAACAAAAGCCCTTTTCCGTTTGAAACTTTCAGGTTAACGTTATATAAGCATTTCCATTGGGTTAGAAACATGACCGCCACTGATATAGCCTCAGGCCTCAGATCAAGCTAGCTCGACTCACTTTGAGTTTTCTACATGACAAACACACACAGCAGCGAGATTTACACACAGAAACACTAGCGCTGGTCATGATGAACACAGAATGAGCGCGGATTTCCTCGCGATGACACTTTGGGAAACGCAGTCCTGCCCTCGCTAAGCGGCTAACTAGCATTAGCACAGGCTGCAAAGGTAAACAAACAGTGATATTGCCCGAACAGCGAGGACTTTATAAAGCACGGCAGGGCGACCGAGCGCTCCTCCTCTTACCGCTCTCCAGTTCATTGCCTTTCTTGGCGGTCGCTGCGTTCCCCATCGTGCGGTGGCGGGCGACGCGGGCGATCCTCGGGCGACACGACAGCGAGTCCTTGGCGGCGCGTCAGCTTCCCTCGGGCCGCGTCTGATGGACGGAGGACGGGCAGATCAGCAGCGGGTCTTCTCTTCCTCGGGTCTCCGCCACGCTGATCGCGGAGTCTCTCTTGACTTTCTCACAGCTCTTGCTCTTCTTCTTCTTCTTTAGCCGCTAAGCCGAGTCTTCCTCTGCTGTAGCAGAGACATGGCACTGCGAGCACAGACAGCGCTGATACTGACCCCTGCTGGACTGATGGGATGTGAGACACACACTGCTGACATATTCTATTAATCAATAATTGTTTTGTTATTGTTTCAAGAATAAAAGATACTATGCTGTAGGGGTGTCACACCACAGGTAGAAGCAACTGCTAAATACAATGATTTATGTATTATCAGTGTTGGGTAAAGTTACTTTGAAAAGAAATGCAGTGCAATATTGCATTACTCCCTAAAAAAGTTAAGTCGTCAAGTCATCTTCATTTATATAGCGCTTTTAACAATATAGACTGTTTCAAAGCAACTTTACAGTGATAATAGGACATTACAGTAACAGAGATTGTTTAGGCTTTGTGATGAAGACGAGCCCACCAGCTCGAGCTGCCTTCGGGGAGAAATGTGAGTCCGTGTATGGATGTAAAAGGATGGCGCACTCGCAGAAGCACTTCGTGCAAGGTGGAATTTATTTACAGTGCCAATAAGAAGACCGTCCACAGTTACGTATATATACAGGTGCACACAAAAAGAAGAGAAAAACCCTAAAAAGTACAACAAAAAAATAAAGACAGAACCTCTTAAAAAAAACAAAAAAAACCCCCAAAAAAAACATATCTACAGTACACCAGTACACAAAGGTTTTGCTTGCTTGAGGCACTACAGTGTCACTCTCGCTTCCGACTTGGTTAACAAGACCTGACTTCAGGTTTGGCCTTGGCTTAAATAGGCCAAACCCCGCCCCTTTTGGGGCCACACCAATTCCCAGAACATATGACAATTAATACACATACAAATACTTCATCTATTTGATTATCCATATTAATCCATTCCCAATATATATATATATATATATTAATAATATAGCAGATCTAGAATAAAGTTATTGTCCAGATAAAGTTAGTTTTGATTGATTCACTTCCATTGCGAAGATCATTAGTTATTAACTTAGGGCCCCTAACACAACGCCGTTCTAACAGAAAACCCTCATGCGCTCCGGCTCATCCACACAACAACAGTGTTTGGTGCTCGAGAACGCTAACCTTGAAATAGTGAAATACTAATTGCGTTACTTTTTTCGAAAAGTAATGCGTTACGTTACTTTTGCGTTACTTTTTTTCTCACTTGGGCTGGGTTTGACTTTTTACAACTAAAAATATATAATTTTGGGCAAATGTAAAGACCCTTTCACACCAAAAGTGAAATAATAAGCCTCAGGCTGAAGGAAATGCAAAGTTTATGACCAATAAAAAAAATAAAAAATCTATAGTAATTTTTGCTTATGGTTTACCTGAATCATCAAAGGTCACAAGCAAGTACATTGGTCAATAAAGTGAGAATAAATGCATAAAAATGTATGTTTTATTCAACATATTAAGTTATTGGAGGTTTGCATAGGATTCTGATTCTGCATTTCACTGATTTTATTCATTTTGAGGAATATTGAATCTTTTTTTTCTGCAAGTGAGATGAGTAAATGCTCACATTTAGTCTAGAACTACAATAGCATTTACACACAACGCCTCTGCTCTTCGATTTGTCTCAACATGAGGAAAAGAGAGCTGTCAGTCAATAAACGGGAAAACAAAGTAACTTGCGTTACTTATTTGAAAAAATAACTCAGATATTTTGTTGTAAATTTTAAAAATAATGCCTCTTTACTAGTTACTTGAAAAAGTAATCTGATTACGTTACTCAAGTTACTTGTAATGAGTAACCCCCCAACACTGGTTATAAATGATAATAATAACATTTACCATCCTGTTGGCAAAAATGGGTACAAAAAAGTACTTGTTCTTAATAATCAAGACATATTCTATTCATCAATAATTGTTTTGTTATTGTTTCAATGATAACAATAGGAAAGAGATTTTCTGGCTGGGAGACACTAAGCACTTCAGATGGCTGGGTCCGTGGGACTGTTTCTGGGGATTCACTTTTTATTTTACCTACCTTTTGTCTTCTGCATTCCCCTTACCACTGTCTCCTGTTCTTCCCTCAGACTCGTCCCCCAGAAACAGTCCCACAGACCCAGCCCCAAACCCCATCTCTGCAATAATAATTAATAAAGGCTGGTTTCTGCCTCTTATGTATTAATGCTCATAAGTAGCCGTAATGGGTTCCATTCAGACCTTAACATTTAGTCTTTTACTGTTATATGTCAACAAGATTTTCCCCTGGCTATACCCAATGTTTAGATCTGTTGTGGTATTTATGCAAATTAGCACATACGTAATTAGATTATGCACCGTTTGTCCATGTTAACAAACAATTTCAAAAAACTTGTAATACATTTTTTGTTTGTCTTGATGTAAGTTATCAACTCAGTAATTTTCATGGTGATATCTAAAGGTACTTTTTTTACCCTATTCATGTAAGAAAAATAATGAATAGGCTATATTTGTTTTTTTTCCCCAAACTTTCCCCTAATGTGATTCTTCTGGGCTTTTTTTTTTCTTTTCTTACTCAGGACATATTGAGGATACAAAATCAGTTGAGTTTGCTTCTGTTGCAATTTGTTCAACCTTTCAACCTTTATTCATAAAATGACTGGACTACTGGGAGACAGTGAGTCCTAAGCACTTCAGATGGCTGAGGAGCACAGACCTGTGAGAAATTAATTCTTCTTCCCACTGGGTCAAGATAAGCCAGCCGTCGATAACCCTTCTGTCTCAGGGGGGAAAGGGCCGAATCACTGCACTTCGTAAAAGTGCGCGGGGGCAGGGACAGTCCGAATGGCAGGACCGTGTACTGGTAGGCCACCTCTTCAAACGTGAACCTCAAGAGCGGTCTGTGATGGGGGTCTGTCTGGATATGAATGTATGCATCTTTCAGATCCACTGAGAAAAAACAATCCCCTGGACGTACTTGCGCTGTGGCATCTTGAACGGCCGTTTCGTGAGGGCACGGTTCAGGTGTCCGAGGTCTAGGATGGGCCTCAGGCTGCCATCCTTCTTGGGAACGGGAAAGTAGCGTCTATGGAAGCCTGACTCGCTGTGGGGCGGAGGAACTGTTTTCACAGCTCCCTTCAGCTTATTCTGCACGGAGGATGAGTGCCACGTTGTGTGCCACCGAGGCATTGACTATGCCCGCGAACCGGGGCAGTCTGCGAGCGAATTGGAGCGAGTAACCCTGTGTCACCGTGCTCAGTACCCATTTAGACACACCGGGGATGGCTTTCCAAGCCTCGGCCCAGGAGGCTAGGGGCTGAATCATTTCAGGAGACAGCTCGCTGTATTTGCCCCTTAGAAGTTGGAAGAGGAAAAGTGCTTTTTTTTCAAGTATTTTTGTTTTTTATTTTGTTCACTATAACAGGACCCCTGTTTTTGCGAACAAAATTGCATGGGCCTGTAATGCAACATTTACTCCAACAGCTGGAACTGAACAGGGTGTTTGGAGGAACACTCAAGACTTTTTGGAGACTTAACCCTTCCCTCTCTCTTCCTGGTGGATCAGGATTGCTTCTGAGAGACAGAGTCCAGTGTTATCTCAGGCCGGGGTCCCTGCCGCTGAGGAGGGAAGCGTTCAGGCAGTGGTGGCTGTCATCGCTCAGGCAGTGGTGGCTGTCGTCGCTCAGGCAGTGGTGGCTGTCGTCGCTCAGGCGGTGGTGGCTGTCGTCGCTCAGGCAGTGGTGGCTGTCGTCGCTCAGGCAGTGGTGGCTGTCGTCGCTCAGGCGGTGGTGGCTGTCGTCGCTCAGGCGGTGGTGGCTGTCGTCGCTCAGGCAGTGGTGGCTGTCGTCGCTCAGGCAGTGGTGGCTGTCGTCGCTCAGGCAGTGGTGGCTGTCGTCGCTCAGGCGGTGGTGGCTGTCGTCGCTCAGGCGGTGGTGGCTGTCGTCGCTCAGGCGGTGGTGGCTGTCGTCGCTCAGGCGGTGGTGGCTGTCGTCGCTCAGGCGGTGGTGGCTGTCGTCGCTCAGGCGGTGGTGGCTGTCGTCGCTCAGGCAGTGGTGGCTGTCGTCGCTCAGGCAGTGGTGGCTGTCGTCGCTCAGGCGGTGGTGGCTGTCGTCGCTCAGGCGGTGGTGGCTGTCGTCGCTCAGGCAGTGGTGGCTGTCGTCGCTCAGGCGGTGGTGGCTGTCGTCGCTCAGGCGGTGGTGGCTGTCGTCGCTCAGGCAGTGGTGGCTGTCGTCGCTCAGGCGGTGGTGGCTGTCGTTGCTCAGGCGGTGGTGGCTGTCGTTGCTCAGGCGGTGGTGGCTGTCGTCGCTCAGGCGGTGGTGGCTGTCGTCGCTCAGGCGGTGGTGGCTGTCGTCGCTCAGGCAGTGGTGGCTGTCGTCGCTCAGGCAGTGGTGGCTGTCGTCGCTCAGGCAGTGGTGGCTGTCGTCGCTCAGGCAGTGGTGGCTGTCGTCGGCTGCTGGATCGGCATCGTTTTCTGGCGACTCGATGGAGCAGAGCTGCAGTGTTTGGGAAGGAAGTGGCGCATTGCCTGGGAAGACTTCTGTGCCGCCGTGAATCGCTCAGCGAAGCCGTCAACCGCGGGGCCGAAGAGGACGAAAAAAAGTTTGGCCTGGAAAACCTGGAGGACTGCCATGGTATGAAGAGCCAAACCTGCTTGGCCAGAGGATGTGTAAGGCTGAATTCGTCCTGCACGGCTTTGATGGATGAGCCACCGTGGCTTTCCATCCAGTGGCAGTGGGCGGACAGAGGCGAGGGGGGGTCTCTCGTTATCCTTCTCCACTGCGCCCTCAATAGTAGGGAGAGTGGTGGATGTAGAAGTGCGTAGGAGGGCCGAGTATGGGGCGCACCACGATTTGGTGAGTTCGTCATGAACCTCGAGGAAGAACGCTGCTGCTCCTCTGGGGCAGACCACTCGAGTCCGAGCTCCTCAACGGCTTTTGATAGGACGCGGAAAAGTTTGGCGTCGATACCAGCCTTGGTGTCGCTCTCGTTTCAAGGCAATCCTCTGCATCGGCAGCGGCCAACGACAGACTGTCCTCTTCAGATCCTCCAAACGAGACGAGGCTTCAAGATTCAGAGAAAAGGAGTTCTCCCCATAGTGTCTAGCCAATACCAGTAAGCGTTTCGAAAGTGAACTAATGTTAACAAATGAGACCTTATTGTAAAGTGTTACCAGTAGTTACTGCTAAACTAATCACAGAGGTTTTCCTTTATCTTGCAGATTCTTCATAAGCACTTGTTCATCAAATCATCAAACAACCACAGCTGACCAATGTGCTGGAAAATCATGCTTTTCGGCTGTTGTTCAGCTGAAGTCGGTTCAGAGTTGATTCAGTTCATTTCATTTATAAAGCAGTTCTGTAAAAAAATAAAATAAAATAAAAAACAGTGTCATGTCCAGCTCAGTTCATTTCTTACACAGCAGCGTCAGTACAGTTAAATCAATGATATTGTTGAATATTAAGATGTGTTTGATCAGGGTCCTGGAGAAAGCTAACATTTCTTACATTGTCAGGACTGAAGATGGTCAAATCCTGAGGAGAAATTGAAGGAGTCTTTAGAAAACACGAGAGACATCAGCAGGGAATAAATCTGGAGATAACACAGACTACGGTGAATCAGCATCAACCTCTGAAACATCTCCAGCCCTGCAAAACAAGGAAATAGCTGAAGAGATATATTCACCAGCGTTGAGAAGATCTAAACTTCTCCTGGGCCTCATTTATAACTGTTGCGTCGCACAACACAGGCCCTGAAAGAGGCGGACGACACTTCCAACACAAATGTTGGGATTAATAAAAACAAACTTGATAGGAAAACTTGATTTGTGCAGTTTGGCGACACCGATGGTGAACTGAGGGACTGACGGCAGATGAAGGAAATTAAACATTTACTTTTTTTTTTTTTTTTTTTTTTTTTTGCTAACACACAATTCATAAATCAATTGACCATTTTCTCACAACTATAAACACAATCTCAAAACTACAAACCAACTTGTACAAACCTCAAACCTCCACTACAAACTCAAATATTTTAGTATAAAACATTTGCTGTTGTGCAATTAAACTTTGGCCTCATATGACACACAAAACCTACACACACACACACACACACACACTACTCCACTGCCTGGAGAACACCAGTGAGATCAGTTCATAACACTGTTACAGAAACCTCCTTTTGGCAATCAGGAATCATTTTACAACTCAATGTCTATTACAGTGTACAACATAAATACAGGGGTGCAGATACAGAGAAATTCAACGCAAAGCTTTAAGAAAAGTTTATTTTCATTACACTACTGTGAAGAGAGATCTGAAAAGCACTAGAACAGAAAAGATGAAATGCTGAACTGATGAAATGGAAATAACAGTTCAAGTAAATACATTTAGCATCCTCTCCCAAATTGCATTGCAGAACTGCTAATGACCATATTTACCATTAGAGGAGTTTCTTAGTCTTCTGACAAAAGACTTTCTCTCCCTCCTCTAGGCAGTCGTCTCTCAGTTCTGCTAAAATACTATCTGTAAGAAATACTTGGCTAGAGTAGTGCAAGTTCTGCTACTGTGGACTGTAATTGTAAGTATAAAAGCCCTGCGATGAGCTGGTATCTTCCCTCATGGTCATTAAATGCACAACAACTTATTCAACTAAAGTGCTTTGTATTTCATCAGGAACAAATGTCTCTTTACCCCTGTGTGCTATTCGAGTTCCCAGTGTGACACCTGAGGTAGTTATATTGTGTGTTAGTGTTTTCTGAATGAGAGCATGGGTAAACGTGTGCAAAAACAGGGCATTTTTGTGTAGAGTTTTGCAGAAAACGTTGAGAAAATTGGAACATGTGTTAAATGTGTTAAACGTTTTGAGAAATGTGTCTTTGTTTGTAGAACTGAATGAATGGTTTGGTAAATTGGGTCCGACTGAACCAGTTATAGTGTATTAGCAATCGGAAAAAGCTGAAACTTAAACCTGTTGCTCACAGATCCCTGTTAATATAAACACACAAACCACTTTAAATCCTCATTATGAGCCCTAATCATAAATACAGTGCATGATCACATTATAAATAAATAGAAAATAAATGATAAAATAAAAATACATAAACTGAATTACCTTAACTTCCATTTTCTAATGATCTCAGGGTGGGGGGAGGGTTTACGCTTAATTAGCTGGCTCATTTTAATATGCATGCATGACCATTCATGAGGTGATTTGCATTGACTAATTATGGTTGAATGTGGGCGTGTAAAGGGCGTTATGTGTGATAAAAAAAAATGTAATGTGCGCAAATTCTTTGTTACTCTGTGATTTATAAAGGGGACATTGTGTGCAGGTGTGCGTACGCAAGGTTTATGAATCTCAATGTGTGTTTGTGTACTCATCTCTGCTTTCTGGTGTAAGTTCACGTTTAGTTGGGATTCTACACACTCTTTTATAAATGAGGCCTCTGATTATAGCCTGTGAGTATAGTACTTTAAACTGAACTTTTGAGCATTCACAATGAAAAGAAAAGAAGAAAAATAAAAACAAAAGGGATCTTTCTTATCTGTTATTTATTTCTGTGACAGATATAATTCTGTGTAGTGTTCTGTATCATCTTTACAATGTTTGCAAGGTATTTACACTGTAAAAAAAAAAGATTGTATTGCAGTTTGTTTTACAAGAAAATATTAAATACAAAAGCGAATGTTTAATTTCACTGTTACTTGCCTCTTCTTTGTAATTCTTTGTAAAAATGTACTATCGATTTCTGTAGAAAAAATGTTTCAGAGTAACTTTTTTTTTAGTGTAGTTTTATTTTGCATAATTATTCAACTTGTTCACATCTAAAGAAAAGGATTTCATTAAAGAGAATATTTCTAGTCTAACCACTAGATGTCAGTAGCAGCTTGTTGTCAGTTTCCATGCGCCACCACAGTTGGAATAAAGAGACATGATGTGAATTAAAATACTTTCGTATTAGTACTAGAAATATTACGGACTGTAAAAAAAACAAAGGTATTCAAAAACGATGACGTAAGTTTAGTCATGTGACGCATATTGAACCCACAGATATTCATACTGGTATTGTGCCTGTTATGCGTTTTTCAGTTTCACACAGTTGCTAAAATGTTACTTCACACACTCTTCATATCACAGTCCTGCAATTATAACAGAAAATGTACTCATTTGCTGTCCTGCGGTAAAACATGAGAGGATTTGTGTTAGACCAAACATATAATGGTGAGTGAGAGCGACCTGGACGATCAGTGAATGCGGAGATATTTTGCTAAATAAAATGATCCTGCCAGACGAATTGCGTGATAACTTGATTATGTCTGTTCTGTCTGTATCACCTCAGTGAGCTTTTATGAGGTTTTAAGGAGAATTTAGCGTTTCCCAACGTCTCAGTGTGGATGAGAAACTTTTGGAGAACGCCTGAAAATGCTAGTGTGGACGGAGAGCGTTTTGTAATGAAATCTATCCGAATTAATATAGACGTAGCCTCAGTCTGGAGTCTGATCTTCCTGCCTACATCTGCCTACAACTCAACTAGCCTGGTTAAAACCAGACCATTCTCAGTAGTAACTGAGTTATGGTCTGGCAAAGCTTCATTAATAACTCATTTCCAAAGGGGCGTCACCAACGGACGTCGCTCAAATGCCTGTGGGCGTAATTGGATAGACCTAAAACCAATCAGAGCGATCGTCATCGTGTAAAGCCATATGCTGCGTCCCAATTCGCCTAAGTTACACTACGCCATAAAAGTATGTACTCTTTTTGTGAAGAAAAGGTATTTACTTTTGAATGTGTAGCAAAAAAGTAGACAAGCTTTGGGACATACTACTTCGTCATCTTTATCGGACGGATCTGTCGCGTGCGTCCTGTCACGTAAACTGCCCTGTCAATCAGTCACAGTTAAAATCCTCTATTAAATCTAATTTAATTTCCTACCGTTTCGGAGAGAAATGTAGCAGCACGTTCATCTGCCAGTGGGTCTTTCATGGAGACTGTCCTCATGTGTTTGCAATTTGAATATAATAATGCATTTGAAAGTTGCTGCGCGTCACCAACGGAGTGGACGTCGCTCAAATGCCTCTGGGCGCAATTGGATAGACCTAAAACCAATCAGAGCGATCGTCATCGTGTAAAGCCCGCCTCCACGTTTCTGATTGGTGCCTCGATTTGGACGGATTAGAAATCGGCTTGAATGGGCTCTTTGCCAGACTACTTGCAGAGCAAATCTAAATTTGCCGGAAGTTGTCTGGGTTTTTCCAGGCTACAACTCAACTTCTCTCAGCTGCAATCCTGATCACACACACCTGAACAAGCTAATCAAGCTCTTCAGGATTACTAGAAAGCTATACACAGGAGAGTTAAAGGTTGGAGCTGAACTCTGCAGGAAAGTGGACCTCGGGGGTCAGAGTTGAGAACCCCAGGACTACGGTCTTCTCCAATCCTGGTCCCGCTCTGCACATTTAGTATCTCCCTTATTTAACACACTGATTCAGATCATCAGCTTGTTCGGTAAGAGAACTGAACTGAGGCTGTTTCTCAATTCCAAAAACCTTTCTGAGATCTTGCTGCTTAACTGACCCTCTCAACAAATAGCGATTAACGACCAAAGCACAATAAATAAAACATAATGTCACAACCTATTAGACATTTCTTTCATTTTATTATCAAGATTGTTTTCATAAGTTTATAAATGTTTTATTTCACTGTGTGTTTATGAGAAGCCTATGTGTTAGGCTGCCTATGTTTGTCAATGTTAAGATTCTTTTTAATATGCCAATAACAATACTGTGGCTTTCTTCAGGTTATCACTCCATTAAAATTAAGCAAACCAAACGTACAAATGTTTACTTTCGCTAATTGTCATGTACAGGTGAAACCGCGAAAATTTTTTATATCGTGCAAAAGTTATAATTTTGATGATTATGGCTTATTATGAAAACCCCAAATTCAAAATCTCAGAAAATTAGAATATTACATAAAATAAAATAAAAAAAGATTTTAAATACAAAAATGTCGGCCCTCTGAAAAGTATAATCATGCATATGTATTTATATATACTAAATATATTAGTTTCACCTTTTAATTTGAATTACTGAAATCCACAAACTTTTGCACAATATTCAAATTTTCCGAGTTTCACCAGTATTTTGATTTTTCGATTCTCTCAAGTCTACATTCGATGCATCCTCGACATCAAGAACACACCCTGGCACTTTCATGCATCCTCTGTACTTGCGTTATTGAGGATTGAAATTGAACTTCGACGGTTGATGATGATGTAGTGCGAGAACACAAGGATGCAAGATTGCTGAAGAACACATATTGAGAAACAGCTTGAGTGTGTCAGATAAGAGAGACATACAAAATGTGCAGAGAGGTGGGTCCCCAGATCCCACTTCTTCAGATGGTGTTGCACTGCATTTTCACATTTCACCACAGATTTTGGGGCGCTATTGAGCTCTTAGTACAATCAGGGCCATCTTAGGACGGTGCAATTGACGTGCAAATCAGGTTCAGTCTCTGGACGCCTATTATCCCTCTTGGACATACATATGCTGTTCAGTATTTGAACGTCTGGCTAGGAGGTGTTTTTTATGTCTGTTTACAGGTGCAGGATATTAATGTATGTCTCACACACCCCTTGAGTGTGCAAACCTCATCACTCCCCCAATCTACTCTACTACCTTATTTGTTGGTTGATCAGAATATGGGGAAAATAATCAACATTCAAGCATGAAAACTACAAAAACAAAATCAGACTTGGGCATAATAGGTCCTGTTTGAAAGAGTAGAGATGCATGTCACTAGACAGAAAGAGTTGATCAGAGGTTGCATTACAGCTTGCCTGAATTCTTCACCATTAAGATGTTGGGGAGGACAGCTTGACCCCATAAAGAGACCAATATGCTCAGTGAAGACTAGGAGTAAAATCTAAAGTTCAATCAGCTGACAGAAAGTTTGCTGAAGACATGTTTCCAAAAGGCCGCAGACATGAGCAATAGGATCCAGTGTCTAACTCACTTAGGATACAGAAACACTTGCACTTACAGACATATGGAAAATCAATTGATGTAATATCTATAGATTCTGATTAGAATGATCTGGAGTTATTAGAGTTCTGTCTCTGCATGTTAAAAAAGTTGATATACTTGAAAACATATAGGCCTTCTGGAAAACAACAACAACAAAACAGGTAAAGACCAGTTCAATCTTGTTTTAAAATTGAGCTGGTTATTTCTCTCCAGACAAGATTTTTTTCCTCTCTAGTTAAGTATCTTTGGATGAACTGAAGATGAAAGGTTGCTCCCCTGCTTCCTCCTAAAGAGCACACCTTGAGGCACCCAATGTAGTGATCTCAAATTAAGCTAACAATAACAGACTGCAATTCTCCCAAATGCCCAGAAGGTCTATGATCCAGCCGATGCCAGAGAGCAGAAGCTATCCTCTGTAAAATAGGTGCAGAATGAGAATTTCTGGCCCTTTCTCTTTTTTTCCTGTCACTTTGTCATCATTCTGATTGTTCCCTGTTCCCAAGCTCAAATAATGTGATCTCATATACTATATTGCCAAAAGTGGGGACGTTTACATGCACATGAATTTTAAAGACATCCCATTCTTAATCCGGTGGGTTTAATATGGAGTTGGCCCACCCTTTGCCGCTATAACAGTTTCAAGGAAGGCTTTCCACAAGGTTTAGGAGTGTATTTATGGGAATTTTTTTACCATTCTTCTAGAAGTGTATTTGTGAAGGCCTGGCTCCCAGTCTCCGCTCTAATTCATCCCAAATGTTCCGACACTTAATGTTCTATCTGGTTGAGGTCAGGACTCTGTGCAGGCCAGTCAAGTTCCTCCACACCAAACTTGCTCATCCATATCTTTATGGACCTTGCTTTGTGCACTGGTGCGTAGTCATGTTGGAACAGGAACATCCTCAAACTGTTCCCACAAAGTTGGGAGCATGAAATTGTCCAAAATGTCTTGGTATGCTGAAGCATTAAGAGTTCCTTTCACTGGAACTAAGGGGCCAAGCCCAACCCCTGAAAAACAACCCCACACCATAATCCCCCTCCACCAAACTTTACACTTGGCAGTCAGGCAAGCACTGTTCTCCTGTCACCCGCCAAACTCAGACTCGTCCATCGGATTGCAAGACAGAGAAGCGAGATTCATCACTCCAGAGAACACGTCTCCACTGCCCTTACGAAAAAAAAGTATACTTCAAGTTCATTTTATGAAGTATACTTGAGTAATGTTCGAGTATATTTTTAAGTATACTTTGTGTAGTAAGTATACTAATGTCAATATGTACTAGTAGTAAACTTGTAAGTGTACTATTTTAATACCGCTTGGGACTAAATTGGCCCACTTGAAGTATATAAAAGTATATGTTTAAGTGTACTATAAGTGTAACAGTAGTAAACTTTAAGTGCACAACTAGTTCATAATTATGTTTCTCATTTGTACTGCAAGTGAACTTATGAGTATACTAGTAGTTTACTATTTTAATACTTGTAGCAACTTTGAAGTATACTCTCAGTAAACTACTAGTTTAGTAGTTTTATACTACAAGTTTTCTTTAAGTGAACTTAACATCATACTTATAGTTTACTATTTATATATTATTTTTGCTCTTTTACTGTACTCTCAGTAAACTACTAGTTTAGTAGTTTTATACTGCAAGTTTTCTTTGAATGTACTTAACATTATACTTATAGTTTACTATTTATATACAAGTTTGCAGTTGCAGTAGGCCTATACTACTATGTTCAAATGTTATTTTTTATACTTGAAAAATACCTTTAACTCTACTTTAATTTTAAAAACATTTTATTAGCTTCATGCATCCTTTTTTATCAACACTTGAATGTCGGTAAGTTTCATAAAGAAAGGCAACATTTTAAACAAAATAGTTGAGAAAATCTAATTTTTGTCAAAGACTACACGCCTTGATCAGATCCAGAATGATGATCAAACACAGATGGAGTAAATCGAGTCCGACACCCCCACAGCTTCAGTCGTTTTCTCTTCGTGGGTTAGGCCTAGGCTTCATTTCATTTGGAAACATTAAGCAGTTTTGATTTACAAGCTGTTTAATGTTTGATGATCACATTATTTTACATTTGAGTGAGCAATCTTCTATCACTTGATTCAGCTTCTTCTTCTCCTGTGTTTTGATCCGGAGAATCTGTACTAGATACACAAAAATTCAGATACGCAGAATTAGAAACAAATCTGTTTTATATAAATATTTGAATCAATATTTTCAAACTATAAGTTTCATAAGACTGTGTATGAAAAACGATGTAAAAAAAGTATATTTAATAGGCTACTCGATCAAAAGAGTTAACACAACTACAAGCCAAGTATACTTTGAATAATTAAACTTTTAAGTATATCTTGATCAAAAGATTGAGTACAAGTATAGGCCAAATATACTTGGACTTTTCTCTCAGTATAAGTCAAGTACACTTAAGTGTAATTAAGTATATTTTTGAGAAGTATATAAAATGTAGACTGAAAGTATGCTTTCTTCTTTTTAGTTGAAAAGAAGTATACTTATAGAACACTTGAATAAACTTATTTTCCATGCTTATTTTATTTACTCTATAAGCTATTCCACCCGAAAGTTTGTTACTATATAAAGCTGAACATGTTAGTTTATAAGACGGTGTGTAATATTATGTTTTTAAAAAAGTATTTAATAAGCTAATCAATCAAAAAGTACAAGCCAAGAATACTTAGAATACTTAATTATACTTTTAAGTATATCTCGATCAACAAGTATAGGCCAAATATACTTAGACTTTTCTGTCAGTATAAGTCAAGTATACTTAAGTGGAATTTGAAGTATATTTCTGAGAAGTACATAAAGTATATTTCTGAGAAGTATATAAAAAGTAGACTGAAAGTATACTTTCTTATTTTTTTGTTTAAAAGAAGTATACTAATAGCACACTTGAATAAACTTATTTTTCGTAAGGGTGCTCTAGAGTCCAATGCTTTACACCACTGCATCCCACGCTTTACACCACTGCACCCCACGCTTTACACCCCTGCATCTCACGCTTTACACCCCTGCATCTCACGCTTTACACCACTGCATCCCACGCTTTACACCACTGCACCCCACGCTTTACACCCCTGCATCTCACGCTTTACACCACTGCATCTCACGCTTTACACCCCTGCACCCCACGCTTTACACCCCTGAATCTCACGCTTTACACCACTGCATCCCACGCTTTACACCACTGCATCTCACGCTTTACACCACTGCACCCCACGCTTTACACCCCTGCATCCCACGCTTTACACCACTGCACCCCACGCTTTACACCCCTGCATCTCACGCTTTACACCACTGCATCCCACGCTTTACACCACTGCATCTCACGCTTTACACCACTGCACCCCACGCTTTACACCCCTGCATCTCACGCTTTACACCCCTGCATCCCACGCTTTACACCACTGCATCCCATGCTTTACACCCCTGCATCCGATACTTTACACCCCTGCATCCCACGCTTTACACCCCTGCATCCCACGCTTTACACCCCTGCATCTCACGCTTTACACCCCTGCATCCCATGCTTTACACCCCTGCATCCGATACTTTACACCCCTGCATCCCACGCTTTACACCCCTGCATCCCACGCTTTACACCCCTGCATCTCACGCTTTACACCCCTGCATCCCATGCTTTACACCCCTGCATCCGATACTTTACACCCCTGCATCCGATACTTTACACCCCTGCATCCCACGCTTTACACCCCTGCATCCGATACTTTACACCACTGCATCCCACGCTTTACACCCCTGCATCCGATACTTTACACCACTGCATCCGACACCACACTTGAATTCACTGAGTTCTTGAGAGCGACCCATTCTTTCACAAATGTGTGTAGAAGCAGTCTGCATGCCTAGGTGCTTGATTTTACACAACTGTGGCCATGGAAGTGATTGGAACACCTGAATTCAATGATTTGGAGGGGTGTCCCACAATACTTTTGGCAATATAGTTTAGCTCTTTTGTTTTTGCAAAGAAGCAAGTCATCAGCTCAGTACTGCCACTGCCACTGCCAAGATGGGTGAAAGAAGAAGGCCGAAGGCAATACTGAATCTCATGAAATGGTCAAACAACTTATCGGCCAGAATGCCCTTTAATACAATCTTACCATTGTACACAGCAATCTGCCACAGTGACAGCAGCTTTTGTGTCACTTCAGTAATTTGTCCAGCAGACATTCACACATTGCACATTGCTTTCTTTTCTTATTCACTCTGTGATCTTTTTTTTTTTGTAACCGACACGCAGGCTTATTGCATGTAGTCTATTGGAAATTGGTAAATCATGCTCAATGGAAGACTCAAAAAATGAAAAGACATTGAAAAGGCATCAGTGTCCTGCCGTCTTGCCATTTCAGCATGGTATGTAGGCCTATAATTTGTTTTATCATACCCATAATATCATGAGTGCAGCTTTATCTTGTTTTACCATTGCCCTTGGGAATGTGTCACAGACAACGCATCACAATTTTGATTAGTTTCCCTTCAAATCAGTTCCCGAATGTATCCATAAGGCTTAACAAAATCCAAGGATCAAGTGTCAGTGTCGCAGGAAAGACTCTGATGAGTGTCAGGTACAGAGATCGGCAGCTCATCTATATTAAATGATACCTCTAGTGTTGTTATTCTCCCTGTTATCTCCCTCAGGTAGTGCTGAAGCTGCTCTACTACATTAAAATAAACACACTCCACAGTGGTGCTGGAAGAGATCAGGCAGTGGTGTTCAACGGACAATGTTTAATCACAACAAAAAATCTTTCTTATAGGACAGACTGACAGATAGATGTAGACATTTAAGAAACAGTTCACACAAAACAGAAATTATGAAATGTGTTGTGATTGGTTAGCTGGCCCAGTGTGTTGTGATTGACAGAGCTTAGCGTGTGTTCGGGAAATGTCCTGCCCCTCCATAACAGTGAGTTCTCCATAAAATGTGCAGATAAACATTATTATTATTATTATTATTATGCATTTTATTTATAGGCGCCTTTCTTGACACTCCAAAGTCACCATACAACATCAACAAGACAATGACAATATTTAAGTAAAAACAATGAAATAAAATACAAACTAAAAACGACAATGCAGTTGTGGTCAGAGGGAGTAAGCTATTCTAAACAGATGGGTTTTGAGTTTGGATTTAAAATGTGAGAGGGAATCAGTATTACTGAGGTCCGGTGGAAGCGAGTTCCAGAGCTGAGGAGCAGAGCAACTGAACGCTCTGCTCCCCATAGTAACAAGGCGGACATGGGGGAACAGTGAAATGGATGGAAGAAGAGGATCTGAGAGTGCGAGCGGGTGTGGGTATATGGAGGAGGTCAAAAAGATATGAAGGAGTGAGATTATGAATTAATTTAAAAGTGAGGAGAAGTATTTTATAGTTGATACGGTAAGTAATGGGGAGCCAATGGAGCTGTTGTAAGATGGGTGTGATGTGATGAATTTAGGATTTTAGGATTAGGATTTTATGTCAAGAAGACAATTGGTAGTGGAAGTGGAAGTTTTGAATAAGGTTTGGTTGAAAGATAGAGCTGGGTGTAATCTGAGTAGCAATGGAAGTAAATCTGATATTTACAGAAGATGTAACCAAGGGGGAGAAGATAAATAATGAACAGCAGGGGCCCCAGGACAGAGCCCTGGGGTACTCC
This sequence comes from Leuciscus idus, assembly GCA_021554675.1. Lineage (NCBI taxonomy): Eukaryota > Metazoa > Chordata > Actinopteri > Cypriniformes > Leuciscidae > Leuciscus > Leuciscus idus. Next base: position 43,127,549 of record CM038627.1, read on the forward strand.
TATGATGACAGGGACTGAATGAGAGGTGAAGGACTTTAACTAAATAAACTGAGTGCGGCCTGAGAGATATGAATAAAACCGGTTAAGAGGTGTGTTAGTGATACCAATAGAGGAGAGTCTGTCTAGAAGGATGGTGTGTGAAATTGTATCGAAGGCCGCACTCAAATCAAGCAGAAGGAGAACGGCTAGTAAACCAGAGTCAGCTGCTAGGAGAAGGTCATTAGTGATTTTAAGGAGTGCTGTTTCTGTACTATGAAGAGGACGGAAACCAGACTGGAACTGTTCATATACATTATTATAGGAGAGATAAGTATGGAGTTGAGCAGCAACAACTTTTTCAAGAATTTTGGAGATTAATGGAAGATTTGAAATAGGACGAAAATGATAAAGGTTGTTGGGACCTGAACCAGGTTTCTTAAGAATTGGAGTGACAGCAGCTGTATTAAGAGAAGAAGGAACAATTCCATGGGTAAGAGAAGAGTGAATGATGTCTGTAATGAGAGGGGACAGAAAAGGGACGGTGGTCTTTACAAGAACAGTAGGAAGGGGGTCTAATCTGCAAGTTTTGAAGATTTGGATTTTTGAATGAGTTTGGAAATTTCATTTACTGAGGGTAAGGTGAATGCTGAGAGTAAATGGGTGGGAGAAAAAGAAACTGAGACAGGTGAGTTCGGAGCAGAAGTAAACATAAGTTGCTGGTGGATGTGTTCAATATTTAAAGAGAAAAATGATAATATAGTATTACAAAAATCAGAAGAGTAGAAGTGAGGTGGAAGTGGATCCAGAGGTGTTGTGAATATTGTAATGAGGGAAAAAAGGGCCTTTGAACTGATTAAACCAGAATAGTATGTGGATTTAGCTTTAGAAATACAATCTTTGTAAAGAAGAATGTGGTTTGAATACATGTGCTTGTGCACAGAGAGACTGATTTTCCTTGTCCTTTTGTTTTTAATTTTCCAAGAGTGGGAGTAAACTAAGGTGCAGAGAGAGTAAATGAGACAGTCCTGGTTTTGAGTAAAGGTTATTAAGGAGGTTATGAAGGTTATTGTTGTAGTGAGAGAGCAGTTCACCCGGGGTAGAAAAACTGTCGGCACTGGGAAGGCTATAGTGAGGATAAATTGTCCAAGTTGATATCCTTAATATTCCGGAATGGTATAGTACCTGGAAGATTAGATTTGGAGAGTGAAAGATTAACACTGAACGAGAGCAGCATATGGTTTACAGTTAACAGGTGTGACACCTGAACAGCAGATTAAATCCAAAATATGACCTTTAATGTGTGTGGGAAAGTTTGTGTTATAATAATAAGTTTTGACAGCCTTAGAAAGGTCAAACAAATGAGTTTTGGGAACATGGACAAAACAGCGTCTCTTTGACAGAGACAACACTGTCTTCTCTAATACAGCTCATCCAGGCCTCCTTACTTTTTTTTTTTTTTGTATTCCGTGGTCGGAGATTATTTAAATGAGTAACATTATGACTTCATAAAGCCCGGAAAAATCCCGTTGTAGTCCAAACGAGCCGCTCGTCGTAGTTCTTGAAAAGGGTTAAATAAAATATCTCCCTTTGGAGTGACTGAGGTTTGCAACCTTGAAGATCTTTCTAACGCTCAAACAAGAACACACTAACTAAAGTAATAGGACCCCTTTAAAATTGTTAACATAGTTTTTGTCTACTTTTCATTGACTAAGGTCAGATGATCTCTAGCAGAAAAAAAACACACTACTGTAAAGTTGCATAACAAATGCACACATTACACTATCTCACGGGAAAACGTACAAATTCTACGAGGTGGCTAATTCGTACGAATTCATACGACCTCACTCGTACGAATTCGTACGATTTTTGCAAAATCTTACATATTTTACGAATTGCCAATGACCTATCCCTGACCCCGCCCCTAAACCTACCCATCACGTGGGTTTAGACAAATCGTACAAATTCGTACGAGTGAGGTCGTACGAATTCATACGATTTAGCCATATTTTTATCATTCGTACGAATTCGTACGAATTGGTCGTGAGATAGTGTTGGTTTCTCCACACAATGATTTGATTTTGAGCTGGGACACACCATGCTCGTTCTCACTGGCTCTACTCCCTGACTCTAACGTCTTATGAAGTGGACTGGACTCTATAATACTCCTATAGGGGTTAGAAAGAAAACTGGACACTGGCCCAGTGTAACCCACACTGCTCTCCTTCACAAAATGAATTGATTTACTGAGACACACAAGCCTTACAAAACTGTGTTAAACAAAACCCCAAAATGTGAACTGTATAAAAAATAAAAGCTCTCTCCGAGTGGTAACAAACGAGTTAGTTCTGCATAACAAATGCTACTAATGAAGCTTCTTTATGCAAACAACACATTTCAAGACGGAGCTTGATTATATCACACAAAAAAACAGCAGCCTTCTGCAGAAATCATCCCATACTTAAAAGTCCCAGAAAACAACCTCCCACCGTCAAAATTCTTGTAATCAGGATGTGCATAAAACACTAACACTGTCATCATGCAAAACGGATAAGACGACAACATTGTCAGCAGTTTTGCATCCAGCGGTTAATTTGCCATCTGCTCCTCCTGAAGGGTGATAATTACCTAGAAATAGGATGAGATGGGCTGTTTTTCAGAGTAAGAATGAGGCAATATATATGCATAGAAACCCTGCGAAGCTCTTTGAAGGTGTTTAAGACTTTCGTTAAGCCTGTTGTTGTGTCTTAAAAACATGCTGATAAAAGAGTGTCTGCTGGTTTACGGCTCTTTTATGCGTCTCATCTGGTTGGTGTGTTTGCAGGTGGATTGTTTGTTGCGGTTATACTGTCGCATTTGCCGCACGTGACTCAAAAGTTTTACGGATGCTCCATTAATTGGATAATTAGCAACTCCACAAAACTGTTGTGGTACAATTTTCAACAGTATTCTGATATTTTTTTCCAAGTAACATTCAAATCGAACACATTTGGATATTGTGGGTGTTCAACAAGTAGGGGCGAGCGCCGCACATTTATTCATATTTTAAGGTGACGTATTTACATTGTACTTACTCGTAATATTAATTAACTACATATATACTTACTATAGAGTTATGGTTTGGTTTAGGGTTAATTATTTGTAATTGTTAAAGTAGGGGAGAGCGGGACACAACCTAACACTTTTACTTTCTCAGCTTGTGTAAATCCACTTCAGAGTATTTATTTTTCCACACATTAATTCCACACGTTTAGCACAATTGTTTTGTTTCATTAATACACTGTATACTTTTTTCTTGATTTACCCTGAAAGAATGGAAGTGAAATGTGACAACATGCCCCATAGGTGAGGTACATTATAACATGACCATATGACAGAGTAAAATGTTGTCTGATCTAATAAAAAAAAAACATATACAACACAAACTAAAATATTTTGTCAATACAATACAATTATTAACTTTTTCATATAAAATAATGGCATTTTTTAATAATTAATACAACAATGTTTTTTTTAACATTGACTCTGAGTCTTTATTCACCTTTTTCTCATGGTTTCTCAATAGAATTCATAAAAGTATAGAATAGAATATCATATTTCTAATAGGGGCTCATTGTAACGCAGTGTGACAACATGCCCCTGCCTGCACAACTGAGTGTTTTCTGCTGGTCAGATCAGCATTAAACTGTATAAGATTAAAATAATATCAGATTTGTCTCATTGTAAATAAACACAAACAATAGAGATGAAAAATTAACATAAGTAAGAAATTTACTTTTGCTATGGATAAATAAATGTGATATCCTCCAAAGATTTCAGAATTTTGATGCATTTTTAAATGCATTGTGACTCAGTAAATACACTCAGTTTGGTCGTGCTGGCACGTGTGAAAAGTTTTAAACCATATGTGTTACAACAAGCCCTACGTTCGTTTTTCACCCCTAACACTGTGTTTTCAGGACTCAAAGGCGGGAAAGAGATCGAGTTACGGGATAAATGTCCTCATACAAGAAGTCTTGTGGTTTCTGTTACAGGAGTTGATGGAGAGACACCTCATGTCACGCTCTTAGGATCTCTCCAAGCCTTTGAGGAGAGACTGTCTAAGAGGAGCTCGTCTTGGGTCAAAGGTCCCGGTGCAAAGCTGTCATGGCTTGTGGTTTGTTGGTCATCTGGTCTGTCTAATGGCACATAATCCTGTTTGTGTTCATAGCTTTCAAAGCTTTCACTCATTTGCTCAGTGATTTCACATGCGGATGGAGTCTGACAGTACCGAGACAGTCGTCTACATCAGTACATCAGTAGATTTGGCAGTGCATGTTCTCGTCAGCTGTTGTGTGTGTGTGTGTGTGTTCAGTGCAGGGCCAGCTCTCCTGAATCGTGGAGAACACTTGCTCTCGCATCAGATACTCATGGCTGAAGAGCTGCACTTTCATCATGGCTGAAGAGTGAAGGATGCACTTTCAGGTGCTCAGTTCAGGTTTGAGGAAGCACACGTAGTTAAGAAGAAGTTACTCAAGGCTCAGGTACACCTAATGTTCTGCGTTCAGCTTCATTTTGCGCACACTCAAGTCTCAACACCTCAAATCATTCACAAATGCAGTGTTGATCATTGTTCCGAATCCCATCCAGACGATTTTTGACAAAAACGTGATTTTCTCAGCTTTCCCCCCCAAAATGTTTATTTTTTAAAGCTACACTGTGTGATATTTTCCCCCATCTAGCGGTGAAATTGTATATGACTACCCAGTGAATATTAGTTTCTGTTCCTTTCAATTTCGAGGGCGTTTTAACTCCTACGGTGGCCGTATTATTCCAAGATTAACATGGTTTCCAGTTCGACTTCGTCCAATTGCGCCTTTAAAACTATCACCTGTGATCCGTCGCAGCACAGATTTATGTTACAAGGTAAACAATACTTTTTCACCATTGACGCGAGGAAAAGTAACGCAAGTTACACTATAGGTCGTTCTGGTGTTATGCACAACCATGCTATGGTTAGACAAGCAACTATAAAACTTCGGATTTACACAAATAGGCTGGATTACCTGTCGAGAGGAAAGCAGGCAACTTCGGCGTCCGTTTTTTTAAATCTTTGCTCCTCATGAGCTCTTTCCATCTGGGAAAAGTTACTCCAGTATTGACTTTGGTCTTGCTGATTTGCCTGTCGCGTTGACGTTTTAATTCTCTCTTTCGCTTCCTTGGCGACTCTTACATGTCCTCGAAGATAGGCGTGATCCTCCATCAGCAATCTTTCAAATCTGCCGGCAGTCGCGAGTAATCTCCCTCTCACAGTAAAAAAAGAAAAAAAAGAATAAAGCTACAATAGTTTTTCTTTCTGTTCTTTCTTGATGTATTGACTGTTTACATATTCATACAACAAAAATATTCTGGCGGCCATGAAAGTTTTGTGAATATGATAAAAAATAAAAACTTAAAAATAAAATGCTGATGGAGAACGAGTTAATTATTTCCACAATGTAACTAAATTTAATTTTTAATTTGTATAAAAAAAAATAGGCTCTGATTTGTCAGTTTTAAACACTGCCATTTAATGTGAAGAATAAAAAAATAAAAAAAAGCAACACTTCACAATAAGGTTGTTGAGAGGAAAATTAAATTTCATATTACCAATGGTACACAGTAGGAAGAAAAGTGTTTGTGTTTCCATACAAGGGGTGAAACTGTGAAACAACTTAAATGAGAAGCTTAAGGAATGTCCAAATATAAAACAATTCAGGAAAAGATTTAAAGAAATGATTTTTGAACGTTATAAAAATGAAGGAAAATGAGTTGGTTAAGCCAGAAATTTTGTTGCTAACATATTGTATAAATGTATGAAGATTTATGTGCTTGTGTTTTGTAAAAAAAAGTGGATAATACCAAAGGAAGTAAACTAATGTATGAAGAGTTTGAAAGAGGGGTTGGGAATTAACAAGTGTTAAACTTTATCACACTCCTTTTCAAGCAGCGGCGAATTTTAAATGTTTGATCATCAGTGTTCTTTCGATTATTGTCTTATATTGTACATACTGTACACTTTTTCATTGTATGCTTGACATAAAAAAAATAAATAAAAAAAGGTTCATTAGTCAACATTAGTTAATGTATTTATGAGCAATGAGCAATACATTTGTTACAGTATTAATCTTTGTTAATGTTAGTTAATAAAAATCCAGCTGTTCATTGTTAGTTCATGTTAGTTCACAGCGCATTAACTAATGTTAACACATAGCCTACAACCTTTGATTTTAATAATGTATTACTAAATGTTGAAATTAATATGAACTAAGATGAATAAATACTGAAGAAGTATTGTTCATTCTTAGTTCATGTTAACTAAGGTAGTTAACTAATGTTAACTAATGAACCTTTTTGTAAAGTGTTACCAAAAGAATATTATTAAAAACTGGACAAAACAAGTACATAGAAGGTTCCAGAATAACCTTTACAATATTAAAATATCAATATTAAAACCTTCTGGATATGTAAAAAAATAAAAATAAATGTCATGTCCTTTTCTGGCTAATGTGTAGCGTGGCTGACACCAGACTCTTCTCAGTCGTAACTGGGTTTGGGGAAGCTTCATTCACAGCTCATTTCCAAAGGGGCGTCACCAACAGACGTCACTCAAATGCCTCTCGGCGCAAGTGGACAGACCTAAAACCAATCAGAGCGATCATCATCGTGTAAAGCCCGCCCCAACGTTTCTGATTGGTGGCAAGATTTGGAAAGATTGGAAATGGGCTTGAATGGGCTCTTGGCCAGACTGACTTGCAGAGCAAATCTAAATATGCCGGAAGTTCGTCTGGGTTTTCCCAGGCTCGCTAATGTCTTCATACTATGCATGCAAGAGATCAGTTTCTCTGTGTTTAAGCTTTTGAGCTTTACGGCTGTTATAGTCGGGATTGCATGAGCTGTGGCAGAAATGTGTGGTTCATCATACTTTTAATATCTCTGAAGCTGTGGTCATATTTACCATTGTTCGGCAAGTTTTCACAGGCAAAATACAGTAATTTCATATATGAATATGAATCCATGCGATTGTGAATTTCATGTGAGAGTGAGATTGGTCACATGAATTCGGCAGGTTTACTTTTTTCCAGCAAAATGTCACTAATGCGACTGCAGCTTTACAAGGCAAAATCAGCCGTCAAATACACCAGCTATTTATCCCATACCAGATTTAGAAGATGAAGAAAGGGGTTTTCCCTCTGAAATGCATCACATTTGTGTAGTAAAATGGGTTACGAATGGACTTTCTGTCATGATTCTGCCCTCGTGTCCTTGATTTTCTCTAGTCTTGAGGCAGGATCATGACAAACCCGGGTTTTGTGTGTAAGCACATGGCCTTGTGTTTGGGCCATGTGCTTGTGTTGTCTCGTTACTTAACCCCGCCCCCTTGTTATCCTCGTTAGTCATTATTGCTTTACCTGTGTCACCTGTTATGTTATCATTAGTCTCCCTATTTAATCCCCTTGTGTTTGCTGTGCTGTGCTGGTTCATTATCTTACCTTGTGAGTATCCTGTCAAGACTATTGTCTAGAGAAAGTTCTGATTCTGTATTTGCTGTTGGTTTATTGTCTAGTTATTTGTCAAGTCTTAGTCTAGTTTAGTCACTCCTTGTCCTGTCCATTACTGATGGCCAAATGAAGCGTTTTGAAGCATTATTGCTTTCTGATACAATTGTGTTGAAAATGGTTCATTCCTCGAAGCTTCATTCTACGGTGGCCGAGAAGGGTCATAACACAAACAAATGCCACAACAACTACATATTCAGAAAACACCTCCAAATTCATAAAACACATACAAACGCCACAACAACTACATATTTAGAAAACAACTTTGTCGATTTCACATCACGTACGCTGCAAATATTCACAGCACGAGCAAATAGGGAAACGAACTTGTGCAAAGACACAACGGAAATGTTTCCAGGGGGGCCATAATCAGTGACGGCTACAAGAGGTAAGGGTTTCTCTTTTATTATGACAGACTTGTTGATGTGCTCTGATACCGAAGTGGTTTTGTGTGTTTTCAACATATTAAGTTATTGTCCCCATAACGTATTAGTCCACGCAGATAATTGTTAAACGTTCTGCTAACGTTGTTAGCTGGAAACTAGCTGGCTAGCTCGCTTCTGGTCACTAAATAGATGCATTACCGGCGTTTGTACATTGTTGTCCTGATATCTGAACTATTTATTTATTTTTCAGATTGAAATGTTCTGTCCATTTTGTGCTGCAAACCACTTCGGTATCAGAGCACATCGACAAGTCTGTCATAATAAAAGAGAAACACCAGAGAATGTCTAATAAGGCCGTACACAGGCTCTGGAAACCCTTACCTCTTGTAGTCGTCACTGATTATGGCCCCCCAGGAAACATTTCCGTTGTGTCTTTGCAGTTCGTTTCCCTATTTGCTCGTGCTGTGAATATTTGCAGCGTACGTGATGTGAAATCGACAAAGTTGTTTTCTGAATATGTAGTTGTTGTGGCGTTTGCATGTGTTTTCTGAATTTGGAGGTGTTTTCTGAATATGTAGTTGTGGTTTTTGTTTGTGTTGTGACCCTTCTTGGCCACCGTATCATTCAGATAGAAATTGCAGCACCATCTCCTGGTGAAGTAAATGTGATGCAACAAAGCTGACAACCATAAAATGCAAGTAGGCTTATATGTTAACGCCCGTTTATTATGTGTTTAGTATGTGAGGCGATCAAAGCGCTTAGTGCTGTGAAACTCATTTATGTAGGTGAATTTTACAGATACTGATGGGTTTCATGTGTTCACCTTGATAATAAAACATTAAGCATGATGTGTGTGTAATTATTTCTTTAGACAAGGACAGAAGATCAGACCAGCTTAAAAAAAGTTGGAAACCATCACAGAAATTCTAATGGTTTCTATTAAAATACCAATAGGAACCATTGGCTTTTACCATTTAAACCACTACAGAATTATTTTTTGTAGTGTGTTTGGGACATATTCCATTAGGATTTAATGCCTCCACCAATAGAACCCAACACACATTAGTAGAGACACACAGACCAGGCTCGTGCAAAATTCAGAATTGGCCTCCATTCAATTCATGAATTGGAATTTGAATTGAATTGACTCCGCCCCACAGGAAGTGGAATTGAATTTGAATTGGAATGACAGGAAGTGGAATTAAATTCATGGCAATTCAAAGAAATTCCACACAGTCACACAACAGAAAGAGTGTGTTGAGTCTCGCATGCATTCAGTGTTAGGAAGATTACTTTGGAAATGTTATTGCTTACTGTTATTCAGTAAGTTATTATTATTTAGTTATTCACATATTCTTATTCTGTGACCACTTCTTTACATTATGTGATGTTGTTTTTTAAGTTGTTTACATTTTGGAACTTTTTATTTAGGAAATAAAAAGGTTCTTTCTACACAGTCGAGTGGAATGCAAAAACTTTAAAGCTCAATATCTCAGAACTGCTGCAGAAAGACCTTTATAATCCCAAGGGGACGATTTCACCTCAGTAATACAACTAAATACTATTACATTAATTTTGTAATTTAATAACAGAAATTTCATTTCACGTAACTATTTACTCCTCAACCCTGCATACATTTTGTATAGAATTTATCAAATTCTTGAAATAAATGACCCCCTCAATGTTGTTTAATTAGTTTTGTAATTTTCATTTCAAAGTAATCACACAAACACAAAGTTGTTATAAATGCAGTTTTCATTTATTCCAGTGCAAAAAATGACTGAGCAACACTGTTGCATCTAATTCTCAATAGCTCCTCAAATGTGTTATCACTGAGTCTGCACCGTTCTGGTCTGAATATCTCTCCTGCAACACTAAAGATTCTCTCAACTGGTGCAGAGTGAAGTTATAAGGGACTAATGAAACTTAAAGAGTCCAGTGTTGCCCATCAAATTGTGCTTTCAAACAAATGTCCACCTCAAATTGTTTAGCAACCATTTAAAATACTTGGTTAAAGTAAAGCATTCTGGGAAATGGAGTCATGTTCCATCATGTTCCACAAAATTACAATTACAATAAATCAAACTTAATTATTTGTTCTGTGACTAGAGCTTTTAACATTCATTGCTGGGGGAAAACATATCCTTTTAATGTAATCTGTACAAGCAGTTCAAACTAATATCATTTATAATGCAATCATATCTGACATATACTGTAAAGCTTCATTGTTAAACACTTCACTTAAAATATGTATATGAATTTCTTAGAATTTTTATTGAATTGCAATTCTGCTTCCTTTCATTCAAATTCGAATTGTAATTCTAGATCCTGTTTTTGACATCAATTCAAATTCAAGAATTGAATTGGAATTAAGGAGTCATTCTCAATTCAGTTCTGAATTGTGCACAAGCCTGCCACAGAGACCATAATTCCCATTACAACCAATAAAATTCCCATGAAAACCATTAAATCCAATAGAATTTCTGTAATGGTTTCTATAGTTTGTTTAGCAGGGCAGTATCATGTGTGAAAGCTTTATCTTGTTTAGCTGTGGGAAGCAGAACTCTATAACTTGTTAACTGGTGGGATATTCTTGTATGTTGAAAAGGATGTGCTTGTGTAACTGGTTGTACTGGTATAATGTAGCAGAGGGGTTTAGTTTCGGTCTTTGATGCATGTTTTTATGTAACAATGTTCATATGTTCTCTAATTAATAATAAATAAATGTGGCAGAGGGTGTGCTTTGGGTACATGCAGAAGGCTTAGACAAAGTGTTCATTAAATGGTATGGTTTTTATTCAGAAATATTATTTTGGAAATATTATCACGGTGTTGCCATGGTTTGGCTTCACTTTTATAAGAAATACAGCCGCCAGGTTTCAAACCTGTCAACACTGGATTGGGCTGTCAAAGCAGTCAGGTGGTTCACTACAGGAGTGTTTGCTTCAGAAGTCATTCTCACGTGACTAGTGACGTAATGATACGAAGCAGTGGTTCATTGCAAGGACCGTTCGAGTTTGAAGCAAGCTTCGTCAGACGTTACATCACTACTGTCCATGTTTTGCCCCCTTGTGGGTTTTGTTTTCTATGGAAGCTTGTTTCCGCCACAGAATAAAACATTTTAAACGATAATTGCGACTTTTTATCTCACAATTGCGAGTTTACATCTCGCAATTCTGACTTTATTTCTCAGAATTGCGAGATATAAAGTTAGAATTGCATGAAATAAAGTCGCAATTGCGTGTTATAAAGTCAGAATTGCGAGATATAAAGTCGCAATTGCGTGTTATAAAGTCAGAATTCTGACTTTTTTTCTCGCAATTGCGACTTTATATCACGCAATTCTGACTTTATAACACATAATTGCGAGTTAATATCTCGCAATTCTGACATATTTTCTCAGAATTGTGAGATATAAAGTCCAATTCTAAGGAGAAAAAAAAGACGGACTTTTTTTTTTTTTACCTCAGAATAGTTTATATCTCACAAGTCTGACTTTATAACACGCAATTGCAACTTTATTTCACGCAATTCTGACTTTATATCTCGCAATTCTGACTTTATAACACGCAATTGCAACTTTATTTCACGCAATTCTAACTTTATATCTCGCAATTGTGAGAAATAAAGTCAGAATTGCGAGATATAAACTCGCAATTGTGAGATAAAAAGTCGCAATTATCTTTTAAAATGTTTTATTCTGTGGCGGAAACAAGCTTCCATTCCCTGTTTTTTGTCCATAAATAAACTGTGTCAAGCATCCTGTCTGCGCTTGGGTTCATCCTCAAATTCATGACAGTTTCATGCTGACTTGACAACAACATATTTAAAAAAATGCACCATTATGAACATTTTGGCCAAAAACGATAACCGATAATTCTTTACATTTGAAAGCCGATAGCCGATATATTGGCCGATAAATCTAAATCCAAATTTGTATATAATTTTTGAGAGCCTGATTACAAAAACAAAAGTCTCACAATTAAAAGTCTCATGTCAAGCACACAAGTATAACGTTCTCATGATAACTGTATGCAGCCGATAGGACAGACTTGTTCTGCACTGCGTTTTTCTTTTTTTCTTCAAGTGATTTCAATCATATTTCAAGCAATTCGAAACTATCATGGTGAACAGTGCGCATCTGAAGTGCCTCCATAATCCATCATTTATTGGCTTTAATATATCGGCCAAATTTTCTCATCAGGCCGATAACATAAAAAAATTACCATATTGGTATTGGCCGACATATTGTGCGCCCCTAAAAACAATACAAAACTTGCAAATAAGTAATCATTCAGTTTCCACAGAGATCTTAAACTTTGCTGGTCTAATGCCGCACTGAATGAGAATGACACATCTGCAAACGAGAAAAAATTCTCACATTTATTCAATATCAAACAACAGTTGAATGTACATCTGCAATGGGCTCTTAGAAAAGACTGAAATGAATATCAACAGTGTTACATCACACCTACTTCCATTCCAACCCTTCTCATTTCCATACTTCATACAATAAATTATTTAGTGCCAAATAATGAGATATGTTGTTCGTAAGACACATGAATGTTATGATCCCTGACAAAGTCAAAGCATTTATTTTTTTTATTTTTTTTTTTAAGTAAAAGAAATTACATATTAGTCTAATTCAGTCCAGATTTGTGCAAGACACAGCTTCCGTTAAGCTAAAAAAATAAGGAAGCTTCTTTTTTTTTTTTACATATATGTTGGCAAAATACAATTTTCATGGTAAAATCCATAACTGAACACATCAGTCACTAGTGGAGATGTGGTGATCATGGGTCTTTACACTTGGTACTGCAAAATATATTTTCTTTAGTTGTCATTCGTACAACAGTTCTTTGTGCAATACAGAAAATATAAGGCCTGAGTCTGGGATATTAATTCTTTTAATTTTCTCTCTCTCTCTCTCTCCGTTCATCCTGGATTTCCAAAGAAGGGAAAATTCACCTGCAAACTGACTAGGAGAGTTTCCAAAGTTCTACAAAAATCAGACATCGGCATGTTTCTTTTTTTCTTTTTTCTTTTTTACATGATACTGTACAAAGCTTTTGGCAGACGTGGACGAAGCCAGTCTTGACACTTTCTGCTCGAGTTTCACCAGACCGTCAGTTCTGGTACAAAATAACACAAAACACAAGTGAGAAAGAGTCATTGTGCCGTTGACGAGTCTCTCTTCCTGTCATTAGTGTCTGACTGACAGGAGTGTGTTTCCCGAACAACAACATAACTCGCTGCTTCACTATCACAGCTGAAGAAATCAACTAGCGACTCACGACTGTTTCCCGAAACCATACTGTCACAAATTGGTCGTTCAACCATGTTGGTTAATGATGTCACGCAGGTGTTGGAGTAATAACTACTTTTAATAAATCTGTTCGAGATCAAATTACTGCTAGATGTTTAGCTTTAAATTACGGACATGATGTCTGAGGACTATTTCTCAGTTATTTTGATTATTTCCAGACTCAATCATTGGCTCGTTCTTACGTACTAGAGCTCGTTCACACATGCGCACTCTTCAAAAACAGTGCTTTAAATCTCTTGACAAACTAAAAGACGTAAATGACATTTGTATATATTCTAAATAAAGACACAGATTGTTCTGAATGTCTGATTGCTTATTTGGCTCAAGATAAGGATTCATGAAAACTAGAAACTCTTCTTCTAACCACAGATCGAGGCTGTCGTTTCAAACACGTTTGCGAATCTTCGTTAGAACGATGGTTTCGAGAAACACCGACTCGATGAACTGCTGATAACGACAGGACTTGCGATGTTTTGGGGAAACGCACCCCAGAACGAGAGGAAAAGGGCTATGGTTGTCTCAGAGGCTGGTGATGAGCTGCATCTGTCCATCGCTCGCGGGTTCGCCACAGCCCTCGCTAGCGCCTCCTCGGCTGATCTGATAGTAGGAGAGCGCTCGAGTCCCGTCTCCCAGGTCAGGTAAGCTCTTGTAACAGTGTTCCTCGAGTTCACTTTGAGCGGGGGAACCGTCGTCCCGTCCGCTGACGAGGTCTGGGGATTCGGGAGCCGAGGACGACGGAGAGTCTCTGAGATCAGGCATGCTTGTGTACGACGAGTCCCTGTGATTCGGCGAGGGCGCGTCGTCTTCCTCTTGTCGCTCTTCTTCTTCTTCTTCTTCTTCTCCTTCAGACTCTCTGCTGTCCTTCTGTGGCCTGACGGCCCGCTGAGACGCCTTCTGAGCGCAGTAAAGGAGTGAATGAGTTCGCTGGGGCAAGAGCGGGGCGTCGAGGGCGTCCCGGTCGTTCGGGTGGAGGAGGAGGAGCTCCAGCGTTTGGCTGGCGGAGGCCGGGAGGGCGGGGGTGTCGGCATCAGCGACTGTGACCTCCACCTCGTTCCCGCTTGTGTTGCCGACACCCCCGTCTCCGCTCACGCCGGTGTCCTGTGGAGCCGGGTCTCGGGGTTGGGTTTTCGAGCTGGTTTGGTTGAGCCTGCGAGGCCTTAGGTTGTTGTGGACCAGCTCTGAGATGATCTTCTTCTCCAGGGCGGCGTCGTCCAGGCATGCGGTCGGGCAGCTCAACGCGGGGTCCTCGTACTCGTCCTCCCGCCGGGAGCAACTGGTGGTGAAGTTGTCGCTCAGAGGGAGTGTGTCCATGGTGCTGACATCACGGCTGTTGGTCAGCGAAGGCTGGCCTGGAACGATCAACAGACATGGTATTACTATTAAGGACATGATATTTGTCATCACATTCATTACATGCCAAATGCAACTAAAAATAACTCATTAAAAACTAAAATGATAGATCAAAGAGGACCTATTATGCATTTTTTTATCCATGTTCATCTGTCTTTAGTGTTTAATCATGAAAAAGCTCAGCAAAGGTCCAAAGTCCCTCCAGCGGGAGTTCTTCTCTATATCAGTGTCAGTGTTCCTGAACTCCTGAAACGCCTCCATTGTATTTTGAGTTTCTTCCGGGAACGAACACGTCACAATATTCCTCATTATAATAATTCATATGCAGAATAAAGGGGCGGGGCCTGGTTGAGTTAGTTAGTAGTGTGTTGAAACCAAGCGGCAACATCCCAGTCTCTCTCTTGAATCTGACACGGAAGTGACTTAAACTGCACTTCATCGACTGGCCACTAGAGGGCTTCAAAAGAGAGTCAATCCCATAGACCCCCATGTTAAAATCCCCAACTTTACAACAGAACAAAGTACATGTTTACAGCCTGGTGCAAAAAGTGGTTTTGGTCTATATAGCTAATTTTGCCCTTCATGACGACTGTGAAGGGGGTTCATTTTTTTATAACTCATACGTTTAAATTATATTGAGCCTTAAAGTTCTGCATAATTAAGGGTGTGGCCACTTGATTGACAGGTGGATTGACGCTGATGTCACTACTAGCCGTTTGTCTGCTGTCCGTTAGCATCACGTCACCGCGTCTTAGCCCATTTTCGGTTATCCGGAAGTGACGTGCTGCCAAGATGGCGACGGCCGGCTCCGCCCACTTCTCTTCAGAAACATACGGGTGACGTCCATTGTTTTATACAATCTATGTTTGAAACTGGCGGTTATGGTAAGGGGCGGGACATTTCCCAAACACGCCAGAAGCGCTCGACCAATCACAACACACTGCTCCAGCCGACCAATCAGAGCACAGTGTGCTTTTCAGAAGGAGGGGCTTCATAGAGACAGGAAGTAAACAGAGCGTTACTGACAGACTGGGAAGAGAGGAGCCGCAACAATGGAGAATATGAGGAAAATAATCAACATTCAAGTATAATAGGTCCTCTTTGAAAGAGTAGAGATGCATGTCACTAAACAGAAACTGTTCAAACAAAGCGTTCCATAAACTGATGTCCGTAACCGTACAGCACAGAGAGAAAGAATGTTAAAAGGCGCCAAAAAACCTCTTGCACAAACACAAAAAGAGCCATTATTGTAAATGAATGCCAGATGCAACAGCGAAAAACATCCACACAAAACATGCTGTAAGTGTGTGTATTGAACTTAGGAGAAATGGAGGCAAGTTTGTGCAAACACTCACATCATGTGTGTCTGCTCAGGCTAGCTGACCTGAGAACTGCCCATGTGCCAAAAGAAAAAGAGTCAAACAAACGCCTTCTTTAGAGAGTCGCAGCGAAGACAGAAGAGTGACAAATCATCAAGCAGGAACGCTTGCAAATTACAAACGTCTGAATTCAGTCCATCAAGATCCACCACACATTTAAATTTCACTTACAATTAGACCAAATAAAAGTAATAAACAAATATTCAAGAATTGTAATGTTACACATTGAAAGCCAGAATCAAAATGATTGTATTTCCCCCTAATTTAACATTGGCAAAAATTCTACATTTTAAAATTTTTATTTTTTATTTTTTTTTCTTATTTTTTTTACTTCAGTTCATGAGTTTGAATTTGATTTGAATTGGCCATACGCCACAAGATGATATTTGTGATGAAACATTACATCATTAATTTTGCCCATATTATTGGCCAAGCAAATTAAGAACAAATTTGCAATGACATAAATCAGGTTCAACATGATCAAAACTACAAAAATCGATGTCTGAACTATAACCACATAATACTGTCCATAAAAACAAGTTGATTTATTAACGATATATTACATGTATATAAAGTATACATTCATTTGAAGCATTTCGAACACTTCTTAATATCAATTTGTCTATGGAGTAATTATGAATTATTCATTAAGTATTAAAACTACACTCAGAGCAACGGTATGAATTTCTTTAAATCTGACTTCTTCTGCATTGCTTCTTTGACTGAATTCTCCTGTTTCCCACTGTGTCCGGCACTCCTGGGTGTCCCAGACTTCTTCCAGTGAAGAATAACACGGCCGCTGTGCTCTTGTGCTCGACACAATGCTGTCTCTCAGCTCCGCAGGACTCGCTTTCTGACTCATGACTTGCTTTTTTACTCTAATATGCGTTTTCAGCTGCGAGACCGTTCACAGACAGACAGTTGTGTGCTTTTATAAATCATGTCTAATCAATTGAATTCGCCACAGATTTCCTGCAATCAAAGTGTAGAAACATCTCAAAGATGATCCAGAGAAATGGGATGTGTTTCCTTCTTTTTTTTTTTTTTCCAATTCAAATTACATTCAAATTCAGGAATGGCTCCCAGACAGACTCATAAATAGTCAACAAAATATAAGCAATATTTTAATTTGGCTCAAAGATTATTCCAGCCATTAATTCCAGTACATGTCCATGACAGAAGTGCCATCAATAAAATGCCAATGTGTTTAACCAATGCTATTAATCTATATATATATATATTTGAAAAAACTCAAACGAACACAGACTAGATTTTTTTTTTTTTTTTTTTAGGGTAAAAGTGATTTTAAAACATTTCTAATTAGATTTCTGGATGCTGTGAACATGTTTAGCTAAAAAGACCACTCCACTTTAGCGTTTATTGTTGTTTTAATTGTCTTAATTGTATAAGTTGTCTTATTATTTTTGCAGTTAAAAAGACAAAAGTTGACAATTCTGGCTATATTTTGTTATTTTAATAATTTTGTTATTTTTATTTTATTTATTGCTCACTCAGGGTTATCTAATTTAACTATTTGTGGCTTGTGTTTTGAATATATGTTCCCCTGCACTTTAGGTTTTGCACCTTGTGACTTGATTCTGACTTTCGTTTTGTATTTTTATGTATTAGAAAGGTATATTTTGTTCTATTTTAATTCTGTAAAGTAATTTTTTGATTGTTTTTCGGTGCATTGATATTGCGCTGTGCATCGATAGTGCTCACACAGGCAATTTAGCCGATTTAATTCGATTTTCAACTATAAAAATCCTTAGTTGGGGAACCCGACTTTTTCAGTAGTGAGTGAATCTTTCAGAAGACTGAATGCAGGACAAGTTAATCAAATGAATTAAAAATAAACGGTTTAGGCCTATATGAAAGCATAAACATCTTCAGTCACAATTACAAAGAGGTACGAAATATCAACAGTGTTACTTGAGTAATAAAAACAAATTGGTGACAGAGCAGAAAGTCATGCAGAGCACAGCATGGATGTTAATAACATCAGATAGCCGGGATGTGGAAACCATATCTGTGTTCTGCGGAGACAGAAGGAGAGTCTGGTTTTAGAGCGTGAAACAGGCATCAAAGGACTGAGCGAGACCGAGGGGGACGGAAATAAAGCACACAAGCATAAAACATCATCTGAGCCAAGGTTATTTGCATTTGTTTATACCCTGGCGAAGGGTTTAATCCAGACTGGAGAGCCTGGCCAACAGATGCGGACAGAAAGCAGGGATTCTGGGAGAAAAGCCAGGCCAGATCTTTGATTGTTCGCTGTCGGAAACGTCGGCATGCATCAGTCCACGAGACGGCCTCAGCTATTCTCTACGAGCGAAGGTCTCGGCTCTTTCTCTGTTCAGACGCACTTACTACAGAGTTTCTTTTGTTCACTTCTCCTGCTTCAGGAATCACACCGAGCGTTCACACTGCAGTCGGCCCTCACACAACTACACTTAATTAGCAGAGTCACTACGTCTGCACTATTAGAGAGATTCACAGTTTGAGAGTTTGCATATTCTACCACAAAACTGATGAAGTTCAGAATACCTCATTTTACATATTAAAAATAGCTACCATATACAGTCAAACCAAAGTTTACTCAGACACCTTCAACATTTCTCACATTATCACAGTTTATTCGCTATAGTTTAGAACAGTGGTTCCCAACCTTTTTCCTTGGGGCCCCCCCTATGTACATATTTAACAATCCATGCCCCCCATATATATATAGATATATAGATATATAGATATATAAGGGGTGTAACGGTTCACAAAATTCACGGTTCGGTTCAATACGATACACTTGTGTCACGGTTCGATTCGGTTCGGTATGTTTTTGATACAGCAAAAAGAAAGAAATGCCAGAGAAATTTCCTTGACTGAATTTTTTTATTCTTTTTTATATTAAAACTAACATCATAAAGTATGATTTTTTTTTTTTTTTACTTTGCGCAATTCTATAGCTATAATTCACTCTTCTTATGAGCATTTAAAACAAAACAGCTCCTTGGAAAAAATTAAATGTAATATTGTAGTAGTTATAAACAAAGGTTTATTTTATTTCAGATTTACAT
Organism: Leuciscus idus; assembly: GCA_021554675.1. Lineage (NCBI taxonomy): Eukaryota > Metazoa > Chordata > Actinopteri > Cypriniformes > Leuciscidae > Leuciscus > Leuciscus idus. The sequence goes on from CM038627.1 coordinate 43,146,617, forward strand.
TTGAGGGCAGCAATTGTATTCATAATGTCGAAATAAAACCGACGTAATGTTACTTGAAGGCATTATAGCCTACTATTCCTGCCAAACTTCCATTGCAGTTAGTGTTACTACAGTAAATCCATGGTGAATGTTGCTGATCTGTGGACACTGAATAGTTAATTCATGGCACAATGTTTCTTCCTGGTTTCCACGTCAGCGCTGTTTGATCCGTTAATAACGGAGAAATGTGAATGTTTCTCACTAGATCTCGCAGCGATGTTATTACTTCTGTGGCGAATTCAAATGCTTTCTTTACTGGATCTCTTATTAGCAGTGTGTAGTAACAGTGTCGCATGATCACGATCGGCTCGCGCTGCACTGGTCCAAACTGATAAACGGTCCTTCAACCACACAATAACGAGCAGTTTCGTTCCGCTTGCATTACGTTTGTCATTTGATGTTGGGCAATGTTGTGGTCGCGCCGGCGTCTCTTACATTATGAGCGTGCTTGCCACGCGCCTACATTTGAAATAACGAAATTGTAATTGAAATCGGCATTGTAAGCATATGATTTTTTTAAAACTTTGAAAAAATGTTTTTATATAAAATTATTAGTGGAACATTTTATGCATCTTTATTCACCTCAAAGCATATCCGCTCCCGCGCCCCCCCTGTGAACTCTAGCGCCCCCCTGAGGGGGGCGCGGACCCGAGGTTGGGAACCAATGGTTTAGAAAATGGTAATGAAATATGAGCAGAACTCAGTTGATATTTGACTGGTTTTGTCCGTCCTTCTGTTAGACTGTCTCACACATGAATGATGTTGAATATCTGTCAGCTGTTAAATTTAACTACACATTTAGATAATACCAGTTTAGCTCAACCAATCACCAAGCAATGCTTCATTGTGTTCAGTCTGTGTGTAAAAAGAGCATTAGTTATTACAGAAAAAAAACTGAAGAAAACATGATCAGCTCAAAGTGTCGGAATCATTTTTGGTCCCAAATTGTTATGAATGTCACTGGTAGTCCCTGTATGAAGAATATTTGGGTATAATATATCAGAGTTTACTTTATTTTGCATAAGTGAACTATAGTGTCCTGCACACACTAGTGAAACAATATCACAAATGATATCTGGTGTCTGAATGATTTTTGGTTTGACTGTGTGTATAATTGATTAAATCCGGGTCTACTGAGACTGTTGAGGCTCCAGTAGATCATCCTTTAGCTTTATCCTTGAAATGGCTCAAAAAGTTGATCAAATGCAGTTTTTATTGTTTTGATAATCTAATATGAAATGGCAAATGCTGACTCATCATTGGGTGTTTTCCTCATCTAACACATCTATTGTTCTGCTGCATGAAGGAGGTCTGGCATTGTTTTCTCTGTGTCTGGATCTGAAGTGATCAAAAGCACATCACATCCTGCTCATAACACTCTCTCACATCGGCACTACAGACACGAAACATTTCCCTCTTTCTTCTACAGAGCCGATGGTTTAAATCCATTCGTCACTGTATATAAGCTTCACAACACGCTGACTACATGAGGGATGAGGATATCAGCCTTAACCCTCTGCTGCTCTGCACCTGTCAGACAAATATTACCAGATTTGATTTCTTTTTTGGTCAATGAAATTATTGTACTATATTTTAGTTTTATAATGTTTTTTTATTTCATATTTTGTTTTATACTAAATTATATTTACGCTGTATTTATAATCCATTTATTCACTTTTTGAGCATAGACCTGCACATTAAATGTCCAACTTAAACTGTCATGCATCTTGAATGTAAGTTTGACACTTGGCAGATTATTGCTCAAGTGAAAAAGTTTAAAAAAATTAACTTAAAAAAAGTTACAGAATTTTACGTGTATTGTTATGAAAAATGCACAAAAATACTATTTAAAATTTTTATATGACATACATATATATATTCAAAATCACGTTTTGCTCGAAGACTGCAAGAAAATCAAAACCATGAATCTAAACAAGTTGTGCTCAAAACTTGAGCTTTCCGTGAGAGTGTGTTTGGCTGCAGTACCAACAGTTTATGATGTGCTTTTGCCATTTTCTTAGTTTTTTTCTTAAATATTGCCATTTCTTTCTATTTCAGTTTTAGTTTTTATTTATTTTCAGTTAATAATTTTAGTGCAGCAGCTTAAACATATTTCAGTTTATTGCTGAGGCAACTTCTCACTTACGTTCAGTTTAAGTATAAGGATAATATTCCTATTTTATTTTATTTATCTTTATTTCAACGAACAGAAATGTTTTTAATAGTTTTAGTTAGCGATAATAACCCTGCTGATATAATGCCAATGCAGACTGAACACAGAACAATATAAAGCATATGTTATAAAGCATATAAAGCACGATATAAAGCATGAATGTAAAGTTAAAAATAAATCTAAAAGAATTTAAAGCGTGAACTAATAAATTGGAGGTAATGGTAATATAGAAAAAGCCAAAGTTTCATGCAGCTGAAAATGAAATGTTTTTAAAGGAAGAGCGTCCGCAGTGATTTCATCATTCATTTAAATAAACATAAATGTTTATAATAGTATTAGTTAACGATAATAACCCTGCTGATATAATGCTAACGCTCGGCTGCGCGCTGAACAATATAAAGCAGGAAACAAAACAAAAAAACAGAATTTAAAGCGTGAATAATAAGTTAGAGGTGAAAGCAAGAGTGTCATGCATCTGAAGATGAAGTGTTTAGAAAGGTCCCAGCGTGTGTGTGTTACGGAGGACCGGGACCGGCCCGTGGAGCACCTGCAGGAGACGCGGCGCTGCACACCAGGGTCTCCGCCAGGAGGTTGTTATAGCGGCTGTTAGTGTCGTGAGGCCTGAGGAGAGGGTTAGTTAGCAGATAGTTGCCCGTCATTCCTGTTGAATAGATAAAGAGAGGAGCGTGAGATAAGAAGAGAGCTTTAGGAAAACAGAGCAGAAGAAAACAGGATTACATGAGGCGAAGTTTCTCCGAGTGGATCAGAAGAACAAATGTTGACTGATCCCACATTTCAGACATGTGAACAGAACCAAATGCTGCGCTTGGACAGACGAGAACAAGAATATCTCAAGAATAGTGTTCTTGTAGCTCATCCCAGTGGATGCTCACACTGGTGGGGTTGAGGAGAGATGGCCCTGATAGGATTGTAAAGTGCTTTGAGTGTACAGTAGGACATGTGAAAGCTCTATATAAACGCCTGATTCACTGAAGTATAATCTAAAAACATTTCTCTGTAATTTGGCATGGTGAACGGTTGCATGCTGTAAACAGAGACATGAACACCAGTATCATCAGTGTATCTTTATCTTTGTATCTTATCTTTGACTTTCAGATACTGGCGTTCATGTCTCTGTTTACAGCATGCAACCGTTCACCATGCCAAATTACAGAGAAATGTTTTTAGATTATACTTCAGTGAATCAGGCGTTTATATAGAGCTTTCACATGTCCTACTGTACACTCAAAGCACTTTACAATCATATCAGGGCCATCTCTCCTCAACCACCACCAGTGTGAGCATCCACTGGGATGAGCTACAAGAACACTCCATCTGAAAACTAGGCATGGCAACTGGTGTTAAGATGCGTTTGGTCGATCGGATCACAGGTGGACGAGGCTAATCACACTTGTCCAGTTTCAACCACTTCCAGATCTAGCTGAAACACATTCGACCGGATTGCTTTCGTAGTGTAAACGCTCATGTGATCAAGTGTGTTCAACAGCCACTAAAGACCGTCTCCTCTCTGTCTACTGATCTAATGCAGAAACATTATGGGAAGAGCTCGAGCCAGACGGGGTTTAAACTATCGGCTGAAGACCCAAGTTTGGGTTGAAGAGGAAAAACATACCAAACACAATGTTTTCTCATCATTCCTGATCTCTAACACACACACACACACTCACAGCGTTGGGCTGGTCAGAGCAGAAACTAAAGCTGAAGCTCTCTGTGTGTTCTTCTGTCGTCTCCGGTCGTATTCATGTGTAAATTGCGTGAGCTTATTTCGTCCATTAGACTGAAAGATCTGAAAAAAACATTACATTGACCCTCCCCTCGAAGAAATCAGGACAGAAGTGGGTGAAAGTGGACAGAAGACGGATTAAAACACCAGGTGTAAATGGGAATGTGTTTCCCTGGTCTACTTGTGATCCGATCCACCCAAACACATCTTAGTAGCGAGTGTAAACAGGGTCTGACAGCAGGATAGAAGACTGGAGAAGCCAAACTAGTCCTGCATCATAGCTGAGCATAAGAACCACTCAAACACACACTCGAGCTCAGAGCTGAACATCATCCTCTCAACACCAACACTTTTGCAAAGCCTAAATAATGCATAATGTTTTTTAAAGCGTCCTGGGTCAAAAAACAAAACAAAAAAACCAAGTGACCATTTGCATTGCAACTATTAGTGTCGCCTGATCCCACTAGAACCTCACTTGATTTGCACACTTCCCAATGCAATGAAGGTTGAAAATTAAACAAAACAAAAAATCCAATTACGCATTTAAAGCCACACATTCTACTATTCATAGTTTGTAATAGACGTCACACCCTTACAGGAACGCCCAAACCAGGCTTTCCCCCACTGACCACCAGACTTTTATAACAGCTTTGAACTGGGTACTAATGCAGTAAGACTGATGTTAAAACACATAATTGTCAGAGTTATGTTTGTTTTTGATCTGTTTCCCTGTTCTGTTCATGAGTTTCACATGTTCCTTTGTTCAGTTTCCATGGTTACGTCATTGTTAGTTCATTGGTTTCAGCTGTGTGTCATTTATTAGCTCTTTAAGCCTCACCCTCGCCTTCTCTCTAGTCCAGTCTCTGTTATGTTGAGATGTGTTTGCATTGCCTGTTTGCTTGCGTTTTGAGTCAGAATTAAACTTCTTAGTGTTTCGTGAGAGCCTGAGTCCTCTGTCTTCAGCTTCCCTGCATGCATCGTTATAATAATTCAATATATACCTTGTTAATGGTGCATACTAGGGTTGTCATGATAACAAAATTTCAGTTGCACTCTATTTTATAGTACATGCACTTACAGACAAAGAAACATATAGGTTAAGGTTAGGTTTAGGGGTTAAGTACTTAGTTGTTACCCAGTTATTGTAATTACTATAATATGTGCATAGTATGTACATGGGGAATAGGACTATAAAATAAAGTGCTACCAACATCTCAGAATTCAGGACCAATACCAGTCTAATTTTGCAGTTCTTAGTACCAGTTTCAGTACCAGAGCAAAAACTGTTGAATTAAGTACAAAAAAAATGATTGTCCCGCTTTGTCTCGTCCATTGTTCATCACTGTCAATCACTGACGTTTCCAATTCAATCATGTATTTAAATATGGTTGTCAATCCAGAAACTTTGCAGTGTTTTTAGCAGCATGAAAAACTAAACTTGTCTTCAGACTGAGTGGGTAATAAACAGAAAGCATGAGAAGAGCCTAAGGCACTGAATTCAGCTCTCTCTCGCTGACAAAACAGCTGTCTTAATGGTACAATTAATCTCTTATTTACATTGTGTTTACACTTTGTTGGTTATAATAAAAGGATTCACGATGGGTTTTTAAGCGGACTCCAACTAGCTTGCAGACGAGCACTTCTGATTGGCCATTGCTCACAGCTATGATTGTGATTGGCTTGTAAAAACACGCTGTAAAGAGAAACCTTTGATGCTCAGAGAGCATTTCAACAAACAGGAACGAGAGCGTTTGAAAGAGAAACCTTTGATGCTCAGAGAGCATCTCAACAAACAGGAACGAGAGCGTTTGAAAGCAGACTGAGTACAGTAACACATTAAACACACTGATTTGAGTCAGAAAGAAATGCTGGAAGAAAAAGAAAGAAAATTGTATCAGTAGATTTGACAACCCTAGTGTGCATACACACAAGCAGAAGAACACAGAGTTTAAACACAACATTTCTTGTTAAGTGCTTTTCCATAGAAAACCATTATAAAGAAAACGCTTCACTATTAAGTGCGTTGCATTCATATTCTTGGCTCATGTGCTCGCCTGTATACAAGTATGCGTCATTAATAAACTGAATTTGATCATATAATAACACTGTTTTAGCACATTAAGGCTCTTTTAAGTGTTTTTCACATTAAAGGATTAGTTCACTTTCAAAAAACATTTTGCAGATAATTTACTCACCCTGATGTCATCCATGTCTTTCTCTCTTCAGTCGAAAAGAAATTAAGGTTTTTGAAGAAAACATTCCAGGATTTTTCTCCATATAATGGACTTCAATGGCAACCAACGGGGTTTGAAGGTTCAAATGTCCGTCTCAATGCAGCTTCAAAGTCTCAACACGATCCCAGTCGAGAAACAAGGGTCTTATCCAGCGAAACGATCGGTCATTTAAAAAAAAAAAAAAAAAAAAAAAAAAATTATTATAAAAAAAAATATTAAAAAAAATTATATATATATATATATATATATATATATATATATATATATATATTTTATACTTTTTAACCAGAAATGCCCGTCTTGTTCCATCTCTGAGATGCGCCACGTATTACGTCATCACGTTGGAAAGATGATTTTGAAGTTGGAGGAGAAAATTAGAATTTTTCGCCCTTCCCTCCTTTTTGAACCGGAGTACACAGACAAATAACTTAGATAGATGACGTGACGCCTGACCTTTCCAACGTGATGACGCAATGCGTGGAACATCTCAGAGATGGTTCACGACGAGCATTTGTGGTTAAAAAGTATATATATATATATATATATATATATCTTTTTTTTTTTAAATGAACGATCGTTTCGCTGGATAAGACCCTTATTTCTCGACTGGGATCGTGTCGAGACTTTGAAGCTGCATTGAGATGGACATTTGAACCTTCTTTGAACATTGAGATAGTTGGTTGCCATTGAAGTCCATTATATGGAGAAAAATCCTGGAATGTTTCCCTCAAAAACCTTAATTTCTTTTCGACTGAAGAAAGAAAGACATGGATATCTTGGATGACATCGGGGTGAGTAAATTATCAGCAAAAATTGTTTTGAAAGTGAACGAATCCTTTAAGTGTTTTAGTCCCGCTGTTTTGAGTGACTAAAATGCTTAAGCAGGTAAAAAACTTGAATTTAATGTTAGTTCACACGTTTGTTTTTCCTCTTCTGAGAGGTGACGGCTCGTAACAGATGGGGCTTGACAGGCCTGTGCTGCAGTTGATGGATGCTTTGCTCTTCTGGTCTCTGCGCCAGTCATGTGACGGAAAACTATCAACTGATTTATTTCTCTATAATTGTTTCAAACCTGTACTGTATGTAGCATGCGATGGGAATAACCCCAAAAATACTTTTTGCAGTGCTATAAAATACAGGCTGATAAAATAGCTAGTTAGATGGAAACAGTATATCAGTTAGAAAAGAAACACCAGATGTATCTTCATTACTTATTGCTAGAAAGAAAGTGTTCAGTTTTTAATAATCTATGGTCATTGCAAGCATTGCTCACTTTGTATTTTCTTTCATCTGCTGCTGGAGCTGTAGTAGCAAAATTATAGTAATTATTAATTGAATTACTAGGTACACACTTTAATTTTAGGCCACACTTTATACTAGGGTCTAATTCTCTCTATTAACGACAACCTTTTCCCTCAATAAACTCCTAATTACTGCTTATTAATAGTTAGTGGTTAAGTGCAGCCTTTATGTATAATGCATTATAAAAGTATTTTTAATGCATTAATTATTCCTTGTAATGCACCTTATAACGCATTAGATGATCTCATGAATAACTGTAAGCTCAGTTATAATATATTATAATACTCATCTAAAAAAAAATTAGGAAGTAAAATAACTTTTAAAATAAGTAACGTCCTCACTTCAGCAGTTCATATATAGATCATCATTCTGTAATAAATCATAATAGTATCTTAATGATCTCCTGCGCTGTGTCCTTCACTACATGTACTTCCTTAAACAATCACAATAAATTGTGCATAATTACATGCACATATCATAAGCCAAACCCTATGGTAAGATCCTAAGATACAAGAAAAACTTCCTCCTAAACATCCGACTCACAGTCAACATGAAGAGTGTCCACAAATGTCCAGTAGTGTGTGTGTGAGCTCAGTGTTCACCAGGTTAGATCGCTCACCTTGGTTTAGTGTGGAAGTGCTGTTGATATCTCCAGAGATGAAGGAAGACTCGGACTGTTTCCTCACGGTGTCGTTCCACATCCTCCTGATGCGGCTCTGTGGCGACACACACACACACAGATGATATTCATGCAGAACGAGCAAAGCGCTTCACAGTCTGAAATCACACCCTAAACCCTTAAAGAAAGCACTGTTTTTTTTTTATATAGTTATAGTTATATAAAACAGGTACTCATTATTTGGAACAGAAGAAATAGGATACGATCGAGCGGATTGTTTTCAATAATATTAAATGTGAACTGGACTAATCCCAACGGCAGCGGTTCTCCTGTCAACCACTCACTGATATCATGATCCGGTCGGAGCAAGACTCACTGAATTTCTCGTGTCTGGCTCAAAATGAAACGTCGATGCGTCGAGTGACAGATGCTGAGAAAAGTACGTTAATAATACTGAATTATAATGCTGATTAGTGTAAATAAAAATTATATTTAGGTTATGACTGTCAGTTGTTTGTGACGTACTCTGCCGTTCAAAAGTTTGGGATCGGTAAGATTTTTAATGTTTTTGAAAGAAATCTCTTTTGCTCACTAAGACTGCATTTATTTTCTTAAAAATACCACACAAATACCCCCCCCCCCCCCAAAAAAAAAACAACAACAACAACAACAACAAAAAACACAGTAATATTGTGAAATATTATACAAATTTAAATCAGCTGTTTTCTATGTGAATATATAGTAAAGTGTAATTTATTCTTGTGATCAAAGCTGAATTTACAGCATCATTACTCCAGTCTTCAGTGTCACATGATCCTTCACAAATCACTCTAATATGATGATTTGAGGATCAAGAAACATTTATGATTATTATCAATGTTTAAAAAAAGTTAATGACATATTTATTTCAGGATTCTTTGATGAATAGAAAGTTCAAAAGAACAGCATTTATTTAAGCATTTAAACACTACCATTCAAAACTTCGGGGTCAGTAAGAATGCATTTTTTTTGGGAGAGGAAATCAATAAATGTTTTGGAATAAAATAAATCAATACTTTTATTCAGCAAGGATGCATTAAATTGATCAAAAGTTACAGTAAATACATTTATAATGTTACAAAAGATTCTATTTCAAATAAATGAAACAGAACTTTCTATTCATTATAGATCAGGATAACATTACGCAGGTCAGTGGGCTTCCAGGACCCTAAGACAGAGCCTGAGAGGTTATAGATGTAGCTTTGGATGGGGTATAAGATGCACTCCTGTAGCTCAAACAGTAGAGCGGTGGTGCTCGCAACACCAAGCTCATGGGTTCGAATCCCAGGGAAAGCAAGAACTGATAACAATGTAAATGTGTACTTGAAATGCAATGTAAGTCGCTTTGGATATAAAAAAAAAGCGTAGGTGTAGATCAGGGTTCCTCAAACTCAGCACAGTTTAGCTCCAACCCTGATCAAACACACCTGAGCAAGCTAATCAATGTCTTCAGGGTCACTAGAAACTCACAGCTAGGTGTGTAGGTGTAGGTGTAGGTGTAGATGTACCTGTGTGGCAGACGAGTATCGAGCGCTGGACCTGGAGCCCGAGGGTTTGTTAGCAGCGTGAGCTCCTTCAGACGGAAGAGCTCGACAGCACTGAGACTGACGCACACACTTGCTGTACTCTTTACGCACCTGTGACAAAACACCAGCATAATAAACACTTCACATATGAGAGAACAACAAAACACTGAACTTGGATAAGCAATTTATCTGACAAAATTATATGGCAAAAAAAAGGCTGAACTACAGCAACAGGTTTCAATTTACTATGCAAAAAATATCATAAAAAAGTTCATTTTGTTCATAATTTGTGTTATGACAAATAAAACAACTGAGTCCAAGCTCAGCTCTGGTGGCACTGACACACTGAAGTCTCGAGAATAAGCCAGAATATTACTATACAATAAATGATGAAGCCTCTGAACTGAAGGCATTAGCATGTGTTTGCATAATATCCTCAAACATTCATGCGTTTGCCCTGTGTGAGAGTTAACATTTATCTCAGCTTTAGTGTAAATACAGCATGCACAGATTCAACGCTTGAGTTCAACAACTCATTTACATCACTCTCGTAGTGAAATATGCCATAACCTGCTGCTTAAACATAGACAGATGCTGATTTCTGCAACAGATGTTCTTCACTTGTCTCACTAGCGCAAAAACAAGATTCAATATTGCTTCAAATTAATTAAAAAATGGGAAGTATAAACATGGAACTTTATGCACACCTGCAATAATTAAATATGTTAATTAATACAAATACACTATGGATTTAACCTCACTGTATTTACTAGTGTTAAATATCACGCCTGTTTCATTTCTCTGTTTCTGGCTGAAATGAGAGTGTTGAACTTTAATTCAACTAGAGGTTTACTTTAATATCAGGAATGATGAGTTTGTGTCTAGGGCTGAATACTGACACTCATTTCACCATCACATTCAATGCTGATGATTCTGGATATATATCAGGAACAGTACATGGCAAATCGGTAACACTTTATTTTACAGTGTCCTTATAACATGTAGTTAGTATAGCAATGACTATAATTTATACATAATTACATACAACTAACCCTAAACTCAGTCCTTAAATGTATAATTACACTGTAACAATGACACCTTAAAATAAAGTGTAACCAAAACAAATCTCAATTAATGATGTAAACTATACCGGGAGTCAGTTGGTACTACACTACTATAATATTGATGATTAATATTATCTGATTTGTATACAAACACTTAAAGTACACAAATTGGTAAGTGTCAATTTATAAAAATGAGAATTTATTAAAATTGAGAGATCAATATTTTTTACATGTCAAACTTTTAGTTTGTTTATGTTTCCTTTGATCTAGTTTCCCGCCACTTATGAGTTGTCATGGTTACTGAGGTGATTAGTCATTTGGTTGAGCTGTTTGTCATTAATGAACTTTGTCTGAGGATTTAGGATTTAGCTCCTGTGTTCTCAGTTCTGCTCGTCCTGAGTTTGGTTACGGTTTGCTTTCATGTTGTATTCATCTTCATGGTTTAGTCTCCGTGACACCAGCCCTATTTTATTGTACGAGTGTGAATTTGCGTGTCCTTTAACCTGACGCACATTCATTTCCATCTTGGTGTGAAAGGAGCATTTTTCTGCAAGATGTTTCGCTTTTTTGCATTGTTTGATGGTGTGAAAGGATCTTAAAGGCTATTTATATGTACATACTTATATACATTTTTAATGAAAAGCTTGATATTGTGAAAGTATAACCGCTCACATGTAGTGTATTAAAAGTATAATATAAATAATATATGATTCATAATAAATTAATATGATATTCTGCAATTCTGTCTCTAAAATTATTTCACTGTGTAACGCCTAAAATTGGATTGAATACTCTTTAAGAAAATGCCTTTTACTATTGAATTTTTTAATCCACTGACAGACGTTTCATTCACAAATGTTCCTGAAATAAAACTGGATTGCAACACTTTATATGTCGACTTTAACTGCTATAATTAAATATATACTTTGTTTAATACATCAAGGAAATAACCTCTTAAAACAAGCCTTTAAAAAGACAACCTTGAATTTGTTTAACTTAAAGTCCCATAAGCTCAAAGAAGCCTAGTTTAACTTGATAGGAAAAATAGTAAATGTCATTATGAATCAATATTTAATACGTTCAGCAGCCTTCAGTGAGGTGTACGCTTTTCACAGGCGGTCTCTGGTTTACCTTCTTCTGCAGGAGACAGTGGAAGATGAAGATGAACATCCCTTGTAAGGTGTTGAAGATAGTGAAGAGATACGCCATAATGACTGAAGAGTCGTTCAAGAAGAGCAGACCGAACGACCACGTCAGGCAGAGGAGACACAGCAGTGTGAACGCACCGAACACCCAGCACCTGAAACCACAGGACAATATCAGCCTTCTCTGCCAGCGCAACGGCTCCAAACATTAATCCCTGTGGTGGAAATCCAGCTTTGAATGTTGTTTATGTGTCTATGTGGTGTTTTTAATATGCTTTAAGACAAACCATGTGTAAATTCATAAGTCGACAGCATTGCTGAGTATTTTCTCCTTAAAACTGCAGTGAACCAAAGACAGTCTCAAAAACACGCTTTGAAATCGCTGGTGTTTCTGACGTCACAAACTACCTTGTAACCAATCAGATCAACGTGTGATCGTCAACCAGTGGATCTCTGAGCTGAGTGAGTGAGTGGAGGCGGGGCTCATTTGCATATTCATAGAACCGCGCATACTAAATGAGGCGAGGGTGTCGAGTTACAGTCAAGATATTGTAAGGCATGAAGACTTTTTTTTTTTCAAGGTAAAACATTTAAATATGTCATTTTGGTGATCAAAGATGAGTTTTAAGGGATACAATTATTGACTACAGGGGGACTTTTAAATTTTTGTCCCTTTATTTCTCATTTTTCTCTATTTGCTTATGTATTTACGCTGTCTTCCCAATCCCGCTTGTGTCCGTTAGATGTTATCAGTGTACAGACGAGTGGCGGCGTCTTCCTCGACCAGCGAAGCGGGAGCAACAAGTTTCCAGTGAATGATTACAATCTACTCTCAGACTGTTACATATTTAAACACAGCAAGCTTTGTGTGTGCCTTTCTGAACTAGTTTATAGCTGTTCTGGTAACACTTTACAATAAGGTTCATTAGTTAAGTAAGAGATAATGTACATCCAGCTGGTGCTTCTCTCAAAATAACCCCCGACAGGGCGATCAGGGAGGCTTCACACTGAAGGGGTTTATTCTGAGATAACAGCCGGCTGGATGGACATTATCCCGCTTATTACACGGCTACTTGCCACATAAGTAAATAATTAGACATGAAATCTTGATCTGAGTCTAAATGTTTTATTAGCTCTTTAAACGCAAAGCTTTCGCAGAGATTTAAGAGATACGGTATACAGTCATACCACTTATTACACAGCATTTCACCACATTAATAGTTATAAGGATAAGAGATGTTGATTTCAGATCAAACTGTATCTCATAATCCAACAGTGTACAAAACAAGCCACAAAATGGCAGCAGAGCGTTTGTATGAAACAAGAGAGAGCAAGAGAGCCGTGTAATAACATTAGTTAACTACTTAACGTGAACTAAGAATGAACTTCTACAGCATTTATTAAGCTTAGTTAATATTAATTTTAATATTTGCTAATATGTTATTAATATCAAAGGTTGTATTTGTTAACATTAGTTAATGCACTGTGAACTAACATGAACAGCTGGATTTCTATTAGCAAAAATGAACTAATACAGTAACAAATGTATTGCACATTGTTAGTTCATGTTAGCTAGTACATGAACTAATGAACGTTATTGTGAAGTGTTCCCGCTGTCTGCATTGATTCATCTTATTTACAGTGTTTCTGCACTTGTTGATTGTACCGAGAGCATTCGCTGGAGTGAAGCGGCTCACGCTGAGCAAAACTGCTGATCTCAGCTCTCAGTGTTTTAATTGCCTTTGATTAGCTATTGCATTCATTTGCTCAGTTTTACACAGAATACACAAACACACAAATTAATGATTTTTAAAAAAAGAGCATGATTTGTTATATAAATATAATCCAGTCCAACGATTGGACCACCCAGATACAGACGAGTCTAAGACAGCAGTTTATCACCACACTCGTTCCCAGTAGAGATTCCTGCAACTGTTCCTGTGGATCACATGTCCTGAACGGATGATCCTTCAAACGGACACGACGAGGGGAGATTTCTTAGAATTTTCTGGATTTATCATGACTCTGGGTGCAATAAAACATCTTGCGTATCACGGCCCATCTGGAAACATGCATGGAGTTAATGTTTATGAGCCGGTCAGACTGTGATATCACATTGCAGGAAGTGAAGCAATGCGCTAATAACACGCTGCTTGAAAAGTTAATGCATCCTCTAATTATTCCCATAAACCCCTATTAGCCGTGTTGGGAGTATTTACAGGTCCAGATGAAACCTCTATCTTAGAAACGCACAAAACCCAGATGACAGTGGAGATACAAATCACACAATCATCATTTTAAAGGGGTCATCGGATGCACATTGTCCACAAGTTGGTGTGATTCTTTAAGGTCTTCATGTAAAGTTTGTAACATTCTTTTGTTGTGTAAATCAACACCCTTTGAGGTTGTTGAGGGCGGAAATATGCTAATATGGGAAATATGCTAATACGGGACAGTCCGTCAGTGGTCGTGGGCGGAGCATGAGCATTATGACATCATATTGCTCAGAAAACCCAAACGGCCTGATTATTGAGAGTGTTTAGGCTTTTTGTGTTTCTCTGAGTGAGTTCACGTAGTGTACCAGCGCAGCACTTCTGGGTTGAACGGAGGCTCACTTTTGGCCAGCATCACACGCATCACACACGTGACCAGCGTCGGCCAATAGTGAGCCTCCGTTCTGACGTACAACCCAGAAGCGCTGCGCTGTTACACTACATGAACTCACTCAGAGAAACACACAGAATAGTTGAATTAAGTCGTTATTTTTGGGGGGTTTTGCGCACAGAAAGTATTCTCGTCGCTTGAGAAACTTGAGGTTGAGCCACTGTAGTCACTTGGACTATTTTAAACATTGTCTTTACTAACTTTCCGGGCCGGGAAGTTTCAATAACAGAGAAGCCTATGGAGGAGTGAGACAGCTCTCAGATTTAATCAAAAATATCTTCATTTGTGTTCTGAAGATGAACGAAGGTCTGACGGGGTTGAAACAACATGAGGAAGAGTAATTACTGACAGAATCTTCATTTTTGTGTGAACGAACCCTTTAAAGTCTTGCCACTTTGAATAAAGCGATCATGATGATAAGTCGAGCTGTGAGATCTTACCGTATGTTCTCCAGTCTGCTGGAGTCAGGTTTCATAGACATGGAGTGTTTCACCATCTTGTACATCGTCACCGCCAGGAAGATGAGATTGAGCTGTGGGAGGAGATGAAGTGTGTGTGTTGAGAAGACCACACAGTTCTGGGAACGCACATCTGCCATTCATCACTCAGATGAAGTATTTATCAAACATCATTTAATATTCATATTTGCAGCTGCACTTTCTGGACAGTAACAGCAACAGTTTGACGAGGCAGGAACGTCTCTCTCGGGTCATGTGATCACCCGGCTATTAGACGACTGTAGCAAAGGCATTAAATAAAAATAAAGCGTGGTTTATTTTGGCTCTGGCACACTATGATCTGAACGGTGAAGTATGGCCTTCAATAATTCATAAAGTAGACAGCAACTGCAAAAATGTCACAAAGCAAGAATGGATGGGGAACACTTTACAATAAGGTTTATTAGTTAACATTAATGTATTAACTAACATGAACTAACAATGAGCAACACATTTGTTACAGTATTTATTAATCTTTGTTAATGTTAGTTAATATAAATCCAGCTGTTCATTGTTTGTTCATGTTAGTTCACACACATACAACCTTTGATTTTAATAATGTATTAATACGTTGAAATTAATATTAACTAAGATGAATTAATGCTGTAGAAGTATTGTTCATTATTATTCATGTTAACTAATGTACATTATTGTAAAGTGTTCCCAGTGGATGAACTCTACCGGGAGTTTCCAAGACGTCTTCTGAACTGGAAAGAGATGGAAAGATGTTCAATTCAATTCTGATAGATCTTAGGACAGAAGCTTGTGAGAATGTTAATATTTCTGGAGACTTAAACCATCAGCAGGAAGATCGAGTGCTTCCAGTTGCTCCTGATGCTGACGTATAAAGACACAGTGAGAGTAGCGGCGCCTCAGACGAGTGTAAGTCATAACTCTGGCCCGGGAAACGTCTGCTTCTGGCTAGAGCTCCTGTTTTTCTTCACCGCCCCGAACATGGGGATGTAATTCAGGCTGACCAGAGAAGACCTCTTAAAGAAACTCACAGAAAAATGAGTCCAAAAAAAAATAAAAATTTCATCTATTGTAAATATGAGTAAGAGAAGAGAGCCCTGCGCTCTGGTAAAGAAGTGTGTCTCCTGACTTCCACAACACACCCTTCAATATACAAACATGATCCTGATTTAGAAGCTCTCTCAAGCCTCTTTCCATCAAATGCTTAAAAATAAAAGTGAGAAAAATGACATTAAATGAGTGTAAAACTTTAAAAATGGAGTTATATTAAGTGTTGAAAATCTACAAAATGTGTGTCACATATCGACACTGTAACAATATCTGGGAAACGTTTGATTTAAGCACTGATTCTCTGTACAGGTTACAGGAGCACGTACACACACACACATACACACACACACACACACACACACACACACACACACACACACACACACACACACTTTAACTATTTATTTAAATCCACTTAAAAGAAATGATTTACAGGGACATAAATACTATAGATGCAGTCAGATGCATGCACATAATCATACAGCAGATCTTCACAATATTTAGCGTCACTCAGTGGTTATGGACACAAGTAGCCCCGTCTCCGCCAGATATGACGGCTGCTTATTATAGCAGACAGAGCACAGTTACTCTGCTAGCCGTTTAGCCCTCTTTTAGGGCATCCCTAGTTGTTGAAGCCCTCTTACAACTGTGTGTGTGTGTGTGTGTGTGTGTGTGTGTGTGTGTGTGTGTGTGTGTGTGTGTGTGTGTGTGTGTGTGTGTGTGTGTGTGTCCTAAGCTGCCAGATATGAACACAAATAGTCGGCTCTGATAACCTAATTCTGAGATGATGTTTAGGAGAGGATGATATTTAATAATCTTAGTCATAAAGGCTTCTTCCATAATAGAGTCAAAGGTACATGTAACCTCCACAACAAACACCTCGCTGATCTCCTCATTAACCACAACATCATCTGGTGTATTAGCAAACACATGAGTAAAGGTTTCAGAGATATTACAAATCTGAAACATGGATGATTTTACACAAGAATGTTTGTACATTTTTACTGAAGATGAGAGATGCCTCGATATGTCCTTCACTATACGATCCACTATTCTGTCGTGGCGTGTGATGTACATTCCTCTATAGGCATGGCAGCCGTTCACGATGTGTGGCAGTGTCTCAGTGTCTGTTCTGTAGTGTGATGCAAACAATGAGGAGCCTGAGCTGTAGGAAACCAGATAGAAAGGTTGAGTCTGGTTGGAAGAACTTGTAGTCTGGCTTTTACTGTAAACATAACAGTTTCCTCACTGAGTGCAGTGTTCTTAAAGGGGAAATGAAACATCCATGTTTTGGCACTGGTAGTAGCTACATATATTAGAAAAATCACCTTGCCAAAAATTTTATTTTAAAAAGTTGTTAAAACCACAGATATGACAAAATTATTTTCGTAATTTCTAGCTATCTAGCTAGCTAGCGAGTCGCCATTTTGAAGTGACGTCACAGCCTACGTCACGGGGTTGGTTGGTTCCGCTGGTGAGTGAAGAGAGTGAAGCGTTACTGGACCGGACTGAATACGCAATTGATTTGAAATGGAGGAAGACGAACTTGAAAGACCTGTTGAGCCCGTGTGTCCCATTGCTTATGCATTTGAGTCGATACGGCGTGGGAACCGAGCAGTGGTACGTCGCTATGTCGAACAGCCGGTGATACATGGCCGTAGCCAGCTATGAGGTCACCGAGGTCCGGACCTCTGTCATTTTTTTACATTCAAAAATAAAATGTCAAGCTCTCTGAATGATTAATTAGCCGTTTAAACCACCTCATATGAGTGTTTGCAATTCATTTTGCTGCGAGAATCTAGCGCAGTGAACGGGGCTTGAGAGCGCGTTGTGAGGGCGCGGGTGCGATCCAGTGTTGCCAGATCCATCTAATGGAAAGGTGGCAGTAGTCTTCTGGACTTGTTTTTCTGATTTAATGTCACACTTTAGGAAGTTATTAAAGTGGAAAGTTGCATGTTAGGGTTTGTGATATATTAATCTTATTTCCAAAACACAAGCTTTGAACTTATTTCGGATAATTACAAAAAAATAAAATAATTGTTGCTTGTTTTTCGTAGCAATATCTGGCAACCTTTTACTGTCGGCATTAATAAAAAAAAAAAGCTTATAGAAAAACTGTGATTGCTGACAGGAAGATACCACATTCGGTAAGACAAACGCAATGATCATCGTGATTATCTGTAAGAAATGTATAACACTTTCAAAAACAATAGCATAATACAGATCTGTATGTTACAGAATGAAGCAGGAAGACGGCTTTTTTTTATTGAAGAGTAGGATTGAAGAGTAGTCCACACACACACACACACACACACACACACACACACACACACACACACACACACACACACACACACACACACACACACACACACACACACACACACACACACACACAAGCTATAACGTTAGCAAATAGCCTGTAAATAGTTTGTAACATGTCTGTAAAATGTAAAACATTATATTGAATAAAAAATTATTTCACAAACATCTACAGTGTGCAGTTTGTTAACATGACGTTAGACGTCGTCTTTTTGTCTGGTACTAATAAACTTCACTAGCTAAACACTAAGTTAGCGTTATTTAGCTAGTTCATGCTTACAGCTGTTAGCTAACAATGACTGAACGTAACGTTAGTTGTTCGCTGGTTCGACCAGCACATGCATCTTGTTAACGAGCCAGTGTGATGCAAACATGTATGAGAGGTTTGACATGATAATATGATAGCAGATGAACGCTTTTTATGCGTAGTTTAATGTTAAAGGTATAGCAGAGGATGTTTTACTTCCTGGTGGGTAGTCTAAACTATTGGTCCTCCTAATTGTCAATCATTCTGGTGAATCAATCAAACTTTTCAAAAAGTGGAGAGGGCGGGTCTTATCTAAAATTTGGAAAGATCCTCCGCTATACCTTTAAGTTTTATGTCTTTCACTGCGTTTTACTGAACTCAGCCCAGAGCCATTAAAGCCAACCAACCCCGTGACGTCACATGTTAGAATACTGCACAATGGCGGCGCCCTGGCCGCGAAAGATATAACGTTTTTTCTTTTTTCTTTTAAATGTTTACATTTGTCATGTTTCTTATATAATTGTTGATTATAGTGGAAATCCATTTTGTAAATCATGTAAACTTGATTGACTGCTTCATTTCCCCTTTAAGAAATGAGTGAGAAACAGAGTCAAATTTTTTTAAATCTACATATTTTATTTCAAAATGTGTGTCACATATCGACACTGTAACAATATCTTGGAAACATTTGATTTAAGCACTGATTCTCTGTACAGGTTACAGGAGCACGTGTACACACACACACACACACACACACACACACACACACACACACACACACACACACACGTAAACAGACAGAACTCAACTCAGTGTTTCAGAGGCTTTCAGAAGAGGATCAGCCCTGCTCACTAACAGACCTACACACACACACACACTCACACACGTAAACAGACAGAACTCAACTCAGTGTGAGGCTTTCAGAAGCGGATCAGCCCTGCTCACTAACAGACCTACACACACACACACACACACACACACACACACACACACACACACACACACACACACACACACACACATGTAAACAGACAGAACTCAACTCAGTGTGAGGCTTTCAGAAGCGGATCAGCCCTGCTCACTAACAGACAGAAGGAAGGAGAGAGAGAAAGAGAGTGTTGGGGGTAAGAAGAGAACAAGCACGGTTGAGCTGAAACCTGCAAAATCTATATATCGATAAAGCCATATAATACAACATACAATAAAGTAGATTTTATTATTCTGACATTTCCAGCCTGCTCACAATGAAACGCAGACAGCATAAGAGTAGCTGCACGGCTCTGTTTAAAGTAGAGCTGTGCCGATGGTGGGACAGCAAACACATGTTTGCGCATGTGGAGGTTTATATTATATGTGGATATTGAGACACAAGCTTTGTTTAATTAATAAATAATAGTTTAGCAACCAAATTTGACATTGTGAATCTGGAAACATCTGGATTTGTGAGGAGCGAGAGGAAAGTGAGTCGACATGTGTCCTGAGAACTGCTCACCTCTTTCTCCAGCACTGTAATGATAATAATAACAATAATGTCACATCTGTGTAGTGCTTTTCTCTGGACTCAGAACGCTTACATGTGAATGATGCGACGGCAGAACGCCCAACACACACCAGCTTATTGGAGGAGAGGAGACAGAATAAATATGTTTGAACCTAAACGACTTTTGAAATTTTTTGAAAAAGCAGAAACGGAATAGATAAGAATCGCAATCGCTAAAATTTTAACAGAGAGAGAGAGAGAGAGAGAGAGAGAGAGAGAGAGAGAGAACGCTGAGTTATTAATTATGAAGCCAGGCTCACACAACCACCCCAACACTCCTCCATCTCACCCTTACACTCCTCCATCTCACCCCAACACTCCTCCATCTCACCCTTACACTCCTCCATCTTACCCCAACACTCCTCCATCTCACCCCAACACTCCTCCATCTCACCCTTACACTCCTCCATCTCACCCTTACACTCCTCCATCTCACCCCAACACTCCTCCATCTCACCCCAACACTCCTCCATCTCACCCTTACACTCCTCCATCTCACCCTTACACTCCTCCATCTCACCCTTACACTCCTCCATCTCACCCCAACACTCCTCCATCTCACCCTTACACTTCTCCATCTCACCCCAACACTCCTCCATCTCACCCCAACACTCCTCCATCTCACCCTTACACTCCTCCATCTCACCCTTACACTCCTCCATCTCACCCTTACACTCCTCCATCTCACCCCAACACTCCTCCATCTCACCCTTACACTCCTCCATCTCACCCCAACACTCCTCCATCTCACCCCAACACTCCTCCATCTCACCCTTACACTCCTCCATCTCACCCTTACACTCCTCCATCTCACCCTTACACTCCTCCATCTCACCCTTACACTCCTCCATCTCACCCCAACACTCCTCCATCTCACCCCAACACTCCTCCATCTCACCCTTACACTCCTCCATCTCACCCTTACACTCCTCCATCTCACCCCAACACTCCTCCATCTCACCCCAACACTCCTCCATCTCACCCCAACACTCCTCCATCTCACCCTTACACTCCTCCATCTCACCCCAACACTCCTCCATCTCACCCCAACACTCCTCCCCCAAACACACTGACCAGCAGAAGTGTAATACAGCAGCCAGTGTTCAGAGTCCTGAGGAGGACACGCTTCTCTATAGCTGACTGAGTCTACACTTACAGTCACACTTTAGATCGTAAGATTTTTAATGTTTTTTAAAGATGAATAGAGGGATGAATAGGGATGAATAGAAATTTCTTTTGGTAACACAATTGTTAGGCTTACAAGCAATCAGTTGCTGTTATTCATAAACCACATCCATACAGGAGAATGCACCGCAGCATCCCTACGTGTGGCTCAGAGCCTGGCAAAGGACAGACAGCCGTTCACAGATGCCGGATTAATTAAACCTGTGCGAATGACATGTGGATGAAGTTTTAAATGGTAGAGGAGCTATTCCAGAAGGAGCCATTACCCGACTGCACAGCAACATGAAGAGCTGTCCAATCTTTTATCCGACATGAAAGCAGAAGTCACGTCACCTGCAATAGACTCGTCTTGCGACCGATCCGACATTGAACAGCTGTCAGTGTTCGTCAGATGTTTTGATGGGAAGGTTTTCCGTGAAGAGTTGCTTTGTTTGCTGCCAATAACGGGACGCGCAACCGGAGAAATCTTTTTTAACTAAACATACTGATGCAGATCTTGGTTGTCGCTGATGGGGCTCTGTCAATGGTAGGACATCACAGACCCCCGATGAGCAGGCTAGCTGATGTCAGTCCAAAACTCATAGCATTTCACTGCATAATTCATAAATCTGTGTTGTGCGCCAAATTGTCTGGAAAAATTAACGAGACAATGGATAACGTGATGAGGCTGATGAACTTTATTCGCGTGAGTCCTGGTCTGCAACATCGCCTTTTCTGAGCCTTGCTGGAGGAAAGGTCTGCAGAACGGCACGGTCTTGTCCGATGGCCGAGCGAGGGCCGTGTGCTGGAGAGAGTGTGTGAACTTCAAAATCAGCTTTGTTCATTTGTAAGCAGACTTCAAAGACAAAAGCAGAGACGTTTCTGAGGTTTTTGAGCGACATTCGTGCTTTTTTTGTGCGATATCGTGTGCCACCTAAATCAGCTTAATTTGCAATCGTAAGGCAAGAGCCACACGATTGCTGACATGTACGAAACGGTTCAACAGCATAGCGAGAAACACCAGGTGCAAGAGGACCGGTTAATGCGCCACTTCGTGAAGAGACTGGCAGTGAATTTCAGAGCTTTAACCGGTCAAGTGAACTCCTCCTCTTCCTAAGACAGACATGTTCAGTCCCAGCTGATGGACAATGCTGAGGCCCAACGCCTGGTTTCATCCTTAGATGAAGCGTCTTTGCGGCTGGAGATTTTGGAAATGTCAGAGAGCAACACAAGGAGGCTAGTGTGAGCGCCTTTTGGAGAAAAGTGGTTTCTCAAGCTAAATTCAAGAACAGCAGAATTACTGCAATGTTCCTTCTTTCAATGTTCCCATCCACTTACATCTGTGAGTCATCGTTCTCTGTGATGCACATCATCAAGAAGCAGGACATGAACAGGCTGTCCAGTGCGCATCTCGATCAGCGTCTCAGGATTGCAGCCCTAACATCACAGGTATTGTGAGGAATGGTGAGTACGTGCCAGTTAATACTGTTACCTTGATCCGAGTAAGAACAGTAAAATATGAATGTTGATAGGTCTAATACTTGAATCTGCTATGAGGGGAACTGATGAGAAGAGATCCAGTGTGGTGATGAGCAGGATCAGTCATGGAGATCCAGAGATGCTGTTTGTTCATCTGTTTTTAATATCCACCATTCAAAGGTCTTTAGTTTTCTGGATCGGAATACAAAAATGCTCATAATTGCTTGAATAAAGCAGACTAATGAGAAAACTAAAATAAGAAAAATAAATAAAATCAGAATAATTATATTGTGATTTGTGACTCTTAACAAAACAACAACAACAATAATAGCAGAGCAAACACTGAGGCGATGGCATTGTGGTCGGTGGCCCCTGGCTTTGCTTTGTTGGCAGAATTTGGCCCTTGGTAAAAACTAATTGAGGAACCCGGCTAAAAACAAAGTGCATATATAAGCTAAATACAGCATATAATTACATATAAACAGCTCTGACTTCACACTTCAGTATAACAGCATCTCACAGCACCTTTTTTTTTGGAAAATAGCCTGGATTTTTCTTCTTTTGTCATATTTGTGTATCTCTCTTTGGGCAGATCTTTATCCTCATAGTGATGCCATAATTCTTATCGGTATGGAAACAACTTTAGCTATCCATATTGTTCCAGTGCATTCAACAATACCCCCTTTGTTTTGTTTTGTTTTCTTCACATTTTGTTGCAACCTTATGCTAAAATGCTTTGGGAAAATATTCACATCACATCAATCTACCCTCATGACGACAAAACTAAAAAACTGATGTGATAACTGATGCAAATTAATTAAAAAGCAACTCTGACATAAGTATTCAGACCCTTTTTAACTCAAGTGCTTGCAATTTCTCTGGATCATGTTGTTTCTACACTTTGATTGGAGTAAAGCTGTGGCAAATTCAATTGATTGGAAATTATTTAGAAAAGCAAACAACTGTCTATATAAGATCTAACAGCTGGAAATGCAAATCAGAGTCATGAGGTGAAAAGAGCTGAGAAACGGTTCAGGCACAGATCTGGGGAAGGCTATAAAGAATATGCATTAAGGTTCCCAAGAGCACAGTGGCCTCCGTGCTTCTCTAATGTAAGAGGTTTGGAACAGCCAGGACTCTTCCCAGAGCTGGCCACCCAGGCAGCATCACTACCAGCATCAGATCTGGAGGAGTCAGGCACTAGTCAGGGTAAAAGCCGAACGCAGCAAAATACAGAGATATCCTTAAGGAAAACCTGAACGCTCTAGACCTCGGACTGGGCTGAAGGTATACCTTTTAACAGGACAATGACCCTGAACACTCAGCTAAGGCAATGCAAGAGTGGCTTAGGGACAGACGACTAGGGTTGGGTATCGTTTGAATTTTAACGATTCCAGTTCTTAATGATGCCTAATTTCGATTCCAATAAGGTTAAAACTTAGATATCATTCACATTTAGTCTTATTGCAAAACACTGAATTGCACAGTAGCTGAATATCATGAACAAAAATCAACAGGCTAAAGAACACTTACACAAGAAGCGTTTGCCTGTGGTTTCAAAATATCATAAAATATCTAGCCTAACTAATATACATTTCAAGCATTATTAAAGACAAGTAAACACTCAGTAATTAAAAAAGACCATAAAAATTTGCAATCACACAAATAGATACATCTGAACAAAGATACGACTGAAATAAACAGTGATTTTCAGGTATTTAAGTTCAGAAACTAATCAAATGTAAAATAACTGCACTTTAATATAAAATATACATTACAAATATAGTTGTAAAAGTTATTCAGTCAAGAACGAGTGAATTTTCTCTTTGTCTTCTGTTATTATAAAGATGGCAGCAGGAATATTAGTGTTATTATAAAGACGGCAGCAGGAATATTAGGCTGCTGTCACTTTAAGAGCTGCACGGATCCAATATACTGTTACACACGTGTGTGTGTGTGTGTGTGTGTGTGTGTGTGTGTGCAGCACAGAAAACAGCATGCGAGTCATCTCGCACTCGAATGGTTTAAAGTCATTTTGAAATGCTCACAAAGGAATCGACAAGAGGAATTGAAATTGTTATTTTATAACAAGTATCTGATTCCCAACCCTAGGGACAACTCTAAATATAGTGGACTTGAATCCAATCAAACATCTCCTCATGACCTCAACATGCCTGACAATCCACATTCAACATGACAAAGCTTAAGATGATCTGAAGAAGTGAATGGTAGAAAATCCCCAAATCCAGGTGCGCAATGCATGTCGCATCAAACCCAGAAAGACCTGAGGCTGTAATGAAGTCTGAATACATGTGTCAAAGGGCACTGTCTTTCCATACAATAATTTATCTCTACTCCCATTGTCAACAATTCAAATTCCATTTTAACCTTCAGGATTGGAGTCATTTTCCAGGAACATGGGTAGTAAATACATAGTACATCGCTCTAGGAATGAAGACTGACCCATGGGAAGACAGTATACATTACTGACCAATCAAAATGAAACAACAAAAAAACAGCATCTATTATCAACCGATGGAAAGAAAGCTTATATTACAGGAAAACAGCATATGTTACCAAGAAATGGGAACACCATACACATCAGGGCTGGGTATTGTCAGATATCTCAAGAAACCACAGACAATGTGATGCCTCACAATTCAACATAACGCAATAAACCACACCAATCTCTCTCAATGCTGTCCAAAAGGAAGTACATCATCACTAAAGTAATTTCAATGTTTCTGTAACCTTTCTGGGGCAAGTTCTAAACACCTAAATAAAGGTAGTCATGTTAAATGTGCAAAACTTACCATAATGATGAACGAAACAGGGCCGATGAAACTCCAAATGAAATGATTATCAACCCTCAACCAACAGCTGGAAAGAGGGAACAAGATAATTAACATCCACAGAAACAATTACTGACAACCATGAACACACTGCAAAGTCTTGAGAGTGACAACCACTTTCATTGGACGGAATTAAATCCCAAAACAGTCTTTCCCAACCGTGTTCCTGGAGGCACACCAACAGCAAACATTTACGATGTCTAACTAATCTGACCCTCCCAATACAGGTTCTGGAGTCATTTTATTATTAATATTAATGCCATAATAGACACATTCAAGTCTGTATCTGCATTTAAACTGCATGACCCAAAGCACAGATCAATACTTTGATATAAACAAAGAACATTACTCACGCTTTCCTCGTCCCATAGCTCTTATAGTCGATGGCTGCCGAAATGCCGACCACCACACAGGGGAACAGGTAGCCAGACGCATAGTAGTATTTCCGGCGAGAGAATTCGCTCTCAAAGACCTCCACGAGCATGAGGAACAACTGAACGCCCTCCAGACACATCCAGGAGAACGCAGCAAGAAAGAAGAAATGCAGGACTCCAGCAATCACAGAGCAAATCATCTGCACAGAAAGATATTACAGGGGCTTAGTCTTCAAAGCGGTTTATAGAAGATTTTATTCACCAAAAATGTTATTTGAGTCAAAACTACTGGTTTGGAAACTGCTGTTATAACATCTCACTGAACATCTCGAACATCTCTCATTTTTTATTTGTATCAAAAAGTTTTGTTCCAAACTGTTAAGAGCTTTATCACTGTAGTGTGTGAATAAAACTTACTAAGTGAGTATCCTAACCCATTTTGAAACTATTCATAATCAGTAACAGGGCTTGACATTAACACCTGCCAACCTGCCAATGTGTGTGTATTTCAGCAGCGGTGTGTAACACAGTCACTCCTACAAGACACTTTGGCCGGTTGAATTTTATATACTGTAGAATATATTTATTTTTTTTTAATTGTAGTCTTTTTTCAGATTTTGTGTTCACACCAAAGTGCACGCACATAAATACAAGTATATTGGCTATATTAAAAAGTATAATGGATCCATGCGTCAGGTCTTAAAGTGACAGCAGCCTAATATACCGGCCTCAAAATTATGAGATAATATTAAAAATATCTATATGGCAGTTTTTCCCCATGGTGTTGATGTCAAAAATGTGGCCAGTGAAAATGCTGAGTGGCTCGTAGCTTTGGGAAAACCACAAGCCACAGTGGCTGATGAGCAAACAAGCTAATGTCAAGCCCTGGACAGTAGCATCGTCAAAACTACTTCACTGGTCAAATTACTCGGCCAAATACTGCACCTCATGAGAAGTGAATGTTAAAGGTAGGGTAGGTAATCCTGTTCAGAAACACTTTTTTTTATACTGGGTGAAATGGTCCTTCCATCCTGATAGTAGTCAATACATTATGTGTTTAGAAAAAGGAATGAAAAAAATCAGACCTCTGTAGCAGCTGCAGGACAGTAAAAACTCTGACCAATCACTGCCATTCGGTGCGAATGTAAAGAACCAATCAGATGCCTTCATGTCTCGTGCCCGCCCCGAGCCCCACTGCGCGCGCTGCCCTGCGTGCACTCATCACATGTCACCGTTCCCGGAAATATTCAGCTCAAAGCACCTGCATCAAGTCAGCGAAGGCAAACAAGGCAAAAACTACTTCCTCGGACCCTGCCCGCACTCTTGAACGACCTCCTCTGCTTCGCCCTCAACCCCGGACCTGTCCTCGAGCCGACGATGCGGTACTTTTCTCCGGACTCGGAGTGTACGTTAGTCTTCATTAGAGTCAACAATGTTTTCATCATGGAAACTCTTACATGCAAAACACCGTATATGTTATGAATCTTACACGAAATTCATCTTCATCACAGTGTAACTGATGGTAATGGAAAAACGTGTATCAATGCAACCTGTTTTTAGTTTTGCCTTATAAATATAGCTTGTTACCGGATGAAACTTTACCATTATCGATATGCTAGCTTGATAGTGAGTACTAAAAGAAATCTTATTTGTTTATATTCATAGTGATAAAGTTAGGTATTTTATTACATGTGATTCTGACATGATGTCACTGTATGTACTGCGCTCCTTCCTCTCCACTCGTCTCAGGTAATAAATGCGTCTTGTTCCAGCCTGAGCGTTTGGCGTCGCGCGTTCATGTGTTTTGGGGGCGTGGCTTTGGAAGGAGCTCAGAAGGGAGGGGGTGGAGTGAATGGAAATAATGAGCTGTGTTTATTGCAGATTAAAAGGTCTACAGTCACTCGATTTTTAAATTTTCTTTTTCAGAGTACTTACATTTTAATTATGTATTGGTATATAAAGACAGTTTAAACAAATTTGGAATGTTTTTTTTTTAGAAAAATGATTACCTACCCTACCTTTAAAGGAGTAGTTCACTTCAGAATTAAAATTTCCTGATAATTTACTCACACCCCCGTCATCCAAGATGTTCATGTCTTTCTTTCTTCAGGATGACCTTTCAACGTGATTACGTAATGTGTGGCGCATCACAGCTCGTGTAAGACCAGCATTTGTGGTTAAAAAGTATATAAATGTTATCTTTTTTTATAAAATGTCGGCTGGTTTGTCTAGATAAGACTCTTATTCCTCGGCTGGATCGTGTCGAGACTTTGAAGCTGCACTGAAACTCACATTTGGACCTTCAACCCGTTGGACCCCATTGAAGTCACTATCTTCAATATCTTGAAAGACGAGAGGGAGAGTAAATTATCAGGAAATTTTAATTCTGAAGTGAACTCCTCCTTTAAGGTGCTCACACTATCTAGAGGTTGGCGAGTTGTCATTCTGTTGGTCTCCAGTGAGCATTTCTACTCAATCACATCATGTGGCTGTGGGTTGTGCTGGCTCTTGTGGGCGTGCATGTGATGCCTATAAATATTGCAGCTTACTAGGGCTGAGACTGATATTAATTCAATACAGTTACAGTTTATTTTTTTGCCACTTTTCACAAGCGTTTTGGATATCATGATTTAGGAAGAATACCCACCGGAGGTTCGGTCATGTTGATGCCCACTAGAAAGAGAAGCTCTGCAAGAAAGAGGTTGATGCACAGGTTCTTGTGGATGGTGTTGCGGTCACTCTGAAGGCCACGGAAGAAGCAGAAGGTGAAAATGCTAATGGCGAGGCAGACAAGCGAGACGGCGATGCCCATCCGTGTGATGACTGTCAGCAGGAGCTCGTGAACGCTCCCCTCACCCTGGAAAAGTAAAGATTAACATTAGCATTTATGCCATGTACTTAACTCTAACGCTTCACTTGTCTGAATATGAGTGAGAATTGATTTTTTGTTTTTGAACAGAAAAACTGGCCCAGTTTCAAATGCAAAAACCTTAATTACCTTTTCCAGTAAATGTACCACATCTGCTAGTCACACATGCATAGGCTTTACATCTTGTTTATGCATTTCTACCATTTACACATCAGCAACAAGAGTCCATTAAAACTGGGCACTTCCAGCGGAGACAGTTACATAGACTACAACGGAAGCTCACATCTGGTATCGAGCGAGTGTTTGACAACATCTTAAATAAGACCGCTCAAATCTCCTAGTGCTTATATCATCCATCTTACATCTTTGTTCACACATAGCATCAATACAGATTTTTTTATCAAGACATTTTAACTTTGACTAAACACTATTCACACATCGTCCAAACAAAAAACAATTCTGTTAAATTTACGGAAAGGGTGTCTAGCATGAAAACAACAATTAGCTTGTATCTTCAATGACACTGTATTAAACTATGACTGTTTAAATCAGGACAATCTTGAACCAATGTTTCATTGATACATATGTTGATTAGTTAATAGGACTAGGGCTATGTCCACACTAGTGAGATTTCGATTGTGGTGTTTTGGTAGCGTAATAGTCATGTGATAGGGGCTTGACCAATTGGGGAAGGATACCTAATCAGGGAGCGATTGAGGACAGCCACGCCTTCACTTTCAGAAGTCTCCTTTTGAAACGCATCTACACTGAAACGCAAACCCCAGAGTTTTCAAACTAAAACAGGGTCTGCAGCATTTCCAAAAGTCTCCATTTTCGAGGGTCGAAAACTCCGGAGTAGAGTAGACGCCAGGCGCAACCGTAGCAGAAGTTACGCGTTTTATAACGTAAATTCACTGGTGCAAACGTAGCCTAGGTACTACAATCCCTGAGGATCGGCCTTCCATTTAAACTAGGGATCTTCTGATGCTGGGCGGAAAGGTTAAAGGTTTCTATTGAGACATATCTTTAGTTGGGATTAGTTGAATACACCCTGAGGCAGACCCACCACAGGCTCAGATGTGTGTGTCTTACAGCAATTTGCAAGCCCCTCTTTATCTTTAGTAGTTTCTCAGAGTGCACAACTGGCATTACACAAAGTTTGACACTGAGAGGAGCCATCTAGTTTAACAAGCAGTGGGCCGATCAAGCTCAGATGCACGTCCCCAAGCCACTTTTTGGTCTCTTACAGTGCTCAATTGTTGGACCTTGTGGTGTTCCTCCTTTTCAGCCATAGCCAATGACTGCTTCGCATGGTGGCCTCCAAGAATGCCTTTTATTGTTGGTCTCCTGTACAACTCCTCCTATTTTCCACCACAGGTCTTTCCAGGTAATTCCTCCCATCTCATCCGGCAGTCTTGCTTGGCTTGAGATAAGGCTTTAGCGATCCCAGTCACTTCTTGATGGCAAACATCATCCTCCACAAGTTCAGCACATTCAGCTGCTGTTGCCTTTCGCATGGTGGGCTTGTTTGTTCTTCGCCTGAAACCCATTCTTCCATACACCGGGACCAACAATGTCCTGGTGTAAAAGGGCTGATTTTGTTCCATGGACCACTAATGGTGGATTGCACTTCCTTCAGTTATGATTGGAGCAGGCTCTCCCACTACAATATCCTTGGACTGTCTGAGTATCATGTCTAACTTAACTTTAGCACATCTGTTTTCCTCGGCAAGGTTAGTAATTGCAAGTGAAATGACCCTGTTTCCATACAGTCCCATAATGCCGAGACATCTTGGTAATCCAAGCTACTTTCTCGTGTGGGAGCCAATCAAACAGTCCCGCTTGCTGACCTGTGAAAGGGTGACTTTGCACAAGGTAATTGGCCAGAAAGACAGGGCAGATGAAACTTTGGTTCCACTAATTTGGTACTGTTGATGTGCTTGAGGCCAGGGATTATATCCCTCCTTATTTGTTTCACTTGCATGTTGTTTAGGTTCACATCAGGCCAGCATACAAAACTTTTAATTGGTTTTTCAAGCACTGTAAACTGGAAAAAATTGCTGTAAAAAACGACCACTAAAGGTTTCCACTAAAGCAGTAATGTACGGTAGGAAACAAAGCATTCTGGGCAATAATTTGCACAGTAAGCAACGGTTGCTAATTTACAGCCCATTTTCAACAGTAATCTACTGTATTTCTGTATTATTTAAGTCACAATGCATTGTGGGCCCGTGCATTTTTGAAGCAATGGCACAAGAGTTTGAGTACGAGAAAGTCTTCGCCTATCCGTGTTCCTGGAGATCATGACAGGAATATATGTGGAAAACTAATCAGAAACTAAACTGGAAGTTTTTGTCGGAGTGTTTTCTCTCAAACAGTGACTGATGAGCTGGAACTGAACAAGCCGGACTAACGCTCCAGAGTGAAGTGAGTGATTATAAACCCATTAAACAGAGAGGGTAAAATCCTGTCGATTCACTGTAATACATCATTTATTCCCAAATTTCAAGGCGTTCAGACTGTATTTCTTGCTGACACTCAGCCTGATGGTTTGGCGTCTAATGTTCGTTAGCGGGAGGAAAAAATAAACAAAATAACTGGTCAAATCTGTTCTTAAACATGATTGATTATTAAACTTTTAAAAAACGCAATTCCGTTATAACATGTATAACATAGTTTGAGTTTGTATTCTTTTCTGCACTTTTTCTTACTCGCATACATTTTCACATGGCTTTTACTCGTCTATATTTTTGTCCATTATAAATAAATGTTCATCTTTTTATTAGCCCATTACTGTTGCCTGTGTTTTTACTGCAGTAATCTCCTGTGTGATTCAAACTTTTGAGTTTCCCTTTTGACCCAGAGCTGTGTTGCCAAAATGACACAAATTGGGTTGTTTTTACCTCACCATATTTAGAGTGTATTGTAAATTGAAATAATGATATAATGACCCCCAGAACGCAATTTGGCCCATGCCCCAAAATATAATATGAAAAAAATATCTTCGCAATATGTTTACATATAGGCAGAAAATATATTTACTGTCATAATGGGAATATAATGCATCTATCCACTCCTTTTGTGCATTAAAAAAAAATATTTTACACACACATTTCTGCAATTTCAAAGAACTTAAAGATAGTGTCATTAAGTCTTTTAAAAAGACTTAATATTCAATGAAAATTACATTTCAAAGCTGGATTTGTTGAACACAACTAGACGCTGATTTCCTTGCATTTCTGGGGGCTGAAATCAATGACTTTATTACACAGCTTATATTTAATATGTGAATATTTAAGTTGAAAGCATTTCAGAGCATTTTGTTTTTGTCAGTTCAGCAAATAATGACCGGCCTAAATTCAGATTGGTTTATTTTGTTTAAAAAAACCACCATCTTTATCACTCAATATTTTGCTTTGTGAAGTCACTTCAACAACACTGCTTTTGATAATCGTATACAAGACTTTTGTCATTGATGTATTTCCATAGATGTGATTTAAGCTGCAGCTGCAGTGATGCACCACAAAACCCATCATTTCCACATTCATTACAGCTTAAACCATTGCTACACTCTCTTTATTATACAGTGTCAGGTGTTATCAGACAACTGCTACTGCTGTCATGTCATACTGACAAAACTGCATCGTTCCCAGAACCCTACTGGAGACACAAGAGCTTCATTCATCAAAGCAGACTAAGAGTTATATTATTATTAAGAACGTGCTCCATTATATTCATTTGTTCTGTTGTAGACATAAGGAGGCTCAACAGACTCAATATGGTTATATGAAAAGCATGGAGAAAGCAGAACTACATGTAGATTTCCCACCACAGGACAGGTCTGGTTACTCACTGCATGTGCATCTCGATGGGCCATCAGGATTGCGAAGTTAGTCAGGTGACTGCAGGAACAGGTGGTGTGAGTCTTGTTAGTGTTGAGGAGTTTGCAGCCTTGTGTTGACCAGTATCCTATCATGCTCCGCTCCGAATAGTTCCAGAACGAGCAGTTTGGGTTGAAGTAGTTCTCGGTCTGATGAATGAAGAAACATGACATTTTATTTGCACCCTCTTAATAACAAAAGGCACAATGTTTTATACCCAAACTGTGTGTTTTCCTTGATCAACAACCTCAATTTACTCTTTTTATTTCTAAGTCGCCAGTCAGCGGCAACATTTTTGATCATATTAACACATTTTCATAGCATCCACGATCGGATAACATGCACCAGTGCTACATTTTTCTAAATGTCATGATCATTTGATAACAAACAAGTATTCATTACTTCACTGAGCTTATTGTTTATGCCTTCAATTATTACATTGTTTAAATTAATACATTTTTAGCTAACTGTGTGATTTGTATATGTACATTTCTGAAATACATAACTTAGTTTCCTCTGATAACAGATCACTCTAAATTGTAATGTGGACTCATGCATTTGGTTATATTTGGTTAAATTAATAAAGGCTGAAGTATATTGTTCATTCTTAGATCATGTTAACTAAGGTAGTTAACTAATGTTAACTAATGAACCTTATTGTAAAGTGTTACCACAAAAATAAAGAAAAGTAACATCCTTAAGCGTCTTACATCCAAGTGCTCGAGTGTGAAGACGACGGGCTCGGACACGAACACCCGGCTGGACTCTTTGTTGATGGAGGCGGAGAGGATGTGTGAGTTGACGGTCAGCGTGTGGTTTCTGACTCCGCTCTCGCCCATCAGTCTCACCGTGGCGTTCTCCGTACTGAGGAAATGCCCCAAGTGCTTATAGAGGACAAACACCAGCTTGGCAATGCCTTGAGTATAGAAACCATGAGAGGAGATAGCATGTTATTACATGACTGACAAACAAACAAACAGAACTTGGGTAAAATGGCTTTAGGGTTTCATTTTCCTTCTTAATAAAATATCTACGACATTTTCTTTCTTATTTTGAACTTTCTCTTTCAGGTCAACTCCTGTCATAACTAGGGATGGGCATCGAGAACCGTTTCCAAATGTTCGATTTGGCGCATTTCGATTCTGCTTATTGGTTCCTGTGTGCATTTTAATGTGATTTAAACCAGTGGTTCACTGCCGTCTCTATAATAACACCAATCAAACAACAGAAGACAAAGAGAAAATTAACTCGTTCTCGACTGAATAACCTTTGCAACTATATTTGTAATGTAAATTATATTTATAAAGTGCAGTGCTATTAATTTTTTTTTTCATTTCTAGTTTCTCAACCTGAATAACTACAAATATTAAAACTGTTTATTTCAATCGTATATTTGTTCAGTTGTATTTATTTGTTGGGATTGCTCATTTTTTAATTACTAAGTGATTACTTGTCTTTAATAATGCTTGAAATTTATATTAGTTAGGCTAGATATTTCATGGTATGTTTAAACCACAGGCAAACGCTCCTTGTGTTAGTGTTCTTTATCCTGTTGATTTATGTTCATGATATTCATGTTTTGCAATAAGACTTTGAATAAATGTGAATGATATCTAAGGTTATTATTATTTATTTTTTAGTTAAGGAATTGGAATGGTATTTGATAAGAACCGGAATCGCTAAAATTCAAACGATTTATCATATTTCTTGCCACAATTTTTTTTATTAGTCGTTTAATAATTTTAATGGAACCGAAATGGGAAACGTTAGGCGGAACTGGAACCGGGAAATGTCTTATGATTCCCAACCCTAGTCATATCAACAGATCGAAGAGAACATTAGATATTACAAGCTTTTCTCTTCTTTTTTTTTTACCAGTACCCAGAATACCAACACATGTTGAAAGAATACACAAAGGTATCCTTGAGTACTAGTTTATTACAGCTATAGTAACACAAGAATGCATGTAAAGAGTGTATAACAGTAGCTTGCAAGTGAAGCTTGAGTGTTTATGGCCTTCATTACATCCTACAGATCAGGAAATCACTGACTTCATTAACTGAGCATCTGAAGATCCTTCACTCAAGCATAACCTTGCATTT
Source organism: Leuciscus idus (assembly GCA_021554675.1). Lineage (NCBI taxonomy): Eukaryota > Metazoa > Chordata > Actinopteri > Cypriniformes > Leuciscidae > Leuciscus > Leuciscus idus. The sequence continues at coordinate 43,181,516 of CM038627.1, forward strand.
ATGTACCGTTTTTACTGTTGAGCTTGACCATGTTTGCCGAGAGCTGAATTGTGGCTCCTCTTTTGTTGGTCTGTGGAAACCTGAAGTCCTGAATTTGGCCATCGGTGCTCAACACATACACGTCCAACACTGAAAGAAAGAAAGAAATCATATATATATGGATGTGCATTTACGACAAAATACTAAACAATTGCAGTTGCGTAAACTGCCCGGGAAGTTCTCTCACATTCTTCTGTCAGATGGAAATTAACAACCGTTTCTCAGTTTCATTAAGTCTACGTGAGGTAATTTAATTAAAACAAGACATTGTGCACATTAAAAGAGACTGAACTGAGAAGAAAGCAGTATAATTGTGCTTCAAGGTTTCCTAATGCTCCTCAGGCCACAGCCAACCAGTTCTGCATCTGCACCACATTATATCACTTTCAAACGAGAGGCAGAGAATAAATAAGGTGTACTCTTTAATGTAAGCAGATCATGTTTTCACTTTAACAATAAATGCTGTTCTCAAGTTAATTTAACTTGTGCCTAAATTTAAGGAAAAAAACCTATTCAATACCTTCTACTAAAATTGGCACCTTTAACTGAAAGATGGCGTTGTTTTTTCAGCCGCCACTTTAAGCATTTTAAGTACTTTAAGTTTTAAAGTGTAAGTCAGCTTTAAGTTTTTGTGATTTCTGATATTTATTTCCCTTTTGATGTGAAAGCAATAGATCTGACAGCTACGACTTGACAGACAGACCATGTCAGGCACACAAACACAGGTCTGAGGTGTAAAAGCACTGAGCCCAGGTGTAAAGCTGCAGTAACCCAGAGGACTGTCCCGTGAGCTGACAGATGAGAGCACAAAGCTGACTTATGAATGAGATCACGTTACTAATAAATTCATCTGGCAGGGCCTGGCTTTGGATTTTACCATGTGAACGGTTCAGGGCCGCCACACGCTGAGACCGGAGCTAAACCGATTTACTCTCAGCACTTCACCAGTGATGAATGCATTCATGAAATATTACAAACAGAACAACATCAACCTATTAACATGCACTCAAGGTAATGTGACAAGTCAGATTTGTCTAAGGACTCCACCCTGATGCATGTAAGCACTTTACCACAATGTAATCACTCCAACTGTTGGTGGTTTTAAAATTTAAAGAGGACCTACTTTGCCCTTAATTTTGTTTAGAACAGGTTTTCCTGCTTGAATGTTGATTATGTTCCTCATATTCTCCATTGTTGCGGCTCCTCTCTTCCCAGTCTGTCAGTAACGCTCTGTTTACTTACTGTCTCTATGAAGCCCCTCCTTCTGAAAAGCACACTGTGCTCTGATTGGTCGGCTGGTGAAGTGTGTTGTGATTGGTCGAGCGCTTCGAGTGTGTTTGGGAAATGTCCCGCCCCTTACCATAACCGCCAGTTTAACACACTACTAACTAACTCAACCAGGCCCCGCCCCTTTATTCTGCGTATGAATTATTATAATGAGGAATATTGAGACGTGTTCGTTCCCGGAAGAAACTCAAGACTACAATGGAGGCGTTTCAGGAGTTCAGAAACACTGACACTGATATAAAGAACTGGAGCTTTTTCATGCTCAAACAGCAACATTACACACTGAAGACAGATGAAGATGGAGAAAAGCAGAACAGATCCTCTTTAAAAGGTTGCTTTGATTATGCCTTCTGTTTTACATTCATTCTTGCTATTTAGAATATAAATATATATAAACTAGTACACAAGAAACATTTAGGGCCCTATCTTGCACCCAGCGCAATTGACTTGGTACACCGACGCATGTATCATTCCTATTTTGCACCCGCGCAAAGCGGACTTTTCCCTCCACAGAAGCACGTCGGTTAACTAAGAAATACACTTGCGCTCCCGGGGCGGTTCAGCGCAAAGAAGAGGCGTGTTCCGGCGCAAACGTTCCTTCATGCTATTTTGCAGGTTTAGAAAACAATTGCGCCACTAACCAGGAAAAAATAGTTTAAAGTCAGTGGCGCGTTGCGCATGTTATTCATATGCTATTTTAAGGGCGCATGCTTGGCCATAATCAATGTAGCGTGAGCACAACGCGCATACACTTTGATTCTCTCATCAACACAGAAGCAGCAGTTTTCATTTTTGCAAATCATACATTATTACGATGGATAGTTAGATAGATAGATGCGTAGATAGACAGACAATTTATTATAAAAGCATACATCTAACTTACACATTTACCCAAATTATCATACGCCTGTTTAACCGAAGTTAATTTGGGTGGGTTTCTCCATCCCCAATGTCCCTGACGAGAACGTCGGTCTCCTCGGCTGTGAACCGCTCCTGGCGCGCGTCTGGCAAATCCGCCGTTATAATAGGAATCCGCTTTAGAACAAGCGCGCCTGCTCTTAAAGGGAATGTGAGATGTCGCTCTGATTGGTTTATTTCACGTTACGCCCAAACCACACCTATGAATAATGAAGCTACTTCAGACCAACCCATTTTAGATTTGCGCCGGGCGCAAGAGGCATTTATCCCGCCGGGAAAATAGCAACAGCGCCCAAGACCCGCCCACAAAGTTACTTGCGCTTTGCGCTTGACACTTGCGTTTCAGATCGTTAAAATAGGGCCCTTAGTTTTTGACTTTGTGAGAGGTTCAGATGCCATCTTTGCGGTTCCTCACGGTCTGATTCATTGAGAGTTAGAATAGCAACTGTACATGGTGACTTATCCTGAGAAAGCAACGCAAGGACGTCCGTTTTCTAACACTTGAAATCCAGCCAGAATGAGCTCAACACACGGAGTCAAACTGTGAGCCTTTGATTAAATAACTGAACAGTCTGAAAGGCTATTTCACTCAACTTCAGATTTAGTCTCCATTTAAAAGTCATACTAAACCGATGGCCTTTCAGCTTTTATAGGAAGATTTCTCAGAGAACAGGTGTGAGATTAGAAACTGCTTTATTTTCTTCTACTTTTACTGCAAACACACTTGGATCAATAACCACTAGATATGAAATCTCTCGTTTTCTCAATGTTTTGCATGACTCGTGACCTCATGCACTGGACATGTCAACTAGGGAACGCACGATATATCGGCCACCATATCGGTATCGGCCACCATATCGGTATCGGCCACCATATCGGTATCGGCCACCATATCCGTATCGGACACCATATCCGTATCGGACACCATATCCGTATCGGACACCATATCCGTATCGGACACCATATCCGTATCGGACACCATATCCGTATCGGACACCATATCCATATCGGCCACCATATCGGCCACCATATCGGCCACCATATCCGTATCGGACACCATATCCGTATCGGCCACCATATCCGTATCGGACACCATATCCGTATCGGCCACCATATCCGTATCGGCCACCATATCCATATCGGACACCATATCCATATCGGCCACCATATCCGTATCGGCCACCATATCCGTATCGGCCACCATATCCGTATCGGCCACCATATCCGTATCGGACACCATATCCGTATCGGCCACCATATCCGTATCGGCCACCATATCCATATCGGACACCATATCCATATCGGCCACCATATCCGTATCGGACACCATATCCATATCGGACACCATATCCATATCGGCCACCATATCCGTATCGGCCACCGTATCGGCCACCATATCGGCCACCATATCCGTATCGGACACCATATCCGTATCGGACACCATATCCATATCGGACACCATATCCATATCGGCCACCATATCCGTATCGGCCACCGTATCGGCCACCATATCGGCCACCATATCCGTATCGGACACCATATCCGTATCGGACACCATATCCATATCGGACACCATATCCATATCGGCCACCATATCCGTATCGGCCACCATATCGGCCACCATATCGGCCACCATATCCGTATCGGACACCATATCCGTATCGGCCACCATATCCGTATCGGACACCATATCCGTATCGGACGATATTTTGAGTGTAATCGTTATCGGCCCGATAAGAAAATTTGGCCGATATATTAAAGCCGATAAATAATGTATTATTTCCTTCAGCCGAGACACTTCAGATGTGCACTGTTCAACATGATGGCTTTAAATTGCTTGAAATATGATTGAAATCACTTTGAAAAGGAAAATACAGTTCAGTGCAAGTCTGTCATATCGGCTACATAAAGTTATGATAAGAACATCATTATAATTGTGTGCTTGGGACATGAGACTTTTGTTTTTGTAATCAGGCACTCAAAAATGATATACAATTTGGATTTAGATTTATTGGCCAATATATCGGCGATATAACGAATTATCGGTTATCGGTATCGGCCTCGGCCAAAATGTTCATATCAGTGCATCCCCAAAATCAGCTGACCATCCATCAATCCTGCAGCTGTAATCAATCAATACTGATGAAAGAACATGCCAGAAACAGACATACAACTATCACACTACTGTGGCTTTACAGGTACAGTTCTCCAAGCGTCTTGAAGAACTGTCTTGTGTGTGGAAACCATTGAGGACTCCTCATGCATACGATTATCATCACAATTAATGTCAAAAGCAATGTTTGAAAATGTAAACTGATATTTCTTACTGACACGCTGCTTTAAAACAACTGGATGGTGAACAATCTAAGACGTTTGTATATAAAAAAAATTTATATAAAAAAAGTTTTAGTTGATTTTTGACCTAACTTGATCCCATAGATCTGCATAGGATTAGTTTTGGAATAAAAGTACAAAGAGAATGAAAATATATTACATGCTATTTGATTAACAAAAAGTGCATTAAACATTAATCAGGCTTTCCAAAACTGGGATTCATGAAAGAACTGCAGGGAGTTCGGGAGTTGATGAAAGCTAATAATTAATAAAATTATATTTATTAAAGGGATAGTTCATCCAAAAATAAAAAAAAATACAGAAAACACATCTCAGGCCCCATTAACTAACATAGTTTTTATTTGTTCCTACTATGTAAAGCACTGAGATCTGCCTGGTTACTGACATTCTTCAAAATATCCTCTTTAGTGTTCAGCAGAAGACAGAAACTCATACAGGTTTGGAACAACTTGAGGGAGAATAAATGATGACAGAATCTTTATTTCTGGGCGAACTGGCCCTTTATTAACAAGCGGTGCGTTATTTTCAAACACGGTAGAGCTTGAACCTTGTGTTACCATATATAACTTCCAGAGCTGCTTTACAGCAGAACTGAACTCTGTTTATCACCGTAAAGCTGCTTTGAAACATCAGTACTGTATAAAACGCTATAGGCTGCGTGCGTATAAGTGTATTTTCATAGCTTGTGAACAGTGAAGAATGCTAAACCTTGGTTCTCAAACTCCTGAGAGGTCAGTTTCTTCATCCAGCCTGAACGCAGACGGACAGAAGAAACCTGAGATTGGGAGTGAACTCTTGTACAGCCGTCAGACTCCTGCATTATTCACTGCAGATTCTCATATCTGTGACTGTAAATATCAATCAGCACAATCATTTCCTGAGCCCAGACCCAATCTGCCGGGAAAGCTTGTCTAAATTAAGCGTTGTGTCGGATTGCTTGGTTTCTTCCCCAGGAATCTGATATATGTAGAGATGGATGTGTGTGTGTGTGTGTGTGTGTGTGTGTGTGTGTGGTAGCAAAAGCAGTGTGTGTTACCGTCATCTAAAAGACTCTGCAAGATCTAAACATGTACAGAATCAAGAGCTTCATTAGAAACAAAACAGCACAGCACGCAGATAAAGTCAGAAACAAAACATGTGTGCTTTAAACGTGTGTTTAGATTCATAGCTGAACACACACACACACACACAGTTCTCCGGAAACGCTCAGAGCGCTGAACAGGGTCCATGAAACACACTGAAGATGTTCTGCTGCTGCAGTGTGCTGGATTTGCATATGGTCTAAAATGCTAGATGCCTGAATAATTAATCATGTTTCCGTTCTCTATACATATTTCTTTACTTCTGAGGACCTAAATGTGCCAGTTTCAGCACACTGCAGCCGAGCAGGACACACACATCTACTGTAGCAGCGCTGTCAACCACGCGGAAGAGTTAACATTTCCATAGGCATGGCTTCAGCTATAGAGGAAGAGCAGTGAACACAACAGTCCACAAGAGGGTGCAATGACAGATATAACCCTAACTGCACCATGGGTACAATATATTGTTTATTACTAAGGGGAATAAATGCATTTATTTGAAAGTAAAGTTCATACAATTATAAAATGAAGAGATTAAGCCTCAACTCTCAGGCCAGTTCCAGTGCTCATTTCCACCATTAAAGCTGTTTTAGACCTAGATTGACTTTTGATGAAAATCACTTTTTTTAAGTTTGGTCAATATTTCGACATTTTCTCTTTTTCAGTCGATTAATTAAACCAAACAGAAGTCAGAAGTCTCTTTTCGAGGCTGCGTTTATTTGATCAAAATACAGTAAACATTTTGAAATATTATTACCATTTAAAATAACTGTTTTCTATGTGAATATATAGTGCAGTGTAATGTATTCCTGTGATCAAAGCTGAGTTTCCAGCATCATTACTCCAGTCTTCAGTGTCACGATGAAAATGAAATTAATACATACATTTTAGTAATGTAATTTTACAGTTGTACTACAAAATAAAATAATTTGAGTAAATACTTGATTTCTTATTATACAGTACAACAATTACAATATTATAATATTTTTTTCTTTAAAATATTATTTAGTAATAATAATAATTTTGTCATAATAATCACAATAAACATTATTATTATTATAATTATATTACACTAAATTGGTCAAAAAAGTGGGAATGTGCCCTATGCATGAGTTTTATTTCATTTTTTTAACTCCGTTCACTTTATGGTCCCTGAACCCTAAAGGATGATTTGCACACAAAAAAAGTCTTCAGGAATATAAAATATTTTTCTATTTTTCAAAATAATTTTTATTTTGCACTGCCCAACAAAATGATCCCACTCATTCCAGAATGATTAATTGTTTCTGAATATAGCTATTCACGTCATCTGCTGAACATTTCTGTTTCTTGACATCACAATATATTGCAGAAAATGTATTTTTTAGGATTCTTTGATTAAATATTACAATAGAAAGATCACAATAACAGCATTTATTAGAAATAAAAATATTATACAACCTTATAAAAAAACGGTCACTCTTGATAAATTTAAAGCATTTTTACTGATTAAAAGTCTAAAAAAGAAATAAAAAATCGTGTTGACCCGAAACCTTTGAAGTTTCCTTGATGTATGAAAATGATACTATTGCAATGAAGTCTTTGGCGCTTTAGTTAGTCATGATGTGTTTTAATGTGTAAGGCGGAAAAGTTCATTCACTGCACAATTTAATGAACAATTCACATTTGTTTTGTTCTTGAAATGTGTTCTGGTTGAGGCTGTTAAATACTTAACAATAGACTTTTGAGATGGCGATGCTGTAAACCAAAAGCATTAGTCGGCTTGGGATTCTTTAACTGAATTGAACACTGATTAAGGCGAATGCAACTGAACAGAGCGCTTCATTCACAGCATGATGTTCACGTTCTGACCCGCACACAACTTAATGCCAGTGTTCATTCACTGTTCAGCTTTAGCCGATCCGGACACCGACTATGATTGGATGATTTGAAATAATAACAGACATGTTTTTCTTCAGCTGTCTGCCATATGTCAACTTCTGCATTTGAATGTGCACTTTTATCTTAAATTTGGTGAATGTTCAAAATAAAACAATTTCATTTGACAGCCTTTGTTGTGAGCTTCAAAGTGATGGACACACAGCTCAACTCAACTGGACTGGCATTTATACCACACAAGACTTAAACGTTTGAAGTTTCATAAAATAAGAACTTGAAAGAAAAGAAAGACTGATCTCTACATCCAAACACAGGCACAGTAAGTTAAAAATAGCCTATTATGCCAATTTTCAAGATGTTTTGAATGTTGATTATTCTCCTCATATTCTCCATTGTTGCGGCTCCTCTCTTCCCAGTCTGTCAGTAACGCTCTGTTTAGTTCCTGTCTCTATGAAGCCCCTCCTTCTGAAAAGCACACTGTGCTCTGATTGGTCGGCTGGTGTTGTGATTGGTTGAGCGCTTCGAGTGTGTTTGGGAAATGTCCCGCCCCTAATCATAACCATCAGTTTAACACACTACTAACTAACTCAACCAGGCCACGCCCCTTTATTCTGCGCATTAATTATTATAATGAGGAATATTGTGACGTGTTTGTTCCAGGAAGAAACTCACTTTTCACTACTTTCTAACTTTAGTTAGTGTGTAATGTTGCTGTTTGATCATAAACAACATCTGCAAAGTTACGACGCTCAAAGTTCAAAGCAAAGGGAGATATTTACTTTTAAAGAAATCACTTTTTAAGGACTACAACAAACGGCTGGTAGAGACTACACCACATTCCTCCCAGGTTAGTGACATCTCCAACACTAGAATTGACATAAACCCCGCCCCCTGAACACGATTTATAGATTATCAAGACAGAATATGCTAATCAATGACTAGAAGATAACTTCACATAAGCTGCATAAATGCATAAATTCACCAACTAACCATTCAGAAATGTCCTGTTGCTTCTACATGTTGTCACTTCTTCTTGAGTCTCTCCATCTTTCTGACTCCAGTTTGAACATAAAAGGCTAAAAGTGTTTGAAATGTTCAGTGCATGTGTGTGTGAGGTAAAAAGACACAAGCTCTTGAAGCTCCGCCCCCTGTGCCGGGAGCAGCAGCTCATTTGCATTTAAAGGAACAGACACAAAAACGGTGTGTTTTTGCTCACCCTCAAAAAGTGACCATTTTAACATACTATATAAAAATATCTGTGGGGTATTTTGAGCTAAAACTTCACACACACACTCTGGGGACATCAGAGACTTACTTTACATCTTGTGAAAAGGGCATTATACCTCCGCTTTAAACTTGAGACCGTCTTAAGAACGATGCTGTATTCTCTTATATGAGCACAAAGGCATATGACATCTTTGGCCGCACTAGTTTCCCGTACAAAACTTTGTACCATGTCAATTGGCAGTTGGTTTTAGAATGTTTAGAAACTTTGTTTAGAATTGTTTAGAATGTTTAGAACTCTGAGTTGTTTGGCACCAGTAGCTGAACAAACCTTTACCCCGTTCAAGCATTCCTGCCAATTCTACTTCCTTCAGCTTTGGTTTTCATAATGAGCCGTCATGACTCTATTAATCGTTCAGTGTCAGCGGTGACAGGCGGCTCACATGGAAACTTCATCAGTTAGACAGAAAGACTCACCGATGTTCTCGGCGGGCACTCTGACGACGGCGGGCTCGATCAGGTTGTCTGCGAGGACAAAGGCTCCTTCCTCCAGGGTATCCAGTAACATAGTGGCCGCATGCGTTTGCTCTGTGGAATTCATGTCCTTCCAGGATTTAAGAGCTTCTGGCCTCAGGAGGTTGTCAACCGTGTCCACGATGGCCTGTAACCATGGAAACAAGGGAAATGACAAGCGGTTGATATTTTTCCCAACACTTTCACTGAAAAAAAAAAAAGAAGGAATATGCTGGGAAGAGCAGAAGCAAATGAAACACGCAACAACTGTAATGGGAAATGAAACACTTTCTGGAAAGTAGTATGCTGTGTGACTTCACGGCTCAACAGTTAATGTGTTGTGTGTGTTTATGTCAGCTTTCATTCGAGATCACCGGGACTGTGAACACATGATGAGCTTCCAAAATAACATTCTTATCCAACTCTAGTCTAGTCTCCACTGCTACATCATCGACTTGATTGTCATATTCATTTCCTGTTAGGGATCAATAATGCATCTCTGACTGCAATGCTGTCACAAAACATCTTCCTGCACAGTTAAAACATGATCAGACGGGAAGTGGCTTGCAGATTATAGGAAAGACTCCAGAAAACGGGATGTTCTTATTTGCATCAAAGAAAAATCATTAGTATGCAATTCAATTAAAGAATCCCAAGCTGACTAACAACACTGCAGTGCCTCTGGGTTTAGCGTCTGACACATTACATCACAGTCAGACAAATTGTGTTGTATGTTTAGTATCATATGTGTAACTTGTGTGGTCTATTTAGTATGATATAGCTACAATATAGAGGAAAAATATAATAATTTTATTGAGGCCCAAATGAAGAAAAAAAAAAAAGTGCAATTTGGTGCAGATGCTAAAATGTATATGGCAAAAAGTAAATGAAATTCTGAAGCTTGTAGTGTAAATCAACAAGATCTTTATAACAGTAATACAGATACTTACATTAAACGAATATAAATATCAGTCGTCACTATATCTGCCAATAATGTCTCAGTAAGATGATATTTAATGCTTAGTTTCATGATCAAAGCTCTGTTTTTATCATGGGTGCCAAAACATATAAGTTTATAACACACAAAACTGATTTATGTGTAGATTTCAAAAGAATTCAAAGCACTAATTTATGTAAGAATATTTTACAAGCAAAATTAATAATTATCTTTTAAAATTTAAAATATAAAAAAAGTTTCTTACAGTTTTAAAATGTTATGTTGCTAAACGTAAATGAATATAATATACAAAACATAAATTTAAAAAGTGTAAAATTGATCATTTAACAAAATTATTTACAATTTCAAAGGTGAAGTATGTAAGATATGTTATGTTAAAATAAATTATTTTAGTTTATAATTCATTGACTAAGTATATCATTCATGATCCGTCAATCTCTCTCCAGCTCAACCAATAGTGTGAGTTTGGAGGCGTGGCTACAGTAGTGGGCGGAGCCACATGGTGTTTAGACCAATGGGAAAATACATTCAGCTTCGGTTACAAAATTCACTGTATTTAGATCAAAGTTCAAAGATTAAACTGATCAAAGTGAACAGGGAAATGCGAAGCTATGAACTACAATGGACGCTTTAATACTACACCATCATCATGCATCCTTTCAGAAAGACAAATGTACCAGTTTCTAATGTTAACTCAACAGTTGCGGCGCGTCATGTCAAAAAATGCATCCAGTGCAGATCTATCGGATGGGTTTATTATAAACGAGATGCTTGCGTTCGCTTTAGACCCACTGTTAGCTACTCAATTACTCGTGACACGTAGCAACACAGCTAAAAGTATTCCTAAAATGTTGGACCCGTTATTGAAAGTAGCCTATTTTTAAATGTTGAGACATGCCTTCACAAGCACCGTAAGAGCTGTGAGTGAGATGTTTGAGTTTGCAACATATTCCACTAGTTTCGCAGAACTACATACTTCACCTTTAACTTCACTTCTAAAGGCCTTTCCCAGACGGGGTGAGCTGTTACCTGTTCAGACTGTGAGAGGATCTCATTACCACAGAGCTCTTGAATGACATGGAGTAACTGTAGCACACTAACCCCATGATCACGGCAGTGACGACTCCTGTAATTAGTCTACAGTAAGTCAACAGCATCTGCTAAACCACAAGAGGTGTTCACAGCCTCTTCTAGCTGGTTGTCAAGTTATGACGGACAGCGACTGATGGAGAACTGTGTGTGTGTGTGTGTGTGTGGGCTGTCTGAAGTGCGAGTGCCCTTGTGGGCTGTGGCGTTTCTTTCAGAGATGAAGCTCTGCTGAATATGAAGGCATCCGCCATTATCAAGAGACACACAGAAATAACAGTGAGGAAGATCTCTCCACAGTTCAGTTCGTGAAGGATTTTCAGCCTCTAAAATCATTGGGCTCGTTTAAACTTGGCATTAACATGCAACCCGTTTCCGGATGTTGTCCACATACACACACACTGAAAAGACACGTGTAAATGCGTTTGTGATCAGATCTGTGTGTCCTGGTACAGAGGTAGACGAGGGCGGATTGTGATTGGATTGTAATGTTAACACAATCTAGCCATCGCTCTTGCGAGACAATCGGGAGCGGAGCCAAATGTCCCTTTTTAGCGTTTCTATCACAGCATCTTTAAAATGTATTGTTATTTTGCAACCTCCACTTCCTCATTTACGAGAATTTCAAAGTGCAGCTCCGTGACTGAAAATAGTATTTAAAAGAAACCCCGCCACTCCAGGTGCGACTTTACACTGGGCCATTTTCTTTTTAACTTATTTTAAATAATGCACGGGACACAGAGATCTGATCAGCTTTCCAGATACAGAAGCTACTTGATGTTGACAAGCATAAATGTGCCGTGTCCTGATTGGCTGATGATCCCAATCTGCTTGATCGGATCACAGTCTTTGCAATCTTAGTGCCAAGTGCAAACGCAACCTTAGTGTATGGAAAACAGAGATCGCTTTCTTACTGCGTTTTTACAAGAAAATACTATTTCAGTCTTTCTACTTCAAAGTATCATTAAATCAATGTGTTGTAATTATTTGTGAAATTTACTAGCAATTTCTGAGGCACTGAATGAGCACCGAATGAGCCAATGAGCATGTCCAGTAGGGCTGGGTTAAAAATATACATTTCTCCATTTTAACTGATTCTCATTTTGATGAACCGATATAGATTCTTAAACCCCAAGAATCAATTGTTGTACCTCCCATCTAATAAATCGCAATAAGCTTTGTGCTTTGTTACTTTTGATATTAAACAAAGTCCCAGCTTTCAAAGTCTCTCAATTTCATTGCAAATTTCAAGTAAGTTTTGTTTTGTTGGTCTTTAATGTAGCGTGACGGATCACTGTAGTGCCACAGTTCAAGCGGCTCGTGAACCGATCATCTCTTCCTCTTTACTACTAGTTACAGCAGCAAATCTTGAATCAAAATCGAATTGAATCTTGTAATGTGTGTCAATGCCCAGCCCTAATGTCCAGAAATAAACGAATCAAACCTACAGTCCGAGTGAGCTGGTCCTAACTGTTGACCTCGGAAAACTTCCAGTCAGAACCGGCTCATTTGATTCATTTATTTTTTCATTTCGAACCTTTTTTTTTTATAACTCGTCTGGACATGCTCATTGGCTCATGCAACCGCTTAAAACAACGAATTGTTTAATAATCGAACAGCACAACTCATCGTTTAGTTCAATACAATGTTCTAATTGCAGAAAATCATAGTCAATGTGAGTCGATAAACTAAATGTTTTTTTTTGTTTTTTTTTTTTTAAATCAACTATCAACCCAGTCCAACTTTCTGTTTCAAAAGGAAATGTCAAAAAACATTAATAAAAAAGGGGTTGTTAATTTCTATATGTACAGTGTGTGATATGCCATTATTCTTTGACAGGTGCAGCTTTGAATAACTGACTGAAACACGTCATTCACAATGACAACACTACAGAGATGTGCATACAAGGTAAGACAGAAATGCAGGGGGAGAAAGTGGCAGAGTGAAACGCTCACATATCAGCTGGTGAAGAAGTGGACTTGAGGAATATGCACTTTGATCACAATATCAGCTGACAGACCAGAGCGATTATGACTGTGGGATGTCCATTACTCAGACACAAAACAAGAGTGTGGAGTTAGGGAAGAAAAGCGGTGAGGAGGAGGAGGATGGGAAAGCAACACAAAGCATGACAGAAAGACAAGAGCCACACTTCATCCTCAGCAGACAGACTCACACAGGCCAGCAGGACATGTGGGTTTCAGACACACACACACACACACACACACACACACACACACACACACACACACACACACACGCTGCATGCAGAAGAGCAGGTGAAGGGAGTTCTGGGAGGGGGTCCGTATATACCTTTGTATAGGCCCTGCAAGTCCTCTCTCTTTTTTGACGCTTTTTTTTTTATCAAACACAAAGACGGGAGATTAGGAACAACACACACACACACAGAGAGAGAGAGAGAGAGAGAGAGAAAAAGAGAGGGAAAGAGAAACAGAACAAATAAGAGCCTGTGTGTCAGCCATTTCAAGTATGGAGTGAAGTGTTCAAAGTGTTCAACTAGGAGCTCTGTTCCAGTCATTTGGATTTATTTCTTCTTATATGAAAACCACAGTTTTTTCATTTTTAAATTTTAGGCACTTTTACATGCACATTCTTAACCCCGTAATGCTTAATAAGCTGACAATGCGTGTGGTCATGTAAACGTGTTAACTTGTTTTCCTTTATCAGAGTAAAGTCATAAACTGACCAACACCATTTCCACATGCGAGAACGTAGTTTTCTCAGAGGCTGATCTTTCATACGTCACTTCACTTAAAGGTGCAGTGCGTAATATTGACAGCTAGTGGTTGAAATGGGAACTGGTTGTTTCCCCACCTCCTCCTCCCCAGACTCGATGCTCACACGGGTTGCCAGATTGACGACACACCACAAGAACAAGCGTAATTTATAATGGAAAGTGACAAGCTTTACACTAAGTTGATCAGCTAAAGTAGGCTATCAACGTCATAGAGCTTTTTTAGTTCTGGTAGAATCCGCGACCTCTGACCCAGTTCATTTGATGTTTTAATTGCTGCAATATGCTGTGTTTTCCGCCAACTGGCAACCTGTGGTGGTGAAAGACTATTGGATAAACTGGCAGTGAGCGAGATCACACAGACCAAAACAAAAACAGACATTACGACACATTTCAAAGTAGAATAACTGGTTGTAGCAATGTTTTTCTTAGAAGTAAGTATTTAAACTCAGCATGTTTCCTAAATATCTGAGAACATATTATGGTATTGTTATGCTTTAGTACAGTTAAAAAACGTACATACAGCACTTTTAAGTATCAAATTACATGACATACAGTAAAAGTACGGAGCTATTCAATGAACGTGAATGCCTTACAGTTCAGATGTGATCTCTGCAAAATCTGTAGAGAATATTATTAGTTTGTATATTTTTGCTCATATTGAGATGTCGAATATTTGACTTTATATTCTATAAATCTATTTAGAGCTCTATTTTCTGGGATTCGTGGAGTGATGGATGGATAGATGGATGGTTGGATGTATCGATGGAAGGATGATTGTATGGGTGGATGGATGGAGGAATGATTGGATGGATGGATTATTGGATGGATAGATGATTCTATGTATGTATGGGTGGATGTGTGGATGGATGATTGGATGGGTGGATGGATGGATAGATGGATGGAGGAATGATTGGATGGGTGGATGGATGGATGATTGGATGGAAAGATGATTGGATGTATGAATGGATGAATGGATGGATGGATGATTGGATGTGTGGGTGGATGGATGGATGATTGGATGGAAAGATGATTGGATGGATGGATGGATGAATGGATGGATGGATGATTGGATGTGTGGGTGGATGGATGGATGATTGGATGGAAAGATGATTGGATGGATGGATGGATGGATGGATGATTGGATGGAAAGATGATTGGATGGATGGATGGATGATGGATGAATGGATGGATGATTGGATGTGTGTGTGGGTGGATGGATGGATGATTGGATGGAAAGATGATTGGATGAATGGATGGATGGATGATTGGATGTGTGGGTGGATGGATGGAGGAATGATTGGATGGGTGGGTGGGTGGATAGATGGATGGAGGAATGATTGGGTGGGTGGGTGGATAGATGGATGGAGGAATGATTGGATGGGTGGGTGGATAGATGGATGGATGAATGATTGGATGGAAAGATGATTGATTGGATGGATGGATGGATGGATGGATGGAGGAATGATTGGAT
The DNA here is from genome assembly GCA_021554675.1 of Leuciscus idus. Taxonomy (NCBI): domain Eukaryota; kingdom Metazoa; phylum Chordata; class Actinopteri; order Cypriniformes; family Leuciscidae; genus Leuciscus; species Leuciscus idus. The sequence continues at coordinate 43,197,085 of CM038627.1, forward strand.
GTGTGGGTGGATGGATGATTGGATGTGTTGATGGATGGATGGAGGAATGATTGGATGTGTGGTTGGATGGATGGATGGATGGATGGATGATTGGATGTGTGGGTGGATGGATGGATGGATGGATGGATGGATGGATGATTGGATGTGTGGGTGGATGGATGGATGGATGGATGGATGGATGGATGGAGGAATGATTGGATGTGTGGGTGGATGGATGGATGGATGGATGGAGGAATGACTGGATGTGTGGGTGGATGGATGGATGGATGGATGGATGGATGGATGAATGATTGGATGTGTGGGTGGATGGATGGATGGATGGAGGAATGATTGGATGTGTGGGTGGATGGATGGATGGATGGATGATGGATGGAGGAATGATTGGATGTGTGGGTGGATGGATGGATGGATGGATGGATGATGGATGGAGGAATGATTGGATGTGTGGGTGGATGGATGGATGATGGATGGAGGAATGATTGGATGTGTGGGTGGATGGATGGATGGATGGATGGATGATTGGATGGATGGATTGATGAATGGATGGATGAACGGATGGATGATTGGATGGATGAATGGATGGATGGATGACCTTCTTGAGAGTGTTGACTGAGTGCAATATCAGATACTGTAAATCAGCCGTGGGAGTTTCCATGGCAATATAAGCCATGCTGGAAAGGCCATAATCTCTTGAATTAGGGACTGACCCCTCACTCATCGACTTCATTCAAGTTTTAAAGCATTAATGTACTTTTCCTGGCCACTGAATTTGTCCTGATAAAAGCATCTCCAGCCGAGACCGTCGAACCAGAACTGTTGACGAATCAAGCTTCAGTCATGTGACTGATGAGCCAGAACGAGTAGAGTGTCCTGTACCTTGTTGAAGCTGCGTCCCGCCGTGTCTTTATCATTGGGCTTGAGCTCCTGAAGCTGAGCGTCCAGTATATCCACCAGCTGCTCCATGAGGCGCACAGACCAGCTGATGTCCCCGGCGAACACCGGGCCCTGCGTGTGCCGCGCCAACTCGTTCGCCAGGTTAGCAGCGTTCTCACCAGTGCGGATCTGGAGAACACCAGTCAAACACACGTTAATAAACTGGACAGTTACTCATATTAATAAGGGCTGGGTATTGCCACCGATTTCACCATTCAACCACAGTAGTCAACATTTGCTAAACATATGTTTGTCTGAAACTAACTCAACTGTGTAGAAAGCTGATGAATGGTTGCATGTAACGAGTGTGAGTCGATCTGGTTTTAATGGTCAAACGCCTCAATCTTGTTGATGTTCGAGAGTAATGAGGCAAAAATCACTTCTGTGTGATTAGTTCATTATTTACTGATATTCTTGTTTTTCCAAGCCCATATATGTATGTATGAATACAGTAGTCAACATTTGAAGTGGATCAAAACCTTTGATCAAAGTTATACATAAATTATGAACAATACCCGTTCTTTGATTAACTTTTTTGATCCACTTCAAATGTTGACTACTGTACTTCAATTCACAAGCTTGCTATTCAATATTGATTCAGTACATGGCAATTTTTCTCAAGGAAAAAAAAAAACGTTGTAAACGAAATCTGTGAACTGTACAGGGAAACACTGTCAGTCTGTGCATTACTATTACTGCATTATTATTACAGGTTCATGTTCATTCATCAACTGAAAATTGCACAGACTAAAAAATCATTTCTTGGGATATAAGAATAGATGTCGGTTCTTCAAAAATGAGAATCGCTTAAAATCGAGAAATCAATATTTTCAACCCATGGATAATGTATGAAATAAAGTCTGCGTTTGATTTTTTTTTAAATGTTACGTCAGTCTATTTTGCTACATTAACCTGCATCACATCATACCAGCAGTGTATTAAACAATGTCCTATTTTAGCCACATACTGTACACTCAATATCAAGCAATAAATACTCTATGGCAAATCTAAACTGCTAGATAGTTTACATCACTTGTATTATATCAGCCAGCTCTAATATGCTAGATGCGACTATACGGCATGAAGACATTAAGATTTTAAAAACATCATTATTTTCTGTAAAGCTGCTCTGAAACAATGTGTTATCGTGAAAGTGCTATACAAATAAACTTGTTAGTTATTGTGGACTGACCTTCTGTGCCACCTGGCTCACCCAGTGTGAGGTACAGTTGCTGAGATCAGGGCCTTTCGGGCTCCAGGTGCCGTCGCCAGCCGAGCAGAGGAACAACGCCATTCCTGAGCAAACACACACGCAAATCTGCTCAACACTCACTATAAGAGCAGCCTTTGAGAGTATCACATAAAACATGTTCATTCGAAGATTTAGCGTGTGTTCACACTTGGCATGTGTGGTTGGATTAAAACAGACCCTGGTGCGATTGGTTTCATTTGAATAAGTGTGAACGCTGCCATCTGAACCAAACAAGCGGTCTAAACGAACTCGGGTGCGGTTCGACTGAAATATGAACGAACACGGAAACAGGAAGATGCGACCCTAGACAGAATGCTTAAGCAAACCTGTGTTTTCTCGTCATAGGCCCTATTCGTCATTCAAATTTAGTCTTATTGCAAAACATTTAATTGTAGCTGAATATCATGAACACTAACACAAGGAACATTATTAAAGACAAGTAAACACTATAGAGACGGCAGCAGGAATATTAGGCTGCTGTCACTTTAAGAGCTGCATGGATCCAATATACTGTTACACACGTGTGTGTGTGTGTGTGTGTGTGTGTGTGTGTGTGTGTGTGTGTGTGTGTGTGTGTGTGTGTGGCACAGAAAACAGCACACGAGTCGTCTCGCGCTCGAAGGCTTTAAAGTCATATTGAAATCCTCACAAAGGAATTGATAAGAGGAATGGAAACTTTTATTTTATAACAAGTATTCGATTCCCAACCCTAGTCGTTATAGGTCTAGCCGTATGATATATCATAAAGAGAAGAATGTCTTTACCGCATATCATCCATCTCCATCTAATCTTTATTTTTGTTTGATGGTTTTCTCTTTCTGCAAATTGTATAGTTGTATGGTGTATAGCGATATGACCCAGCATCCAAAATACTATCAAAACATTCAGTCTCCATTCTTCACGAATGATGGATAAAAAAGCGCAAAGGAAACAAAAACCTTGAAAAAATTATATACGCCTCCGCCAAATCCTGGTCAAATCACCAATATTATCCCAGGACCTCGGTGTTCGGAGAAATATGGTAGGGCATTTGCGGGGGAATTTTTATTTTACATATTACAGACATGTCCGATTCGCACGGGATTAAGATCACAGACAACCTCCGCAATCATTACAAATGACTAGAGCTCACCAGATAATGCTAATCCTGTGCTAATAGGGCTATAGTGGCTAAGTGTGTGTGTGTGTGTGTGTGTGTGTGTGTGTGTGTGTGTGTGTGTGTGTGTGTGTGTGTGTGTGTGTGTGTGTGTGTGTGTGTGTGACGGAGGGATTCCTGCCACTGTTTTGACTCCTTTACACACTTTATAAGCTCTTCACCAGTTCTCAGCTGTTCAGAATACCATCATATGCAGCTACACACACACAACGGGCGCATTTATCCCACACACAGCATTGTTCTGGATGTTCGGTCGTGAAATATACGTAACAAAATCAGGCTGTGAACATGCAGTATCCCTATGACTTTATGTTCAGTACCTTTAGATTCGGTATTAAAAACACCAATGTGAATGCTAAGCGGACCAGGACTACTTCTGAACCAAGCAAACCGAACTACATGTGTGAACACACCCTAAAACTTTCAAATTAGGTCTATATCTGGAGGAATTTGTATAAAAATAGGTTGAAAACATGCTATCAAAACAGTTTCTATCACAAACAGCACTGCATAACATTAGCTTATTAACTCAGTTATGGAATGCGAATCTTGCCAGTAATTTTCTACTTGGATCCTATTCAACTAAGAAAGCCTCATGTGTGAGAGCAGCACAGGCAGAGACAGGTGTCGCCGCCATCGAGATGCTGATGCTAATAGCAGAGATAGCACACATACCTCGAGTTCCTGTAGGACAAGGCCGCTCCACCGTCACTCCTCTGTGTGTCTGAGGCCAGGAGATTCCTCGTCTCTCTGTGCCGTCGCAGAAGCGCTTGCTGGCGGAGGGGGGGTCCGGCGAGGGGTCGGGCTGCTCGGGGTCAGGGGTCGCGGGGGTCACGGGGGTCACGTGCGTGATGGTGCTGGTGCTGATCATCACAGGAGCCGTGGATCTGCTGGGCTGAAGCGTGGACGTGACGTCATCTGAGACCGTTGGCACTGTGAGCACAGAAGACACACTTTCATTTTAATCTGATCAACACACAGGGACACGCTCACACACAGTCGACATCAGAGACTCTTCCCTCTGTCTGCTCACTCGCAACACGTCCTGAACATGTCACTGACTAACGCTTTTGATACTTGAAATGACATGAACTAACTGAAAGAAAATATAAAATAAAAAAAAATTAATTTAAAAATAAAATAAAGAATAAAGAAATACATATAAAAAAAGTAAATTAAATAAATAAATAAAACAACTCATTCCAACTTATTTGAGCTAATTGCAAAAGCAAACGTTAATAAAAAAAATGAAATGAAATGATGAAATGAAATAAATAATGAAATGAAATGATTAAATTAAATGATGAAATGAAATGATCAAATGGAAAAAGAAAGAAGATATATATATACACATTTCTTCTTTCTTTTTCCATTTTATCATTTAATTTCATAATTTCATTTAATTTCATATAAAATAAAAAAAGATTTAAAAAAAGATAAAAAACATAAAAAATCTTACTTTAGCTAATTGCCAAAGCAAATGTTAATAAAATAAATAAATAACGAAAAACTAATACATAAACTTATTTTATTACAGCTAATTGCCAAAGCAACATTTCTTTCTCCAGAGCGGCTGTATATATAAATGAACTAAATTAATAACTTTTTTACAACAGATATGAACCATCACTGAACTTACTTCGTTACAAGTTCAACATAACTTACGCTATTTTCTTCTAGAAACAAACTTTGTTGCATTATTTTGCTGTTATCTCTGTAAAGCTGAGAATATAGCCTAAATAACGGAGACTTGACAACAAAATGACTAGAAATTGAACAATGAAAGTGAGAAATACAACAATAAAAACTCCCAAGTGCCTTTTTTACCATAAGATACAGAATACTACCAACCACTATAAACACATCATATAAGCTATGATAAACAAGCCGATGAATGATTTAATATGTTCAGGCTACAGGCTGAAGTCATAATGATGATGAACTTCAAAAGATAGGAATGAGCTCAGATTAAAATATTCCCTTTCATGTCAATCACTCACGAGAGACGACTGCAGGAAATCACACTAATCGCATGGAAAATGTTCAAAAACTGACTAGCTTTCCTGTCAGTATGCAGAGGAATGTGTGATACTGTGTTCACTAATGTGTTCAGATATCACAGACGTGCCGTAGGGTCTGTGACGAAGCTGTGTGAAATACCTAGACTGAACTCGGGCTCAAATCACTCGACCACTTCATGAACACAAACTCCATCTCTCAGCTGGAGAAAGAAACCCAGTGTCACTAATAAAGCTCTGATGGATGACGACGGTAATGACGAATAAGACGATTACAGAGACATACAGGAGTGTGTTATTACTGATGTGTGCTGTCGGCACACTGATCGCTTTAACGGCGTATCTCTGCATGAACACAGCTCATATATTCCAGTAGTTGTCGAAATGAATGTGTGTGTTTTATAACGGATGCTCACCGAGGAAGTGTGTTTATGGGCCTTTCTCAATCTGTGCTCTTGTGTTCGTGTGAAACGTCATCTTTTGTGGCCCAAGTACTGTCTGTCCCAATACACAAGTCTGCATTTTGGCAAGAACGGTTAAAAATCCCGGAAGTGTTCTGGACACGCCCCTTTTTACCCAGGATGCATCGGTTGGTAGCTTGTGTGAACTTGACGGCAGAAATATCCCAGCATTCATTTCGGCATTTGAGGACGGAGAGGCAGGTCAGTACAGTAAAGCCGTGTTTCTACAATTGCGTACGTACACCATTTCATCACTAAATGCACTTCTGAGAACATCTGATGCGAGAAATAAACTGCGTAGATTTCAAATATTGGCATTTTTACGAAAATTTATGGCGAATCGAAAATGTGCTCAAACGTTTTCGGGAAGTGAGAATCTCCATAAGCGTTGCTTAATCATGTTGTCTTGCGTTGGCTGGATGGATGTTGGACTCATGGACAATAATCACGTTGTTTGAATTCACCAAAACTGATTTGCCGAAATCAAAACCCGGCCGGACAGTGAAAGAGATTTGCCGTTAGCGCGAGTCCGGAATCTCCGGATCGAACCGGGAGCGACAGCGGAGGATTCTGTTCGCAAATCAAACAATAATTTGTCCCAAAAGAATAATTAATTCTCAATTTAGAGTTTGTTATTGGTATGGTCTGATGCGCGTGAGGGAGGGCTGTGATTGGATGATGCGGTGTGGTGATCAGTCAGTGGTTAGATCAGCGTAGCAGTCTATTTAATCGGGACAAGGGAGGTCCCGTACGGGACAAATAAATTAGACCCAAAATACGGGGCATCCCGTGCTAATTCGGGACAGTTGGCCACCCTAAAGTACTTTCATGTTGTAATGAATGTCTGCAATGACATTTTTGCAAAGCATGTTTGCAAAAGAAGAATACTGGAGGTTTAAATCTGTCTTATCTTATTTTGTTTTAAAAATAATATTGTGCAGTATTGATTCGGAGACGAGCGGGGCCTTGGAGTTAAATAAGGTTGAGTTACAGCACCAAATAAACATGGGTAAAGGAGGAGGAATGACACATTCACATCTTTTACTATGGCAAAGGAGAAAAACACATGCATCAGACTCCACCAGATGACCCTTAAACGATTATACGTCAAAGCCTGTCTCCGCTGAGGGTTTGAACCAGTTCATCTTCTCTCTCAGGTGGGAATGTAATGCAACTCAATGAAAGCCAGCCGTATCTTTGCATCACAGTAATACGATGATGATGCAGCTCTGTGATCACGCAGGAAATGTGTGCAAGTTTCTCCGAGCGTCTGAGAGCGTCTGAGAGCGACTCCATGGAAGATTCCCACTTTACTCCAAGGTTTTGTTGTAGATACGGCCCAAGTTTGGTGCAAATCTCTGCTCTAAAGACACACAACTAGAAACCAATGCTTCATTCCCAGCAGAAACAGTATGCTGTCTTAGACACACCTTGACGGTTTCACTGGACCCTTTACTTCCAATCTGCAGTGCTGTCCAGAAGGGGTATCATGTGCACTGTGATTGTGAGTGAACGCTCAACACATTAAACTAATTAATTGACTGTGAACCGGTTTAATTAAGCTGTCTGCTACTTCAAAGATGGCCAGTATTGTCTCACTCTGCCACAGGCAGGACACACACACACACTATGTCGTAGTGGTCGTGAGTCCACCTCATCTTTGGGTATGTTTGCACACTGGGCTGTTCAGGGAAGATCTGGATCACAATAAATTGGTTTTGTTAGCGGCAGAAACGAATCCAGAATTGTTCCAGATTGGTGGTTTGGACGCCAGCCCAGTGTGTGTTTCTGTAACCACTGACTTACCAAACCAGTAGCCGATACCGACACCAGTCACATATAACGGTGTTCAACACCAATTTTGATACCAAAAGTAAAATGATTATTATAATTGACCTGATCTACAGAAGCAGGCATTAGGACAGAAGGCTTGCTATCTCTGAACGGTTTAAACCCTGGACCAGGACATAAAGGTGATGGGGGGGGGGGGGGGGTTTGCTTCGAATCAGAGGTAGAAACTGTTTCGGATAATTCTGATATTAGAATAAAACTACTTGTTGTTTAGGTCACAATGTTCTCCTGAAACAACACCAACATCTACACGGTAAAAAATTTAAAATATTGCGATTTTAACGGTAAAAGACTGTAAAAATGCTACAATGAAGAACAGTTGATTGGTTAACAGAAAGTTTATATATAAATATAAATATAAATAGATCGAACCGCACATTTAACTTTTTCCCTGTGACACACTTCACATTTGATGTATTTTCGTTGAAATAACGGTTTCGTCTTAGTTTTAGTACATTACGGTTTATGTTACATCTAATGTTGGCATATTAATGTTTGTTGTATCTTTTTATGTCATGTGTTACCATGATGGTGTTTAGTGTGTGTGTGAATGACATAGTGTAGCTTCCAGATTTTAGTATGAACCTTCTCAGCTTGTGATGAGCTTTAGTCATGTGACCATGTCATCATCACCACTGTGATTGGTGGTTGTCAGTGTACCACAAAGGTACAAAACATACATTAGTTCTTCAATAGATTGGTAAATTAACGTTATATCAGTTGATGAAATACAGTATTTTACTGTAAGTTAAAGTTCAATCTGTAAAACTTAAAATGTTGCTACCGTATTTTTTTTGTCTAAATTTCTGGCAACCACAGCTCCCGGTTTCTTACCGTAAATGTAACCGATAAATGTGTATGTTATATATACAGTACAGGCCAAAAGTTTGGAAACATTACTATTTTTAATGTTTTTGGAAGAAGTTTCTTCTGCTCATCAAGCCTGCATTTATTTGATCAAAAATACAGATTTTTTTTTTAATATTGTGATATATTATTACAATTTAAAATAATTGGTTTTCAATTTATTATACTTTAAATGATCATTTATTTCTGTGATGCAAAGCTGTATTTTCAGGATCATTACTCCAGTCTATCACATGATCCTTTAGAAATCATTCTAATATGATGATTCATTATGAGTGTTGCACACAGTTCTGCTGCTTAATATTTTTTCATAACCTGTGATACTTTTCTAGGATACTTTGATGAATAAAAAGTAATAAAAAAGGGGAAAAAAAAGAAAAGAAGCAAATGTTTTAAAAATAGAAATCTTTTTTTCTTTCTTTTTTTGAAATAAATCAATACTTTTATTCAGCAAGGATGTGTTAAATTGATAAAGTGATAGTAAAGAAGATTTATATTATTAGAAAATATTTTTTTTATTTTGAATAAATGCAGTTCTTTTTAACCTTTTATTCATCAAATATATTAGGCAGCAGAACTGTGTCCAACACTCATAATAAATCAGAATATTAGAATGATTTCTAAAGGATCATGTGATAGACTGGAGTAATGATCCTGAAAATTCAGCTTTGCATCACAGAAATAAATGATCATTTAAAGTATAATAAATTGAAAACCAATTATTTTAAATTGTAATAATATATCACAATATTAAAAAAAAATTCTGTATTTTTGATCAAATAAATGCAGGCTTGATGAGCAGAGAAACTTCTTTCAAAAACATTAAAAATAGTAATGTTTCCAAATTTTTGGCCTGTACTGTATATATTTTGTATGTTATGTAAGGATTATGTATGTTACAAAAACGGCAGAAGAGCTGAATGAAAACACACTCCCCTTCTGGAAGAGCATAAATACAGCGGTTACCTCAGTTAACCCAGTACACAACGCTTGTAAACACCACTTTAACTGGCATCATACGGAGGAAAGGTGGGAAGAAAAACGCCGCTGAAACTATGCTAGATCAATTCTTGAACCTCGTCACAACTGCATTCACCTTGTGTCCACTTAAATGTTCCTTGGTGAAATGGAAAACAAAGAGCGAATGAGTGAGGAAAAATAAATAGAGGTAAACTGCTTGTCAATGGCTGAGTCTGCTTCGCCGCTTCACTTTGACATCTCCTGACTCGTGCCTCTACAATTTTCTTTTTATTATGCCAGGCAATTTCACCGGAGGAATCGCAGAGCATTGTCCATCAGAGCTTTCAGGAAAAGTAGCCTCAATTAGCTGTCACTTCAGTCAGTGTCACTGAAATCATCCTCTCAGAACACAAGGACACGTAGCCTATCGGAGACCAGACCACTCAGCGATTAACAATAACACCCAGAGTGAGAGCAATCCTGAATGGTCTGCTGAGGAATTGGGATTTCAAGAGGAAAAGTGGTAAGACAGCTAACAAATCTGTCACATCATTGACATTGGCTTGTGCTTATTACTGCTCTGGAGCCTTTGCAGACTAAAACAGAGAGAAAACTGGCAAAACAGTGTCAATTTATTTCTCTCTATTTTATTCAGGCAACAAGCAGGATTTGCCAAAGTTTGTGTTTTCTGGTGGCGGTCATTTGGAGGAGGGTTTATTTCACGCTGGCTGCGTCACAACAACATAACATAGGACCAGCATGTGTTTGTGCAGTCTGGGAGCAACACATTATACGTGTCAATTCTCTGTGCTTCCAAGATTTCTATCTCAACAACGGCCTGGCTTCACAAACAGGGCTTAGATTAAGCCAGGATTAGGCCTTAGTTCAATTAGGACATTTAAGTAGCTTTTAAAAACATGCCTTAGGAAAATGACATCACTGGTGTGCATCTTGAGACAAAGCAATGGCACTGACATATTTTAATATGCTTTCAGTTAAAACAGCTCAAACATGCATTTTAGTGAAATAATCTGAGACTAAATTTAAAGAGTTAGGCTAGTTCACCCAAAAATGAAAGTTATCCCATAATTTACTCATCCTCAAGCCATCCTCGGTGTAAATGACTATCTTCTTTCAGCCAAACACAATCAGAGTTATATTAAATAATATCCTGGCTCTTCCCAGCTTTATAATGGCAGTGAATGGTACCTTAGATTTTGAAGCTCAATAAAGTGCATCCATCCATCATAAAAGTGCATCTATCCATCATAAAAGTGCATCTATCCATCATAAAAGTGCATCCATCCATCATAAAAGTGCATCCATCCATCATAAAAGTGCATCTATCCATCATAAAAGTGCATCCATCCATCATAAAAGTGCATCCATCCATCATAAAAGTGCATCCATCCATCATAAAAGTGCATCCATCCATCATAAAAGTGCATCTATCCACCATAAAAGTGCATCTATCCATCATAAAAGTGCATCCGTGCATCTATCCATCATAAAAGTGCATCTATCCATCATAAAAGTGCATCCATCCATCATAAAAGTGCATCCATCCATCATAAAAGTGCATCTATCCATCATAAAAGTGCATCTATCCATCATAAAAGTGCATCCATCCATCATAAAAGTGCATCTATCATCATAAAAGTGCATCTATCCATCATCTATCCATCATAAAAGTGCATCTATCCATCATAAAAGTGCATCTATCCATCATAAAAGTGCATGGATCCATCATAAAAGCACATCCATCCATCATAAAAGTGCATCTATCCATCATAAAAGCGCATCCATACATCATAAAAGTGCATCCATCCATCCATCATAAAAGTGCATCTATCCATCATAAAAGTGCATCCATCCATCATAAAAGCGCATCTATCCACCATAAAAGCGCATCCATCCATCATAAAAGCGCATCCATCCATCATAAAAGTGCATCCATCCATCATAAAAGCGCATCTATCCACCATAAAAGCGCATCCATCCATCATAAAAGCGCATCCATCCATCATAAAAGTGCATCCATCCATCATAAAAGTGCATCTATCCATCATAAAAGCACATCCATCCATCATAAAAGTGCATCTATCCATCATAAAAGCGCATCCATACATCATAAAAGTGCATCCATCCATCCATCATAAAAGTGCATCTATCCATCATAAAAGTGCATCCATCCATCATAAAAGCGCATCTATCCACCATAAAAGCGCATCCATCCATCATAAAAGCGCATCCATCCATCATAAAAGTGCATCCATCCATCATAAAAGCGCATCCATCCACCATAAAAGCACATCCATCCATGATAAAAGTGCATCCATCCATGATAAAAGTGCATCCATCCATCATAAAAGTGCATCCATCCATCATAAAAGTGCATCCATCCATCATAAAAGTGCATCCATCCATCATAAAAGTGCATCCATCCATCATAAAAGCACATCCATCCATCATAAAAGTGCATCCATCCATCATAAAAGCGCATCCATCCATCATAAAAGCGCATCCATCCATTATAAAAGTGCATCCATCCATCATAAAAGTGCATCTATCCATCATAAAAGTGCATCCATCCATCATAAAAGTGCATCTATCCATCATAAAAGTGCATCTGTCCATCATAAAAGTGCATCCATCCATCATAAAAGTGCATCCATCCATCATAAAAGTGCATCTATCCATCATAAAAGTGCATCCATCCATCATAAAAGTGCATCTATCCATCATAAAAGCGCATCTATCCATCATAAAAGTGCATCTATCCATCATAAAAGTGCATCTATCATCATAAAAGTGCATCTATCCATCATAAAAGTGCATCTATCATCATAAAAGTGCATCTATCCATCATAAAAGTGCATCTATCCATCATAAAAGTGCATCTATCCATTATAAAAGTGTATCTATCCATCATAAAAGTGCATCTATCCATCATAAAAGCGCATCCATACATCATAAAAGCGCATCTAACCATCATAAAAGTGCATCCATCCATCATAAAAGTGCATCTATCCATCATAAAAGTGCATCTATCCATCATAAAAGTGCATCCATCCATCATAAAAGCAATCCATATGGCTCCGGGGTTAATAAAGGCCTTCTGAAGTGAAGCTATGCGTTCGTGTAAGAAAAATATCCATATTTATAGCTTTATAAATATAAATATAAATATCAACTATTAATATAACTCTGATTGTGTTTGGCTGAAAGAAGAAAGTCATATACACCTAGGATAGTAAATTATGGGATCATTTTCATTTGTGGGTGAACTAACTCTTTAAGCCTTGTCTGTGAAACCAGGGGAAGGTGTAACAGACGTCTCTCTTAGACTGCCATTTTATAGTCTATGCCGCTCCTAAAAATCCCCGGGGAGAAATCCATCAGTGGGGTTTCAGCTCGACTATTGATTAAATGACTGAATATCTGTTTCCATTGTTAACTGAGAGTCAACTTCCCTGACATCTCTAGCAGTAATGTGAGACAGAGACAGATGAGGGCTTTATCAGGTCATCTGAGGGGAAAAGACACTTCAGACCGGAGTATGGGGGTCTAGTCCAGGTTTGTTCCTGGAACAAACAATCATGGGAACGGGAATAGTTAAGAAACTATTAAATCATGAATCGTACATCCAGTCTCTTTCCATGTGTTATAAAACTGAATACAAATTTTCAGTTAAAGTCCCCCTGTGGTGAAAACCCAGCTTTTAATGTTGTTTATGTGTCTATGTGGTGTTTTTAATATGCTTTAAGACAAACCATGTGTAAATTCATAAGTCGACAGCATTGCTGAGTATTTCCTCCTTAAAACTGCAGTGAACCAAAGACAGTCTCAAACACACGCTTTGAGATCGCTGGTGTTTCTGACGTCACAAACTACCTTGTAACCAATCAGATCAACGTGTGATCGTCAACCAGTGGATCTCTGAGCTGAGTGAGTGAGTGGAGGCGGGGCTCATTTGCATATTCATAGAACCACGCATACTAAATGAGGCAAGGGTGTCGAGTCCCTAGAAACCAGCCTTGAGTTTTAAGGGATACAGTTACTGACTACAGGGTTAGTTTTAAAAAAACAGTAACAAATCCCTAATCCTTAGTATGAGCAATAGCAATACTGATGTTTAAAGACAGCAGATCACGGCCAGTGGCAAGCAACCGGCGAGAGGCATTCATCAACATCTGCATCCCATCAGCCTTCAACAGTAGAGAATGACCCGCGCTGCTTCCCAGCGGACACTAGCACATCTGCCTGGACTTCACCGTTTAATCCTAAATGGACCTCAAAGACATTTACCCATTTTAATCTTACATTTCAATAATTGCGGTAAAGTATTAATTACTGCCATTATATTTGGAGTGTTTAGCCAGGAGACAACTGGTGTTGGCTGGTTTCTAGAAAGTAGTTTTTTCTCCATTATCCAGCATCAAATGGAGTTATTATTCCTTGCCTCAGTTGCCTTTGGCTTGCACACTACAGGACTAAAGACTTCAAGGCCAAGTTCTTTTTTGCTACAGTATTAAACATGATAAATAGTGTCGCTTTCAATTACGATTACAACTACATTTCCTACTTTAAAGCAGCTCTACAGTGTGTTCATGGTTTTATCCGCAGACGTCTGACCTCCACGGACTGAACAGAAGAAATGAACCAGAGAAGATTTCCATGCCAGAAAAGGCGGAGCTTCTGAGCCACGCCCACCTATAACATCGTCACCACGGACCAATGGTAGTGCAAAGGTGTTTACCAGCCAGAAAGTGGAAGCTTTCCAGAAACGAACTTCCATTTGGGCTGATTTTGTTCTAAACGACATCAAACCAGTTTGAAGACAATTTTCACTTAGAAACTACATTTCACAAACAAACATACAAAGCAAATTTTACTCTAATAATCAAAGAAATGCATGCTATAGAAATGTCATCTGCTTGATTATGTCGTCACCATATGTAGAATATGGAAAACTGATAAATGTGGACAATTAAGGCATTATACACACATATGTGTGTGTATAACACCATGATTTTCTGTGAAACTGCCTAAAACAAAGTGTATTGTAAGAAGTGCAAGACAAACCAAACAAACTACAGCAACTGAAGCATGCAGAACTTCCTAAAGCCATTTTCAGTGGAAATGTAAAGAGAAACACCTGTTTTGCAGGATCTTTAAAGGTTTAAAGTCTTAGACCCCACATGGGCTTTCCATTTCCACTAATCACCACAGACACCGAGTCTAACAGGTGTCAAACGCTCCATTAGCAAACAACAGCACTTCCAGGTTTGACTGGTGTGTTCCTGTGAATAGCCACAGGCACATAAAAACCAGACGGATCGGTGCCCGAGTCAGAGGCTCTGTTTAGAAACTCTGATGTATGTGTGCCAAAGACCAAAGCGAGCTGAAATGTGGCTTATTAACTTCAGAGCTGACACTGCCTCTAGGAACACACTCCGTATGAGAAGCAGGAGGATGAAAAACCGAGGCAAACAGTGAAGAGGCGGAGAGAAAAAACAGAACAATACTCTCTTTTTTCCTGCTTGCTTTTCTCAGTTCAGTTTGCTGCGAATGCCTCGATTCAACACGAAATGTGTGTTGTTGAAACTCAAAACACACAGAGGCACTCTTGTGAGATATTCTCAGAGGACACTGGCCATGCAAAGACACATTTTAGTCTCTTATTGGCTCAGAAGCTGGAGTGATATGCACCAGAATGGGCAAGTTAATTATATTTTATGACTATAAATAATACAACCACCAATTCAATGGTACGGATGGATCTTTGTGCCTATAAGAACTACTCATTTTGAATCTTTTACACTCGGACAAATTGCAGTTCTTAAGGAACGTTAACAAAGACCTGTTGTGCCCCTTTTCAAACTCTTGATTTTTGGGGTTTTTGGGCTCTACTACAATAGCTTTTCATGCTCCCATATTCTCCATTGTTGCGGCTCCTCTCTTCCCAGTCTGTCAGTAACGCTCTGATTAGTTCCTGTCTCTATGAAGCCCCTCCTTCTGAAAAGCACACTGTGCTCTGATTGGTCGGCTGGAGCAGTGTGTTGTGATTGGTCGAGTGCTTCGAGTGTGTTTGGGAAATGTCCCGCCCCTTACCATAACCGCCAGTTTTACACACTACTAACTAACTCAACCAGGCCCCGCCCCTTTATTCTGCGCATTAATTATTATAATGAGGAATATTGTGACGTGTTCGTTCCCGGAAGAAACTAAAGACTACAATGGAGGCGTTTCAGGAGTTCAGGAACACTGACACTGATATAGAGAAGAACTCCCGCTGGAGGGACTTTGGACCTTTGCAGAGCTTTTTCATGATTAAACGGCAACATTACACGCTAAAAAGAAAGATGAACAAGGAGAAAAGCAGAACAGGTCCTCTTCAAAATGTTCTCCTTAATACCCTGCATTATTCCTCACAATAATTGCTTCCTCTGATCCGTCTTTTTACCTTGTTGAACAAAGACTCAATAATCACTGTGCATCCCTGACAATGGCTTTAAAGTGCCAAAATGAGAAGTTGTGTCAGGAGTTAGGTACGCATTTTATTACTGGTTCACTTTGAAGAAAGAGCCATCAATCAGAAAATTAATTTGGTTCACTTTGACTCGCTCTCTTTTCTCTATAATGCTTTCAGGTATGAGTATTTTTTGGTTTATGCTAACAGTTAATGAAGCAATGCTCGAATTTAGCATCAAATTACAATGTCACAGGGCTCCAGACTAACATTTGAGAGTTTTACAGATGGAGGCGCCAGCACCTGATTTGGTAGCACCAATTCTTTCTTTTTTTATTCTCCAAATACTATTATATGCTTTGTCTTTTGGAAATGCACATTTGACAGTAGCTTGAGATGGCATGCAATGTACATTTATTGTAATTTACAAAAACAGTAACATCTGAAAAAATTAATAACCTCCTTTTAATAGAGTAAATTTCTAATATTCTGGCTGACTGAGTTAGGACTCTACTCTTAATATATTAACCATTGGTCTTCCATACTATCATACATTTGTAGATCATGGTATCCACAGGTAAAGCTGGGTTATGCAGGCTGGACCGGGACAACAACAACAACTTTTCATGAAAAAATTAATGGGAGTAAAACAAATTAAATATGGGAGGCAGCGGGAAAAAAGTGGGTATATTTGCAGGAATGGATGCCAACTGGAATCTAGCAGGAGCTGGGGTGAAAACTCCTCAAAACTGTTTCCAACTTATCAGTGCCACCAAATGCATCTTCAGCCAAAACTCCAAACCAAACCATGATGAGTATTTGGATTATTTCACCAGTACTTATTAGTGGTGCTTTTTCAAAGCACCACTAGTGTTATTGTCACTCATACTTATTATTCTTATTATTATTATTCTGCCAAAAGTTTGGCGCGTAACTTGCCCCGCACCGTTTGTCACAGACCCCTGAGTGAGGTGTCAAATCGAGCGGCTCATTGAGGAGAGGTGTGCTATGACTTTTCTAAGCGATCGGGTGTACGATGTTCGCACAGCGGACGAAAAAGCGGCCAAAAAAGTCCCATTGACTTAACATGGGGAGTTCTAAAAACATTTGAATCCCAACTGCCGTTTTCACACACACCACTCCAAAGGGCCTGACACCCCTGCGTTTCTCTCCCTCTCTCTCTCCCTCAGAGGATTTATATTATCAAGCAGCCAATAAGTAATGGCCTAAAATCTTCATAGCCACACCCTAGCAACCAGTTACAGCACCCTAGCAACCACTCTGAGCTCCCTAGCAACCACCCTAAACCAATAAATAATATAAAAACATTTTTTTTACATTTTTTAAAGCAATATCACACTCGTAGCCTTGCGATATTGCTCCATGCTTGTGCCTATTCGGCCATAGGCACGAGGCCGCAGGCCGAGTGCCGTACTGAAGGAACTCGTTATTAAAGATTTTAAGAACTCTATAAAAACTCCATAGTAACCATATTTGACAACTACCAACCACCTAGTAACACCATAGCAACTACCAAAAATACCTTAGCAACCACCCTGAACACCCTAGCAACGTCTAGAAATGCTCTATTAACCACCAAAAAACTCTAGCAACCACCCAGAACACCCTAGCAACTGCCTAGCAACCACCCAGAACACCTAGCAACTGCCTAGTAACCACCCAGAACGCCTAGCAACCACCCAGAACACCCTAGCAACTGCCTAGCAACGCCCTAGCATCCACCCAGAATACCATAGCAACTGCCTAGCAACACCATAGCAACCACCTAGCAACCACCAAGAATACCCTAGCAACTGCCTAGCAACCACCCAGAACACCTTAGCAACTGCCTAGCAACACCATAGCAACCACCCAGAAAACCCTAGCAACCACCACCTGGCAACAGCATCTTGCTAAAAACATGCTAGCAACATACTAATCATGCTAGTATCATGCTAGCAACATGCTAATCAAGCTAGCATCATGCTAGCATCATGCTAATCAAGCTAGCAAAATGTTAATAATGCTAGCATAATGCTACCAACGTGATAATCAAGCTATCATCATGCTAGCAACATGCTAATCAAGCTAGCATCATGCTAGCAACATGGTAATCAAGCTAGCATCATGCTAGCAACATGCTAATCAAGCTAGCATAATGCTAGCAAAATGCTAATCAAGCTAGCATCATGCTAGCAACATGCTAATCAAGCTAGCATTATGCTAGAAACATGCTAATCATGTTAGCGTCTAGCTAAAAACATGCTAGCAACATGCTAATCATGCTAGCATTAAGCTACCAACATGCTAATCAAGCTAGCATCATGTTAAAATAATGCTAATCAAGCTAGCAACATGCTAATCAAGCTAGCATTATGCTAGCAACATGCTAATCATGTTAGCGTCTAGCTAAAAACATGCTAGCAACATGCAAATAATGCTAGCATCAAGCTACCAACATGCTAATCAATCTAGCATCATGCTAACATAATGCTAATCAAGCTAGCATCATGCTAGCAACATGCTAATCAAGCTAGCATTATGCTAGCAACATGCTAATCATGTTAGCATCTAGCTAAAAACATGCTATCAACATGCTAATCAAGCTAGCATCATGCTAACATAATGCTAGTCAAGCTAGCATCATGCTAGCAACATACTAATCAAGCTAGCATCATGCTAGCAACATGCTAATCAAGCTAGCATCATGCTAGCAAAATGCTATTCAAGCTAGCATAATGCTAGCAACATGCTAATCATGTTAGCATCTGGCTAAAAACATGCTAGCAAAATGCTAATCATGCTAACATCTTGTTAAAAGCATGCTAGCAACATGCTAATCATGCTAGCATCATGCTACCAACATGCTAATCATGTTAACAACATGCTAATCATGCTAGCATCATTTTAACAATATGTTAATCATAGTAAATCATGCTGGAATGTGGTAAATCGTAGTAAATCATCTTAGAAACATGGTAAATCGTGGTAAATAATGCTAAAACGTGGTATATCATGGTATCACAACATGTTAATTGCGTTAGCATCTGCCCAGTGGCGAGTTTTGCCACTGCAAGCACCACTTCACATTTTCTTCAGGAAATGTACATTCTAGTGTTGTGATTACTATTCACCTAGACAAAACTTCGGCGCGTAACTCGCCCCACACCGTTTGTCACAGACCCCTGAATGAGGTGTCAAATCAATCGGTTTATTGAGGAGAGGTGTGCTATGACTTTTATAAGTGATCGGGTGTACGATGTTCGTCTGGCGGGCGAAAAAATTGCCCAAAAATGTCCCATAGACTTAACATAGGCACAAAATTTGTAAAATCATATCTTTGGCTCAGAAGGTCATAGAGGCTTGGGGTTGGGCTCTTTTGATTCGTCCGATCAAGCAGCCAATAATTAGTGACATAACAACTTCATAGTCACGCCCTAGCAACCAGTTACAGGCCCCTAGCAACCATTGAACAACATTTACAAGCCATATCTCAGCAACAAAACATTGTAAAAATACAGAGTTGGGCATTTTTTGACCCAGACTTGCAAATACTCTTTATATATTACTCCATAAACTGTATAAACAAACCTTAGCAACCATTTGGAGTACCCTAGCAACCATACAAGCACATGAATGAGCTATATCTCAGCACCAGAACATTGTATAGACATGGGGGTGTGCTTGTTTGTTTCGGTTGGGAAACCAGTCTGTAAATATCATCATGGTAACTGTGTAACCACACCTTAGCAACCGTTTAGAGCCACCTAGCAACCATATTGAAACATATAGAAGCCATATTTCAGCCCCACAACATCGTACAGACATGGTTGTTGTCTCGTATGCAATCATGTACAACATCCTAGCAACCGAGTGGCGAGTTTTGCCACTGCAAGCACCACTTCACATTTTCTTCAGGAAATGTACATTCTAGTGTTGTGATTACTATTCACCTAGACAAAACTTCGGCGCGTAACTCGCCCCACACCGTTTGTCACAGACCCCTGAATGAGGTGTCAAATCGACCGGTTTATTGAGGAGAGGTGTGCTATGACTTTTATAAGCGATCGGGTGTACAATGTTCGTCTGGCGGGCGAAAAATTAGCCGAAAAATTTCCCATAGACTTAACATAGGCTCAAAATTTGCAAAATCATATCTTTGATTCAGAAGGTCATAGAGCCTTGGATTTGGGCTCTTTTGATTTGTCCTATCAAGCAGCCAATAAGTAGTGACATAACAACTTCATAGCCACGCCCTAGCAACCAGTTACAGGCCCCTAGCAACCATTGAACAACATTTCCAAGCCATATCTCAGCAACAAAACATTGTAAAAACACAGAGTTGGGCATTTTTTGACCCAGACTTGCAAATACTCTTTATATATAACCCCATAAACTGTATAAACAAACCTTAGCAACCATTTGGAGTACCCCAGCAACCGTACAAACACATGAATGAGCTATATCTCAGCACCAGAACATCGTATAGACATGGGGGTGTGCTTGTTTGATTCGGTTGGGAAACCAGTCTGTAAATATCATCATGGTAACTGTGTATTCTCACCCTAGCAACCATTTAGAGCCAACTAGCAACCATATTGCAACATATAGAAGCCATATTTCAGCTCCACAACATCGTACAGACATGGTTGTTGGCTCCTATGCAAACATGTACCACACCCTAGCAACCGAGTGACGAGTTTTGCCACTGCAAGCACCACTTCACATTTTCTTCAGGAAATGTACATTCTAGTGTTGTGATTACTATTCACCTAGACAAAACTTCGGCGCGTAACTCGCCCCACACCGTTTGTCACAGACCCCTAAATGAGGTGTCAAATCGACCGGTTTATTGAGGAGAGGTGTGCTATGACTTTTATAAGCGATCGGGTGTACAATGTTCGTCTGGCGGGCGAAAAATTTGCCGAAAAATTTCCCATAGACTTAACATAGGCTCAAAATTTGCAAAATCATATCTTTGATTCAGAAGGTCATAGAGCCTTGGTTTTGGGCTCTTTTGATTTGTCCTATCAAGCAGCCAATAAGTAGTGACATAACAACTTCATAGCCACGCCCTAGCAACCAGTTACAGGCCCCTAGCAACCATTGAACAACATTTACAAGCCATATCTCCATGAGTTGGCCATTTTTTGACCCAGACTTGCAAATACTCTTTATATATTACCCCATAAACTGTATAAACAAACCGTAGCAACCATTTGGAGTACCCTAGCAACCGTACAAACACATGAATGAGCTATATCTCAGCACCAGAACATCGTATAGACATGGGGGTGTGTTTGTTTGTTTTGGTTGGGAAACCAGTCTGTAAATATCATCATGGTAACTGTGTAACCACACCATAGCAACCGTTTAGAGCTACCTAGCAACCATATTGCAACATATAGAAGCCATATTTCAGCTCCACAACATCGTACAGACATGGTTGTTGTCTCGTATGCAATCATGTACAAAATCCTAGCAACCGAGTGGTGAGTTTTGCCACTGCAAGCACCACTTCACATTTTCTTCAGGAAATGTACATTCTAGTGTTGTGATTACTATTCACCTAGACAAAACTTCGGCGCGTAACTCGCCCCACACCGTTTGTCACAGACCCCTGAATGAGGTGTCAAATCGACCGGTTTATTGAGGAGAGGTGTGCTATGACTTTTATAAGTGATCGGGTGTAAGATGTTCGTCTGGCGGGCGAAAAATTTGCCGAAAAATGTCCCATAGACTTAACATAGGCACAAAATTTGCAAAATCCTATCTTTGGCTCAGAAGGTCATAGAGCCTTGGGGTTGGGCTCTTTTGATTCGTCCTATCCAGCAGCCAAAAAGTAGTGACATAACAACTTCATAGCCACGCCCTAGCAACCAGTTACAGGCCCCTAGCAACCATTGAACAACATTTACAAGCCATATCTCAGCAACAAAACATTGTAAAAACACAGAGTTGGGCATTTTTTGACCCAGACCTGCAAATACTCTTTAAATATTACCCCGTAAACTGTATAAACAAACCTTAGCAACCATTTGGAGTACCCTAGCAACCGTACAAACACATGAATGAGCTATATCTCAGCTCCACAACATCGTACAGACATGGTTGTTGGCTCGTATGCAATCATGTACAACACCCTAGCATCCGAGAGGCAAATTTTGCCACTGCAAGCACCACTTCACATTTTCTTCAGGAAATGTACATTCTAGTGTTGTGATTACTATTCACCTAGACAAAACTTCGGCGCGTAACTCGCCCCACACCGTTTGTCACAGACCCCTGAATGAGGTGTCAAATCGACCGGTTTATTGAGGAGAGGTGTGCTATGACTTTTATAAGTGATCGGGTGTACGATGTTCGTCTGGCGGGCGAAAAATTAGCCGAAAAATGTCCCATAGACTTAACATAGGCACAAAATTTGCAAAATCATATATTTGGCTCAGAAGGTCATAGAGCCTTGGGGTTGGGCTCTTTTGATTCGTTCTATCAAGCAGACAATAAGTAGTGACATAACAACTTCATAGCCACGCCCTAGCAACCAGTTACAGGCCCCTAGCAACCATTGAACAACATTTACAAGCCATATCTCAGCAACAAAACATTGTAAAAACACAGAGTTGGGCATTTTTTTTCCCAGACTTGCAAATACTCTTTATATATTACCCCATAAGCTGTATAAATAAAACTTAGCAAACCATTTGGAGTACCCTAGCAACCGTACAAACACATGAATGAGCTATATCTCAGCACCAGAACATCGTATAGACATAGGGGTGTGCTTGTTTGTTTCGGTTGGGAAACCAGTCTGTAAATATCATCATGGTAACTGTGTAACCACACCTTAGCAACCGTTTAGAGCCAACTAGCAACCATATTGCAACATATAGAAGTCATATTTCAGCTCCACAACATCGTACAGACATGGTTGTTGGCTCGTATGCAATCATGTACAACACCCTAGCAACCGAGTGGCGAGTTTTGCCACTGCAAGCACCACTTCACATTTTCTTCAGGAAATGTACATTCTAGTTTTAAATCACTGTTGTATTTGTATCCGTCCTTCGGATGAGACGTTAAACCGAGGTCCTGACTCTCTGTGGTCATTAAAAATCCCAGGATGTCTTTCGAAAGAGTAGGGGTGTAACCCCAGCATCCTGGCCTAATTTGCCCCTTGGCCTCTGTCCATCATGGCCTCCTAATCATCCCCATATACTGATTGGCTTCATCACTGTCTCCTCTCCACCAGTAAGCTGGTGTGTGGTGGGCGTTCTGGCGCAATATGGCTGCCGTCGCATCATCCAGGTGGAGCTGCACATTGGTGGTGGTTGAGGATATTCCCCCCTTCTATGTAAAGCGCTTTGAGTGCCGAGAAAAGCGCTATATAAATGTAATGAATTATTATTATTATTATTATTATTATTATATCATTAAAAAGTGAAGCTGGCTTAAAAAATGTGTTTGGACACTGTAGTAAAACACACATAGTCATAGGCTGGAGGTAGAGTCAAGCCAACACACCATATTCCCCCTCCAAACGAATCATACACACTCAGGAGTCACAGATCTGGTACACTGGTATAATGATATAATGATATAAAGACACAGAAGATTACAGCCTAATGTCAAATGAGTTCAACTAAGGTCCAATTGTTCTTCATTTTAACCCAAACATTTTTGTGTGAACATACGCAGATGCATATTTAAGACACCTTAACACTATAGAAAAACTATAGAAACACTGATATAGATCATTTTAAGAGATAATTTTACTAATTTGTGTGAAATTAAATGATTTTTTCTTTCTTTCTTTCTATGGAAGAGAAACAGAAATCTATTCGTTCTAGAGTCTATATGAGCAAGTTTGGCAAACACTCTTTTCAATGCACACCAATTCCCCTTATAAATCAGATGCGTCTTATGTTGTCGGTCTGCATCCTAATGGAATTACAAGAATTGTAAAGGAGGATTACAACACCCCGCGTTTAGCACAGTTCCTCGGCGTTTCAGGGTGTTGTTACAGCGGTTTAAGAGCACACCAGTGTCCCTGCTCCTCTTTTAAAGGCTGGAAATTGAGCTAACATGTAATTACCCAACGCACGGTTGAGGCGTAATACATAGCTCATAAAGTCTGGTAATGAGATTTAATCGCATCTCGCGTCATCAGTTCTGGATGGTGGAAACTCTACAGATGCTTCTCCGGCAGGTATTGCCGTGGGGTTTTATCACATTCACAGTGAATATTAATGCAAGCGACTCATTTTAGTCCGTTCTCGCTAGAGACACGACTACATGTACCATTACATTTTCTAAGACAAATAGTTTGTTGCAATCGATACTGAGAGCTGAAATAAAAACGAACTGCTCAATGTTAAGCTTTTATGTGGTGAAGAACTACATGTCTAACATTAAATTAAAGGTTTGAAGGCAATAAAAAGTGTTTTGTGTGTGTTCAGCACAAGCTCACTGGTGTAAAGCTGCTACTGTGAATAGGATTTTCTAATAATTTTTCATCAGCAGAGCAGATGTTGTAGTTTAAGCTCGGGTTTTATAACCACAGTGGTGGCAGAAATAACATTTCCATTAAAGGGATACTTCACCGATTAGCATTAAATGGGTCATAAAATGAGAATTCAAAATGTTCCTTGATCCTTTGACGTTAAGAGTTCGTTATACTATAAAAATACCCTGTAAGTTTCAAAACTCACAACTTTCTTGTTATTCCAAAAACTGCTTTTATTGAAACCAAGGCCAGCAAACGACAGGATCTAAGAGGTGGAGACTTGTGATGTCACAGGGCAGCTTTGGCCCCGCCCACTGGAGCGTTAGTGAACAGTGACGTCACAGGGCAGCTTTGGCCCCGCCCACTGGAGCGTTAGTGAACAGTGACGTCACAGGGCAGCTTTGGCCCCGCCCACTGGAGCGTTAGTGAACAGTGACATGAGAACGAGAAAAGATCGATGCAGGATCAATACAATTACCTTCCTAATGATCCTAATGCTGGGATAGTGGGGTTTTTTTCCCACAATGTGAATGTCTTAGCAGTGCATTATTTGTTTGTATTCGGTGTATTTCACTGTGGGTTATTTGGTCAATTTCGGCACAGGCTTTACAAACAAGACTTTTACGATATGGATCTGCAAGCAACGCCACAAACATGTAAGTAGTCATGTTTACTCTAATGCCTGATCTGTGATCAGTGATTTCTGATGTAATTATTCAAGTTCAGATAGATTATCTCTCAAAATATCGTTCAATACTGTTTATGCATCAGCAAATCAAGCCAGTGACTAAACAATCAACTTCACGTCGTTTCTCTTAGTAGGATGAAAATAATCTTATTTAAACTGTGATTAAATTATATAAAGAAAGTTTATCCTTTTCCAATTGCCCAAGCTGTCAATCACACAGCACGAGTTTATCTGGACACTTGCCAAAACTCGTTGAAATCAATCATCACAAAATCATGAAGCTGTTACAATGTACAGTACAACGAAGCTCTTACTGTATTTACATCGGGTTTGCATTGTTATTTGGTGAAAGCCAGAGGTGTAATTTCATACGCGATCAACAGACTGTCTGTCATCTGCTCAATGCTCATCTGCAGCCTTTCATGTCGTGGGAATAGATCATTATGATCAATACTTTTCACGATTCCTTAATCTCGATAGCTGTAATAGTAAAAACGTAGTAAAAGTTTTAGAGAGAGTTCCACATGTAATACTAGCTAATTCATATGCAAATATGTCAGCCAATCACAGCAGTGGGTGTTCACACTGAAGTCTCACAGCCAATCACAGCAGTGGGTGTTCACACTGAAGTCTCACAGCCAATCACAGCAGTGGGCGTTTACACTGAAGTCTCACAGCAGACACGACCCTTAAAACAGAGCGTTCAAATCAGAGGCTAAAATCAGGCTTGGAAAAATGCCTTTTATTTATAAATTATGACAATTTTTGATGTTAAAATCATACTAACATTATAAGGGCACCCCAGAAAACATTCTAAAATAATAAAATAATCCAGTCTATGAGCCCCTTTAAGCTTTGTATCAGTAGAAACCCGGTAGTGTTTTGGAGTGACCGTGCTTCCCTCCCTCATGTCCCCCTGAGACGAGAGATTTCTGTATTGTGTGTCTGAAAAAACCCCTCAGATGACACAAATATCATAATTTAGCATCATCAGAGGCTTTTGTGTCCAGAGGTGAGAGACTCCAGCCAGTAGGAGGAGCTCGTTCCGCATACGTCCAGAGGTGAGAGACTCCAGCCAGTAGGAGGAGCTCGTTCCGCATGTGTCCAGAGGTGAGAGACTCCAGCCAGTAGGAGGAGCTCGTTCCGCATGTGTCCAGAGGTGAGAGACTCCAGCCAGTAGGAGGAGCTCGTTCCGCATGTCTTCAACTCGCCCATAGGGGGATCTCACGATAAAACAGCGCCTTTTCAGTTTCGAGTCACTAAGTAGCCTAGCTGTATCATTTCTCCCGATACTGCCCTCTGTAACCGGTAGGCGTGGCTTGGAAGTGGCCTCGTAGGGCAGCGAAGCAAGTGCATTCTGGGAGTTGTTGTCTTTCATCCACATGAGCCAAAAATACATTTTCTGGCTTTTCTCAGTCTAGAAGGCACCAACTTCTAAAGTAATTTCACATTTCTACTACATAAATTACCCAATTTAAATACACATTCATCTTTCCAGCGGTGAAATATCCCTTTAAGAAGGAATTTTTGACCCCTTAAAATGATTTCCAGAGACATTTTTTACTTATAATGGCTGTTTTTAACTTTATTAAATGTAAAGGCCATCTTTCCGATTCAGTTAGAATAACAAGAGACTTTAGGGTTGTTACCAATCAAATTAAATCAGTTTCACTAAAAGCCATCTTTGCACTGCAGAGGTGATCAGAAGCTGCATTTGAAGTGGACTTTAGGTGTACAGAGACTGTTTAATGCAGCTCGGAGAAGCCACGAATGAACCTCAGGGAACATTACAAAATAATAAAACTGCAAATCATGTCAATGTTAGTGAGTCATTGAATCATTCACCTGATTTGTTCAAAACTGGCTAAATATGTGGTTTTTATAATGCATGCATTAAATCATGACAGGTCCAAAGTCAACAAAAATCACTTGATTTAAAATCTAACTTTGATTAATAAGATTTACAACGACCTTTCAACATGATTAGCTACGTAATGTGTGGCGCATCACAGCTCGTGTAAGACCAGCATTAGTGGTTAAAAAGTATATCAATGTTTATGTTTTTTATAAAATGTCGGCTGGTTTGTCTAGATAAGACTCTTATTCCTCGGCTGGATCGTGTCGAGACTTTGAAGCTGCACTGAAACTCACATTTGGACCGGCAACCCGTTGGACCCCATTGAAGTCACTATATGGAGAACAATCCTGGAATGTTTTCCTCAAAAACCTTCATTTCTTTTCGACTGAAGAAAGAAAGACATGAACATCTTAGATGACGTGGGTGTGAGAAAATTATCAGGAAATTTTAATTTTGAAGTGAACTAATCCTTTAACAACCCTATACATTGAGAGTAAATCACTCGCATATGCAAAAAAAGAGTTCACGCTAGGCAAAATTGTAAGATTTCACACGTCAGTGTTCGAGTTAGAGGCTAAGTATAAGCTTGACAAGTAATTTTTCTCTCGCCTTCACCCGTCTTGAACACTCTGAGCGCTTGAGAGTTTGGCTCTCCGTCTTTAAAGCACACTATTGCAATTCATCTCAATGGATGCGCAGCATATGTGATGCACCGTAAACTGTAGTGTGAAGGCAACCGACTCACCGTCACTTAGCAGAGAGCGCTCTGTGTTTCTCTCACACACACAAAGAGAGGGAGAGCAAGAGTCTTACATATCACTTAGAATAGATGTGCTACATATAATTTATAATCTTGTATTTTCCTGTCAAAAATAAATCTCTAAATAGGACAGACTTCTTGACTCTGTAATCATTTTACCGTATATATTATTTTTTTTTAAAAGCATGAATAAAATGTGGTAATCTGGTTAAGTTTGTGGCCACTGGGATTCATATTTTTTTCAAATAAATATTTACAAGGTAACGATAATTTTTCCTACAGCACAATGAAAATGACATGAATATGACAGTGTGGGCAACTGAATATAGTCATAAAGTTTGTCGATCATGTGTCTCCAGTGAAGCTGAACTCTCCTGTCCGCACTCAGTTCACACGGATCATGCAGGATACATATGCACACTTCAGAATATCTGACAGCTGGATTTGACGAAGTCTGCAAGGTTTGTGAAAATGTTTATTAAATATTCAAAGATTTGTTTAAATATGCATATTTGCTGAAGTATTAGTGTTTGCCTTTCTGTTACTAACAATATAAAACCAAATGCTATAATACTTTTTCGTAGACAGTTTACGTTCTTTGTTTAACAGTTCTATCTATTAAAATATCAGACAAAACTGTTAAACAGAGACCATAACTAATGAAGATGGAGAATAGAAGCCGGCAAAATAAAAGTCCCGCTTCCAACACATCTAGTCAATAATAAAAGCATCTTTTCATGCACAAGCTATATATAGTTTCCTTTACCACACACCAACTGATATTGAGACTAAATTCATTGAAAATCCTATTCTCTAGGAAAATAATCAATGTTCTATGGGAACAAGTTGAGACAATTTTCAACTTAGTAGGGTCAATCACTAGCCTTCTCAGATATGACGCACTTTTGCAAAACAGGGTAATTGTGAATTTCCCCCTTCAATTTCCAGGAGTTTATGGGTGAGGTAATAGGCCTGCAAAGTCTCATCAGCCACTCTTGAGTCAAGTCATTGAACGCCCTGCTTGCCTCACTATGATAATTGGCCTTTACAAGCAGCCACTGTGACTATCACACATGACAATGATTAAATAATCCACTGCACTTGAGCAATTTTGGTCTAGAAGACTCTCTCCAGGGGTCTCTCCTCCATCACACACTCGTCTCACTACAGTACTCAAAATTAAAAGTAAATCATCCGTAGCAAGCCGATGCTCTGCAGACACAAATTCAACCGCTACACAAAACCAAACAGAGACAATAATGTGTCTTACCTTCTCCTGGATCGGGGGGCCCAAACTCCAGATCGTATCGCAGAATGTAAAAATTATTCCACACGTATAGCTGGTTATCCCTGGGGTTGTAATCCACAGCTGCGATGTACTGATACTGGTTAGGAAAGAGGATATTGATATACTCCCCTTGCCCCAGTTTGGTGTTGTACACGTAGTCAATTTGGCTTTTACTGGCCTCGCTTTCATTCTCCTCATAGGTGGATCGCACAACGTGCAGAACGCCACACACCATGAAGGCGTTGGAGGCCGATCGTTTGTCGTAGGCGGTCTCCCATGTGGCCTCAAAGCGTAGAGTATAGGGATTGAGTTGGCTGAGAACGATACGTCCGTTATTCTGCTCGGTGGCGTAGATAACCCACAGTCCCCGTTCGTCAACCGCCAAGTCGATGTCCGTTTTCCCGCCCCAGCGATACGGTGAGGTGTCGTGGTAGTTGGCGTTGGCGACTATGGCCTCCCCGCTCTTTATCCGCGTGCGCAAGTCAAACTTGACGATGTTTCGAGTACGCTCCTTGTTGAAGAAGATGGCCCCATCATAGGCCACAAAGCCGGTCCCGTCAACGCGGTGCGGGAGCTTGTAGGTAGTCGTCTGTCGGCCACTCCTCAGGTCGTCGAGCGAGGCGTACTCTATGAGAGTGTCGGTGCGGTACGGCGTCCAGGGCATGAAGTAGATCTTGTCCCCCGCCTGCAGAGGGTCTTTACACCAAGCCCCAGACTGCTGTTCAGCCTCAAACACAAAGGTCGGATCTCCTACTGCTTTCAGAGTCCCAGGGCAAATAAAAACTGGGGGAAAAGGTCAAGAGGCAAGAGCTAGAGTTAGAAAATGAAAACCAGCAATGATCTTCTATGCATTCTTTGGGTCCAATGTATGTGTAAGGGTTTCTAAGGCTAATGTACCACAATATCATTTTTAGCAGTGTCATATCTGGTGTTGTGTGCATAATCGAAAGAAAGCGAGAGGTTAAGTGAGAGCAACTGTTTGAGGTGGCCTTGCTTCTTGAGATTGTTCGCAAACAAGTTTAACTGAGAGGAGCAGACAAAAGGGGGAAAAAGTCCTGTAAATGAAAAAGATGAGAGAAACAGTGCTAATGGACAGACACAATTCATTCTGGAATATAGCCATGGTTCTTTTACGTCAACAGTATGGGGGCGGGATTGTCGTATTTGTCGCAAAAGACATACCTTCGAAAGTAAGCACACATACATGGAGGATTATGTCTGAGGAAAGAACCGACGACACATGAGAGGCGAGAGGAAAGGACACAAAGGTCAAGGGGACAGGATGACAATGCTGTTCAGGACAGATAGAGTGACAGCCAAACGGGAAGTGTCTCGTCACTGAGGAACGAATAGGTCAAACGCACCCGTCTCTGGGGGTTGAACCAGTTAGAAATGTAAAGTCTGTGGTGAACAGCATATCACATGCAGATGGCTACAGATAATTGGCCTCTCTCTCCCAGCAATATCATGTGGCCAGAGGTGCCATTGTAGGAAAAAAGCCAAATAACATTAAGCCAGAGTTCATTGTACATGAAATGTCAGAAAGCTTATCTTGTGCGTTGTGCTTCTAGTGGCACTGACTAGACTGGCAAAAATGTGTTTCCAAACCGGTTTTCAAAACTGGTATTCCCTGTCCTAAAAACAAAACAGTCCCACCACAATCTCACCACTGGTTGAGTCAATGTTGGGTTGGTCGGGACACTCAAACACAGACAAGAGATGTGTTGATGGCCCAGAAGTGTTTACACTTTGCAGGGAATCAACAGTAGCCACATTTCCATTACCCTTCAAATTGCACAAATTGAAATTGAAAATACGTTCCCAATGGAAACACGTCGATTTCACAAAAACTCCTTACGCTCGCATGAGGTGGTTTTTCAGGAAAAGGAATATTTTGCATTTTCGCATTTACAGGTCACCTGGTGTGAGTCGATCATTCTTTATAGATGATGCTGTATGTTTGGACAGAAGACAAGACAGATCTTTATTAAACTCATAAAAGACAAAAGAATCACAGGAATACTGGATTCTAAACAACAAAGAAATGCCACAATTTATATCAAGAGCTTGAAGCAGATATGAGGGAGAAACACCAGAAACTCCTCATATGAGCCGCTCACACGTATCTGGGGCTTTCCTCGCCATTAATGCTTGGATACACGCCTACATCTCCTTCGATTAAAAACAATGTATAGTTGCTGGGATATACGTAAACCCACCAACATCCGTCGCCATGATTTTTTAAATGACTTATCGCGAGAGGAAAAAATGAAATTGTTTAATGGCATCATCATTTCGCAATCGTTTTTTAGCGACATTTAGAAAATATCACAAAAGTTTTGCACAAATCTGTAATGGAAACGCGGCTACTTACAGCTTACCTATAGTTGGCTCCACACATTAAACTGGGGTAGTATTTTATAGTCTAAAAAACACACATGATACTATAGAGTCTAGATCACAGAGGATATCTATGTCAGTAAATGTTGATTGCATTTTAACCTCCGACCAAACATTTTCTGGGCTTGGGTTAGATAGATCTTGTCCATCTTGATATCATGTAGGCGATGGGGTGGGGGGGGGGGGGGAGCAGTGTGGAGGGTTCGAAACCATACAACACAAAACAAGGAGCTGAGGACTGAGAGCCAGAGCAGTCATTTACCTTTTTGCTCCACTTCTATTTTGAGCCGTGGAAAAACAAGAGAATGGAAAGAGCGTCAAGGGAGAGAAAAGATTAGAGCCCCCCCCCCAAAACCATACATTTACATATACAGGCCAATACATTTACGTCAAAGAAGAGACCATCCAATGGGAAAATGTATACAGCACATGCAGAAATAAAACTGTTCAGGGGAAAAACGTTTTTGGTGTTACACCTGTGTAACTGAGAATAAGGTGTAATTAATCATGTTGCTATCAGAGGACACCTAAACACAGAGAGAGAAGCTATTAGAGTGGTTAGAGAGCAGGAGAAAGCAAAACTGAAAGATAAAGAGAAGAAGAACACACAATCTTTTCTTTCACACATTAAAAAATATGTAAAATTAGAAGTTTATCTATGATTAGATATTAACAACTGAACAACTTCATTAATGTTTTGACATGGATCATACATTGGTACAAAGACAAATAATAATACATTTATAGGCAAGTCAGAATGTAACATGCAAGATATATACATCAGCATATAATAATATATATACATTTGGCCAGTAAAGTGAAATAATGTTTGGGGCCAGTAAACATTTTTATGCTTTTGAAAGAAGTATCATGTTCACCGAGGCTGCATTTATTTGATATTTTTGTCAAATGTTTTGACTGATTTTGTCAAATATGTTTTCTATGTGAATATCTAGTAAAGTGTAATTTATTCCTGTGATCAAAGCTGAATTTTCAGCATCATTACTCCAGTCTTCAGTGTCACATGATCCTTCACAAATCACTCTAATATGAGGATTTGATGCTCAAGAAACATTTCTGATCATTATCAGTGTTGAAAACAGTTGAGCAGTTCAGGATACTTTGACTTATAGAAAGTTCAAATAACAGCATTTATTTTTTTTATTCTGTTTTAACATTATAAATGTATTTACTGTCACTTTCAATCAACTTAATGCATCCTCAATGAATAAAAGTAAAATGAAGCCCTTCAGACATGTTCAGACATGTTCTTTGTGACATGGATATGGTCCTGAAACAACCATCTGAAAACCTAAAGGCTTTCAATAGAGAGACAAACATAAGAAACAAAGCATCAGTAGAAGAGATGACAGAAGAGAGTTGTGTTATTATCCCCCATCAGGGCTAACAGCTGTGGATCTGGACAGAGAACTAGAGATCCAAAAGGTCAGCTGAAGATATTAAACACAGAGTAAACACGTTTCCATTTAACCACGACGCTAAACGCTGAAACAGACATCGGCTCTGTTCCAAATCCTAATGAGCTTCCTAGTGTACATACACAGCTGTGTTTCCATCCAAAGTTGTGAATTTATCTTATGCGCACAAATTGGAATATGGCATAAAACATTTGCAAATAAAGCATTGTTTCCATCCCATGAGTTCAAGAGAACAAAACCGTGACTTCCTGGGAAACTGGTGTAAAATATCAGTAATAAACTGTAAGTTTCTGTAATCTGGCTGTTTCCTCCTCCATCATAAACGAGTGTGTCTCAGAGCGTCAGACGAAACACAGTAAACACTGTCATGATCTCTTGTGTTCGGATGCTGGTGTTCACACACACTCGTGTGTGTGAGACGCTTCTGGAGGGAATTAAACCAAATCATTCTGATCACACACTTCGAAACACCAAACCAACATTTGAGATGCTGCGACGCCATTGGTCCGCTGGTTAGTCCAGTTATCCAATCACAGCCTCTGATGAGGCGAAGTCACATGAGGTTTTTGTTGCACATCGAGGGATTTATTCGATAAACACGTCTCCGTCGTAGTTTATACGCATATATTATCAGTTAAAAAAAAATGTATCCGTCTCAAGTGAGCACATGTTTTTTATGAGCATTTTTTGTATTTTTTCATAACCATCCAGCGTTTTTATGCAATATCCCAAAATGCGCATAAAAATAGGTGGATGGAAACATAGCTATAGTTGTGCTCATAACATGCCAAATTTTGGTCCAAATATAAGGCACAAATGCATGTTTCTTTCACGAATAAGGCAATCCCAAAAAGTTATCCAAGATCTGGGAAAACGCCATTTATAAAGACTGCATATAGTGTATTCATCTGCATTCCCAACAGTTCAGAAATGCAGTTTCTCACATTATATTGGTTTGTGCTTTGTATTTCTGTACTGATTATGAGGTGATCATGTGATCATGCAATCGTGACTGTTAATAGAGCAGCTGGACATCACTCATGAGGTCTCCTATGTAGGCAGCTCACTGTGATTTGAAACAGAGCAATACGACACAGAACTGCACTCAACCTGATAGTAAGTACATTTACCTGAAGAACTGTATTATGTGTGGGGGGGGTGCCATTACTACCTCACCTTCACCTTCATTTAGTGTAAAAATCTTTACAAAAACTTCTTAAACGTCACACCAAATTCCATAATGTCACATTTCAGCATTTTACTGTTCTAGCATTACTTTGCAAACAATTTACAGTAAAATAAACGAGATAAACTTTGGTGTCACGTGCAGTATTTCAGAGGATTTGCATGAAGATAACTTACTGTATGGCACACATTCATACTGGACCTCAAGATACTTGTACGTCCCGGGACATGGATCAGGGAACACATCCGAGCCAGTGACGACCACACACTGAGTCCGATTGTTACACCTGCGAAACAAGCATTAATGAGAGGAATTACTGGACTGAACTTCCCAGAGAAACCTTCACCATGCTCACTGTTAGTGTACTAGGGTATCTTATGCTATCATTTGGATTAAAAGACGCATAACATTAGCATATAGATATATAGATTACTTCTGATTTGAGTGCTTAACTTCATGGCTTTTTTTGTGGTGATGAATTACGTCAGTTTTCTGTCATTCTGTTTAGTTTGATATAGAAAGATTGAGTTTGAATTGGTGGTAATCAATGCACAGTCCAGAGAGTTTGGACAGGGCGCAATATCCCTTCAATATTCTGCTACAATTAGCCAATATTACACATAAGAAGACCAATATTGGCACAACATGCTTCTCTAACAAATAGAGTAAATAAATATTTAAATCAAGTTTGAAGAGACGTCGCAGAAATCAAACACAACCAACCCGATCCCATGTGAAAACGTAATTATTTTATGAGGTGGCTATTTCATATAAATTTGCATAATGAGATTTGTGTAAAATAAGCAGGAATGTTCTCCACTAACCCTAACCAGCAGTGGGGCGTAAACAGATCGGATAAAATTATACAAAATGGCACAAATTCATATGAATTCGCCAAAATATTGAAATGTTTTTGAACTGCCTCAAGAGTGTGTTCAACATTAGACACCTTTGACCCTACATGACCTTTTCTAAACCCTTCTATTCGTTATGTGTTCATTAAGCTCACGAACATCGGCCTTGGCATAAAGACATCTTATATTACTTTTGTTAATTGCACCTTCCTTGCGTCACGTTCTACAACTCGACATTACTACACATCCTAGATGTTAACCAGCACACACAGCTTGGCCTTGGGCTAACCGGAGGAAAAAATTATTAAGGAAACAAGAAATTTCATTAACTCTGTCTCAGATCCGACTGCAAGCTATTCTGCCAGGGAACAGAAAACAGACAAGAAGAAAACCCTCAAGGACTTTCAAATCCCCCAGCACTGAATACATCTCACCAATATCCTTCTCTGTGATGCCGTTCATAGGTAAAGGTGAGATCGCATCAACCAATCAACTGAGAGGAGCACATGTCCATATGAAACCGCCACTGTCAGAGGTTAAACTTTGACCCTGGCAATCTCACTAATTCAGGCACTGAGTTAACCAGCAGAACAACATGCCATTAAAGAGGACATCTCTGAAGGCTGCACTCAAACTGGTTATTTCTGAGATTCTGGATGACTGAGATTATTCGCGTGTTTTGTTATTGTTGGAGTTTCTGAGCTCGTGTAAAGGCTCCGCCCTCTTCTGAACGGAGGGCGGAGCAGCAGCTCATTTGCATTTAAAGGGACACACACACAAAAACGGTGCGTTTTTGCTCACACCCAAAAAGGGGCAAATTTGACAAGCTATAATAAATTATCTGGGGGGTATTTTGAGGATATTTACATTCTGGTGACACCATAGATTTATATTATATCTTGTGAAAAGGGGCATAATGTGTCACATTTAAAGGGACGGTTCACCCAAAAATGATCCATGCACATTCTCTTAAATGCAAGTCCATCGTAATCTTGAATCAGAATAACTTCCTCTTGCAGCATCTCTTCTCTGATGACATTTGTTCTGGTTCCATTAGCGCTTCACTCGGATATACGGCACAGCAGAGAGGAAAAGACTATTGCAACTTCTGTGTCATGCTGACTTTAACTTGGTGGACGCTGCATTTTCAGCCTCAAAAACAAAACATTATGGTGTGTTTCTTGTTATTCTCCCTCTAAACCCTGATCTCTCCACGGCAGAGTGAATCCCGCATTGCAGTGCCAAAGCTATACAGTGTGTGTAGAATATAACAGCAAACTGTTTGGCAACAAACAACCAATAATAATCTGAATGACCTTATTCACATGCTTTGTTCAGTCACAGAAACATTTACGCACTGTAGTTCTTCTGAGTTTGGGGGGGGGGGGGGGTCTAAATGTCAAAGTGGCGGAAAATGCATTTAGAATATAGCGTTTTAATCTCACTGATATATGGTTAGGCTGGTCACAATCATGCCTTTCACGTGGACGACTGTCTCACAAACAGTTGTGATTAACGATTTAATTCTGTTTTGTTCATGTCACTGCCAGTGTTAGCCTTATATGTTATTTATTTGTTTACATGGAATCGTATGATATATTATATAATAATATATATGTTTTTTAAAATAAAATAGGCACATATGCTACTTTATTGCTGTGAAAAATCATCATATAAATGTATATAATAAATAATTTCAATATAATATAAATATATACATTATGAAGGCAGAACTTTGACTATTTTTGTCTAATTTAAAATAGTGTCTTTATCTTCTTTATTCTCTCTATCGTACTGGAAAGGGAAACAAGAAATCGCACATTTGATGGCATTTCTGTGAGCACTTAACTGTCCTATATCTGGATGGGATGGGATTAAAATGTGGTTCTCAAATAATTGCGAGTAGAATGAACACCCATGATCAGATGATAATCAGTGGTGACAGGTCTATATATAGTCCAAAACGTCTGATCAGGATGAACTGAGTAGAACAGTCAGCTAAAACAAACCAACTTCAACTAGAGTTTGTGTGCTAAAACTTCAGTCAATAACATTTTATGTAGGATTTACAATTTTCACTCAGAAATAACTTAAAATTAACAGTGAATAACACGCCATTTCAAAGTATTGTAAAACATAGTTCAATAATCTAATTTTATTCACAACTTTGAGACAAAATCTTTTTGTCCGCAGTGTTTTAGAGTGTAGAGCTGTTCTGTAGCGGCGCACTAACAGAAACAAGACTTCACCATCTACAAGCCAATAGGAAAGGAGGAAACAAAACACTACAGGCAACGCTCGGCACACACACTTTACCTTTGAGATACGATTTTATAGGCATCCGGGAGGTAGCAATTAGTGTTTTCCATCTGGAACGTGTCGGCGTCGCATATCTTGTTGTCGGTGCGGCCGTAGTTGGCGGTCTCGATCATGATGACATCACTTCCTGGGCAGCGGAGGTCGATGGGGTATCCCTCGCAGGACAGCTCTCTCCGCACCAGACCGAAGGGCAGCGCTGCCCGGCTGAAGCCTGAGAGGAACCAGAGGAAGATCAGAGGTTAGCTGGGACAAAAACTAGTTCAGCTTCAATGCCCAACAACACAGAAAAACCTAAAACAATGGATGAAATGAACGAACCCACTCGAAACGTGACACACTTGCAAATCTTTTCTTTATATCCTTTTAAACTTAAAGTCCCCCTGTAGTCAATAATTGTATGCCTTAAAACTCATCTTTGATCACCAAAATGCCATATTTAAACGTTTTACCTTGAAAAAAAAAATTCTTCGTCTTAAAATATCTTGACTGTAACTCGACACCCTTGCCCTTGCCGTGGTTCTATGAATATGTAAATGAGCCCCGCCTCCACTCACTCACTCAGCTCAGAGATCCACTGGTTGACGATCACACGTTGATCTGATTGGTTACAAGGTAGTTTGTGACGTCAGAAACACCAGCGATTTCAAAGTGTGTGTTTGAGACTGTCTTTGGTTCACTGCAGTTTTAAGGAGGAAATACTCAGCAATGCTGTCGACTTATGAACTTACACATGGTTTGTCTTAAAGCAGATTAAAAACACCACATAAAACCTTGATTTCCACCACAGGGGGACTTGAATCGTCATGTGTGTGTCGTCCTTTGCAGACAGGTCTTATATAAAAGTAACCTCAGTGAGTTTTATCCCAGTTAGTTACTTTAGGTGTAAGATATCATCTTATATAAATAAATTCAGATCTACTAAATGGAAGATGTTTTTACTAATGCTATAGTATAGTATTTTTTTCATTAATTTAACCACAGAGTATTATGTTAAGTACTAGATATTCCTAAGTAGCTTCTAGATATTTATCAGCTGTAATATAAATAGCAAATGGCTTCCATTTTACCCACAAGTCCACTTATTTTGATATCTGATCTGCCAGCCGCTTACTAGCATGAAGTAATAACTAGGATAAAATTACAAACTGCACTTTCAGCATGTATTACGTCCACCGCTACTGTCCCAACAATATGGTTAAATTGAGTCATACGAGTCCCATATGAAGTATATGGCTCAGCATCTGTCTTCTAGTCCAAAAGACAACATGTCAACCAAAACAGAGGAATGTTTTCTGATTGTTTTTAATCCATAACAACATGCATGCATTTACCCAGTATACAAATTACATGTTTTTTTTTCTTCTTCTTTTTCATCTTCTCAAAAGGCCATCATACTTTATGATATAAATATATAAATACTGTAGTGAATGTAGGAGTTATGGTTATGACCATATGGTTGGTCATACTTCAGTAAGATGAAGGGAAGGAAGTGAAGTGTGGGAGGAAGAGTTTATTACTGACCAAAATATAAAGGAGTGTTTTCTGTTGGCATCACATATTTGAGATATTTATATAATGTCGCCTAGAGCTGCACGATCCTGGATAAACTGAGAAGCAGAATTTTTGGGGGGTTTCAAAAAGAGATCACGATTCTCCCATGATTTTGAACAGATAACTAAACAAAATATTTACTAGAGGTTCTGAAGAAATGTTAATTGCTTGAGTCTATTATTAATAAAACAAATTTAATAAAAAAAAGATGACTCATGAAGACTTGACTTGTTTCATTACTGATGAATCAGCGTTTCTGAACGAATCTCTTGAGTGAATGATTCAATGACTCACTCATAAAGACATGTTTCATTACTGGATGAATCAGTGTTTCTGAACGAATCTCTTGAGTGAATGATTTAATGACTCACTCATAAAGACTTGTTTCATTACTGATGAATCAGATTTTCTGAACGAATCTCTTGAGTGAATGATTCAATGACTCACTCATAAAGACTTGTTTCATTACTGGATGAATCAGCGTTTCTGAACGAATCTCTTGAGTGAAAGACTCAATGACTCACTCATAAAGACTTGTTTCATTACTGGATGAATCAGTGTTTCTGAACGAATCTCTTGAGTGAATGATTTAATGACTCACTCATAAAGACTTGTTTCATTACTGATGAATCAGATTTTCTGAACGAATCTCTTGAGTGAATGATTCAATGACTCACTCATAAAGACTTGTTTCATTACTGGATGAATCAGCGTTTCTGAACGAATCTCTTGAGTGAAAGACTCAATGACTCACTCATAAAGACTTGTTTCATTACTGGATGAATCAGTGTTTCTGAACGAATCTCTTGAGTGAATGATTTAATGACTCACTCATAAAGACTTGTTTCATTACTGATGAATCAGATTTTCTGAACGAATCTCTTGAGTGAATGATTCAATGACTCACTCATAAAGACTTGTTTCATTACTGGATGAATCAGCGTTTCTGAACGAATCTCTTGAGTGAAAGACTCAATGACTCACTCATAAAGACTTGTTTCATTACTGGATGAATAAGCGTTTCTGAACAAATCTCTTGAGGGAATGATTCAATGACTCACTCATAAAGACTTGTTTCATTACTGGATGAATAAGCGTTTCTGAACGAATCTCTTGAGTGAATGATTCAATGACTCACTCATAAAGACTTGTTTCATTACTGGATGAATCAGCGTTTCTGAACGCATCTCTTGAGTGAATGACTCAATGACTCACTCATAAAGACTTGTTTCATTACTGGATGAATCAGCATTTCTGAACGAATCTCTTGAGTGAATGATTCAATGACTCACTCATTAAGACTTGTTTCATTACTGGATGAATCAGCATTTCTGAACGAATCTCTTGAGTGAATGATTCAATGACTCACTCATAAATACTTGTTTCATTACTGGATGAATCGGCATTTCTGAACGAATCTCTTGAGTGAATGATTCAATGACAAATGCATTTTAACAGTCACTTGTCTCCACCTACTGGTGTATCGATGTAATTAATACACTCTTTATTTGAAACGTCAAGTTGCTTTTAAAATGTGATTTACTCTATTTTGATCACTACTGTAGACATCAGCGTTTATATCCGAACTATACACTTTTATCCCAGTACTTCTGTAATAATTTGAATATTTGTAACATAAAAATGATAATGATGCTGTGTGGTTGATAAGACCGTTCTTCTCCCTTTCCCATCGCATATCAGCTCAGAGAAGCGTTTACTTCAAATACAAGTTAAGAAATAGAGTTGAAATAAAGTTCTTAATGGGTATTTAATAGTAGGAATACAGTGTTTATATCGGGTAGGCTTCGGGGTCGGTGTAGGCAAGGGTTTTTTGGGACAGGGAAAACTAATGTCCCAATAAGGAAGCATCCATTTATTATTTTAATAAATATTGTCATATACACTGAATATGTAGTTATTGCATACAGTTTAATATAATATGCTACAATACACTGAGCAGCAAATAGTATTGGTCACTATGTATAAATAGCATCTAACTATTTATTTACACCGCGTAAATAGCATCTACCAAAATGTTATTGGTTTATATCTTAGGAATGATTTCCTGAATCAAACTTTTTTAAAACTTTATATTTTTTTCCATTAGGGTTTCTAGATTATACATGATTTATGTGCTTTTCATAATGCATTAAATAATGTCCCATTGAATTGTGTTGTATAAAAAGTCAGCGTGCCGAATGCAGCATTCATCCCATCACACACTCACACTCTTCAAATCTAAAGTAAAACCTTGAACACCCACCAGAAACACTTCAAATGAAAGAACTCAAAGCCTTCACTGCATATCTCCTCTAGTACTGGGAAAACGGGGAGGAGAGTGTGAGAGAACATAAATCCCGCCGTGTGTGAAGTGTGAAGTGTGAGAACAGAGTCCGAGTCCTGTGTGGGATCCGCTCCAGGGTTTCTGTTTCTCCACACTCGTCTGCTCAGAGCTCCTTCATTGTGGACATTCACTGAGTATTAATGTGTACATAGAGGACTTTTACACAGCCGGAGTACATCTACACAGAATGCTGTTCTAACAACACTTTGCATGATTAGTCAAAATCAAAATCTAATCTTTGTTTTATGATTTGTGCAGTTGTAATTAAAATATTGTGTGGGGAAAACAGATCTGGATACAGAAGCTACATGATGTGGACACGTAAATTTAGATCTGTGTTCTGATTGGCTGATGGGGCCGATAATTATCAGTTGCTATAATTTCATTGGCTGTTGGTATCCTTTTTCTGTGATTTGCCAGACTGATAAGATATTAAATGTCTTGATTAAACTATTGATAGGTTTTTAGTGGCATCTTGAACAATTTCATGTGCGTCCTCAGAATATCCTGTTGTTTTTTTTACTAACCCTTTATAAAAATGAACCTTGAGCACATGAGCTCGCTTGTGATCACAGTGAGAGATATATTACAACATGACTGAACTCAATGATGACAGAAACACTTGCTGATCTCTTGTTAGTCTTGCTCAGACTGTTGCTTTCATGAAGGGAGAAAAACATGACACTTTCCCATAATGCCATGCGCTCATGGCTCAGTCATGCACTTCAACTCACTTAGTTCAGTCTTTACACTGCCTTTGAACCGAAGTAAATGCAGCAAGTTTTGTAGGCTCTGCTTTATTTAAACTCCCCCTGTAGTCCATCATTTTATCCCTTAAAACTCATCTTTGATCACCAAAATGACATATTTAAATGTTTTTTCTTTGGAAAAAATTTCTTCATGCCTTAAAATATATTGAATGTAACTCGACACCCTTGCCTCATTTAGTATACGCGGTTCTATGAATATGCAAATGAGCCCCGCCTCCACTCACTCACTCAGCTCAGAGATCCACTGGTTGACGATCACACGTTGATCTGATTGGTTACAAGGTAGTTTGTGACGTCAGAAACACCAGCGATTTCAAAGCGTGTGTTTGAGACTGTCTTTGATTCACTGCAGTTTTAAGGAGGAAATACTCAGCAATGCTGTCGACTTATGAACTTACACATGGTTTGTCTTAAAGCATATTAAAAACACCACATAGACACATAAACAACATTAAAAGCTGGATTTTCATCACAGGGGGACTTTAACATTATTATAATAACGTTACATTTTTACAGCACACACTCTCAGTAAAACACAATAATGAAGAGTCTCAGATGTTGTGTTGTAAGGCCCATGAAAGTGAATTTTTCCCCAAAGTTTTAATGGTTTAATCCATTTGAATTTATATAATGTTAGTAATTTATAATTATTTTA
The DNA here is from genome assembly GCA_021554675.1 of Leuciscus idus. Classification (NCBI taxonomy): domain Eukaryota; kingdom Metazoa; phylum Chordata; class Actinopteri; order Cypriniformes; family Leuciscidae; genus Leuciscus; species Leuciscus idus. The sequence goes on from CM038627.1 coordinate 43,239,673, forward strand.
ACAATAACAGTTTCCTATAAGATGTGTTTTACTTTTTCAGAAGTTCTGTTGTCTGTTAAAAATGTTCTGGATTGTATTTTATGATTTAATACAAATTTATTATAAAAAAATAAATAAAAAAAACAGGAAATCAAATTTTAACAATTTAATTAAGCTTTTAACAAATGTAATCAAACTAACTTGGTCAAAACATAACTTTTGACCAAAAATGTGCTGCACAACAGAGATAAAATGTTTAAATTAAAAAGTGGACAAAACTGTGTGATATTCCATTAAAAAAACCAGTAATATACGCTTTACAAAGCCAAACATCAGGGTCACTAACGCCACACATCCAACTATACTCTGCTTTAGGGAGAACTAATACTCACACAACTGTAAATACTATAAAACCATGCATGAGATGTTTCACCTGGCTCTCTCAAGAGAACCTGTTGGTGTTTGTCAGAGACAGCAGAGCATTTCTGGCTGCGCATCATTCTCTCTGTTAAATCCCTCTCTTATATCCAGTCTCAGATGCAGAGCAGACATAAGAGCCGTCCCCAGGCTGACCGACCCACTGGCCGGAGCACCTTTAACAGGGCTTGATCTGCTAAATGATGTAGGGCAAGAATGTGTGTCCTCTGGGATGTGAAAGCCAGCCCACGAGGCCTCGATCGCATCCGCAGACGTCCCTCAGATCAAGAGAAACCTACTTTTTGATAATGAGCTTTTGTTGTTCTTCGGGAAATAAACATGCACAGATGAATAGTGCAGAGTAAGCAGAGTTTCAATTTTGCTTTTCGTAAATCAAGCCTGCTTTATGTTCTAGTCTGAAATATGCTGTCCTTCCTACCGACTCTCTAGAGGAACTGTTTACTTCCAAGTTTTTCAAACTCACCTTTGTCTCGGCAAAGAGCTGCCAACAGCGGCCCAGATTTACATCTGAGCTGGGAAGAGGAGAGAGGAGACGCAGCAACGAGCCTGCCAACGCATGTGCTGCTTTATCTCAGCCCATCGCTCAGTTAAATCACGTTAACGGGGAACCCTGAGCCATAAACGATACATCATCACACGGAATGTTCGATTGTGTTGCCATGGCAACAGTTCCACCTGGATTGCAATTGGCCGTGATCTCATTCTTCTTTCTGACACGGAATTTTATCAGGAATTCTGGTCCGCGGCTGGAAAAGTCATTTTCTCGTGTGTCCTCCTGGATCCTGCAGTGGAGCTCGAGTCAGCGCTTGCCAGTTTTACAGAGCTTTTGCACAACCACATTTTCTGCTGGACCAATCTCAATTTATATACAAATCTATCAACAAGTGATGCACAAAAATTAAAACACAGAGTCCAAAATTAAAGTTTGCATTTCGCCAATAAACTAAAACTGAAAATATACTTTATTTAATAATCAATTAAAGGCACACTATGTAGTTTTCCGCCGCTAGAGGTCGCCTACTCAAAACAAACGCGTAGCTTGACGACGCCGGGATTTGGTGTCTTCACCTCACAGCCGGTGGAGAAGAATCCGACGGGACTCGGGCAGGAATAATATTCATGCATTACTGTAGTATGAAGCAGAGCAGGAGCGACTGCTAATGAGAGACGAGTGCGAGACACGGCTCGAGATTAGCAGAGCTTTTCTCACGCCTCTTCCGCTTCTTCTGGTCAGGCGTATGTGGGATAATGCAGCACTGTTTATCATTTACATTAGTCTGTTGAAGATGATGTCATACCGTTACTCTGTGCGTTCGCTCGGCGGCTGCTATGAGACACTTGTGGCACACTGCAGTGACAGCTACATCGATATTACAATATCATATTAATAAAACATTAAAATAAAAAGACCCTATTTATTGTATACAAATGAAACAATTAAGTTGTTTTTATGCATTCAATTAATAAAATATGTTTTTGATTAAATCATTAAAATGGAATATGGATAAAAAAAATGGAAAGCTCAGAACTGGGTAAAAATAAAATGGAATTTGAAAAAGAATTACATTTTTGTTAAACTTAACAAATTGCTGTTAAATTGAAGTTTCGTGATTTCAATTAATTACTCATGTTTTTTTATTAATTCCATTCAGAAAAAGAAAAAAAAGAAGAAAAAAAACGGGAATCCAGAAAAATGTAAACGGGAAAAACAGAACTAAGTGACACTAAACTAGGTATCTTGTAAAGTTAGCTTATCCTTAAGGTTGGCTGCATTAAGAGTTTAGCTTTCTTGTGTTATGTCCCTCTTCACATTAATGTTACAGTCTCTGTGATAACACCAGACATGGGCAGTATTTCAATTAAATGTATTTTAAATACGTATTTAATTACTTTAGTGTATTTTGTAATTTGCATTTTGCAGGTGTGGAAAAAATAAAATGTAGTTTGTAACAAAATATTTTGAGGGAGTGTATTTAGAGTATTTCAAATACTTAAATACTTAAGAAAAATCACCATATGCTTATCACCATAGTAAATGATTTTGCCATATTTTCGGTCTGATGTTGGCAATAGCAATGTCCAGGTTAGATGCACGAAAATCACGTGACACCCTGTAGACCGGGCTCCCTCCAAGAAGTGAATGAGTTTTGAACACAGGAGAAGAAGTGGCGCTGTCGAAGGGAACCGTCGCAACTCTGTCGTCATTATGTTAAGCCCGCCCCGCCTACTCTATACACGATGTGATTGGCCTGACCCAATTTAGGTTTTTACAGCTCCGAAAGTCAACGGAGAGTTGCTAGACTACCCTGGCTGCAAAATACATTTTGCTGCCGCTAGGGTGCGTCTAGATTTCTAGGCTATAGTCTAGCAACTCTCCGTTTACTTTCGGAGCTGTAAAAACCTAAATTGGGTCAGGCCAATCACATCGTGTATAGAGTAGGCGGGGCGGGCTTAACATAATGACGACAGAGTTGCGACGGTTCCCTGCTACTTGAAAACAAAGAATGGTTTTTCTTTGAGAAAAGAGCAAAGAACGGCACTTTAGTCATTCTTAAAAAAGGAAGATGTGTTCGTAGTTTTGCCGGCCAGATTCAAAAGTTGAATCTATCAACTAACGTTAGCTCCGCTGTTGGGAAAACGCTCTGGTTGGTTGTAGCGCTATCCTATTGCGTGCTGAGGGAATTTGAAAGACAGCTGTTTATCCCGCCCCTCGGACTGAGCCGTGTCTATGGTGAGTTGCCAGACCTAACATCTTGATGTAGGTCTGGCTTGCCAGGCTAGCTAGACTACCCTGGCTGCAAAATACATTTTGCTGCCGCTAGGGTGCGTCTAGATTTCTAGACTAGGCAGTTAGAGTCTCGTGTGTAAAACAAACCCACACATATTATGATTAATATGATTAATCATATATATTATGATTAAAATGGAATTTTGATTTTGTGACGAAAATTCTCGGTCTGTTATTTTTTTTTCCCTGAAGTAGCCTACTAGCCTATCCCCCCAGATTAGTTTCACCTGTTAAGTTGAATTCTTGAAATAAATCAGCTTTTTGATGATATTCTAATTTTATGACCAGCACCTGTACATGCCATTTACGTCAGAGGGAGCTATTTCAGGCCCTGTAGAGATTTAGTGAAATGCCCATGCTTTTTTATTTTGCTATTTCGCCATTTTTAATTTACACATTTCTCATATTTGTGTTATTGCTACTATTTGTGTTATTGACCTTTCAGTAATAAAAAAAAAAAGACTTAAGATTATTGTGGGAGTATTTTTGTATTTTCAAAATACTAATTACTTGTATTTTATTTAAATACATTTTTCACATCAGTATTTTGTATTTTATTTTGTTACATTTCATGAGCCAGTATTTGTAGTTTGTAACAAAATAGTTTTTGATGTATTTGTGCCCACCTCTGGATAACACCATCTGTTCATAAAAGTGCTATCGAAAAAAGTATTGTTCAGGAATCGATATCGAAGTCACGGTATCGGTATCGAAAATGTTTGAACGATAACCAGCCCTAGTGAGCCCTAACCAGCCCTAGTGAGCCCTAACCAGCCCTAGTGAGTCCTAACCAGCCCTAGTGAGCCCTAACCAGCCCTAGTGAGTCCTAACCAGCCCTAGTGAGTCCTAACCAGCCCTAGTGAGCCCTAACCAGCCCTAGTGAGTCCTAACCAGCCCTAGTGAGTCCTAACCAGCCCTAGTGAGCCCTAACCAGCCCTAGTGAGTCCTAACCAGCCCTAGTGAGCCCTAACCAGCCCTAGTGAGTCCTAACCAGCCCTAGTGAGCCCTAACCAGCCCGAGTGAGCCCTAACCAGCCCTAGTGAGCCCTAACCAGCCCTAGTGAGCCCTAACCAGCCCTAATGAGCCCTAACCAGCCCTAACCAGCCCGAGTGAGCCCTAACCAGCCCTAGTGAGCCCTAACCAGCCCTAGTGAGCCCTAACCAGCCCTAGTGAGTCCTAACCAGCCCTAGTGAGCCCTAACCAGCCCTAGTGAGTCCTAACCAGCCCTAGTGAGTCCTAACCAGCCCTAGTGAGTCCTAACCAGCCCTAGTGAGCCCTAACCAGCCCTAGTGAGTCCTAACCAGCCCTAGTGAGCCCTAACCAGCCCTAGTGAGTCCTAACCAGCCCTAGTGAGCCCTAACCAGCCCGAGTGAGCCCTAACCAGCCCTAGTGAGCCCTAACCAGCCCCAGTGAGCCCTAACCAGCCCTAATGAGCCCTAACCAGCCCGAGTGAGCCCTAACCAGCCCTAGTGAGCCCTAACCAGCCCTAGTGAGCCCTAACCAGCCCTAGTGAGCCCTAACCAGCCCTAGTGAGCCCTAACCAGCCCTAATGAGCCCTAACCAGCCCTAGTGAGCCCTAACCAGGCCTAGTGAGCCCTAACCAGCCCTAATTGAAAATATGGTCAATGGAAACACGGCAATTTCACAAAAGATCCCAGTGGTCTTTCACTGGTGGGGTGGTCTTTCAGTCAATCTGAAAAAGGAATATTTCGCCAAAACTGCAATGGAAACAGTTTTTGGGCATTTACAGGTCACCTGAAGTACTTAACAGTCGATCACTCTTTAAAGATGACGCGGTGTGTTTGGACAGAAGACGAGACTTTATTAAACTCATAAAGTACAAGAATCACGGTAATACTGGATTCTAAACAACAAAGAAATGCCACAATTTATATCAAGATCTTGAAGCAGATCTGAGGGAGAAACACCAGAAACTCCTCATATGAGCCGCTCACACGTATAAAGATCTTTCCTCGCCATTAATGCTTGAATACACGCCTACGTCTCCGTCCAATACACATAATGGCTAGTGCGGTGGCTGGGATATATACGTAAACCCACCAACATCCGTTGCTATGATTTTTTAAAATAACTTCATTTTAAATGAAATGACTTAAGAATGCCGTCATTTCACAAGTTTTTTATCGACATTTAGAAAATATCGCAAAAGGTTTGCGCAGATCTGTAATGGAAACACGGCTACTGACAGTCAACACAGCATTGGAGAAGAGCTTAATTAAACGTCACTGTTTTGGTCAATGATTTCACCCTCATATTTTTGGTTGCATCACTTCCATCAACATCCTTAAATATTAACGTCACACTATACCTCAGACTATCACCACTTAAAAACTCAACCATAAGTCAAACAAGGAAGATACTTTTAATTCAGAGATTTCATGGTAATAGATAACTAATACTAGACATGTCAAACACGTCACTCCAGTTATCCAGACTAACCAGTAATAAACTAACACTGGCATGTGCAACTCATCCAAATGCCTAGACCGTTTTTTGTTAACATTTTCAATCCATTCCAGCTTTCCTCAAGGAAAGATCCCAGCCCAGTGCCCATATGGGCAGAAACCCAATGCGCGCGAGTGTGAGGGCTGGTTCCAGCAGGATTCCTGCGCTGGCCGCTGCCTGTCAACCTCTATTAATGCAAATAGTATTGGCCTTTGTAGCTTTAGGAACAGCAAACAGCTGCATGCAAATCCACCACACTCCCCCTCGAACAGCCCCCATTGTGTCCCAGACTCTGGGCTCAGCGGGGGATTCCTCAGAGGGGAGGCGGGTGGAGGGGGGGGCGGGTGGTGTCATCTTTAGAAAAGTTTGAGGAGTCCCACAGTAGACCCAGCAGGGACTTCTCCAGCCTACTTGTCTTTTTTTGTGATTTTGTTCCCTTATTACTGGCCGCCAAGAGTCTTCAGGAGAAAAGGGAAATGTGCAAACTGCTCTTAAGTGCCTGTAATCCAATATACAGGGCTTACTGTAGTATTGTACTGTATTTTACAAAGGAATTTGGATGGATTGGAGTGTGTGTGTGTGTGTGTGGGGGGGGGGGGGGTCTTTAAGGCTTGTTTCTTCCAAACACTTTGAACGCTAAATTCTGCTGTTGTTCGAGGAAGCCTTGAAAACTAAAAACAAAGAAACATCCAGAAAAGCCCGACACAGTGACTCACATCATGGTTTGGGTCAAGAATATCAGTGCTGGAGGTCAGAGTTATTATCATTAACTTACAATAAAACTATTAATTACCTTTCTGTTCATTGAAATAAATCGTAAAAAAAATAAATAAATTTGAATAAATGAAAATTAGAAAAGTTGCCTTGCCAAAAATAAGTTTAAGCTGGAAGACTAAAATTATTAACTGAAAATAAAATAAAAAATAGAACTATAGAAAATAGAAAAAATAAAATACCTTAAACCTGAATAGCAATGTTAAATTAAAAATGACAAAAAAGTACATAACTAAAATGAACAGGAAGCCTTAAATGATACAAATAAAAGCCAATTCAAAATGATTAACAAAACCATAATAAAGAACACTAGTCCAACACTGTTGCAGGTTGGCCAGTGGCACAGAGGGAGTGTTTGAGATCCTTTCTTAAAATGTATTCTTTCCCATGTATATTTTAGTATTTTCACCAACTCTTGTTCAAAAACACATATATATTAGAGGAGCGAGGGGTTTAGTGTGCCAGTCACACAGATCAGATGGAGCTTAAATAGGTTAGAGCTCAGTGTGACATTATGCATTATTAGTATTTAAAATATCACATGTCACATGGTACAAAACGTGGTAATATAAAGGGGGAAAATGCTACACAAACATACTAGTTATAACATGTGAAACCTCTACAGCAGCGAGGAGAGATGAAAGAGGTTATAACCTGTGTTATTTTAAATCGTGTTATATATATATTTCAACCCAGGCTCGCTGGAGAAACACACCATACCATTCCTGCAAAATACTGTCCAGCTGGAATGAACATTAGAGGCAATTAAACACCAACAACTTTGTCATTTTCACAGAAAATATGATTATAGGGGCAGATTAATGACTGATAAAGACTTATTCCTTACACAATATATGTTATGAACTTAAAGCACTTTTACCTTAGTGCATTGTTTGTAAAGCATGACATTTTGACGTTTGCATTAGGGTTGCAAAAGGGGCTGAACATTTCTGGTCAATTTCCTGAAAATTTCTAAAAGTTTCTGAAAATTTCCAAATAATCCTGAAAATTTCCAAATAATCCTGAAAAGTTTCAAAAAATTCTGGAAACTTTGCAACCCTAGTTTGCATCACATAAGCAGTGTGTATGTAGTCGTACCAGTAGCCAAATCCATAAAGATAGTGACACAAATGTTTTTGTGTGCTGAACATTAAAATATTTCAGACACTGCATTAAAAGCAGATTCAGTTCACAAACAACTGACAGCTTTGACCTAAATATGATCTGAATGTACAATAGTCAACGCTAACATGTGGCATTAGCATCAGTAGCATGAACACTCGAGAGCCGGATGTTCACTGGAGACTCGCTTTGACCAGAGAAAGGAATCAGGGAGTTGTTGACATATCAGTTCAATTCGCAATTGTGAACTAATTCAACGGGTTCATAAAAAAAATGTATCAGCTGCAGTTTGAAAACATGAGTAATATATTTATTTAAGTCCCCGTCATCAGTTGTATCCCTTAAAACTCATCTTTGATCACCAAAATGACATACTTAAAAGTTTTTCCTTGGAAAAAAAAATTTGTTACGCCTTAAAATATCTTGACTGTAACTCGACACCCGTCCCTCATTTAGTATGCGCGGTTCTACGAATATGCAGATGAGCCCCGCCTCCACTCACTCACTCAGCTCAGAGATCCACTGGTTGACGATCACACGTTGATCTGATTGGTTACAAGGTAGTTTGTGACGTCAGAAACACCAACGATTTCAAAGCGTGTGTTTGAGACTGTCTTTGGTTCACTGCAGTTTTAAGGAGGAAATACTCAGCAATGCTGTCGACTTATGAACTTACACATGGTTTGTCTTAAAGCATATTAAAAACACCACATAGACACATAAACAACATTAAAAGCTGGATTTCCACCACAGAGGGACTTGAACTATCATACTTTGGAATGTAGTTAAAGTTTTCCAAAAGAAAAATACTCCGAATAGTATTTCAAATTTGCAGTGAAGTAAAGCAAAGTAAAGACCCAGTCCACCTCTGGAAATGACAGTAATATGAACAATGTGTGCAGTAGCGCTTCTGAAGGAACTGAAGGGCAAAACGAAACCCTGACAGACAGAGCGGCGTTCCAGACTGTGACTGATCCACAACAGACCCGTTACACTGGGATCAATCCACACTACAGTCCAGCAGGAGAAACCAGTGGCTGTATTTGTAATATATGACCTTTTGACAACAAACGGTCAAGCATCTTTTCTGTTTTATCATTTAAAGACAATACTTTTCAATCATGAAAAAAAAAAAAAAAAATCAAATAAGATTTGATATTGTGACTATTTTCAGAAGACAAATGTGAGCCTGGATCACGTCACCAGTCTCGAGTCGCACGGGTATATCTGTGGAAATAGACAACTATACACTGTATGGGTCAAAATTATACATTTTCTTTTATGCCAAAAATCATTAGGATATGAAGTAAAGATCATGTTCCATGAAGATATTTAGTAAATGTCCTACTGTAATATATAAAACATGTATGTGTGTGAGTGAATGCTGCACAATCCCCAACATTAATCAACAACTTTACAGGAGATTTTATCAATGTTTAGATTTTTTTGCACCTCAGAAATCTAGATTTTCTAATAGTCATATCTCGACCAAATATTGTCCTATCCTCACAAACCACACATCAATTGAAAGCTTATTCATTCAGCTTTCATGTGGTCCAGGGTCACAAATTTGGTCTTGAATGTAATATTTTGCATTGCATTGCATGACTGTTGATTTGCTTTAACATTTATGTCCGTTGTTTTTACTTTTGCCCATTTTTGTCTACTTCTAGCTATTTTTGATTAGTTTTTACCCAGCTGGATTATCATTTTTAAACAACTGTTGAACATTTATCCCCAACCTATTGGTTCCCCTGAGTTTGCCCCCAAAAATATGCAAGTTGTGTTGTTTTTAAGCCAGCATGTTTAGATTATCTTCAGTGAATCTGTATTGTGTTATGAGCACAGAGGAGAATGAGCGGAGCTGAAACTACAGTCGTCTGTGATCTGACCTCATCCATGATGCAGAGACGAGATTAGATGAAGCATTTCCTCTCATGAATAATGTGAAGAAACTCTCACAACCGAAACGACATGAACATGTCCTCGCATGTTACGCGACATTGCTTCAACCTTGGTCGGTTTTAACCTGAAAACTGATGTTTACTTGCGAAGATTCAAGATAAACCCATTCAGTCCAGATATGTAAGCATTCCCACTGTTAAAGCGTCCGGATCTGAAGCACTTCGAGCGTTTCTGTGATTCTTTCAATTGTTAAGTTTGTCATTTTTCGAAGCCAGTGTGTGGTTGTTGGAGACACTGGTCTGTCGTATTGGACTATAAAACATGGCAGGCCTCTTTCCCCCTCAGGACTGCCAGAGAACGGCTACAGGCTGTGTGCAATGACTCGGGCCTCATAAACCAGGGAAGGGTTTTGCTCAAGCGTACAGTGATATAATGCATTGTCCAGGGAGGAGGGCTCGTAGGGTTTGAAGTCCAGCCGTGGTTTGCTGGAACTCAGTTCTTGATCTTTCCCTCCAGCTGTCGTGCGCACAGATAAAAACCAGACCAACACTGGCCTCAACCTCAAATGAAGGTTCGTTCAGCCACAAAATCAACCCAAACCAATCTTTGCTTCCATGGACAAAGAATCACTGCTCTGAATGCAGATGTAGAAGTATCCAGGCCTTCAATAATGATAATACTAAGTGCTTTTATTTAGTGCCTATTACTTATTTAGCAATAAAATTACTGCTTCAAATAAGCTCTGTTTGGAGAGAGAGAAATGACATATGATGTTATTTGGCTCTAAAAAAAGGAAACACTAACTATTTTTGCAATGGGTTTGTGACGATTGTAAAGTTGATTTAGATTAAAAGCTATGAGCTTTTATCATGTTCTAAATAAGTTCATAAATGGTCAACAAAAACACTGTTAAATGTTAAAAAAAATATGGGTTTCACCTCAGAAAAAAAAGAAAAAAAAGAATACTTAACTTGGATATTCAATGCATATTGAATGTTATGGTTAAAAAGTGTATTGTTAGGTGTGATTAATCTCAAGTAATCCTGATTAATGTACCGCTCAAATCTATATTAATAGGCCAGCTGACCTTGCATCACAGGCGATCACATGTAAAGCGGGTTTTTCCAGCAGGGAGCTGATTCATAATGAAGCATATACTCATAATCCCCAAAGGATTACAGGAGTAATCTATAATAAGGCTCTTCATAACACAGAGGTAGAATTTACAATTACTGGACGTGTTCCAGGAAATGAGAAGGCTTTAAAACTAATTGTTCAGGCTTACTGTAGTTCGATTAGTCAGTTTGATAAGTACACCAAATTATGCACAAACTTTTAAAATGATCCCTAATAATTCAAGATGAAATGGACCAATGTCTGACACTGTAGAGAGTGTGTTAAACGTGTCTATTGTAGCCGTCTCTGGCAGTCACCACTGTTTCTTTCCACTCAAAACACAATCCGTTCACTGGTAGAGCTCTTTCCCTTCTAGAGACTACTCTGGCTTAAATACACATTTTCCCACCCCTAATAACTGGAACAAACCATTGTTAGATAAAATGAACTCATTCCTACAGCATTATAGTGAGGAATATAAATAAAAGCTTGGGGTGCATTTAAAGGGATAGTTCACCCAAACATTTTAATTCTGTGATAATTTACTCTCCCACAAACCTGTATGTGTTTCTTTCTTCTGTTCAACACCAAAGATGATATTTTGAAGAATATGAGTCACCAAACAGTTGACGTTAGCCATTGACTTCCATAGTATTTTTTTTCTAGGGATGCACCGTTATGAAAATTTTGGCCGATACCGATAATTCTTTATATTTGAAAGCCGATAATCGATATATTGGCCCATAAATCTAAATCCAAATTTTTATATAATTTTGAGAGCCTGATTACAAAAACAAAAGTCTCACCATTAAATTAATTATAAGGATTTTTTCATAATAATTTTATGTAGCCTTGCGCTGAACTGTATTTACTTCTTTGAAGTGATTCCAATCATATTTCAAGCAATTTAAAACCATCACGTTGAACAGTGAGCATCTGAACTGGCTCAGCTGAAGGAAATTAGTGGTCGACGACACTATTCTGAGTATTTTTCTTTTGGAAAACTTTAACTACATTTCAAAGTATGATACTTTTTATTCCACAAAAAAGTTCCCCTGTGGTGAAAATCCAGCTTTTAATGTTGTTTATGTGTCTATGTGGTGTTTTTAATGTGCTTTAAGACAAACCATGTGTAAATTCATAAGTCGATATTTGCCACTTTTAAAATATCGGCATCGGCCGATACGTTTTTCTGATTGGCCGATGTGTTGGAAGCAGGACTTTTATTTTGACAGCGCTCAAGACTTTTATTTTGACGGGCTGCTCACACAGCGCTCACTCACATTCTCCATCTTCATTAGTTTACGATCTCTGTCAGTCATATCTAATACTTTGTTAGACAGAACTGGTAAACAAAGAAAGTAAATGGTATGCGAAAAAGTAAAGTGTTGCTTTTTATATAATTTGTTACAGAAAAGGCAAACAATCAGGCTAAAATACTTTCTCATTTCATCTACATCATTTAAACAAATATCTGAATATCTAATAAACATTTAATTTCACAAACCTTGCAGATTTAATGGAATCCAGCTGTGATATCTGTGTGAAGTGAAAAATATGATTACCAGTGCGCACAATATTAGCAGATTACTGAGTGCCCTGTTACAGTGTTTACTTCCTTTTTATTCACATATTCATATATTTTTAAACAATTACTTTTATCTGTAATAGGATTGCAGATTCAAGAAGTTGCCATCTAAAGCATAAGCATGTTTATTTTAAAGATTTGTTGTCTAATTTATTTAAAATTTCTAAAATATTGATCAAAATAAATATAAAGTATATAGTAAAAATATCGGCCATCGGCCATCCTGCTCTCTAAGATATCGGCATCGGCCATCAAAAAACCAATATCGGTCGAATTATTTTTGTGGGGCTTATAACAATAGAACAATAACACCGAATTATTTATCGGCTTTAATATATCGGCCAAATTTTCTTATCGGGCCGATAACAATAACATAAAAAATGAACATCGTGCATCCTTATTTATTCCCCATACTACAGAAGTCAACGCCCCGTCAACGGTTGGGTTTCCCATAATCTTCAAAAATATCTTCTTTTGTGTTCAGCAGGAGAGAAAAAATTCATACAGGTTTGGAGGAACTTGAGTGTGAGTAAATGATGACAGAATAATTGCACCAACTTTTAATTGCACCATTTTGTCTCCGTGAGTACTCAACAGATAAACCTAACGAGCCCTCGGCTGGGGGTTAATGGTGTGAACATGTCTAAAAGTTAGCAGTTTCTTAAGCTTCTCATAATTTCATAAGTCATTCAACTTCAGATCAAAACACACTCACACACACACATATGCGCCTTGTTGCTAGGAGACGCATGACAGACGAAAACAAACAAAAGCTGCCTGCAGATACAAATCTCCCAATTCCCAAAGTTATAAAAGATAAACTCAAATCACAACATAATTAACTGTGTTGGCTGATCAAAGCGGTGCATTTTAAGGAGGAAAGAACCTCTCAACTTCTTGAAGGTTAGACAAGCAAGACATTTCTAGAGAATCAATGCACCATCTATTTACTAATGCACACAATCCAGATCATAAAGGCAAAGGCATGTTGTTTTGAGAAGCTTTTCTTGTTAACGGAAGACTGGTATTGAGGCGACGCCGTGTGTAAGATTGATAACTCGTATCTTCTTTGTGTTTGTGTGGACACTTTCCCCAAGGCAATGCAGAGCTAATTCATGAAAGCCGTGTCACATACACCCAACAGACCTGAGCTATCAAGAGCTAAACTACACACTTCACAGATGGGTGTTTCTGGTAGTGGAACGAACAGCCTTCACCAAACCAGACTCATCCAACACCAAAACAGTGGGATTATGAGATTGAGAAGAGTCAGTCCATTGGACAATATACGCACAGTTGCTGATTTCACTCTCGGACTCGAGTTTGTCCAATCTTCAAATCCAGTGAATGTCTCGACTGCCATGCTAACAGACACAAACACTGGATTCTGAAGCTTTTCATTATTGGCTTTGCCAATTTTATGCATAATATGGTACAATATAATAGAGATAATCAGGAAATGTTGGGCAGAAAAAGGAGCAACTGTCTCTGGGAATGCAGCTAACGATCCAAAATCTGAAAATTAATTAATATCACCTTAAAATCAAAAGAAAAATAAGACATTGTTTTGCATAAAAATAAAGTTTTTTTTTTAAAGAATGATTTTGTGCAATGAGTGTCATCCAGTCTGGTCAAAAAAGAAAAATAAGTTTTTCCCCATTACAGTTAAAAAAAATTCAATTTGATCAAACTTTAACATAATTATAAAGCAAAATATAAATGTCCAAAGAAGATTCAATGTAAACAACTAGTATTTCCAATGTCAGCTATCAGCAGCAGTTTCATATAGCTGACTAGTCTACAGGTCTAGTCTGAAAGCGGGTACTGGATTGAGTTTGCACTCGGCACTAGAGGAAGACTGGTAGCATTACATTCATACAGTTTCACTATAGACAACAACACTGTGCTGGACTATCAAATAACACACAGAATCAAAGCAGAAACATTTAAATTAGCAAACTAACACCAACACACACATACATATTCCACGGTCACGGACATCTCTAAAAAGGTCACTTTGTGATGAAGCGTCTACACTCAGAACCATAAACCATTGCACACAAGACAACAGGAGATGATCTTACCTTCTGAAGACTGTAGACAGATCACAGTAAACAGAAGTCCATGTACGAGGGGACGGTTCCACAGTGACGGAGCCATTTTGGTTATTCAAGACAAACTCCAGATGCTGGACAATAGTTTGGATTGTAAAGAAGATCTAGACAGTGTGCAGGTCACGTGGACATCAGCGATCTGCTCTCCACCTTTCACCAGTCATTCTCCATCTGAAAGCACATGGAAGAAAGAAAAATTAGTGTTGTAAGTGGGGAATCATATCACTATCGACATCAAGCTATTTAAATGTATACATTTTATATCACAAATATTGAGCTCGGATTTCCTTTGAAACAATAGAAGCTTTGCTGAAATCTGATATAGATTTGCACACGCCATTAATAACAGACTGATGTACTGTATACCTCGCATAATTATATTTCTTGTTGATACTGTCAACCCAATGATTCTTCGAATGTTATTGCTAATAATGATGGCCAATATATGTTTTCAGGCTCTACTAGTACAGGTTTTCCTGCTTGAATGTTGATTATTTTCCTCATATTCTCCACTGTTGCAGCTCCTCTCTTCCCAGTCTGAAGAGCATTCAGTAGGGATGCACCGATCTGATACTCAGTATCGGTATCGGCTCCGATACTGCCATGTTTGCCGGATCGGGTATCGGAGGCCGATCCAAATCCGATACTGTGCGTATAGGCTACTATTCGGTGTTATTGTTATATTGTTATAAGCCACACAAAAGGCACACAAACATTATAAAGCACCATAAGTTTTCGTGCACAATATTAGAAGTGTTCTGAAGCCATTATAGTTTAATGTGAGATAGAAATTAATATTTAAGTCGTTAAATTCAAGCTCACGTAAACGTTTCCCTCAGCTGCGGAGCTGTCAATCATTCTTCATTCAGCGCGTCGCGTTCGGTTACGACGGTTAACACGATGAAACTCTCTCCAAGATGATTCAATGTTACTATTATTATACTTGATCTGTAGATAAAGGTCTATGGTTTCGCATAAAACAACTTTATCTTGCTGGACTTTATTGCTGTAACGTTACCTTAATCATGGTACTTTCTACCGGGTGTCTGCTAGATCACAGCACTGGAGTAAAGTCAGAGCACGCACAGTAACTGAAATTTAAAACTGTTAAAAGAAAATGCTGAATAGACTATTGCATAGATAGTCACTGTATAATACCAGAGCCCGTCTACGGAGAGCCTGTCCACTCCCTATTAAGCCCTATTGTACCGAATTTTGGTTGTAGTACCACCAGAGTTCCACTGGGGGCGCTTGCCATGAGTGCAAAATGAATGGGAGTCAATGGGGCTAGACGGCTAAATTTGTCTCTTTCACCCGATTGCCGTTGAGAAATCTCAGATGTGATTGTAGATTTTGCAAGTTCAACATGGGTTTTAGGTCGAAAGTTGAATGAACGAGTACTTATGTCGTTTTGATTTCTTACAGGTTGAGTTGTTGTTGCCCATAACACGCTAGCATTCTGCTAATGACGTCAGCATTCTGACGTCACTGACATTTTGAAAGACTTTTTTAAAGCAAATAAGTGACTCTAAAAAATCTAACACCCAGCAATGTGTAATTTCTTTGCATCTCCTTTCGAATACAACATTCAAATTACTAGACAAAAAATTATATCCTGAGAAAAGTGGATTTTGAGGGGTATACCGCCATCGACCTCCATTCATTCTGCACTCGTCCTGTGAGCGCCCTCATATGGAATCAGAGTGGAACTGCAACCAGTTCAAAAGCCGGAAGTGTAGTGAGAGTGAAACTTCTCGCCATATTAGACATTCTCTGATAATACACTACGCATCAATAATATGTCTTTTCTTTGTGCTTTAAACTTTTCAATGCGGACTCGACGCGCGCTGTGACTCATGTTGCTTCAAGCGCATCATTCTGCGCTTGGGATGCGCATCATTCTGCGCTTGGGATGCGCATCATTCTGCGCTCGGGATGCGCATCATTCTGCGCTCGGGATGCGCATAAGCGCTGTGGGCCGCACTGTATTGGAGCCTTTCATAATTATCATCATACAGTGACGCAATGAAAGATTATTAATAGCCGTTCTTGTTCTGTCCTATCTATCATATGTTGCTCCCTCATTAAACAGCTGTGCTATACATTTAAAAAAATGTCTAAATTGTATAGTAGGCTATATAAAATAATTGATATTTTTGTTATCTTGTTTTTCATGAATGTATTTTACAACAATACAAAGAGCAATGTGTAACGTTTAACCAGATTTAGTGTTACACTTATTGTCTCTAATTTGTTCCCCACTAAACTTTTTTTTTTTTTTACAAAATATTCAGATTTTATACAGTTATTGTGCACTCGTGATTTTTCTAGACTAAATTTTACTGCTGAATGATCCACTAATCTAGTTTATAATAGCATTTATGTCAGATTATGATCATATATATATATTTTTTTTTTCTTTATAATGAAGTTGTCTGTATTAAGTAGATTGTGTTTAACACACAAAATAGTGATTATCAGTTCAACAAGTTATAAAAAAAAATAAAAAAAAACACTGCACTGGTATCGGTATCAGTCGATACTCAGAATTTTTGGTATCGGATCGGATTGATTCTGAAAAATGGTATCGGTGCATCCCTAGTGTAAATATGGCAGTGTAAAATAATTCAGTGTAAATATGCCGTCGCAGTTATAGCAAGATAGTATAAAGTACAGCTGTGGAATATAATCGTTTTTATGAACGATTTTGCCTCGATGCAAAAAACAAAAATTTAAATAGGGCTATGATACATATTAATGTCCTGTTTTATTGTAAATGAAGTAGGCTACTCTTATTATATACTAATAAAAATGTTGTGCATGTCCTCCGGAAGCAAAGCACATAAGTCTGATGTTCTGGATTATACAACAAAAAAATTTAATCTATAATTTCAAAATATCTGTCTTGGATTCACATCAACACTTTCAAATCTGAAGTGTAAGTGTAACATTACATTAGATCTGTGCATGTGCTCTTAAAGTGACAGCAGCCTAATAAAAGAAAGGGAAGCTCTCGACTGAATAACTTCTGTTGTTTTAATAATAATAATAATACATTTATTAGTAATTAATACACTAAAGACTATGCAGTGGTTATTTTTATATTTGATTATTCAATACCTGTACTATTTCTCACTGCTTGTTTCTTTCTTATATTGTATTTGTTCTAATGTTTGTTGTTTGCATTTATGTTCTTATTATTAATAACAAAAGATAAAATAACAAAAAGAACTTGGATATATTATGATTATTAATATAGTAGTTATTAATAGAAATATTGTTTTATAATCGAATGGTTACCCGCAATCGAATCGACTCGTGAGGGAAGTGAAGATTCACACACCTCCAGCATAAAGCTAATCATAACCACACACACACACACACACACACACACACACACACACCACATTTGAATACACATACCTACATTTCACTGTTTATGAAGATCACAGACAGATCTCTCACATCCCCTCCACTGACCCTGCGTGAGGTAGGTAATAATTACTATGGCAACAGTTGATAAACTATTATATATATCGTCTCTTTTGTGTGCGTTTGCTTTTTCCTGTTATTTCATATTCCCCGACTCTCCGCCTGTGTTGACAGAAGGTCCAATCTGAGAGCAAGGTCTTTATAACACACAGTGTCGAATGTTGAAGACAGATGACATGTCACGCTCACTCTGTCTACAGATTCATTTCCACTGACATGTACCTGTGCACACACACACACACACACACACACACACACACACACACACACACACACACACACACACAATACTTTCATCTTCCTCAGAGCATTTCCATAATGCACGGGCTCAGCGTTCACATCGGTAGGGAATCCTGTGGAAAGTTGCACTTTGAAGTGTGTTTCATCAAAGCCTTTCTCGCCATCCAGTGCACTGATTATTTTATAATGAACCACATATAAAACATTTCCTTCGCTCGCCGGACGTAGTTGAGAAGACAATGAAAGAGTTGGAACAAAACGTTGCATACAGCAGACTACATTTAATTACGTTTCATCACAAATCCAGCCATAGGAAATGTTCTCTCAGACATTTTGACATTGCACAAAATTGCTTTTGTGTGTTGTTTTAAATATCAAACACTCATATTGTCCAAGCACATTTATTGTTAAATAATAAGCAGGGGAACATTGAACACCGCATAGCAACACTGCAAACTTTGAAGCATCTAGAGGTAGGGATAATATCCTCGTTGTTTTAACGATGTGCAATCTGACATTAAAATATGGTAAAAATGTCCCTATATTTGTCTTTTAGGCTATATTTATATATAAGCAATCACACAAATAGTGCTTTCTTTCCAAATATCAGCATGATTGCAAATGCAATATTGATTTTATACAACAGTTTAATAAACAATTAAGTGACTTACATTTAAGAGACATTATACCATGGTCTGGGTGAATACTCGATTCTGATTGGCTGCAGGGTGTTCATTATAAAGTGATAGAGGACACCTAGTAAAGGAGTTCTGGTGAAACTGACTGTTTACCGTTCGAAATGAATAAATAAATGCGCTGGCTACATCAGCTGTGAGTAACCATAGCAACAGGCAGTAAACTGAAGGCTTCTACGACTATAAATATCTCCGGTTGCTAAATAAACCGTCAGGCGTAACCAGGGAAACAAAGTTATTGTTTGTAAAAACTTTAGATTTCGATTGTAAAACTAATTAAAATATAAACTAATGTTTTAAAAATGTGTTATTTGGCAAGTGACCATGGTATAAGCGGGTTAATGCCCTTCGAGGTGTCCATTGTCAGGTATTAATTAATACCTGACAATGGACACCTCGTCGTGCATTAACCCTTACATATTGCCTATTTTTGCACTATTTTGTTCCAAACAAAGCCACGCCAGAACTGGTTTGAGTCTGAGCAACACACAGCGGTGTTACTGAATGAATCAGTCCATTTGAATGAATGATTCAATGACTCACTCAGTAAGAGAGTCAAATGCTTTGTGAAATGAACCTGATCCTGAAAATGATCAACCGTTTGAACTAATCGCTTAAATTAATGACTCAACGATTCACTCATTAACTGGTGTTTTAGTTTCATATTTAAAAAGTATCTTTCCAATTGTAAAATAATTTCAATGTATTTGTATCAGCACTCGTGTCCCTCTGAGCTGTTGAACAGTCCGTGTAAACACATCTAAATGTCACTTCACATGCACTTCTGTTTCCTCTGCAGTGCAAACATGTATTGTGTTGATACTGATTTCATTTGATTGGAAACAGCCTTACAGTCGCTTATTATTCGAATTAAACTGATTGATTAAATGTAATAATTTGACATAATAAATGATGCATAGGCTACATGTAATTAGGTAAGAAAAAAAAGGTAATATATGCCCTTATACAAGGTAAAAATGCAGATAAAAGGTAAAAATCTATTTAAAATTATTGGAAAATGTAATGTACTAACCACTTCTCAAAATATGAAGAATACCAAAAGCTATAAGAGTCCGTCCTAAAGCTGCCAAAGTACCAGCACAATACACACTCAGCAAAACACAGTCTGACCATCGCTATCCACACAATCCCAGAATATAGCAATATTAGTTGTTTGTCATCACACACCCCTAACTAGGTTCCCACTAATTATGAAAACAACATAATGAACATAATTCTAATGTATGTGCTGTATTCCCTCTAATGCCCCTTCCAGCTGTGAGCTTGTGTTCCTCAGGAAATTATCATTGTTTCAGGACATTTTAAGTTAACCTAGTATTAGTTTTCTTCTAAAGTAACAAAATTGTTCTGTTAATTGTGAATTTCACAGATGTCTAAAATCATCATATCGCCCACAAATATGCGTGTTAAATAATAGTGATTTCAGTCCAAAATAATCAGGATTATGATCTACTAGAGGGTTCAGGCTGAGTGTGTTTTACTTGTCGGTAATGCACTAAATTAGGTGAATCAAGACTTAATCATATAAAGCTAATCAGCCTTATCTCCGACTGAGCATTCAGGTGGGAAAATCATTTAGTGCACTGCATTATGGGATTAGCATTCCAAGCATCCCAAAGAAAGAGCGAATCACCGAGTTCCGAGTGTTTTTCTGGCCGGCCGTGACCAGCTGAAAGATCCCCCATCCCGCTGATCCCGACAGACAGCAGACGTGCAGCGACGCTCCGCTAAACATGCTTTCCTTCCCGTCATCAGTGTGTGTGCTAACCCTCACACACCGCTGAGAAACATGCTCGCTTTATGTCTGGAGGCTTAATCGCAGGAGCCAACTGTTATCATCCCCATAAACACCACTTTGTTTGGCAGATTTCAGACTGGATTTGTCCTGACTTGAAATAAAAGGATTAAGCGATTAGCATTGGAGAGCTTTACGCCATTCCTGACTGAGCCTTTCTCTGAGCATGAGGGAGAGATCTGGAATTCACTTCCGCACATGAAAACCAGACAAACCAACAATACAAACCTAATGATTCAATGTTACTCGACCATGCTGGACATTTCTGATAAAACACACCACTTGAGTCACCAAACCGTGATAACGCAACGTTTCTGGGAAATCTAGGACAATTCTGACGAGCTGAACCGGGGCTCGGGACCATTAGCCATTTAGATTAACTTTCCATGTTAAATTAATAAGACATTTTTATCAAAGAAATGCTCTTAACATGAATAGGTGGCAGGAGGACTTCACATCAAATATGGCTGTGTTTGTGAATGTGACATTCATCCCAGAGCTTCCCGTCTCAGGCTGGAAAGAAGAACACCGAGAGAATGCCCAAGAGTCCCGGTTTCTAAGACGGGCTGGAACTGAATGAACGGGACAGAAAAGAATGGAAAAGAAAGAGAAAAGGGGTGGGCGGGTCAACCGGGAAGATTGACAACTAGTGAGTGTCGCTTGACCTCTCAGGGTTCGCCTCCAAGTATTCTTGACAGGCTTAAAGGAGGACAGCATAAAAGAGCTGGAATGTTAATTTATTTTCAATTGCCAGGCCCAAGATGGGAGAAAATGAAGAATGCATACATGCATGCATAGCAAGCGGAGCCGGCACCAATGAGATGTAAAGCTGCATCCAAAATTAAGCTTGAACGCAGCTAAACAAAGACACGACAAGCTGTGGGTTTGGGTTTTGGACACCGCTTGCTCTTTCAAACATGGATGTACAGTGTTCTGTCATAACAGGGATATAACATCTCAGCTGAGACGTGTGGAACTATAACATGTCAATATAAAATGTATTTAACGTGTGCAACTAAAAACTTCCCTCTTAAAAAGTCTAAAACATGAAATTTAAAGGCACAACAACAAATATCGCCTTCATTTTGAGATAGGAGATGAAAGTACACAGGAATAGCAATAAGACTTGATGTGATTATTAAACTTCAAAAGGCTATGATTTTATTAAATTAATGAGCGCTGGACGTTTCAAAGTAAAACACATCCGCGTTTCAAACTGGTTTCAAAGCAGTTCGTAATCAATGAACACCGTGCAGTTATGCCACTAGATTGCTTATGATTTACTGTTGATGAATTATGACAATGTTTACTTCATGAAGTTTATATTGTAATAAGTTGTTTTCAGAACTTAATTCGCCGTAAACTCTTGTGACTTTTGTCTGTGTCCGTCACAGAAAGAACATTATTATTCAAGATTTTACTAGTACTGGCACAATAACCTGTTTATTACAGTATGTGTGTCTAAATATTTATAATTACATAATTGAAGCAGAAATATTGAAAAACCTAGTTAAACCTAAAAACACATTATTTGATAATTTCATTATTTCAAATTTTTATTTTATTTTTATGTACATTTTGAAATGTAATCTTAGGAGCACACATGTTCCTTGGGAAAAATAAAGCGTTGAGCCCTTCATAATATTGATACGACCCACATTTAAGTCTCAAAAAGACGAAAAAAAATTAAAAAATGAATATATATATATATATATATATTTTTTTTTTTTTTACATTAGCACTTAACTAATCCAAAACATCAGTGTGTCCAACACATGTGGTCACTTGATTATGATCTATAAATGTAGACACGATTTGTTCGTCTAATGCCATTGGTTAATTTTGCACATTAACATTTTGCATCAATTTTTTTGACGGGCTTCTCCAATCACTGTCATGTTAAATCCACAAACCACAATTATTTAACAATAATCTGGAGTGGATGCAGTTTCACAACAGGTGCTCTGTTACAGTTTAATCATTCCCAGAGTTGAGGAATGTACGCGCTATATTATTATTATTATCTTATACTGACTACTAAACTAATTATGCTACATGTTTACTTTGAGTGGAAAGTGTTTATTTGCGGCTCCTGCACACTTCAGTTCCAACCAGTTCTTTTCCAAGCAAACCCCTGATTCACTGGTTTGACTGGGACTGAAGGAGCACCAGTTGCAGTGTTGACTACGCCTGGTTAATGGCTTGTCGATAAACTACTGAAATAACATTTGGTTTTAAATCATATAATTTTTTTATTTTTTAAACATTAAGCGTGGTTTTAGTCCTGACAGACATTCAACCCTGATCTGATGTGAACCAGTCCAGTTTAGACACTTGTTGCAGTGGTCCTTTATATTCAGTCCCATTCATGAGCCCCAGTTCATCATTCATACATTACATTCATACGTTACATTACAGAGCTCCACCTGTCGCTGATGGATGCCAGTGAAATTTCAACTGTACTGTACTTTAGATACATCAGGGGAGTATCAAATAAAACTGAAATAAAAACAATTTAAACCAAAAGCTCATAACAAAAAGACAAATTATGCTAAAATGGGTTTTGGCGTATGATAAGCACTTCAGCACTAATGATGTCCATCCACAGAGATGTTGTCCGGCACAGCCCTAGTTCCCAAAGAAAATTCAGTCTTCTATTGATAAATACGCAATTGTGTTCACGTGCCTTTATGAAAATCACTCAAAATCTTTGTGGACGTTTTATCGTAAAAAAAAAAAGAAAGTATCTACGGATGCACCGACATTTCGGCTGCAGAAAATTATCTGAAAGAGAAAGAGAATATACGAAAGAGAAAAACGGCTGAAAATATGAGCACACACACACCCGAACACACACCTGAAAGATATGCGCGTTTCAGGTCGCGAGCGAACAGTGCATTGATTCCTCTTTTACATCTCCGTGTGCTTGAACAGACACACACACACACACACACACACACAAAATGATGTCAAAACACCCGTTCTAGGCAAGTATTCTGGTCAACACAGGTTGTCTTAAGTGAACATAAAGAGTTCGGATGTGTATCAGTATATTGGATCTGTGTATTCAGTTTTAAAGTGACAGCAGCCTATAAAATAAGTCATTAATGTTAACCACAAAACTCAGCTTTAACAAAGATTAATCTACGTATATTTCATTTATACAGTGAACACAATAGTGTTATTTTACATTTAGGCCTAATTATTACATGTCTGTACCTGAACACACTACAGTTAGACCTTACTCTATTTGTTACTTTGTTATACTGTATTTATCTATGATGTATTTGTCTATGCCTCCCCCAATATAATATAATATAATAAATATAAATATATACATATATAGGCTTGTATTTTTAAAATGTATTATTAAAATTACTGAATTTCATTTAAAAGTAATTTAATACAATATTAATAATATAACATTAATACAATTATACAAATAAATAATTTTTAATAATAATTTACGGTTTTCTGTCAATAGTATCCAAAATTTTCAGTTTCGGCCCAGAATCTTCATTTCGGTGCATCCCTAATTTTAGCATCAAGCTCAAAAACCAAATCATGGTGTGGAATGAAGATATGAAGAAGTTTCTTAACATCTAAGAATGAATAAGCGCTTATGCATCACGTTTCACATGAATAATGAAGACACTACTCTTTCAACTACTCTGTTCCTTTTATCAATGTTCAGTTCACAAACGCAAAGACAATCATGATGAATGTACAGTCGCTTCGGCTTCATTGGCTTTGAATCCATGTATTTTATATAAAAAGAAGAAAAGTAACTTGTTTGATACCCTTCAAAAGAGAAGTGTCCGCTCGCCGCTGGACGGAGTCTAATCCCGTTTCCTGGCCCAATCCTCCACTTTTCCCTCTTCTGTCCCCCTGAACATAATTCCTGCTTGTGTCCGTGTCCCGTCCCTTAGTTACCGCATAGAGAACAAGGAAACGCAGCGGTTTGAGAAACATGCCTGGTCCCACTCAAGAAACTAACCATTCGATGATTCACAGTCATTTGCAGCATTATCTACTATCTGGTTCTCAGTATAGTCTGTGACAGGTCAGGAACAGAGCATTATATGCAGGATTGTTCTGGGAAAACAGACCAAAAAAGGAAGCAATCAGCACAATTCATATTTAGCCGGCTTGAATCCAGAGATCCGCATTTATATTTAGTGTAGCAGACCTCTCTTTCATAAGAAACCCATGAGTGTTTAAAGCATCACCACACCTTCTAACTAGACTAGTTTTGTGACCAAGACTGGTGAAGTTCACTTGCAGAGCAATTAAAATGACTAAATGACTCTCAGCTGAAGAGTTGCAGAGTGAAATGAACCTGTTTACCAACTGTACGCGCCGATTTAAGAGCTTTTCCAGCTTGAGCAATGCAAGCCGAGGAGGAATTTTCTGGAGGAAAACAGGTTACTGTGAACAACTACATTAAATAAACCCTTAAACGTTTCATTAACAGACTTTGACATGCTAAACAGGAGGCGGTGATAAGAGCACAGCCTACATTTCCCATACTGACAACAAGACGCCTCCCTGAGAGATGTCTAACGCAGTCTTAATGCTGGAACGCTATAGGGTAAAAAAGCCATGATTGTGTTCATTTGTTCGATAAGATCCAATACACCAAAATGAAAAAGACTCCTCGACTGCAAAAGCAAGTAAGAGTAGTGACCCTAAAGGTTCACATACTATATATTATTTGAAATAGAAAGCATGAGGGAAATTTGTTTCACAGCAAATAATCCATAAAAAAATAAATGTTGCTATAATTTCCCCATTTCACGGAGATGATCAAACATTTCAAACAAGCATTTATGATTAAGTGTAGCGACTGTCTGAAAACTTGAACTTTTGATCAAAGACACTATTTTGTGATTATCAAATGATAACAATAGCTGAGTATTTTTTTCTATAAGAATTGATTGTATTGGTTGTATAAAGCAATAAAAAGAAAGTATTTTGCAGAATGATGCTCAAAAGGACATTTATAAACACAATTTACAATCCTCTTGAGCCACAATAAGATATAATGTGTTGTCTGCGATTATAATGCACAAATTACTTCTCAAATCCAATATAATTCCAAGTGTATGTTAAAGGTTTCAACCACAGGCAATCTCAGGCGTTAAACATCTTGTAGTGCAACAATATTCGATACCCCCGTTTTTATGACTTGCACCATTAGCAAATAGCTTTGAGCATTCTTAAGAGCTCATGATTTCCATAATTAAAACCCTGAGCAATCAGCAATCATGCTTGTGCTCGCCTGGCTGATCAACACACTCGCTCCACAGCGCATCGATGGCAAGACAGTCCAGCCTGTTTAAAATGGAGCAAATCAGAGGCAATCAAGAGGGAGGGAATGAATTAAACACCACAGCCATGTGGCTTTCCGCATCTGTGGAGAGAAAATATTGGATAAAACAAAAAAAAAAAGAATTCAAAGCACAATGAAAACAAAAAATGCAGAGAACAATAATTACCAGGCACAAACATAACATACATCTGTTTCAGAGGAATTAAACACGCCACATATGCAATTCTTCTCTCTTTTTCTGTCAGGCGGTTTCATAAAGGTCCTTCTCAAAGCCTTTATTACAAAGATGATGATGATGATGATGATTCATAACCATTTGGCAAGAAGCACATCAGGAGAGTGTCATAAAATCATGTGCCACGCATGAGCACATGTGCTGCCTTCCACGACAAGAAAACCTCGTTTATTCTAACTTAACTCTCGCATCATCTGGACCGACGCTCGGGATACACCGCGATTAGGGTCGGCTATCGAGAACCGGTTACAAAATCCCCAAAACAGGAGATCTGATTCCCACTGTCTAGTGCAATATACTCTAACTCAGGTGATATTTATATTTATATTATTCATACTACTCAAAATACTGTAAATATGTTCATAATCTGTAAATGTTTATTCGGACTAAACCCAACTGTGACCCTACTTTTTTACTTTTATACTATTTTTTATTTTTTATATATATTTGTATTACTATGTTTCTTGTTGTATTTGTATTTGTATATGTGCACTGGAAGCTTCAGTACCAAGAAAAATTCCTTGTGGGTGCAAGCACACTTGGCAATAAAGCTCTTTCTGATTCTGATTCTGATATTATTTAGTTGTTATTGCTATGGTTAAATCCATAGGCAAAAGTTCCTTGAGTGAGGGTTCTATAGCATGTTGATTTGTGTTCATGTTAATAAGACTTAATAAATGTGAATGATATCTGATGTTTTTTTTGTTGTTATTTTATTGGACTTGAAATTAGGAATCGAGAAGCTGGATTGGAATAATTAAAATTACAACGATACCCAACCCTAATGACGATCTCAATTTAACAAACAAAAAAAGAATCATACAGCTCTAGTTGAGTATGTCTCTGTCATGTAGAACAATGTTAGCAATATTACATACAATATTCTTTCTCAGGCTTGAAGCTTAAACTTGAAATTTGAAAATGTCCCGATGCAATTAAGATCATAAACGTGCAACTAGTCGACAGCGCTAACTGAAGCAAACTCACCAGATGTAGCATTACCAGCTGCTGTGTGCATCCTCTCAGCTAAAGTTAATTCATTAATTAAATAAATAATTAATTAGTCATTCCCACAGAGGTATCCACACACATTACGGCGCTATCCTGTGAAGAGCCTGTGGTCTTTATCTATGCTAATGTAGCCGTTTGTTGGGGCCGGTGGAGAGGTCTCACAGCTCAATGCTAATCCTCTGATAGATGCGGCTACGAGACCTTTAACCATTCATCAACCATTCATCAACCTCCCACTGCATGAGCCTCACCAACACATACTGCATAACACAACCGCCCATCCGTCACCCTCGGCAGCTCAACAGCGTGTACGAGGACTCATGTGTAAGAGCTCAGGCTAGGTGTGCAACACAGGTCCTGACACACAATGCCTTAGTGCATGACTTAAAATGTCAAGAGAACAAAGGTGAGGCTACAATTCATTACCCAACAAACTGGAAGATTGGTTTTACACTGTAATTCCCCAAACTCTTTTCACCAACAAGATTTATTAGCCTTCATACGTTTGTATAAAGAGTTGTTTTAGCACCAGTGAACAATGTTAACTGACAGTGTGTAATGTAAAGCGTTTTAAGCACAACTTATACTATATTCACATAAAGCAGTATTATATAGCACATCTCAGCTGTGTCATTTTGTTTATATCATCGCAAAATGCAACTTTATTAATGCCCAGCTCTTTATATAAAGCTGTGCATATAAGTATGCCCAATTTTATATAGATAAACACATAAAAATCATAAATACCTACTTGTGTAGGGTGATCTATATATAGCAAACTCAGCTGCATGACTGTATCGCCAAAACTCTTATTATCGGCCAGCTCTAATCTACGAAACATGACTATAAGGCATGAAGGGATTAAGATATTATAAACATCAGCATCATGATTTTCTCTAAAGCTGCTTTGAAAATATGTGTTTGGCAAAAAGCGCTATAATAAATAAAACTGACTTGACTGACACCGTCACAGACACAGAAATGTGACCAAATCCACGCTTATTTAGTTCACTGTATTCATAATAAATGAGATTAAAGATGATTATCGAGAGATTATAGCAGTTTCATTCAGTTCTGAGGTTTCTAATGATGGCTCGCAACTGATTGCAAACACACACACACACACACACACATCTCTAACACTGTGGGTACTAAAACATCCACACACAACCGTAACATGCTTTCTGACAGCCTGTAGTTTGTGCAGCGCTACTTTCAAGCAGCGTTTTCTTTCCCTACACTCTCCCGTCTTTCCTCACGGAGGAGAACTGCTTCTTCAGGGTCATTTCTCCTTCATTAGAGAAATAATGAGTGACAATGGCCATGTCAACAGTTTGTGTTTCCCCGCAGGAATCAGTGGCGTTCAGCGCCATGACCCACCAGTCGAGCTACAGCTAAATATAGAAGATAATGGCCTTTGCTGTTTGTACACAAACAAAATGGGGAAAAAGTTGAATGATTATCAATAGCTTTTATTGTTGCTCAAAGAGCACCATGTGTATCTCTTCAGATACTTGAGCTTTCTGGCATATATACGGAAATAAAATAATGGCTAAAAACCATTTGCATGAGCAAAATAAGATTTGTGAAAGCATGGAAAATATTTCCCCCACATTCACAACGCATATGCATTTGTTTAAATATAAATCAACAAAAAAAACATTGTTTGTCTAAATAATCATTTAAAGGTATAAAATGACATACTGCAAAAACTGGTAACTTTCCATGCTGTCTTTGGTTATTTAGCAATATTAATATGAGCTGTATGATATGAATGTAATTTGTTTGGCTACTGTTCTCCTCTATAATGTGTGCTATGTCCTGAAAATATTACACTTTAATTTCTGTACCTGAAAAAAAAAAGTACAATATCCAGATTATAGATTGAAACTGCTTAAACATGATGGTAAAGTATGGTTATATTTCTGTACATTTAGAAAAGAGCATTACATTGCAATATAAATTGGCAAATTAACTTTTCCGCTTCTTAAGGTTTCTGGCATATACGGAAAACATGGAAAATATTTGCACCACATTCACAATGCATTTGCTTTGGAGTTTAAGTATAAAACAACAAAAAACATTGTCTAGATAATAATTTAAGCTCATAAAATTAAATAATACAAAAGCTACTGTACTGGTAACTTTTTGTTTTCATGCTGTCTTTGATTATTTAGCAATATTAATATGAGATGTATGAATGTAATTTTCTGGCTACTGTTATTCTCTATAATGTAAAAAAAAAGTCAGTTGATTTTAAAATATTATTTCTGTACCTGAAAACATTATAAATTAAAACTCTGCTTAAACATAATTTCAGTTCATTTAGAAAAGAGCATTAAATTGCAATATAAATTTGACAAACTTGTAAGCTGTCTTTAGGTTATGTCCACATTTCTGTTTGTTTTGTCATTTACATAATATAGCCTACATCTGCAAGACGAATGCATAAAAATCATAAATACCTACTCGTGTAGGGTGATTTATATAAAGCAATCTCAACTGCATGATTTTATCGCCAAAAATGTAAACTATCTGATCTATCTAAGATAGTTCAGGATTTCTTCCTATTATGTTACTGAATTTGTCACATGATTTAACTTCATTTTAGTTCCGATAATTTTTTTAGATAATGTGTTACTAATGTAGTAAATGCGTTCAGCGCAACTGTGTGTGTGTGTGTGTGTGTGTGTGTGTGTGTGTGTGTGTGTGTGTGTGTGTGTGTGTGTGTGTGTGTAGTGTTATACAGTAACTAACCATAAAAACACATTTTAAAATGATTTCTGTGTAACAACACATGATAGCGTCAGCTTGCTTACATGCATCATGAAGTCTAAATAGTAACACAAGAAAGACACAAGACTTTCTAGGACAGCAGAAATAAGATCCGCCAAGAACTTGAGCAATCCAGATCATTTCTGTGGGAACATGAGCAAACTACAGAGATCAATCTCCATTCATCGGCTTTATGGACTGAAACAGATTCAAAGACGAATTCCGGGAAATTGTTCATTTAGACGTCAAAAGTTGTTGAAACATATGCAAGTGGCAGGTGAGGAAATCACACATTTGTCTATTCATAATACTAAAGATAAAACCCATCTATGACATCCATTCAGTGTGCAGTTTAATATGAGAAACGTTAAATAATAATCAACATTCCTTATGCATGAAGTAGTCAGAGCAACAACTGAATTCTCCCACTGTACAAAACATTATTGAACTTTTCCAGATGCTTCGCTCCTCATTGCGCACGCGCACACACACACACACACACACACACACACACACACAGATCCATACCATTTTCTCCACAGACTGCGAGCACTAACCTCCTTCTGCCTTTCGCCCCGAATTCTTCAGCCATTATTGCTTTCGACAGACAAAGTCTTTTGGTGGATGGAGTCAGTAAATACTGGTAAAAGAAACCAGTGGTGTAATATGATATATCTGAATGCTGTCTTCATGTTCACATGCATGCATGCTTTCTTCAGCTTTAATTCGACAGGGCAGAGCGGAGAACTTGGCAAGAAGCGGGTAAGGGGACGGGATCAGGAGAAGGACCACAAGCCGCCGGGACTCACACGTGGGATGTGTTGAAGACTACAGACTTAAGACTGACTACAGTACTGTTTCAGCAAGCCCGTTTCACACCATCAGGCTCATGTAAAGTGTGAAACTGCATTCAATATGAGCCACAACTCATCGTGTGTAACAGAGCGTGATCACGATCCAATCAATAGCCTGATCATTACGCTGAAGTGCTGATAGGGAATCAGTCAGGTGTTATCGAAACAGTCTATATACATCAGATCACCATTACATCAGATCACTATCAGATCACTATATCCATCAGATCACTATATATATCAGATCACTATATCCATCAGATCACTATATCAGATCACTATATCCATCAGATCACTATATCAGATCACTATATCAGATCACTATATACATCAGATCACTATATCCATCAGATCACTATATCAGATCACTATATCAGATCACTATATCAGATCACTATATACATCAGATCACTATATCAGATCACTATATATATCAGATCACTATATCCATCAGATCACTATATCCATAAGATCACTATATCAGATCACTATATCAGATCACTATATCAGATCACTATATCCATCAGATCACTATATCCATCTGGGGCCGTATTCACAAAGCATTTTATCTTACCACTAGGAGTACTCCTAAATCGCACTAAAAGATTTTAGCTAGGAGTTTTCTCTTAAAAGTTATTCACAACGCCTTTCAGACCTACTCTTAGTAAAGAATAATGACAACTCCTAAACTAAGAGTGAGTCTTCGTTGCTATGGATGACGTCATTACTCATGCACGAGCTTGACTGAAGTGACCACCTTGATTGGCTGATGATTGTAACGCGGGAATGATTCCAAACACCTCCCCTACGATGATGAGTGACAGGTGACAGGTCTGAGAATGCGTGCGCTACACAAGTAGTGTGAAGGACGGAAGATGATGAATAACTGAATAAATAGCCTAAATGAATAAAGAGTAAGGCAAAACAAATAGCCTAGTAGCCTAATGAAACATATGGATTGATGCAATATCTTTGCAACATTATTGAATTAATCTGTCACTATATGCCTCTGCCTACGTTTGCAAAGAGAAGAACATTTTAATTTGAATTTATAATTAAATGTTACAATTAGTTTAGTAGCCTAGTTTTGGTTGTTGTTGGTGGCGTTATTGCATCTCTAGTTATGCCTACAATGCAAAATTGTTCCCTCGCGATTGGAAGCTCCTGTAGCCGCCGCATACGCATTTCAAAACATCGCAACGTGAAATGCCACAAAAAGCGGTTTGTGAATAGGTCTTAGTGAGTTAGGAGTCCTCTCGACTTCTTTTAAGCTGTCCCAGGCTTAGGTGCTACTTTTAGGGCTAAAATGCTTCGTGAATTACTCTTAGTCAAAAAAATTCCTAAAGTTAGGAGTGACACGCCCATTATTTTTAGGAGTTGCTCCTAAATTCGACAGTTAGGAGCTACTTTTAGCCTTAAAATTCTTTGTGAATACGGACCCAGATCACTATATCAGATCACTATATCCATCAGATCACTATATCAGATCACTATATCAGATCACTATATCAGATCACTATATCCATCAGATCACTATATCCATCAGATCACTATATCAGATCACTATATACATCAGATCACTATATATATCAGGGGCCGTATTCACAAAGCATTTTATCTTACCACTAGGAGTACTCCTAAATCGCACTAAAAGATTTTAGCTAGGAGTTTTCTCTTAAAAGTTATTCACAACGCCTTTCAGACCTACTCTTAGTAAAGAAAAATGAAAACTCCTAAACTAAGAGAGAGTCTTCGTTGCTATGGATGACGTCATTACTCATGCACGAGCTTGACTGAAATGACCACCTTGATTGGCTGATGATTGTAACGCGGGAATGATTCCAAACACCTCCCCTACGATGATGAGTGACAGGTGACAGGTCTGAGAATGCGTGCGCTACACAAGTAGTGCGAAGGACGGAAGATGATGAATAACTGAATAAATAGCCTAAATGAATAAAGAGTAAGGCAAAACAAATATATAGTAGCCTAATGAAACATATGGATTGATGCAATATCTTTGCAACATTATTGAATTAATCTGTCACTATATGCCTCTGCCTACGTTTGCAAAGAGAAGAACATTTTAATTTGATTCACAATGAAACGTTACAATTAGTTTACATGCAATGAGTAGCCTAGGTTTGGTTGTTGTTGGTGGCGTTATTGCATCCAATGCAAAATTGTTCCCTCGCGATTGGAAGCTCCTGTAGCCGCCGCATACTCATTTCAAAACATCGCAACGTGAAATGCCACAAAAAGCGGTTTGTGAATAGGTCTTAGTGAGTTAGGAGTCCTCTCGACTTCTTTTAAGATGTCCCAGGCTTAGGTGCTACTTTTAGGGCTAAAATGCTTCGTGAATTACTCTTAGTCAAAAAAATTAAGAGTCCTAAAGTTACGAGTGACACGCCCATTATTTTTAGGAGTTGCTCCTAAATTCGCCAGTTAGGAGCTACTTTTAGCCTTAAAATTCTTTGTGAATACGGCCCCAGATCACTATTTCCATCAGATCACTATATAAGATCACTATATAAGATCACTATATCAGATCACTATATCCATCAGATCACTATATCCATCAGATCACTATATCCATCAGATCACTATATCAGATCACTATATCAGATCACTATATCCATCAGATCACTATATCCATCAGATCACTATATCCATCAGATCACTATATCAGATCACTATATCAGATCACTATATCCATCAGATCACTATATCCATCAGATCACTATATCCATCAGATCACTATATCAGATCACTATATCCATCAGATCACTATATCCATCAGATCACTATATCCATCAGATCACTATATCAGATCACTATATCCATCAGATCACTATATCCATCAGATCACTATATCAGATCACTATATCCATCAGATCACTATATCCATCAGATCACTATATCAGATCACTATATCCATCAGATCACTATATCAGATCACTATATCCATCAGATCACTATATCCATCAGATCACTATATCAGATCACTATATCAGATCACTATATCCATCAGATCACTATATCCATCAAATCACTATATCAGATCACTATATCAGATCACTATATCCATCAGATCACTATATCCATCAGATCACTATATCAGATCACTATATCAGATCACTATATACATCAGATCACCGTTACATCAGATCACTATCAGATCACCGTTATCTCTGTAGAATCACACTTAGAATAGTTTAACCAAAGCTTGCACCAACTATTGGAAGTAGAATCTAGACAAATAACAAAGGATTTCTTTTAAGGTCCCTCTGTGGTGAAAATCCAGCTTTTAATGTTGTTTATGTGTCTATGTGGTGTGTTTAATCTGCTTTAAGACAAACCATGTGTAAGTTCATAAGTCGACAGCATTGCTGAGTATTTTCTCCTTAAAACTGCAGTGAACCAAAGACAGTCTCAAAAACACGCTTTGAAATCGCTGGTGTTTCTGACGTCACAAACTACCTTGTAACCAATCAGATCAACGTGTGATCGTCAACCAGTGGATCTCTGAGCTGAGGCCCCGTCCACACTAGTGCGTTTTCGTTTAAAAACGGAGACCTTTTGCTACGTTTGCACCTCCCGTCCACACTAAAATGGCTAAAACGGAGACACAAAACGGAGAAGTTTAGAAACGCTGCCGACCCGTTTTTCGTTTTGAATCTCCGGAGGGCGTATTAGTCTGGACAGGTCAAAACGGAGGACTTTAGAAACGATGACGTAGTAGAGGCTCACGCTCGGCTCTATGATTGGGTGTCATCAGTCATGGCAAATTCAAGTAAATTCTGCATTTTACAATGCTATAACTGCCTACATGCGCCGGAGGCAAGCTATTATTCGAGCGATCTGTGACAATTCCCGTGTGCAGCGGCGGTTTTGGGTTAACCCGGGAAGAACCAGCGCATGGTGGGATAATTTTATCAATGAAGTTGTGTTTACACCGGCATGCCCAGTGTCGGTGAATGATCACGTGATCCGCGTTTTCAGTCGTTTTAATGTGGACGGAGATCAATTCTAATACGCAGCTAAAACGCTGGTGTGGACGGAGATCGTATTCGTTTTAATTCTCCGTTTCTAAACTAAAACGCAGTAGTGTGGACGGGGCCTGAGTGAGTGAGTGGAGGCAGGGCTCATTTGAATATTCATAGAACCACGTATACTAAATGAGGCAAGCGTGTCGAGTTACATTCAAGATATTTTAAGGCATGAAGTTTTAAATATGTCATTCTGGTGATCAAAATGAGTTTTAAGGGGTAAAATGGTTGACTACTGGGGGACTTTAATAGAAGTTTAGCCGTCTTCAACACTTTGGTGTATTTTTTGGACGCCAGTAATGGATGGTAGAAAGTTACCACTGTTTTACTGTAAAACTACGGTCTACAGCTTGATTGCTTGTATCGTCGCCCGGCTCTAAGGCATGAAGATATTAACATCATCATTTTTGGTGAAGCTGCTTTGAAACAATGTATTGGGAAAAGCGTTATATAATACAAGTAAATTTGACTTGACAATACTGGTGAAAACTATGGTACAATCAGCCACGGGAATAAAGTAGGGATGCACCGATACCGATAATTCTTTATATTTGAAAGCCGATAACCGATATATTGGCCGATAAATCTAAATCCAAATTTCTACATAATTTTTGAGAGCCTGATTACAAAAACAAAAGTCTCAGCATTAAAAGCCACGTCCCAAGCACACAATTATAATGTTCTCATATATATATATATATATATATATATAATTTTATGTAGCCGATATGACAGACTTGCACTGAACTGTATTTTCCTTTTTGAAACTGATTCCAATCATTTTTCAAGCAATTTAAACCCATCACATTGAACAGTGCGCATCTGAAGTGTGTCAACTGAAGGAAATAATACATTATTTATCGGCTTTAATATATCGGCCAAATATTCTTATCGGGCCAATAACGATTACATTAAAGAGGATCATATATCAGCCGATGCCGATATGGTGGCAGATATATTGTGCATCCCTGGAATAAAGCAAATCATCAGATTTAATATGCACAGAAGAGCAAAGCACAAACGCTGCAAAACTGAGAGGCCAGAGTTCCTTAGTGCATCTTTATGAATACACAATAAAATAAATTTTCTTAAAAATGACTTAACTTAAAAATTAAAACCATTCTAAGACCATAAAGTCAAAAATTCCCAAATATTCTGACAATCAAGATCTGGATCCTCTACACTGCAGTCTTAAGCCTTTCTGACAAGGGATTTATTCATTTATTTTTGGTAAATTGGAAAATATCGAATTTAATTGAATCTTACGATCTGAAACCAAAAGGCTGGATGAAAAAGAGAGCCAGAGTGACTGTCCTCGGGTATAAACGGCCGCTCTCTGAGCACAACCCTGAGCCTCAGTCGGGCCGGACTTTCGGGAGGGGGATGGTGGAGAGACTCAAGTTTTTCACAGTTGAGACTCACACACTTTGTTATGTAAATGCAGGCTTGGAAATGAAGCGGCAGGAATCACAGGCGGTTGATGTGAGCAGAGACGCCACTTCCTTCAACTGCGCATTTGTCCATGTGAGTTCACTCTCTGAATTCAAATGAACCAGCGCTAAGCAATGACTCAATAATACAATAATACATTTAATATCTAAACTATGGGGTTTTCGCATGGATGAGGCCTTCGTTTGTCCTTTTTCTATACCCGTAGGTTTTATCTTGTGCACATACTAAATTATTGGTAACACTTTACAATTAGGTTCATTAGTTAACATGAACTAATAATGAACAATACTTCCACAGCATTAATTCATCTTAGTTAATATTAATTTCAACATTTACTAATAATACATTATTAAAATCAAAGGTTGTGTGTGTTAGCATTAGTTAATGCACTGTGAACTAACATGAACTAACAATGAACAGCTGGATTTTTATTAACTAACATTAACAAAGATTAATAAATACTGTAACAAATGTATTTCTCATTGTTAGTTCATGTTCGTCAATACATTAATGTTAACTGATGAACGTTATTGTAAAGTGTTACCGAATTATTTTAAAGTAAAATGCACTCATTTAGAGGACAAGCTTCATTCAAACAGCATGAGTTGTTTAATTGTTTGTGCTTGTGTGTCCCGTTCAGACCTTTATCTCGCTGTGCTCAGTCCAAACCAATGCAGTGTGAACGGCTTCTAATCCGAATTCAAATCTGACAACCGTTTTGCTGTGTATTTGAATAGCACTTCTTATTCAAATGACAAACTACAGGCTCATGAGCTATTGTGACGTGTGCCGCTCGTATCATGGTGAATAATGCATGTGCAGTGAAATGATCTAAATGTAGCGCCGCACACAGACCTTCAGAAACCAACTCAAGTAAACCCATTCCCATTTCATGAAGAAAGAGCCCTGTCTAACCTACCAGTAACACTTTACAATAAGATTCATTAGTTAACATGAACTAAGAATGAACAATACTTCTTCAGCATATATTAATCTTAGTTAATATTAATTTCACCATTTAGTAATACATTTTTTTAAATCAAAGGTTGTATGTGTTAACATTAATGCACTGTGAACTAACATGAACAAACAAAGAACGACTGTATTTTTATTGACTAACATTTATTTAACAAATGTATTGCTCATTAGTTAATACATTAACTCATGTTAACTAATGAACCTTATTGTAAAGTGTTACCAAACTACCCATTATAAGCCAGTCCATTAAATAAAAAGTTACTACTGAATTCCTTTTATTTTACTAAAGCTTCAAAATTCTATGCAAGTTGCTTTGGCTATATATAGATAGATAACATCTGTAGCTTGAGAAATAACTATACTGTCTCTCACGTTTTGTTTTATTGCACAGGTCTCTATATTTCTCCAATAGAGATAATTCTAGGACAGATAAGCATGATGTATAGCCTCACATCTGGCCCCAATCCTGTTCTTTCCAAAGAAAAAAAACCCTTTCTTTCCAAGATGAACAGCCGTGTTATCAACACTACTGAAACAATGCGCGCATCATTATCTGACCCTGCATGCTTGATTCAATCTTTAAAAAGTCTTCAGTCAGATCTTCATTCTGCTGATGGTTTGTTTTAAACACACACACTCTCACACACACACACTGCAGTTTAGATGCTCGCTGTCCCAGAAGACCCGAATGGAGTCGCTGGGAATGATCAAAGCCACGCCATTCAGTCACACAATGGAAATATGCGAAATGAATAATACTCACAGATTGATTGATTGATTGAGGAACAGTCCTGGTCGGCCGATAAAGCGAGGGTTTATAAGTCACCTCTACACCCGCGCACAAACACTCTCCTCGCGCAGGTAGAGCTCGGATCCGCGCGCTCCACATAAACCCATTAGGCCTCTACGAACACGGACTGGTGAGGAACACGAACCCCCGAGTTCTCGTTTAAAAGGCGCATTTCGTCGCTCTCGGCAGCCGGTAGTTGTCCTGCTCCATGCAACACTCGGTTTAGGGGAGAGCGAGATGAATCCCCCTTTAAATCAAAGCCATGCGCCTGTGCGTCGTCGAGGTGGCCCGATAGGTTTACCTATACACACCCGTTTGCAAACCGGGACGGGACCTGCCGCACACTCAGTCGCGAGAGAGTGTTTTTTCTAAACTTAAGGAGATTCCACTGGTTTCGGACTGCGTAAAGTGAGTCTCGGTCCGGGAGCACAGAGACGCGAGCGCGCGGTTGCGTGTCTCACTGCAGAGGCGCGCCGGAAAACACGCGCTGGAACGCGTTCCCGTTCACACGGAGCGGAGCCATAAACCTCACGGAAGTCTGTGTCCTCAACAACTGTTCAAACACTGCCAACACACTGCTCTAGTGGTATAAACCCTGACTTCCTCTCACACACACTGCACACATATTATTCTCAATTCTGTGTGAGCACGATCGGCTACAACTACACTATTACAGCGTCTGTGATTACAAACCATTTAAGCACAATACAATTGTGTAATCGCTTCACAATTATTTGACTACACTACTTGTTGATTTGTACTGAATCATCAATCATGAGAATGATAACTTTTTATTTTCATGTATTTGCATGTCCTAGTTACAGTTTTGTGGGCTGTTTTTTCATAAGAGATGCCATATCATGCCAACATGGTTTATCTCAATGAACAAACGTTCTTCCATTAACATAGAACGTTATAATAACATTAATAATAATATAATAATAATGTAATAATATATAATACTTCTCTCAAAACGTTAGCACAAAAACGTTATGTATAAATTGTTAATTAAAATTGTAAATTTTTCTGAAATGTTTTGATTTGTAACATTTTTTAAATGTTACTTGTTTAAGATCGTTCAGAGAAAATTCAAAAGTAACATTCCAATAATGATTGAAGAATAGTATAATGTAATGTTTCCTTAACGTTCTTATTACCAAGAAGAAAAAAGTTTTAATAAA
This sequence comes from Leuciscus idus, assembly GCA_021554675.1. Taxonomy (NCBI): domain Eukaryota; kingdom Metazoa; phylum Chordata; class Actinopteri; order Cypriniformes; family Leuciscidae; genus Leuciscus; species Leuciscus idus. The sequence continues at coordinate 43,278,863 of CM038627.1, forward strand.
AAAAAAACTTTAATAACTTAATGGGAACGTTATAGCAAATATTCTTAGAATATATGCTAGGTTGTCATCTAAAGGCTCAGGTATTAACATCTAAATGAACTTGTTTTTAATTGAGTCAAAGTATTTAGTTTTTTAATATGACTAAATAATTTTAAGGGTTAGACTATTTTAGGGTTAGTTTAAGGGTTATATTATTTACAAAAGTTCTTTAAAAAATAAATGCATATTTTCACATTTTACAGTGTACATCCATGTTTTTACCTTTGGCTTTTATAGCATTTTTAAAAATGACTTAAAGACTTTCTTATTTTATCAGGCTTTGATTGAGTCTGAGAATTGTGAGTTATGATTTTCCTGGTGTTATGATTTTGTTGTTATTTTGTGTTTGTATGATTGTTAGATATGCTTTGTCTGGACAGCACTTTGGTCCACTCTAATGGTTTTGAAAGCGCTTTATAAATAAAAGTTGAGTTGAGGACAGCAGTTGTACTATATGCACACAACATTTGGCCATTCCAGTTATTGCACATCATGTTTGATCCCACAGTGGCTTGGACTGAAGCATGAAAACGAGCTGCATCATTTCTCTTAGATAAAGGAGGACATTCAGGGAAGATGAACGAGGTTTAGAGAAGAGTCAGATCAGCAGGAAGTGGAGAGTGAGTGAATTAGGCAGACATTACTCCGTGGTAACTTGAGCCCCATGCAGTCATCTCAACACTTCAGCCAACAAAAAATGTTTGTCCAGCCATTTGTTCCCAGTGGTGTCAGTAGTGTCTCCCCCAGTAATACCTCTGGGGCCCCGGCCCGCTTCAGCAGGAACCAACACGATCTGTGCTGCAACAATAGACCCTTCTTTCACACATATCAGACTGAGTTTGGTCATAGTGATTCTGCTCAGACAACAGAGTTCAGCAGAAGTCCTAGCTGTGAAGAGCCTCTAAGCTTCGTGAGTTGTTTCAAATATTTCTCATTTGAACCAAAAAAAACAAAAAAAGTTTCAGAAAAAAGATTAATTTCCATCTCTTTCTTTTTCATCCCCAGAACAAGAACATGGGTCAAAGGATCTCTTAGATGTGTCGTCAATATTAATAATATTTTAAAAAAGGAAAGGAAGCACACAAGGGAAAGCTATGAATTTGGGTCAGACTCACGAGGTGGATTAGTGGTGTACTTTCATATATTAATTGGCATAATTTTACATAATAAGGAATAGCAGAAAAAAAATGAAAACAGGTGTGCACATCTGAGCAAAACAATGTAGAAGCAAGAGCTCAAACAAACAAGAGTGTTTTTATAGTTTTCTTGTGTAATGTGTGTAATGCAAACTCTTATTTTATTTGCAAGAAATATGAATCTATTTATTTATTATTAACTGTTTATTATAAAACTATTTATTTTATTATTCTGAAAAAACATTGGTAACACTTTACAATAAGTTCATTTTAGTTGATTTTATTGACTTTATTTTATTCATTAACTAACAATGAGCAATGCTTTTTTATATGTACAATTGCATGTATTCATATTTTTTTTAACATTATAAAAATACAACAGTTCACTATTAAGTTCATGTTTGCTCAGATCCATTAAATAATATGAACAGATACAACTTTAAAATATAATTATACTTTTTACTATATATATTATAAATAATTTAAAATGTTGTATATATAAGTAAATGTTATTTGTCTATAAGTATATCAGATTTGTACATGCTTTAGAAGTATTTTTCATTCTTAGTTCATGTTAAATAATGTGTTAACAAATGTATATGTCGTGTCTGTTGTTGGTTTTGTTCATGGTTTCTCTTGTGAAAAAAGTATACTTTATTGTATTTGAGATTTGTTCCCTTTTTCAATAGTACATTGCAGATATACTAACTAAAATACTGTACTATCTTTAAATACATTAAAATTATATTAGCATCATGCTGTTACCTATTTTCACAATACAACTTTTAACACACTTTAAAGTATTGTACTTTAGTATAATTTCAAAAATATACTTGAAGTGAAAAATCTGTTTATTTTTTAAAAGTGTATTTATTTGCACTTTACTTAAAAATATATTTTAGGTATATTTTTAACTGTGTGCTAAAAACGATCAACAATGCATTGAAAGTATACTTTCAAAATACATTATAGTATACAATAGTATATTGTACAAAGTATAGCTAAGTAATATTTGTTTATTAATGTGTATTTGTTATTGAAAACAAAGTGTGCAATTTGTAGTATTTGGAATAGACAAAGCTATTACTGAGCATATACTTTTTACTCAAATATAATACACTTATGGTATATTGCTTGTGTTTCGTAGACACTCGTAATGATTTTGTAATGTACTTGTAACACAAATAAAGTACACTTTAATATCACTAATCAAGCATGTAATTAGTCCCTACACAGGCATATACTTAAAGTATACTAAGTACACTTGAAGTTGTTCTAATTTAGCACACAAAAGTACACTAAATACACTTAAAGTTATGCTTTACTACAATTTTATTACAACTAAAACACACTTTGTACAAAATTAGTTGTTCCAAAATAGCACACTTCGAGTTAACTAATCATTAACACACTTGAAGTATACTGAATAAGTCTGGCTGAAAGTATACTTAGCATTTATTTTTTTTTCACCAGGGTTAGGGTCTTTTATTTTGTAGTTCCTGTGTGTCATGTGATTCCCACATCCCTTCATGTGATCTTGACATGTGCTTCCCAAGTCTCAGGTGTTATGTTGTCATTGGTTCATTCATTAGGCTTGTTGGACTTCATGCAGCTCTGCGCAGACCGATCGGCGGCTGACTTTGAAGCAGTGCATGCCGGTTAGAAATTGTGTCCAACATGATACAGCGAGCTCTAATGATGACACAGCTGTTCCACGATTGGCCAGATTCACGGCATGACAACGATCACGTGTGTTTCGTGTTTATTCTCACACCTTTATTTCCACTAAAGCTCACAAATCAGTTTTTTATAACAGTAAACACTCTTTTCATGTAGTTGCGATATTATATTGTGTCATGTTTATCAAAATAAAACTGATTAAAAAACGTAGACTTCATTTATATTTATAGGCTTATGTTGAACTTTATTATTGTTCAAACAGACGCTGTATGAAGCAGTACATAAAGTATTGAATGAAAATGTCTCAGAAACATCTGTGTATTTGGCAAATATTGCATTTATTTCACTTCAGCTGTGGTAAAGTATGCAAACACAGCGTGAGCGAAGCAGAAAGTGTCCGACTTCACGTCTCCGTTTGCAGCTCCTCCCCGTCTGCACTCGACTACTCTCGCCGATCGGTTACATCCAGCCGCAGCCGGTGTCCAACACACCTATTGTCTCGTCTAGCTTTGTTCGTGTAACCACTGTTCGGTGAGTTTTATTTTATGTCATATCTTTAGTTTATTTTGTACACTGCAGTTAAATAAATACTGCACTTGTGTTCATCAAGCTTGCCTTCAGTGGAATCATTACAATGTAACTGTACTGTAAAGTGGTACAAGTTTTTTTCCTTTACAATTTCGCTGTATGCTCTGATAATATATTAGCATAAAATGCTAAATACTCAATCAGCAAAATGGTTCAGCAACGAAATGTGAAATGCATGTAGGCCTACTTTTTTTCTGCCAGCAAGGATTGAGAACAGGAAACCGAAGATGACGAATTAGATAAATGTGCTTTAATAAGCTTCAGAGATGCATCCAAATGCAGGGAGCAGAAGAAACACAAGCTCTAACATAACATAGACCAGACAACTGCGAACTGAAACAGTGATATAAATACTGATGGTAATGGGGTGAACACAGCTGAAACGAATGTTTAATCATATTAGCAACCATGACGACAAACAATGAGCGGAAAACTGAACCAATGAATGCAAACTAAAAGTCCATGAAAGTGAAACTAAGGACAAACATGACCAAATATCCCTGACATTTTCAGAGATCAATTAAATGAAAGTACAATTAATGTATGAATGTGAACAAAAATGGGTAAATACTCATACCTTGTCAAGACAATTCAACCACAATTTATCTACAGTGAGAATATCTTGACCTTGACCTTGATCTGCTACAATGACAGAATGCTCTTCTTTGTGTTCAGATCTATTATTGCATTACATACAATTACTTAAATACAGCTTCTGCTGGGACAAGTACACAGTACAGCTCGACTTCTTTGATATCTATAGCAGTTGAAAACTACAGACCAGCCTCTCTTCTTCCTTCTGTCAAAAACTCTTGAAAGAGTTGCGTTCAATCAACTCTCTTATTTTCTGACCGAATGACCGCCCTTCTGTCTGTTGCTGAATCTCTTCGGCTGGCAAGAGCAAACTCCAGATCATTTGTTCTCATTCTCCTGGACCTGCCTGCTGCCTTTGACACTGTAACCCAGCAGATCCTCCTGTCCAAGCTTCATGACTAAGTCATCACAGGTGCGGTGCTTCAGTCTGACCTCACAGGCAGATCTTTCAAGGTTTCAGGGAGACGAGGGGTGACTGAGTCACGTCAGCTAATCACTGGGGTGCCTCAGGGTTCAGTGCTCAGACCTCTTTATTTCTCCATTTACACTGGGAACGATAATAAAGGCACATGACTTCTCCTAACACTGCTATGCAGAGGATATGCAGCTTTATATGTCATTTTAACCTGATGATCTCAATAGCCTGTTTTCACTGTCGGGCCAAAAGTGAGTGCGTGCCAGTCGTGTTTCCACTGTCACTTCCGGGGCTTGATCGGGCCTCATCGGGGCTTCCTCAGGGTTTTCTGGCCCGCTGAATACCTTGGTCCAAAGCGTGCCAACAGGGGCTTGAGGGGTGGTAATGAACAGAGGAGGAGTTTACCTGAGTCGGGAGAAGGCAGCGCCGGATGATTCAATATACCAGCTTACATCCGCATTAAAGACTTTTAACATCATTTTAGCTCAAAAATCACTTTTAGACAGCAGCGAGTGTTTGATATAACTTCTGTTTGTGATCTGATGTGGATTCTGATCACCCTATAAATATTTATATGCGATGCTAAAGACTATGCATGCTAACCATCACCATAGTAAACATGGTAAATGTGACCGCTTGAAGAAATCAAGACAAATTGGTAACACTTTATTTTACAGTGTCCTTGTTACATGTTACATGTACTTACAGTAGTAATAACAGTAACTTATACATAATTACATGCAACTAACCCTAAACCAAATCCTAATCCTACCCTAACCCTATAGTAAGTAGATGTAGTTAATTATTATTACTCAGTACTTAAATGTATAATTACACTGTAACAATTACACCTTAAAATAAAGTGTAACCGACAAATCATATTGTCCATCACAATCATGTTTTTATTTGATCTGTCAGTACGTCTCGTCTCGTCTCTTTATACCGGACTGTCTGTTATCCAGATTTAGCTCCACATATGTCATAAAATTTGAAAGCTTCCTCTGTTTCTCTGACTGAAAATATAACTGTATTGGGAGAGAGTGCTAAAGCTCCTCAGGTCGTTTTATTGGTGGACAATTTGTAGAAATCATCGTTCTTTCTAAATGTGACATAAACATACTGTCCTTTGAGTACAAATAATAAGTACGTGTGTCCTCTGTCTTTTGTGAAATAACTGTAAATACCACTTTGTTTCTGTGTGACTAATGTGCAGTCTTGGCATACATAAATGTATTATGGACAATGTATCACTTGTTAGTGGAAAACATCGATGTTTGGGTTTGAAATCTTTAGGTAAACAACAATGTCAATAAACTGCCGCTTTTATCATGTTTCCTGTGATTTCTTTCTGATTAGTTTTCTGATCAATCTTGCACTTGTTGGTGAAACGATGGGTTTGTGTGACGTTGTTCCAGAGAGGCGTGTTACGGGTGGGTTTAAGTGAAACGCTGCAGAGCTTCTGGCCCGACGGTGGAAACGCGGCTAATGTCTCAGCTTTTATCTCTGCTTGCTTTCCAGACATCGCAGCTTGGATGAAGGAGCCTCATCTACAGCTCAGAAAAAAAACGGAAAAAAAACGGAGCTCTTATAATCCCTGCAAACCCATCAGTCAAACACAAACTCACTGTTCAACTGGGATCTACAAACCTGGGATCTACAACAGGGACAGCAAGGAACCTGGAGGCAGTGTTTGATGCCCAAGCGCTTTTCCACCCACATTAGGTCAGGGGTGCCCAATCTTGTTCCTGGAGATCTACCTTCCTGCAAAGTTCAGCTCCAACCCTGATCAAACCAGCTAATGAAGATCTTCAGGAGCACTTGATAATTACAGACAGGTGTGTTGCATCTGAACTCTACAGGTAGATAGATCTCCAGGAACAGGAATAGAGTACGCCTCGCAACTCCTTGTCCAAGCTCTTGTCATTTCAAGACTCCACTACTGCAATACTCTACTGGCAGGCCTTCCAGCCAGCACGACCAAGCCTCTGCAGAAGATCCACAATCTGGCAGCACCTCTGGTCCTCAATCCTGTCAGGGAATGAATGGAGGCAAGCACAAAGTTGCTCTCCAAAACGTTCACCCTCTCTGCTCCTCTCTGGTGGAATAAGTTGCCAACCTCCACCTGAACAGCTGAGACCAACAAAACTTTCAAGAAGTAGCTGAAGACACATTTTCTGCCAACACTAAATCACGCAACTGGTAACCAATGCACTTTCACTTAAGAAAATCCTTTTCTTTCTCTTCTTTTAATTCTTCTCTGCTCTAGCTTGTTTCCTAATCTAGCCCTTAGGTGTGTTTGACTTCATGCAGCGCTGCACAGACCAGTCAGTGTCTGACTTGAAGCAGTGCATGCTGGTTAGAATTTCTGAGACGGCAGCGATGCTATGCCACTAGCTGTGTTTCCATTACAGATTTGCGAAAGAGATTTCCTGGATATCTGCTTCAAGCTCTTGATAAATTGTGGCATTTCTTTGTTGTTTAGAATCCAGTATTCCCATAATTCTTGTGTTTTATGAGTTTAATAAAGAACTCTGTCTCGTCTTCTGTCCAAACACACCGCGTCATAAAGAGTGATCGACTTTAACGTACGTCAGGTGACCTGTAAATGCGAAAAACTGTTTCCAATGCAGTTTTGCAAAATATTCCTTTTTCGAATTGCCTGAAAAAACACCTCATGCGAGCGTAAAAACTTTTTTGTGATATATGGGAGTATTTGTGAAACTGACGTGTTTCCATTGGGCGTATGTTCAATTCGCAATTTCAATTTGCCCAATTTGAAGGGTAAATGAAACGCAGCTTTAGTCACGTATGCCATCAAAGTACAGCGAGAGCGATTCGAGAGCAGTGTATGTTTTGTGTTTATTCTGACTCTTTCAGGTTCAGCTAATGCTCACAAATCCTTAATAGCATTAAAAACTCTTTTTATGTATATCGTGTCATGTTTATATAAAAAAAAAAAAAAAAAAAAGATAAAAATATGAACCCCATTTTTTTGGTATTTAAATAGTTTAGGCTTATGCTGAACTTCCTTGTACTTACAAGTGTTAATAATGCTACATGAAAACCTCTGAAATGTCTGTGTATTTGTCAAATAGTGCATCTAATCCCCTTAATCTGTGATGGATGTCACTGCTGGAAGCAGAAAGTGTCTGATTTGCCTCAGTTTTTCTCAGTTTTCAACTCCTCCTCGACTGCAAGCGGCAAATCTCACTAAGTCCAGCCGTTTAAAAGCCAAAGCTGGTGGGACGTCGAAGAGTACAAGTTCATGTATGCAAGAATAAAATTCAAATTGTTTTGTTGTGATTTTATTGCTCACATTTTTCTCATGCATAAAATATATTTTAATATGTAGTTTGCACCTGCGGAGTCTAGTGAAGAGACAATTGAACATCAATTTAAAAAACAGCAATTAGATGGGATGGTCCCTTCTTTAATTGCCAGTGTTCTGGTTTTATGTCATATCCGTGAACATGAATTGCCCCTTACTACTGTAGTTAGTGGCAGTACAGTAGTAATGTTAGCAGGAGGGACGTTTTCATTCTAGATATAGCTTTTAATTGAACTAAATATGTGTTGTTCTTGATCAGTGTTCAATATGTTTTTTTGTCCATTTCCCTGGAAAAGTGAAAATGTACATTTAAAATTATAAAGGTTAGTTAGGTTGATCTTTTTGGACTACATATAACATATAGAAAGCCAATAGGTGTAGCCTAAAAAATCACAAAACTCTTTTTTTTTTTTTATTCTTATAGTGCGACACATTGAGTTTGATGACATCTAAAGAAGACTTTCAGCAGGAAAATATTAAACATTTTCCATTCACATGCACAGGGTTTCATTTTCTCACCAGCCTCTGCTTTGTACTCTCTCTAGACATATGTTTTCCTTTTAGACATTGTTCTCTATGTTGGGAAAACCTCACGAAGAACAGAGAACTTTTCGGAAAGCGTTTCGCCGCTAATAAGAGAGCACTGGAGAACTGTGGCAAAATATGTCGGTGGTAAATGAGTCAGTCACTGGTTAGTTGGGGTAAAATAAAACACATTCAATGTTGTGCAGATGACTCGCCATCAAAACTTTGCGATGAAACACATTTCTGTGCCTTTTAATGAGACACAAAGCACATGCCATGCACTCCACCCACAAACTATCTTTCATGACCCACTTTTTAAATCGCATTCTTTGCTGCTGAAGTCGACTCTATCTTTCACCCGCCTGCTCGTACGTCTATGAGTGGCTGAAAACAGTTATGCTGATTCAAACACTAATTAACCAAACTTTACTGAGCCAGATCTCTTCTACAGTTCAGTGTAAAAGACTTTTGAGTCAGTGTCTGCTGGAACCCTCTTGTATCTGTACTGATTTTATCCGGTTTTTAAAGTCAACATGAAATCAAAATCGACAATTCTTATTTGTTTATGGAATATTACTTTATTAGAAATTATTCATAATCTTGAATCAGAATAACTTCCCCTCCCTCTTGCAGCGACATATCTTCTCTAATGCCGAGGCAACCTGTCACTCACATGAGATCCACCAATAGCAAACCACAACCATCCAATCAATTCCCCACAGACAAAACCAAGCCCCGCCCTACATTTGTTCCCTTTCCAGAAGCAGCTTCACTCGGATATACGGCCCAATAGGGAAGAAAAGACAATTGCAACTCATGCTGATGTTAAGTCTGATGTCACAAACGGTGTTAGTGTACACTCGTGTGTGTTGTATTGCCACTGAAAAATCATGATCCTAAACCTTTCTATCAAAATCTCAGTTAACCAGACAGTGATTCATCTTTTCTAAACCATTCAAATATTGGTGTCTAGGACACAATGCGCCCAGACTAAGCTTAAAGGTGTGCTATAAATGAACTGTACTCATAAAAGGCTGTTGAGATGGTATCCTCAAATGGAGAAGAGGCTTGAACTCGTAATCGATATGTCAAGACCTCAGAAGTGGATTAGGGCCCTGTGCACTGCAAGTTTTTGAAGAATTTTTTTCCTAAGGATATTTTTTTATTAAGGCCTAAATATTAAATGTGCTAAGTACTTTGTGCATATGAGTCCCTCTATAATTTGAGGTGTGTTTCATGTCCACAGAGTAAATTAATTGACCGTTTCTATATTGGTGTCATGGACCCTCTCCCAACACACTCTGATCACTCTTTCTGGAGTTTTAAATCACACACACTTGGAATCCATGTTCATAATTAATTCCCATCACCTGTTCTTTTCATCCTTGTTTGTCCGCGTTTTCTCTTGTGTTCCTGTCAGCATTTCCAAAGAAAGATTGCCTTGGTATCTCATTCACCTGCTATTCATCTGTCTACTCACCTGCATTTCTGTTATTCACCATAAAGTTCAATAAACCCTGCATTTGAGTTCATCTTCTGTCTCTGTCTCTGAGTCCTGTGACGATTTGCTACATTGTTATGGTTTACAGTATGTTTATGATTTTAAATCAAATATTTAATCAAATTTGAGGTTAACCTGATCAAGAAAATAAGATGCGGTTGACTAGACAAGGCATGCCATTATTATGAGTTAAAAAGGTGAAATCGGAAATCAGAATCAGAAAGATCCTTATTGCCAAGTACTGTATGTTTGCACACATAAGGAATTAGTTTTTAGTGACAGAAGAAGCTTCCAATACACAGAGACAACATAAGTACACAGATAGAAAAATAAAATAAAATAAAGATATATAAATAAGAGACACATATGTATATATAATATATAAATAATCAAAATAGATACATTTGTATGTACAGGTGTGCTAGTTTGGCACGTGCACACTATCTAAAGGATTTTGTTTTCAAGCGCTCAAGTCACTTGCACATGCGCTGTTGTACGTGCACCATCCTCGTAGTCTCAAAAATTGGGCCGCACACGGATGGGGTGTGTGGACGTCCTCAGACCCTTCTGATGAGGAAAATTACGGATGACCGAAGTAGACTTTGGGCTTAAGTTACCCTATATTAGGCAATTCTTGGTTTTTGGTTCTCTTTTGATTTCTGCTGAATTTCCACTTTGGGCTTCCGAGCCCAATACTCCACCTCTGCCCGTCGACCAGTCGGCTCTACTTCGGCTCCTCTTCCCTCAGCTCCACCTGGGACATCATCCCTCCGGCTCCACCTTGGTCAGTCGTTGCTCTACTTCTACAACAGACATCCGGGCATTCGTCTGCGCCTCGCCCCTCCAACCCTTCAGCTCTTCCAGGGCTCCTCCTTCCCTACGGCTCCTCCTCAGTCCTCACTCCCACTGGCTTCGCCTCAGTCCTCCGGCACCCTGCCTCCATCTCGGCTGCTCATCACCACAGCTCCGCCTTGGCCTCCTGGTCCTCCGATGTCGTCCGGTCTCTTCGCCTGGGTCTCCACCTCTCCTGAAGTTCAATCTCATGACTCCACTCTGGCTCCTCCCTGCATTGGTTCCTTCATGGGTCACCATCCTCTAGGTTGCTCTGGGCTCTCGTCCACCGTCGGCTCCTCTGTTGTCTATGCCACCATCTGCTCCCCTATGGTCTCTTCTTTCACCGGTTCTGCCTCTCCCTCCTCATTTGTGGTTTATGGAAACCAGTTATGGAAATGCGTTCTGAGTGATGTGGATGTTGTCACGTGGCAGCATTTTGGTTCGTTTTATCAACTCATAAACTGATTCGGACCAGAGCGATCAGTGTGGTGTGAAAAGGAACCAAAACGCCTTAAAAAATGCTACAAAGTATCATTTTTTGCCCTTGGTGCGGACTAAATGAACCGAACTACAGATGTGAAAGCACCCTATTATGTTCTAATTCATTGTCATAGTTACTCATTGTTTGATTGATTTCCATCACCTGCTCCTTGTTTGGTTCATCAGTTTGCTGTGTAATTATTGCCCTCAGTTTGCTCTGTTCTATGTCTGGTGTTGTTTGTGTATAGAGCACACTGTTACATGCGTAATGTCTTCTTTGTCAGGCCATATGGTATTGCCAAGTAATCATAATTTCTATCTATTTATTTGTCTCTTATCAAATTTGAGTGCTCTGGTTAAGCACTGCGCAAGACATTTGGAAATGATGTGAAAGAGTGTTCCTGTCATTCCTTTCAGCTAATCACTGACCATAGTAATCTGGAATACTTCCAAGAAGCCACAGAGTTGAATCCTCGCCAGGCCTGGCAATTAGGTTCATTGTCATCCTGTCTCTGTGTGGTTTGTGACAGGTGAAAATGTTCACTAGCTGTTTTGTAGCCAAGATGTTAAAGTGTGTGTCTATAAAAAAAAAAAAAAATAATAATAATAAAAAAAAAAAAAAAATATATATATATATATATATATATATATTATAATTATAAATGTATATATACATATATATAAAACTGGCCTCAGACTCCCTTTAATATTTAGTAAATATGATTTGTTTTGTTTTAGTGCTTTGATGCATTTGCTAAATTTTCTCCTGATTTCCTCCACCTCCACACACTTCTCTTTGTTTGACAAGTTTGTGGGCTTATGCATACAAATAAAAGGGAAAGCCAGAGTGACTTTGTAAGACAGACTGTTGGGACTGGTGGCATATGGGGAAGCAGACTGGACACAATCCAGAGGGCTAGAAGCTATGCAGAGAAAAAGAGAGCAAAAGGGGAATGACTGGTGTGTGGAGTAAAAGAGAAAGACAGAAAAGAGAGAGATGGAGGCCCCAGGCAGCCTGCCCTGTCTTTGTTTACAACAAAAAGCCATTGTTTGATGTGGCCGCAGAGCCTCTGCTTCAAACCAGGCTTCTTCTCCCACAGGATGTGCTGAGGGTAAGATGCCAGACAGAGACTGAGGCCTGGAAAACCTGTACACCGAGGAAAATGCTCAGGACACTGGAATCTTTAAGCTCAGTATCTGTTCCTCGCGTCATAGCTGCCACCCCGGGACTACTCCTCATCGCTGTGCACCCAACTGTTGGAACAAAAGCTTGATTGTTACCCAGCCAAACCTTACTTTAATGTTCTGTCTTTGTCCTGATTTAGAATGCAACCAACAGGATTAAGTATGATTTGCCAAATAGAATGTGTTTTGGTTTGAAGGGCAAAAAGGAAGTTGGGGGACTTGTCAAAGGAATAAATATAGGGCTTAAAAAGACACTCTACAAGTATTCTGTGCTGCAAAGAATTTTGTAAAATGCTAATTCTTAGTTTCCTGAAAGTTTTAGTTTCCTTCGGGTGCCCCAGAGGTGTGTGTGTGTGTGTGTGTGTGTGTGTGTGTGTGTGTGTGTCTAGAAGTGATCTAGAAAATGAATGTATGGATGGAAACAGTGAGCGACTACACATGAGTCACATTTGTGCAATAGAATAAAGATCTGTGGCTATAAAATAAAAATAAAAATCTTTTTCAGAGACTTTCTTTCTGTGTATTTACATTCCACTTTTATGTAGAGATTAAAATTTTTATTTATTTATTTTATATATATATTTTTTTGCTTTACCCTTGTCCCAGACTTTCAATCTTAAAATATGAAAATCCAGATGATAGAATTATATGATAGAACTGTTGTATAGTTTCCCAGACTGGTTTAAATTCACCTTCTGGAATGTGAAAAGAGCCTAGTTAATACGTATTGCGTACATTTCAAAAACATAAAACATAATGTTTTGTACATTTGGATAGATGCTGAAATGTATAATATGGACGTATCCGCAACAATTAAACGTAGCATTATTACGTTGTACAGCTACAAAACGTTAAATATTTACGAATCTTTCATATCATAAAGATATGTATAATTTCCCTTTTACCATTTTATAGATAAATGTAAGATCCCTTAACCCTACTCACAAACCTAAACATACCTCTTTTATAAATAATATAAAAAGAATAAAAGGTAATGGACAGAGATTTATAGGGAAATGACAATTTTAGTAACAATGTAGCATCAAAATATACTTTGAGCCAACGCTATCTCACGACCAATTCGTACGAATTCGTACGAATGATAAAAAGTTGGCTAATTCGTACTAATTCGTACGACCTCACTCGTACGAATTTGTACGATTTGTCTAAACCCACGTGATGGGTAGGTTTAGGGGCGGGGTCAGGGGTAGGTCATTCGTATGAATTCATACGAATTGGCCAATTCGTCAAATATGTACGATTTTGCAAAAATCGTACTAATTCGTACGAGTCAGGTCGTATGAATTCATACGAATAAGCCACCTCGTAGAATTTGTACGTTTTCCCGTGAGATCGGGCTCTTTGAGCCGCTAATCCTACCCCTAAACCTATAGCCATAGCCATTTCTTAAAACTACGTACAGTTATGAAGAAAAACGTAGCAGACAGACAAGTGTAATAATCACAATTTATCGAAACGGGTTTCGAAGTCACAAACAGAGCGAAATGTTATTTCTTATTAGGTAAATGAGTCAAATGTGTTTAAATGCGACTGAAAACATCATTGATATGACAATTGAATACAATAGTCAAAACATTAATGTCACGATTTTGAATATTCATAAAATAGGAATACATACAAATTTCTACGTCTGTAAAGTTGTTCATACCTATTTCACGCTTTTGTGCTGTCAATATGTAAATATTTTACGGTTTAGTCCTGTCAATACGTGAGTATTATATGTTTCAGTATTAAAACGTAAGTAAATGTACGTATGGTAGAACTACATTTTACGTAAAAATACACACGTATTCTCATGAGACCACATTGAAAGAGCTTATATTTAATATAATACACATAGTCAAAGAATCACTATTTTAGATAGTCTGCCTATGAATTAATTTGTGTTTATTTTGTTCATTTATTTGATAGGGACGAAGCATGTTAATTAACATTAGTATAAAATACAAAATGTAAACAAGCCGGATTATAGCAACATTGCTAATTTACATCCGCAGATAGTCAGGTACACACAAGAACAGATACTCAGCTATACACACAACACTACAAAGAGACAAATACCCCAAACACATTATTACAATATCTAAGTAAAATGTTTACACAACCGGATTCGTCATAAGCAACTTTTTCAGATGATATTTAAAAGTAGAACATTGTCTTATTGACTGCGGTAAACTATTCCAGGATTTGCTCCCTATTAAAGATAATACTTTCTGACCAAAAGATGTTCGCCTATATGACACCTCGCAATCCCCTCTAATGATAGACCTGGTACCAAAACCACAATCTGTTCCCTGTTTTATGAATTCATTTAACAGAGGTGGGACAAGCCCATGCCAGACCTTATAAAACAAGCATATTATGACATTTTGTAAAATTTTGTCTTGGCTTGAGTAAGTGCCAAGAGGAACGTACTGTAAGTGGCAGATCTGTTAGAAGGAGGTAATGTTGGGAGATTCGCAGTAGCATTATAGAAATTGCCGGCAGTGTGTGGTAATGCACAGTAGGTTCTTATGGCATCATCATATGGTGGTGGTGGTGGCGCAATGGATAAGACACATGCCTTTGGTGTGAGAGACCCGGGTTCGAATCCACTGTGAGACACCAATGTGTCCCTGAGCAAGACACTTAACCCCTAGTTGCTCCAGAGGCGTGCGACCTCTGACATATATAGCAATTGTAAGTCGCTTTGGATAAAAGCGTCAGCTAAATGAATAAATGTAAATGTAAATGTAAATCATATCCATAAATCCACCATATTGCCTTTCCTAAAACACTGTCCTCAAGGACTAAGAACACAGTCCGCTCTGCCACTTTTAACCAGGACTAAAAAGCAGATCAGGACCTGAACCAGCCCATCACATCCCACATCCTCTACTACAGCATTATAAATGACCTCTTATATGTCAGAAGAATTCATGGCCCCTTTTAAAAACCAATTTGAATAGATTTAGCTGTCCTCATTGATTTAGCGTTCCTCCGACTGTAACTGAACGTGCTCCAGGGACTGGAATCTATAGTTATCTGTAATCACTGAACAGCTTTATGCGCACACTACTGGAAGCCTACTTCATAAATGCTGCAGATTTATATGGAGCAGTTCAAGCTTTATGATTCAAAATTTAACTGGTAATGAAACAATAGGAAGCACTTTTTTTGTGATAACCTATTAATAAAAAAAAAAGGTAATAATTTTAAATCACAAAATAAGAAAATGCAACCGACATATGGTGGTTTCTTCAATTAACCCTTTCATGCATGGTGTCCGCTACGTTTACATCAGGACCACCGTGGTAATTACATTGACCCTTACCCATAAATCTACATTACTGTCCAATTTATAATGCAGTGCATTTTCTTTAGACATAAAATTGAACATTGCTGACAAAAGTGACAATAAGCGGCTCTAGATGGAGATCCACTGTCCAACCCTGATCAAACTCACCAGCCGCCTGCACTTTACTTTACAGTACGTGTACTTACCTAAGAAAGTACTGGTAATATAAGGTAACTACATGGGTTAAGGTTATGTTTAGCGGTTGGTTCAGGGTTAGTACATAGTTATTACCCAGTTATTGCAATTATTATAAGTATACATAGTAGAAGCTCTCTGGTAATCCAGCAGACCTTGATTAGCTTGTTCAGGGCAGTTTGATTGCATATGTTGATTCTGCATAGTCAAAGTGGTTTATATATTAATAGTACAACACTAGCCATATCTCTGTGTGTTTTTATGTAGTTTATTTATGCATTCGTCTGTGCATAATATTTCTATTTGCAGCACTGATAATAATAAGAAAGGTTTCTTCAGCATATTAGAAGAATATTAAGTCCCCCTGTGGTGAAAATCCATCTTTTAATGTTGTTTATGTGTCTATGTGGTGTTTTTAATATGCTTTAAGACAAACCATGTGTAAGTTCATAAGTCGACAGCATTGCTGAGTATTTCCTCCTTAAAACTGCAGTGAACCAAAGACAGTCTCAAACACACGCTTTGAAATCGCTGGTGTTTCTGACGTCACAAACTACCTTGTAACCAATCAGATCAACGTGTGATCGTCAACCAGTGGATCTCTGAGCTGAGTGAGTGAGTGGAGGCGGGGCTCATTTGCATATTCATGGACCTGCGCATACTAAATGAGGCAAGGGTTACATTCAAGATATTTTAAGGCATGAAGAATTTGTTTTCAAGAAAAGATAATTTTAAGGGATACAGTTAGGGGGACTTTAAGGATCACAGTGAAGACTGAACTAATGACTGAAAATGGAGCTTTGTCATCAGAGGAAAAATAAAAGTTTAAAATATACTAATAGTGTACAGTTATACAGCATTGGACAGTACAGAATATTTTTTTAAAAAACAAACAAAAAAGCTTACAGATCCCAAACTTTGGAAGGGTAGTGTGTTAGTATTAGTTATAATGTGATGGTCACAGCGTGACTAAGATAAAGCAAATGATGAAAGGAGTAGAAAACAAAAAAAGTCTTTAATAAATCCAAGGAAACACTCAAGAGATAACCAGGAGAAATACACACATCCACGTAAACTAAAGACGACACATAACAATGAACTGAGGAAACTAAGAGCTTAAATCCACAGGGAGTTATGAGATAACTGAATGAACAACAGGTGAACATAATCAGTAACTAAGGGAACTGAGGCCTTGTCCACACGGAGACACGTTTAGCTGTATACGTAACATTTTTGTACCGTATTGGTGTTTCGTCCAGACGGATCCGGCGTTTTGGGAGCCTGAAACACCCTTGTGTTTTCGTGTGTACAGCCAATGCGTTTATTTTGTGAAATGATGATGTCACCTCACATGTCGACCCTAGCCAGACACTGCTATACGTCACGTAACAGCAACAACAACTGCAGACTACATGTGTGTGTTCGTGCTGCAGACAAGCCTCTTTTATCTCTTTATTTATTATTTACTTGAATATATTTTTCTTTTATTTCTTTTTTTTCTTCTTTTTTTATGCTATGATGCTTATCTGTTGTCGGATTAAGAAATTTCATATTTTGTACCAGGCCATTTATCAGAATCAGAATCAGAATCAGAAAGAGCTTTATTGCCAAGTGTGCTTGCACCCACAAGGAATTTTTCTTGGTACTGAAGCTTCCAGTGCACATATACAAATACAAATACAACAAGAAACATAGTAATACAAATTCTAAGAATAAAATATATTAAAAAATAAATAAAAATAGTATAAAAAGTAAAAAAAGGGGTCACAGTTGGGTTTAGTCTGAATAAACATTTACAGATTATGAACATATTTACAGTATTTTGAGAAGTATGAATAATATAAATATAAATATCACCTGAGTTAGAGAATATTACACTAGACAGTGGGAGTCTAGTGCATGTTACAGATTATGAACATATTTACAGTATTTTGAGTAGTATGAATAATATAAATATAAATATAAATATCACCTGAGTTAAGAGAATATTGCACTAGACAGTGAGAGTATTGCACTTACAGGCATATGCCTTGGGGGGCATGTTAAGTGTTCAGAAGGGAAATGGCCTGTGGAAAGAAACTGTTCCTGTGCCTGGATGTTCTTGTGGCCAGTGATCTGTGTCGCCGTCCTGACGGTAACAGTTCAAACAGGGGGTGTCCAGGGTGTGTGGAGTCTGTGATGATTTTACCTGCTCTCTTCCTCACTCTGGAAGAGTACAGGTCCTGGAGGGTTGGCAGGGGGGCACCAATAATCCTCTCTGCTGTCCGGACTGTCCGTTGTAGTCTCCTGATGTCCGATTTGGTAGCTGAACCAAACCAGACAGTGATGGAAGTGCTTAAAACAGACTCAATGACGGCTGAGTAGAACTGGATCAGCAGCTCCTGTGGCAGATTGAACTTCTTCAGCTGGCGAAGGAAGTACAGTCTCTGCTGGGCCTTTTTCACAATGGAGTCAATGTGATTTGCCCACTTCAGGTCCTGAGAGATGGTAGAGCCCAGGAACCTGAATGACTCCACTGCTTCCACAGTGCTGTTCATGATGGTGAGAGGGGGGAGTGCTGGGGATTTTCTCCTGAAATCCACAATCATCTCCACTGTTTTGAGCGTGTTCAGCTCAAGGTTGTTATAGCTGCACCAGACAGCCAGCTGTTCAACCCCCAGTCTGTAAGCAGACTCGTCACCATTTTGGATGAGACCGATGACGGTGGTGTCGTCTGCAAATTTCAGGAGCTTGACAGAGGGGTCTTTAGAAGTGCAGTCATTAGTGTACAGGGAGAAGAGCAGTGGGGAGAGAACGCACCCTTGGGGGGCGCCAGTGCTGATAGTGAGGGTCCTGGATGTGAGCTTCCCCAGTCTCACTCGCTGCTGCCGGTCCGTCAGGAAGCTGGAGATCCACTGACAGATTGAGGATGGCATGGAGAGCTGAGTCAGTTTGGCTGTGAGAAGATCAGGGATGATGGTATTGAAGGCCGAACTGAAGTCCACAAATAAGATCCGTGCATAAGTCCCAGGTCTGTCAAGATGTTGCAGGATATAGTGCAGTCCCATGTTGACTGCATCATCCACAGACCTGTTTGCTCTGTAAGCAAACTGAAAGGGATCCAGAAGGGGTCCAGTGATGTCCTTCAGATAGGCCAACACCAGTCTTTCAAACGACTTCATGACCACAGACGTGAGAGCGACAGGTCTGTAGTCATTAAGTCCAGTGATTTTAGGTTTTTTGGGAACCGGAATGATAGTGGAGCGTTTGAAGCAGCAGGGAACTTCACACTGCTCCAATGATCTGTTGAAGATCTGCGTGAAGACTGGGGCCAGTTGGTCAGCGCAGGCTTTTAGACAAGCAGATGAGATGCCGTCTGGGCCTGAAGCTTTCCTAGTCTTCTGTTTTTTGAAGACTCGGCTCACGTCCTCCACACAGACCTTAAGCTCAGGTTGGATGGCAGAAGGGGGGAGGAGAGGGGTTGCAGGAGGTGATGGTGGATGTGTGAAGTGCACATCAGAGCGGGTGTGAGGTGTGAGTCTGGGCTTCTCAAACCTGCAATAGAATGCATTGAGAGTGTCAGCCAGTTGTTGATTCTCCACAGATCGGGGGGATGGTGATTTGTAGTTGGTGATGTTCCTCAGGCCTCTCCAGACTGATGCCGGGTCGTTGGCTGAAAACTGTTTTTTCAGCTTTTCAGAGTAGCTTCTTTTAGCAACTCTGATCTCCTTTGTCAGTCTGTTTCTGGCCTGGTTATACAAGATTTTATCCCCACTTCTGTAAGCATCCTCTTTGGCATGACGAAGCTGTTTGAGTTTCCCAGTAAACCATGGTTTATCATTAGTGAATGATAAGAATGTCCTGGTAGGAATGCATGTATCCTCACAGAAACTGATATATGATGTTACAGTATCTGTGAGCTCATCCAGATCGGTGGCTGCAGCTTCAAAAACAGTCCAATCAGTGCAATCGAAGCAGGCCTGTAGATCCTGCTCTGCTTCGTTGGTCCATCTTTTTACAGTCCTTATTACAGGTTTAGCTGATTTCAGTTTCTGCCTGTAGGTCGGTATAAGATGAACCAAACAATGATCAGAGAGCCCCAAAGCTGCCCGTGGGACGGAGTGATACGCATTCTTTATCGTGGTGTAACAGTGGTCCAATATATTACTGTCTCTGGTAGGACATGTAACATGCTGTCTGTATTTTGGCAGTTCACGGGAGAGATTTGCTTTGTTAAAATCCCCAAGAATGATTAAAAGAGAGTCTGGATACCTTTGTTCCATTTCAGCTATATGTTCAGCCAGCTGTCGTATCGCCGCGCTCACACACGCGTCTGGAGGAATGTAAACATTCGCGAGAATGAATGAGGAAAACTCCCGCGGCGAGTAGAAAGGTTTACAGTTTATGAAATGTGCCTCTAAATTAGGAGAGCACATGGTTGTTTGTGCACATGGTTGAGCACATGGATGGTTGTTTGCACATGGTTATGGTTGTTCATATTGTTCAATAAAGTTCTTTGTAAAAAAAAAGAAAAAAAAAGAAAAGAAGAAGCAGCTACTGAGCCTAATATTATTGTATAGAGCGCAAGGTTTATGCACATGATCCAAGTCTTCTTCTCCGTGTTTAGTGTATCTCTGTGACATTACAGCGCCACATACTGGTCTGGCATGCATACTACATCGCTTTGAGTCGGTTTCAGTGATTTCGTGTGTACGTAGATATTGAGATGACGCTGTGTTTGTGTATTTTTTTTTTTTTTTTTGAGGAAAAAAAAAAGATCGGATAGGGAAAGCTCTGACTTCATGTGGATGTGGCCTAGCTTAACTTAACATACATGGCATTCATCCACCTTGTTGAAGAAAAAAGATAAAAAGCATTCTCTCTATAAAAACACCCCTGACCATCCTCTTAAGATGCATAGTGTCATGTGCATTATGTAAAACTTATCATGGAAATAAAATATTAAAATTCTCTACATTTAATAATTTACCAACTATAAATATGTGTTTATTTATTTATAAAAATTCAGGTTTCAGTCCTTAACTTCTGAGGGACTGAAAGAGGAAAATTCTGAGAGAGAAAGAAGATGCGTTTCGTTCAGAAATGATTCCCTTTCGAAGTCTTGACCCTTCACTCAGTGCTGAGAAGTGCGGTGTTATTTTTATTAAAAACGCTTTAGAATGAGCTTGGTGATAATGAATAAACCCTTAAAGAGATTGAGTCTGCTGCTCATTAAGACTACATTATCACAAGAATAATCTTTATTCTCCTTGTTTGTCCTTTGCAGATATGGGAGAGGAACAAAAACTATATATATATATATATATATATATATATAAAAAATAAAAATATATTGAAAATATTGGGGATTGGATTAAATTAAATTAAATTCATTTTGGCTTATTTTTTTCCAAATGTGTTTTATTTTTATGGCTAAAAGTTCAATTTATAAAACTTATAAATAAAAATGTTATAATAATTAGACAGATTTTGTAAATTTTGTGTAAGATTAGGTTAGCTATATGATTTATAATAGCTGTATTTTTATTTTTATTTTTTACCATCGTCCCTATAAAATATAGCCTAATCCTGGCTACTACTGACCGATGTTACAGTGTTTCATGACAATGCTTTCATTCTATTTCCAACAGCCTGGAACAGATAAGAAAAAGAAAGGGGGAAAAAAGAAAACACAGAATCAAGTGCGGGAAATGGATGTGGGCGACACCAAATCAAAGAAAAGAAAGAAAGAAAGAAAGAAAGAAAGAAAGAAAGAAAGAAAGAAAGAAAGGTAGGCTTATTCATTTAGACCACTATACTAAATGAGAAAAACAAAAGTCTTCAGCGTCTAAGAGGCTGTAACTAATCTACTCTAATCTACTCTAACCCGTATATCTCTGAAAGTGAAAGTAAAAGAGCGTAAATGAATGGTTCCTAAAAAGGCTTTGTCAATAGTCTTCCAAAATTAATATTAATAAATTTGTAATATTTTTGTATTTTTAAACTACATCAGAACAAACACTTACCAGCTGTGCTCATATTGTACACTGTAAAAAAAAAAAGATTTTCATGATTTATCACAACTTTTGTCAAATCAACTTAGATAATTAATGTGGTTCAGATAACATGAGTTTAATTAACTCAAATTTTTTTATTTCAATGAACTCAAAATGTTAAGGCAACCAGGTAACTTAATTTTTTAAGTTAAACCAAAAGCATTTTTTTCAGTGTTGTAGGATTTTTAAACTGTTATAAAAACAAACAAATGAACATAATCAGTTAATCTCCTTCTACTCAGAACTCTTGTGATGTTCACAGCCGGTTTAACGTCAATAAATTACACCTTCAAATTAAATAAGTCATACTTGATACTCATCATTTGCTAAAATAAATATTGCGCTTTTTTTAACAAAATAACTTAGAAAATAGATACCATTCGGAAAAAATAAGCCCCTTTTACCTAAAGTTTATTCTTTCTTTTTGACCTTTTATTATTTAGTTTGAAAACTTCTTTTAATAAAATTCCTTGTGCAAGCCCCCTTTTATTTACTATATCCCCGCCTTTTCGCTAGTATTTTTCTTTATGCATGAATGTTTCTTCTACATTGATGTTTTATGTATATCATGCCAAGAGGTTTGGTTAGAAGTCTGTTGCTTTCTCAAAATGGCACCTTGAAAAAAAGATTTTGACATTTGACATTTGCTTGTGTGTAGCCATGATTTTACCTTTCAAACAAGCTTGACAGAAGCTTTGACACTAATCTCAGTGAATTGGATATAGAATTTTTTGACATCCTTGCCGTGGTGATTTGGTTTAGCATCTTGTTCCATATTTTGTGTTTGTTTTTACTTGTCTAACTAGCGCTAGCCAGGCGTGTTGTGTTTTGTGTGTTTTTGTTTACTGCCCGCACCAATTGCTATTGACAGCTGTATTTGCATGAAAACTGAACAATTTACCTAGTAAGCAATGTCAGGTTGAAATGTAGCAATGAGGATGAGGAGTGGCTGCTGACAAATAGATTATGTCACCGCGAACAGTCGAGGGAGGGCTGGTTTGGCAGAAGGGTGCCAGAAAATTATACAGCACACAGACGCGTAACGACACAGAACGACAGGAACAAGCTGCCAAGGACGCCTCATTCTGGGACAGTCCCCATACAAGACAGGATCAGTGTCAAGAAACATTTGACTCACAATTATTGTGTTTTGGTGGCCATCTCCATGGCCTGCAGCCGTCCTGCATATCCCGCTGCAAAGAGGCATTTTATTGTGTATATGCAAATGTTTTGAGGGCCAATTTTCAAAACTGACACTTCAACTTTTAAAAGTGTCATTTTAGTTTGCTGATGTCCCGTTAGCAGCTTCAAACTTTCTTAACATACTTATATTGCTTATATTGTAAACTGTATAGATTAAGAATAAACAGCTTAAATCAGATCGTACAATTTCAAAATAACTACATTTCTATAATAGCGCTTTTAATGATTTATGATGGCGGTGTGCATGATATTTTGTAAAGTGTTCCAGTCGCTAAAAAATTATCGTGATTTTAACTGTAAATTTTTTTTTAAATGCTACAGTGGAAAACTGTTAATCGGTTAATACTATACTATATACGGTTAATAACTGTGATATATCTAATTGTACATTTAAAGTAATTTTACAGTAAAATACCATTAAAGTTACAGTTTTTGGAAGTGAAAAAGAACAAGTCATTGTATAATTTACAGTGAAAAAAGTAAATTGACTTTCCCACAATTCCCTGCGTGACACTTCACATGTGATGTATTTGTGTTGAAAATGTTTAGTTTTTTTCTGATCAGTTATGCACATTAAGGTTTTATGTCACATTTAATGTTGTTAAATTAAAGGAACCGTATGTAAGATTGTGGCCAAAACTGGTACTGCAATCACTTTCAAATTACTGTAGAGTGGTATATCCCCTCCCCCTCCCCCCCTGACTCGAGGTTGCCAGATAGGCTGCAGGATCCAGCAGGAACGTCGGCTGCTACAAGGAGCTTCCAATGGCAAGTGACGAGTCCTACACAGTACGTTTTTTTTCGGACTGTGTCACGACGTATTTCGGATTCGTAACGAGGTCTTTTAGGTTTCGTAACGTTAGACATTTTTTATCTGACACGTTTGTAGCTGCAGCTGTGGTAACTAGAGCAGATCTGGCAACCCGGATGCCGAAACACTACTGACTTCGTGATTGGTAGATAGGTGGAGGGTGGAGCATCAGGCCAAAACACAACATGACAACATCAACATCAGTTGAGGGCTGCAAGTCCATTTTTAAATGACAATATCTAGTATTAGTATTAGTATTTGAAATTAACATGATTTCTTAATGTCTAGTGACATATCAGGGCCATTTTATGATTAATTGAAATACATTTCTTACATACGGTTCCTTTAATGTTTATTCATTCATTTTCGTGTTTTCATTTTTAAAATATCATGTGTGTTACCATAATTGTGTTTAGTGTGTGTGTCAATGACACTGTGCACCTTCTAGTTATATTAACTTTCATGTGGAAAAGCTGCTTGTGATGAGCTTTCGTCATGTGACTCTCATCACCACTGTGATTGGTGGTTGTCAGTGTATTACAATGGTACAAAACAGACATTAATATTTCAATAGGTTGGTAAATTAACATTATATACGTTAATGGCATAAGTTTTTTACTGTAAATTTAAGTTAAGTCTGTAAAACCTAAGATGTTGCTGCCGTATTTTTTACGGCAAATTTAACGGAAATGTACACTGCAAATTGTTGATCATAATGGACTTGAGACAACATTCCTAATGTTTTTGTTGCACTGAGACTATTGTTAACCCTGCCTGTGTCTAACTGTGAAGGAGAGAGGTCTTTTTTTTACTCTAAAACGAGTGAAAAATGACACAATGACACAGAAACCGCTTTCTGCACTTTCCCTGCTTGCCTTTGAATCTGAGCTGGTTAGGGGTATAGATTTTGAAGACATCGAATGCGTTTGTATGGTCAAAATCCAGAAAAAGGCCATTGTAAAGTGTTTGAGTATTTGTGAATAAAATAATTGCTAATGTTTTTGTACAAAAATCTCCATAATCAAGAACTGGCATTGAGTTGGCAGAAACCAATTGCCTAATTGCTTTTTAGCCTCAAATGAAAAACAGGTTTTGTTTCTAAAATAAAAGCCCAGATTTAGCTTGAGTTTAGTCCCTAATTGATTTACATTACATTTAAAAGATAGTGATTCATCAAATATAAAACCAAGATATCTGTATTCTGTCACATCTTCTTTTAACAACTGATCATAGATGTGCTGCTTGTTTCTTTGATCTTGAAAATAACATGACTTAGCATTCAAAAATCTAATTCAAGCAACAAAGCATTGGTTGCACAATGTGGAAAGCAGACACAGCTTGATGTTTCATTTAAAAAGTACTCAGCTTTAGCTCTCCTATACAGTGCATCGGTTATATAGTTGTAAGATCAGAATGCCTCGCTCTAGCCCAAGACACATCACACTCATGAATCAAGTTTGATAATGTAGGTGAAAACCAAGGGTTGTCGTGGCCCTCTACATGGTACTTTTAAAAGGAGCACATCTGTCGAACCGAGCAAGATCATGAACAAAACCTTGTTCTCTAAATTGAGACATTCAATGATAATAAAAAAGTCATTTTGCATTTCTAATTCTAACTATTGCAATGGCACAATGATCACCAATATCATGTGCGTAACAGATGCTACTGAATATCTATGAGGTACATTTGTAAAAAAAAATAAAAAAAATAATAAGATCAAGAAATAATGATTTATGCGGATTTTTTAGGTTTAATCCTTGAAAAAATGTTGCTGAATATTAAAAGTAGGATAAAATAACTTAACCTCAACAGATAAAGGCTGCAGCCAATTCCAGTTTAAACTATTTACTTAAAGTCCCCCTGTGGTGAAAATCCAGCTTTTAATGTTGTTTATGTGTCTATGTGGTGTTTTTAATCTGCTTTAAGACAAACCATGTGTAAATTCATAAGTCGACAGCATTGCTGAGTATTTTCTCCTTAAAACTGCAGTGAACCAAAGACAGTCTCAAACACACACTTTGAAATCGCTGGTGTTTCTGACGTCACAAACTACCTTGTAACCAATCAGATCAACGTGTGATCGTCAACCAGTGGATCTCTGAGCTGAGTGAGTGAGTGGAGGCGGGGCTCATTTGCATATTCATAGAACCGTGCATACTAAATGAGGCAAGGGTGTAGAGTAAGGCTACGTTCACACTGTCAGTCCAATTCTGATTTTTTTGCATATCCGATTGAAATGCAATAATATTTTGCTGGTGTGAACGGCAAAAAATCACATGAGATGTGATTTTTACAAATCCGTTTCAAGCTACATTCATGTGTGGTTTGCATACCATCGCAACATCATTGCCATAGAAACCAATGCAGATATTCCGGAAAACTAAGATTGGCATGGACACAAATCGGATCTGAACAGATACGATACACAGTGTTGACGTCAATCATTTTAGATCAGATTCCAATCGGATACACAAATAATCGGATTTGGACTGATTTTTTCAAGAAAAACAAACAAACATTCAAATATGTAATTTTGGTGATCAAAGATGAGTTTTAAGGGATACAATTATTGAATACAGAGGGACTTTAAAATTCAATGTTGATAAAAAAGTCATCAAAGATGAAAGAGATTCATTTGTTGCTGATGAAGGTCTATAATAACCTTCATTAAAGGTCAGAGTCTGTGAAAAGACTAGTGGTTGGGAAAGAAAGCTTTTAAACTTTAGAAAGACATCAGCGGGTTCACCTTGGAAATGATGTGTCTGACAGTCTCCAATGAGTTGTTGTCAAGAGGGACTGAATGAATGTTACAAAGGTTTTGAATCTCTTTGTAGTGTTTTTGATGCACCTCTGTTGTGCTGTCTGACCAGATTCATCTAACTGAAATTGCAACTCAGTTTTCAGGGTTTTGTCAAGACGAACAGCTATTCCCATGACGGATGTAGTATTGTGTTCACCACTGCTGTTTAAAGTTCACAGGTAAGACACTGCACCAAAGGCAACCTCATCTCAAACACAGGGCAACTCTGCTGAGCCTTGGGGAATGAAGCACCAATTTACACTAAGTGCATTTAACCCTGTTAACCCTCTGGTGCTCTTCACGTGTCGGGCAAAAATTATAGAAATAAAATAAAAAAAATCAATGAAATGTATGTAGCCTACTATATGTTAGTTCGATATTAAATATTCGATTTATGTTTATATTATGTTTTTTATTTAATATTTTGTATTTTTAGGGGATTTTATGGTGCTAAATTATATTTACGCTGTATTTATAATCCATTTATTTACTTTTTGAGCATATAGACCTGAAAAAAACATTTCCAACTTAAACTGTAAATCTTGAATGCTTTAGAGCAGCAGACTTATTAAGTTTGATCTCTTTTCAAAGACGACATTTGGCAGATTACTGCTGAAATGAAAAGGTTTTAAAAAGTGAACTTACAAAAAATATATATATTTAAAAGTTTATTGTTATGAAAAATGTTTATATATGTTTATATGAATTATTTATTTTCAAAAAAAAATGTTTTACTCTAAAACTAATGAGACCAATATCAACGTCTAATAAAGCAGACTGCGCCAGTTACTGTACATGAAGACTCAAGTCAGCGTATGATTATCGTGTTTATATTGCTGATAAAAACAATAGACCTAATATCCACATTCTCAAGTGAGAAAACGCGCTGCGTTGACGTTGCAGAGACACATAACGGTGTGCTAAGTGAAGTTTCTAACAGCACTTCGCATTATCTGTTGTTAAACCTGTCTCCCTCAACAAAACTCAAAGGAAGCATATGTCTCAAAATAATTCTGCTATCAGATAATAATCATCTCCGCTCACTCGGGACACAGCGCTTACAGTCATGAATGCAGTGATGGACAGCTGTCTTTCCTCATTCGACTGTTGTTTGGATTTCATGTGATTTCTCATTGTGGTGGTGATGATGATATTATAACTCAGATTCATTCATTTATTTGATCAAAAGTAATTCCATTTTGTTAGATCATTTCGTAAGATAATTTTCATCATTTTTAAGTAATTCCAAACTTCGCGAGGCAGACGACGACATTATGTGATCAACTACAAACAAATTGTTAAACACGCTCCACAGCGCCACCCAGTGCATTTACTTATAACTGCGAGTTAGCGCGTGGGATCCACATGGATTTACTGTATTTACGGCCAGCAAAGCAACGTAGTAAAATTCGAATAGTATTTTATTTTTCGAATAATAATTCAAGATCGAATATTCGAAAATTCGTGCACACCCCTAGTTACTTTTGTTCGTGAGTTTCATGTTTAGGGTCAAGTTTAGTTCATGTTTATTAGTCTAGTCTAGTCTAGTTATAGTTTTGTTAATATTCTGGATTTAGTTCAATAAAGCTGCGTTTGGGTTCTCACTTCAACTTGCCTCAGTGGATCACTTCCGGATCACTTGATGCTGCCTGGGTTACAACAGCAAGTGCCAAAATCTAAAGCCCCGTTTGGCACACAACTCTGTT
Source organism: Leuciscus idus (assembly GCA_021554675.1). Classification (NCBI taxonomy): domain Eukaryota; kingdom Metazoa; phylum Chordata; class Actinopteri; order Cypriniformes; family Leuciscidae; genus Leuciscus; species Leuciscus idus. The sequence continues at coordinate 43,307,219 of CM038627.1, forward strand.
AGCTGTCGATATAGGGATGTTGTTTGAATGTTGTTTGAATTCTCCGCTGTGATGTGATGATCTCATTAGTAAGTGATTGGATTGGACGAGCTCTTTCTCATGAATAAATGCAAAGAGTCGCTCAGAACCAGCTGACATAGGATCGTGTCTGCAGCCAATCACACACTCGGCACGCTTCTACCTCACACTCCCTGATCTTGCTCCGATGTCGCTTTTCAACCCAGAAGAATGAAATTGCTCAGGAAAACGCAAAAATAACCAATTTCCATTGTAGATAAAACTTATGAGTGTTTTCAGTGATGTACAAGCCTGTATCAAAGAGTATAGAAGCCCAAGAGGCGAAACTCAATAGAACGCTCCATAGCAACAGTTGCCGCCATGACGTGACGGCGCGGCCGCCATTATGGACTGAAAACTGAAGGAAAACGCCGAAAAATAATGGGAGTCAATGGCACTGAACCAACTTAACATAACAAAAACTTAACATAACTTAATTTTTTCTGGCCGTCATATCTAAATATGAAAACAATTTAAAATACATTAATGAGGATGACCGACGTTAAATGACAGAAAATGTTACGTCTATGTGTTAGTTATGCATGGCCTAATTACCCTTAGGAAAATAGTATTTTGGGACAAAATATTACTATAGAAGTACTATAAGACTACTATAGAAATACTATAGCGGCTCTAGGATATTATAGAGGTGTTACAGAACATAACATACTTCTGTGATGTTCTGTAATACCTCTATAATATTTTAAAGCTGCTATAGTATTTCTATAGTAGTCTTATCGTACTTCTATAGTATGTCCCACTCCCAAATTACTATAGTATTCCTATAAGATTACTATAATATTTTGTCCCAAAATACTATAAGATTCCTATAGTACTTTTTCGGAAGGGTATGTCCCCCACCGAATCGGCTTCATTAGCCTACCACTTACGGTTTGCAAAGATACAATTATAAAATTACTGCAAACCTTTAATCTATCAATATTTATGTTCTATTTAGCATTTTCCTTGTTATATGAATAACAGAAATTCATGAAATAATATATAGGCAGACACACAGTAATAAGATATTTATTCAAATGTTGATTTTGAAATTAGTGAACATCACCATATATATGATTTGGAAAAATAAATAAATAAATACAATTATAAATGAACATTTCTAAAGACAGTTAATCTTTTACATAGAATATCACAAAAATATTAACAACTTGTTTTTCCCAACATCTTCAGTGAAAGTGCACACAGTGAATGTTTCAATGGCAAGAACAAAAACAATCTGTGAATGTCCTATTACAGGCAGAAAGGTACAAAAAAGATGTGCAATCTAGCAAGTGCACACGTGAACTATAAACAGTACTAAAATGGAAGTGGTGCCATAATATCTCAGTAATTAATCAGACACCACCATCTATTGTGTGTGCATTTGTGTATGAGAAGTTTTTTTGTATTTTTTTCTTTTTTTGTATTTTTTTCTTTTTGTGAGAGAAGAGGCATTGACATAGAATGGAAGCATTAGTCAAAAAAGATGTGTAATCTAGCAAATGCACACATGAACAAAAAAGAACTCTGCTTCAGCTTTCAGTCCATAATGGCGGACGCGCCTCCGCAGCGCCATCTACAGACTGTTACCCATAACACAACAGAGTTTCGCCTCTTGGGCTTCCATACTCTTTGCCTGGGGACGATACAGCTCAGAAAATGTGTACGAGCTCTGCATTGATATTTCCATCTGGCCACCACAGAAACCGTAGAAAGTTGACGTTCATACTCCTGTTCTGCAAAGTCTTGGTTATACTGTCTAATTAACAGCTCTCCAAGTAATGATATTCAATATTATGACTTGAACTGTTGGCACATCCCATACATCACCATCCACACTGAGACTCAGTGCACCAGTAATGTCCCACCCAAGGAGCGTTCGGTCAGCGTTCGGTCCACCACCCTCGCTGGTAATCACTCCAAGGATTCAAGGCTTTCTGAGCATTTACTCCAATAAGTAACCCAATGCCTACATCTAATGGTGTTAAAGGGTTTAGTTCACCCAAAAATGTTAAATTCATCAACTTCTCCCCCTCATGTTGTTCCAAACCCGTAAGACTTTCGTTCATCTTTGAATCACAAAGATCTTTCTGATGAAATCTGAGAGCTTTCTGTTCCTCCATTGACAGCTACGCAACTACCGCTTTGACGCTTCACAAAGATCAGAAGGAGATCGTAAAACTAATCCACCTTTTACAGGGCTTCCATTTTGGGAACGTTAATTTTGGTGACTGGGATTGTAAACATCAGGAAATGTGTCACGAACTGTCAGTTTAGTTTTCATTCTCATGGACTTTTGGTTTGATTGTCATTATTTCCTGTTGTCTTTGTTCTCGTTTCCTGACACTTGTTTGTTACCATGTATATTTATTTAATCATGACTGCTGTTCGTATTTGAGTTTGTTTGTTCCTGTGTTTCCTCTGTTCATTTTCGGTTATTGTTTGTGTTAAGTACACACTATCTGAGTTTACTTTATTATTAAATACATTCGTATTGGAACCTTTTTGACACTTCTTCATCTGTGGATTTTAAACTGTGATGTAATATCAGGTGAGTGTCTCCCTTCAGTGCAGCTTCTTCAAGTCCAGAGATTTTTTAGCTAGAAACTGTTTTTTCCTGACCCGTTGTTTTTAAAAGTACATCCATCTTCCTTCCAGGAGCGTTCAATTCTCTCATCAGTTGCTGCCTAGATCAAGAAATGTGTAAGTCAGTACAGTTTTATTTCCCCTTTTTTTGTAACTTTCCTTTCACTGGAACTGTGCACAGTCCTTTGAGCCGGTCCATGGAAACTAAGGCACTTGACAAAAAAATATGCAGTTGGAATATTTATTGATTTAAAGAAAGCCTTTGATACACTTAATCATTCAATTTTACTCAATAAACTGGAAAAATATGGCATTAGGGGAGTGGCTTTGAACTGGATCAAAAGTTACTTAACTGAGAGACAACAGTTTGTGAAGTTGGGTGAGTTTACGTCACAGTGTCTGGGCATTGCTTGTGGGGTCCCTCAAGGATCAGTATTAGGTCCTAAATGACTTAATTTATATATAAATGACATATTTCGTGTATCTAAATTATTGAAATTGATATTATTTGCTGATGATACCAATATATTCTATTCTTGTGATAATTATAATACACTTATAAATATAGTAAATAAAGAATTAGTAAAACTAAAAATATGGATGGATATTAATAAATTATCTTTGAATTTAAATTAAACGAAGGTAATGATGTTTGGTAATTATAAAGAAAACGCAGAAATATTATTAAGTATTGATAGTGTTGCATTAGAAATAGTGTCCAAAATGTAATTCTTGGGAATAACTATTGATAGTAAATTAAGCTGGAAACCACACATCAGATAGCCTACATACAAGGTAAAGTATCTAAAAGTATTTCTATAATTAATCAAGTTAAATATGTCTTGGAATATAATGCACTATATATATATTGTATTGTTCGCTGGTTTTGCCCTATTTAACTTTTTGTAAAGAAATTTGGGGCAATAACTATAAAAGTTCACCACATACCCTCTTCTTACTCCACAAACGAGCAGTTAGAATCATACACAAGGTGGGATATTTTGATCACACAAACATATTATTTCTGCAATCTAAAATTGTAAAACTTTTTGATCGAGTTGATTTTTATACTGCTCAATTCTTGTATAAAGCCAACAAAAATGATCTGCCGGGTAATATTCAAAAGTTCTTTATAGGAAGAGAAGGGGGCTATAATCGGTGTATGAATGAGTGAGTGAATGGGTGATTGTGAGGCAATATTGTAAAGCGCTTTGGTGGCCATTGGGTCTGTGAAAGCGCTATATAAATGCAGTCCATTTACCATTTTATAACCTGAGGGTTATGTGGTAACTTTAAAGTCCAGGCGGTGAGAACCATCAGGAAAAGCTTGTGTGTGTGTGTGTGTGTGTGTGTGTGTGTGTGTGTGTGTGTGTGTGTGTGTGTGTGTGTGTGTGTGTGTGATGTCAGACTTTGGAATGGTTTGGGGATACAGCTCAAGCAATGCCCAAATATTCACCAATTCAAATAAAAATTCAAAGAAATGGTGTTGACAAAATCTAAGGCTGAGTGAGGGATCTGGGTGTTCTTGTGTTTGTGATTATGGGGTGCTGGTTATTGTAAAATAACGGAAGTATTGATGATTATAAACGGTTCTTATTATTTATCTTGATATTGTAAATGGTGACGTAATTACAATAGAGCGGGATATGTATACATAGCTGAGTAAATAATGATAATGATTATTATTCTAAATTATTGATATTACTGTTGTTATTGTAAAACTGTGATTAAACAATATGCTAGAATATGGTTATATTTTATATATGATGTGATTATTATAAATATCGGGACATATTTGAATGTTTACGATAATGAGGATTCATATCATATAGCATTATTGTGATTATTGAGACAGCATAATGTAACTGTAAGAAACTATAATATCGATTAAATATTATCAATACAAATAAATTATTATTAATTTAACTGTTAATGGCAGCGGCTATATGGGGTAATATATGGGAAGGAATTGGGGGTGGGAGCAAATAAGTTATACTTCTTTCAACTATTATTAGAGTAAATAATGTATGTCATGTGTATCAAAATTGTAATGTGTGTGTGTACAGGTACACATCTGTATATGTATATGTGTGTGTGTATGTGTATAGTTATTATTTGGAATGTATATGTGTGTATGTAGGTGTATATATATATGTGTATATGTAGGTATGTGTATATGTGTGTATGTATATATTTATATGCACATGTATGTATATGGGAGATAAACTGTGCTATGTTTTTTTTATTGTGTGTTAATATGTATGTATGTATGTGTGTGTAACTTCAATCAATCAATCAATCAGCAGTGATGATTCTTTTGATTAAAACTTAGCAACTTTTGATTCATTTGATTTTCCTATATTTCCTATATTTCCTATATCCCATATTGATCTTCTATCAATATGAAGTGCTGTAGGATGATGGGTATTACAAATCTGACATGTCAAACGTCTCTGACAATTGATGCTCATGTGCCCCTTAAACTCCACCTTTTCTTAACTGGATTTCCTTTTGCATGTGTGTGGTCATTAACACAAAATATACAAAAGTTCCTAACATCATTTGAGGAAATGTTGATTGGTCTTTATTTGAAGTTTAATTTAGTTTAACTACTAGATTGTCCAGCTTCTGTAGTGACTGCTGTGGTAAAACTGCTCCCTCTGCTGGCCATTTTAGTGTTGAGTTTTGAAGTTTTTTTTATGTATTATTTTATCTTTTTATTTATTTAGTTCAATTACAGACAAGTGCATGCAAAAAGTACAAGACAAATACAAGGTATTGTGGTACAGTTCATAGTATGTAAAACAAAGAATAATGACAACAACAACAAAAATATAAAATGAACATGTAAAAAAAAAAAAAAAAAAACTGGGATAAAAATAATAATATTATATAGCACCTTTTATACCAGTATTTTTTTATTATTAGGGCAGTAACATGAATTTGAAAAGCTTTCAATTTTTTTTTGGTTTTATATGCTTTTTGTTTTGTGATCTCGTGTTTGAAAGAGATTCAATGTATACTGTGAGATCAATATTATAAAAGGTAATAGATGAGGGTTTATTTTGAGTTATTTTTGTTTTATGAATCTAAAACTTTGCCAAAAGAAGAATAATATAATTTTGTTTGTCAGAAAAATATAGATAAAAAAAAAAAAAAAAAAATGTCATGAGTTTTTAAATTAAAAGTTTGTCATGTCTATTTTAAAGTTCAAAAAGAGAAAAAGGTGCAATACAAAAAATGAATGTTTAATATCTTCAAATGATGCGTTACAAAAAGTACATTTATCACAAACAACATGAATATATCAACTAATGGCTGCATTTACACAGCCTGACTATGTCAGACTTCGTACTTCCGCTCAATTTCAGTTCGCTTCTGTACTCAGTCTGAGATAGCGACCTGTCTATCAGTTTTCCTCCGGCTTGAAAACAGCCGGCCAATCAACGAACAGAGGGCGGGCTGAGAGCCGTGACGTAGACGCTGATTGTACCGTGGATGCGTAGATTTACTTCACATTAGAGCCCTGCACGGGCCTCAAATCTAGGCCCGAGCCCGGCCCTGGCCCGAGACGCTCAGGCCCTAGCCCGACCCGTGTCCGACAGCTCATCAGAATTATCAGCCCGAGTCCGACCCGAGCCCGTTTTTTTTTTTTTTTCACAGCGGCAGACTGCCATTAAAATATGTCCGTTTTGTTAGTTATGTTTCTTTTCTTTTCATTTCTTTATTAAGTTAATTTAGACAAATGTTTGGAGCATTTAAAAAAAAAAAAAAAAAAAAAATGACCAAGCAAGCCGAGCCAACAGCGAGTAAAACATGTTTGATCAATTTAGCCTCTCAAATCAACGCTAATACTTTACTTAGCTACAATAAAATCCATAGATATAAAACACTTCAAGCATATCACACAGACAGTATAGTTTAATGTTTATTTATTAAACCACAGTGAGTAACATTTTTTGAAATACTGAGGCAGGCTCAGGCTGCTCGCAACAGCGCTCGCAAACGAAATGAGCAATAGCCAATCTAAACAAATAAAATAAAATAAATCAAAACAAACTTGCAGGTTATCTTACCTCAAAAATGCACCACAGAACATGGCCATTCTTTTTTCCAGTAGTTTCCAACAGTTAAACGAAAATAAAGTCCAATCAAACGAAAAGTTAGAACAGTCTCTTACAGAGCATCGTGGAGAAAAGAATAGCATCCACAGTGGAAGATTTTAACCCAGTCCTCTCTTCTATCACTCGCGATTTTTCTCTTAATATTCTCCATTATTTGCACATGAGGTGAATCGTTGGTTCCGCAGACGGGAAACCTTCTGTGTGTGTGCGTGCGTGAGACTGTCATGTCAGTCTGTGTCAGTGTAATTATAAGATTATGATGATTATGACTTTCTATATGTTTGTTTGTTCTATGTTTGTTTTTCTATCGTCGACGTCAACTTCTCGTTTTTTTTTAAATTAATGTCTAAACATATAAAAAGAAGGATTACCCAAAAAAGGCCCGAGGCCCGGCCCGCATGTGAACTATGACGTGAAAATTGGCCCGAAGCCCGGCCCTAGGGGCGTAAAAAAGTCGGGGCCCGTCGGGCTCGGGCTGAAATGCAGGGCTTTACTTCACATAATCTGCAAAAGTCGTTCACAGTCATGTTCACTCCGGTATTTCGCTCGATGGTTTTGTTTTCGCATCATACATGTGTTTACAGTGGAAGTTCGATGCGGCTGAGCCTGCGCCATAGACTGTAAAAAAATATGGACGTAGTGTCCGTGACGTCACCCGTAGGTTTCTGAAGAGCATTTTTTAAGCCTAAAGTGGGCGGAGCCGGCCGTCGCCATCTTGGCCTCGCGTCACTCCCGGATAACAGAAAATGGGCAAAGAGGCTGATCGAGGCTGAGTGGAGCTGATCGAGTTAGCTCAGGCTGTTAACGGCTCTGGGTAATGCTATAAGGTTATGCTACTGACAGTACCAAGTCTGCGACTGCACAGGGCCTCGCGCTAAAGTGACAGTTGATGATGTAAAGCCAATTAAAAGTTCCTATTTTTGCCCTTCGAAATATTATAATAGTTAAAAGACATGGCTACAAGTGAGACTGTGTATCGTGATTCTGTACTATTCTGCTAGTTGAAAATGTATTATGCAGTAACTTAATATTACTCTGAAAGAGTGTGTGTGACAGTGATTTATGTGCATACATGTCAGTAACTCTTTTTTTATAGTGTATGGTCCGTCAGCGCGGCATCGCTCGTCAAGTTCGTAGAGAGCTTATTCAGTCCATTTTAAATTCTGATTTTGGCCGCCTCTCAAATGGGTTAAAACATAGATATATTGCCTATGAAGTTCAAGTAAATGTGCTAGAAAATCCGCGCTCATTCATGGATGTGCATTTATAGCATGGACGGAGAAAGCGCCGACACCTGCAGGATTTCATCTGATGGTACATAAGCATATTATAATCTATCTGTTCCGTGAGAGCAGAACGAACGAGCCTTTATTGACGTTTTTAAATCTGAAAACTCCAAAAAGCAACGAAATTGTCAGACATCCATTAGTGCATGTTCACAGAGGAAAACAACTGAAATACAGCGCTGGTTGTTCTACCAAAAAGACTCAGAAGGATTCTCGAATGAAATAGAATTTATTTTGTGAAAGGATTTTACAGACGAAATAAAAGTAGATGCTCGACAAGCTCCATCTCAGAGTTCTTTGGCGTAGGCCCCGTCCTCTGTCCAGGTCTGAAAGTTAGCTTGTAGGTCCTGCCTGATGATAGAGGCAGGGTTAAAACAGCCTACCCCCTGACGAGTGGATGGGAGCCATTCTGGTGGTGGTGGGGAGGATGGGGGAAAACTTTGCTATGACACCTGCGGGCAACAAAATGGGACGGTAAGATCAGTCTTTTATATTTGATGTCAAGCTGTGATTGGTAGCGTGGAATTATGAATTAATGACTGGTAGAACTTTAGCTTACGCTTTCATTTCTCTCGAACGATACTCGACGACAACGAAGTAATGGGTGTATTAAATTGTATGAAATAATCCCGGAAAAAAGCACAAAACACTGCAGAGATGGCAAGTTCAGCAGCTAACATATGCTGAGGTGAAGTGACGGCTAGTAACAGCAGACAAACGGCTAGCATTGACATCAGCGGCAATCCACCTGTCACTCAAGTGGCCACACCCTTAATTATGCAGAACTTTAAATATTAATCAACTAAACGGATGAGTTATAAAAAAATTCACCCCCCTCACAGTTGTTATGAAGGGCAAAATTAGCTGTATAGACCAAAGCCACATAGAGATCCAGGCTGTAAACATGTTTTTTTCTGCTGTAAAGTTGGTAATTTTAACATGGGGAAGATACAGATTTGACTCACTTCTGCAGCCAGCCCAAGCGGCCAGTCAATGAATTGCAGTTTAACTCACTTCCGTGTTGTTTCAAGAGAGAGACGGGGAGGTTGCCGCTTGGCCTGCGCATAACACATGTCATAACCAAACGTTATGTGATTGGCTTACGCATAGGCGCCGATACCGTGGGTGCTCCGGGGCTCGAGCACCCACGGAAAATACCGAGCACCCACGTGTGCCACACTGCCAGTAGGCTACATTCATTTAAAATTAAACATTGCAGTTGTGAAGCGTCTGTCACACTGTAATTGGTTATGTCGCTGTCAGTCGCCTGCTCCATATCCTATCCACCAATCACAGCGTTTCTCGGATGAAAACGCCTCTTTAGTGACCCCACTCTGTACGCAGAGACACATTCCTCCTGAAGAATTAACCGCAATGGTGAGTCAACAAATCTAATTTTTACTTTGTGGACTTGTGTGACAGAGTCCCGACGGGTGACCCGCAAATTTTGCTCAAACGGGTGCGGGTCAGGTCGGACACGGGGGAAACACGGGTCTAAACACGGGTTCAATCACGTGCAAACGTAAAAATATATGCACATTTTTAGGAACAAATCTACAAAAATATGCCTGTATTTCAAGTTAATAAAATAATTTAAAATCCACATCAGTTTATTTGTGCTTACGCCCTCCCAGGAGTCTCTATACCTACTTTCACTTTTAAAAAGTCATCATAACCGCGCGCGCGATCGCTTGCAGTCGTCGAGATGCTGAGGAGTTGAAGAAAAGAATAGCTAGAGGAGATGGTAAAGTTGTCGACAAAACTAAAGAAAACAATTGTTGTGAAAGGCTTTGCTGCATGCATTTTCGTGTTGGATAGCCGCAAATGTGGAACTTTATCCCGGAGGAAGCACGCAGATAACTGTTAGCTACTGTGGTAACAAACCAAGCAGTTCTATCGAACAGTATTTTTCAAATTTAACACTGTTAAGTATGTGTGGTGTGCAGGGCGTGTTTGAACCCAACATTGTCAGATGTAGGCTAGACGAAATGCGTGGCAGATATAAGGTGTGTTGGACATCGGCTGCGGCTGGATGTAACCGATCGGCGAGAGTAGCCGCGTGCAGGCGGGGAGGAGCTGCAAACGGAGACGTGAAACCGGACATTTCTGGTTCCCGTAGTGACTGCTCACGTGGTGTTTGCATACTTTACCACAGCTGAAGTGAAATAAATGCAATATTTGCCAAATAATACACAGATGTTTCAGAGACATTTTCATTCAATACTTTATGTACTGTGTTGTGGCAGTTTAATTCACTAAACAATCATCTTTGGCGTAAGAGACAGTCTGGAATCAAATGATTATTAAAAAGTAATTTATTCTTGCAAGAAGGCCCAGTTGCCACACAGAAGTCACAAGTACAGTCTGTGGAACAAGTGCGACGAGGAGAGAGAGGCAGGCCAGTCTTTATACTGTGTTATTGTTATCTTCCAAGGTTCTTTAAACTCCATAGATGGATAAGACACCACCAGTGATCCTATTATACACTGAACTTTAGTTTAGCTTAACTTGCAGCCTGCAAGTCCTAAATTGGACAGCCCTTTGACCTTAGGGGTCAGGGCTTCAGCCTTCAAAGCTCTCCCCCTCTTCTCCTGCTTCGCAGGCGTTTCACATCAATCATTATATCACATAGTCAGCAGCACACATAGAAGTCAATCCTGTGTATGTTAATGAAAATCAAAGTAAGTAATGAAAATCAAAAATCTCCCATTACAACTGCTTCATACAGCGTCTGTTTGAACAAGAATAAAGTTCAACATAAGCTACTATCAATGAAGTGGAGTCTACGTTTTTTTAAGCAGTTTTAATTTGATAAACATGACACAATATAACATCGCAACGACATGAAAAGAGTGTTTACTGTTATAAAAAACTGATTTGAGAGCTTTAGAGGAACTAAAGGTGTTCGAATAAACACGAAACACACGTGATCATTGTCATGCGGTGAATCCGGCCAATCGTGGAACAGCTGTGTCGTCATCAGCCCTCCTGCAGCCCAGTGCAGCCGCTCTTGAGAAGCTGCGCTGGCTGAGTTCTCCGGCTACTCTCGAATTGCTCTCGCGGTACTTTGATGGCATACGTCACAGTCACGTGGCGTCGGCGCTGTATCAAGTCGGACAAAATTTCTAACCGGCATGCACTGCTTTAAGTCAGCCGCCGATCGGTCTGCGCAGAGCTGCATGAAGTCCAACAAGCCTATAGTGTTGTAGCTGCGTCTGAAATTGTGTGGCAGATATAGTGTTGTAGCCGCGTCTGTTCGACTGGTAAAATGTTATTAGGCTACTCAGTTTTGTGGTAACGTTAGCCATGTTCTTCATGTACCGGCCTTTTAACAGCTTCGGCTGAAGTTGTCCTTGTGTTAATGGTCGTGTAATAACTTCTGTGTGATCTGGCAATAAACAATAACATTTTTGTAAGTGTGTCTATAATGTGATAGTCTAAACTGATTTTATTTCGGTTGCGGGTTGGGTGTCGATTCTATTTTAAGCGGGTCAGGTCCGGTGCGGATTTTAATTAGTGCTGCTGTCGGAAAACGGATTGGATGCGGTTTTAAGCACTGCGGGTACGGACGGGTGCGGATTTACAAAATCGGACCCGTGCAGGACTCTGTTGTGTGACATTGATTCTTAATTTCCAACGAAGCTGATCGCGGTTACGTGTCAGTTAAACTTTTCATCTCCAATCCTGTCTGTATTTGTGAGAAGTGGCGCTGTCCTGAGTTGAAAGATAGCCTACTTTACGGCTTTATTATCAAGTAAATAGGTGTGTGTGTTCGTGTCGGCCGCTGTCCATTGTCCAAGGTTCTGAAATGCAAAAAATGTTTGACTAGGCCTAGTTTTCTTTTTTTTTTCTTTTTTTTTTAAGGGCGTGCGCCCATGAGCACCCACGGAGGAAAACATAAATCGGCGCCTATGGGCTTACGGGTAACCAATGATTTTAAACTTCAGACAAGTACAATGTTTACAAGTACAAAGTTCTCCATGTACAATGACATCTTATTTTGAATGATATTACCATTGTTCCATATAAAACACCTGCTAGGAGAAGTTGAGTTTTGAAATTGTAGATGTTTTAGGTATTAATCTATTATCCGCTGGACTTCTCCAAAAACTGGATCAATACAATAATTGTGTTTGTTTCTCCATGAACGCGAGGAGATCCTTTCGTTTGTCATGTTCTTGTATGCATGCAACAGATCTACATCTGTCAAGTAATTTAAATTGCAGTTTAGACACAATGACCTTCATGTTTGCTGTGATTTCCAGATCTTCACCATATCCAACTTCCTGAAGCAGCTTCTCAAGAGAAGACGGCCGTTCTCACGGTCGCACAAACAAAGATAGCCTGTGATAATTTTCTGACAGTGTCATAAATTCAGCATGATCATCTCACAGTGTGTTTGCTGCTACGACCTACATCTACTGACTAGCCAATAAAAATGCAACATGAAATGGCGCCACCTGGCTCTAAAACTTAAAACTACTTTCCTCGAGCTCCGTTTGCAGAATTGTCATGCCAAGTTGTCCTCTTTCCCCTAGCCATGACCACGTCCATATTCTCCTCTTTCGCTTCCTCCTCTTTTTCAGCGCATATAAAAAACACAATTGCCAATGTGTGATTCATCTTGCTCTGTTTGTTCTCCACTAACACATGCTGATGATGTTTTATTCTTCTACACTAACTTGTGTCGTAGCCTACGATTCAATAGGTGTCATCATCGTACAGTCTACATACATGTCGTACCCAAGTTTATTAGATCCATGTCGTACAGTGTGATTTATAATGATCTTATAGGATTGCTGAAATCATAGTCTGTCGCAGGCATTACAAGATTTTCTTATTTACAGTAGAGGAATACAGAGTCTTAAAAATAAATCCATATAAAACTGGAACATCTGATCTTTTTCATCTAAAAAAGTCTAAAACCATTCAAGACTCAAAAGTCATCCATACAATCATTTTAAGATTGTTCTTTATCAAGATTAAAATGTTATAAAAGATCTATAAGTCAGTGGAAAACAGTCTATAAGTTAACATGTGTTATTCCCCAAACTGAATATTGTTGCACAATATTGGAAATATTTCCATTTTAAAGCATGAAGGCGAGCCAGTGGATATCACACAAGCAAGTGCAGACTTTGCTCTAGATTTATGCCAGTGAAGAAGTCTCAAACCCCAGTCAATTATTCACTACAGGAAGTGAAAGTAAAAACATCTGACGCTGCATTAACAGTACATACTGTATATTCTCTCAGAGACGATGAGCTGAATCTACTCAACGGAATTGATAACGGGCTGATAACGGTTTAACTGTCTTCATTTCTCTTCTTAATATTTCTCTTGTGGCCCATAAGTAGTGAAGAAATGAGAAGAGAAATATTTCATGTAAAACAGGTTGTTTTTGAAATGAGGAGTAAGCTAATCTAAGTAATCTTTTATTTTTCCTCGCAGCTCGTCGGTTATGGGGTGATACGCTATAAAATTATTGCGGGCCAAATTAATTGTAATAATAATTTGATAATAAAAGTAGTATATAATAATAATAATAATAATTTAATAAATTAATTGGAAATGTAAAATCCTCTTGATAAGGCATAGCTGACCATCTTCTGATCATGGTCCCAGCAAGCAATAGCCGTCATTTCACCGTCTCGGTTAAATATAGACGCGATATAGTCCGGCTATGTGCAACCCACTTTTAGCCAAAATAACATTGAATCTGGTCATTTGTGTCATTTGCAAAATAACTTGCGAGATGTATGATATTCCATCATGTAGGCACAGTCAACTGTGATTACAAGGTGTTTGGTTTCATTTCTTTGACATGTTCTGTGTAGGCTGTGCGTAGCCACGATTTAGCTCGTAGTCAGACCGGCTATTTGTAGCCCACTTATAGTCAAAACTGAATAATTGTAGTTTTTTTGGCCAGGCAGCGCATGAGATGGTTGATATCCCATTATGTTCGCATTGGTAATAATATCTACAAGGTGCAAGTGTCGTTTCATGACATGGTCGATCTGTAGATTTAGCTCTGAATTGGACGGGCTATGTGTAGTCTGCTATTAGCCCACTCGGCAAAATCGAGGCAATCAGTGGTCAACGTTTAACGGCTTGGCTATAGCCCTGATTTAGACCAGCGATTAGTATAGCCAAAATAGCCTTAAAATTGTTTACATGTTTTTCACCCACACAGCTTCATGTTTGCTGTCACACATAACATTCATACACAATCTACGATATTATTTGAATGTTAACGATGAGCTTCACAAACACATTCTACCAGAGATCCTGTCCACGCTGCAAGGGCTCAAGGCAGAGAATGCTTCGCTGAAGCAGGAAGATCCAGCAGTTTAGCACCAGCTTTGAGACTGCTTGTCGAACATTGACACCAGTACCAGCCCCTCGCACTCATGTGCCACCATCTGTCTGTAGTCAGAGAAGTTCTGCAGTGTATGCTGATGAAGTTCCTCCACCCCGAACTGCCCAGTGTGAGCAGCTGACGAGACAGATGGAGGACCTTACAATTTCACCTAGGATGCCACATGCTGCTGAGGGTAATCACGCACCACTTCAGAGGTCATACACCAACTCAGCCTTCTACCAGCAGATGCGAGTGAGTGCTTCAAGTATCAGATTCTGACTGATCATCTGGGCCAGGTGATGTGAAGGCATTCAAGCTCTTTGCTCTTTGAGTGCACTCATTAGTGAGTATGTTGGAGCAGTTGGGTTCAGAAGGAGCAGCTGAATTAGAATGTGGTTCACATGTGTCCAGGCTCCAAGGCAAGCTTCACCATGAGCTCCAGATCAGCTTTAAGAGATACGTCCACCCGTCAGAGATCAGAGTTCCTACCCTTCTCGACTTTGCTAACTGGTCAGAGTACGAGCATCAGGTCCAAGATGACACCGCGAAATCAGCCATGTATGCTCCATCATTACCTACCAGGAAAAGAGAAGGTCGTCATGACACCAAGCCTCCAGGCAGATTTACAAGCATCCTGCTGGGTGCTGTGAAGCCCACTGCTGACAGTGACTGCAGAGTACCCGCTACAGGCCCAGCTCAGTCAGGTACAGAGAGAAGTCACGTGCCTACTGTCCTTATTGTGACAATTCTAGTCACTTCCTTAATGGATGCCCCAACTTCAGGGAGCTGTCTAAAGAACAGAAAGAGGCATGGATCCGCAAGAACAACAGGTGTTGGCGGTGTGGCCGCAATCATCATGCATCCAGTGACTGAATAAATGCACTTCTTGTCAAGTAAAAAAAACAAACAAAAAAAAACAAAACAGAAGAAGCAGTTATGAGCGGGGTGGCCAACCCTAGGCTCTGCCCCTGCGTTAACGGCGTTAAATAATTTGTATGTGTTAAACTGAAAAAATAAATCGCCTGCGTTAACACGCTAATTTTGAAAGCACTAATTTCAACATGTTACATTTGTTATTTCTGATAACTGAAAATGCATTTCTGATATCAATATAATTTCTGATATCTAAAATGGCTTTCTTACTAGTAAAAGTCAGAATGTTATACCATAATGCTCTTTCCTCCTGGAAAAGTAAATGTTACTGTTCGGTTCTTTGGGTCACTAGAAAAATATATTGGTAAAATTCATGGTTATAAAAAAGTCTGCTTAAAATATTGGGAACAGTAAGATTTGTTTAAGCAAATTATATTTCATAATGATTATTTTGTAGCGTGATGGTCATTTGGGTATGAGCATGCGCAGTTGCGCCGTAAGCTTCATAAAAAACGTAGAGTAGCGTCTATTGTTTATTCACAACCCATCATCAGGAGCACACAGCCCGTTGGTATGTAGCGAATTTAGAACCTTTTGAAATGTTTACCATGAGCTACGGTCTGCTGTACTTTAATTTAGGAATGTTTAAAGTTTTGTACTTGTGTAATTGTCGACATTAGCTGTGCTCAGTCCGTGCTGAGAGACTTAATTTGTAGTTAAGTTAGCGCGTGTACTGTTCAGTTCTCTCGGTTTGCGATATGTTCGAACACTGGATAATTAACAAATGACCAAGTAAACGGTAACACTTTAGAATAATGGTCCATAGTTAACAAGTAGCTATGCAGGAAGTAATAGGTAGTACTGCATTAACACCGAACTTAATACTATTAACTAATATGGAAGCAATATAAGCAGTAAGTAATATCTAATTTAGTACATTTAGTACTAATTTAAGGTAGTTCCTTGGTAGGTATTTGATTATTACTAAAGAAATATATCCTCATTGAGAACTACTTGTGAACTAAGAAAGAATAACCAATTAATTACTAATCACAAAAGTAACATGTCTAAAAAAGTGAACAATTGTGGGGGCTTTTTTTACTCTTAACATGGTCATAACATTTCAGAAGCTTGTGCCTCAAATGGGTTCTTTGTGGAAACCAGTTTATGAATATTACATTCCCCCAAATACATTAGCTACATGTTGAGATTGTGACTACTACTCTTGCCAAAAGATGGACGTATGTTTATTTCAAACTTAAACATAGAATAATACTAATAATGATCATTTGTTTACAATTTTAAATAATTAGGAAGTGATGCTGACACTCATGATTGGATTAGTTCACGATTATGAGCTCTATTGTGTGTCAGTTCAATGTCTCAGACTCCAAAGACCTACCTTTATGTTACAGTAGCTGCCTGAGGAGGACTTCTCTTTAGGATATGAATATAAACATTGATGTTCTCTTGTCAAAAACAATTTGCATCCTTAATGAAGAAATTGGCTGCATTTATGTTGCGATAATCGCAAAACCACATCTTCCAGTTTACAATGTTCGTTATAATATTACTAGTGCCTCACAGAAATGTATGCCTGTACAGTATGTGTCAAATATAAAATTTAATTACTTGTATTACTTGTGAAAAAACATGCTAACTCCTCAGTAATTACTCAAGCGTTACCTTGTCATCCCGCAGGAACTACTAGTGATGTGGCCCATTATTTTAAAGTGAGAAACATGTTAACTCCTCACTAATTACTCAAGCGTTACCTTGTCATCCCGCAGGAACTACTAGTGATGTGACCCATTATTTTTATATTTATAACACTTAGTGTTTTTAAACACTTCACTATACTACTAGTGAATCACTAGTAGTTCCTGCGGGATGACAAGGTAACGCTTGAGTAATTAGTGAGTAGTTAACATGTTTCTCACTTTAAAATAATGGGCCACATCACTAGTCAACGTGATCTCATGAGAATACGTGTGTATTTTTATGTAAAGTGTAGTTCTACCATACGTACATTTATTTACGTTTTATACACACAGAAACGTATAATACTGACGTATTTACAGCACTAAAACGTATAACATTTACATATTGACAGCACAAAAACGTAATTTATTTACGTATAAACAACTTTACCGACATACAAATTTGTACGTATTCCTATTTAACTTATGCATATTAAAATCGTGGCATTAATGTTTTGACTCTATTGCATTCAATTGTCTTATCAATTACATTTTCAGTCGCATTTATTACAGTTTAACGTTACTCATAATAACATTTCACTCTGTTCATGCCTTCTGCTGCAAACTCGTTTCGGAGGATTAGCCTATATGGTGTTAAACAAGAATACACTTTAAAACCTTAAAAATACCTTCTTTAATCATTTAAAGTCGGCATGAAACGGAAGTTGAGATTGTCATTTTTTTCCTTGTTGTGACGTATATCCGAGTGAAACGGCTTCTGAAATTAGAAAAAAAATGTAGGGCGGGGCTTGATTTCGTCCTTCGGGAATTGATTGGATCGTTGGAGGTGGGGCGTTGCAAACAAAATGGAGGCAGATTTGAATGCCAGTTTACATTCAGTTGTGGAGGATTTCTCTCCACCGGACTCCCCACCGTTACTCTCCCATGAAGGATTTTTTTATTGAGGAGCCCGGCGACGAGAACGAGGACGAGCAGCTAATTTCAGGCAGGAATCAGCCCATATTTAAATGAGCCTCCCGCGAACCAAGATGAGTCAAGTCAAGTTATCAGTCAAGTTCACCATCGAGAGCATCTCGACGTGTCCGATAAGTAAATAACTAGATTTAGATAAGATAGATAGCCTACCATTCGGACACTTCGAGATGCTCTCGAGGGTGAACTTGACTGATAACTTGACTTGACTCAAAACGAGACAGACACCGATAGCCGCACCCTCATCGGCTCTGGCCGCACCCTTTCACCATGGCACGTGACCGAAAGAGAAGAGAGGTCGTTTCGAGGGGGGAGGGAAGGGTAATGTATTTGATTAAAGATTATAAGGGTAAATGAATTTTTAAAAAATAATGAAGTGCACAGATAAATCATTTATAATAAACACTACAATATTACATATAAAAAGAAGATTTGTCAAATTTGATTTCATGCCGACTTTAACCATTTTGTAATACTTGGTTTATTTACCGTGAGACACAAAACAAAGGAGTTTTCTCCTATAGACCCATAATACACTAAAACACAACATAAATTCACAAAAGACATCCATTTTATTAGCTTGATGTAATCCAAATCTTTATAATCCATACGTTGTTAGCAAGAAATAGATCCAAATTCAGCCCTTTATCCAGCGATCTTCATCTCCATTTCTCAGCAGAGAACGTAAACGTCAAATCCCGCGCTCGTGGTGAATTCAAATTCAACAATTGCACCCGAAGCGTTACGACATGTTTTACGGCAGTGATATCAGACGCTCATTGGCTCTCGCATGCTTTGTCACAAATTACGACATGCCGTGTTTAAGTTGGTGTACTACATTTGAATTGGAGAAGCGCGCGCGCCTTCACAGAGCGAACAGCGAACCGAAACCGGATTAACATTTTCATGGATTAATGATTTAAATTCTGCTCTGTAACGTTACCTCATACAAAACTATACTGCCAGAGAGGACTGCGACACAATGTCATGTGACCGACTTTTGGTACCGGTTTTGACATTTTCTCAATAAATAAATTATTGTGATTATACGTGTCTGTCTGTTGTTTTCCTTTTTAATTGTAGCCTACGTAGTTTTAAGAAATTGTTAGGTTTAGGGGTAACTTTGGGGTATAGTGGCTCAAACTATGTTTTAATGCTATATTGTTAATAAAACTGCCATTTCCCTAATGTTACACATATCTGTCCATTAGGTTTTATCCTTTTAATATTGTCTATAAAATGGGTAAGTTATGTTTAGGTGTGGGAGTAGGGTTAAGAGATCTTACATTTATAATCTATAAAATGGTAAAAGGGAAATTATACAATTATCTTTATGATATGAGATGAGATATTCGTAAATAGTTTACGTTTTTTAGCTGTAAAATCGTAATAATGTTACGTTTAAACGTTGCAGATACTTCCATATTATACGTTTCAGCATATATCGAAACGTACAAAAAAGTATGTTTTCTATCTTTGAAAATGACGTATTAATACCTAACGTTACGTATTAACAATGAGACCAGGCTGCACTAGTTCCTGCGGGATGACAAGGTAACGCTTGAGTAATTAGTGAGGAGTTAACATGTTTCTCACTTTAAAATAATGGGCCACATCACCAGTAGTTCCTGCGGGATGACAAGGTAACGCTTGAGTAATTACTGAGGAGTTAGCATGTTTTTCACAAGTAATACAAGTTATTTAATTTTATATTTGACACATACTGTACAGGCATTCATTTCTCTGAGGCACTAGTAATATTATAACGAACATTGTAAACTGGAAGATGTGGTTTTGCGATTATCGCAACATAAATGCAGCCAATTTCTTCATTAAGGATGCAAATTGTTTTTGACAAGAGAACATCAATGTTTATATTCATATCCTAAAGAGAAGTCCTCCTCAGGCAGCTACTGTAACATAAAGGTAGGTCTTTGGAGTCTGAGACATTGAACTGACACACAATAGAGCTCATAATCGTGAACTAATCCAATCATGAGTGTCAGCATCACTTCCTAATTATTTAAAATTGTAAACAAATGATCATTATTAGTATTATTCTATGTTTAAGTTTGAAATAAACATACGTCCATCTTTTGGCAAGAGTAGTAGTCACAATCTCAACATGTAGCTAATGTATTTGGGGGAATGTAATATTCATAAACTGGTTTCCACAAAGAACCCATTTGAGGCACAAGCTTCTGAAATGTTATGACCATGTTAAGAGTAAAAAAAGCTTTTGTTACTTTTGTGATTAGTAATTAATTGGTTATTCTTTCTTAGTTCACAAGTAGTTCTCAATGAGGATATATTTCTTTAGTAATAATCAAATACCTACCAAGGAACTACCTTTGTACTAAATTAGATATTACTTACTACTTAGTTAATATTGCTTCCATATTAGTTAATAGTATTCGGTGTTAATGCAGTACTACCTATTACTTCCTGCATAGCTACTTGTTAACTATGGACCATTATTCTAAAGTGTTACCAAGTAAACTAATGTAGCAGACGGTTGTGTGGTAGCATTTTGTGTGGTTGAGTTGCATTCATTTAGTAAAACATGGAATTGAAGTGTTATAATGATTGTTGAAGTATTGTTCATGATTGTTGAAGTGTTGTTCAATGAAGTGTTATAATGATTAATGCACTTTGCCTGCTGACTCGTGTGATAGCTATACTCTGCGGAGGAGCACTGCTATGCATGATGGGAAATGTAGTTTTTGCGGTGTTCTGACGCAGCTGTGTAAGACTGTATAGGAGATTATATGATAGTGTATTCTTATTTACAGTAGAAATAGATCTAGTTATTTTATTGTAACTACTTCATGTTTGTTTATTTTGCATTATATATTCAATGGATATATTTGTAACACTGGTTTATTTCTTATTTCAGGTTTATGACCTGTGGTCAGTTGTATAAATAAAACAAAAAATACAAGAAATGACAAACACGAGTCGTGCCATGTGTGCTGCCTGTTACTAGCCCATTCGGATGGCTGAAAATTTAAAAAGATCCGAACAGTCATAAACCATATAGGCCTGCCATTCAAACGTTGTGGCCCTGTTCTGAAGCCAAGACAAAGCCTGAAGACCAGAAGATAAATCAGTGACTGGTTACCTTATCTAGTTAAGTTAAAAGCCCATCTATACTGCCTATTCACTTGCTGGTCTGCAAACCTAAGAAGAAAGCAAATTAATAAGATGGCAGAAAAGGAGAAAACAGAGAGGTTACGGCAGAAACGTTCAGCAGCCCAGACTGCGTTCACTAAAAGAGCCAACCATCTCATCTCCAGGGCCAATGCGCTAGAAGAAAGGGATCTAAAGGCTGAGTGGAGAGAGTTCAAAGGAGATCATACCAGAGTGGAAGATGCAGGATTTGAGTATGCTATGGCCCTACGAGAATTAGAAGATGAAGAGGCCACAAAAAAGGCAGATCAGGTTGACGAGAAAACATTGGAATGCGATCGCAAGTTTGATGCAGTTAAACACCTCATCCAAAACAGCTTCTGGACCAGATTTGCTGAGGAGCAAATCTCCACCCTCTAAAAAGAGGTTAACTCAGCCCTGGATCAGGCCAAAGCAACCGACCATCTGCAGCTGTCTAGGAAGGAGTGTGAACTGATGAATGGAAACTTAGAACGAGAGGTCTGTGAAGTCAACAGTCTAGTAACTGAGTGGACAGAAATGATCCCTCATGCCGTGCTAACGGAATCTAGAGACCGTAGCAGGATGATGAGAAAGCAACAAGAGAGACTGTGGGATAAGTGGGCATGGCGGCGCAGCGCTTGGTCTGATGACGAAGAGGAGCAGAAAGTTACTGGGAAGAAAGACGAAGACGAGGATAGCCAGACCGGTGAGCAAGCCGCGTCTATTAGTTCTTCTCCTAACCGTAAACTGTCCTGTCCCATAGACAGTCACATCCCTATAGGTGAAGTTCAGCATAACCCACCCATCGCTCCCACCTATCTCAGTCATGGTGGACTTCCAAATGCTACAAGCATGCAATTGCAAGTCCAAGGTGCTCCCAACATGTACCCAGGGCCATTCCATTTCAAGCCCCAAATCATGCTGGAACGTGCACATCTGCCTACATTCTCTGGTAACATGAGAGATTACTACCGTTGGAAAGCTGAATGGGAGGACCTTCAGCAGCTGGGGAACCCTCATGGTTTGGAAAATATAAGAAAGTTCCATCTTATAGGAAGTTTAGACGACAAAGTCAAAAGGGACCTTGTCTTGTCCAGCTGTGGATCTGCCACTGACGTGTTCAGGCTCCTGGACAACAAATATGGAAACAAGCCGAAAATAGTGTTACTTATCTCAAAAGAAGTACATGGCCTACCGTCTGTAAGGGGAAACAGCCCTAGAAAGACGATCGAACTAATTCAAGCTGTGGAAAGAGCTCTTCGTGACCTCCAAGTCCTGGGGGAAGAAGATGCTGTGAAAAATCGGTTAGTAGCACAGTCGATTGAGAGTAAGTTACCAGACTCCCTGAAAGAAAAGTGGCTAACTAATAAGAACAACCCTGCAAGCGGCTTTTCACCCAGAAATCACTTTGATTGTCTAATGGAGTACCTGAAAAAACAGGAGGACATTCTTGAAGAGTTAGATCAACTGCAGCCTAGCTCAAAAGACTATACTGAGAGGTCACAGGAAAAGAGTAGAGAAAAGAAAGCATTTACCAAGGCTACATCTATCCAAAAGGGCTCTAAACCTAGTTCATGCATAACCTGTGGGGACGAAGGGCATGCAGGTAGATTGTTTGCTTGCAAAGCCTTCAAAAAGCTCAACCTGTCAAGCAAGAAAGCCCAGTTAAAGAAGTCAGGAATATGCCTCAAATGTTTGCGCATCCATAATGAGGATGGCTGCTGCACTGAAAGGTTTCTATGCTCCAAAGAAGACTGTCAGAAAGGAGGGTCCTCAGACCACAACTACTTACTCTGCCCGTTGCCACAGACAAAAAGGAACGATAAAAAGAATGAAGAGCAATGCAAAGTGAGAGTAGAGAAGAAGAGACTTGGATTGACAGACAAGCAAGAGGAGGTTCTTGCCAAACTCTCTCCAGAGCTGAAAGCAGAGCTCAAAGAAGCTTTCTCAAATAAGATTTCAACAACAGTGTGCACTAGTTTAGACAGTGAGCTAATAGAGTACACCGTAGTAATGATGCTACTCTCCGTGACGACTAACTCGGGCCAGCTAATCGGTACACTAATCGATCTTGCTTCAGATACCAATTATATTTCAAATGAAGCCGCTGAGCGTCTTAAGCTGAAAGGCGAAAACATCAAGCTGATTGTGCAAGGAGTTGGAGGAATGGAGAAGATAGTTGCTACCAAAAGGTATACTCTGAGACTAAGAGTAAAAACACAGAAGGGTACAGTGGCGGAGCACAAGCTCCTATGTTACGGCCTGGAGAACATTGCAAAAGTGAACCAAGCAGTCACGCCACAGCAACTACTGAAATTCTTTCCTAACATCGCCGCTCACGACTTGGTCCGTCCAGAGAAGATCGACCTACTAATAAGTCATAGGGAAGGTCGCCTGGTCCCACAGCCAATCAAAGTGGAAGGAGACCTCGTTCTCTGGGACGGTCCTCTGGGAATAACGGTCGGTGGAGCTCATCCTGACCTCTTCGAGAAAGTAGACTTAGCAGTGCACAGGTCCGAAACTCATTTTGCACGTTCAATGAGATCAGCTTCGAAGGCTTATAAAGAAGTCCTTGTTGACCCAACTGAACTTGCCAAAGCTAAAGTGGTTAATGGAGAAACAATCCTCAGGAGTACTGTGGTCACCAACAAAGAAATTTTCGATTGGTTCAAGTGGGACAGCGTCGGCGCTGCCTGCGACCCTCAATGTGGTGGCTGCAAATGCAGTAGATGCCCCCCTGGTGGTAAAGAAATGACACTAGGAGAGGAAAAAGAAATAGAAAAGATCAAAGAATGCCTCACCTATGTGCAAGCAGACAAGCACAGCAAGTCTCCTCACTGGGACGCAACTTATCCGTGGAAAGGAGACCCTGCGACATTGCCAGACAACCGACGTGCAGTGGAGGCGACTTTCCTCAACACTGAGAAACGCCTCGAGAGGGAGCCGGAGTGGAAGGCTGCGTACAGGGAGCAAATCCACGAGATGATCTCAAGGGGAGCTGCCACCAAACTCACTCAAGAAGAACTCGATAGCTGGAAGGGACCGAAGTGGTACATCAGCCATTTAGTTGCACCAAATCCACACTCATCCTCTACCCCTGTAAGAATTGTATGGAACAGCAGCCAAGAGTTCAAGGGGGTGAGTTTGAATGACCTTTTGTACAAAGGCCCAGACGTCCTCAATCAGATCAGAGGAGTCCTTCTAAGATTCAGGACTGGATTGTACGCCGCCTTAGGCGACGTGAAGAAAATGTATAATTCTGTCTGGCTTAAAGACAAAGAAGTTCATCTCCATCGATTCCTCTGGAGAGACAACCCAGAGGATGAGATTCAAACCTTCGCTGTCATCAGAGTTAACATCGGGGATAAACCTGCTGGCTGCATTGCCCAGGTCGCGATGAGGGAGACTGCTAATCTTCCACAGTTTGCAGCCATGGTTGAAGAACGCCGTGTTCTGGTAGAAGACAGCTATGTCGATGACATATTAACATCCCATAATGACATCAAAACACTGGAAAAGATCACCAACGGAGTTGAAAAGATCTTGGAGGCTGGAAGCTTCTCCCTAAAACCGTGGGTTTTGACAGGCCAAAGTGGGAGGTTAGAAACTGCAGCTAACTCCAGTAACAGTGAGACTACTTTGTCTGCGCCTAAGACTCTGGTGTTGCCTAATCAGATGCGAGACGAAGAAAGTAAAGCGCTGGGTGTCGGCTACGAACCGGAGACCGATAAACTTCGGCTGTTGACGTCCATCAATTTCTCAAAGAAGCGAGGCAAGATGAGGACGGGAATTGATTTGAAGGAAGATGAAGTAAGAAGTGGAACTCCAAACCCCTTAACTCGCCGAGTACTTCTAAGTCAGGTCGCTGGGTTCTACGACCCTATCGGTCTTGGCACTCCAGCAAAGCAGAAAGGAGTAATGCTCGTAAGGGAATCCTACCAAGAGGCAAGTATAGGCAATCCATCTAAAGATACTTGGGATGACCCACTGTCGCCAAAAATCCGGGAGGCTGCTATTAGACTCTTTGAAGAGTACGTGAGACTTGGCAAGATAAAATTTGAAAGAAGTCTCACACCTTCTGGAGCCATGGGCCGCCCTATGGGTGTCACGTTTTCGGATGGGAGTGAGGCTTCCTACGGTGCCGTGCTTTATCTCCGCTGGGAAACGCAAGGAGGAGTTGTTGTGAGGTTTGTTGAATCGAAAGCCAAACTTACTCCTCTCAACCAGAAAGGGGACGTGATCAAGGCAGAGTTATGTGGCGCTGTCTTCGCAACCCGGTTGAAAAGGTACTTTGAGAAGCACTGCCGCCTTGAGGTCGAATGCTGGGTCCACTTTGTGGATAGCCTAACTATCTTAGGGGCGATCCAGAAGGATAGTTATGGCTATCAAACATTCTTCTCCAACCGAATCGGTGAAATACAGATGGCTGGGCCAGTTGATGACTGGAGGTGGGTTGACGGCAACCTCAACATTTCTGACATCGTCACTAGGGGAGCAACTCCTGAAGAGCTCGATGAAGAGTCAGAATGGCAACAAGGCCCCGAATTCCTGAAAAGACCTGAGGCTGAATGGCCTGTGAAGATGGCCAGCGAAATTGTGACCAAAGTTGCTGATGAGGTAAAAAAGTTACAAAGAAAAGCATTCTCAGCTGTAACCACCAGAGCTCAATTGCAAAAGATTGCAAGACCCTGCAGCACTGATAAAGGCGCTAACGTGGGAATTAATATACTACAACCATATACTACAATATACGGGCACCCTCGGAAGTTATGGTCCGACAGAGGCACAAATTTCATGGGTGCCAAGTCTGCTCTGAGAGATCTACACAAGCACTTAGCATGCTTACAGGAGGTGGCTGTCGAGAACATAGCAGCAAAAAATGGAACTGAATGGCAGTGGGATTTCCATCCTGCGGACTCGCCCCATAGAAATGGAGCGGCCGAGGCAGCTGTCAAACTTATCAAAAGAGCTCTCAATAGCCTCGGCGGAACAACTGGCAGCTACACCTGGGGGGAGTTCCAAACTCTTCTCTACTCAGCAGCCAACCTAACTAACGAACGACCCATCGACGCCAAGGCGCAAGAGCAAGAGGATACAGTAGAGTACTTGACTCCTAACTCCCTCATCCTGGGACGCACTGGACGAAGAGGAGATATGCACAGTATCGACTTGGAAACCCACTCTTGGCGTAGGCTGAGGGCTGTTTAAAAGGGAGTTGACAAATTCTGGTCAAAGTGGAGTGAACTAGCGGGACCGAACTTGTTTATCCGGCATAAATGGCACAGAGTGGAAAGAAGTGTCCAGGTTGGAGATCTGGTTTGGATCACAGACCACAATGCCCTGAGAGGACAGTTCCGGCTCGGTCGAATCGTCGTCACCTATCCGGACAAGTCTGGAGTGGTCCGAGATGCCGACGTGGCGACCTGTATAGGCCTTCCTGCCTCCCTTGTTGCCAGGACCCAGGCAAAAGATTCTACCTTACCTTCTACTATCGTCCTTCGCAGGGATGTGCGGAGACTGGTCGTGTTGATTCCTGTTGAAGACCAGCACAAAGGATAAAGTCCTTACCATTGGGTACCCAAGAGACGTTTATTTTTATTTTTTTATTTTTTTTTAGTTAGTGGGTAACCCTGGGAGGCGGCTGGGTGGTTCAAGGGCAAACCTACACTCAGTAGGAGGCAAGGTGGTGGGGCCTACCTCCTTAGTGAGTCCTTTTGAGCAAATGATAACATTGAAAAGTATTTTGTTAATTCTGTATATGCTACAAAACTTGACTTTAAGTTGTTGTTTCTACTGAAGGACTCAAGTTACTTTGTAGTGGCCTCCTTGAATTTGTATCAGTCGTGGGAGGTGGGAGGTGTTCGGTTCTTTGGGTCACTAGAAAAATATATTGGTAAAATTCATGGTTATAAAAAAGTCTGCTTAAATTATTGGGAACAGTAAGATTTGTTTAAGCAAATTATATTTCATAATGATTATTTTGTAGCGTGATGGTCATTTGGGTATGAGCATGCGCAGTTGCACCGTAAGCTTCATAAAAAACGTAGAGTAGCGTCTATTGTTTATTCACAACCCATCATCAGGAGCACACAGCCCGTTGGTATGTAGCGAATTTAAAACCTTTTGAAATGTTTACCATGAGCTACGGTCTGCTGTACTTTAATTTAGGAATGTTTAAAGTTTTGTACTTGTGTAATTGTCGACATTAGCTGCGCTCAGTCCGTGCTGAGAGACTTAATTTGTAGTTAAGTTAGCGCGTGTGCTGTTCAGTTCTCTCGGTTTGCGATATGTTCGAACACTGGATAATTAACAAATTACCAAGTAAACTAATGTAGCAGACGGTTGTGTGGTAGCATTTTGTGTGGTTGAGTTGCATTCATTTAGTAAAACATGGAATTGAAGTGTTATAATGATTGTTGAAGTATTGTTCATGCTTGTTGAAGTGTTGTTTAATGAAGTGTTATAATGATTAATGCACTTTGCCTGCTGACTCGTGTGATAGCTATACTCTGCGCAGGAGCACTGCTATGCATGATGGGAAATGTAGTTTTTGCGGTGTTCTGACGCAGCTGTGTAAGACTGTATAGGAGATTATATGATAGTGTATTCTTATTTACAGCAGAAATAGATCTAGTTATTTTATTGTAACTACTTCATGTTTGTTTATTTTGCATTATATATTCAATGGATATATTTGTAACACTGGTTTATTTCTTATTTCAGGTTTATGACCTGTGGTCAGTTGTATAAATAAAACAAAAAATACAAGAAATGACAAACACGAGTCGTGCCATGTGTGCTGCCTGTTACTAGCCCATTCGGATGGCTGAAAATTAAAAAAGATCCGAACAGTTACTGTCTGTGGAACTGTTATGCTGGTTTGACATTTTATAACAGATATTCTGGTGGTGGTATCAAGGGTGTTTCATCCACCATTCATTTACTGAGATGAACAGAACAATGGCGAAACAGCAAATTTAACTTTTTTTTATAATGGTGATGATTGTCTCAAGAATCTTGTTTTGTAAGATAATAATTTTTTGGACTTTTTTTCCTAGACTACAAAAAAACTAAATGTATTCTAGTTTGAAAATGATATATATATATATATGCTGTGTATGTGTGTGTGTGTGTGTGTGTGTGTGTGTGTATGTGTGAAGTACTGTGTTTATTATTTATATATAAATACACACAAATACAATATATATATATTTTGAAAATATCTACATATATTACAGTTCCTCCTTATAATGATGTAAAAATCTTAATTTTGCATCATTCTAAGCAGGAAGCCCCATGTCTCTGTAGAGGGGTTGAGACTACAAACACTCGTTCCTCATCTTTCCCAGGGGGTGGGACCCACTCACGCTACAGACCTATTACAGATCAGTAGGTGGGACTTCACTTGTATAAACTAAAAGCAATATCCTCCATCTTGTTTGGAAGCTAAGCTAACAGGCGCTGTGGAGCCAGATGTGAAGTTACGACAATGGCGGAAGGTACTCAATATGATATAGAAGAAGAGGATTTCGGAAGTCTGATGCTCGAATCAGATGTTCGTGGCTATCTTTAGGAGCCGCAATATAGTGAAGAGCAACGGAGGCTGATGGAGGAACAGGAGGCAGAAGACCTGCCTGTCGCGGACGAGGAGCCCGGACTGGCTCGAGCTGGGGCGGACTGGTGGTGCCTGTGTTCTCACTGTGCGCCTATGGACACAGAGATAGAGTCCGTCTGCTGCAAAGAATTTCAACGATGCCAATTTCTCCTGGACGAAATCTCTGAATCAGACGAGGACACGGACGTTTGTGTTGTGAACCATCCTAGTTTCGCAACACATATGTTCTGACTGAACATCCCGGTACCGTGCAATAATTCACCATTTCGAAAGAAATACAAATGAGGAGTAATTCACTAATGAGTTTGTCAACTAACTAGACATTTTGTGTGAAATAAATTTCAAGCTCTGGTGGTAGCTAGCCTTGTAGACGGAAGAGTGATTTCTCTGATAGGCGGATACCTCATATGCGCTGTCCTGGATTAGTGGGAGTGGCTTGCGGAGCTGTGCAATGTGGTGCATTGTGGGAGTTGTTGTCTTCCATACAAATGCGTCCTGAAGTTACTTTCTGTCTTTCCTCGGTCAAGAAAGCACCAAATTCGAAATTTATTTTGCATTTCGACCACATATATGACCCACTTTCAATAAAAATCAATGTTCCCGTTGGTGAAATGCTCCTTTAAAGCTAAAATAATTATGGCCTGATACATTAGATTGTGCCTAACCATATTAAATGCCTTATAAATCCATCTGGATCTAATGTCATACACACACACACACACACAAAAAAAAGAATGTTGTAGGCAAATGAGAATTGCTAAAATTATTGACTATATTTTGAGACAAAGATCTTAATGATTTTCAGTTTTGTTCAAGCTAATTAAAGCAACAGGTTTTTTTTAATAACGGTAGAATCAACTGTTTTATTTTGTGTTCGTTGTCAAACTCAAAAATTATTTTATTTTTAATTATTAAAAAATTCCATTATTTTATATGAAAAAGTTAATAATTGGTACATAAAAAGTTATAATTGTATATTTTTTTATTAGATCAGATATAATTTTAATCTGTCATATGGTCATGTTACAATGTACCTCACCTATGGGGCATGTTGTCACATTTCACTTCTATTCTTTTGGGCTATATCAATAAAAAAAGTATACACTGTATTAATAAAACAAAACCACATATTTGAACTAGACATGTGGGAAATCAATGTGGGAAAAAATAAATACTCTGAACCCTAAGTAGATTTACACAAACTGAGAATGTAAAAAGCGTTAGGTTGTGCCCCGCTCTCCTCTATGTCACATCACGTGACTCGGGTCACTTTATTCACGAGCCATATACAAGTTAATTAAAAAACCAATGAACTAATCATTATTGATCGACCCATCACTATAGCAGAGTCTTAAAGGTAGGGTAGGTAATCATTTTTCTAAAAAAAAAACATTCCAAATTTGTTTAAACTGTCTTTATATACCAATACATAATTAAAATGTAAGTACTCTGAAAAAGAAAATATAAAAATCGAGTGACTGTAGACCTTTTAATCTGCAATAAACACAGCTCATTATTTCCATTCACTCCACCCCCTCCCTTCTGAGCTCCTTCCAAAGCCACGCCCCCAAAACACATGAACGCGCGACGCCAAACGCTCAGGCTGGAACAAGACGCATTTATTACCTGAGACGAGTGGAGAGGAAGGAGCGCAGTACATACAGTGACATCATGTCAGAATCACATGTAATAAAATACCTAACTTTATCACTATGAATATAAACAAATAAGATTTCTTTTAGTACTCACTATCAAGCTAGCATATCGATAATGGTAAAGTTTCATTCGGTAACGAGCTATATTTATAAGGCAAAACTAAAAACAGGTTGCATTGATACACGTTTTTCCATTACCATCAGTTACACTGTGATGAAGATGAATTTCGTGTAAGATTCATAACATATACGGTGTTTTGCATGTAAGAGTTTCCATGATGAAAACATTGTTGACTCTAATGAAGACTAACGTACACTCCGAGTCCGGAGACAAGTACCGCATCGTCGGTTCGAGGACAGGTCCGGGGTTGAGGGCGAAGCAGAGGAGGTCGTCCGAGCGCGGGCAGGGTCCGAGGAAGTAGTTTTTGCCTTGTTTGCCTTCGCTGACTGCATATATGCAGGTGCTTTGAGCTGAATATTTCCGGGAACGGTGACATGTGATGAGTGCACGCCGGGCAGCGTGCGCAGTGGGGCTCGGGGCGGGCACGAGACATGAAGGCATCTGATTGGTTCTTTACATTCGCACCGAATGGCAGTGATTGGTCAGAGTTTTTACTGTCCTGCAGCTGCTACAGAGGTCTGATTTTTTTCATTCCTTTTTCTAAACACATAATGTATTGACTACTATCAGGATGGAAGGACCATTTCACCCAGTATAAAAAAAAGTGTTTCTGAACAGGATTATCTACCCTACCTTTAAGTAAAAATGAAATATAGCATGTTGTTAATTGATGCTCTCATCCACAGTGTCTACTGTTACTGTACGTGCGCACTGTAAGGTCACACATCGCAAATTACTGTCATGGTTACTTACAAAATCATTCAGTTAATTTCTCTGCAGAAACATTCATATTTAAACATTTTCCCTGAAATACCTGATGTGACAAGAGTTGAACTGACAAAATAACTGGTGTTTGCTAGCTAACAATTTGGTGAGTTATCATTGTTAACTCTAATATAACATGCAATACTCCAACTGAATAAATCGCCAAAAGAAAGATTTACAAGATTTGGCCAACAGCAAACATTTATCCATTATTTTTTATTTTATCTTACCTTAACTTTACTTGTGCAGTTCTCTTACGAGAGGTCTCTCGTACTGCGTAATATCTTACGCTATCTCTTTTCCGCGAGATATTGAAGCCAAAAATTATCCTTAATTTTGAAATAATGTAAAACGCGTTGCAGCAGCATGCAGACATAGGCAAGACAGCTCGCGCGCCTATTGGCTGCCCTGCGGCAACTGCGGCAGCCTATCGAGAGAGGCCTTGCGTGACGTCAGTTCCAACAGGGGCGCTTCGCGCCCGTTGCGTCACGTCCCGCCGAAATAGGCGTGGCTTGGGCCTATAATTACAGCTCGACAGGCTGTAGAATCTGATTTTTCATCTCTTCAGCGCAGCTCTCGCATCGCTGGATCCTGAGAGGAAGAAGCCGTGCCGTCGAGAAAGCCTTCTGCGGGACGAGCCTTTTGCATCTGAAGCCTCTGGTCGACAACTCGCCGCCTTCAGTCGCCGTTCCTGCTAGGCTTCCGGCGTATATATCCTTTTCACTCTCTTTCCTAAAAGAGCCGAGCATCTTTGTTAAGATGCCTCGCACCTTCTGTGGCTCGTGTCGAGCCCCACTCAGCGACGGGGACCGCCAAGTCATCTGCGTTTCCTGCCTGTGTGAGGAACACGCAGCTCTCGCGCTCGCTGACGGCGGCTGCCCTCACTGCGAGCTGATGCCCATGGCGACTCTGAGGACTCGCCTGGCATCTTTCACCGAGACTGCACCTCCGCCTGCTGCGGTGCCGCGCCGTAAAAAGCGCTGTGCTCAGCGGGTCCCGGAACCTCCTCCAACCTGGAGGTTTGTGGAGGATGACAGCTGCTCTTTTCTGGCGTCGGGCAGCGAGGACTGGTCGAGCTCTGTGGATCTCGCCCCCGCTGCTCGCGAGCCTTCTGGAAAAAGGGCCAGCATTGAAGTGGAGCTGATGCGTCTGCTCACGCAGGCCGTAGCGTGCCTCGGCCTTGAGTGGTCGGCGCCTGAAGAGCCTGCGCACAACCGGCTGGATGGTTGTTTCCTGCGAGGAGACCACGTTTCGCTGTCTTCAAGACCCGCGACTTTTCTTCCTGAGCTTCACGAAGAAGTCGCGAAGTCTTGGAACGCCCCCTTCTCAGCCAGAATGCGTACCTCTGCCTCAGCAGCATTCTCCGTGGTCGACGGTGCTAAAGGCAGAGGATACCATTCTCTTCCTCCTGTGGAAGAAGCTGTAGCGGCCCATCTTTGCCCGCCCTCCACTGGACGGCGTGCCAAGATGGCGCTACAGTCAAAAGCTTGCCGCACGACTTCAGCCATGCACAGTCCCGCTTACACCGCCGCTGGACAGGCTGCATCTGCGCTACACTCTATGGCCATCCTGCAAATCTTCCAGGCCGGCCTTCTCCGTAAGCTGGACGAGGAAGGACCGGGAGCTATCAGCGTGCCGGACTTAAGAAGCGCCACGGACCTGCCCACGGACCTTCCGCCCTATGTCCGCTGCACAGGCCATAGGGCGGAACATGGCCTCTCTCACCGTAGCTGAGAGACACTTATGGCTGACGCTCTCTGAGATGTCGGACTCGGAGCGCACCGCGTTCCTCGACACCCCCATCTCTTCTGCTGGCCTCTTTGGATCGTCCGTCAAGGATTTCGCAAACATTTTCTGCCTAAGCGATCCAGCTCCGCAGCAGGCCGCCCGAAACAGCCGTCTGCTCGAAGCTCCCAGCCACAGCCTCCGCCCGCCGCCACTGCACAGCATCAACAGACCCGGGACCCGAGACCACGCTCTCGTTCCGCTGGCTGCCGCCCCCCTCCGCGTGGGCCCCGGCCTAAGATTGAGATAAAGCCTGAGGCCTCAAAGTCTTCCTAGCCCGCCTAGGAAAACGACGGTGTTCCCGCTGCGGCCAGACTTCCACCAAAACTTCTCGCTCGTTCAGTTCCAGAAAATGCGACTGTTCCAGTGTATTTTGCAGAAAACAAGCCGGTACCACAGCCCATTTGCCTGCACACAAACGCCGTTTTTACGGCGACCCAGATAAATCTCATAAAGAGTGTATTTTCTGGTATTCCGGCCACGGCCGATGGTGTTCTGTAAAAACTAAACCAACGCACATTCAGTCAGCTCAAGCAGACGGTGTTTTCAGTGTAGTAAATGTGCCCGCTGTCCCGCGCCCACATTCACTCACAGACATGACAAGCCCCACGGGGCTCGCCCCGCTCGCTCTCTCTCAGCAAGCCGCCATAGGAGAGTCGAGCGCGGGCAGGCTGCCCGCTGTGATCAGCGCGCCCCCCGCCTCGAACGCTGCAAGCACGGCGTCTATGTTACAGCATACCGAAGCTCTCTGGTCGCCACCATGTCGCGGCCAGAGCCCAGATCTCATTCAACCCCTAGCTATTCATGCAAGTGCATGGGCAAAGCTTCCCGGGGTATCAGAATGGGTGCTGAACATTATAAAGAGAGGCTATTCGCTACAGTTCGCTCGTCGCCCCTGCCGTTACGCGGCGCGAATCGAAACTACGGTAGAAAAGGAAGTAGCACATCTACTTCGAGCCGAAATAGCGAAACTGTTGAGCAAAGGGGCCATAGAGCCTTTATCTCAAGCTCAGAGCGAAGGGGGCCTATACAGCAGATATTTTCTGGTACTGAAAAAAGACGGGGGTCTCAGACCCATTCTAGATCTAAGACAGCTGAACAAAGTGCTTTCCAAACACCGGTTCAGAATGCTCACGACCAGGAAAATCGTCACGCAAATTCGCCAAGGGGACTGGTTTATGTCAATAGATCTGAAGGACGCGTATTTCCAAATACAAATAGCGTCACGTCACAGGCGATTTTTGAGATTTGCCTTCGAGGGCCAGGCATATCAATACACAGTCCTGCCGTTTGGCCTGTCCCTAGCACCCCGTACATTTACGATGTGCATGGACGCGGCACTCGCACCCCTGAAACTCTGGGGCATGTGAGTTTTGAACTACTTGGACGATTGGCTGATTCTAGCTCGATCTCACTCAGAGCTAATAGAACACAGGACCATATTACTCGAACATCTCGAGAATCTAGGTCTCAAAGTCAATTGGGCGAAGAGTTCACTGTCCCCCAGTCAGAGAATATCTTTTCTGGGCACAGAACTGGACTCGCTGTCTATGACAGCACAACTATAGTCCCGCTCAGGAAGTTTCAGAAAATGCTGGGTCTCATGGCCTCAGCGTCATCAGTACTCCAGTTGGGTCTGCTTTGCATGCGCCCACTGCAGTTCTGGCTAAAAGCCCGAGTACCGCGTCGAGCGTGGGCCTCCGGTCTTTTTCGCCTCAAGGTCGATCAGAAATGCGTTTCAGCTCTGAAATCTTGGAGAGCGACCGACTGGTACAGGTCAGGTGTAAGCCTGGGGACTTCCTCGAGTGGGAAGGTGGTGTCTACGGATGCCTCCACCTCAGGATGGGGAGCGCTGCTCGAGGGCAGACCGTTCTTCAGCCAATGGTCAGAACGGGAAAAGCTTCTACACATAAACTGCCTGGAGATGATGGCAGTCGACAACGCGCTGAGGCGCTTTTGTCCCCAGATAAAAGGACACCACGTCTTGGTCCGTTCGGACAACATGTCGGTCGTGGCCTATATAAATCGCCAGGGAGGTGTCAGGTCCCGAAACCTTTACAGGCTGACGGAACGCCTCCTGGTTTGGGCTCAGCACAATCTGCGCTCGTTGAGAGCAGCGCACGTGCCAGGCCACCTGAAT
This sequence comes from Leuciscus idus, assembly GCA_021554675.1. NCBI lineage: Eukaryota > Metazoa > Chordata > Actinopteri > Cypriniformes > Leuciscidae > Leuciscus > Leuciscus idus. The sequence continues at coordinate 43,342,430 of CM038627.1, forward strand.
TTGGGACCAGACAGACTGTCCAGAAACAATGTTCCGGCAGGAGAATGGTCCCTACACCCACAGACAGTCCAACTGCTGTGGAAGACATTCGGCAGAGCAAGGGTAGACCTGTTTGCGTCTCAAGAAAACGCTCACTGTCCGGAATTTTTCTCCAAGAACAGGGATGCGCTGGCCCACGTCTGGCCCCGCTTCCCGCTCTATGCTTTTCCCCCTGTCACGCTCCTGCCTCAGGTACTAGAGCGAATCAGGGAAAGCGGATTCCCAGTGCTACTCGTAGCCCCGTTCTGGAAGAACCAAGCTTGGTTCCCAGTTCTGATGCAGCTGACAAGCACTGCCTCATGGCCGATACCAGTGAGGAGGGACCTCCTCTCTCAAGCCAAGGGCTTGATCTGGCATCCTCGCCCGGAGCTGTGGTCCCTACATGCGTGGGCCATCAACGGGTACCCGCTAACCTCCCGGTGGGAGTGTTAAACACGATCACGCAGGCTAGGGCCCCATCTACTAGACGGCTCTATTCCTCGAAATGGTCTGTGTTTTCTAGCTGGTGCACAGCTTGTGGCTTATCACCCCCGGACTGTGGGGTGACGGAGGTTCTCTCCTTCCTGCAAGAGCTACTGGATAAGGGCAGAACCCCATCCACGCTCAAGGTTTACGTGGCGGCCATAGCAGCGTTTACAAAACCGACGCTTGGCCAGTCACTCGGGAGGAACGATCTGGTCAGCCGCTTCCTTAGAGGAGCTAAGAGGCTGAATCCTCCCAGGCCCCCCTCAGTTCCCACGTGGGACCTTTCTATGGTTTTGGAAGCCATGAAAGGTTTCTCCTGGCTCTCGCTTCAGTGAAGCATATAGGGGACTTGCAAGCGCTCTCAGTGAGTGCGACGTGTATGGAATTTGGGCCAAATGACTCGAAAGTCATATTCAAGCCAAGGCATGGGTACGTTCCTAAATCCCTCAACACACAGTTTAGGGCTCAGGTCATTTCCCTGTCGGCCCTGCCGGTCTATAATGAGGAAAAGGACGCAAGCTTCCTTTGTCCGGTCAGGGCATTAAGGGCTTATGTGTCTCGCTCGACTGTCTTCAGACAGACAGAGCAGCTCTTTGTTTCGTTTAGCGGACGTTCTAAGGGACTAGCCGCGTCGAAACAGAGTCTATCCAGGTGGATAGTTGATGCTATAGCGCTGGCTTACACTTCTAAGGGCCTGCAGTGCCCGTTGGGTGTCAGAGCGCACACCACAAGAGGCATGGCCTCGTCGTGGGCTTTGTCTAGTGGGATTGCCTTGCAGGATATTTGTACGGCGGCACGCTGGGCCTCCCCGTCTACATTTATAAGGTTTTATAACCTAGAGGCTCCCGCCTTGCAGGCTAAGCTGCTTTCGGTCTAATAAACCAGTATTGTCTGCCCCGATGCTTTCGGCTCAGAATACTGAAACTGCTTGAACGCCGCTCACTGATCGATTGAATAGCTCTATGGGCAGTGTATAAGACCCATAATATTCATCAGTCCAGGCCGAGTTTAACACAAGTTGAATTTGCTCAGCGAGTTACTCTGGTGTTGAGTAATAATGCCCCTCTATCTGAGCTGCACCAATCACATCAGGTTATCTGATATAGGCGGGCCAGAGGCGAGATGATGACAGCGCTTTGACATCGAAGTCATTAGTAAACACTGCAAGATGGCTATGGATGAACACCATTTGTTTGAAACGGCTTTGGCCGCTTCAATGAAAGATTTAGACTTTTTCTCTAAAACAGGAACCCTGTTGTGATTGGTGATTGGTCATAGTGTTATCTAATTGCGTGCAGTGAGATTTTCAAATGCATGCTTGGTGCCGCCCTTCGAGCTGGCCGATTTTCATTAGTCGACGCCAGACCATTAATCTTTTAGATTTAGGTCTGGATTTCCAGGCTACCAAACAACAATCCTCCTCTGCCTTTTCTGCGTGGCTAATTTTACATTTAAAGGGCCGGAAATAGGAAACCTCCAACCAGTTTGAATTTAGCCTACTACAAATACAATTTGATTAATAAATAAATAAATAAAAATAGAGATCAACTATACTTGACTGAACTTATCTCTAACAAAGTAGAAGCCTAAGGGTTTTCTAGCAAATCAAATTTTAGCATTTTTTTTTTTTTTTTTTTTCATGGATGCATAATAAAAAATGGTTGAAAGAGGTACATAATAAATAACAGTAAAATGTTCTCATAGCAGTTTGTGCTGATTTGTCATTAATTTACTCACTCATAGATTAATTTATAATTTTTTTAAAATGTCATATAAATGTCAATATTTAGACAAAATGTAAGACAAATTAAATATTTATTCGTTTGTTTGGATTTTTTCTTTTTGAATATCAGAGTCAAGCAGTTTATAAGATGACACTGCCTTACAGGTGAATGCGATTTCAACAAATATGTTTCTGGATAAACATCTTTGTTAATCCTGCATTCCAATCAACAAATCATATTTGAGTGACAAGTTTACACTTTATGTTAAGTTTATGCTTACAACTAGGATTTGTTGCTGGTTATTTACCTATCATTTCTCTCTCTGAAAGCAAAAGCAAACAAGCATGTTGATCGTTATTTGTGTAGACTGACCAAGTAGGGAATAAGTTAACCTCATGGAATCTTTTAAATGTAAAAGTAAGAAATTGATCGATGGAACGAACTTAACGATTATAGTGACATGTTTGCTTACGAAATAAACCAATTAAAAGCCATTTGTTTGGTGTGGCTTTTGTGGTCATGGTAAAGTGCTAATCTAATTTGCATTCCCGCTGAAAAACAAGCATTCTAGTGCGAAAATGTTTATTAAATTCACATGATCAACCTCTCCTCTATTTTGCTTGGGAACTAATGTGGTCGGAACCAAAGTGTTTGACTGCGTTCTCAGGAATCCTCTCAAGTGGAGGACTTCTACATTCCGATTGGTTGCCGCCGAACCGAGTCATAGCTCATTACCATAAAGTTGATCTGACTTCAACTCTCCTCACCGCTCTCACCCCGGATTTCCACTAACTGCGGAACGGCTGCGGATCGGCTCCGCTGCGTGTTGGCTTTGTTGTGTCCGGATTTATTGCGGAATGGCTGCGGCCATGACTGACAGCTGAAGTCACGAGGACCTACGAGATCTTGCAAATTCACGAATGGTCGCGCGATATAAAAGGATGCCCTGTGCTGAATTGCTGCGGAGCTCTCCGGCATCCGGCAAAAATAGAAGCTCTGCGTATCTGCTCCGGAGGGCTGCAGATCGCTGGAGTCGGAACGCAGCCGTTCCGCAGTCAGTGAAAATACACACATTGGGCCCTATCTTGCACCCAGCGCAATTGACTTTGTACACCGACGCATGTATCATTCCTATTTTGCACCCGTGCAAAGCGCGCTTTTCCCTCCACAGAAGCACGTCGCTAAACTAGGGAATGAACTTGCGCTCCCTGGGCGGTTCAGCGCAAAAAAGGAGGCGTGTTCCGGCGCAAACAATCCCTGGTGCTATTTTGCTGTTCCATAAAACAATTGTGCCACTAACCAAAAAAAACTAGTTTAACCCCCTGGGGTCGGCGGTATCGCTGGCAAAGTGTTTTGCTTTTTGCCAAATAAAGAAAAATAAACATGAAGCGAGTTCTGCCTTCTCTCTGTCAGTGTAGTCCATTCTGAAACGCGTCTGAAAATGAACAATAACTCAGCGAATACTCAGTCAAACAGGCATACAGACACACAGGCATGAAGCTTGAAAGTAATTTATATAAAAAACAAATATTCTCAGTTCATGTAATCTGTAAGAAAAGAGCGAGTTGTCAGTCGTTCTCATCTCATCTAATTATTTTTAATGTGACTCCGCCCACGGAGAGCGCGCGCTATTCAAACGCAAATTACTGAGGCAATCCACGCAAACCTGTGAACGCCCACATATCAGCTCGAGAAAACACAAGTTTAATCAGATCATTGTACTTGTTTACACCGTCTCGCAGCGCTGTGAGGAATAATAATAATGGAAAATGTACCTCAGAAGTGCTGGTATTTCGAGGAGCAACGGATGGAATACTGTAGTAAGTTTTTTTTCATTCTCAAGTAAATCGCGTTTCTGTGTGAATGAATGAACGGCAGAGATGCGCTGTTTACCACAACTTGCAAAAAGACGGTTTAAATTTGAATTGCGTTTCTGTGTGTGAATGAATGATCTGCTTTTAGCAAACTGTTTTGCTATACTGAGTAAAAATCGACTGAAATATGTTGAAATAAAATGTATTTGTATAAGCAACGTATTAAACTGCAAATTAACATTTATATTCCTTATAATAAAAACGAAAGACCTATGTTACAGACAAATGAAAGACAACATTTCGTTGATTAGTTTTGGATAGATTACACATTTTTATTGTAAAATATCTGCCACCTCAAATAAGCTTTTGTTTGCCAATTTTTGCTAATATGTTAAATATAGTATGTTTTGTCAATGTAGGCTATATTCGAAGTAATGAATCCTTAACTTTGAAATATGTATGATAAAATGTATACTTTAGTTTTTACAAAGAAAGATTACACTTCAATTGTTTTATTGTGTCTTATTATTGACAAATTTGGGGAGAGGATACATATTCCAAAACTGAAAATACAGTGTGAGAATTAACTGCACAATTACTAGACATGTTTTCCTTGGATATTATACAATTTGCAAGCACAATTTGTGAAAAAAAAAAAAAAAAAAAATTGAAATGCTTCCAACTGTGAACCAATTTGGTAGAATATATATATATATATATATATATATATATATATATATTCTACCAAATTGGTTCACCAATTATATATATATATATATATATAGAATATATATATATATATATATATATATATATATATATATATTCTACCAAATTGGTTCACAGTTGGAAGCATGTCAATTATTATTATTATTATTATTTTTATTTTTTTTTCACAAATTGTGCTTGCAAATTGTATAATATCCAAGGAAAACATGTCTAGTAATTGTGCAGTTATATATATTGCTCTTGCATTCTTGTGGCTATAGGTGACACACCTGAATGAATGGCTCATTAGTATGCGGGCCCCATTGTCTCCTCAGGTGTGAATCACTAAATATGCATGATGGTGTTGAATCGTTGACGCACCTTGCGCATATTGCCTTTACAAACAAAAAGTGTTTTACAAGATTTAGATCAATGTATTGTGTTATGTGAATGATTAGGTAGGATGATTTTCACATCATTTTGAAGAAAAAACTCTAGGCAACGACATCCATTAGTCAAAAGTCTTATTGACACATATTTTGTATGTGTTTTGTGGCCTTATTTCAGAAACTTTAGTTTTTAGTTTTTTCAATAACCATGCATAAACATTATTCTCTCAAAAATACAAACATGTACATGCATGTTGCTCACATATTATGGTAGCCCTGTTTGTGCTAAATAGAGTGTAATTATACCTTTGCCATTAATATGTTTATAAGCAACTGAAAAAAGCACAAATGTCAGGGCATGTCAGAACATCTCAAGGACCCCAAAAACCCCTCAGACCCCAGAGGGTTAAAGTCAGTGGCGCGTTGCGCATGTTATTCATATGCTATTTTAAGGGCGCATGCTTGGCCATAATCAATATAGCGTGTGCAAAACGCGCATACACTTTGATTCTCTCATCTACACAGAAGCAGCAGGTTTCATTTTTGCAAATCATACATTATTACAATAGATAGATAGATAGACAATTTATTATAAAAGCATACATCTAGCTTACACATTTACCCAAATTATCATACACCTGTTTAACAGAAGTTAATTTGGGTGTGTTTCTCCATCCCCAAAGTCACTTCTCTGTGTCACAGAACGTCGGTCTCCTCGGCTGTGAACCGCTCCTGGCGCGCGCCTGGCAAATCCGCCGTTATAATAGGAATTCGCTATAGAACAAGCGCGCCTGCTCTTAAAGGGAATGTGAGATGACGCTCTGATTGGTTTATTTCACGTTACGCCCAAACCACACCTATGAATAATGAAGCTACTTCAGACCAACCCCTTTTAGATTTGCGCCGGGCGCAAGAGTCATTTATCCCGCCGGGAAAATAGCAACAGCGCCCAAGACCGCCCACAAAGTTACTTGCGCTTTGCGCTTGACACTTGCGTTTCAGATCGCACAGTAAGGATAAGTTATGTGTAGGGTTAGGGTTTCTGGACAGGAATTGTGTTCCAAGATGAAAACAAAATTGTTGACCCAAGAATATGTCCTGCTTGAAACCACAGCAAAGATTTTTACATACAGCAACTCAAAATGTATCTCAGCCAAATATTCAGATACGTTCCAAGACCATAAAAAAAATTAAAAAAATCTCAATCAGACACTCTACCAACATGTACAACATAAGTTAACTGACTGTACGAGCTAGTGCACGTCTGTGTTCGTGCTACACATTCAGATTCACAGCGATTATAGTCCCTCATCTTTGCCAAAATTGGCACAGATATGTTTTAAGATAACTGGGTCACACATTTAGTCTGGGCCATAAGAAGGCCTGCAGTGCCGCATCAGTGCCTGAAGTGGCCCACATCCGTCTGCTATCTGAGGAGCGAGTGAAAGACACACAATGCTGTTAACTGGTAAAAATGTTTAGTCGGTCTGTAGAGGAAAAGAGACTTCATCCACAGAACAAAGACAATATACTGTAGATCTGTGCATCAGCAACAGACACACACATAACTAACTTCATATATGTAACGACTGAGACAATCAGACACATAGCTATTTGTTACATTTAACAAATAAGCTTCAAAGCCCACTCTTAGGAATAAAACATCCCCCCAAAAGAGACAAGAGAGCAGGAAAGGTTTCAAAGTTATGAGTTATTATTAATATTTCCCCACATACAATATAACAATAAAGATATTATGTGTATAAAATGTCAGAGAGATAATGTAAATGTTTAAAAATTACATGTAATCTTTATTTCTTTTGAAACATTTATGTGCTATACTTGACAATCACGTTCATGATTAGAAATATTTAAATAATTATGGATGAGTTCAATCCAAACATTATTATATTTGCAGGCCTGATACTGAAGATTTCTGCTGACACTCATCTGAGCTTCTTCCTCTGTTCCACCTTTAATTACAACTAAACCAACATGAATCATTCAATATCACATGTTTCTAATATGCATGCTAACACACACGCTGCTTTATTTAATTGTGAAGTCTGAGTCTCTTCCACCTGTATGAAACACATTTACACATTTATTTCTCCTCATAGACAGTAGTGAGACTCTTCTGTGGATCACCTGATGGTTTCTGCTCCTCTCATCTCCGTTTCACAGATTTAAACCATGATGTAAACAATACACCACTGATGTTTGGCGATCGGTCTTCATCTACACTGTAAAGTGGAAGAGAAAACAATCAGTGTTCAATGGAATAAAGTGAAAATTATTATATTTCAATTACTGTTTTTTTTTTTTTTTTGTAAAAATAAGTTCAATTGAATTCCTGTAATCAGATTAATTACAGACTTTACATGATCTTGCATAGATATTTGTGTTTTTAAATATAATAAATTTAAAACCTGAATCATGTTCATATGTTTGTGTGTGTGTGTCGGTGCGACTCCTATTGAGTCTCTGTAAAGGAGAAACTAATGAGTGTACGGCGTATGGAATAAACCACAGGGAGCAAATACAAATGTTATTTTGAATTCAAACACAAACCTTTAGTTGAAGCCGTTTGTGCTCTAGTTTAAACATGTTTGTAGGCTCTTAGTAAATAACTGAGAGTAAAGTAAGTGTAAAGTAGTGTGAAGTGTTGCTTGTCACAGTAAAAACACACAAGAGACAGAGACATTTCTCATGTGAGCTGGACGCTGTGAGCTGAAGCTGGAACTGCACTGATTTTAGCAGGAGTGCAGCGTTTTCCTACAATCTGACCAAGTCTGTTTTCACACTGAAATGATTCACTACTACTGACACAGTTAATAAAGCAGGTGTTGATGTATAAAGCTGTGACAGTGAGCTTTTGTTCTCTTTACTCCTTTGTGTTAAACATTTCAGTAACTTCACATTTTGTTCTCACACAAACCCTTTGTTGCAATAAAGCTTAATGATAATTTCCTTTCACGAATGTTTGAAAGGTTTGTTCACATATCAGAGGTAAATGAAGATCTCTTTAATATCTCAGAGTGATGTTTCCTCACCTCAGGTCACAGTTTGAGTCTCGTATCACGTCTCTGAGTCGCTGCTTTGAGTCTCCTATATTATTGAGACTCAGATCAAGCTCTTTTAAAAACTGCAGTGCTTTTGAGTTAGTCAAAGACTGAGTTAAAGAAGAAACATCTGTAATGCCACAGTCAATTAGACTAGAAAGACACAAACAGAGGAAGAGATTATCTTACAAACAAATCATGAATGTGAAGAATTTTACACAAAAATAATGTGAACTCAGACTCATTGTGAGATATTGAGTATAAAGTGTTTTAGTTTAAACTGTTGAAGTGAATTTAAGCAATTTGATTCTTGTATGTGAATGTGACTGACCTCAATCTCTCCAGTTTACAGTGTGAATCCTTCAGTACAGCACATAAACGCTTCACTCCTGTGTTTCCTAGTTTATTCTCGCTCAGGTTCAGCTCTCTCAGGTGTGACGGGTTTGATTTCAGAGCTGAAGTCAGGATGAGACTCTGTTTCTCTGTAATACTGCAATCATACAGACTGAAGACAGAGAAATAACAATAGTTCACATCTATGATGATCATCTTATTGAAAAGCTACAGCAGCATTTAGTTTCCAATAGTCTGATTTGAAACCCAGTCACACTAGTTCTGTGTGCTGGAAGACACTGTTTCTTCTCTTTCATTTTTAACTATTTATTTGATGTCTCTATTCTTTATTCTCTGTTGAAAAGGCAGATTTCTCCATGTACACAATCAGTACATGTATCAAATGCTGGAAATTAAACAGTTACTAACTAGATAAAAAACACATAAAAATTTGACTAATAGAAAAAAATGAAACATAAGCTCTGCTGTCTTCAAATAAATAAACTTCGGTTACACTGTAATTGCTGCACAGTATAATGATACGAACTGTAATTTCTCCAGCTTGAATTGTAGGTTCATCAGTAGATCACTGAGGTTTTTCACTCCAGAGTCTCCTAGTTTATTCCAGCTCAGGTTCAGCTCTCTCAGGTGTGACGAGTTTGATTTCAGAGCTGAAGTCACATCAGAACAACCTTCATCTGTCATATCACAGTATCTTAAACTACGTTAGCAGAGAGAGAGCAGAAAATAAGACAGAAGAAAAGAAAACGTCTCAGGTTACGACTGTACAGGAAACTCGCACTGCGTCAAAGCGCTAGGGGAACGCCTTAGCGTGACTGATGACTGAAAACACTGTATAAATATGGCAATCCTATTGGCCGGCGTCAGCCATGACGTCATGCTCTAGGGCGACCAGGAAGTATAAAAGGGCACCTAGAGAACATGTCATCTTCTTCCTCTGAAGGAACTGTACAAGCAGACCGGAGGCATGGCGACGAGACGCTGTGTCTCGTTCCCTGTTCTCAGGGAACATAGGTTACAGTCGTAACCTGAGATGTTCCCTTTCGAAAGGGAACTCACACTGCGTCAAAGCGCTAGGGGAACGATCTACCCACGCTACCATACTGAGGGGATACTTTAGCAACTATGTCGGTTACAAGCACAAACACATTAACTCACAGTTAAAGCCCCTTACTGCTTACACGTCAGGCTAACAGTAGCACTACTCCCTACAGCCACTGCCCGAGCTCCTGCTGAAAAGCATGGATACCACAGCCCGATTTTCAGAGGGGGGTTTCTTAAGGGAGTACGGCCCAGAGCCTATGGGCCTTGACCTGCTACTTTCGGGGGAACCAAAGTCAACCCCCATACCAGGGTGTCTATAATGCTTAATACTGAAGCCAGCAACCTGTTCAGACCTATGGGAAGCGGAGCCCTCAGCAGGATGACTCAAAGAGCAGAGGAGGCCTGCACACTTACACCAACGTGGTCTCCAGAACTTAAAATGTGAAAAGTTCATAGTGCAGAGCTCAGACAGAGAAAAGCTAAAAACAACTCTCCGTTATTGAGAGGGCCCTTATTCTGAACTACTACCTGCAATGCTGTTTGCCTGGAAGCCTCAGCAGGATGACTCTCGAAGGAGAGGAGGCCTGACACATGCTAGAGTACAACTACAGCGCTCAGGGAGCGAGGGGGCCTAGAAGAGAGGAAGCCTACAACATCCTTATGTGTGCCTGACCGCATAAGGACACTGGAAGCCTGTCATCTTAACAAACCTGCCTATTGGGAGTATAGAGGCCCATACTTTGTGAGGGCCTGCTAGAAACTCAACCAGAGGTGAGGTACTCTGCATAACGACAAGAAAACTAGGGGAGTACAAGGCTTATTCGGCGGCTATCTGTGAGACGGAGCACTCTATAGAAATACCCTGCTAACTAGGGGAGTACTACTTCATCCTACTCTAGAGGGGTGACTTGACCACTGTCTCAAATTTAAAGACGTATACTGCCTCCCCAGGGTTATAGGGAGCAGGGGCCTAGCAGAGAGACTCTAAGAAGAGGAGGCCTGCCATACTCACACCCAAGTTGTCTTAAACTAGTTTTTCTACTTGTGAGAAATAATATGTAGAAAAATACCCCATTAAGATTTTAGACACTCTTTTGAGCTCTAGATAGCGGAGGCCTCAGCAAATGACTCTCAGAAGTGAGAGGAGGCCTAAACACGCTTCTGAGCCCACAGAGAGGCAACATGCTACCTGTGCTTATCACTACTGCAATACTAGCCGACTTCAGATTTGAGCTACCAGCGACTCAGTGGACAAACAGCGACAGAGGCCTTGTAACAACTCACCACACCGTAAGGGAACCCATCCTATCCAGGAGGGGAACGGAGTCCGAATAACCCAGAGGTCTAGATGGCAGGGTTGGAGCTCTTAGTGTCGATGCCTCCCCCTGTGAGAGATAGCTCACAAATGTCTCCTCAACGGGAGGCATCGACACATACCCGTGCTCTTGCATTCCCTCCACTTTCGAAAAGCTGGAATGTTGGAAGCGGTGAATGCGAGAGGAGTACGGATACTTCCATGCCTTCACGACTTCTGCGTGGAGGTCGGGAAGGAATGGGAGGCTCACTGGAGCTGGTGGGGTGTGGCCAGAGGGAAAGCATTCGTCAAGCCTTCCGCGAGCAGCTTCCCCTCTTACGTGCTGCCATGGCAACTCAAGCCTGGCGGTAGTGCGCTCCATCACTTCCACCAGCTCCACATACGTGGGGCAGTGGGACTGAGCAGGTTCAACCATATCAGTATCTTCACCTGCTTCAGCCTCCTCCTGCTCATCCTGGCTCAAAGCCAATAGAACACTGGCTGTTGGATCAGAGGATGCCTCAGATTCACTCCTCTCTCAAACTCATCGGCGAGGTCCCTCTGGGATCCCCACGATCTGAATCTCCTCTTGGAACGAGCGGGACCCAAACCGCGGGGCAAAGATGACTGTCCCTCCTCCCTCGAGAAGAGAGACAGACGAGAATGGAGCGTTTTCATTGAGAACTTTGATGCCCTCTCAAGGGTAGAGTGTGTGTGCTTTTCACCCAGACAACGCACACATAGGTCGTGAGTGTCACCAGGTGTGAGAAACCTCTCACACGGGTCGGCACACTTCCTAAAGTGTTTGTTTCCAGCCATAGTTCGTGTATTTACCTCACAGTGTCAGTGAAACAGTCCCTGAAGGGCGAAAAGAGGATGACATGTTCTCTCACATCATCTTCATTAGCAAATAAAATAAACAGAGGATGAGAGATCATCTTTATTTCACCAGATCACAAAATACTAAGGTGAACATGTTTGCAGGAGTATAATGTGAATTTAGACTCATTGTGAGATATTAAGTATAAAGTGTTTTAGTTTAAACTGTTGAAGTGATTTTAAGCAGTTTGATTCTTGTATGTGAATGTGACTGACCTCAATCTCTCCATTTTACAGTGTGAATCCTTCAATACGTCACATAAGTGCTTCACTCCTGCGTTTCCTAGTTTATTCCCGCTCAGGTTCAGCTCTTTCAGGTGTGATGGGTTTGATTTCAGAGCTGAAGTCAGTATGAGACACTGTTTCTCTGTAATACTGCATCTATACAGACTGAAGACAGAGAAATAACAATAGTTCACATCTATAATGATAATCTTAGGCCCCATTTACACTGCATGGTTCAAGTGACCCAATTCCGATTTTTTCCTCTCATGTGGTACAGATCGGATATGACCGGCGAACGTGTAAGCAGGAAAAAAAACACATCGATTCCGATATTCTCAGATCGGTTTCAGGCCTCACTCATATGTGGAAATAAATCAGATATGAATCGGATACGTGCATTTGCATCTGCCATGTAAGCAGACAAATCGGAAATTCCCCAGTAAATGCGAGTCGTACGTCATTAAAAAGGGACGTCAACTGCGATCGCATGACTAATTAATGGTGAGATGGAGGACAATAATTAGAGATGCACGGATGAGCTCCAACGTCACCCGAATCTGCAGCCAAAAACAAATCATCCACCCGCCACTCACCCGCACCAATAATTTTCTCTGATTTAAGTATCCGCACCCGATGGTCAAATTACTATTATTCTTATGTGTTGTTATGGTGAGGATAAATGGATGATCATCATCTTCAACAGCGGAATCGGCGATGGTTGATGCGCGCATCTGGTAACATAGGCCTAATACATGATGAATGAGCGCTGCTTTTAAATGAGCATTTCTTTAAAACGAAATTTGTTTGACAGAATTTCATTTTCTTAATGGCATAAACAGGCTTTACTCCCTTGAAACTTAAACTGGAATGGAACATGCTCATATTTTAGAGAATGTAGTTAATATTTTCATTAACAATGATTTATCCTATCCACCCGCGACCCACCCGAAATTAATCAGAATGTTATTTTTATTACTTGACCTGCCCGATCCACGGATTGTCCGCAGCGCCCCGCGGATATAACCGCGATCCGCGCATCACTATAATAATTTTGTCTGCTTCTGCATCCATTGCATATCGAGCTGTTTTACTTAATTTTCCGGGTCAGAACGTCTACATTGGGTTGTTTCTGCAGTGTATAGTGTAAATGCAAATGTCAGATATGGGTCACTTTTAAAAGATGATGTAAGCTGGTCGTCAAAAAAATCGGATATAGTCTGCAATTCTGAAATTGGGCATCAAGACCTGCAGTGTAAATGCAGCCTAATTGAAGAGCTAAAGCAGCATTTAGTTTCCAAATTGTCATGAGTCAGGTTACCTTCTCCCTTTCTCTATCCTCTTTCACTCACACACACACGCACATGCACACACACACGCGCATCTCTCTCTCTCTCTTTCCCTCTCTCCCTCTACCCCGCACCTGTTAGTCATCGCAATCAGCGCTCGCGCTGCTTTGCGATGACACCTGTTCTCACTTTCTCCCTAATGCTCTCCCTTTATCTAGTGTTGGTTCAAGCAGTCACTTGTCGGATTATTGTTCCCTGTCATGCGTTTGAACTGTACTCTTCTCGTTTGCAAGATATTTGGAAATACTCACCTTGTCCTGTCTGTCCGGTACGTCTGTGTCAACCTGTCCTGTCTAGTACAGCCTGCATCAACGTGCTCTCAGAGCCCTGTTTCCGCCGCATGAGTTTCTCTGCATTCCCTGGCTGAGATACTGACTAGCCTGTGTTCTCCAGCTCTTCGGGTGACCAGATAAGAGTCTTCATTGAGACAGAAGTTTTTGACTGTTTGCTTTACTCCAGCTCTGTGTGCTTCAACGACAGACTGCCTTGTTTCCCTTTTTTTCATTAAAGACTGTTAAAGTCTGTGAACTCTGATTTTGGATCCTTATTCCTTTTAAGTTGTGACAAAATAATCCGACCAAATTATGGATCCAACAGAGGAGAGATTCCTGTCCGATCAGCGGTCGAGATCCAGGGAGCGATGCTTGGCAGGCATGAGGAGGAGCTGGCCGCTGCCCATCAAGCTGTTCGGAGCCTGTCTGATCAGGTTACAGATTTATCTGTCCGTCTACTTCACCTTCACCAGGATCCATCGAGGTCTTCCGCACGACAACTGCCCCCAGAGCCACGAATCAACAATCCATCCAGTTACGCTGGTGAGCCCGCTGAGTGCAGAGCTTTTCTCATTCAATGTGAGGTTGTCTTTTCTCTTCAGCCCCAGACGTATGCGGAGGATCGGGCTCGCATTGCTTATGTTCTGTCACTTCTCTCGGGACGTGCACGCGAGTGGGGGACTTCGGTTTGGGAGGCTCGATCTGATTGCTGTCACTCTTTCGGGCTCTTCAAGGACGAAATGATTAAGGTCTTTGACAGATCAGTCTTCGGCTGCGAGGCTTCACGGCTTCTTGCAGTTCTACGTCAGGGCAGAAGATCTGTGGCCGATTTCGCAATAGAGTTCCGGACCTTGGCGACTTCAAGTGAGTGGAACGAGCTTGCACTTATCGCTCGCTTTCTGGAGGGGCTGAACTTAGACCTTAACCCCCTGAGGTCGACGGTATCGCCGGCGATACCAGCTCGCTTTTTTTTTTTTCAGTGTAAAAGAAACTCATAAATACTCTGTTGACTTTGATTTTTCATAGGAGTTTCGTACATCAATCGATTCTGTTAAATGTGTATTATTTTTGTGTATACTCATAATAAAAACAAAGTGTTGAGCTTTTCGCCAAATAAAGAAAAATAAACACGAAGCGAGTTCTGCCTTCTCTCTGTCAGTGTAGTCCATTCTGAAACGCGTCCGAAAATGAACTGTAACTCACTGAATACTTCTCACACAGACACGTGAGATATGTCTTTATGAAGCTTGAAATCTCTTCTTTTAAATGAAGTAATTTATATAAAAAACAAATGTTTTCAACTCATGTAATCCGTTTGAAAGCAAGGAGAGGTACCGTTTTTCCTTCTGCCTCATTATCTCTATAATGAGTTGAGGCCGCCCCGCCCCCGGCGCTATTCAAATGGTAAATAGTTTAGGTGATCTAGTATGCATCGCATACGCCCCCCGATCAATGCCATAAAAACACAGTTTCTTCATCAGACTTACTGATAGTTCATCGCGTTTTGAGTATGGCACGCTTCTCCAGTAAAGACGCCCTTCAGATGATTCTGGACAGCGAGGAAGAATGCATGATACCGGGTTGTTTTCTCAGAGGAAGATTGTAACTCAGACTACGAACGTCAGCATTTTGAAGAGCGAATTCCGCCGAGGACACAATTTCGGAGTAAGTTTTACTTAAAAAGTCTTTTGTCTTTTATTTTTCGTGTTCGCATTTATGAGGAAAAAACAATATTACGTGACAGTTCTCCATTATGGACGCGAGCGCTCTGAAAGCGCACTAAAAGACTTTCAAACTTTCACAGAGATCTCAAAACAGAAACTACAAATCCTTTCTTTAAAACGAATTTCGTTTTGTATCAATTGTATCTTAATTTTAGTAATTTTTTCATTAACAAATTTCCTGGATTTAAAGTAAATATAGGCTAGCAATCACAACATAAGGTGCTTGAACTGGAGATCATCATTAACCAGACCGTAGCCTACTCGCCTCACATGTCTAAAAAATGTGAAATATATTTACAGAAAGCTGGTTCTAAACAAAACCATCCAAAACAAAAAACTATGTAGCCTAATAAATGTGCATTTCTCCGGTGCGTTCACTAGCCTACTGCGAAGATCGCGAGTCAATAGCCTATCGTCAACTTCATCTTTGCCAGAAGTTAAATTTAAATTGCGTGTGTGAATGAATGATGATGTTTTAGCAAACTGTATTGCTATACTGAGATGAGTAAAAAATCGACTGAAATATGTTGAAATAAAATGTAGGCTATTTGTATAAGCAACGTATTAAACTGCAAATTAACAATATGCCCTAATATTTCATGAAAACAACGTTACAGTCAGGCGAAATATGAAAGACAACATCTTGTTGACTAGATTTGGGTACAGTTTTTACTGTAGAATATACTGCCACGTCAAATAAGCTTTTGTTTAGCAATTTCTATATCTATTTTTGTCAAAAATAAAGTCATCAGCTAAGATGTTAGCTGTTCCAATGTTGACTATATTCAAACTAATGAATACATAGATAAAATGTAGGCCTATAATCATTTTTTTTTACAAAGAAAGAGTACACTTGAAATATTGTTGAAATTGTAATTATTGTTGTAATTGTAACCTTTTTAATAAAATAGCAAAACATATTTACAAGATAGATGTAAGCAAAATCTTAAATGGTCAATATAAGTCTTCTTCTAAATATATATTTTGTCCTTGCATTGTGGCTCAGTCAGTTTCACACCTGAGTGAATGGCTCATCATTATGCAGAGTGGGTGGGACATTGTATTCTCAGGTGTAAACCACTCCTCGTTCACGCCCCCCTCGCATATTGTCTTTCCAAGCAAAACCTGTTTTACATCAATTTAAATCAATGTATGGTTTTATGTGAACGATAAAGCAAGACTATTTTCACATAATTTTGAAGAAAAAACTCTAGGCGATGACATCCATTAGTCAAAAGTCTTATTGACACATATTTACTATGTGGTTTGTGGCCTTATTTCAGAAATTTTAGTTTTTAGTTTTTTCAATAACCATGCATAAACATTATTCTCTCAAAAATGAAAACATGTACATACACGTGGCTCACATATTATGGTAGCCCTGTTTGTGCTATATAGAGTGAATTTACACCTTTGCCATTAATATGTTTATATGCAACTGAAAAAAGCACAAATGTCAGGGCATGTCAGAACATCTCAAGGGCCCCAAAAACAGCCCAGACCCCAGAGGGTTAAGGAGGAGATTTACGCGCGGGGGTCACCGACTCAGTTGGATCAACTCGGATAAGTGTTTCGAGCAGAGACGACGTGTTCGTTCTTCCTACCCCAAGCCATGTGATACCCTCTCAACTGCCGCAGCTCCCGTTCGCAACCAGTCTGAGGCTGAGCCCATGCAGGTTGGAAGTGTGCACATCTCTTCAGAGGAACAACAACGGCGGATTCTAAATCGTCTTTGTCTATACTGCGGTGCGGCTGGTCACTTTGTTTCTTCCTGCATGTTAAAAGCCAGAGCTCGCCAGTAGACAGAGGAGTACTGGTGAGCGCATCCTTCATTTCCTCCTCACCCAGATCTCGCACCACGATCTCTGCTGTTCTTCGCTGGACGGGCTCCTCAGCGACTGGTCCTGCTCTCATCGACTCTGGTGCTGAGGGCAATTTTATCGACGAGGCTTGGGCCTGTGAACATAAGATTCCTCTGGTCAACTTAACTAAGGCTACCACTGTCTTTGCCCTGGACGGCAGGGAACTCTCTTCAGTTTGCCGCGTCACCAGCCCGGTGAGTCTCACTGTCTCCGGCAATCACCAAGAGACTATTTCTTTTTTTCTTTTTCAGTCTCCCGGTACCCCTATTGTTTTAGGGCATCCCTGGCTTATTCAACATAATCCTCAAATTGACTGGGTCAAGGGGTCTATTCATACATGGAATTTATCTTGTCATGTTAATTGTCTTGTGTCTGCTCTCTCTACCGTGTCTTCTGTTTCTGCGTTTCAGGACGAACCTGATGATTTGTCTGAGATCCCGGAGGAGTACCATGATCTGCGGGCGGTTTTCAGTCGTTCTCGGGCTGTGTCTCTACTGCCTCACCGGCCTTACGACTGTAGTATTGAACTTCTCCCTGACTCTATACCTCCTCACGGCAGATTATACTCCCTTTCGGCCCCCGAGCGTGTGGCTCTAGAGAAGTATCTTACTGAGTCCCTCGACGCGGGCATTATTGTTCCATCCTCATCTCCTGCCGGCGCAGGGTTTTTCTTTGTTAAGAAGAAAGATGGCTCTTTGCGTCCCTGTATCGACTATCGTGGGCTGAACGACATAACGGTCAAGAACCGTTACCCTTTGCCTCTAATGTCTTCGGCCTTCGAGATCCTACAGGGTGCAAAGATATTTACTAAATTAGACTTGCGCAACGCCTACCATTTAGTGCGCATCAAGGAAGGAGACGAATGGAAGACCGCGTTCAACACTCCCGTCGGCCACTTTGAATACCGGGTTTTATCTTTCGGCCTGGTCAACGCTCCCGCGGTTTTTCAAGCCTTAGTTAACGATGTCTTAAGAGACATGTTAAACGTTTTTGTGTTCGTTTACTTGGATGACATTTTAATTTTCTCACCATCTCTCCAGGTACATATTCAGCACGTTCGCCGCGTCCTGCAGCGATTGCTAGAGAATCGTCTATTCGTTAAAGCTGAAAAATGCGTCTTTCACGCTCAGTCGGTTATGTTTCTCGGTTCGGTAGTTTCAGCGGAGGGGATCAGCATGGACCCTGACAAGGTTCGAGCTGTTCTTGATTGGCCGATCCCAGATTCCCGAGTCGCGCTTCAGCGGTTTTTAGGTTTTGCTAATTTTTATCGGCGCTTTATTCGAAACTTTAGCCAAGTTGCCGCCCCTCTGACTGCCCTCACCTCGTCCAAGATCAGATTCGCTTGGACAGAGCCTGCGCAGAGTGCTTTTGACCATCTTAAGAGACTCTTTACCTCCGCGCCCATACTGATCACTCCTGATCCTGCACGTCAGTTCATTGTTGAGGTCGATGCCTCCGAAATTGGGATAGGAGCTATCTTGTCGCAACGCTCTTCCCAGGATGATAAGGTCCATCCGTGCGCGTTCTACTCTCATCGCCTTTCGCCCGCAGAACGCAATTATGACGTTGGTAACCGAGAACTTTTGGCGATCCGTCTAGCACTTGGTGAGTGGCGACACTGGCTTGAAGGAGCCAATGTACCATTCATTGTCTGGACGGATCATCGCAATTTAGAGTACATCCGCTCTGCGAAACGTCTTAACGCCCGTCAGGCCCGCTGGACCTTGTTTTTTGATCGCTTTGACTTCTCCATTTCGTTTAGACCCGGTTCCAAGAACCTCAAGCCCGACGCTCTTTCTCGGCAGTTCGACTCCTCAGAAGGTGCCTCGACCGATGAGACAATCTTACCTCAGCACTGTGTGGTCGGGGCCGCTGTCTGGGGGGTGGAACAAGCTGTTAAACGAGCACTCAAGCACACCATTAGACCTCCCCGTTCACCTGAGGGAACTTTATTCGTTCCCGTTACCGCTCGTTCGACGATTCTTCGCTGGGGTCATTCTTCCAAATTAGTTGCACATTTACCTCTCAGTGCTGGAAGGAATTCTGTCGACAGATAGGGGCCTCCCCCAGTCTGTCGTCAGGATTCCATCCTCAGACCAATGGGCAAGCCGAAAGGACCAACCAAATTCTTGGCCGCATGTTACGCAGTCTTACCTCACAGAATCCCGCATCATGGTGCGATCAGCTTCCCTGGGCCGAATATGCCCACAATTCCCTTCCATCGTCTGCTACTGGGTCATCTCCCTTTGAGGCTTGTCTTGGTTACCAACCTCCTGTATTTTCCGCGCAAGAGTCACAGATTTCGGTTCTGTCTGTCAAAGTTTTCATTCAGAGGTGTAAGCGTACCTGGAGGAAGGTGAGATCTGCTTTATGTCAGTCTAGGGAACGTACACGTCGAGCCGCCAATCGCCACCGAGTTAGATCTCCCAGATATGTCTGCGGACAGAAGGTGTGGCTGTCCACCCGCAATTTGCCTATTCAAGAGATGTCACGCAAACTCATGTCTCGTTTTATCGGACCTTTTCCCATCATTAAGGTTATCAGTCCTTCCGCTGTAAGACTTAAACTGTCCCGTCAGATGCGCCGTGTCCATCCGGTTTTTCATGTATCCTGCATTAAACCCATCATTCGTGCGCCCACCCATCCCTCCCCTACTCCGCCTATTGATGAGGAGACCTCTATTTACAGAGTCCGTAAGCTCCTCGACGTCCGTCCTCGGGGGCGTGGCCACCAGTTTTTGGTGGACTGGGAGGGGTACGGTCCTGAGGAGAGGCGGTGGATTCCGGCCCGGGACGTCCTGGATCGCTCGTTGATTGATGACTTCTACCGGTCTCGCCAGGCCCCTTCCTCGGGAGCGCCTAGTGGCGCTCCTTGAGTGGGGGGGTACTGTCATGAGTCAGGTTACCTTCTCCCTTTCTCTATCCTCTTTCACTCACACACACATGCACATGCACACACACACACGCATCTCTCTCTCTCTCTCTCTCTCTCCCTCTCTCCCTCTACCCCGCACCTGTTAGTCATCGCAATCAGCGCTCTCGCTGCTTTGCGATGACACCTGTTCTCACTTTCTCCCTAATGCTCTCCCTTTATCTAGTGTTGGTTCAAGCAGTCACTTGTCGGATTATTGTTCCCTGTCATGCGTTTGAACTGTACTCTTCTCGTTTGCAAGATATTTGGAAATACTCACCATGTCCTGTCTGTCCGGTACGTCTGTGTCAACCTGTCCTGTCTAGTACAGCCTGCATCAACGTGCTCTCAGAGCCCTGTTTCCGCCGCATGAGTTTCTCTGCATTCCCTGGCTGAGATACCGACTAGCTTGTGTTCTCCAGCTCTTCGGGTGACCAGATAAGAGTCCTCATTGAGACAGAAGTTTTTGACTGTTTGCTTTACTCCAGCTCTGTGTGCTTCAACGACAGACTGCCTTGTTTCCCTTTTTTTCATTAACCCTCTGAGGTCTGAGGGGTTTTTGGGGTCCTTGAGATGTTCTGACATGCCCTGACATTTGTGCTTTTTTCAGTTGCTTATAAACATATTAATGGCAAAAAAAAATTACACACTATTTAGCACAAACAGGGCTACCATAATATGTGAGCAACAAGAATGTACATGTCTGCATTTTTTAGAGAATAATGTTTATGCGTGGTTATTGAAAAAACTAAAAACTAAAGTTTCTGAAATAAGGCCATAAAACACATACTAAATATGTGCCAATAAGACTTTTGTCTAATAGATGTCATTGCCTAGTGTTTTTTCTTCAAAATGATGTGAAAATCATCCTGCCCTTATCATTCACATAACACAATACATTGATTTGAATTTTGCAAAGCACTTTCTGTTTGGAAAGGCAATATGCGGAGTGGGCGTCAACGATCATGCATATTTAGTGGTTCACACCTTAGGAGACAATGGGGCCTGCATACTTAATGACCCTTTCATTCAGGTGAGTCACTGAGCCACAAGAATGCAAGAGCAACAGTTGGAAGCATCTCAATTATTTTTTATTTTTCCACATAGTGTGCTTGCAATTTGGCCTATAATATCCAAGGAAAACATGTCTAGTAATTGTGCAGTTAATTCTCATACTGTATTTTCAGTTTTGGAATATTTATCCTCTCCCCAAATTTGTCACTAATAAAACACAATAAAAATTATTTAAAGAAAAGGCTTATTACCTTATTACCTTTTAATAGTTTGTTTACATCTACCTTGTAAATATATTTTTTTATTAAAAAGGTTACAATTACAACAACAATTCAAGTGTAATCTTTCTTTGTAAAAACTAAAGTATACATTTTATCATACATTTTTTTTTTAAGGATTTGATTGATTATTTGATTACTTTATTTTTGACAAAACATACTATATTTAACATGAGCAAATATTGGCAAACAAATATTGGCTTATTTGAGTTGGCAGATATTTTACAGTAAAAATGTATAATCTATCCAAAACTAATCAACGAAATGTTGTCTTTCATATGTCTGTAACATAGGTCTTTCGTTTTTATTATAAGAAATATAAATGTTAATTTGCAGTTTAATACGTTGCTTATACAAATACATTTTATTTCAACATTTCAGTCGATTTTTACTCAGTATAGCAATACAGTTTGCTAAAACCGAAACATTCATTCACAAACAGAAACGCCTGACTGTAACGTTGTTTTTATGAAATATTAGGGCATATAAATGTTAATTTTCAGTTTACTCATCTCAGTATAGCAATACAGTTTGCTAAAACATCATCATTCATTCACACAGAGACGCAATTTAAATTTAAACTGTCTTTTTGCGAGCTGTGATAAACAGCGCGCATCTCTGCGGCTGCCGTTCATTCATTCACAGAAACGCGATTAACTTGAGAAGGAAAAAAAACTTACTACATATTCGGATCCTCTCTCCTGCAATACCCGCACTCTGAGGTAGATTTTCCGTTATTATTATTCCTCACAGCGCTGCCAGATGGTGTAAACACGTAGGCTACAATGATATGATTAAACTTGTGTTTTCTCGAGCTGATATGGGGGCGTTCACAGGTTTGCCTCAGTAATTTGCGTTTGAATAGCACGCGCTCTCCGTGGGCGGAGTCACATTACCTTTGAATGAGCTCTAATTAGCTCGACTGGAATCGCTCTTTTAATACAGATTTCACAAGATGAGAATATTTGTTTTTTATATAAATTACCTCATTTTAAAGAAGAGAATTCAAGCTTCATGCCTGTGTGTCTGTATGCCTGTTTGACTCAGTATTCGTTGAGTTATTGTTCATTTTCGGACGCGTTTCAGAATGGTCTTCACTGACAGAGAGAAGGCAGAACTCGCATCACGTTTATTTTTCTTTATTTGGCAAAAAGCACAACACTTTGTTTTTATTGTGAGTATACACAAAAATAATACACATTTAACAGAATCGATTGATGTATGAAACTTGCTTGTAATATCAAAGTCAACAGAGCAAAATTAATTTCTTTTGAACTGAACTGAAAAAAATCCAGCAAAACGCGCGGGCGCGTTTGTCGACCTCAGAGGGTTAAAGACTGTTAAAGCCTGTGAACTCTGATTTTGGATCCTTATTCCTTTTAAGTTGTGACACAAATAGTCTGTTTTTAAAGGCACACTATGCAAGATTTGTACCTTAATATAACAGCTTTGAACTCATTTTGATGGTAAACAAACTCGTAGTAGGGCGACTCATCCCTATAGCAAAGCAGAGGGGGAAGCCGCTGGCAAAACCAGCAATGCAGGTTTGAGAGGTGGTGCCCCACCAAATCACGACTTGCTTTACTGCACGACATCACATACATCAACAACATATGAAGCAGCCTCTATGAAATACACTAGCACTCATTTCAGACGTAAATCATGGCAGAGTCAACGAAGAAAGCGCGTTCAGAAGAGTCAGGGAAAAGAAAACGAGAACTGCATGAGTGGTATTTACGACTGTAATGTTAAATACAAGTACTCCACAGTGACTCTAGGGGTCGCTGTTTGAGAAAAAAAAAGAAACTTCATAGTATGCCTTTAAAACCCAGTCACACTAGTTACCTTTCAAAAGCTACAATCGATGCTGTGCTGCTTAGCGCATTGGGAATGTCTTTAATCATTACCAGCTGTGAATATTGTGTGTAAAACATCAATAGAATTGACCCGGAGGTAATATAGCCTCGGTCGATGACGTCATCGGCAAGGCTATAAATAGATTAGCCACAGGTGCATCATCAGGTCTTTTGTCTTCAGAGGGCATACTGTGCATGTGTGCGTCAAACTCTCTCTCTATCTCTCTATATCTGACTACAGATATTTGCTAGGAGATAGTTTTGTCAGGCAGTGTGCAGAAATCTCATTTTCTCTTTACGTCAATAAAAATAGTTTATAAGTTAAAAAAATTAGTCAACAAAACCGTAAATGTTGTGTTCCTCCATGTTCTTGTCCTATGTCAGAAATGGATACACACGATTACTGTTTTGTTTGTTTGGGGGAGGAGCACGCGGCTCTTGTGTTGGAGCAGGGCGAGTGCGAGCATTGTGAGCTGTTTACAGTTAAAATGCTGCCTTAGCTACTTCCAATCCGCACCCACATTACCATCGTGGGGCCCCCACATGGATCTGGCTAACGAGCAAGAGACGGGTCCATCCCTATCGCTTGCTCAGTCACCAGATCCACACGTTCCCTCGCGTGATCTCAAAGCGCGCCCCGGCGCTTCTTTGGTTCATGCGGGGGACAATGAAATATCTCTTGGTTCAGATGAAAACTTCGAGCAGCCTACCTCTGAGCGTTCCTCCTGCGAAAGTAAATCTGTCGAGGAATTGCTTGAGGTAGTTACTCGCGCGGTGGCCAGGTTA
Organism: Leuciscus idus; assembly: GCA_021554675.1. Taxonomy (NCBI): domain Eukaryota; kingdom Metazoa; phylum Chordata; class Actinopteri; order Cypriniformes; family Leuciscidae; genus Leuciscus; species Leuciscus idus. The sequence goes on from CM038627.1 coordinate 43,366,475, forward strand.
CAGCTTGACTGGCCACACGAACAAGAGACCCCCAAACAATCTAAGCTAGAGAATAGGTTTCTGTCCGGTGACAGGGGGGAGGGACCAAAACATCAGTCTCTCCCCTTTTTCGAGGACCTCCATGACGAACTATCAAAGTCATGGAGTAAACCATATAGGTCCCGTGTCTTTGTGCCCTCGACGTCTACTTTTTCGACTATCGTGGGTGTGAAGTCGCGGGGGTATACGGAGATGCCGCAGGTTGAAGAGACGCTCGCGGGCTATCTCTCGCCTGGGTCGGCATCTTCGTTAAAGAGACCTACCATCCCCACGAAGCCATGTAGAACAACTTCAGCGCTCGTGGGAAAAGCTGCAGGTCAGGCTGGTGCTGCGCTGCACACTATGGCAGTGTTACAGGCATACCAGGCTGACCTGTTGCAGGCAGTACCATCGATGAGCAAGCGTTCACTGAACTGCGCAGAGCCACAGACCTGTCTCTTCGTGCTACCAAGCAAACGGCCCGTGCAATCGGCCGTTCTATGTCAGCGCTGGTAAGCACGGAGAGGCACCTGTGGCTCAATCTCACTGGAATTAAAAATAAAGATTGTGTCTTTTTATTGGACTCTCCAGTTTCACCCTCTGGCCTGTTTGGCGACTCCGTCAACACAGTCGTCACCAGGTTCAGAGAGGTGAAAAAGCACAAAGAAGCTTTGTTCAGTTCCTTCCTCGTCGCACTCAAGGGGAGGGGCCATCGGCCACCCAACCTCTCCCCGGTCCTTCAAGAGCTAGGGAGGTTAAAAAGCAGAGTGTGGCGAGCCGCGCCTCCCCCTCAAAAAGATTGGGGACAGGCTCGCCTCACTCAGCAACCTCCAAGGCCAGACCTCAGGACTATTATTAACAAGAAGAGGAAGTCCTGATGGTCTGGCGCCCAGTCTGGTGGGGGTAGCCCCCCGCGGGACGGGGCGCGTACAATATCTGACCACTCCTCCCCGTTACCCCCACGAAACCTCTCCACTTCCGCCGCCTCTGGTGTTTCAGGGGGCAGCGGTTTCCAGCTAAATGTTAGATGTTCCGTTGCCTCCTGCTGTCATCCAGGACACGGAACATCTAACACCCCTTCAAAAGGAAGTGTTAAAATTAATACCACTCTCAGAGAGTCTGGCAGCGTGGAAACTTCTGCCAGGCATTTCTGCGTGGGTATTAAGCACAGTACATATAGGATACCAATTTATTTGTCGTCCTCCGCGTTTCAACGGCGTGGTCTCCACTTCCATGAGACCGGAGATGATGCATGTACTGTCACAAGAGCTACAAAATCTTCTGAGCAAAGAGGCCATAGAACATGTTCCTCTTCCAGAGAGAGAGTCGGGCTATTACAGCAGATACTTCCTGGTTCCCAAGAAGGATGGGGGGTTGCGTCCAATCTTAGATCTTCCAAGGCTTAAACCGTACAGTCAAAGCCATCAAGTTCAAGATGTTAACCATCAAGACGGTCGTGTCGCAAATTCAACATCACGATTGGTTCGTCACGATCGATCTGAAGGACGCATATTTTGACATAGAAATATTGCCACAACACAGGAAGTTCCTGAGGTTCGCTTTCGGGGGCGAAGCGTACCAATTTCGGGTTCTTCCATTCGGCCTAGCCTTGTCACCCCGCACTAACACAAAATGCATGGATGCAGCACTGGCTCCATTACGACTCCAGGGCATTCACATTTTGAATTACATCGACGATTGGCTAATACTAGCACAATCGCAAGAGATGGCGCTTCAACAAAGAGACATCGTGTCAGCTCATCTAGTTTCTCTAGGGTTGAGACTCAACACCAAGAAAAGTGTTCTTTCTTCTGCCCAGAGAACGACTTATCTTGGGATCGTTTGGGATTCAATCACGATGCGGGCACAACTGTCTCTCGCTCGAATCGAGACCATTAGGCAGACCATGAGCAAAGTCAGGCTAGGCCAAGATCGCACTCTTCGTCAGTACCAAAAAATATTAGGATTCATGGCTTCAGCATCCACAGTGATTCCTCTGGGGCTGTTGCACATGAGACCATTTCAGCAGTGGCTAAAAGCCAGGGGATTTCATCCAAGGGCCAATCCTCAAAGGCAAATAAAAGTGACGCACCGCGGGCTTCGTACACTATCTCTGTGGCTCAGACCTCGGTTCCTCGCCTTGGGTCCCAATCTAGGGGCGCCTTGTCGTCGCAGACTGTTAACGACAGACGCCTCCCTTATGGGCTGGGGAGCAGTCTTAAGTGGTCGTCCAGCTCAAGGGGAATGGGAGGGTCATCAGCTCGATTGGCACATCAACTGCCTCTGGCCCTGAAATATTATCTCCCTCAGTTGAGAGGTTGTCATGTTCTAGTGCGGGTGGACAACACAGCGGCAGTCTCTTATATAAATCACCAGGGAGGTCTGCGCTCACGCAATCTGAACAGAATAGCGAGGCGTATTTTTCTCTGGGCCCAGGACAAGTTCCTGTCACTCAGGGCAGTGTACATTCCAGGGCGTCTGAATGTGGGAGTGGATTTACTGTCCAGACAGAAACTACCGATGGGGGAATGGAAACTCCACCTGGAAGCAGTGAAACAGATTTGGACCAGATTTTATGAAGCGGAGGTGGACCTCTTCGCCTCCCATCAGACAGCACAATGTCCCCTCTATTTCTCTCTGAGTCACCCAGAAAAAATAAGTTTTTTCTTATGGCAATAACTTCTTTGAAAAGAATTGTGAATATGCAGGCTCTGTCCATCTCGCCATCCTGCTTAGACTTCGCCCCAGGAATGGTAAAAGTGATTTTGCATCTTCATCCTGACTACCCGCCTAAGGTTCCTTTCTCACTCTCGAGGCCTTCTGTCCTCCGCCATTCATAACACCGGAGCAGGAGAGATCTCACAGACTGTGTCCAGTCCATGCTCTTCAGGCTTACATCCACCACACTAGCCAGTGGCGTAAGTCAGAGCAACTGTTCGTCTGTTATGGGGGTAGTAACAAAGGGGCAGCTGCCACCAAGCAGACCATGTCTCATTGGGTCAGGGATGCTATTGCTCTTGCCTATGAGGCATGCACAAATAGGTCTTAGGGCTCACTCCACCAGGGGGGGTCGCCTCCTCTAGTGCTTTGGCAAGGGGTGCCCCCTTACAACTTGTTTGTGATGCAGCAGGCTGGTCCTCTCCGCACACATTCATAAGATTTTATAGTATGGATGTTCATGCTACTCCGAGCTCTCACGTCCTTGAGTCGACGTCACAAGCTAATGTCTGAGGCCTTCTTGCGTTCTTGTGAGCACACCTGCACAACGTAGGGGTCCAGACCCCTAAGCAGCGCAGCATTGATTGTAGCTTTTGAAAGGGAACGTTCCAGGTTACTTGACTATAACCCTGTTCCCTGAAAAAGCAGAACGAGATGATGCGCTACTTTTCCGTGCTGAAGATGTCCCGGGACTGCTCTTCAGACAAAATATCCTGACGATGCACCTGTGGATCATCTATTTATAGCCTCGTGTTGCGGGTGCATCACGAGTTTTTATTATCTAGATAAAAAACACATAAAAATGTGAGCAATAAGGAAAACTCAGAAAGTGCACTGCTATAAACAATGAAACAGGTGCATCGTCAGGATATTGTCTTCAGATAAATAAACTTCAGTCACACTTCAGTCACACTGTATAATGCATCCAGTATAATGATACTAACTGTAGTTTCTCCAGCTTGAAGTGTGGGTTTATCAGTAGATCAATGAGGTTTTTCACTCCAGAGTCTCCTAGTTTATTCCTGCTCAGGTTCAGCTCTCTCAGGTGTGACAGATTTGATTTCAGAGCTGAAGTCACATCAGAACAACCTTCATCTGTCATATCACAGCAGCTTAAACTACATTAGCAGAGAGAGAGCAGAAATTAAGACAAGAAAAGAAAACTCTTTATTCTGTAAAGTCACATCATCTTCATAAGCAAATAAAACAGAGGAAGAGAGATCTTCATCTTTATTTCACCAGATCACAAAATACTAAGGTGAACATGTTTGCAGAAATATAATGTGAAATAAGACTCATTGTGAGATATTTATGCATAAAGTGTTTTAGTTTAAACTGTTGAAGTGATTTTAAGCATTTTGATTATTGTATGTGAATGTGACTGACCTCAATATCTCCAGTTTACAGTGTGAATCCTTCAGTACGTCACATAAGTGTTTCACTCCTGTGTTTCCTAGTTTATTCCTGCTCAGGTTCAGCTCTCTCAGATGTGACGGGTTTGATTTCAGAGCTGAAGTCAGGATGAGACTCTGTTTCTCTGTAATACTGCATTCACTCAGACTGAAGACAGAGAAATAACAATAGTTCACATCTATGATGATCATCTTATTGAAGAGCTACAGCAGCATTTACTTTCCAATAGTCTGTTCTGAAACCCAGTCACACTAGTTCTGTGTGCTGGAAGACACTGTTTCTTCCCTTTCATTTTTGACTATTTATTTGACGTCTCTCTTCTTTATTCTCTGTTGAAAACGCAGACACTGTAATTGTTGTACAGTATAATGATACTAACTCTAGTTTCTCCAGCTTGAATTGTGGATTCATCAGTAGATCACTGAGGTTTTTCACTCCAGAGTCTCCTAGTTTATTTTCACTCAGGTTCAGCTCTCTCAGGTGTGACGGGTTTGATTTTAGAGCTGAAGTCAGGATGAGACTCTGTTTCTCTGTAATACTGCATCTATACAGACTGAAGACAGAAAGAGAAAAGAAATTGTCTTGTAGGGGCAGATACAAGCTCACACATCACCAATCTGCTGACATAATTCACTCATCACCGACACGCATGGATATTGGACATTTCCCCTTTAAGAAGACGTTCATGAGAGTTTGGGGGTGGGTTAATACGCGTCTTTCTGACGCATTAGTTAAAAAACTAAAAAACACAACTGTTGTTGTTCTGACACTGCAATCCTGCCTCCGTGTATTTTTGATAGCACAAAAGCTACATTGGTGACCCCGATGCAGAACAATTAACGTACGATGTCGACGAATGCTGTATCTCTGAAGCTGCCGGAGTTTTGGGAGCAAAAAGCGACTGTGTGGTTCGCTCAAGCCGAAGCTCAGTTCGCATTGCGAGACATAACCGCGGACGACACAAGATATTATGTTGTTGCAGCCCTCGGCAATTCCACGGCTGTGCGAGCGATCAGCATTCTACAAAATCCCCCGGATCTGAATAAATATGCTACACTAAAGGCATATCTGTTAAAGACTTTCAGTTTATCAGAGACTGAAAGAGCACGTCGTTTGCTGTCACTGCCAGGCCTCAGAGATTCCCGGCCATCTGAGTTAATGGATCACATGCTAGCGCTGCTGGGTGAGCATAAACCATGCTTTCTGTTTAAAGAGTTGTTCTTACAACAGTTACCTAAGAGTGTTCGTACCCCTCTGGCAAATAGTACAGTCCACAATGCACATTCAAGGGGAGCCGTAACACACCAACAGTCAGTAGCATAGTGGCTAACGACAACGCTTACCTACTGTTCGTCACTGACTCCTTATCTGGCCGACATTTCCTGTGTGATACAGGGGCGCAGGTTAGTGTCCTCCCCGCATCCCCGGTGGACAGACGCTTTGGTGAAGCTGGCTCACCGCTCGAGGCAGCCAACCAAGGCAAGATACGCACCTATGGGAAACGGCTAATACCACTGTGCTTCAATGGACAACGTTTTACATGGGAGTTTGTCTTAGCGGATGTGAGTAGGCCCCTCCTGGCTGCAGACTTCCTGTGTACTAATGGACTGTTGGTTGATGTCAAAAATTGCTGTTTAGTCACTGCGGAAGGTTTTAATGTCTTACCCTGTTCGAGGAGCACTTTTCCCACAACCAGTCTGTCTAGCGCATTGACAGGCGAGTGCGGGTTCGCCCAGCTGCTTGGTGAATTTCCTAATCTCACCAAGCCCACTTTCTCCTCAGCACTGGCCAGCCATGGCGTTGTACATCATATCTCTACATCCGGGCCGCCAGTTCATGCCCGGCCCCGTCGATTAGATCCAGTGAATCTGGCAGTTGCCGAAGCAGAGTTCACAAACATGGAAAAACTGGGTATAGGGCAACGCTCCAACAGTCCTTGGACCTCACCCCTCCACATGGTTCCCAAAGCAGGCGGCGGTTGCCGCCCTTGTGGGGATTATCGTCGACTCAATGACATCACCACGCCTGATTGATACCCGGTTCCACACATTCAGGATTTTTCAGCCCACCTGGCTGGGAAAACTATTTTCTCAAAGGTGGACCTTGTTCGGGGATACCATCAGGTGCCAGTATTCCATGAAGACATCCCAAAATCAGCAGTGATAACACCATTTGGCCTTTTTGAATTTTTGCGGATGCCTTTTGGGCTAAAAAATGCGGCACAAACCTTTCAGCGCATTTTGGACTCAATCCTACGAGATCTGGACTTTTTATTTGTGTACTTAGATGACATTTTAGTCGCCAGTACCTCTAGATCAGAGCATCTGCGATTGATGTTCTCTCGCCTCAGCCAGCATGGCTTGATAATTAACCCCACTAAGTGTCAGTTTGGCCTGACTGCTATCGACTTTCTTGGTCATCGAATCACAGGCGAAGGAGCAGTTCCCCTACCAGACAAAGTCGACATCATTACACAGTTTCCTGTTCCCCAGACAACCAAAGGACTACAGGAGTTTGTGGGGATGGTGAATTTCAATCACCGTTTCATTCCTCGGGCAGCCGAGCTCATGCATCCTTTGTACAGGGCCCTCAAAGGACATGGCAAGAACAAAATGATTTCCTGGTCAGAGGAGATGTCTGGGTCATTTGAAGGTGCTAAACTCACTTTGGCGCAAGCCACCTTGCTGTCCCACCCAGTTCCAGGTGCCCTCATTGCTCTCACTTATGATGTTTCAGACTGCGCTGTCGGCGCTGTACACGAACAGCTGGTTGGCGATGTTTGGCAACCCCTTGCATTTTTTAGTCGCCAGCAACGCCCAAATGAGCAGAAGTACAGCGCATTTGACAGAGAGTTGCTCGCACTGTACCTTGCAGTAAGACACTTTCGTTTATTTTTGGAGGGACTAGTTTTCACAGCATTTGTAGATCACAAACCCTTGGTTCATGCAATGTCTAACGTTTCTGAACCCTGGTCGACACGACAACAATGCCACCTGGCTTTCATATCCGAGTTCACGACAGATATCAAGCACATCGAAGGAAAAAGTAACGTGGTGGCAGATTGTCTTTCCAGGGCCACAGTGCAAGCAGTGCATTTGGGTATGGACTTTGTTCGTTTAGCAGCTGACCAGCACTCCAATTCCGAGGTACAGGTGTACAGAACAGCTGTCTCAGGTTTGAAAATAGCAGATGTCCGCTTTACAGAGGCAGGAGTTACACTGATGTGTGATGTCTCCAGGGGCTACCCTCGTCCAGTGGTACCTGGACAGTGGAGGCGAGCTGTTTTCGACAAAGTCCACGGTTTGTCACACCCTGGACGGAAAGCTTCACAGAAACTGGTCTCTTAAAAGTTTGTGTGGCATGGATTGAAGAAGGACATCCGAAACTGGGTTTCAGCTTGTGTAGCATGTCAGCGGGCTAAAGTACAAAGACACGTCAAGGCACCACTGGAAACTTTCGAGGTACCAGAGCAACGTTTTGACCACGTCAACATCGACCTGGTGGGACCACTGCCACCATCCCGGGGGTTTACTCATCTTCTGACTATGGTGGATCGAACCAGCAGGTGGCCGGAGGCAGTACCTTTGACCTCAACGACAACAGCGGATGTAGCACGGACCTTATCATTTTTAAAGGGTTATGAAACCCCCTAAAACACATTTTTTGAGATGTGAACAGATATGTACAGGCTGCACATCACTGAAAATAATAAAAGCACTCATAAGTATTACCAATAAGTGGATGTTTTTTTCTGAGCAATTTGGTTCTTCTGGGCTGAAAAGTAAAGTGGAAGCGACGTCAGGGGATCTGAGGTAGAAGCGTACTTTCGGAGCGTATGATTGGCTGAATGTGAGATAGAAGCGAGCTTTCGGAGCGTATGATTGGCTGCCGGGGCTGGAGAGAATGATTCAGTATGTCAGCCGATTTCTGAGCGACTTTGCATTTATTCATGAGGAAGAGCTTGTTCAATCCAATCACTGCGCTGCGTTACGCATGAGCTCATCATATCACAGCGGAGAATTCAAACAACATGTGGAGCATGAGAGCGGTTTCTGCCGCGATCATTTAAGTGTGTACTTTTAAATTATCTAATTCAAAACAAAAACAAATATTCTTAGTTTATGTAATATGAAAAGAGAGAGATGTCAGTCGTTCTCATTTCAGCTTATTATCTGCTAATGTGAACACGCCTACTGAGAGCGCGCGCTATTGAAACGCAAATGATCTGAGGCAATCCAATCCATGCAAACGTGTCAACGCCCACATCAGCTGAATAAAACACATCTAGTTTAATAAGAATCATGTACTTTACGTCGTTTTGATACGCTGTGAGGAATAATACTATCGTAATAATAATCCTGGGAAATATACCTCAGAAGTGCCAGTTTAGTTTCACTTCGAGGAGCAACAGATCCAGCTGAGGACTGTGTATAGTAAGTTCTTTACTAGCTTTGTTCTAATTGCGATATGGAATAGTGTCTGTAAACCGCAAAAAGACTGTTTAAATATGAACCGCGTGTCTGTGTGTAAATGAATGAACGGCACAAATGCGTGCTGTTACAGGATCTTACATTAGTAAACATGTTATTTTTACATGAACACATCTAACAGTTTAGCTTTTACCAAACCATATTGCTATACTGAGATGAGTAAAAATTCGACTGAAATATGTTGAAATAAAATGTCTTTGTATAAGCAACGTATTAAACTGCAAATTAAACTTTATATGCTAATATATCATAAAAACGATATGTTACAGATGAAATATGAATGTTTAGACAAGATTTCGTTGATTACTTTTGGATAGATTATAAAGTTTTTACTGTAAAAAAAGACTACTGCCACATCAAATAATCTTTTGTTCGCCAATTTCTGCTCATATGTTAAATATATAGTATGTGATGTTTTGTCAAAAATAAAGTAGGTATATTGAATTATCAACTAAGATGTTATTATAGCGTTTTTTCCAATATTCAAACTAATGAATCCTTAACTTTGAAATACGTATGATAAAATGTATACTTTTTTACAAAGAAAGATTACACTTGAAATATTGTTAAAATTGTAATTGTTGTTGTAATTTTTTTAAATAAAATAGCAAAATATATTTACAAGGTAGATGTAAACAATATCTTAATAGGTCAATATGAGTCTTCTAATTGAATTTATTTTTATTGTGTTTTATTTGTGACAAATTTGGGGAGAGGATATATATTCCAAAACTTTCTGAAAATACAGTATGAGAATTAACTGCACAATTATGTAACGTAAACTGTATATATGACTCTGGGTCAATACGAATTAGCTCAAGGATATAGGGAATTTGGAATTATTAATAATCATAACTCATGGTCATAATTCATAAATCGCATATACATTTACTTTATCAATTATCGAGATTACCTTGTTCTGTAACTGGTCTAGTCATCAGTCATTCGTCCAGCGAATAAATGTAAGATTATCACAGTCAAGAAGGGGTATCCCGTTTACAAACTCCAAGAAAATGTATCTTCTGGCCGTGAACATAAAACTTTCTGGGTTTATGAATTAAAACTACTCAAAGTAGTCTATAATATCGAGTGTGTAGCTTAGATCTTTTGGCATTTTCATTGACTTTATAAAGATGGATTTTCAAATACAGAGACAGTCAAAGTATGAATAAGTTTTAATAAATGTCAAGACTAGAGATTACATGAGCTACAACTATAAACGTACGTAAAAATGCAAACAATAAAACAAACAAACATTTAAACAAACAAGAACATAAGAAATAACGTGATCAGAGTGAATGAAATGAAAGAGAGAAAATAAGGAGAGAAAGAGTGAAATGAAAGAGAGAAAATAAAGTGAGAGAGAGTCAGAGAATTGAAGAAGAGCCTGGCAACTTATTACAAACAAAGAACCCTCTTGAGAGACCCCTAGATTCAGCTATATATCAGATACTTGCAGTTTGATGCACTCTTTTGTGGAGCTGAGAAAAAGGAATATGTATGTGTTCCTTTTAGAGCGGAGATGCGTGTCCTGGTTTTCTTCCGGAGTTGTGTAGCGGGAAGATTTGAAGGTTCACTTGAGCGTACGTTACCGAGAATGATTCAGGCTAAGTTCATTCAGCTCGTGAATGAACAGAGGCGAATAGGAAAACGAAACTAGACTATAGAAAACATACAAAGAAATAAAAGAGAAGAGAAGAGAAGCAGGCCGAAGCCGGTCCGGACTTGGGTTTCCAAAGTTTTGGAGGAGGGAGAAGAGAGAGAATTGAAGGTTTGGACTTTTTATCAGTGTCCCGTGTACGCCTCCTTTGCGTGGAGGACGAATCATCTTAGAGCATTTCGAACGGGAAGATCTTTTCTTTGTCTTGTCAGGACAACTAATCTGCATGGTTTATGATGGTATGAATTTTCGTCATTTCTACCCAGAAAGATTGTACACACAGAAGATTACATTTTACTGTAATCTCGCATCTGTTTCAGTCAAAACACGACGGTTAACCAGATACCAAGGATGACAGATAAAACATTTAAGGATACACAATTACACTCAAAAACCCGATTATAGGCATTTTACATTTGATTAACATATAATAAAATTGTAGATACTTCCATTGTGACATGTGAAGACATCTAAGCACCAAAAGGAATATATTTAAAATATTTAGCGGTACTTTTCTCTAAAAAGTTCCAGGGATGGTGTCTGTGTGTGTAATGTGTGTTTTGGAATGTGTGTGCGTTGGAATGTTGCGCCCCCGTTGTCTCCCTTGCATAGGGCTGGATGAGCTTGGTGGTCAAATTTTATGACCTGCCAATGAGATCGGGTTACGGGATGCGATTCTACTGGGAGAACATTCTTCAAAAATACATTTCAGAGCCAAACACTCGAAGATCATAACTATATGATCAAAACAACATTAATCACACATACATACAGGAAGTTCAGATACAAGTCTGAGTTACATACATTAAAAGGATATTAAGTTAAACACAAAGGATGTTTGTGTGTGTGTGTGTGTATGTACGTGTGTGTGTGTGTGTGTGTGTGTGTGTGTGTGTGTGTGTGTGTGTGTGTGTGTGTCATTCAGAATTCAGGCTGCTTTTGTGAACTCTTGTCCTTTCCCCCACCCTTTCGGGGGGGTTCAGGATGTGAGTCCCGTGAGTTGGCGAGATTTGAATCAAGGGACTAGGTCGACCCTTTTGCTCAACGCTCGGCTTGTTATAAATGTGTCATGTGCCAGGGAGGCCCTAGCCCGAGCGGCGCCCCCGCTGGTCAACATGCCCCAAGGGGGTCGTTAACAGAATGCTCTTTGTTTACTCAAGAAGAAACGAGCTGTGTTTTGCAAAACAGGATTCGCTAATTCAGAACATCTGGCCGGATGCCAAGTCAGTGTCGCTACAATTACTATAAATGTTTACCTTGGATATTATACAATTTGCATGCATACAAAATTTGTGGAAAAAGGCAAAAAAAAAATTCTAGATGTTTCCAACTCTAACTTTGAACCAATTCTCTAGACTATATATATATATTAAATAATTTATGCTACTGCCCACTGACATGCTTTTAAAACTATTGATATCCAATTATTTTTGTCCTTCAAACACCTTAAATCACACATGTGTAGATCAGGAAAATCTAAAATTTCCCCTGAACCCCCCTAGCAACATCAATTTTGGGACTTCAGTTTTTATAAAATCCTGCGTACGGCCCTGCTTTCATGTTAGCATCGTCTTCTGTCTGGCTTTGTTCCCTGTAACTGCTGTTGGTGACCTTCATGTTTCTAAGTCAAGTCTTTGTTTTTTTAGTTTAAGAAAATAAGCTTTTCAAAGCTTCAAATTAAGTAAACCAATTATTCGCATAATGATTCACTGTTTTTGAAGCGTTAGTCTAAGCGTGCAAGCGTGTAGTTTCGAAACGACACACGCTGGCCAAAAACTCAGGCCAAAAACTGCATAAAAACACCTTCTACAAACCCATTACAAATGCTTTATTGAAAGTAAAATCTATCAAATGCAATTAACTAATCATCTAATATGATTAAATATCAAGTGTCTGTAGAATATGTGCTCTTTATACATTTTCAGTGGTTTTTTGTTTATTTTATGGATGGTTCAGCTAAACAGGCCAATAAGAAACTATTAACTACTATTATTCCTTTTAATTATACAAATGTCTAGTTAAAACATCTACAAATGTATAAAACTGATCAGAGATCAGGTTAAATCCACAGACACTTGTTTAATCTCAGTAAATCTGCATGATTCATGGGTTCACAGAGATCATCGCCCCCCAGTGGTGAACCATTGACATTTCCAAACGTTTCGAAACAGTTATGACATAACTAAGCCTTGTTTACTGAAATCTTGTGACTTTGGCAGTTTGATACACACTCCAAACCACTGATTCGAAACAAAAGATTCGTAAAGGTTTCGTAGCTTCATGAAGCGTGTTTCGAAAGCGCCCATCACTAGCGTTCAGTGGATCTTATTACAGGCATATACTGATCACAGACTTTTAAAATGCACTTGTTCAATTTTTACAAGTAACAGTATATGCTGCACCAAAATTAGACATTTTACAAGTTGGGAAATACAAACATTGAATTGAAAGCAGTTATGAACATTTCTGATTCTGATGACAAAAAACATTGTTCTGCCTCTACAGTAACTGAAATAATTATTGACCCATAATCCAACTTTCAGTCTTAACCAAAGAGTTAAAGCTTTATATCATATTTTAATTGTGTGTTTTTAATTTGCGGTTTAATTTTATTACTTTAAATTGTTGTGGCTCTGTGTGATGCTGAGGAAAAAACTGCTCTGACTCAAACAAGTGAGGAAATATTATCATCAGCTAACATTACAACTAAAAGTAAAGTAATATTATAAATAAATGAGCAATACTCACATCAGTGTGTTGAGTTGACAGTGTTTATCCTGCAGTAGAGCAGCGATCTGATTCATTCCTGTGTCTCCTAGTTCATGTTCACTCAGATTCAGTTCTTTCTGGAGAAACGGGTTTTTACCCACAACTCTATTCACATACTGACAGGCTTCCTCTGCAGCAGGACTCAAAAACCTGCAGAAGAGTCAATTCAGTTCTCAACTAAATGTCTGTTGCATTACAAAAAAGATTGATGCGATAAAAAGTTTTATTTTTCTTTGGACATTTAAATACACAAATAAATATAAATTTAAAAGAAACTAGAGCGACACTCAGTCCTAAAGCAAACTCATAAGAACAGAAACGTCTCACAGAGCAGAAGGGCTAAAGCTCACTAGATCATGGTTTTCAGTATGAATACAGAGTGTGAAATTAAGATCTTTCTGGCTTTTAAGCAGGAGAAGTGAGAAACGTCAGCACAGAGAAAACTGGCTTGTGAAACTGCATGTTTGTGAACATCTGGAGACTCATAGACCTGCTGTAGAGAGATGCAGTGAATCTGGGCTTGATGGAAAACTATTGTGTTCAGAAAACTATTTAACTAAAAGGTTATCTAGAATTTTGATGAGAAGTGAGCACAAGAATTAAAATTGTGCATTTCAATTATCAAGGTATACTCCAGAATAGCAGCCCATATACTGACCCATAATGTCTATTTGACCTTTAGCTCGTATCACAACTAAACTGTGTTGACGTTTATCATCATCATGACAGAACCTGCAGCATCTGTTCTGATGTTGATCATTTTGATGCAACAAATTGTCAAGCTAATTGTTTAGCTAAAATAATATATTAGTTATGAATTTTTAGCCTCCATATGTGACCCGATCTGGCGAAATGAGTCGGAAGTCGCAACGTTCCATTTTAATATATGGGCCGTTTATGTGGAAAAACAATGAAATAATAGATTTTTTTATTATTATTATTATTATTGCTAAATTTCAAAGAACAGACATTCAAAAATAATCTCCTAAAGTTTCGTAGTCCAGATAATTGAGAAAAGGTATTTAAATGACTATTAAAGTTGACAAAGTTTTACTAAATTCGCTGGAAATGAATATTGCTTTTCTCAACTCCTCTCCTCACCTCTGAGCATTTCCCGGGAATCCCCTCAAACGTCTCTGCTTTCCAAATATGGTGTTACACGTTGTATAGAACCAATCATAAAGCTTAGAAATGTACACAAACGCTGATCATTTGTCAATGGGAAGCCCCGTTTCGACTGACCGGCACGCGATTGGTCCAGTCATCCTCCTGTCAGACTCGTAGCGCTATGTGTAAACAAGCTAGCAGATCTCCTCAGAAAGATTAAATATTATTAATTTGAGAAATGTCGCTGTCAAAAGAGAGCAAAGTCGCCAAAAAGTCGCCAAAAGCGTTGAACTCACTGGAGGCTTCTAACCTAAGCTCTGCTGCTGGTCATCAAGAGTGGCTAAGGCTAGTCAGTGATTGTTTTGAATCTGGAAACGTGTCATCCTCTGATGACAGCTACAGCGAAAGTGACAGCCCTGTGGTATTTATCGTGTATGGATGTGAGTGAGTGCAATTATTCTGTGAGTGTATTTATCTGCAAGGAGAATCCATTACAATGTGTTTGATTTATTTTAACCAAATATTTAACTGTTGGTATCTCCGTTATGAATATGTTACACTATTATTGTTATCTAGCCTACACAAAGATATGATTGCATAGGCTAACATTATTTGTTCTCTGTTTCCTTGTCTCTCTGCCTCTCTCACTTTCTCTCTCTCTCTCTTGCACACACACACACACACACACACACACACACACACACACCCTCTCTCAAGTAAAACTGTAGCACCTCTGTTCAATCTTTCTGATTTTAGTAAATGTTTGTAAAAGTGCCTTTTAAATTATTTATTCAAATAAAAAATGTAAAATAATTTGAGCTTCAGCCTGGCATAATAGCATATATTAATGTCTTTGGTCAAATTAAGCTGTACAATAAATAGTTCATCCCTTTAAATGCAATGGATTTTGAAAGATATCAACAAAAAACGGGCAAAAAATTTTCTCAGGTTTTCAATTGGAAAAAGAGGGAAGACGACCATAATTCAAATGTGTATATCTTTACAACCATTCAAGGTATGACTTTGACTAGGATATCAGTTGAAAGCTTATGGTATCCTCTTTCCATTAAAACCAAAATCTCAATTTTGAAGTTTGGGTCACTGTGACTCATTTTGCTGGATCAGGTCACATATAACTAATTTGGTTAATTATTTGATCCGGTCTCACCTCAGTGTCTTCAGTTGACAGTCTGGATCCTGTAGTAAATCATTGAGCTTCTTCACTCCTGATTGTCCAGGATCATTTCCTGTGAGATCCAGCTCTATCAGGTGTGAAGGGTTTGATCTCAGAGCTGAAGCCAGAGCTTTATAACCTTCTTCTGTCACACTGCAGTTAGAGAGTCTAGAACAGGAATGAAAGCATTCAGCTGATTAATCAGTTAAACCTGAACAACATAAATCCTTAAACTTGAACTTTATTTTGTTCTTTGTACAAATGCATTGATAGTTGCAAAAACTGACAACTGAATATGGAGGCAAACAAAAAGCACAGAAATCTTTAATATGTTAGACATCAACATCACTTTCAAGATTGCAATTATTTTAAACTGTGTAAGCCCGTTTATCAGTCCAAATGGGGGTTTCCGCCAGAACGGGTGAAGGTCTCTGCGTGTTACTGTCTTTCCGCATGGCAAAGTCATTTAATTCCATTTAAACTTTTATCTGACTCCATTTTATATCTGACTCCATTTTATCACAACCTCGAATTTAAGTTAGATTACCAATTGGTTATTGTTCAATTATATAATAGTTCAGCAATCCATTTGATTGTTCTATTTAACTCTTTACTTATATTGTATCTGTTCATATTAGGAAGCTATGTCGCTCAGAGGTTCTCACGTGAGTCTTACGATCACAATCTCGCCAGCTTCGGTCATTGAACAGAGGTAATTGCTATATACCTGAGATCGGTCGCATTCAAGCTTACACAATCAAATATACTTTGATATAGCCCCCGTGACTGCATTGGAAACTTGAGTTGAGTTGAGAGTTGAGAGAGGCACCATTTAGGCACCGGTAAAGTTTTAAAAGTATCGATTTGGGACCGGTATCAAATCTAATTTGAGTTACAAATTGCCACAAGCCTTCTTCAGCATCTCCCTAAATACTCAGACCAAGGCAGAAACCTCTTTTCAAATGTAAACATGAGTTCACAGTGGGAATTTGCATTAATCACCGTCCCAGACTTTCTGGGGACAGAAGTTGAGGGAATGATGTGTAAATTGGGAAGTGATCAACTGAAATGTGATCGTGTCTCGAATGGGGATGATAATATAGCAAGAAAGTTCAAATGTTAATTTCCTTTGTTTTCTCAGAGAGTTGCCCTCTCTTCCAGTTCTTCCAGTTTATCCAGTCTTACAACTGTACACGTCTGAAAGTCTTTAATCTGAGTGATCCACAACAAGTAACCTGAAAATGGTCGGAAAATGAGAAAATTAAAGTTTGGGAATGGCCTAATTAATCTCCAGACTTCAACTCACAGCTCATGCTGGAAAGTCTACAAATGTCACTGAGCTGAAGCAGCTTTGTAAGGGGAAGTGTGACAAATGCAGACTAACTTTTTTTTTATACATGCCATGGGATTAATCAATGCATGCTGATGAATGATGTATAATAATAATAATAATTAATCTGCATACCCTAGTTTTGCACTGGTGTAACAAGACTGACAGTGACACAATAAGACCTCATGTTAGCATCTTTTTACTCTTAAAAAATTTTTTTTTAAAACATGTATGTTCTTTAATGTTTGATTATAATTTTACTGTCTTCACATAGGGATGGGATTTGATAAGATTTTATCAATAATAATGCCACTGACGATTCTGATTATCGATCCAATTCTTTAACGATTCTCTTATCGATTCTTGATAGCACTGTGTGGAAAAATGTTTAAAATGCTTTTAAAAAAAAGTGGTTTTATTTATTTTAAAGTTTAAGCTTGAGTTAGCAAACTGTACTTTTTATATAATGTATGTAATAAATAGAACCTTATTGTAAAGTGTTACTGATTAGTTATACACCGATTCAGACGTCTCCTGAGTTCACTGTTGGAAAGATCAGTTGTTTTAATGATTCATTAAAATGAATCGGTTCAAAGGAGTCATTATTAGCTCGCGAATTGGACGTGTCGTGCGCGTTGTGTGATTATCCCAGCAGTTAGGACATGGACATCCAAGATTTGTGTCAAGTTGTCAACATAGAAAACATTTCATCACTGTATAGTTTTATTTCGTTTAATTAAAGTGTTGTTTTATGTCAGCTGAATGTCCGGAACGCTTTTCAGAGAAGATAAGGAAACTTATTTAGCACAATTCACACCCAGCAGTATAATTCAGGGAAAAAAAATCTCCGAATGCTCCACACGAAACTTTGGTCTTCCGACCTTTTACCACCGTGTCGATTTATTTTGATTAATATGTGCGAGGGAGAGAGAGCAACACAGCGCCTAGTTTGGAGACGGTGAAGTCGTTTACACAGAGCGCGCGCGACCGGCTCTCTCTCTCTCTGGTCGTTCTTTTAGTTAAAACATGCGCCCTGTCACAAACGCAGCCGTTCATCTACATTACTCACCGATCAAATAAGACTTTGGCGGGACAAAAATTCACTTTGGCGGGCGCTAAAACAAGTTCAATGCAGGAAAATTCATGCGTGAGTTTCAATTAGACTCGCACGCCAGGCAAATGGCGAGCTCAGCTGTTGTTGACGCTGTGTGTGTCATGGTGTGTGTGCTTCAAGATTATGACGCAAGTGCTAAGATTCCGATTGGCCAAGAGAAAAAGTGCTAAGATTCCGATTGGCCCAGAGAAATGTAAATTATAAGAATTATCCAATAATGTTTCGCAATTCTAGCCTGCATGGCAGTTTACTGTGAGAAACAATACCCCCTCAGGATCTGTAGCTCTTATTCTGATATTTAATGTTAGATCTTTCCTTTTCTTGGAACAAAATTAATGCTTAATGTCACTTCAATATTACTCAATGAAAAAACACAACAACAATAAAATAGCAAAATGACATGATTGATATGGTATACCCACGTTGTTACAAATAAATACATTTTTCACAAAAGTTCTCTTGCGCTTTTGCCTCCGGCATCGTCCTGTCAGTCATCGCACCTTACTCTAGTCATGTGACTCCTGGGGCTCAACTTACCTCAGTATCTCCAATTTACAGTTTGTATTCTTCAGTCCAGTGCAGATTAGCTTCACTCCTGAATCCTGCAGATTATTATTGTTCATTTTCAGCTCTTTCAGATTGGTATCTGATCCAAGAACTACAGCCAGAGCTGAACAGCTTTTGTCTGTTAAGTTACAATCATTTAACCTAAAATAAGTCACAACACAGAATTAGATGGAACACATTCTATCAATTTTCTATATACAAATATTGAATACATTTTCCATTTTTTATTTATTTACATAAACAGCATATACAGCAAAGAGACTGAGTTAAAATAACATTCATCTTCAAAAACTACTATTTCCTTTACATTAGTGTTTTTTTATAGGCTGAAAAATTTCCTAGATAAAATTAAGCGTGTTTGAAAAAATATTTGTGTAAAGCTTTTATAGCAATAGGATTTTTTCTCTATTTATGTCACCTGATGGAGTTTAGGTTCTTGCCACTGTTGCCTCTGTCTTGCTTAGTTGGGGACACTTAATATTCAACAATATTATTGACTTGACTGCACCGACACCATTATATGAGACAGTTCACACTTTTATGGCAAGTTAAAGGCCTTTCAATATAATTTAAAAATGCCTCCTTTCACATGTACATGTCTTTTTGACATAAAATCTTTAATGATTTAAGTAAAGCTAAGATTACTTAAACTAAAAACCTAAGAAATTGTATTTGTTTTTAATATTTCAAGATTAAGGTCAACCGATGGCTGATGCCGATATCTTAGAGAGCAGGGTGGCCAATGGGTGATATTTCATTAATTTAAAGATAGTAAAAAATCATCCATAACAATTGCTAATAGGAAATTTATAGTTTTTTTTTTTACTTAATTACCAAATTAGAAAAATATATTTAAATAAATTATATGAAAAAAGAGATTTTGAACGTTAAAGAATATAAACTTTTTTTGTAGAAAAAAACATCTTAAAATGTGTACATCAAATATGATACAACAGGCTTTTGATAAATGTTTATTTATAAATCTCTCGATCTACATATTGCATTACAATTTTATTACATTAAACTACAGAATTACTCATAGAAATAAGCATTTAAAATATCTAATTACTAATGATGTGGTAATATATATATATATATATATATATATATATATATATATATACTTTATTTAAGTAAGTTGTCTTTTTTTTTCTTCCTCAAGTATGAGTATGAGCTAATATATATATAATTCTATACAAGTCTGGTGTATCATATGATACAAAACAAATATGCAACAAACATAAAATAACATTTTACATGGTATTTTGTATTTTGTCTTAAAGTTTGATAAACTGTCTCCACACACACACACAAAACTATTTCATATGTCAGGCTTTACAGGGATAGGTTCATGTTTATGATGGGGAATTACTACAGAGTTATGTAGATAAATGCATTTTTCAGATGAGAGCTAAACTTGACAAAATATGTTAAAAGACTTACAGAGCTCTTTTGGAGGTTTTGATGACTGCCGATAATCTAATGAGACACTCGTCTGATTTCTTGAATTTCTGAAGCTCAAACTCCTCCAGCTCTTTCTCTGATGTCAACAACACAAAGACTAAAGCAGACCACTGGGCAGGTGAAAGGTCACCAGATGAGAGACTTCCTTTGCTAAGGTGGGTCTGAATCTCTTTCACCAGAGTTTGGTCATTCAGTTCATTCAGACAATAGAACAGATTGATGGATCTCTCTGCAGGAAGATTATCTTCTAATTTCTGCTTGATGTACTGAACTATTTCCTTGTTGCTCTGGTCATTGTCGTCTTGCTGTATCAACAGACCTCGTAAGAGTCGTCGATTGGACTGCAGTGACAGACAGAGGAGGAATCGAAGGAAAAGGTCCAGGTGTCCATTGTTACTCTCGAGCGCCTTGTCCACTGCAGTCTTGAGAAAATCAATCATGGTTTCATTTCTGTTTTCCTGTTCTGTAGACTCATGATCAAACACACTTGTCTTGTTGATGTCTAGAAACAGATGTGCATAAAGGGCTGCAATAAACTCTTGAATGCTCAAGTGAACAAAGCAGTACATGGTACCAAGAATGATCCCTGTTTCCTCCTTAAAGATCTGGGTACACATGCCTGAGTACACTGATGCCTTATAGATGTCAATACCACAGGCTTCCAGGTCTGTGTCATAGAAGATCAGGTTGTTTCTTTCCAGCTGATGAAATGCCAGTTTCCCCAGTGAAAGGATGGCGTCTTTATCCCAGGAAACATCTGGTGTGTATTCTCCATCATACTTTCGGCGGCTCTGCTGGATCTGAAAGCGGAGAAAGTGTGTGTACATTTGTGTCAGAGTCTTGGGAGTGTCTTCAGTGTTTGATTCCTGCAGTGTTTTAGAGATCTCATCAGCCTGAGTGTTATTCACATCATTATTTCTTTTCTCCTCTAGAATGTTCTGGAGAACAGTGGCTGAAATCCAGCAGAAGACTGGGATGTGGCACATGATAAAGAGACTCTTTGATTTTTTAACATGATCTATGATTGTGTTGGCTTGAATATCATCCGTGAATCTTTTTTTGAAGTACTCTTGCTTTTGTGCGTCACTGAATCCTCGTATCTCTGTCACTCGGTCGATACAGTCAGGAGGAATCTTACTGGCAGCTGCTGGTCTGGTGGTGATCCAGATGAGAGCAGAAGGAAGCAGATTTCCCTTCATGAGATTCGTCAGGAGAACATCCAGAGAGGCTGGTGACGATACATCACGCCACGTCTCATTACAGTCAAACTTCAGAGGAAGGCGACATTCATCCAGTCCATCTAGGATGAACAGCACTTTGAATTGGTTCCTTCTTGTAAGGTTCAGTCCTTTTGTCTCTGGGAAAAATTGAGTTATAAGGTCCATCAAACTTAGTTTTTCTTTCTCCTTTAAGTTCATCTCTCTGAATGGAAGAGGAAATATAAAGCTGATATCTTGATTTTCTTTTCCTTCAGCCCAGTCCAGAACAAACTTTTGCACAGAGACTGATTTCCCGATGCCAGCGACTCCTTTTGTCAGTACAGTTCGGATCTCCTCGTCTTGTTCATGTGCTTCAAACAAATTTGGGCAATCAACCTGTATCTCTTGTGCTTCATGATGCCTGGAAGCAACTTCAATCTGTCTCACCTCATGTTCAGTATTGACCTGTTCACTGCCACCCTGAGTGATGTAGAGATCTGTGTAGATGTTATTCAGAAATGTGGAGTCACCTTGCTTCGCAATTCCTTCAAACACACATTGATACTTCTTCTTTAGGCCACATTTCAGCTGAGGAATGAGGAACAGCTCATCTAAACACAGGAACAGACAATAGATAGTTTTAATCTTAATTTTCTTCATACATTTATAAGAGACAATCTGACAGATGATCATGAGTCTCTTACCTTCTAGAGCATCAGCAGCTTCATCTTTCTTCATCTCTCTCAGGTAATGTAGTGTGAGATCAAGAGCTGCTGATTTGATACTGGATCTGTTCTCATTAAAGTCCTTCACAAAGTGTTGTGTGTTCTCATTTTGCAATATTTTCTTTAACTTCTCCAGCTCATTCTTCAGAAATGTGATTATTTTGCTCTCAAGATCCTACAAACAAAAAGTAAGAGAAAATACAGAACAACACAATTTCAGCCAAATTGTACATCTACATTTGGTCAACACTATTTATTCAATAACTATAATACATGTACATAAAAAAAATCCAGTTAAAAGACTAACATGCTAACCAAGTTGTGCTAAAATATGTTTAAAAGGAAAAATAATTGATCAAGAAAAATGTAATAAAATATCTTTGTTCAATAACATATTTGTTTGTTAGAAATATTAAACATTTTAAAAAAATTGTTTTCCTACCTGGAAGATCCCTAGAAGATTGTCTTTGAAATTCTCGTGGTTCCTGTGAGTCTGAACTTCTGAGTCTAATGTCTCATATTGAAGCCTGTAAACAAATTAGTAAAATAAAATACTAAATTATATTTTACAGAAAGAGAAATAAGCATTAGCTGTGAATACTCTGACAGATATTTGGTCTAAAGATGTTTCATGATTGGTATTCACTGATACAACTTTTAAACACAGTCAAAGTGTGATAAAAAAAAAAAAATAGTAACACAAAATACCTTATATTAGTTGGTGTTTTCTCACTGAAGTTTGGTCCTCCTCCACCTTTAGACTGATCACTCTTCAGAGACACAGAGCTGGACACATGTGAGCCTGATCTTACACTGATGACACAAAGAACAGAGAGAGAGAGAAAATACTTTAGTAAAGGAGGTTCAACTGTGTCTGAAACATATCTGTGTCTTTATCTAATCCACCACAGAAATACACACACTCACATAATCAACAGTTTTATAGTTTTAATAGTTATAGTTTAATAATTTTATTTTACTGGCTCACATTAGTTTAACAACTTCTTTAATATATACATGAGTGAGATTAAAAATGTTGAGAATTTTAAAGATACTTGACCATAATGTCATGGATAACAGAGGACCCAAAAGCGAAATGCAGGTACAAACAAAGGGCCCTATTTTAACGATCTGAAACGCAAGTATCAAGCGTGAAACGCAGGTAACTTTGTGGGCGGGCCTTGGGCGCTGTTGCTATTATACCGGCGGGATAAATTACTCTTGCGCCCGACGCAAATCTAAAATGGGTTGGTCTTAAGTAGCTTCATTATTCATAGGTGTGGTTTGGGCGTAACGTGAAATAAACCAATCAGAGCGTCATCTCACATTCCCTTTAAGAGCAGACGCACTTGTTCCATGGCGGATGGCTATTATAACAGCGGATTTGCCAGGCGCACGCCAGGAGCGGTTCAAAGCCGAGGAAACCGACGTTCTTGTCAGGGCCGTAAAACACAGAGAAGTGACATTGGGGATGGGAGAAACACACCCAAATTAGCTTCGGTTAAACAGGCGTATAATATTATGGGTAAATGTGTAAGCTAGATTTATGCCAATTTTTCACATTTTCATGGACACAACAATGATTTACCTCGTGTGTTAAAATTTTTCCTTGTAATAATGTATGGTTTTCTAAAAATGAGAACTGCTGCATCTGTGTGAAGATGAGATAAGCAAAGTGTATGCGCGTTGTGCACACGCTACATTGATTATGGCCAAGCATGCGCCCTTAAAATAGCATATGAATAACATGCGCAACGCGCCACTGACTTTAGACTAGGTTTTTCCTGGTCAGTGGCAGAATTGTTTTCTAAACCTGCAAAATAGCATCAGGGAACGTTTGCGCCGGAACACACTTTTTGCGCTGCACCGCCCCCCGGGGGCGCAAGTTCATTTCCTAATTTACCGACGTGCTTCTGTGGAGGGAAAAGTCTGCTGTGCGCGGGTGCTAAATAGGAATGATACATGCGTCGCTGTACAAAGTCAATTACGCTGGGTGCAAGATAGGGCCCAAGGTCTTTAATGTAAAGAGAACAAAGGCAGTTAGCCGCCAGGCGGACGCAGAACTGGTAAACAGAAATATTCTTGTCTTGGCTTAACTAAACGGAAACAGCAGGGAACCCCTGGGCTGGATAGCAGCGGTCAGCGAGGGAACACAGTTCTAGACCAGTAAATGCCGGACTGCAGTTGGAGGAGTAGACGAAGGCCACAAGCAGCAGGATCGCTGGGCAGAACACAATGTCAGCACACACGTAGATGAAACAGGACAGGAAAAGACAGGACAGGTAACCAGTAGAGATATGGCTCCGTAGAGAGTAGACTTGTAGTCAAGACCGCCTAAACCGAGACCAAGACACTACCAAGACCAGAGGGTATCGAGACCAAGACAAGACCAAGACCAAGACAGACCAAGTCAAGACCAAGACCAAGTCGAGACCAAGACCGAGACCAAGTCGAGACCGGAGGGGAAAAAAAAAAACAGACTAGTGTTGAAGCTAAGCTATAACTTGTATGAATTCAAGAACAGCAGCATACTAGGGTTCAGCCGCAGTTTACATTCAATACATATTAGACGGTATTACTTCAACTACACAGGCAGAACAATACAGAGACAGACCATGTCATGTGTGTGACTGTGAGCTCACTGTAAATGTTTTTGCAGACTGGGTGAGATCAACTATGTGTAGCAATTGCATGACGGCTGTTACTGCACTATTAGAGGATTGAGACTCCCTTAAACTTTTCTGTACTGTTGAGGACTGACATGACTGGGACTGACTGGTTCATCTGACAAAACATCCAACACCTCCAACACCATCTTGCTCCTCCAACAACTGTCTAAAGAATGAGAAATATGTAACCAATTGAAATTATACTTAATGTGTAGATGAAATCGTAACATCAAATTAAAGATACACAATTATAAACTTGGATTAGGCCTAATGTTTAGTCAACACAGCGGAGATATGCATATGATATTTAAAAGACCATTTATTTAGTCTAACAACACCATCTTAAATACTGTAATCAAACAACACACACACACACACACACACACACACAGATATCAAAGTCACAAATTCATCTAAGCAAATGCCTGCCTATCTCTGCCGATTTCGGAGTCTCCAAATGAATCTATTCTGCAACTTTTAAATACATAATTCAATTTTTAAAAACGAAATTATAGACTTAAGTGCAGGATCCGAAAGTTGGTCGTTTTGTCGCTATGGTTACACACACACACACACACACACACACACCGTTGGTGGTGCGCTCAAAGTCATCTGTCAGTTGTGCAGTTACCCAAAATCTCCTGAATGAAGTTAAAACCCATCATGTCACTGATATGTGTTTTTTAAATCAAGTGATCAAAGTGCTCGTTGCCGCTGCGATCAGTGGCGCGGATAAAGTGTTTTCTGGTGTGGCTCGCGCACACGCCGAACTTTCACTCAGACGCGCGCTTCAATCCGTTCCGTTGCGGATAATAATGTTGCATTATCGAACGTTGTGTCGTCGTGGATATTGTAGTATTGTATTGCTAAATTCCCCGACCACTATGTCGGTCTGAGACAGCGAGACCTAGACAAGACCGAGAGGTCCGAGACCAAGACAAGACCAAGACCAAAGACCGTCAAGGCCGTGACAAGACCGAGACCACGTAAAAGTGGTCTCGAGACCGGTCTCGAGACCAAGACCGGTCTCGAGACATACATCACTAGTAGAGAGTAACGGTAAACCCTAAATTCCACCAACTGCGGAATGGCTGCGGATCCGCTCCGGAACGGCGGCGGAGTCAATAGGTTTCCATTAAAGTCAATATGTGCATTTTCACTGACTTCGGAACGGCTGCGTTCCGACTCCGGCGATCCGCAGCCCTCCGGAGCAGATACGCAGAGCTTCTATTTTTGCTGGATGCCGGAGAGCTCCGCAGCAATTCAGCACAGGGCATCCTGTTATATTGCGCGACCATTCGTGAATTCGCAACATCTCGTGGGTCCTCGTGACTTCAGCTGTCAGTCATGGCCGCAGCCTATGGAACGCCAAAAGAGTCACGTTTCATTCTCAAAACACCGGTGTTTACGGCGTTTAAGACGAAAAGACGCCGCAAAAGTACGGCGTTCTGTGGTACAAACGGCACAAATTACGGCGTTTACAAAGCAAAATCGCGTCATTATTGCTGTTTTTTTTATCCAGTCAACAACGCCGTTTCTGACGCCGCAGGCCATCCATAGTGCGACGTAACTTGTGGCGCTTCTGTCTGACAAAGACGGCGTAAAAAGCAACGTTTTTTATAATATTATAATCAGCCCCTCCCTTTTCTTCAAAGTTCAGCCCATCTAATGAAGCAAATGGAAAGACATATGTTGTAGATTGTCGGGTTTAAGGGTTTAAGGGTTCAGGGTTTAACTGCCTTAGGGTTCTGTTTTTATAACGTTGTTAGGACTAGTGTTTGGACTTTTATCGTGTCATATTTTTTATTTCTTCATTGGGCACGTGTATTCGTTTATCATATGGGTATATTGAATGATTTTAGCCTCTGTTTACATTCATGTCTGTGAAATACATTGGATTTCCCAGCAAACATACTTCAGTAGGGCATTGGTCTACGTACACGGGCAACAGTGTCATTTTGCTCTTATAGTGACAGGGGTTCGACTCCAAGGTCCGATCGTATTATTTTCTCTCCGTTTCGTTTCTTTTGTATTGGTCTGTTGGTGTATGTCTATGTCTTTTAAATTTTGGAAGACTACCCGGTAGCTGACAACTGATTGAATAGCAGGTGGTATATGCTACTTTTTACAGAAATGACAGCTGGTATAATAAGGCTTTAATGCGCAACTGTTTTAAGCCTGCTTACAGTGGCTGTTGTGGGTCCGTTTCTATTGCTGATTATAATGATTTGGAAAGGCCTAGGTAGATGCTTCACGATATAGTTCATCTTAGAGCTTAGATCGGGCCCAAAAAATCAAACCCGAGTGCCCGACTGTAACGATCACCAGCTGGAGTGCCCTCGAGAGCCACCAGAGGGCGCTCCACAATAGACTATGATCACTTCCTCACAAACTACATTTCCCATAACTCACTGCCCGGACTCATCAGCACTCATCTCATTCACCTGTGTCTTATCACCTTGTTTCACTCACACCATAAATACCTGGTTTTCACATTCACTCAGTGTGAAGTCTTGTTGTACTGTTACTGCATTTCTGAGCGTTATTTACCCGTGTTTGATTCTTGTATTGCTGACCTTGGACTGTTTCACCGTTTCCTGATTGTTTCTCTGCCTGGCCTGACTTGGATTGTTTATTGGACTCTGATAATTGCTGCCTGCCCTGACCTTTGCCTGTTATTCGGATGTTCTCTGTGTTTCCTCCATTGATCTGTTTGCTGTTGTTGACCCTGCCTGTACGACTACTCTGTAATAAAGCTGCATTTGGATCTTCTCCTTCGAGTCTCGGAGCAGTTCATAACACCGACCCTACCCAAGCCCATGCACGTTGTGTTCGAACCCGGCCCGCCCCGACACAAAACTGTAATTATGAGCCCGAGCCCGATTTAAACCCGACCATTTTTTAATACGTGCATGGGCCGTTATAACCAGGGGCGGCGCCAGATAATTTTTAACGCAGGTGCTGAAGGGGTGCTAGATATTATATATAAATACTATTAATAAATGAGCAAACATTGGCCACTTAATATTTAATATTCAATTATTTTAATGATCACAATTATTAAATTGAACAAGCACAACATTCAGCATTTAATCAAAAATTCTTAAAGATTTATTATTATTAATAATGTTATTTCAACATAATGGGCCCTATTTTAACGATCTGAAACGCAAGTGTCAAGCGCAAAGCGCAAGTAACTTTGTGGGCGGGTCTTGGGCGCTGTTGCTATTTTCCCGGCGGGATAAATGACTCTTGCGCCCGGCGCAAATCTAAAAGGGGTTGGTCTGAAGTAGCTTCATTATTCATAGGTGTGGTTTGGGCGTAACATGAAATAAACCAATCAGGGTGTCATCTCACATTCCCTTTAAGAGCAGGCGCGCTTGTTCTATAGCGAATTCCTATTATAACGGCGGATTTGCCAGGCGCGCGCCAGGAGCGGTTCACAGCCGAGGAGACCGACGTTCTCGTCAGGGCCGTAAAACACAGAGAAGTGACGTTGGGGATGGAGAAACACACCCAAATTAACTTCGGTTTAATTTGGGTAAATGTGTAAGCTAGATGTATGCTTCTATAATAAACTATCTATCTATCTATCTATCTATCTATCGTAATAATGTATGATTTGCAAAAATGAAAACTGCTGCTTCTGTGTAGATGAGAGAATCAAAGTGTATGCGCATTGTGCACACGCTACATTAATTATGGCCAAGCATGCGCCCTTAAAATAGCATATCAATTACATGCGCAATGCGCCACTGACTTTAAACTAGTTTTTTTCGGTCAGTGGCGGAATTGTTTTCTAAACGTGCAAAACAGCATGAGGGAACGTTTGCGCCGGAACACGCCTCCTCTTTGCGCTGAACCGCCCCTGGGAGCGCAAGTGTATTTCTTAGTTAACCGACGTGCGTCTGTGGAGGGAAAATCGCGCTTTGCGCGGGTGCAAAATAGGAATGATACATGCGTCGGTGTACAAAGTCAATTGCGCTGGGTGCAAGATAGGGCCCATAATCTCATTATTTTCAACTTAATATCTCGTTATTTCAACTTAATGGGGCGGTTTCCCGAACAGAGATTAAGCCTAATCCTAGACTAAAATTGCCCTTTAAACCAGATTAACAGAAATCTGCTTTCTCGGTCAAGGCTTTAAATAGTCCTAGATTTAGTTTAGTCCAGAGTTTAATAAGCTGATTTCCTGGACGAAGACTAGAGTTACTCCAGGACTAAATCGGGGCTTAAATTAAACCTACCAGGAGGCAGGTTTAACTTCAGATTAACATTGTGTTTCAAAGTGGACACGTGTATTACTTGGATACACACACACACACACACACACACACACATATATATATATATATATATATATATATATATATATATATATATATCCTACATCTGTAGTTTAATCACATGGAGAAGTGTTGGTTCTTATTCATTGCGATCAAATGATAACTTGCTGCTCTTTGTTCCATTTGCCCGTACAGAACTGGGAAAAAGGGCTTTTGTCTACTCCGCTCCTTCTGCATGGAACTTTTTGCAAAAAGACTTGAAATTATCTGAACTTATTTCCTTAAATGCTTTTAAGTCCAGATTGAGAGAACCTGAAATGACCTGTTTAAATTGTAAATGTTTTTAATTATTTGTATTGTATAACTTTTATAAATGTAATTGACTGTGTTTTTGCTGCCTCTTGGCCAGGACTCCCTTGAAAAAGAGGTTTTTAAAGGGATAGTTCACTTTGAAATTAATTTTCGGTATGTTTTAGCTTACCTCAAGGGCATCCAAGATGTAGGTGTCTTTTTTTCCGCAGTAGTTTCAATTTTAATATTTTTAGGTCAAACCGTTCTTGTCTGTCAGTCATATAATGCAGGTCGATGGTCACTGTCTCAAAACACAAGCACAGAGTCCAAATTAAAACAATTCCCCGTCGTCCAAATTAAACAATTCCCCATCGTAAGTACACATTGATGGCCTAAGACACGAAACGAGCGGTTTGTGTGAGAAAACGAACAGTATTTATATCGTTTTTACCTCTTATACGCAGACATGTCCGAGTGATCTGATCTGACGTGTACGCAGACTGGTGCATAGATATATACACTAGATGTCGCCTTAAAGACATTCGTTCCAATGAACTGCCGTAGACAAGGCGACATCTAGTGTGTATATATCTATGCACCAGTCTGCGCACACGTCAGATCAGATCACTCGGACATGTCTGCGTATAAGAGGTAAAAACGATATAAATACTGTTCGTTTTCTCACACAAACCGCTCGTTTCGTGTCTTAGGCCATCAATGTGTACTTACGATGGGGAATTGTTTAATTTGGACGACGGGGAATTGTTTTAATTTGGACTCTGTGCTTGTGTTTTGAGACCGTGACCATAGACCTGCATTATATGACTGACAGACAAGAACGGTTTGACCTAAAAATATCAAAATTGAAACTACTGCGGAAAAAAAGACACCTACATCTTGGATGCCCTTGAGGTAAGCTAAAACATACCAAAAATTTATTTCAAAGTGAACTATCCCTTTAACCTCAATGGGACCTTCCTGGTTAAATAAAGGTTAAATAAAAATAAAATAAAAAATTACTTGGATACACACACACACACACACACACACACACACACACACACACACACACACACATATATATATATATATGAAGAATTCAAATGCAAAAGCCTCTAAATGCCATCTGAAATTTTCTTATAGAATGATCATTTTTATCAAGCTCGTATATTTAAGTTCAGTAATTTCACTTAAATGACAATTAATTGGTCATTTGCATTGCCATTTAAGTGAAATTACTGAACTTAAACATACAAGCTTGATAAAAATTATCATTCTATAAGAAAATTTCAGATGGCATTTAGAGGCTTTTGCATCTGAACTCTTCATATATACACTACCGGTTACCCGCGGTTACGAGTCATCCAAAAATATTTTTAATGATATTCGGGTCGCGGTTGGTCGGGTCGTTTGAAATAAAGATGCCAATTAAACCTTTGTAATTTATATAGTAGTATAGAGAGCATAAGCGGAGTGGAGCGGTGAGAATCTTCGCTCATCGCTCACGGAACTGTCCACCCCTCCGCTCCCCCGCTCAAAGCTACATCAGGCCGCTCCGCTCATTATCGCTCGATCAGCGCTCAACGCAGTTTGATCCGCGCTCCACTCAAATCGCCCCCCGCTCGCTCCAAAAAGGGGGGAAAAAATCTACATGTAGCCTATATCACTGTAGCTTAGACCACAGCCTTACCTCCTAAAGAACTAATGAGCAACAACAACATTTTTCAAATAGAAATGTTTTATTTCAAATGACAAATTAGGCCTATGTAAGAAGGAAGAAGTCCTGTAAAATTAAACGAATAAATGGGCCTAATAATATGAATAACAATTATATAAACAAAAATATAGCCTACATAAAAATTTTAAAAGTAAATTTACTATTAGGCCAGAATTTTGATAAGTTAACTTTTGTGCAACGCGCACGATTAAAATTTAAATGGGCTTATATCCATTGTACACACAAACTGCTGTAAAATAAAACGAATAAATGGGCCTAATAATATAAATAAAATTGATATAAACAAAAATATAAAATAAATATACATAAACGTTTTAAAAGTAGGCCTAGGCTCTTATAACTGAACTTGTGCGCAGTGCGCAGGATTAAAATTTAAATGGGCTTGTATCAATTGTTTGCATTTTACGCTGTATTTAATTTAGGCTACACTTTAAGTTACCGTATTCAATTTGCTAACCTTTTGCTTTCTTCCCAGCGTGTTCACATATCACACTGCATGTTTTCGAGAGATGTGTCTTTTTAGATTCCAAAATTAATCTTTAGGCCTACTGACTGAAACGATGTCGTTTTCTTCTATCACATAATAGTTAGTTTTACACCTGTATGACTTCTTATTTTCCTTTTTGAAGTAGCCTACTTTTTGAACTCCATTATTGAGCCGAGTTTTGACTGAAAATAGAATCCATCTTGCAGTCATCAACAGTAGACTGAGTCAGGCTTGACTGAGCATGCTTCAGAATCTTGGTGTGCGCGGAACGAAATTGGAGCGGGAAATAGGGCGACGCTCCATCCTTTTAAAAATGCCGCTCTGCGTTCTGTCCAAGATCCGCCCGCTTGCTCCCGCTCCACTCCGCTCACATGCAATTTTCTATGAAATACATAGGCCTACACTTTATTGGCTGAATAACTGGCGCGAAGATGACGCACGAGCTCAGTCTGCAGGTAGAGATGGAGGCGGCAAGAGAAAAGGTGAAGACTGGGGAGTGGAAGCTCCGCAAATACACAAACAGAAAGAGCAAAGTTGCCGAAATAATGAAAGATAATGACCAAAGTGCTGGCTTTGTCATGTGTATTTCTTGCTATGCATTTACTAGCCTACTTTTAAAAAATGCGGGTCAGGAAGCGGGTCGGGTACAATATTTTCTTTCTTTTTTTTTGCGGTCCGAGTTGCGGGCGGGTTAGTTGAAAACGTCGGTCGGGTCCGGGTTGTTTATACATTGACCCGCGCATCACTGATATATATATAACAAACATACTTCCAGCATTTCTTTTCTTTTATTCCATAGCTGGTGTGCGCAGTTTATTTAGCTTGCTTAAAATAATTTTCTCTTGTTTAGTATTTTTTTTTTGATTGCAGTCTTTTTCTGATTCCATTGTTTCCTTGGATTTGCTTCTCAGTTCCATGCAATTTTAAGCTTTTCTTGGTTCATTCCATGTTTTATAGGCAACCTCTATCATGCTAATTCAGATTAGCACAGTTGGTTTTAAATTAATCTGGTTTATTTTAGTTCAGGACTCCATAGTCCAGGTGTAACTAATCTGTACTTAATCTGTGTTACAGAAAGCCATTTTTTAAGACACGATTAACTATTCTAGATTAAGGCCTACTCCTGGCTTAATTTAAACCCTGTCCGGGAAACCGCCCCAATATGTGTGTGTGAAACAAGCGAGATGTGCATTTGTAAATCTGTTGACACGCATGCATTGATTTTTATTAATAAATAGTGTTTTCTGTCAGTGTCGGCTGCAAAGATGAAGTTGACGATCGCCATCTCTGGACGCGGCTATAGAGAGAAATGCACATAATGGATTACATGATCAGAGAGTAGCCTATTTTTTTTTATTTATTTTTTTATTGTTTCTTTTAAAGACATTTCAAGCTTTTTTTAAAATATATTTCTCATGTCTGTAAGGCATACACTGAGTTTCGGTTCATTTACATGATTAGATGCACTCAAGTTCACATGCAATTCAAGTGACCACGCCGGCGCCTCCATGTCATGATTATACTGTCTGCTATATCTGCTATTACAGGCAATTGGTTGATGAAAAAATGATTAAAATTAAGATACAATTTATACAAAACGAAATTCACTTTAAAAAAGGCTTTCTACAAAACAAAACTTAATGAAGTGGTCAAAATCATGTCTGACCATCTGTCACGGTTCATAAATCCTATGCCTCTTTCTTGTCTCGTGTTTCTGTTGTTGTGTGTGTGTGCTGATTGTGTGGGCGTGCCGGCTGATTAATGCTCATCAGCGATCCAGCTCATCACTCCCATCACCAGCTGCAGCTCATCTCATCACCTATATATACTCACTCATTTCTCATCTCCTTTGTCAGATCGTTGTTTGTGAGTCCCGGTTGTGTTGATCCCGTCTTCGTTCCAGTCTTGTGCCTTCTTCGTTTCCTGTTCGTGTTCCTGTGGATGTTTACTCTGGATTCGTCACGTCACATCAGCACTTCTCATCACGACACTCATCTGACCATTGAAGTCCCTGCGTCACTAACCTGTTTCTCTCTGGACTATACCTATCATCATTTCCATTACTCAATAAAGAGAGAGAGTTTTACTTGCAAACTGCTTCCGTGTTTCCATCATGACAGAACGATCTGACCAAGCAATGGAAGCAGCGAGTAGCTCCACTGGATCGTTGGAAGAATTCGTGAACAGCAGCATACTTCGAATGGACTCCCAGGAGAAGAACCTCAATGATACAGCTCGCGCTGTTCAGGCTCTAGTGACGCAGGTGTCCGAGCTCACCCAACAGCTTCAACATCTGCGAGCTCCCACTGCGCCCCCCACACCGCCGGTTCCCCTACCACCACCAGAGAACCCCTCCCAGTCGGAGCCCCGCCTACCAGTTCCCGAGTCATATGCAGGTGAACCCAACTTCTGTCGAGCTTTCCTAACACGATGTTCCATGCACTTTTCTCTCCAACCCAGAACATTCAATAATGAGCGAGCCAAGGTCGCCTTTGTGTTGACGCTACTGACTGGGAGAGCGGCACTCTGGGGAACAGCGGTGTGGGAGAATCAAGATCCATGCTGTGCCTCGTTCCAGGATCTCTCCGCCGAAATGAAACGGGTGTTCGATCGGGCCGTCGCTGGAAGAGAGGCAGCAAGGATGCTGGCCGATTTGCGACAGGGAGAGAGGTCCGTTTCTGACTTTTCGATCGAGTTTCGGACCCTAGCGGCGGAGAGTCAATGGAACGAGGAGGCGCAGTGGGACATGTTCCTGCATGGGCTGGCTGACCGTGTCCAGAAGGAGATCTATGCCATGGACCTTCCCACATCACTCAACGACCTGATCGCTTTGGCATTGAGAGTGGACGCTCGGTTATCGCGAATGGATCGCCGCACTCAGCCCAGTCGTCCCACAGGAGGGTTCGAGGGCCAATGGTTTGGAGGCGGGGACGCGGTCAGCCCTGTCTACGATCACGAGCCCATGTAGGTGGGGCGAGCTCGGCTTTCCCGGGAGGAGAAGGAAAGGCGGAGGTCCCAGGGCCTCTGCATGTACTGTGGAGGAGCGGGTCACTTTTCCTATAACTGTCCGTTAAAAGGCCCAGCCCGATAGTAAGTATGAGGCTACTATCGGATGGGATCTCCGCCGAGAAGTCCTCATCCACATCTACTCTCCTTCCGGTAAGACTGAGATGGTCAACTCACCTTCACGACTGTCGAGCACTTCTGGATTCTGGGGCAGAAGGTAATTTCATGGATCACACATTCGCACGCAAACTCCAAGTTCCCCTCAGACCTCTCACACACAAGATCTCAGTACACGCTCTCAACGGCCAGGAACTTCCCACCATCTCATTCATCACGGAAGACATCACTCTCATCACATCAGGAAATCTCGGGCTGCTTCTCTTCCCCCGCATCGTCCCTATGACTGTGCCATAGAGTTACTGCCAGGTACGTCTCCGCCTAAGGGCAAGTTATATTCACTCTCTGCTCCAGAGAGGGAGGCTATGGAGAAATATATTTCTGATTCTCTAGCAACGGGGTTCATCCGTCCTTCCTCTTCTCCAGCGGGGGCGGGGTTCTTTTTTGTGGGGAAGAAGGACGGGTCCCTGCGACCTTGTATTGACTACCGGGGGCTGAACAGCATCACGGTAAAGAATACTTATCCTTTGCCGTTGATGTCTTCAGCCTTCGAGAGGTTGCAGGGAGCGTCTATCTTCACAAAATTGGATTTACGTAATGCTTATCATTTGGTCCGCATCAGGGAGGGGGATGAATGGAAGACCGCCTTTAACACCCCCAGGGGGCACTTTGAATACTTGGTCATGCCCTTCGGGCTGTCCAACTCCCCAGCGGTCTTCCAAGCACTTGTCAATGACATACTGCGAGACATGGTCGATCAGTTCATATATGTCTACCTGGACGACATATAGATTTTTTCTTCGTCTCTCCAGGAACATGTGCAGCACGTCCGACAAGTGCTCCAGAGGTTGTTAGAGAATGGGCTTTTTGTCAAGGCGGAGAAATGCGATTTTCATGCACAGTCTGTTCCTTTTTTAGGTTACATCGTGTCGGTTGAGGGAATGCGTATGGATACTGAGAAGATCAAGGCTGTGGTAGAATGGCCAAGCCCAGATTCCCGTAAGGCCCTACAGCGGTTTCTGGGATTCGCCAATTTCTACCGGCGTTTCATTTGCAATTTCAGCCAACTAGCCGCACCTCTGACCGCCTTGACCTCCCCCAGAACGACGTTCAGGTGGTCAGACGCAGGCGAGGCTGCGTTTGCCAAACTGAAGGGTTGCTTCGTTTCAGCCCCCATCCTGATAACCCCTGATCCATCACGTCAGTTCGTGGTGGAGGTCGATGCGTCAGAGGTGGGGGTAGGTGCAGTGCTATCCCAGCGTTCTCCTTCAGACGATAAGGTGCATCCTTGCGCGTTTTTATCTCATCGTTTATCCCCTGCCGAGCGCA
The DNA here is from genome assembly GCA_021554675.1 of Leuciscus idus. Classification (NCBI taxonomy): domain Eukaryota; kingdom Metazoa; phylum Chordata; class Actinopteri; order Cypriniformes; family Leuciscidae; genus Leuciscus; species Leuciscus idus. Next base: position 43,402,146 of record CM038627.1, read on the forward strand.
ATTATGACATTGGCAACAGAGAGTTGTTGGCAGTCAAGTTAGCATTGGAGGAATGGCGCCACTGGTTAGAAGGGTCGGGGGTACCTTTTATCGTCTGGACCGATCACAAGAACTTAGAATATATTCGGACTGCTAAAAGACTAAACTCCAGGCAGGCTCGGTGGGCTCTTTTTTTCGGTCGTTTTGATTTTACTCTCTCGTACCGCCCGGGTTCCAAAAACATCAAACCCGACTCTTTATCGCGTATTTTTGACCGTTCCGAATGCCCGTCTACTCCCGAGTGCATTTTACCAGAGACTCTATTCATCTCTACACTCACATGGGAGATCGAATCGAAGGTCAAGAAGGCCTTAGAAGGGGTAACGCCTCCGGCCCGTTGTCCACCGAATCATTTATTTGTGCCTGAGGGTTTACGGTCCAGCGTTATTCAGTGGGGACATTGTTCCAATGTGGCTTGCCATCCAGGAGTTAATCGCACTAAATTTTTTGGTCAAGCAACGATTCTGGTGGCCTCTCATGGCTCGTGACGTTCACAATTTTGTCTTGGCTTGCTCATTTTGCGCCACGGGTAAGACTTCCAATCGACCTCCAGATGGGTTACTTCAACCGCTGCCGGTGCCTTCGAGACCTTGGTCCCATACTTGGTCAGCGATCCAGCTCATCACTCCCATCACCAGCTGCAGCTCATCTCATCACCTATATATACTCACTCATTTCTCATCTCCTTTGTCAGATCGTTGTTTGTGAGTCCTGGTTGTGTTGATCCCGTCTTCGTTCCAGTCTTGTGCCTTCTTCGTTTCCTGTTCGTGTTCCTGTGGATGTTTACTCTGGATTCGTCACGTCACATCAGCACTTCTCATCACGGCACTCATCTGACCATCGAAGTCCCTGCGTCACTAACCTGTTTCTCTCTGGACTATACCTATCATCATTTCCATTACTCAATAAAGAGAGAGAGTTTTACTTGCAAACTGCTTCCGTGTTTCCATCATGACACCATCTCCATTGTCTCCCGATATATTGCGCATCTTATCTTACTCATGCTGTTCACTTTTCATATTCAACATAGATGGGAAAAAATAACATTATAATATTTTAACAAATATGAAACTAAATGCGCCAATTTCATGGCTACACCACTTAGTAGGCCTACAGACTCTCTATTTGTACAAATTGCTGCACATTAATTTAATACTGAATTTTGTACACATAAGTTGAAAGGCATTTGTTTGTGCATAGTAAAACATATCTGCCACATTTATCAAGTTCACGGATAAATGTGCGTGCATTTATTAATTATTATCTTAATGAATAATGCAACAAGGACGAAGCATGTAAACTGCTTTGTTTATTAAGAATGGAATGGATCGCAAATGGATCCGAACAAAGAAACGTAAAAAAACAAACGTGAACAATGATGAACACAGAAAATGAACAAGAATGAACTTTGTATGGCCGGAGTAGGCCTTCTAGGCTACTCTAATATAATTCAACAAGGTTTTAGAATATAATATTTTTTAAACAAAATAAATATTTTTAAAGCCTAGTATCCCGCCCCGGTGTGATGCGTGCGAGTGGAGGAGATGCTGTGCATGACACATGACGTGTTGCATTTTGTAACAATTCTTGATCAAGGGCCTGGCCCAGCCCGGCCAGAGGATAGTGGCGGGAAATATCGGCCCGACCCGGCCTTCATGTTTCTGCATCAGGATGCCCGTCGAGATCCAGCCTTTTATGAAGACTCTTAGATGAACCATTACCAGTGGAGACTGAGATGACGACCAGCCCAAGCAAGGACTACCGCTGCTCTTGACCATCATACAAGACTGTAACATATTTCACATATAAATGATTTATTATCACGCTGCCATTTCCTTAAAATGGACATTAATATTGTATTAGCCTGCTACATATTGCCTACTTCGTAAAAACGAGGAACAAAAACTTTCAATTCCTCCAACAACACAATGATAAAAACAATACATACCAAATAGCAATAAAATATGTAGCCTACATCTGTAGCATATTGATGTGTAACAATTTTTTTATTTTATTATTATTATAGGCTATTCTCCAAGTGATAGTCATATAAATATAATGTTTCAAGTTTCGTTTTGTGTAATAAAGCATTAGATATGAATTTTCTGATAGGCGGAGGGGGAACCAAGACACGCTTCCCATATTTATATTTAAATATTATTATAGGCAATTGTTATTTTATTTCATTTATGTTGATTATGAATAGTGTACAGCATTAGTAGGAGCTACATCATAGGATGCGCAATATGACGGGAGATATGAATCAGACATGATTTTGACCACTTTATTAAGTTTTGTTTTGTAGAAAGACTTTCTTTAAAGTGAATTTCGTTTTGTATAATTTGTATCTTAATTTTATTCAATGGTTCATCAACCAATGGCCTGGATTTAATAAATAAGAAGCAAACCAAGAAGATCGGGTTTGGATTAAAGTGCGTAACAAACGAACCATGTTTCCGGGGCCTTTCAGGCCGAAACAATAGGATTTCTCTTTCTGATTTTAATGAATTTCTTGCATGTCTCAATTACTGTAAGCCTAGGAAGTTATTATATTTGTGACTTTAAAGCAATATGCTGTATTGTATAAAGTGGTATATAAACGTAGTGTGACTTGTCTATATAGAGTGCTGAACTGCAGAGCTGGTATAAACATCCACATCACTTTATGATCAGACCAGATGTTTTTTTACTATTTTTTTATGGCTTGAACAGTCCGCAGTTCCCACTGCTTCAAGATATTTAAATTTAAAAACTTTTTTTTTTTGATTACTCCAGTAAATAGGCTATTCCAAATGTGCTGAGACCAAGTTTGACTGAAACAATTCAAATCAACATTTTATAAAAAAAAAAAATACAATACAGTTATTTGATGCAGATGCAGAAAAGTTAGTTCATGCATTCATGACCTCGAGACTGGATTACTGTAATGCTTTATTAGCTGGTTGTCCTGCATCCTCAATAAACAAGCTACAGTTAGTCCAAAATGCCGCCGCTAGAGTTCTTACGAGATCAAGAAAATATGATCATATAACACCGATTTTATCATCACTGCATTGGTTACCTATAAAGTTCCGTATTAATTACAAGGTATTGCTACTGACTTATAAAGCCCTAAACGGCTTAGCTCCAGTCTATTTAACGGATCTTCTATCGCCCTATAATCCATCGCGCTCTTTAAGATCACTAAATTCAAGGCTTTTGGTCATACCTAGGATATCCAGAACCACCAAAGGAGGGAGAGCATTTTCACATTTGGCTCCAAAACTCTGGAATAGTCTTCCTGATACTGTTCGTTGCTCAGACTCGCTCTCCCAGTTTAAAACTAGATTCAAGTCGCATCTCTTCAGCCAGGCATTCATATAATCCTACAGTTCAAACTACAATCCGGCCTCTAGCTCATAAATGCCAGAGGAGAACTGGCCCCCGACTGAGCCTGGGTTCTCCCAAGGTTTTTTTTTTCTCCATTAGGTCACCTGATGGAGTTTTAGGACACCATTAGGTCACTTGATGGAGTTTTTCGGTTCCTTGCCACTGTTGCCTTTGGCTTGCTCAGTTGGGGATATTTTGGGGATATTTAATTTAATTTTATCAATCAATAAATTCCTCTTGAAAACAAACTTTGTTGTATTATTTTAATTTAATACTGTGAAGCCGCTTTGATACAATCTGTATTGTGAAAAGCGCTATACAAATAAACTTGACTTGACTTGACTTGACTTATTTTAAAAAAATACACATTTAAAAGAAAAACCTAATAAAATATGTACATTAGCCATTATGGAAATAAAGGCATCTTACAACTCTTCATTATTTACAGTCCATAAAACTAGGGCATGTATACGAGAAGATATTTTTTACAGTTTGCCCGTATTTTTACTGAGGCATTGCATTGTGTTGTGTTTCAAGGTAAACGGGAAATTCCGGAAAATTACTGAATAATGTCTTGGCAAAAAATTACCATTACATTTTCCATCTTGACTTTAGCCCCTTTTTTCCAAAATTGTCCCCTTAAAATAGCGCCAGCAATTCTGATTCTACAGAAAATGAATAATTTTGTGTTACAAAACTTCTTATAATCGCTATATTATATGACATCAGAATGAACAGCAATAAGGTAGTACAAAATATATTATTCACTGTTAGCAATATCTATGTCCATTTTAAGGCAATGGCAGCGTGATAATAAATAATTAATATATGAAATATGTTACAGTCTTGTATGATGGTCAAGAGCAGCGGTAGTCCTCGCTTGGGCTGGCGTCATCTCAGTCTCCACTGGTGATGGTTCATCTAAGAGTCTTCATAAGAGGCTGGATCTCGACGGGCATCCCGATGCAGAAACATAAAAGCAGATGGAAAATTATGAGCGCAGCGGTTGTTTATAGTATTTCAAGTTTCCTGACTGTTGTAAATGAATTTAAAATGAGGGAGTGTGTCTGAGACCTGAACAGTACTATCAGGAAGGCAATAGTTTTAATAGTTCAATTGTTTAGGAAGGCTCTACCTCCTTTCGTGGACTTAGCTATCCGGGGAACTGCTAAAAGTCCAGAGTTTTATGATCTTAAAAAGCGAGATGAACTATATTGTGAAGCATCTAGGGCTATCTAAATCATTATAATCAGCAATAGAAACGGACCCACAACAGCCACTGTAAGCAGGCTTAAAACAGTTGCGCATTAAAGCCTTATTATACCAGCTGTCATTTCTGTAAAAAGTAGCATATACCACCTGCTATTCAATCAGTTGATGGCTACCGGGTAGTCTTCCAAAATTTAAAAGACATAGACATATACCAATAGACCAATACAAAATAAACGAAACGAAGAGAAAATAATTCGGTCGGACCTTGGAGTCGAACCCCTGTCACTATAAGAGCAAAACGACACTGTTGCCCGTGCACGCAGACCAATGCCCTACTGAAGTAAGTTTGCTGGGAAATCCAATGTATTTCATAAACATGAATGTAAACAGGCTAAAATCATTCTATACCCATATGGATAAAGGAAAAAGGGGGATACACGTGCCCAATGAAGAAATAAAAAATATGACATGATAAAAGTCCAAACACTATATTATAATAGTTAGAAAAATAGAACCCTTAAGGCAGATCGCCATTCAGATCGACAATCTACTACATATGTCTTTCCATTTGCTTCATTAGATGGGCTGAACTTTGAAGAAAAGCTTTTTATGCCGTCTTTGTCAGACAGAAGCGCCGCAAATTACGTCACACTGGATGGCCTGCAGTGTCAGAAACGGCGTTGTTGACTGGATAAAAAAAAACGGCAATAATGACGGCGATTTTGCTTTGCAAACGCCGTAATTTGTGCCGCTTGTACCACAGAACGTCGTACTTTGCGGCGTCTTTTCGTCTTAAACACCGTAAACACTAACACTAACATTTGGTTAGTAGCGAAATGTGACCCTTTTGGTGTTCCATAGTAGCCGTTCCGCAACAAATCCGGACCTGGTGGGTATTGAAGGATGGAGGAGCACGGAGCCGATCCGCAGCCGTTCCGCAGTTAGTGGAAATCCAGGGTCTATCACACAGGAACGAGCCTTCAATAGCAACAATAATCTGGCACTGAAACAGGGAGAGAGGTAGCTAGAAGTACCAGGCAAAATCAGGAGGGACCGGAAAACAGGTGTGGAGATAATCAGCGCTAGCGCTGATTGTAATGAGGATTAGCTGAGAGCAAGTGATTGTGTGTGTGTGTACGTGAATGAGTGAGAGAGAGAAAGAAAAAGAGAAAGATCAATCCTGGTTCATGACACTGTCACATTCATGGTCTGTCATCGTCCTGTCTGCACTACAGTTCCCAGAATCCTCCTTGTTTCCACACCTGAACTCACTCCCTTCATTACCCACCTGTTCATCATCATCATTATCTGCATCACCTGTCTTGTGTTCATCTGTGTGTGTATTTAAGTTCCTGGTTTTCACTCTTCACTTGTCGGTCAATGTTTATGTTTGGTTTAGTCTATGCTCTGAGCACACGCTCCCTGCTTCTTGTATTTGCTATATTGAGAATTAAAACCTTTGATTTATCATCTTCGTGTTCGCCTCCTACTTCATCTACCCAGAACCTGACAGACACATTGTTATTGACAGAAAAGAGAGCAGAAATGTCTGTGTGACACAGTTTTGTTAGCATACTTGAATTAAATTAGGTGTTTAGTTGTTTTCTAATGTTTATCATTAATTTTATGATCTAAAAACTAACGTCATTTATTTGGATTAATTCAGTGTCTAGAAGGTTATTAACAAATTATTAACTGATATTTCATATAGAGCAAACAAGGCTTTATAGACAATGTCAGTGTTAATTTAAGAAGTTCAAAATTGAAGTTGTGCAAAGCATTTGCAAATATAAAACAATGCTTCAAGTTGTGTTATTGACAGGGAAACACAAAGTCCAGTGGAGTTTAAACTGATGAAAACAGACGCAGTCTTACCTGTGTTTCTCTGAGAGACTCATCTGAGAGAGAGAGTCCTTTCCTCTTTCCTCTGACATACTGCAGCTAAACTGACACTGAAAACTGATCAGCACTGCTTTCTGAAAACACTCAATCCTTCAGCATCACCTGGAAATGACACCATTTTACACAGATGAAGAACATCTTATTTAAGACAATAATGAAGAATGCTGAGTTATCATCAACAACAGCAACAGCAAAAACAATGTATAAAATAAAGTGAGTTACAGACAAATATATTGCCATGTAAAATAACCGAATGGTCTTAATCATTACTGATTGTTTAATGAGTTTAACTGACTCTAAATATGAATTAGTTGGGGAAAATATATTTACACTGTGCTGGGAAAACTGAACCCAATTTGTTATATTCTCTACTACAGTATAATATCATTTTACAATCATATTTACCCAATCTTTATTAGTTGTTGAATCGTTTGTCATTTAATCATTACTTCAAGTTCACAATGATGGTTGATTTCATTACTTTCAAATGATCCTAAAATAACTGATTAAGTAAAAGTAACCAGAATTATAATAGACATACTGTATAACTACTAATCATAATGGCTATATATGAACTGAAATATTCAGTTTAATAACAGCAGATTGTTGTTCATTGACGTTAGGCTTCATCTCTGTCTACTGTAAATGTCTGCTTCAAAAATACTTTCGATTTCACATCACAAAATCAACAGCCTAAAACGTGGAAATGGGAGAAAACTTTCAGAAACATATTTGTTTTCAATAACCCTTTATCAATACAAATTCATGTTTTAACTTCAAAAGATTGTAATTTCTGGCAGATTCTTCGTCTGTTCGGAGTAGCCTACCAGAAGAACAGCCTTCTGTAACTTCACATTTAAATCAAGCTTAATATACATTATGAAGTTCCTAATAATTACAAATGACTTTAATGGAGAATGTATTAAACTTACTTGCAGTCTTGTCCACTAAGAAGATAACTTATCAGTATTTTAAACTCAGTAACGCTTGTTGTCAGTCCGCGCGCGTCGTTCTCAGAATCTCTTGCTGGTCTCGATGGATTGTGGATTAAACACATAAATGGCCGCGAGTGTTATTCGATTTGGTACGCATTGTGCTAAACTGACATTACTTTCGTTTTCCTCTTATTCGTGTGTTTTACAGGAATGTTTTAAGTTTTATATGTAATTGTAATATCGTTTATCATATGTGATATAATAATAATAATAAAAATGTTGTTTCGTGTATATTCTTGTATTATAACTGGTTGAGGTTGATATGGGATTTATAAAGTAATAATAGTACAATACTTTTTAGAGCAGTTTTTGCAGTGTTATTGTAAGGATTATTAGGTATTTTTAGATCAAATAGTTTAATGTTTTAACTATTTGGCAAAATGCCATAACATTTAAATAGTTCAACAACATTTAATAACTATGAGTTTAAAAAGCAGTCCTTTCAAACACCAAGCAAGTTTATTATTATAATACTGTTTAAAGATTGACTTGACATGATATTTTGTAGTGAGTCTTATAAGTCGTCGGACCAGAGGACTAAATCCTCTCAAAGGTCCTGAAAACCATGTAAAAATGGGGAAAAGACAAAGAGATAATAACAGAGAGATATATTAATCCCACTAAAGGTAAGTGTTTAAAAAAAAAAAAAAAAAAAAAAAAAAAACTAATCTTGGTTAGTTAAATGCTATTAGATACACAATGCTCCACCAGACATGCTTCGCAATTTAGCACTTCAAGTTATAAAAATATTATTCTATTTAAATGCTATTATGGTAACACTTTACAATAAAGTTTCACTTGTTAATAGTTAACTACATTGGCTAACATGAACAAACAATGAACAATTCTTTTACGGCAATCTTAATCTTTATTAATCTTACCTTCAGCATTTACTAATTCATTTTTTTTTAGATAAAAAGTTGTATCTGCTAACATTATATAAGTACTATGAACTAACATTAATATCAACATTTTATGAAATAAACTAACATTGCAAACAACAAACTAACATTAACAAATGTTAATGAATGTTGTAAAATATTATTCATGGTTATCTCATGTTAGTTAATGCACAGGTGCTACTTCCCTTGAATGTTAATCCTGATTAAATGTATTTGTTACTAATAATTAGGTTAATCTTCCTTTGTGTTTTGGTATAATAATAAAAACAATTTAAAAAAAAAAGAAAAAAAGATTTGTGTGTATATTTGTATAAGTTGCACTGTTCAAATGTGTTTTGGTCAAGTAACTTAAATTATGTTTAACAGTTTCCTAATTTGTTTTATTTCATTTAGGTTGGGGAGTGGTTGCAAAAACCCCTATTTTGAAAGGTTCCTTCATTCTTGAAGATAGAGGAACTTTATTTGAGAAAGGGAATTTGGATGGAAAATGTAATGAATATGCATAATTTTTTAACCACCGAGGGCATGACTACTGGTGAGTAGCCTGTATTTTACTGTATGTTAACCCTTATGCATCTTTTGAAATGTAATTCTTAACCCTGAAACCAAATATAACTGCTATAACACACATTTTTGGGGCAGGTTAAAATACTAATTTATAATATATTATAATTTATAATAAAAACTTACTAATTATGAATTCCTTTCTAGAGCATAATTTTAGTGCACATTTTTTACAATAAATTTTTTTCCCTATAGCATTGATGCCTCTTTTGATAATGGCTAACCTATAGGGAGACTTGGGAACAATGATCGGAAGCCAAATGCAAAAATGAAGAAAAAAAAAAAGAAAAGAAAAATAGAAATTGATGGAAAGCCTCATCTTTGTTTATTCACAATCAAAGACATCAATGAAGGTGAAGAAATTACATTTGACTGTGGAGGACATGACTTGCCATGGCGTTCTTGCCATGGAAAGGAACTATGCAAGATAGAGTATTTCTGATCGGAATTGAAGTATATTTTTATAATTTTTTCATTTCATAATTTGGTTTATGGTTTGGTCCAGCCATGACAGAAAGCGAAGCCATTTCTCCTACAGAGGTTCGTTAATACTTTTGTCAATTTAGTTTAACACTCATTAAGTGCTAAAAATTTGATTCTCATATTGCTACTAAATGTGACTTTAACAGTAGAATATATTTTTATAACACTTGTGTGTGTTTACTCATGGTTTATGAGGACATTATGTGGTTTATGAGGACCCAGTATGGCTATTGAATGTGACTTTAGCAGAAGACTATAGTTCCCTTTCGAGAACGGTCACTTTGTATTGCTACCACACGTAGCTTTTTATTTTCTATTTTCATTAATGACCTCCCACAAATGTGCTCTGACAGTCAAATTCTCTTGTATGCTGATGATACAGTTATTTACTCTTCAAAACGTGATATTAATTCGATTCAATCCTCCCTGCAACTTGATTTCAATACTATTCAAAAGTGATTTTCGGATAATGGACTTATACTGAATAAAAGTAAGTCATATAGTATGTTATTTTCCACTAGGTCTGCCCGACATAACCAAGGTAATAGTCTAACAATTAAATTCTCAGATGGTACATTTATGGAGAATGTTGAGGAATTTAACGACTTAAACTCCTGTCAACTCCAGCCTCTCCTTCAGGCCTCATATTGACTCTATAGTGAAAAAAGTCAATTATAATTTAAGACTATTATACCGTTCAATTAATTGCTTCACACAATTGATTAGATTAAGAATTGTAACTCAGCTTTTATTTCCTATTATTGATTATACTGACTTTGTCTATATGAGTACAACAGAATCACACCTTAAATCCTTAAATGTTGTCTATAACAGTCTCTGTCGATTTGTGTTGAGATGTCTGTTTCTAACCCATCATTGTCATATGTATCAACTATTGAATCTCTTATCACCAAAGGCCAGACGACAGCTACACTGGTTTCAGTTTGTCTATAAATGTATCTTTTTTAATTATCCTCTTTATTTGAAGCAACATTTAGTCCTATATAGGTCAACTTATGGCCTGAGACACCTTGATCATCTCTTTTTTTCTGTCCCAAATATATCTAAAGAAATTGGAAGACGTGCTTTTAAATTTAAAGCCCCCTCTGATTGGAACAGCTTACCTTGTTCCTTAAGGTCTATCTCTTCCTTTCCACTCTTTAAGTCAGCCCTTTTAATTTACTTGCAATCCTGTGACCAATGTAAATGTTTCCCTGATGTATGACCTGTATTATTTTTTATTTTATTAAAAAAAAAGTTTTTTCTCACTAATGCACGTTCTCTCTCATTAATGCCCTTAGTAAGAGATTATGTATGCATGTATGCTTGAGAGCATATGTGCATGTATATGTATGTGTACATGTGTATGTATGTATGTGGTATGTAGGTATGTATGTATGTATGCATGCATGCATGTTTGCGTGCATATGTGTATGTATGTGTATATAGGTATGTATTTTTGTATATGTATGTATATGTAGGTTATATATTTGTTTGTTTTGGTGGCTTCGTCAAATATGGTTCTATCCTGTAATATCTTAATATCATACTATACTGTTTATGTGAATACGCTTTGGACAGAGGTGGGACAGGTTGGGGTGGTTGGTTGTGAGGAAGAGCTTTATGTGCGAGTGTGTAAGTGTTTGGTGCTATCTTGAGGACCCCCTCGAAAACGAGATGTTCCATCTCAAGGGGTTATCCTCCAATAAAATGAAATAATACGCATTGGGGAAACTCCTTTCCTCAAGAAATATTGAAGCCTATATTTAAAACGCAGTGCAGCTGCAGGACGAACATAGCAGAGCGTCTAGCTCACCCATTGGCTGTGCTGCGGCAACTGCACACCCTATTGCAAAGCGCCTCTGACGCGCGGTCCAATCAGGTGACTCCGCGCCAAAGCATGTCAGAGCCTGCCAGAATGGGCAGGGCTTATGTCTATAAGGAAGCCCCTATTTCTACAAAGAGAGTAAAGTGAGGACATTTTGGCCGGTCCTCACTTTCTAAAAGCCCTTTAAAGGGCCTGTTTGAGGGTCAAGACTTGGTTTTAGGGATAAGGTTATAATGAGGTTAAGGGTCGGTTTAGGGTCAGGGGTCGGGTTAGGCACTTAGTTGTGATGGGTAAGGTTAGGGTAAGCGGCTAGAGATTGCATTGTGTCAATGAATGTCCTCATAAAGATAGATGTACAAGAATGTGTGTTACATCATATCACATATGAGGTGAGATCTGGTATTTATCTCATTTTCCTGAAGAACCCCTAGTATGGAAGTAGCTAGGTAGTCTTCTGCTGTCAGGTCAGAATAGGATTAAATCCTCACTAGCTTGTTTAATTTATACCAGTAAATCTAGGAGTATCCCTACACTCTCCTGAAACAGTAACAATCATTGACAACTATAGGCACATTGATCAAATTCATGCTTACCCTCCAGCAGAATCTTTCCTGGATCCTTCGTTGTCCTTGGTCTTGCAAAGTATAATATAATGCTCTGTCTATTACTAATAGAACTGTCTTTGTAAGCTGAAGTAAAACTTGACAGTGTTTGTCTAAAAATTAATTTGACCAAAAGATAAAAATACTGGTTACACAATGATTAATATTTGTAGCAAATCATCAAAAGGTTACAGGTTATAATACCTTAGCTTATCCAATCTCAACAGGGCAGTCCTGTATGAGTGGAAAATTACACAGGCTAATTTACCTTGTAAGCAGTTCAAGCAATAGATGTAAAAAATAACTTGTTCTCATCTGAGGTTTTCAAATTAAGATAATACAGCAGAGCAATATAAGCAAAAAGAATCTCAGTAAATTAACTGAACTGGAAGAGAGCTGATTTCTCCCCAGGGATGCACACGACATCAAAATAAAAAATGCAACAACTAACAGTCAAAAAAACAGTCATATTTATACGGAACTGGGTTACATTGTTCCTATGCAGTTTCTTGGGGTTTTTTTTCCAGAGGAACTAAATCATGTGACATCAACCTTCTATTGCCTCAGTCAAGGAGGCTTCTGGTGTTGACATTGTTTCCCATATATGGGAATTCTTCCGTCCTTTCCATCTTCTGTGCTTCGGGCCTCTGTCTGTGTAAGTGTGTGCGCGTGTATGTATCTGGAAGTGTATTTGTAGGTTCAACATATCTTTCAAAATTCAAATAATTCCCTACATGTATCAAAATACATGTATCAAAATAATAATTATTCTATAAATGTTATTTAGTTTAACAGCAGCACGAAGCTGTGGTTCGAGATTTATTTGAATAAAAAAAAAAAAACTTTATTCACAAATCGCACCCTGGTTGTAAGGATTCAAAGATCCCTGTGGAATTTAATATTGAGTTGAACATTTAGTTCATGACAACAAATGAACATGCGTTTGAAGATTGTATTTAGTTTTGCTTGGAAAAAGCTGGCCCAAACTGAAGTAGCGTTTTAATTCTTCAATTATTGAAATAGGCCTAATTAAATATTTAGTAATAAACATTTATGACAGAAATATTACTACATAGCCTAAATTATTTAATTCCTTCATTATCAACACTTCAATAGCCTATTGCTAATTTCTTGAATAGCGATCTAAGTGTGAATTGCAAACTCTTTGTTTTGTTTTGCAAACTCAGATAGCCTGTGGTTTGGAGAAGGCAGTATAGTTGCTTTATCGTGGGGGTGCAGGACAAGAGGTGTTAGTGTTCCCTCTTTCATATGGAGAGTGTCGGATGGCCAGGCCAGATGAGCAGGCAAAGGCAAAATTATTTTAAGGATAAATCTCAAAATCTCCAAAAGTCCATAAGCAGGCCCTATATCTTATTAAATTATAAATATTGTAGTTTTATTGATTGTATATAAAGGTTTTCCACACACAATTTCATTTTAGCAGATACAGAGCTCTTTAATTCGCGACCAACCTCGTTTTATTGTAAGGTGAATTCAGCAAGGCATGCTGTCTCTTTGAAGCAACAATATGTAAAAAAAAAATTTCTTTCGTGATTTGTGTGGATGACACGCAGCGACATACAGTATTATCAGCTGTATGGTGTTTTTACCCTGAAATGTTTAAGGCGCGCGCAGTGAGGGAGACAAAATAAACGTAGGCCTACTAAAAAAAGATCCAGCGCGAGAGAGAGGCAAAGAAAAAGGTCTGTTCTTAATTTATGTTGCTTTTAACTCTTTTCGTTTTGTACCGTTTTAATTTTTTAACTTAGATGCAATTTCTTTGACAATAGAAATTTAAAATGTTGCAAGAATAAGATTCTGTGTTTCTTATTTTGCATCGCAAAGGGAATAAACTCTATCGATGCATATTTATGTTTTAAATAAATAAACTGTCCCGACACTTTATTTATACCTTGAAATGTGCGATGTGTTTTCAAACTTTAATAAACAGATACATATTTAAGCATCAAGAACGGAAAAACATGAACACTGTCGGCTACACTGAGATACGATCTCAGATCGCTTGAAGGTCCGAGACGCTCGTGTTGTTGCGTTGACCACAGAGCTATCGCCTGAATACTGTAAAACTAATGTCTTATGCTCTTACAAAGCCTCATTGATGTGGCCTAATATTTTTCTATTGCAATGTTTTATGTTGATTTTTTTTTTCATTATTCAATTTAATTTCAGTAATTTCACTATTGTGATTATGAATTCGTTCAATGTTTCATTTGAATTGATTTGCTACCAGCTTTCAATCGCTCTCAATGAGCCGCGGTGCGGCGGCAGATTACGCAATAGAGAGAATAAACGGACACTTTGCAAAGTCTGTGATTGTAGCGCCTCTTAGCGGTAAGAGGCTGCAAATACACACCCGCAATTCCCGCGGCGGTAAAAGTATTATTCTGGTTGAGTACCATCTTCTGTACCATTATTTGTTCCTACTGTAAATCTAGATTAAATTATTATGGGATCTCATTCAATGCTTTCAGAATCTTAACTTTTTTAACCCTCTGGGCTTCTTTGTAAATGGGTTACACTTAGCTTCCTCCCGGTCAAAAAAGACCGAAGCCTTAAAATGTAACCATTTTTTTCCCCAGGAAAACCAATGAAATATATTTTTGTTCAATAATATTTTTTTATAATTATTTAGAATTTTTAAAGATTTTTATAATACTTTGCATTAATTATATAATTTTTATGAGCTATTTTCTCCATTATAATTAATATATATATATATATATATATATATATATATATATATATATATATTTTTTTTTTTTTTTTTTTTTTTTTTTTTTCAAGTGAGTAGAGCTATAAAGTAGTGGCTTTAAAAATATATAAATGTGTGTAATGTCCTGTAACCGCCTATAGGCTGCCTATAGCTTTTTTATTTTTTTTTATTTTTTTTATTTTTTTTATTCCCATTCGGAAAGAAAAAAATCAAATTACTAAGCAACCACTGAATGGAACAACACAAAATATATATCATGCATATATAATGCATCTAATCACATTTAAACCCCTCTAAAACCGAGTGTACCGCCAGCAGGCGCCACCTAGCTGCGAAAATATTCATTACCATATTTTTCAAAAATTTTGCCTTGATTAACACAAAGTTGATGTC
Source organism: Leuciscus idus (assembly GCA_021554675.1). Taxonomy (NCBI): domain Eukaryota; kingdom Metazoa; phylum Chordata; class Actinopteri; order Cypriniformes; family Leuciscidae; genus Leuciscus; species Leuciscus idus. The sequence continues at coordinate 43,417,169 of CM038627.1, forward strand.
ATTTGAAAGCTTAGGGTATGAACTTTACAGTGAATGTATCCACTTTGAAAAAATCTGAAGTATTGCTGAGTTATTTGTTGATAAATAGAATTTCATTTTTTCATAATCTATAAAATAATGTACTGCAATGTGTCAAAAACATCATACAGCTCATGAAACATTCACAGATCATTGAAAATGGCACTTCATTTTTTACAGCATATTATAACAATTAAAATGAGCCCAAAATTAACATAATCTATTGCTTTTATGACAAGATATTCTTCATGGAGAAACAATTGCCCATGAGGGGGCGTCAAAGACTGTACAAAAAGGCTATCTCTGTTCCAAATGCTGTAACTTTTGATTCCTTTATCCAATTTTTATTTTATTTTATTTTTTTATCCAGATGCAGCTAACATGTAGGGGTACTTCACTAAAAAGATTTTTCCTCCTACCTTATTTCCTTCCTGAGTTATTCCATGACAAATAAGAAAGATATCAAAATCATAATAAAAATGGTATATATATTTTGTCTTTTATTCGCAGTTTCTCAGCAGGACAATGTCCAAATGTAATCTAATTTATATTTTCAAAAAAATTAAAAAGAGTTCTTTCAAATGATACCTACCTTTTGACTCTCCTTGCTATAGTTTCGGAGTTATTATGATTATATAGTTTTGATATAGTTTGGAGCAAAATTTGCTGTTTCAGTCTTACCAGTTAATTTCTCTCTCTCTCTCTCTCTCTCTCTCTGTGTGTGTGTGTGTGTGTGTGTGTGTGTGTGTGTGTGTGTGTGTTTGTATCTGTGGGGGGGAGGGTGTCTTATTTGCACTCTTGATGTTTTAGAGTGTCACGCCTTCATTGCTGTGCACTTTTTTTCTGCACAGTGGCTGATTTGAAGTTTGTACCACCAAAAGTTTCTCTGAGTTTTCGTATTTTTTCGTATTTCCCATTCATTTCCTATGGCGGTCATTTTTGACCCGGAGGAAGCCAAGTGTGACTATTTTTTTTTACGACCCTTTAACATATCCGAATCATGTCCATGATTTTTTGTGTGTGTTCACATAGCTAATACAACAAAAGTCACCAAGTTTCACCAACTTAATTTATACACATAAAACATGATATCAGAGTTTTAAAATCAAACATTTTAAAAGAGAACAATACATCACGGTTGTTTAAACCAATGAGCATTAAGCTGTGTCGTCAGCAAGTCGTTTCCCATCATGCTTTTGATCAGCGTAGTCGGTGGAGAGCAGCCTCGCGCCACTGTAGAATATGACACGGAATGTTTTCTATTGTCTAATTTATTGTTTTTAAATAAATAATTTTAAACATCTTTTGAAGTCTTATTGTGTGCCTGATTTGCACACAATAAGGCGGACCACACTCAGACACATTTCTAACCGGCATTTATCTCGCGGTGATCACCGGTAATCGGTTCTGCACAGATTTCTCATTTGTCCTTTATTTGTCCATGTTTGGGCCTAAGTTATGATTCAAGTCGAGGTTCTAGTGCTAAAATTATTTTAATCATCATAATATAATTACTTTTACAATAGTAATTAGTAATAGTAATGCTTGTTGTTCATTTGTCTCAAAAGTATCATAAGATTTGTTTGTCAGCGGTGCATTTAGCTGTTCATTAGTGCTGTTGATATCAGTGGAAAATTTTTGTCATCAGCAAATCAGGCACACAATAAGACATCAAAAGATGTTTAAAATTATTTATTTAAAAACAATAAATTAGACAATAGAAAACATCTAATCTTTTTCATCTAAAAGAGTCTAAAACCATTCAAGACTCAAAAGTCATTCATACAATCATTTTATGATTGTTCTTTATCGAGATTAAAATGTTATAAAAGATTTCTAAGTCAGTGAAAAACAGTCTACAAGTTAACATGACATTGTGTTATTCCCCGAATTGAATATTGTCAATTTCCAATAAGCCAGTATTAACGGCTGCTTAAACAATAAGATTTATTTAACTAATAAATGTAATTATGAAATGTGCCTTGATCAGGGGAACGCTCCCTCGAGGAGCATTTAGAGGAGTTTCTGGATAAGTTTAGCGGCAACCTGCAACCCGCTAGTCCGAGGTCCTCCTCTGGGATCTGTGCACTTATTTACTCATTTATTTAATAATTTACTTGTTTTTATCAAGGGAAATGATGCATGCAAAATAAAAATCTATGTCTAAATTTTCACAAAATATTGGAAATATTTCCATTTTAAAGCATGAAGGCGAGCCAGTGGATATCACACAAGCAAGTGCAGACTTTGCTCTAGATTTATGCCAGTGAAGAAGTCTCAAACCCCAGTCAATTATTCACTACAGGAAGTGAAAGTAAAAACATCTGACGCGGCATTAACAGTACATACTGTATATTCTCTCAGAGACGATGAGCTGAATCTACTCAACGGAATTGATAACGGGCTGATAACGGTATAACTGTCTTCATTTCTCTTCTTAATATTTCTCTTGTGGCCCATAAGTAGTGAAGAAATGAGAAGAGAAGTATTTCATGTAAAACAAGTTGTTTTTTGAAATGAGGAGTAAGCTAATCTAAGTAATCTTTTATTTTTCCTCGCTACTCGTCGGTTATGGGGTGATGCGATATAAAATGATTGCAGGCCAAATTAATTGTAATATTAATTTGATAATAAAAGTAGTAGTAATAATAATAATTTTATACATTAATTGGACATGTAAAATCCTCTTGATAAGGCCGAGCTGATCATCTTCTGATCATGGTCTATCAGCTGATCATCGTCTATCTGCACAACCTGCGGGACCCTCCAACAACCGGTACTATCACCCGAACCAGTCTGTCTTCTGCCCAGTCCCCCTCTCCCCCCACCTCTTCAAACAAAGAGGTTTTTTGTTTGTTTGTTTGGTTTCTGCATTGGTCTTTAGTCTCTTCCCCAGTCTCCAGCCATCAGTGGCACCAGTCATCTCCGTCTTCCATCAGTCCCTCAGTGGCTCCAGCTCTGCCTCCTCTCAGTAGCGGCTCCTCCTCGGCCCTGTCAGGACTCATGATCTCCTCCTGGGCATGAGGAGCCCGAGGCTCGTGTGCTACGATCTGCCTCGACCCGTCGCCCTGGTGCCTGCGCTCTTTCCACCATCGACCTCAGCGTGGACCATTCCCACAACAGCTACATCACCTTGTCTTGTCGTTAAAGTAGAGCATATTTACAAATATTAATTATAATTTTAAGCACATTGTATGTTTTATACACAGCGAAATACAGCCTGTATTTGACCAAAATTCCAGATTCGTCAACAAGCTGAATATCTAACGCAGTGAATGTTTATATGGTTGTTTATAATGAATGGACGCTACATATTATTTTGGCTTTAATAATTCATCACCAGTCTGGACTTTGTTGTTCCTCCTCCTCCAGAGCCGCCTGCTACCTCTCTGTGCTTCATCCTCTTCGTCTCCTCTTCTTTTCTTTTTCTTTTTTATTAATTTATTGGAGAAATATATAGAGTACAGATAAACTTAACAGAAATAAAATCCGAAGATCCTCCATATTCTCCTTATGCAAACAAAAGACGAACATAAGTAATAATTCCTTCTGCTGTTATTAACTATATGTACATATTTATGCATACATACACAAATAAACTTAACATTCATATACATGCACATGCCACCAGTATACTGTAGGCTCCATGCACATCTCATACAGAAAACTCCTAAAACAAAACCACTCTCCGTCTGCCTGATACGCACCACACAGGGAGGAATTTACGTCTAGTTTGGACTCTTTTTGTTTCGTCATCGTCTGCCTTACTCATTCATCTGTTGTCCCGGAAACTAATTATGTTCAGCTGTGCACTCATCCATCACCATCATTATCACCTGCATATATACACTGTTAGCAATTTTTTATTTTACAACAACATATTGTATTCATGTTTTTATTGCAAATGCAAATGCATGATGGGAAATTTATGGACAGTCCTAATTTTATTGTAACTTCACTGTAGAAGCATTATTTTACAGCCACCGGCCCACCGCATAGCATTGTTGGATTGCTGCTGTTTGAACTTTAAATATTGTGCGGCCAACGGTACCAGAATCATCAATCATCAAAGAAGGAACACACCTCAAATATGTATATATTAATACCAGTGATGTGATATGAGTGAGTTCTGATTGTTTCGTTAGGTATATTTCAGTGACATTAGCTTTAGTGACGTTTGCTGTCAGGTTTGTTTCATTGACTGCTCTTTTTGTCTGACATACATAGCGCATATTTAATTTTTAGGTGTTCTATAAGCCTTTTTTTACCACCACATGGTGTGACCACCTTTTCTGGAAATGTTTCATTGCAATTTTGGCACGTGTGGAAGTGTTTTTGATACAGTGCTTAAGTTTATTCAGCACATTAAGCTGCATAATAATATCGCTAATTACGTGTATCAGTGTGGAGTGGCAGAATGCCCAATAACATACTTTAAACTTAAACTATACTTTAAACTTTAGACTTGTATGTACAGAGACCACAAAGCAAACGAGCCTTTGAGGAATAGTCAGCTACCATTATGTGATACTCCTATACAATGTGACTTTTGTGCTATAAGGTGTGAATCTTCATCTTTAGTTCGTCATTTGAGGTCACACTTGGAAGGAGGATTATAAATTCGATGTCCATTTAGAGGACGTGATAGCAATTTCATTATTGTGTCGAGTTTTGCATCTCATATTTCTAGGAAACACAAAAATGAGAGTGTTGTGCATGTAGATCCCTGTAATGTAGAAAGGTGCGTTGCCACAGAATCTTTTACTCCATCTGCACCCTCTGATCATTCTGATGATGAGCCAGAAGAGACTCTTGCTGTTGAGGAATCCCTCTTTCTACAAAATATCACACTCTTCTATCTGAAACTTCAGGCTAAACTACTGTTGCCTGCTACTACAATACAGACTATTATTGAGGGATATCAAGATGTCCATGATATCAGTCTAACAAATTTGCTTAATAACTTAAGTGACAAACTAACTCTCCTTGGAGTCCCAGAGGCCGCAATCAATAGCATTATGGTGGAACTCAGAAAAGAAGACCTCCTCACTGCCTGTAACAGTGGACTTTTGAGCACAGACCAGAAAAGAAAGACCGCTTTTAAAAAACATTTTAATTTTGTTGAGCTTGTACCTCTGTTTTTAGGTAACAATGATAAAGGTAGGGGATCGTTTGCCCATTATGTACCTGTTCAAGAAACATTGGCTACACTTTTTAAAAGCAAGTCTATTCAAGAACAGTATGCAGCAACACGTTCCCGAACATCATCAGAGGGTCTTTTCCAGGACATTAATGATGGGAAGGCAGCTCAGTGCAACCCTTTACATAAAATGGAGCCATCCTTGCTTGGTCTGATACTCTATCAGGATGCATTCGAAGTTGTCAATCCACTTGGCTCTTCAAGAAAGAAACATAAGATTGTAGCAGTTTATCTAACCCTGACAGATATTTTGCCTCATAACAGATCCACCACAGATCAAATGCAATTTGTTCTCTTGTGCAACAAGCAGGCCTTTAAATATTTTGGGATAGACAAGGATTTTGAGCCTCTCATAAAAGACCTGAAAGCTCTCGAGGAGACTGGTATTGTGATAGGTGATGGGCAAATTGTCAAAGGTCGACTGTGCTATCTCAGGTGACAATTTAGGGTCTCACAGTATTGGCGGTATTGTTGAGAACTTCAGTAAGAGCCATTACTTCTGCAGATACTGTGATGTAGAAAGAGCTACTTTTCAGAACTGTCCACTATCGTGTGGCAACACACGAACAGAACAGTCCTATCAGTATCATCTGCAGGAATTGGGCACCAGTGGCAGAAATTCAGAGTGCGGCATTAAGTCAGATTCTCCTTTTAACCAACTATCCTTCTTTCATGTTTGCCAGCCTGGGCTGCCCCCATGTCTTGGACATGACCTGTTTGAAGGTATTGTTTCGCTTGCTTTGTTTATTGGTTATTTAGTTGAGGAGAAACATTTCAGTTATCTACATCTCAACAGGTGCATAGATCAGTTCAAGTATCAGGGGAATGATGCCCACGACAAACCAGCTGATGTTTCACCAGGTAGCAATAAACTTACTGGACATGCAGCCCAGAACTGATGTTTCCTTCATTTGCTACCCGTCCTGGTGGGAGATAGGATTAAGAATCCATGTGACAATGCTGTTTGGCAACTTGTGCTGCAGCTTAGAGAAATTGTCGAACTCATTTGTGCACCAGCAATCACAACAGATCAGGTCGCTTATCTTAAGATACTAATTGAGGATTACATATACTTGCGAAGGCAGCGCTTTCCTGATCAGCCCCTGAAGCCCAAACACCACCATCTGCTTCATTATCCACAGCTCATTACTGAGTATGGCCCCCTAATTCGCCTTTGGACTCTCAGGTTTGAGAGTAAGCACTCTTTCTTCAAGAAATGAACTAGAAAGTTACACAATTTCAAAAACATCTGCAAGACAGTTGCAGAGCAATACCAGCTCTTCCAAGCCTATTTGAGTGCAGGCGAAATGTTCCAGCCGAGTGAGTTATCTGATAAGGGCACAGCATTCTATGTAACTGTATTCTATGGACTACAGTGACAGTATCAGAGAGGCTGTTGATGGTTTGAATTTGGAATTTAAAGATACAGTAGCATCTCATGCGGTGACAGTGAAGGGCACTTCATACAAAAAGGGCATGTATATCTTGTTGGGGAAAACTGAAGAAGAATTGGAGGTCGGCAATATAGAGCTGGTCATTGTTCACCATGGCTATATTTGGCTAAAAATATTTGTTTGTGAAGTTGAGCGACATTGGTGTCTATTGCGTATTAGGGACAGCCTGGAGCAGTTTGTTTGTGTGAGGCATGATGATCTGCTTGATTATTATCCTTTGCCAGCCTATGATATGTGTGATATGCCAATAATCTCTCTCCATCACTTCTTTGCAGAAACATACTAATGCAATGATTGCTGCATCAGAGTAGATCAGTAAGGCGATCCTGGCTGCTCTTCCAGGGCTCCCCCCAGATACTTTGGCATCCTTGATGACAGGTCTGGAGAGCCTTGGTGTGCAGAGCAGAGAGGACCTCTACTATTTGAAGGAAGATGATCTTCTGATCTACCTCCGTCCAATCCAGTGCAGAAGGCTCATTTGTGCCTTTACACCAAAAGGTAATGGTTCTGTTAATATATCCAGTAGAGGGAGATTCAGTTACACTTAAAGAACAAAAAGTGGTTAAGTTATGTTACCTATTCAATGAAATATTGTGGGAGAGGGACATATTTATTGACATAAGAGTGAAGTCCAGTCAGTCTTTGAGGATATTTTCTCCATTCTTTGTAAATAATTGCATAAAAATTTTATATTTTATATTGTCTTTAAAATAATGTAACTTTTTTCTTGCTAGAAATAGCATAATGTAGCAAGAACAATTAGTTAATGCGTTCATGACCTCAAGGCTAGATTATTACCATTCTACTATAGATTTCACTTTCTCCTGCAAGTTCAGACTAGCGGCATGGAAAATGTAAAAAAAAAAAAAAAATGTATGTAAATATTTTTAATTCAAGTAGAAAATATCATAGTGGGTGTTAAAATACAACATTAGTGTGTCTGGATCAAAGGGTTCTGATGATCAAACTATTTAATCCAGATTCCTCTTCAGCCCTGTCTCCTCTGGGAAGTCCACAAACCTCCTCAAACCTGTGTCACCCAGGTACGCCCAGGACATCCAACGCCAGAGGACGATGTCTGCCAACAGCACACACACCATGGCCTGTGAATTTTAAAACTAACTGGGAGAAGATGCCTTCAGAGGTACAGTCAGCTATCGCAAATGCAACTAGACCAAATCCAGCAGCGAGAAGAGCAATGGTTAGAAGTCTTGTTGATCAAATGAGAGAGCACAATTCTAACCCAAAAAGAGGGATCTGTGCGCAGATCGCCAATGACATAGTTCGGAAATACCCCCAATGCTTTGGTGATGTGAATGGTGATGATAATGTAGCTGCAGCTTCTCTTCTACAGCAACTCAAAACTAGAATCGAGCATGTAAATAGAAATAACACCATGGCACGGCTCAGGCAGAAAAGGCCCTCTATTCCAGGAGTGAGGAGCCAGGAAAGAGGTCCCATGGACCAATATGGTTGTGTGTGTGGTGGATATCCGAAGAACTCCCAGCTGGAGAGACAGAGGAAAGCTTGCAAGAGATGAAAAAGCAAATGCTGCAGCTGTATGCCCAAGTTGGTATGGCAGGAGCGGAGAGAGGAGGGCTGCAGAGATGGCATGAAAATACTTGCATTCTCCAGCGCCGTCATCTCAATGCTGATCCTTCACCCAGCATATCCAAAATCAAGGACGACTGGCCATTTCTGTTTTCCCTGAAGGGCCTGTCCTCTCACTTCAGTGAGCTGACTGGTATTTCCATCCTGGAGAAGCTGCCAGCATCCATTGAGCAAAGAAGCAAGACTATAATTGAGTACTTCAAACAACACAAGACAACAGGTGTGGGTGAAGTCCTTGGTGCCTATGAAGAAGAGAATGGCAGCAAAGCCATCTGCATTCTACTTGCCCACTTCAAAGAGAATGACATCTTTCATAAGGCTGATGTGAGTATAACTTGCACCCACCCACCCACCCACACACACACACACACACACACCCACCCACCCACCCACACACACACACCCACCCACACCCACCCAACCACCCACACCCACCCAACCACCCACACACACACACCCACCCACACACACCCAACCACACACACACACACACACACACACACACACACACACACACACACACACACACACACACACACACACTTGCTTGTTCTCTCTTCCAAAAGTTATTTTGTAAATTACTCCTGCAATACCATTGTGTTGGCAATATAGTCTCCACACAGACTATCTATTCCAAATTATTAAAATATTCCATAGACAGTCTGAACCGCTATAGGGAGTTGTTAATCCGATGACTGGCTAACATCGTTTTACTGTTTTAGACTGCGTAGCATACATATATTAAAATCATTAGCCATTTTTTTTCCTTCTGTGTTGAGTGGGCTATTTTGTTTGTCTCAAATTATATGTGGCTGGCTTGCAGACTGTATGGAATATTAAAATAAAATACATTTGTAATTGGTATTTGTTGTGTAATTGGTAATACATTTTGTAATGTTTACATTTCTTTTATTCCCTAGCCCTCTGCCACAGAGCTCTGCTGACATCCAGAGAGAGACTCTACCCAGCACAGCTTGCTTAATTGTGCAAGCTATATTTTTCCCTTATTTTGTTATACGCCCATCCTAGGTGTATATTACTTTCTTCTTTCAGACGAATACAATCTGAGTTACATAAAAAAAAAAACACCCTTACACTTCCAAGCTTTATAATGGCTGTGAATTGCAACCATCAGTTTGAAGCTCAAAAAAGTGCATCCATCCATCATAAACTCCACACGGCTCTGGGGGGTTAATAAAGGCCTTCTGAAGCGAAGAGTTTGTGTAACAAAAATATCCATATTTAACACGTTTTTAATCCATATTTAACACAAAGTAAAATTCTAGCTTCTGGCCAAGTTGCCATACATAGTCTACTTGCATTTAAAGCGCAACTTACAACTATGACGTTAGAAGTAGCGTAGTGCGTCATGGCGTAGCGTAAATATATGCATTACTCGCATAAGTTGCGATTTAGAGTGAAATCCTTATGCTTGTTTGGCCAGAAGCTAGTTATTTTACATTGTGTAAGAAAAATATTAATATTTAAAACTTTACAAACTAATTGTTTTGCTCAGAAGGCCTTTATTAACCCCTCAGAGCCGTGTGGGACACTTTTATGATGGATAGATGCACTATTTTGAGCTTCAAACTGATGGTTGAAATCCACTGCCATTTTAAAGCTCAGATGCATCAGGGTGTTTATTAATATAACTCAGATTGTATTCGTCTGAAAGAAGGATGTCATATACACCTAGGATGGCTTGAGGGTGAGTAATAATGGTGTAATTTTCATTTTAAAGTGAACTACTCCTTTACAGGGCTTAAGGTTTTCCGGCATTGTGTAATTATTAAAAAAAAATATTATGTGGTGAAATCAAGATATTGAGACTGAATATAAAAAGCTAAAATATACCTGATTTCATTTTGGCCACTATCCCATTTCAAGTAGTCTCCTCGTCCAGTGATACACAGCTCCCAGTGCTTCTACTTCAGTTGAAACACTCTCTGGAACATGTGTTATTTAGGAGTATCTAAGCGTATCCAGCGAGCTCCATGACCATGCACATGCTCACAGTGGCCCTCATTTATCATTCTTGCGTAGAAACGGGCGTATATGTTGGCGTAAGATTATGCTTACACTCCTCTCACCGCCTGATTTATGAAGCTGTGCGTACCTTTGAAATCCAGGTGTACGCAATACCTGCCCTTGATAAATGCCGCGGCAGAAAACGATCGTCATTAGAATAACACGCCCCTATATATTCAAGTCTCCGCTTTCCCCACGCCCTCATTTTACGCCATGGACACACGGAAGACGGCAAAGAAGAGAAACTTCTCCGACGTGGAGATCGAGACCATCACCAGGGAAGTGGAAAGAAACAAAAGGGATTTCTAGATTTTTATTATTAATGACGCTTATTGTTATTTAGAAGAAGAATGTCGTTATTATTATTATTTGTATTATTAGGCTATTATTAAAAGAAGAATGTCATTTTTATTATTTTGTCAGTCTGAATTATTTTTTGGTCATTGAAAGCCTTTCATTAGGCCGGTGCGTGGCGTGAGCGTGGCGTTTCTGTTGCGTGGCATTTTCTATGTCTGACCCCTCATTTACACCGCACACGTCTGCAGCGCATTACGGCTGCGACACGGCTACCGGAGCTGATCGCGCCCATTCAAGTGAATGCTTGTGTTTACACCGGCGGCGACGTGGCGCGTTTCAGAAGCTTCCTAGAAGCGGCTCTCCGCGCCGCTTCGCTAAATATAGGCGCCTGGTCTATTTTTGACGGACGCGCGTCCAAGTCGCACCGGGAATAGAAAATAAAAGTCAAAAAAACATTGTCAAATTCAAAATAAACACCCTGTGCAAACTCCCAAACGTATTACACACCAATATCCTTGGTAGAAACCCTAGACTGTATGGTAGAAACTCAAAAATCAAGAAAAACCACGTCGGACAGGCAAATCACGTGGTCTCGCGCATCCAGTCGCTCCGCTTCTGAAATGCTCCTGGTGTGATTTGGCACCGCGTGGAGGACGGAATAAAACCTTGTCGCAAACGTAATGCACCGCACACGTGTGCAGTGTAAATGAGGGGTAAAACGTCAGGTAAAGCGCACAGGCTCGCAACTGAAGGAATACATATGCCTACAAATCAAATGCTTTGGTAAAGTCACACAAATTAAACATTGAAGTCCATGTTGCACAAAAATAAACACTGAAGTTTATAATTACTATGTTGTTGTTTTTTTTTTACAGTGGGTCATAATATATCATATCTTTTAGTTTGTCAGTGCGTTTTGTGGTGAAAGGAATTGTTTTTCTGCGCATTTCCGCACTAACTCAAAACGTGCGTACATGTAGGCTACACCACCTCCTGAGCTGGCGTAGGATTTGAGCGTGCCGTACGCCAACGTCCATATTGATAAATCTCAAAGTCACCGTGGTTTTGGGTGTACGCTGGAAATTTGGTGTACGCACTTTTGATAAATGAGGGCCAGTGAGTTTTCAAAAATGAAAACTGGGTCACCGTTTTGACACAGTAGAGGAGATCCAAAACACGTCTCAGATGGTGCTGAGTAGTGAGTAGTGAGTAGTGAGTAAATAGTGAGGCTTTTAGGGAGCGTTCCAGACGATTTTATTGCACCCTGAACATATTTCAGGCACAGAAAGTTTCCTTGCTTTAAGCCCTGTCAATAGTTGTTACATGGATATATTTGTCAAAGAAAGGAAAGATTGTAATTCAACATGAGCCTATTGCATCCATAAAAAACCTAGTCTAAATTAGCAGAAACCATTCGCCTGTCATGCCAACACTGCAACTCGTGTGTGTGTGTTTATGTAGTGTGATTTCTAATGCTCTTTTAGTTATCATATTGTGTTAATGCATTTCAGGAGAGACACTAAGCACAGACAAATGGATGATGTCCATGGAAGGAACTATTGTGATGGGACCCCACTACAGTCTTATGAATGGAGTGGCTGCAACCTTCACTGCTTACTACATGTTTAACATGCAGTGCCCTAAAGACGCCTCAGGGACTCTTGAAATTATACAAAGGTATGTTTAAACTGTTTACACACTAATAAAGAAAATAAATCCATCATTCTCATGACCTTTTTGTCCAGTATTGTTAGGCTCTATGATTTATTTTATGCATTGATGATCAATAGACAGGTTTCCATCCAATAAAAAAAAAAATTAAGAAGTAAATAAAAATAAAAAGATTTAACAAAATTAAACGCAGTGATGATCCAAGGGGCTGTGGTACTTTATTTTGTCCCAGGTGTGGAGAATTGACGGTGATTAACCATGCTGCTTATAAGATGCTGGCTTTCTCACCCTTGGGAGTCAAAAGCTTGGGGTTTGGTCGCTGCGGTTCTCGCTGTTCGGTTGTCATGCTGGCTTTCTCACCCTCTCCAGTCCAAGGCCTGATGTTGTTGTTGTTTTTTTTGCATCTTTATATTTTACTTTTTGTTTGATGTAGTTATGTCTGTTTTCTTGATTAAATACTTGTTGTTTCAAATTTGATTACGTGTTTGGCCTCCCCATTCATGTTGCTACTCCTTGAGCCAAAGGGTTGTAACAACGTATTTGCAAAAATTTGGCATAAAAATCACTCTAATTGGAGAGCTTTTCCATCAACTCTGTTATGCAAATTAGAAATGGACACAACTAGGGAGGAGTCATGAACAGCTGTGGGATCAAAACGTAAGGAAACACCTGATAAAATTGCAATAAATGCGAATTTATGTGAATACAACTGTTCCCATCAACGAAATATTGATTCAATCAATATAGAAGTTTTTATTCACATTAGAATATTTTATATGAATTTTAACAGTTTCCAGGTTGCTGTTAAGTGTCTGTTCTACCCAGAGTTGGTATTCCCCTGCAGGACATTTGTGTAAACAGAGTCTGACGGACAGCAGTTTAACATTACGACTTCCATTAATTCATTAAATATTTTTTTTTGAAGTATGGTTAAGGGATTTAGCGGATGCTTTTGTACAAAGAGACATACAATATACAGTACATACATGCATACAATGTTTTTCTTAAATATATAATATCAATGTAAAAGCCAATGTAATTCTAAAGGTTGTGAATGATAAATACATCAGAGTCATTTTCTTTTATGAGCAAGTAGGAATAGGTTAGGTTTTTTACAGTATTCGTCATTACTTAACATATGAAAACTTTTAACTTTTTTTTCTTTTTTTTTTCTCTCTCTCTCTGTTTGGAATCAACTCCCAGACGGGCAGCAAAGCAGAGGAGAGGCTCTGGCTTAACGCACCTGTTTGCACCCTCCTTAGAAAACTCCTGGACTTTGAGTTGATGGGCTAGTACCATGAACAACTTCCCCAGTTCAAGTCTGGCTGGACACCTTTGTTCCATATCAGCATGTTCCCCCTGATGAAAGGCTGTCTGGACGTCTAGAAGTGAGCTTCAGTGAAACTTTATTTTTGTTTGTGGATGAAAAAAAAAATTTGGATAGTTTTGTAATATGTGGTGTTGCACAGTTTTTGCAGACTGTTGCACAGTCCAGTCTGATGTATTTATCAGGTAGAACAGAACATTTGTTAATAAAAACAGAAAATATACCATTGTTGTGTTTTTTAATTGGCTAATATGAAAGTTTACTGCATTTTTTTGTAATTTTCACAAATAACAGGATATAAATAGTATATTGAATTACAATATTAAATTGTAATTCTGTCCTGTGAAATTACAGGAAATTCCTGGCAACTTAGTTGCAGTAAATATACAGTAAATTGTAAAATTACAGCATTTTACTGTAATAATGCTACTATAATCCAGTAGCACTGCTGTATAAATACAGTACTTTATTGTAACAGTAAAAATCCTGTATATTACTTGCTGTAAATTTACTGCAATTAGTTGCCAGGAATGTCCTGTAAAATTACAATACATTTTTAACAGTGTAGTTCAGTTCAGTTCATCAGTAAATGGATGTGTTGTTTGTTGCTCTGTTCCATTCGGATTCGGATTCGGTTCCATTACCAGTTGGATTTATTAAACATCACCTATTTACCTTCATCATCATCTTCGTGTGTGTGTGTGTGTGTGTGTGTGTGTGTGTGTATACAACCACCTCTGTGACAACCTTGTTAAAGCTAAAATAATTAGGACCTGATACATGAAATTGTGCCTAACCATATTAAATGCCTTATAGATCCATCTGGATCTAATGTCATATGCAAAAGAAAATAAATAATGTTGTAGATTTAAGTAGCAAATGAGAATCGCTAAAATTATTGACTATATTTTGAGACAAATAGCTTGTTAATGATTTTCAGTTTTGTTCAAGCTAATTAAAGCAACAGTTTGTTTTAATAACGGTAAAATCAACTGTTTTAGTTTGTGTTCGTTGTCAAACTCAAATTATTTTATTTTTAATTATTAAAAAATGCCATTATTTTATATGAAAAAGTTAATAATTGTATTTTGAGAAAATATTTTAGTTTGTCTTGTATATTTTTTGGATTAGATCAGAGAGCATTTTAATCTGTCATATGGTCATGTTACAATGTACCACACCTATGGGGCATGTTGTCACATTTCACTTCCATTCTTTCGGGCTATATCAAGAAAAAAAGTATACACTGTATTAAAATAAAACCACATATTTTAACTAGACATGTGGGAAATTAATGTGGGAAAAAATTAATACTTTGAACCCTAAGTAGATTTACACAAACTGAGAATGTCAAAAAGCGTTAGGTTGTGCCCCGCTCTCCTCTATGTCACATCACGTGACTCGGGAGGTGAACTAATCAACTTTATTCACGAGCCATATACAAGTTTATTAAAAAAACACTGAACTAATCATTATTGATCGAGCCATCACTACTGGCCATAGCAGAGTCTTAAGTAAAACTGAAATATAGCATGTTGTTAATTGATGCTCTCATCCACAGTGTCTACTGTTACTGTACGTGCGCACTGTAAGGTTACACATCACACATTACTGTCATGGTTACTTACAAAATCATTCAGCTAATTTCTCTGCAGAAACATTCATATTTAAACATTTTCCCTGAAATACCTGAGATGGCAAGAGTTGAACTGACAAAATAACTAGTGTTTGCTAGCTAACAATTTGCTGAGTTATCATTGTTAACTCTAATATCACATAACATGCAATACTCCAGCTGAATAAATCACCAACAGAAAGATTTACAAGATTTGGCCAACAGCAAATATTTATCCATTATTTTTATGAAATCTTACCTTAACTTTACTTGTGCAGTTTTCCACAGTCAATTCTCCAAAAAACAATCCTCCTCTGCTTTTTCTGCGTGGCTAATTTTACATTTAAAGGGCCGGAAATAGGAAACCTCCAACCAGTTTGAATTTAGCCTAATACCATAGACAGTAAAAGAAAAGGACACAGCGACCCCATAGACTTCAACGGAGAAAAGTGAAGTCAATTAGAAGCTCTCACTTCCTGATGGTCGAGCGTACTGCGCAGACTCACACTGAGCTTGACGATGTAGATGTGACGTGAGCAACCCGTCTGTCTTCTAGTAGCTGTGCCAAGAGAAATCTGAATCATTCCCTTCCGAAACTTGCAGAGACGGAGAGTGTGAGTAGGAGCTGTCCATGAGCTTGGAGCAGGAGAAACTTTTGCTAAGTATTCTGATTAATTATTTTGTCACTTTGCCTCCACGTCCCCCCGATTGCCCGCGAGCTTCTCCTCCTGTCCATACGGTAATCTCTCTACTGTGCGACAGAGAGTTGTGTGGTTATGACGCAATCGTTAGCCTATTTTTACAAAAAACTGCTTCTACGGGGCCATAACGTAAGATACAAGGTAATGGAGCCTTTTATACATTTTCATGTTTCTTAAATAATGGACAAATAAGAGTCTTTAAACGCCTCAGATGTAAAGTTATTCGCTGTCAAAGTGACGCCAAAATGAATGGGAGTCAATGGCATGCTAACAGCAGGTGAGGGTCCGCTAGTCAATGGCGGCGCCCGGGGAAGCTTCAGTTTCCGGCTGATGGATTACCCCCTTGCCAACTACAAATACAATATGCTTTATGCATGATCGCTTCCGCGTTTTGTCTCAGCCCGCCCAGTTACATCCGGTGCTGTGGCGGAAGCCGTTTTTGCATTCGGTGGAGATAATAAAAAAGAGATCAACTATACTTAACTTAAATGATCTCTTACAAAGTAGAAGCCTAAGGGTTTTCTAGCAAATCAGAATTTTTTTTGTCATGAATGCAAAATAAAAAGGGTTGAAAAAGGTTCATTTAAAAAAAAACAGTAAAATGTTCTCATAGCAGTTTGTGCTGATTTGTCATTCATTTACTATACTGAATATACTGATAGGCTATTGTTATTTATAAAAAAAAAGTCATATAAATGTCAATATTTATATAAAGTGTAAGACAAATTAAATATTTATTCTTCTTTTTTTAATTTTATTTTTTATATCAGAGTCAAGCAGTTTATAAGATGACACTGCCTTACAGGATTTCAACAAATATGTTTCTGGATAAACATCATTGTTAACCCTGCATTCCAATCAACAAATCATATTTGAGTGACAAGTTTACACTTTATGTTAAGTTTATGCTTACAACCAGTGTAGGGCTGAACGATTAATCGCAATAAAACCGCAAGCGATTTGGCAAAGGCTGCGATTATCTTATGCGCAGCTTGTCAGTGGAGTGCGGCTGATTGGTAGTAAATACTGCCCCATTTGAACGCCAGGGGGGCACTCTCGTGCAAACACGATAAGTATGCCCCGCCGCAGAAGTACAATAATGCGCATCATTCCAGGAAATCCCTATCGCTGTAGCTGAATAAACAGAAGATTTAAACGCTTAGATTAAACATGACTAATAAACACACGACTGCCTTATTCTGTGTAAGACGGCACATCATCTCACAGAAGGCGGAGCTCAACTGTCGTTATGAAGTGAGTTTGGAGTAAAAGCATGTTATTAAATGTTGTCTGTTGTTGGACAAGAGGTTCATAAATGCTTCTCATGTTTTGGAAAGATGTTTGACGCGTGTTGTTTTTTCAAATGCACGTTATAAGTGACTCAAACTCACAGTGCTTTCAGATGGAGCAGCGTTTACAGAGCCGCACATCAATGACAAGCTGCGCATAAAACGATTTTTACATACAGCAACTCAAAATGTATCTCGGCCAAATATTCAGTTACGTTGCAAGACCATAAAAAAAAGACACTCTACCAACATGTAAAACATAAGTTAACTGACTGTAAGAGCTACTGCACGTCTTTGTTTGTGCTGCACAGTACACACACACACACACACACACACACACACACACACACACACACACACACACACACACACACACACACACACACACAGAGACTGCTGACTGTGCCATTCATTTGCCAAATGTGTTCCAAATTATTTTGCAATGTAATCGGGCCATATTTGCTATGTCATGTGTGGGCCACTTTAGGTTCACATTCAGATTCACAGTGATTACTGTCCCTCATCTTTGCCAAAACTGGACCACATTTGCTGCAACATATGTGGGACATATTTGGTTTACACCCAGACTAAACATTGTAGATTGTGCCACATTTTTGCCATAGGTGGCCCACATTTGGTTTGTGATATTTGGGCCATATTCATTATTTATCATATGGGTCACTTTAGGCTCACATTCAGATTACACATTGCCATGAGTGCCGCATCTTTGCCTAAAAAGGCCCACATGTGATTTAAAATATTTGGGCCATATTTGCCATTTTACATGTGGGCCACTTCAGGCTCACAGACATTTAGTCCGGGCCATAAGAAGGCCTGCAGTGCCGCATCATTGCCTGAAGTGGCCCACATCCGTCTGCTATCTGAGGAGCGAGTGAAACACACACAAATGCTGTTAACTGGTAAACATGTTTAGTCGTTCTGTAGAGGAGAAGAGACTTCATCCACAGAACAAAGACAATATACAGTAGATCTGTGCATCAGCAACACACACACACATAACTAACTTCATATACAATAAAACAATAACAATAAAGATATTCTGTGTATAAAATGTTAGAGAGATAATGTAAATGTTTAAAAGTTACATGTAAACTTTATATCTTTTGACACATTTATGTGCTATACTTGACAATCACGTTCATGATTAGAAATATTTTAATAATTATGGATGAGTTCAATCCAAACATTATTATATTTGCAGGCCTGATACTGAAGATTTCTGCTGACACTCATCTGAGCTTCTTCCTCTGTTCCACCTTTAATTACAACTAAACCATCATTTGGATGAATAATAAACCAACATGACTCATTCAATATCACATGTTTCTAATACGCATGCTAACACACACGCTGCTTTATTTAATTGTGAAGTCTGAGTCTCTTCCACCTGTATGTAAACATTTACATATTTATTTCTCCTCATAGACAGTAGTGAGACTCTTCTGTGGATCACCTGATGGTTTCTGCTCCTCTCATGATCATTTCATAGATTTAAACCATGATGTAAACAATCCACTGACGTTTGCTGATCAGTCTGCATAATGGTCAATAGATCTTCACCTACACTGTAAAGTGGAACAGAAGAGAAAACAATCAGTGTTCAATGGAACAAAGTGCAAATTATTATATTTCAATTACTGTTTTTTGAGTAAAAATAAGTTAAATTGAATTCCTGTAATCAGATTAATTACTGACTTTACATGATCTTGCATAGATATTTGTGTTTTAAATATAATAGATTTAAAACCTGAATCATGTTCATATGTTTGTGTCGGTGCGACTCCTATTCATAGATGCAACCTACGGCACTACCAAATAGAATGCCACCATATT
This sequence comes from Leuciscus idus, assembly GCA_021554675.1. Classification (NCBI taxonomy): domain Eukaryota; kingdom Metazoa; phylum Chordata; class Actinopteri; order Cypriniformes; family Leuciscidae; genus Leuciscus; species Leuciscus idus. Next base: position 43,436,234 of record CM038627.1, read on the forward strand.
TATGACCGATCTCGCCCGGTATGGCCGCCCAAACTGCCCATTTGAATGAGAGAGAGAGAGACAAAGATACCTGGAGAAAATTTCAGTTTTAGGCTCCGATCCTTATTTGTTAACCCCAGTTCTCTTACGAGAGGTCTCTCGTACTGCGTAAGATATCTTACGCTAGGGGAAAATCCTTTTCCGCGAGATATTGAAGCCAAAAATTATCCTTAATTTTGTAATAATGCAAAACGCGTTGCAGCAGCAATGCAGACATAGGCGAGACAGCTCGCGCGCCTATTGGCTGCTCTGCGGCAACTGCAGCAGCCTATCGAGCGAGGCCTGGCGAAATGGGCGTGGTCTAGGCCTATAAATACCGCTCGCAGGCAGCTATTATCTGATTTTTCATCCTTCAAGTGAAGCACACGCATCGCTGGAGCTGGATAAGAAGCCGCGCCGTCTGAAAGAGAGCACCTTCAGCGGGACGAGTCACTGAAGTCGCTGGCCGCGCCGCCTTCCTTGCCTTCCTGCTGCGCTATCCGGCGTTATATCCTTTCTCTGCTACTGTGTTTATGTATGTGTGTGTGCTCGCCGCCGCGACACACACTCCCATTGCACTAAAAGAGCTGGGCATCTTTTTCAAGACGCCCCTTTTCCTGATCACGCAGCTCTCGCACTCGCTGACGGCGACTGCCCTCACTGCGAGTTAGTTACTGCCTATGGTGACTCTGAGGACTCACCTGGCATCCTTCTCCGAGACTGCTCCTCCGCCCCCCCAACCCCCCCAACCCGCAAAGCTTGCCGGTTCGCCCGCTTGCCTTGCCTGCTTGGGGGACGATACCTGTTCTCCCTCTGTTCGAGCCGCGCACACCGCGCCGCTCACAGAGGATGTCAGGAGCGGGCGGTCACGGGGCTAGCTTTCTCTCTCCCTCTGTTCAAGCCGCGCAAACTGCGCCGCTCACAAGGGAGGCTGGAAGCGGACGGTCGGGGTTAGTTTTTCTTTACGTTATAAGAAAGCTACCCTGCCTTCTGCGCCCCATTCATGCGTCACTCACCGGCGAAAGGAGAAAGGTGTGTTTTTAGTCCCTCCGAGGATGGACTGACCTTCAATTTCTCATACATTTCCCAGTTCCCTGATCATGCGACTGGAAATATCAATATTGCAGCAGGTGAGCCTGTTTTAATACAAGCGCGCCTGCAAGCATACGCCGAAGAAAGCATGTGACGCTCTTATATGCTCGTGCATCCGAAAACATTTGTGTTCCCCCCTGTGGCTCAGTGGCGGAATCATTGGTTTTCCTCACGAGAGACCGGAGTTCGAATCCCGGTCTAGCGGCAGTTAAAATTATGCCGCCAATGCTTCGCTCTGTCAGTTCCCTGAAAAGCGACTGCAGATGTGCATTTTGCAGCCAACGAGCGCATTGCACAACCCGCTCGCCTGCACCCAAACACCGTTTCTATGGTTTCCGTGCGTCACTGGCGAAAGGAGAAAAGAGCGTTTCTGGTCCCCCCGCGGACGGACCGACCTCCTCTTTCTCGTACATTTCTCATTCCCCTCTGAAGTTCGGGCGACTGGAAATGTCAGTATTGCAGTGAGCAAGCCTGTTGTAATACACGCATGCCTGCAAACAAACGCCAGCACGTTGACGCTCTCTTATAATACTCGCGCTAACTGAGTTTCAATGTGTCTCCCCCTGTGGCCCAGTGGCAGACTCTCAGGTTTTTGAACGCGAGAGACCCGCGTTCGATCCCCGGGTCTACCGGCAGATAAAATTATGCCGTCAATGCTCGCTCTGTCAGTTCCCTGAAAAGGCGACTGCAGATGTGTATTTTGCAGCCAACGAGCGCGTTGTACAACCCGCTCGCCTGCACCCAAACACCGTTTCTATGGTGTTCCGTGCGTCACTGGCGTAAGGAAAAAAAGGGAGTTTCTTTCTGGTCCCGCTGCGGACGGACCAACCTCCTTTTTCCTATACATTTCCCATTCCCCTCTGGAATTCAGGCGACTGGAAATGTCAATATTGCAGTGAACAAGCCTGTTGTAATGCACGCAGGCCTGCAATAAACGCCAGCATGTTGACGCTCTCTGTTTCTATGGCAACTTCTCGCTCGTTCACTTCCAGTAAATGTGACTGTTCCAGTGTATCCTGCAGTAAACAAGTCGGTTCTGTCACCCGCTTGCCTGCACACAAACGCCGTTTTTACGGCTACCCAGATAAATCCCATAAGTGTGAATTTTTCTGGTGTCCCGGCCACGGCCGATGGTGCTTTATGTGTAGAAAGAATGCCCAGTGCCCATCTCTACACACAAGCACAGCCCGTCACACAGGGCTCGCGCACATGAATCGACTCAGATCGATTGCGCTTCAAACATGGTGAATGTGCCCACTAACACCACGTTATGCATGTCTCACGGTTTCTGTAAAAACGAAACCAACGTGCATTCGCTTCACTCAAGCGAACGATGCTTTCAGTGTGGTAAATGTGCCCGCTGTCCCGCGCCCACATCCACACATAGACATGACAGTTCCTACGGGAACCGCCCAGCCCTCCCCCTCGCGGTTGACCACCGCAGAGGAGTCGAGCGCGGGCAATCTGCCCGCTGTTATCAGCGCGCCCCATGCCTCAAATGTCACGAGCGCGACGCTTGTGTTACAGCACTCCGAAGCCTCTCCATCGCTGAGCGAGCGGAGCGCGCTTCGTATTCAACCCCTAGCTATTCATGCGGACGCATGGGCAAAGCTGCCCGGGGTTTCGAAGTGGGTGCTGAACATTATAAAAGGAGGCTATTCGCTACAGTTTCGCCGACGCCCTCGCCGCTATGTGGCGCCCGTCGAGACCACGGTAAAAACAGAAGTAGCACATTTACTTCGAGCCGAAGTGGCGAAACTATTGAGCAAAGGGGCCATAGAGCCTCTCTCTCAAGTTCAGAGCGAAGGAGGGCTATACAGCAGATACTTCCTGGTACCGAAAAAAGACGGGGGTCTCAGACCCATACTAGATCTAAGGCAACTGAACAAAGTGCTTGTGAAGCGACAGTTCAGGATGCTCACGACCAGACAAATCCTTGTGCAGATTCGCCAAGGAGATTGGTTTGTGTCAATAGATCTGAAAGACGCGCATTTTTCAAATACAGATAGCGTCACGTCACAGGCGATATTTGAGATTCGCCTTCGAGGGCCAGGCATATCAGTACACAGTCCTGCCGTTCGGTTTGTCCCTGGCACCCCGTACATTTACGAAGTGCATGGATGCGGCGCTCGCACCCCTCAGAATGAGGAGCATGCGAGTACTGAACTATTTGGACGATTGGCTGATTCTAGCGCAATCTCGCGCAGTGCTCATAGAACACACGACCATTTTACTCGATCACCTCGAGGATTTGGGTCTCAGTGTCAATTGGGCGAAGAGCTCTCTGTCACCCAGTCAGAAGATATCTTTCCTGGGCACAGAATTGGACTCGCTGTCCATGATAGCGCGACTATCACCACAGCGCGCGGTAGACATTCAACGCACAGCGAACTCGTTTCGCTGCGGCGCGTCTGTCCCGCTCAAGAAATTTCAGAAGATGCTAGGTCTCATGGCCTCAGCATCGTCAGTGCTCCAGCTGGGCCTGCTCCGCATGCGCCCGCTGCAGTTTTGGCTGAAAGCGCGAGTCCCACGCGAAGCGTGGGCACCCGGTTTGCTTCGCCTCAGGGTCAATCAGAAGTGCGTCACAGCTCTGAAACCCTGGAAAGCGAACGACTGGTACCAATCAGGTGTAAGCCTGGGGACTTCCTCGAGGGTGAAAGTGGTGTCCACGGACGCGTCCACCTCGGGATGGGGAGCGCTGCTCGAGGGCAGACCGTTCTTCAGCCAATGGTCAGAACGGGAGAAGCTCCTGCACATAAACTGCCTCGAAATGCTGGCAGTAGACAACGCGTTTTTGTCCCCAAATAAAAGGTCACCACGTCTTGGTCCGTTCGGACAACATGTCTGTGGTGTCCTACATAAATCGCCAGGGCGGCATCAGATCCGAGAAACTGTACAGGCTGGCAGAACGCCTCCTGGTATGGGCTCAGTGCAACCTGCGCTCGCTCAGAGCAGCGCACGTGCCAGGGATCTTGAATATAGGACCGGACAGACTGTCCAGGAACAATGTTCCGGCAGGCGAGTGGTCTCTACACCCACAGACAGTCCATCTGCTGTGGAAGAAGTTTGGCAGAGCGGAAGTGGACCTGTTTGCGTCTCAAGAAAACGCTCACTGTCAAGAATTTTTCTCCAAGAGCAGGAGCGCGCTGGCCCATGTGTGGCCCCGCCGCCCGCTCTATGCTTTTCCCCCCGTCTCTCTCCTGCCTCAGGTGATAGAACGGATCAGGGAAGAAGGATGCTCAGTACTGCTGGTAGCACCGTTCTGGAAAAACCAACCTTGGTTCCCAGTCGTGATGCAGTTAGCAAGTACTGCCCCGTGGCCAGTACCAATGAGGAGAGATCTCCTCTCACAGGCCCGCGGCTCGATCTGGCATCCTCACCCGGAACTATGGTCCCTTCATGTCTGGGCCATCAACGGGTACATGTTGGACTCCCTAAAGGAGTATTAAACACGATCACGCAGGCTAGAGCTCCGTCTACAAGACGACTCTATTCTTCGAAATGGTCTGTGTTTTCGGGCTGGTGCACAGCCCGTGGTGTGTCACCCACAAACTGTGGTGTGACGGAGGTGTTTTCCTTCCTACAAGAGCTGTTGGATGGGGGCAGGGCCCCCTCCACGCTCAAAGTTTATGTGGCGGCTATAGCAGCGTTCTCAGAAACAACGCTTGGTCAGTCAATAGGAAGGAACGATTTAGTCATCCGCTTCCTTAGAGGGGCTAAGAGACTGAATCCTCCCAGACCTCCCTCAGTCCCCGTATGGGACCTTTCTACGGTTCTGGAAGCCATGAAAGGTGCGCCATTTGAGCCTTTACAGTCAATCGATTTGAAACACCTGTCTTTCAAGACGGTGTTTTTGCTGGCTCTCGCTTCAGTGAAGCGCATAGGGGATCTGCACGCGCTCTCTGTGAGCGCGGCGTGCATGGAGTTTGGGCCCAATGACTCAAAAGTTATACTCAAACCTAAGCACGGTTATGTTCCAAAATCCCTCAACACACCGTTTAGGGCGCAGGTTATCTCCCTGTCAGCCCTACCGGTCCCTGATGAGGAAAGAGACGCGAGCCTCCTTTGCCCAGTCAGGGCATTACGAGCTTATGTGTCTCGCTCGTCTGTTTTCAGACAGACGGAGCAGCTTTTTGTTTCGTTTAGCGGACGTTCTAAGGGACTAGCCGCGTCGAAACAGAGCCTATCCAGATGGATAGTTGATGCTATAGCGCTGGCATACGCCTCCAAGGGCATGCAGTGCCCATTGGGTGTCAGAGCGCACTCCACGAGAGGCATGGCCTCTTCGTGGGCCTGGTCAAGTGGGATTGCCTTGCAAGATATTTGTATGGCGGCAGGCTGGGCCTCCCCGTCTACATTTATAAGGTTTTATAACCTAGAGGTTCCCGCCCTGCAGGCCAGGCTGCTGTCGGTCTAAATTTACCAGTATTATCTGACCTGATGCGATCAGCTCAGAATGCTGCGTCTGCTGAGCACAGCTCAATGTTCGACAGTATAAAGCTGGGCAAACTGTGTAAGACCCACATTTCCCCATCAGTTCAGGCCGTGCCCTGTCTGTATGATGAAATTCGCGTCCCATCGACGCTGCTATATGTGGAAGAGTGAGGCTGCACCCCTCCCCCTTCCCGGACTCCCTGTGAGTTCCCTGAGTGATTGTGCACTATATGTACCCCGGGCTTTCGCCCTTGGGTCTTTGGTGTCAGATCTCAGCATGCACAGCGTTTTACATTGGGTCCCCTAGCGTAAGATATCTTACGCAGTACGAGAGACCTCTCGTAAGAGAACGTACTCGGTTACTAACGTAACCTCGGTTCTCTCTAGAAGAGGGAACGAGTACTGCGTATCTTGCCGTGCATGCACACGCTCTGGTTGCTTCGATGATGAAAAACCAGATAATAGCTGCCTGCGAGCGATATTTATAGGCCTAGACCACGCCCATTTCGGCGGGACGTGACGCAGCGGGCGCGAAGTGCCCTGATTGGGTCTGACGTCACGCCAGGCCTCGCTCGATAGGCTGCTGCAGTTGCCGCAGAGCAGCCAATAGGCGCGTGAGCTGTCTCGCCTATGTCTGCATTGCTGCTGCAACGCGTTTTGCATTATTACAAAATTAAGGATAATTTTTGGCTTCAATATCTCGCGGAAAAGGATTTTCCCCTAGCGTAAGATATCTTACGCAGTACTCGTTCCCTCTTCTAGAGAGAACCGAGGTTACGTCAGTAACCGAGTACGTTTTCTTTTGTCCATTATTATCTGCCCCAGACTTGCCCCAATTGGCCTTCCGTGATATATATAGAAATACTTAAGTCATAGAGCTTCATGGCGCGCGTTCATGAGAGTCGAGGCGATGTCATGAATGAATCTATGAATCTGCAGCTGTTCGGCTGTTTGGCATGAATGAATCTATCTAATACGAAACAGCAGCACTGGCAGAGTCCAGCTGAGACACCAGCATCAGCACAGCCAGAGACATCCGCTGAGGATCATAAAAGACTGCCATATCTGTCCGAAAGAACAGATGTTCAGTTATAGAGAAGGTTTAAAGGGGTCATATAATGGTACATGCTCTATGTGGCACCACCACATAAGTTTTAGAGTTCCTTTTTTTTTTTTTTTTATGCATGTATAATATTGTAATTATTAGCATGAAAGGAGAATCTAGATGTATCTCCATTACTAGGAACTCTGTAGCGCTCCATTGTATCTGTCATTTGTACCACATGCTGTGACTGTGTTTATGTTGTCGCGGGCTAGATCAGCTGACTGTCAGTTATCAGCTGATCAGAGTTACCTGACCAAAACCACGTCAGCTGACTGGGGAAGTGCTAAGATTCCGATTGGCCAAGAGAAAAAGTGCTAAGATTCCGATTGGCCCAGAGAAATGTAAATTATAAGAATTATCCAATAATGTTTCGCAATTCTAGCCTGCATGGCAGTTTACTGTGAGAAACAATACCCAATTGACCAAGAAAACGGTGATTGTCGCCGAAAAGCAACAAGTTTGCAGGTAGTATAAAGCTGGTTATTTGCTAAGAAGCTGCTCCTGAAAAAAGGATCGGTACCAACTATTCGTGTTCCTGCTGCACCTCCAGAAGAACTGAAGTGAGTGTAACGTTTTATTGACCTTTATATTAATCTTTGCAAATCGCTTGCACGCTTCATGATGAATGCGGCTGTTTACACTCAGGGTACATTACAGCATGTTTTCTATGTATGACGTTCTCAATATAATTCAGAATTCCATGTTTATAATGAACAACGTTATGGTTATTGTGTTATTGTGTTACAAACGGTGTCCGTTTTTGAATGATTCACTCACGATTCGGCTGCGATTAAAAGCTATCAAGAGGTAAAGCTCATCAGTGATTATAATATAACGACTTAAATTGCAGTTTGTTCGTCACATAAAGCTATCATATGAATAAATAATGATATTAATATAACGGACGAGTCGTATTAGATAACTTTTATGATACTTTTGTGATGGTTTTTTTTTGTCTTTTATTATTATAATTTTTTGCGTGACAGCCCCCAGTAGGCTAATGTTACTCATTCACTTACATCGACAAGAAGAGTCTCCATTACATATTCAAAAATGTCCCTTTGTCTTCCACGGAAAGTAACCTTAAGGATTTGCACATAAAGTGAGTAAATGATGGCAGAATTATCATTTTTGGAAGAACTAGTCCTTTAATATGCATTTAAAGGCTGAGATTATGCATCGTCTGCATGGCTAACGTTACTCACACAAAATAACATCTAAAGCGCAAGTGATGAAGACAATATCTTTATGAACTTCAGAAAACTATTTATTAGATTTAGGTAGGTATTATCTAACAGACAGAAAGACAGTTATATTCACAACAACCCCAAATCTTACTAACTTACCATGATAAAGTGCTTTAACATTTAAACAGATCCAACAAATAAAATGAAGAAAAAACATTATCTGTCGATATATCTGTCTGTATAATGTTGGGAATTGAGAGTATAATGGAAATATAATTAACCACAAACTAACATGATAGACTTCAAGTCTTTTAAATAAATTATTCTCTCTTCTATCCTTTTCTTTTGGTATAGAATAAAATACCAGTTCAGGGTTCCTCTTTCGGCTGTTGTTGCAGCCAACTGTACAACATATTGCAGGCATTACTGAGACCGTCGGTCGTAAAGATGGCGGCGCAAAGCTACAGTGACCCGAACGAATAGTGTCTGTGTAAAGGAGAAACTAATGAGTGTACGGGGTATGGAGTAAACCACAGGGAGCAAATACAAATGTTATTTTGAGTCACGGATCGGATCATTTTTCGGATCAGCAAAAAAAAAATTTTTTTTTTATTAACACTTTTAAATTATTAAATTAAAATATATAAAATCAACTTAAAGTGCACAAGGCATAATATCTTCTTTTTAACATAATTAATGAAAAACAACTTAAAGTGCAACATAAAAAGGCATCTCCTTCCTTTAAACATGGACCAATGCTTGATGTGTTTCCACTGTCATATAGGGCTGTCAAAATTGCTCAAAAATGACGTTCGAATATTCCCTCTAAAAAACACATATTCGAATTATTCGAACATCTGGTTGCGCATTTTGTCAATGACGCGCATTAGGCCTATGTCAATAACAGGACAAATTAATACAAAGAGACAAAACTACTTGTATATGTAGTTCATTTAACCTTTAATCACTGTTAAAAAAGGACAACACTTAAGGTGTTTGGGGTCATTTTGACCCCAAACTTTTAAAGAGCAATTGCATAAGGAAATATAATTTTTTTATATGGAAAACTATATATCTTTTTTTTTATTTACTTCTAAACTATCCATTTATGCTGTGTTTTTGTGGAAATTTTGAAGTTTTTTACCTATTTACTGCACAAATACATAACTAGGCCATAAATTGGCTCATGAAAAATGATTTTTAAAAGAAAAAATCACTTAAATGATGATCATAATTAAATATAAATAGTTTCTGGACATTGCTCTATGTGTTAGGGATAGAACACTGCCATCTAAAGGTTAGTTGAAAAACTTTATTTCTTATAGGAAAGGAATTAAAGTGCAATGGCCAAAGATATCCCATAGAGGGCCATAGAGAATCATTCATTCAACAAGCTTGTTCCATGTTGCATATGTGACATGTGTGTGTTTGTGTGTGTTTGTGTGTGTGTGTGTATGAGATAGAAAGTTCGTTCCACTTTGGGTTTATGCTCTAGGACCAGACCTTGATTTAAATGTAAAAATTTTTTAGATTTATGCCAGTTTTGTTTATTTTATTTGCCAATTTCTAAAAAAATACTCTCTGTTGCAGTGACATACATGTGTGTGTTTGTGTGTGTTTGTGTGTGTGTGTGTATGAGATAGAAAGTTCGTTCCACTTTGGGTTTATGCTCTAGGACCAGACCTTGATTTAAATGTAAATTTTTTTAGATTTATGCCAGTTTTGTTTATTTTATTTGCCAATTTCTATAAAAATACTCTCTGTTGCAGTGACATACATGTGTGTGTTTGTGTGTGTTTGTGTGTGTGTGTGTATGAGATAGAAAGTTCGTTCCACTTTGGGTTTATGCTCTAGGACCAGACCTTGATTTAAATGTAAATTTTTTTTACATTTATGCCAGTTTTGTTTATTTTATTTGCCAATTTCTATAAAAATACTCTCTGTTGCAGTGACATACATGTGTGTGTTTGTGTGTGTGTGTGTATGAGATAGAAAGTTCGTTCCACTTTGGGTTTATGCTCTAGGACCAGACCTTGATTTAGATGTAAATTTTTTTAGATTTATGCCAGTTTTGTTTATTTTATTTGCCAATTTCTATAAAAATACTCTCTGTTGCAGTGACATACATGTGTGTGTTTGTGTGTGTTTGTGTGTGTTTGTGTGTGTGTGTGTATGAGATAGAAAGTTCGTTCCACTTTGGGTTTATGCTCTAGGACCAGACCTTGATTTAAATGTAATTTCTTTTAGATTTATGCCAGTTTTGTTTATTTTATTTGCCAATTTCTGTAAAAATGCTCTCTGTTGCAAACACATACATTTGTGTGTTTGTTTATGTGTTTGTGTGTGTGTGTGTGTGTGTGTGTGTGTGTGTGTGTGTGTGTGTGTGTATGAGATAGAAAGTTCGCTCTACTTTTTATTTATGCTCTAGGACCAGACCTTGGTTTCTATGTAGAAATTTTCAGATTTATAATGGATTTACTTTTATTTTTTTGACAAATAAAATAAAAAAAAGTCATTTTTTTCATTTTCCCATTCATTTTCAATGTGGGGTCATTTTGACCCCAAACACCTTAAAAGGTAAAAAAATGTTTACACACCTTTAGAACAACCAAATCAAGCCCAGTTTTTTTGTGCATGTTTAGATAGATTATTTAGTTAAAGTTCCAGAGTTTCATGCCCCTGAGATGAAGTTAACACTTTTAAAAAATGAAGGAAAAATCCATTGGGGTCTGTATGACCCCAAACACTAATTAAAGGTTAAGTTTAAACATATTTGACAACGTATTACCTTGCTCGCTCGCACTAGCAGGCACTCTTTCTCTCTCTCTCTCTCGCCGTCACCCATGCTGCGTTCACACCAAACGCGAATAGAGCGTCTGGCGCGAGTGATTTCAATGTGAAGTCAATGTAAAGACGCGTTTACGCACGTCTGGAGGTTTTGCGGAGCGAATGAGGCGTCACGCTCTCTGCGGTTCACGCTCGCCATGACCACGCTGTGTGTGGACTGAACATGCGCACAACTTTTTTTTCATAAATCAATCCGCGGCTCAAGTGAGTGCCGAACCGAAGATATTGATCCGAACGGATCACGGATCAATGATGATCCGTTGCACCACTAGTTGGAGATGAACTATGCAGGACAGTCTATCGGCAGGAGCAGGGTTGGGCACCCCTGGTGTAGATACATCACAGGTGGCTTGGAAGAAGTGGGTAATGGTTAATCCATTTTGCAACATGAACTGGATGTAAGCAACAGTAATTTGTAGCTAGTTTGAACTACAGAACGTTTTTTTTTCTTTTTTCTGCAGATGAAACTTATGTTTTCGCGCAAGCGCAGTGAGGGAAAAAATTACAATATACAATATAACAATATCGCATATTTTCCCAGTATCGTGCAGCCCTAGTAAATACACACTAGAGACAGAGACGTATACATACTGGGAACTATATTCTCAGAAGGCGAAGCACTGCTACTTGGGCGGAGTGATTTGCTCGCAGCAGCTGAGAAGCCCCGTGGTGAGGAGAAGAGAGTTCGCTCAGAGTTGGAGTAAATCACTCCGCAGAAGTAGCAGTGCTTCGCCTTCTGAGAATATAGTTCCCAGTGTGTATACGGTTAGAAGATGGCTGTGTCTCATGTGACCTTGTTATTTGAACACGCTGTGACTATACAAATCACAAAATGTAAATAGGAAAATGTTGGCGTTATTTTGTCACATGTTGGGAGCAGTATGCTAGCTGGAGCCGTTTACCTCCAGTCTTTGTGCTAAGCTAGGTTAGCGGTGGGTGCGTCAGACAGAGTTACGGCACGCACGGAGATGAGAAGGGTATGTATGGACTTATCTAACTCTGGGGTATACGGTGAATAAGCGAAAGTCCAAAAAAGTCGGCGTGTTCCTTTAACTATATGATTATTTCTCACTTGATTGTATTGTTTTTTTTTTTGTTTTTTTTTGTGTGTGTGTGTGTGTGTGTGTGCATCTGGATTCACGTCTACAGAGGGTTGTTCATGCTGTAGTGTTCTCTTTTGCCTTTTTTAAATAAAAAACTATTTTGAAAATTACAAATTGTGTGGGTGTTCCTTTAAAGCCATTTGTCCTCCAGTTTAAACATGTTTGTAGGCTCTTAGTAAATAACTGAGAGTAAAGTAAGTGTAAAGTAGTGTGACGTGTTGGTTGTCACAGTAAAAACACACTAGAGACAGAGACATTTCTCATGTGAGCTGGACCGTGTGAGCTGAAGCTGGAACTGCACTGATTTTAGCAGGAGTGCAGCGTTTTCCTACAATCTGACCAAGTCTGTTTTCACACTGAAATGATTCACTTCTACTGACACAGTTAATAAAGCAGGTGTTGATGTATAAAGCTGTGACAGTGAGCTTTTCTTCTCTTTCCTCCTTTGTGTTAAACATTTCAATAACTTCACATTTTGTTCTCACAAAAACCCTTTGTTGCAATAAAGCTTTATGATAATTTCCTTTCACGAATGTTTGAAAGGTTTGTTCACATATCAGAGGTAAATGAAGATCTCTTTAATATCTCAGTGATGTTTCCTCACCTCAGGACACAGTTTGAGTCTCGTATCACGTCTCTGAGCCGCTGCTTTGAGTCTCCTATCTTATTGAGACTCAGATCAAGCTCTTTTAAAAACTGCAGTGCTTTTGAGTTAGTCAAAGACTGAGTTAAAGAAGAAACATCTGTAATGCCACAGTCATATAGACTAGAAAGACACAGAGGAAGAGAGATTATCTTACAAACAAAACATCAATGTGAAGAATTTTACACAAATATAATGTGAACTCAGACTCATTGTGAGATATTGAGTATAAAGTGTTTTAGTTTAAACTGTTGAAGTGATTTTAAGCATTTTGATTCTTGTATGTGAATGTGACTGACCTCAATCTCTCCAGTTTACAGTGTGAATCCTTCAGTACGTCACATACGTGCTTCACTCCTGTGTTTCCTAGTTTATTCCCGATCAGGTCCAGCTCTCTCAGGTGTGACGGGTTTGATTTCAGAGCTGAAGTCAGGATGAGACTCTGTTTCTCTGTAATACTGCAATAACTCAGACTGAAGATAAAGAAATAACAATAGTTCACATCTATGATGATCATCTTATTGAAGAGCTACAGCAGCATTTAGTTTCCAAGGCCGGCGAAACACTTGCTGCGTGGCATGAGCATCTCAGCTGTGTGGCGTGTCCGTTTTTATTTCGGCTCCCATGTTAACAGGTTAGAGCTTGCACACTGCCTGCGTGACACGCGCGTCTCAGGCGTGGCTCGAGCCACGCGGAAAACGCGTGCATGCTAGAACCGACGCCTATTTTTCACGCGACACGCAAGCGTGTTGGAAGCGTTTCCAGGCAAAATAGAATAGGAAAAGATGTTTATATGTCATTTTGACACGAATACATATTAATATGACATATAATACATATTAATATGACTTTCAAACATTTTGATGTTTGAAAGTCTCTAGGTTTTGACATAAATGCAGATATAAATGTAATTAAAAAAAATTATATCAATTTTCAAATATTGCACCTGTCAATACAGAACGAAATATTCTGTAGTCTATTTGGCCGTCAACACTGCCGCCGTTGTCTTTGTTGCTATATATTTATGTTTAACATGAAGTATAGGCCTTCCACAACTCTCTCCACATATGTCAAATATATCACCAACGAGGCTTATCATATGTTACCTAGCAGCAGCGCCGCGTCAGACACGTTTCTGGTGTGCAAAGACAGAGAAAACGCCACACAGCTGACACGCAACAGAAACGCCACGCCACGTAGCCAGTGTGTCGCCGGCCCAATAGTCTGTATTGAAACCCAGTCACACTAGTTCTGTGTGCTGGAAGACACTGTTTCTTCTCTTTCATTTTTAACTATTTATTTGACGTCTCTCTTCTTTATTCTCTGTTGAAAAGGCAGATTTCTGCATGTACACAATCAGCACATTGTATCAAATGCTGGAAATTAAACAATTACTATCTAGATAAAAAACACATAAAAATGTGAGCAATAGGGGAAACCCAGAAAGTGCACTGCTATAAACAATGAAACATAAGCCCTGCTGTCTTCAAATAAATAAACTTCAGTCACACTGTAATTGCTGTACAGTATAATGATACTAACTGTAGTTTCTCCAGCTTGAATTGTGGGTTCATCAGTAGATAACTGAGGTTTTTCACTCCAGAGTCTCCTAGTTCATTCCCGTTCAGGTTCAGCTCTCTCAGGTGTGATGGGTTTGATTTCAGAGCTGAAGTCACATCGGAACAACCTTCATCTGTCATATCACAGTAGATTAAACTACATTAGCAGAGAGAGAGAAGAAAATAAGACAGAAGAAAAGAAAACTCTTTATTCTGTAAAGTCACATCATCTTCATCAGCAAATAAAACAGAGGAAGAGAGATCTTCATCTTTATTTCCCCAGATCACAAAATACTAAGATGAACATGTTTGCAGAAATATAATGTGAATTCAGACTCATTAAAGGGCACCTATTATGCAAAATTCACTTTTACATGGTGCTTGAACATAAATGTGTGTTGGCAGTGTGTGAGCAAAACCACCCTAGAATGATACAAATCCACCCAGTGCTTTTTTTTATAATCCCCATAAATGATAAGCACTGTCTCAGAACGAGCTGTTCTCAGATTCGGAGCAATGTGACATCACTTTGCACAGGCCCCTCCCACGACTGTTGATTGACACTGCAGTTTGAGCATAGACCCGCCCTGAGTGAGCTGGACACAGAGTCCGCCATTGTTTCGACGCTTGAGCAGCTGTAGACAAGAATGCCTCCTAAGCGATTGAGGTGTTTTGTTGTTGGATGTGAGAATGAACATAGCAGTCTTCATTTACTCTGGTTGTTACTCGAGGATGGATCTGTACTGTTTGTGATCCAGCTTACGGTCTCCGGAGCGACAGGCCTAACGTTACTGACCACGGCAGAAATGAAAGTGAGAGTGCGCACTTTATGACAGCTCATCGAGTCATTTTACGGATATAAGGTTTACCAGTTTATTAAGCACCCACTGAAAAGGTGTGTATATATTTGTTTACTGTTAGTTGTAACGAGTGTTTAGTGTACTTCACTGTGTATGTTGATGATAATGAAAGGAAGAGAGAGAGAGTTTATGGATAAGACTTTAATGCTCACTTCTTATACTGTGTTTAATCAGCTCTTACTGTGATTCTCTGGAGTAAAACTAACGCTTAATCTTTTGTGTGATGTACAATAAACTTCACTGAACTCATCAGTATATTTTGGTCATCATGCGGACGGGGTCTGCTACAGCAGGCTTGTATTAATAGTGGATAAAAGCAGATGACAAATAAGTTATAACCATAATTAAACTAAACTATACCTGTTCTATCTCCATACAGCATATATTCTCTGGCTCTGTGGGCATTATTGTCCAACTCCGGGTCAAAATGAACACCGCAACTGAGAGTTTCAGTTCTGATATCATCAGATGAGATTGTCCTGGCTCTGAGCGCGAGCTCGTGAGGCTCCGTCCCCTGTGTTGGCAGCAGCAGTTCATTTGCATTTAAAGGGATACACACCAAACAGCGCATTTTTCTGAGCCCCAATAAATGACAATTTAAACATGCTGTAAAAAATTATCTGTTGAGTTTTTTGAGCTAAAACTTCACATACATGCTCAGGGGACATCAGAGACTTATTTTACATCTTGTGAAAAGAGTCATAATAGGTGCCCTTTAAGATATATTGAGTATAAAGTGTTTTAGTTTAAACTGTTGAAGTGATTTTAAGCATTTTGATTCTTGTATGTGAATGTGACTAACCTCAATCTCTCCAGTTTACAGTGTGAATCCTTCAGTACGGCACATAAGTGCTTCACTCCGGAGTTTTCTAGTTTATTCCAGCTCAGGTCCAGCTCTCTCAGGTGTGATGGGTTTGATTTCAGAGCTGAAGTCAGGATGAGACTCTGTTTCTCTGTAATACTGCATCTATACAGACTAAAGACAGAAAGAGAAGAGAAAATGACTCAGATCTATGATGATCAACTAACGTGTTTAGCTTCATCCAGCAGACTTTTGCTGACAAATAAACAGGGATATCGAGGTTCAGGGAACACAGAGAAAGACTACACATTGTTCATTTAAATATACTGCCAACATTGTAACAATACAAAGGTTGTCTTGATCTATTTATGTTAGTTTACACATTCATTTAATATCATTTTTAAAGGGTCATGAAACCCCCTTAACACATTTTTTCAGATGTGAACAGATATGTACAGGCTGCACATCACTGAAAATAATAAAAGCACTCATAAGTATTACCAATAAGTGGAAATTGGTTATTTTTGTGTTTTTCTGAGCAATTTGGTTCTTCCGGGCTGAAAAGTAAAGTGGAAGCGACGTCACGGTCGAAGCGATGAATGTGAGGTAGAAGTGTGCTTTCGGAGTATGTGATTGGCTGAATGGGAGGTAGAAAAGTGCTTTCGGAGCTTGTTGTTGGCTGAATGCGTGATTTGACCGCCTTCAAAGCTTTTCGCTCTGACAGTTCCCTTAAAAGAGGCGACTGCAGATGTGTATTTTGCAGCCAACGAGCAGCCAACGAGCGCGTTGTACAAACCGCTCACCTGCACCCAAACGCCGTTTTTACGGCGACCCAGAGAAATCTCATAAAGAGTGCAATTTCTGGTTATCCGGCTCATGCCGATGGTGTCTTGAGTGTAGAAAATGTGCCCGCTTCCCAGTGTTCACCCCTACACACAAGCACGGTTCCCCCTGTGTCGTTCACTCATGCAGAGCCCACTCTCATAAAGTTGGCGTATGCCGCTCGAGTGTTAGATTTAGGAAATGTGCCCACAAAACAGTGCCCACACCTACTCACTGCCCGCTCTGCTACACTTTTATCCCAGGGGACAAAACCTATAAAGCCGACACACACCGGCTATGTTGTAAGTCTTGTGTCTGCCCTCGAGCGCTCACACTTACTGATAAACACAACACGCCCCGCGCTACACGCGCGTTCCGGGTTTTTCCCCATGAAATGTTCCCCGCTCAAGGTGACCGGGACGTCACATGTAAACCGGCCGGCCACCGCTTTCAGCGCGCCGCTGTGTTCAAGCATCGAGAGCGCGCTCACCGCGCCAATACCTCAGATTCAGGTTCACGAGCCCACGCCGTGTGGCGACCGGAACCGAGAGGCCATTCTACCCCTAGCTATGCACGCAAAAGCATGGGAAGCTATTCCGGGAGTGTCAGAATGGGTGCTGAATACAGTAAAGCGGCTATTCGCTGCAATTCGCTTGCCGTCCTCCGCGCTTTCTAGCACGGACCGAGACAAAAGTGAATCAAGAAGTAGCACACCTACTTTGCGCAGAAATAGTAAAGCTGCTATGCAAAGGGGCCATATAACCAGTACCCCGCCTTCCCAGAGCGAGTCAGGCTTCTACAGCCGGTATTTCCTCATACCAAAGAAGGATGGGGCTCTCAGACCTATCTTAGATCTGAGATATTTGAACAAAGTTCTCATGAGGCGACCGTTCAAAATGCTCACGACCAGACAAATCCTCACGCAAATTCGCCCGAGGGATTGGTTTATCTCTCTCGATCTGAAAGATGCATACTTTCAGATTCAGATAATACCCCGTCACAGGCCATTCTTGAGATTCGCCTTCGACGGTCAGGTATATCAATACACCGTCCTCCCGTTTGGCCTGTCCCTGGCACCCCGTGCATTTACGAAGTGCATGGACGCGGCTCTCTCTCCCCTCAGAAGTCAGGGCAAGCGAATATTGAACTATTTGGACGATTGGTTGATTCTAGCACAGTCGGAGATAGAATTAATATCTCACAGAATGTTGCTTCTCAGCCATCTGGAAAACTTGGGTTAATTGGACCAAGAGCTCATTACTGCCCAGTCAGACAGCCTCTTTTCTGGGGATAGAACTGGACTCTGTGTCTATGAAGGCCCGCCTGTCGACACAGCGCGCGCGCTGTGTTCGACACCTGGCCGCTTCATTCCGGACGGGCAGCCTTGTTCCCCTGAAAACTTTTCAGAGAATGTTAGGCTGCATGGCCTCAGCTGCAGCAGTGCTTCAGCTGGGCTTGCTACGTATGCGCCCGCTACAACGCTGGCTGAGTGTACGAGTACCACACGAAGCTTGGGCTTCCGGCGCTATCTCGCACCGGAAGGTTATCTCGATAGACGCCTCCAACCTAGGTTGGGGCGCCCTCTTCGAGGGCAGGCCGGTCTTTGGCCAGTGGTCAGACCAGGAAAAGTGCCTTCACATAAACTGTCTGGAGATGATAGCGGTCGAGAATGCGCTGAGGCACTTCCTCCCATGCCTGCGGGGCCACCATGTACTGGTTCGCACGGACAATATGTCAGTGGTGGCCTACGTGAACCGCCAGGGCGGTATCAGATCCAGAAATCTCAATGCTCTGGCGGAACGCCTCCTCGTTTGGGCTCAGCACTCCCTGCTCTCGCTGAGAGCCGTGCATGTGCCTGGTCGCCTGAACGACGGTCCAGACAGACTGTCCAGGGACAACTTTCCTCCGGGAGAATGGTCCCTGCATTCTCAAACAGTCCAGCTGCTGTGGCTGGATGCGTTTGCTCAAGCATGGCAAGCTGCCCACTGTACGCTTTTCCCCCGATCTCGCTGTTACCACAGGTAATCAGGAGAATCAGGGAAGCTGGCCACTCGGTGCTCCTCATAGCCCCGCGATGGGAGAGCCAAATTTGGTTCCCGGAGCTGATGCGGCTGACGGACTTAGCCCCATGGCCGATTCCGGTGAGAAGGGATCTCCTCTCTCAAGCCGGCGGCTCGATTTTGCATCCTCATCCAGAGCGCTGGTCTCTGCATGCATGGATAATCAACGGATACCCGTTGTCCTGCCAGAAGGGGTTTTGACCACGATCACGCAGTCTAGAGCTCCTTTTACGAGAAGGCTCTGCGCGTCTAAATGGTCTGTGTTTACTAGCTGGTGCACCGACAAAAACCTAGACACACAAACCTGTGGGGTCTCTGGGGTGCTTTGTTTCCTTCAAGAGCTACTGGATAAGGGCAGGACCCCTTCCACGCTCAAAGTATATGTTGCGGCCATTGCGGCGTTCGCAGAATCGACGCGCAGCCAGTCAATAGGAAGGAATGAGTTCATCATCCGCTTCCTTAGAGGAGCCAGGAGGATGAATCCCCCGCGAACCCCGTCGGTTCCTATTTGGGATCTTTCTATGGTCCTGGAGGCCATGAAAGCACATCCCTTTGAACCTTTACAGACCGTGGATCTGAAATACCTTTCGCTCAAAACCGCTTTTCTGATAGCCCTGTCATCAGTCAAGCGTGTGGGTGACTTTCACGCGTTATCTGTTAACGCCGCGTGTCTCGAGTTTGGACCTAATGACTCTAAAGTCATCCTCAAGCCGAGACATGGTTATGTCCCCAAAGTGCTTGGCACTCCCTTCAGAGTGCAGGTGATTACGTTATCGGCCCTACCGGGATCCGGTAGCGAAGTCGATGTTAACCTCCTTTGCCCTGTTAGGGCGTTAAGGGTTTACGTCACGCGATCCGCCGCCTTCAGGCATTCGGAGCAGCTCTTCATTTCATTCGGTGGGCGTGCCAAGGGCCTCGCCACCTCGAAACAGAGTCTGTCCAGGTGGATTGTGGACGCTATCGCGGCAGCATATGCGTCTTAAGACCTGCAGTGCCCCTTGGGCATCAGGGCTCATTCCACTAGAGGCATGGGCTTGGTCCAGCGGGATTTCTATTCACGACATTTGTATGGCGGCAGGCTGGGCCTCCCCCTCTACATTTGTTAGGTTTTATAACCTAGAAGTTCCTGCCCTGCAGGCTAGACTTTTGTCAGTCTAAGTTACGAGTATGTTCTGCTCAGATTCGTTTGCGCGCAGGCTACTCTCACATTAATCCTAGCTCCCCTGGTTGAGCTGCACTATAAGGGTAGATATTCCCATTTCAGTATGGACCGGCTGTGCCGCTCTGTATTCCCTGCTACATGATACTGTGTGCTTATGTACATGTACTGGCCCACTCAAGTTGGCCGTCTTATTCCCACTAAGCTGTGTCCCCCGGGTGTGCCCCTGGGACTATATGTGGTTGATGCTTGGCGCGCACGGCGTTGACAAGGGGTTCCCGAAGCGTAAGCAACTTACGCAATAAGAGAGAACCTCTCGTAAGAGAACGTACTCAGTTACTAACGTAACCTCGGTTCTCTCTAGAAGAGGGAACGAGTATTGCGTAACCTGCCATGCTCGCACCTCAACCTGGTCTCGCTAGGGCTGTCGCGGTAACTGCAAAATTGTTAAACCGCGCTACTGAGAAGCCAACCGCAGAGGAATGCAAGTAACCGCAGCAACTGCGATATTCTCATGTTTTCTTTTTTCATAAGGCTATACCCTTCTTTTTTTGAACTTTGTGCATGTGTATTGAATGTTAAATAAGTTAATAATGATAACAAGACTGTTTTATCATGGTGATTTGTACAGAAGCTTTATTGATTTGCACTTAAGACTTAACAGACAGTGAATGAGATCGACTGAGCGCGTCAAGTCATATGCAGGTCAAGTCAAGTCATATGCGTGAAAAGCTTTCCGTGTCCAAGGAAAGCGAAATATTTGTCGTGTCATCCTCTTAACCTTTAAGGGGGGTTACCATGAATGGCATCAGCGACAGCGCTGGTCAGCATTCCACAGCGCGAGAAAGCAGCGGGAAACAAAAAGCAGTGAGTCACGCATTGAATCAATGCCATTTAAGCGTCAGCTTCAGCGTTACCCATGCAACGCATTGCTGGTCAGCTCAGCCTTGAACAGTGGAGCTTAACAACTTGTTTCATTACTATCTTTTAAAGAATCAGCGTTTTTTAACGTGTTTGTTGAATGAACGGTTTAATGATTCACTTAAAGACAGTCCATTGCCGTAACAATGTAATGCGCGCTGACAGCCTTTCAATGCGCAGAGACACTGTTTAGTTTCGGTTACATTGGTTACTGAAAATGTAGGCTACTCGTTTTTGTGCATGCTGACCACATGGTAAAACCTATTTATATAGCAACAAATAAATATAAATATATCTAAATAAATAAATAAATGGCGATAATACCGCATACCGCGCTATTGAGCCACTCAAAATTACCGCAAGGGAAATTCCTTCACCGCGACAGCCCTAGGTCTCGCTTCAGTCGATGAAAACCAGGTAAGCAGCTCCCGAGCCCGTCCTTTTATACGCTAAGCCACGGCCATTCTGGCGGGCTATGATGCGTGGGGGTGCGAAGCAACTTACGCAATACTCGTTCCTTCTAGAGAGAACCGAGGTTACATTATTAACCGAGTACGTTAAACCCACAGACACTTGTTCAATCTCAGTAAATCTTCATGATTCATGGGTTCACAGAGATCATCGCCCCCCAGTGGAGAACCACTGACATTTCCAAACGTTTCGAAACAGTTATGACGTAACTAAGCCTCGTTTACTGAAATCATGTGACTCTGGCCGTTTGATACACACTCCAAACCACTGATTCGAAACAAAAGATTCGTAAAGGTTTCGTAGCTTCATGAAGCGTGTTTCGAAAGCGCCCATCACTAGCGTTCAGTGGATCTTATTACAGGCAGATACTGATCACAGACTTTTAAAATGCACTTGTTTAATTTTTACAAGTCACAGTATATGCTGCACCAAAATTAAACATTTTACATTTTGGGAAATACAAACATTGAATTGAAAGCAGTTATGAACATTTCTGATTCTGATGTCACAAAAAACATTGTTCAGCCTCTACAGTAACTAAAATAATTATGGACCCATGATCCAACTGTCTGTCTTAACCAAATATTTAAAGCTTCATATCACATTTTAATTGTGTGTTTTTAATTTGCTGTTTAATTTTATTACTTTAAATTGTTGTGGCTCTGTGTGATGTTGAGGAAACAACTGCTCTGACTCAAACAAGTGAGTAAATATTATCATCAGCTAACATTACTACTAAAAGTAAAGTAATATTATAAATAAATGAGCAATACTCACGTCAGTGTGTTGAGTTGACAGTGTTTATCCTGCAGTAGAGCAGCGATCTGATTCACTCCTGTGTCTCCTAGTTCATGTCCACTCAGATTCAGCTCTCTCTGGAGTAACGGGTTTTTACCCACAACTGTATTCACATACTGACAGGCTTCCTCTGCAGCAGGACTCAAAAACCTGCAGAAGAGTCAATTCAGTTCTCAACTAAATGTCTGTTGCATTACAAAAAAGATTGATACGATAATTTTATTTTATTTTATTTTTTTACATTTAAATACACAAATAAATATATATTTAAAAGAAACTAGAGCGACACTCAGTCCTAAAGCAAACTCATAAGAACAGAAATGTCTCACAGAGCAGAAGGGCAAAAGCTCACTAGATCATGGTTTTCAGTATGAATACAGAGTGTGAAATTAAGATCTTTCTGGCTTTTAAGCAGAAGTGAGAAACGTCAGCACAGAGAAAACTGGCTTGTGAAACTGAATGTTTGTGAACATCTGGAGACTCATAGACCTGCTGTAGGGAGATGCAGTGAATCTGGGCTTGATGGAAAACTATTGTGTTCAGAAAACTATTTCACTAAAAGGTTATCTAGAATTTTGATGAGAAGTGTGCACAAAAATAAAATTGTGCATTTCAATTATGTTACGTAATAATGTGACATCAAGTTGTGTTCTTTGTATTTTTTTTTTGTTCCCTTCATATTGTGTTCTGCCGCTGTCCGTTTTTTACTTTCTCTTTTGCAGGTGACGTGCTGATTGGTTCGCCTCTGCTATCAATCATCTGAGGGGAGGGTTTTTGGCGTGTTGACGTCGGACAATGAGATCCAGTCATATTGTTACCGGAAGTCCGGGAACTATAAAAGGACATACAAAGCACTAGAGGCGGCGGCCTTTTTGTTTGTGAACTTGACCTGTTGGTGCGCTTGGTACAGTATTTTCTCTGTTATACTTGGTTTGTTTTTGTTTGATTCGATTTGTGTTAGAACTTATTAAGCTTTGTTAGTGTGCTTTAATTCTCATGTGAGATTAAGTTACTTTGCCGTCCTATTTCCTTTATTGAATATTTGAGAGCGGTAACGCTGTGTTTTGGGTTGGATAGAGGAAAAAGGGATAGGTGAGTTATGTCACGTGACTTACATCGCACACACTTAGGTTTGATGTACTTTGTTTAGACCCACTAGGTTTAGGGGCATGTGCCATTCATTGTAATTTTTGTTTTGATAGGTAGAGTAGGGAAGTGTACGACGTCTAGGACGTTGAAGACTTTTTCTTTCTACCTTTTTCTTTTGTATTAGATAGATTAGTTGAAATGGGTTAGAAAGATTCCTTTTGTTTTATTATTTTCTTTGTGTTGGCACTGTCCAAGTATTCCCTTCTTCTTTCTTTCCCAGGTCTGGTGTAATATAATTTGCTGGTTTTTCCTGTGATCTTTTGTTTTCATTGTAAATACTAATTTATTTTGCCTCAATTGTTTTTTTGTTTTTCTTCTATAGATGTACCATATATAGGTCTATCGAATATCTTTTGGCCGGTTCTTACACATAATAAATGCGTTTACATTTTCTGCTACTTTGTGATGGTCTCATTCATTTTCCCAGTGTTTTAATGGTAGTAGTGGTTGACGGGTGGCCTAATGTTTCCCTTCTAACTCCCTACACTTTTAAAAACAGTGAAGGGTCGTAACAAATTATACTCCAGAATAGCAGCCCATATACTGACCCATAATGTCTATTTGACCTTTAGCTCGTATCATAACTAAACTGTGTTGACGTTTATCACCATCATGACAGAACCTGCAGCATCTGATCTGATCTTGATCATTTTGATGCAGCTAATTGTCAAGCTAATTGTATAGTTAAATAATATATCAGTTATGAATATTTATCCTCCATATAACTATTTTAGTTAATTATTTGATCCTGTCTCACCTCAGTGTCTTCAGTTGACAGTCTGGATCCTGTAGTAAATCATGGAGCTTCTTCACTCCTGATTGTCCAGGATCATTTCCTGTGAGATCCAGCTCTATCAGGTGTGAAGGGTTTGATCTCAGAGCTGAATCCAGAGCTTTATAACCTTCTTCTGTCACACTGCAGTTAGAGAGTCTAGAACAGGAATGAAAGTATTCAGCTGATTAATCAGTTAAACCCCGAACAATATAAATCCTTAAACTTGAATTTTATTTTGTTCTTTGTACAAATGCATTGAAAGTTAGTTGCAAAAACTGACAACTGAATATGGAGGCAAACAGAAGGCACAGAAATGTTTAATATGTTAGACATCAACATCACTTTCCAGATTACAATTATCTAAAACTGTGTAAGCCTGTTTATTGGTCCAAATGGGGGTTTCCGCCAGAACGGGTGAAGGTCTCTGCGTGTTACTGTCTTTCCACGTGGCAAAGTAATTTAATTCCATTTAAGCTTTTATCTGACTCCATTTTATATCTGACTCCATTTTATCACGACCTCGAATTTAAGTTAGATTGCCAATTGGTGATTGGTCAATTATATAATAGTTTAGCAATACATTTGATTGTTCTATTTAACTCTTTACTTATATTTTACCCGTCCATATTAGGAAGCTATGTCGCTCAGAGGTCCTCACGCCTTGTTTAACGTGGGTCTCACGATCACAATCTCGCCAGCTTCAGTCACTAAACAGAGGTAATTGCTATATACCTGAGATCGGTCGCATTCACGCTTACACAATCAAAGATACTTTGGTATAGCCCCCGTGATTGCATACACTTGAAATTAAAGTAACGTTTACTTCAGTAGAGGTATATATGGCCACTACTACAGATATAAGTCAACCAACTTTACTTGTCTTATAATAGCTTTGGATTGGCCATGCCGTGGTTTCCCACGTACACATATCTAAAGTAGAATTAAATTAAAACAGAGGTAAGACACACCCAGATTTAGGTTGGTCAAGCAGCACTTTTGCTGCCCTAAACGGAAATTCACTTCTTGTCTTTGCAAAACACGTCCACTTGAATTAGCGCCAAAGTATTAGTCGTCACTAATCTGACGCAAAACTTGCGGTAACATACGAATCTGTTTAATTCAGCTCTCTCAGGTGTGATGGGTTTGATTTCAGAGCTGAAGTCAGGATGAGACTCTGTTTCTCTGTAATACTGCATCCACTGAGAAATAACAATAGTTCACATCTATGATGATCATCTTATTGAAGAGCTACACAGCATTTAGTTTCCAATAGTCTGTTCTGAAACCCAGTCACACTAGTTCTGTGTGCTGGAAGACACTGTTTCTTCTCTTTCATTTTAACTATTTATTTGACGTCTCTCTTCTTTATTCTCTGTTAAAAAGGCAGATTTCTGCATGTACACAATCAGTACATTGTATCAAATGCTGGAAATTAAACAATTACTATCTAGATAAAAAGACATAAAAATGTGAGCAATAGGGAAAACCCAGAAAGTGCACTGCTATAAACAATGACTCATAAGCCCTGCTGTCTTCAAATAAATAAACTTCAGTCACACTGTAATTGCTGTAGAGTATAATGATACTAACTGTAGTTTCTCCAGCTTGAATTGTGGGTTCATCAGTAGATCACTGAGGTTTTTCACTGAGGAGTCTCCTAGTTTATTCCTGCTCAGGTCCAGCTCTCTCAGGTGTGACGGGTTTGATTTCAGAGCTGAAGTCAGGATGAGACTCTGTTTCTCTGTAATACTGCAATCACTCAGACTGAAGACAGATAGAGAAAAGAAAATGAATCAGATCTATGATGATCAACTAACGTGTTTAGCTTCATCCAGCAGACTTTTGCTGACAAATAAGCAGGTATATCCAGGTTCAGGTAACACAGAGAAAGACTACACATTGTTCATTTAAATATACTACCAACATTGTAACAATACAAAGGTTGTCTTGATCTATTTATGTTAGTTTATACATTAATTACATATAATTTTTTAAGGGTCATGAAACCCCCTAAAACAAATTTTTTTGAGATGTGAACTAGAGATGCGCGGATGGGCTATTATTTCATCCGCAACCGCATCACAAAACTCATCATCCGTCCGCCATCCATCCGCACCAATGTTTTTGACCAATTTTCAAAACCGCACCCGCCCGCCATTCGCTGAATGTATACATATATTTTTAATTTGATTGGTTCATTTGATTGGTTCAACTGCCCGCCAACCGCCTGAATTTAATTAAAATATAATTTGTCACGTCATCCGCCCGTAATGTGAACAAATATGTACAGGCTGCACATCAATGAAAATAATAAAAGCACTGTGTGATTGGCTGAATGTAAGGTAGAAGCGTGCTTTTGGAGCGTGTGATTGGCTGAATGTGAGGTAGAAGCGTGCTTTCAGAGCGTGTGATTGGCTGAATGTGAGGTGGAAGCATGCTTTCGGAGCATGTGATTGGCTGAATGTGAGGTAGAAGTGTGCTTTCGGAGTGTGTGATTGGCTGAATGTGAGGTAGAAGTGTGCTTTCGGAGTGTGTGATTGGCTGAATGTGAGGTAGAAGTGTGCTTTCGGAGCGTGTGATTGGCTGTCGGGGCTGGAGAGAACGATTCTGTATGTCAGCCGGTTCTGAGCGACTCTCTGCATTTATTCATGAGAAAGAGCTTGTTCAATCCAACCACTGCGCTGTATTACACATGAGATCATCGCATCACAGCGGAGAATTCAAACCACATGTGGAGCATGAGAGCGGTTTCTGCCGCGATGAGTTTAACAACGCTGGCAACGCGGATCATATAGTTCATATATGGACCAGAGCAAGCGCTTTTCAAGTTTTTATGGACATATTTCATATACTCTAGTGCTCTAAACATGAACCAGCACCGCTCTTCTTCATATTAAATATATGTGCAAATAAAGACACTGATACAGCCGTACATCTGATCATGAATGCGATGATACAATGGATTATTCTGATACACAGAACACAATGATGTATACAATTAAAAGAACAAGGACAAAAAAGTAACTATGTCTTTATTATTTATGTGCTAAACTGACACGTGTTGTTTGTTCAGACTCAGAGACTATAGTGCTCATAAATGTAATGAAAATATTATTAGATCTTTTAAACATTCTTCCGCAATTCTCCCTCGTTCTTGTGAGTGTGTTATATAGGGTTATATTTTTAAAATGCATCAAGGTGCCTTCAGATCCATTTTTTTTTTTTTTCTCTGCAGTCATATTTTAATATTCATGTGTCTGTATAATGAGTGTGTTGCAGGTCTGTGTTTTATTGGTTGTTGTCTCCCCTTTTCCCGCCCTCTACACTCCCACTTTTCCACAGCTTTCCACACACATTTGCTCAGACTTTTCCAGCTCTGAGATGTGAACGATCAGCTAAAACAGGGTTTCATGACACTTTAAGGTTCTTTCGTGTCAATGTCACCTTTGGTTTGCTCACTGGGACAAATGTGGTTCATTGTGTTCAGGTGTTTCTTGTGTGCTTAATAGTGTCTGTGTGTATATTTAGCCCTCATGCAGGGCCGTACACACCATTGAGGTCCAGACCTTGGTCATTTTTCGACGTGCCAGAGAAACAAGCGCGCAGCATCTTTAGAATATTGTCTTTGAACTTCTGTTTTTGCGGTCGTATATTTCTATGGCATCGCTGTCGAGGAGTAATTAGCTGGAGAAGTGGATTTACTTATTGTAGAGTTAATGAAAGTTATCAAGTGCATGGTAATGTTTTAATCAGATGTCTTAACAAATAACAGTAGACCGGGAAGATTTTAAAACGAGCTGTTTATTCATAAATACGCAAGATCGTTGTGAAAATGCAGACCGGAAGTCAAAAGACAACAAGCGCAGCTGAAAAGGGGCTATATATGGTCTATATAATGAAGGTTGTGAAATAATTGGCTAATATTAACTCTACTTTGGTGCTGTAATGATATTGCACATCACCACGATAAACGACCTCATCTGAGCTGCTTCAGCGGACTAACAACACTCGTCAATGTCAAAATGTTTGAGATGACCAATCAAATCAAAGTAGGCGGGCTTTATGTTCACAGAAGCTGTGAGTCGAGCGCGAATTCCAGCGCGACGCTTCACGACACGCTTCAGTTAACGCTCATAAAGTGTGAGATATGATGTAAGCAGTGAAACTAAACAGCTGTTTTACGATAGAAGTTTTAAACAACCCACAGAAATAATCAGGTTGCAGAGACTGTATCAATCAAAGCTCAGCTTTGGGAAGGGAAGATATACAGGTGAAGATGAGGAGACTGAGAGAAGAAGAAAGAGAGAATGTGATGGAGATGAGAGAGGAAGAGCAGGTATTGCACACTGTGCCCAGGATGAGATTAACATTATCACAATGGATTCATATTTAACACAGATATATGTTCTTCGCTATTACAGCGGAAACTATAAGCTCAATTTAACAGCACAAGCACCTATTAAATATATTTCCATAATAGTATTATTGTATAAATATATATTTGTATACCTCGAATGTGTTTGAATATTTCACCAGTATCAGCACTGGGACTTTTCACTGTATTACTCCACTTGTCTGTGTTTGTGCAACTTGCATCATTAAGCCAGAAGGGGGCGACACGTGACTGTCTTTATGAGTGAGCAATTGAACCATTAATTGAACTGATTAGTACAAAAACATTGATTAATTCAGGAAAGAAACAAGTTGCTGAAACTGATCTTTGATGCTCATACATATTGCTCATATGCCTCTGGACACAGAAGGATTGCACTGGCGTTTGATTGAAATGTAACATCTATGCAAAATAATCATTGAATCATTTCTCATTCCTGTTTGGAATAAGTGATTGTTTTGTCAACAATAAGCTTTACATTTCTGCATTTCAATTCTGTAGTGTGGATCATTCATTGCAACATTTATCCTGATTCTCATGTTTAAGAATCTGTTTTCTGCTTAACAAATAATGTATGCTACTGTCCACTGACATGCTTTTAAAGCTATTGATATCCAATTTCTTTGTCCTTCAAACACCTTAAATTGCACATGTGTAGATCAGGAAAATCTAAATTTCCCCCGAACCCCCCTAGCAACATCAATTGTGGGACCTCAGTTTATATAAAACCCTGCGTACGGCCCTGCCTTCATGTTACCATTGTCTTCTGTCTGGCTTTGTTCCCTGTAACTGCTGTTGGTGACCTTCATGTTTCTCACTCAAGTCTTTGTTTTTTGTAGTTTTGTTCACATTTATTTGAATAAAGCTGCACTTGCGTTCAGTAGTGATGGGAGAAACAAAGCTTTTCAAAGCTTCAAATCAATAAAACTAATTTCTTCGCAAAATGATTCACTGTTTTGAAGTGTTAGTCTAAGCGTGTAGTTTCGAAACGACACACGCTGACCAAAAACTGCATAAAAACACCTTTTACACCTTCTACCTTGATATCACATTTTAATTGTGTGTTTTTAATTTGCTGTTTAATTTTATTACTTTAAATTGTTGTGGCTCTGTGTGATGCTGAGGAAAAAACTGCTCTGACTCAAACAAGTGAGGAAATATTATCACCAGCTAACATTACAGCTAAAAGTAAAGTAATATTATAAATAAATGAGCAATACTCACGTCAGTGTGTTGAGTCGACAGTGTTTATCCTGCAGTAGAGCAGCGATCTGATTCACTCGTGTGTCTCCTAGTTCATGTTCACTCAGATTCAGCTCTTTCTGGAGTAACGGGTTTTTACCCACAACTCTATTCACATACTGACAGGCTTCCTCTGCAGCAGGACTCAAAAACCTGCAGAAGAGTCAATTCAGTTCTCAACTAATGTCTGTTGCATTACAAAACAGATTGATAAATCACTTTTTTTTTTCTTTGAACATTTAAATACACAAATAAATATACATTTAAAAGAAACTAGAGCGGCACTCAGTCCTAAAGCAAACTCATAAGAACAGAAACGTCTCACAGAGCAGAAGGGCAAAAGCTCACTAGATCATGGTTTTCAGTATGAATACAGAGTGTGAAATTAAGATCTTTCTGGCTTTTAAGCAGAAGAAGTGAGAAACGTCAGCACAGAGAAAACTGGCTTGTGAAACTGCATGTTTGTGAACATCTGGAGACTCATAGACCTGCTGTAGAGAGATGCAGTGAATCTGGGCTTGATGGAAAACTATTGTGTTCAGAAAACTATTTCACTAAAAGGTTATCTAGAATTTTGATGAGAAGTGTGCACAAAAATAAAATTGTGCATTTCAATTATCAAGGTATACTCCAGAATAGCAGCCCATATACTGACCCATAATGTCTATTTGACCTTTAGCTCGTATCACGACTAAACTGTGTTGACGGTTATCATCATCATGACAGAACCTGAAGCATCTGATCTGATCTTGATCATTTTGATGCAACAAATTGTCAAGCTAATAGTATAGCTAAAATAATATATCAGTTATGAATATTTAGCCTCCATATAAATAATTTAGTTAATTATTTGATCCCATCTCACCTCAGTGTCTTCAGTTGACAGTCTGGATCCTGTAGTAAATCATTGAGCTCCTTCACTCCTGATTGTCCAGGATCATTTCCTGTGAGATCCAGCTCTATCAGGTGTGAAGGGTTTGATCTCAGAGCTGAAGCCAGAGCTTTATAACCTTCTTCTGTCACACTGCAGTTAGAGAGTCTAGAACAGGAATGAACGCATTCAGCTGATTAATCAGTTAAACCCCGAACAATATAAATCCTTAAACTTGAATTTTATTTTGTTCTTTGCACAAATTCATTGACAGTTAGTTGCAAAAACTGACAACTGAATATTGAGGCAAACAAAAGGCTCAGAAATCTTTAATATGTTAGCTATCAGTCCCTCCAGGATTTCACGATTTTTTTGTGTGCTTTTGCGATCAAAATGACTGATTTTGTGGTGGTAATTTCCAGAAATTTGTGAAAAAATTTGTGATTTTTATATTTTATAATTAGGACATCACATTTACCATAATAGTATTATGTCAGATGCACAATAGACATAAACATGACACAAATCACAAACAAAATGCATAAAGCTTGTTTATTTTGGTCTGATCAAATTCTCATCAAATTAACTTTTAAAACAACCTATGGGCAATTTTTCTACCTGACCTATGTAAATACCAGCAGATGTAGTCATTTATACTGTAGAACTGTGTGTAAATCCTGAGTTTAGGGGTGCTGAGCTGCAGTAGTAGGCAACCAGTTACTTGTAGTGCGGCGTTTTGCATGGCGTCCCCACTGTGTATAGCAACGCAATACGAAGTGACCGTTCGAAAGGGAACTACTCGGTTACTATCGTAACCTCAGTTCCCCGAGAGTAGGGAACGAGTATTGCGTAGCCAGCCGCACTATAGTAACCTGGCAAGTTGTCGCTTCAGTCGTTAAACCTGCTAAAATAAAATTGCGTTTTTCAGGGACTGGCTAAGGCCACGCCCCCTTGGCGGGCTCTGACGTGTAATGGCGTGATGCTAGCTCATTGGCGCACACGTCAGAGGCGCCCGCGCCATTGGATGTGCAGTTGCCGCAGCACAGCCAATGAGTAAGCCAGACACTCACTGTACTAGCTGTGCAGCTGCAAAATGCGTTTTACATTATAGGCTTCAGTAAATCGAGGAAAAGGAGTTTCCCCTTTTCCCGCAACATCTGTATCCACGTAAAAATGCATTGAAACTTTAATTAAACTAGAGATATTTATGGTGATTATAAATTAATGTTTTGTGAGGTCTTTTTCATTTTTGTGATTATTTGGCGGTTAAATTAGGAATTATGCAGGGATCGCAAAAAAATGCGACATTTTGTTGATTTTGCGTTGTATATAGCGATCGCGGAATCGTGAAAAACTGGAGGGACTGGTATATGTTAAATTTGAGTTACAAATCACCACGAGCCTTCTTCAGCATCTCCCTAAACACTCAGACCAAGGCAGAAACCTCTTTTCAAATGTAAACGGTGGGAATTTGCATTGATCACCGTCCCAGACTTACTGGGGACAGGAGTTGAGGGAATGATGTGTAAATTGGGAGGTGATCAACTCAAGTGTGTTCGTGTCTCGAATGGGGATGGTAATATAGCAAGAGAGTTCAAATGTTAATTTCCTTTGTTTTCTCAGAGAGTTGCCCTCTCTTCCAGTTCTTCCAGTTTATCCAGTCTTACAACTGTACAGGTCTGAAAGTCTTTGATCTGAATAATCCACAACAAGTAACCTGAAAATGGTTTGAAAATTTGAAAATGTAAGTTTGGGAATGGCCTAATTAAAGTCCAGACTACAACTCCATTGAAATGCTGTGGAAGTACGTGAAACAGCTCATGCTGGAAAGTCTACAAATGTCACTGAGCTGAAGCAGCTTTGTAAGGAGGAGTGGGACAAATGGACCAAAATACATTCACAGTGGTGTAAAACACTCATAAACTAGAGGAAGTGTTTAGTCGAGACTAGCTGCAATGCTGAAAGCAGAATCAAAGATACACAGCTCCCTCAATAGCACTAAAATACATCAATCCTGTCACATAAAATATTAAGAGAAGTGATTTCTACCAGATCTCTCATTTTGTGGCAGATTTACCAGCTCTGACAGAATCATCTGAATTCTGACTCAACATTAGGTATGCAAGTAATAATTACATCACTAAAGTATAAATTACTATAAACAAAAACAGCACAATTTAAGTGTTAACTTAAAAGAAGTAGAATATACATATATAGAAAATACTTTATCCACTAAATATTATAATCCCTTGCAATTATTTGTATTACAGTGCAGTACCAGGTGTTAAAGGGATAGTTCACCAAAAAATGAAAATTAGCCCATGATTTACTCACACTCAAGTCATCCTAGGTAGGGCTGGGTACCGAGTTCGATACTTTTTAGGTATCGACCGAATTGCCTCGATACTATCGAGTATCGAAAAATGACTTGTTGTTCGGTACCAGATTTCGATACCTAAGGGGTTAACTCGTCAACGTCAGTGCTCAAACAAATACATATGAAATGCACAATGACACACCTAAAGTCGCTCACACGCAAACTCTACACACACAACTCTCCGCGCACATACTCCTATGAGACGCGCGCGCGCATACACAAACTCTCCACGCATAGTCATATGAGACGCGAGCACACACACACAAACTCTCCGCGCACATACTCATATATGAGACGCGAGCACACACACACACACACACACACACACACACACACACACACACACACACACACACACACACACACACACACACACACACACACACAATAGCCTACCCTAAAGATGTGGATAAGTCGATCAAAAGTGTGGCTACATTTCTCCAGGCTCGATGCCAACAGCGCGCGATGCAGTATTTGCGGTAAAATAATTGCTACAAAGACCGGTACCACGACAGATATGATGAAGACCTTGACAGTGCACGGAGTAAACATAAGAGCAGAAAGTTGCTCCGTCTTTGACTGGTAAATGAAGAGATACCTTGTTAATCACTCTGACAGTGTTTATATTGCAATAATGACCTACTGAATGTACACTGCCGTTCAAAAATGTGTTGGTTAGTCAGAATTTTTTTTCAGTAAGGATGCATTAAAGTGATCAAAAATTACCTTAAAACATGTGTAATGTTACAAAAGATTTCTGTTTCAAATAAATGCTGTTCTTTTGACATTTTTATTCATCAAAGAATCATGAAAAAATGTATCATAGTTTCCAAAATATTAAGCAGCAAACTGTTTTCATATTTCTGAAGGATCATGTGACACTGAGGTAATGATTTTGAAAATTCAGCTTTGATATCACAGGAATAAATTACATTTTGAAATATATTCAAATAAGATTTTAAATTGTAATACTATTTCACAATGTTACAAGTTTTACTGTATTTTTGATCAAACAAATTCAGCTTTGGTGAGCATGAGCTCTTTATAAAAAATTTTTTTTTCTTTTGTGCGTTTTTTGTTCCTTTGTGCACTGGCTAAGGAGCATGAGTCAAACTGAAAAAATAAAACCAAAGTTTTTCTGAAGTAGTGTGTTATGTAATCTTGTTAAAATGGATTTCATAAAATTGGTATCGAAAAAAGTATCGTTAGGAACCGGTATCGAAATCAAGGTATCGGTATCGGTATTGGTATCGACATTTTTTGAACGATACCCAGCCCTAATCCTAAGTGTATATGACATTCTACTTTCAGACGAATACAATCGGAATTATATAAATCAAAATGTCCTGGCTCTTCCAAGCTTTATAATGGCAATGAATGGCTGTATATTTTTCAAGTCCATCAAAGTGCATCCATCCATGAAAAAAGTGCTCCACACAGCTCTGGGGGGTTAATAAAGGCCTTCTGAAGTGAAGTGATGCGTTTGTGTAAGAAAAATATCCTTATTTAAAACTGAATCGACTAAAATAACTAGCTTCCGGCCTTTATTAACCCCCCAGAGCCGTGTGGAGCACTTATTTTACAAGAAAAGATATTTGCCAATGACCCTCAGGATCTGTAGCTCTTATTCTGATATTTAATGTTAGATCTTTACTTTTCTTGGAACAAAATTAATGCTTAATGTCACTTTAATATTACTCAATGAAAAAACACAACAACAATAAAATAGCACAATGACAGGATTGATATGGTATACCCACGTTACAAATAAATAAAAGATCTTTGAATTTTTCACAAAAGTTCTCTTGCGCTTTTGTCTCCGGCATCGTTCTGTCAGTCATCGCACCTCACTCTAGTCATGTGACTCCTGTGGCTCAACTTACCTCAGTATCTCCAATTTACACTTTATATTTTTCAGTCCAGTGCAGATCAGCTTCACTCCTGAATCCTGCAGATTATTATTGTTCATGTTCAGCTCTTTCAGATTGGTATCTGTTACAAGAACTGCAGCCAGAGCTGAACAGCTTTTGTCTGTTAAGTTACAATCATTTAACCTACAATAAGTCACAACACAGAATTAGATGGAACACATACAATACATTTTCTATATACAAATATTAAATTCAGTTTCCATAAATTTTTTTCATCCCCATATTTATGTATAGCTTTTATACCTATAGGATCTTTTCTCTATTTATGTCACCTGATGGAGTTTAGGTTCTTGCCACTGTTGCCTCTGTCTTGCTTATTTGGGGACACTTAATATTCAATAATATTATTGACTTGATTGCACCGACACCATTATATGAGACAGTTCACACTTTTATGGCAAGTTAAAGGCCTTTCACTATAAATCTAAAAATGCCTCCATTCACATGTACATGTCTTTTTGACATAAAATCTTTAATGATTTAAGTAAAGCTAAGATTACGTAAACCTAAGCACCTAAGAAATGTTATTTGTTTTTAATATTTCAAGAATAAGGTCAACCGATGGCTGATGCTGATATCTTAGAGAGCAGGGTGGCCAATGAGTGATATATCATTAATTTAAAGATAGTAAAAAAACAAACATCCATAACAATTGCTGAAGTGAAATTTATAGTTATTTTACTTAATTACTAAATTAGAAAAAAATATTAAAAAAAATTATATGGAAAAAAAGAGATTTTGAACGATAAAAAATGTAAACTTTTTTTGTAGAAAAACCATCTTAAAATGTGTACATCAAATATGATACACCAGGCTTTTGATAAATGTTTATTTGTAAATCTCTCAATCTACATATTGCATTACATTATTATTACATTAAACTACAGAAGTACTCATAGAAATAAACATTTAAAATATCTAATTACTGGGAGAAACAGAGGGACAACTAATATATGATGTGGTAATCTATATGTAGATTGTAGTAGCCTGTTTTATAAAAATCTCAATGTTTTATATTATAACCTTTCAGAATTTCATCTTACTTTTTCACAATATAAATAACATCTGTACCAAATTACATTCTTTCCCCACAGTTTGGGTATATGAATAAAATAAGTTTTTTTTCTTCTTCCTCAAGTATGAGTATGAGCTAATATATATAATTCGATATAAGTCATACAAGCCTGGTGTATCATGATACAAAACAAACATGAAAACATTTTTACATGGAATTTTATATTTTGTCTTAAGGTTTGATAAACTGTCTCCACACACACACACACACACACACACACACACAAAACTATTTCATATGTCAGGCTTTACAGGTATAGGTTCATGTTTATGATGGGGCATCACTATAGAGTGATGTAGATAAATACATTTTTCAGATGAGAGCTAAACATGACAAAATATATAAAAAGACTTACAGGGCTCTTCTGGAGGTTTTGATGACTGCCGATAATCTAATGACACACTCGTCTGATTTCTTGAATTTCTGAAGCTCAAACTCCTCCAGCTCTTCCTCTGATGTCAACAACACAAAGGCTAAAGCAGACCACTGGGCAGGTGAAAGGTCACCAGATGAGAGACTTCCTTTGCTAAGGTGGGTCTGAATCTCTTTCACCAGAGTTTGGTCGTTCAGTTCATTCAGACAGTAGAACAGATTGATGGATCTCTCTGCAGGAAGATTATCTTCTAATTTCTGCTTGATGTACTGAACTATTTCCTTGTTGCTCTGGTCATTGCCGTCTTGCTGTATCAACAGACCTCGTAAGAGTCGTCGATTGGACTGGAGTGACAGACCGAGGAGGAAGCGAAGGAAAAGGTCCAGGTGTCCATTGTCACTCTCGAGCGCCTTGTCCACTGCAGTCTTGAGAAAATCAATCATGGTTTCATTTCTGTTTTCCTGTTCTGTAGACTCATGATCAAACACACTTGTCTTGTTGATGTCTAGAAACAGATGTGCATAAAGGGCTGCAATAAACTCTTGAATGCTCAAGTGAACAAAGCAGTACATGGTACCAAGAACGATCCCTGTTTCCTCCTTAAAGATCTGGGTACATATGCCTGAGTACACTGATGCCTTATAGACGTCAATACCACAGGCTTCCAGGTCTGTGTCATAGAAGATCAGGTTGTTTCTTTCCAGCTGATGAAATGCCAGTTTCCCCAGTGAAAGGATGGCATCTTTATCCCAGGAAACATCTGGTGTGTATTTTCCATCATACTTTCGGCGGCTCTGCTGGATCTGAAAGCGGAGAAAGTGTGTGTACATTTGTGTCAGAGTCTTGGGAGTGTCTTCAGTGTTTGATTCCTGCAGTGTTTTAGAGATCTCATCAGCCTGAGTGTTTTTCACATCATTATTTCTTTTCTCCTCCAGAATGTTCTGGAGAACCGTGGCTGAAATCCAGCAGAAGACTGGGATGTGGCACATGATAAAGAGACTCTTTGATTGTTTAACATGATCTATGATTGTGTTGGCCTGATCCTCATCCGTGAATCTTTTTTTGAAGTACTCTTGCTTTTGTGCGTCACTGAATCCTCGTATCTCTGTCAGCCGGCCGATAAAGTCAGGAGGAATCTTACTGGCAGCTGCTGGTCTGGTGGTGATCCAGATGAGAGCAGAAGGAAGCAGATTTCCCTTCATGAGGTTCGTTAGGAGAACATCCAGAGAGGCTGGTGACGATACATCACGCCACGTCTCATTACAATCAAACTGCAGAGGAAGGCGACATTCGTCCAGTCCATCAAGGATGAACAGCACTTTGAATTGATTCCTTCTTGTAAGGTTCAGTCCTTTTGTCTCTGGGAAAAATTTAGTTACAAGCTCCATCAAACTTAGTTTTTCTTTCTCCTTTAAGTTCATCTCTCTGAATGGAAGAGGAAATATGAAGTTGATATCTTGATTTTCTTTTCCTTCAGCCCAGTCCAGAACAAACTTTTGCACAGAGACTGATTTCCCGATGCCAGCGACTCCTTTTGTCAGTACAGTTCGGATCTCCTTGTCTTGTTCAGGTGCTTCAAACAAATTTGTGCAATCAACCTGTATCTCTTGTGCTTCATGACGCCTGGAAGCAACTTCAATCTGTCTCACCTCATGTTCAGTATTGACCTGTTCACTGCCACCCTGAGTGATATAGAGATCTGTGTAGATGTTATTCAGAAGTGTGGAGTCACCTTGCTTCGCAATTCCTTCAAACACACATTGATACTTCTTCTTTAGGCCACATTTCAGCTCAGGAATGAAGAACAGCTCATCTAAACACAGGAACAGACAACAGATAGTTTTAGTCTTCATTTTCTCTCCTACATTTATAAGAGACAATCTGACAGATGATCATGAGTCTCTAACCTTCTAGAGCATCAGCAGCTTCATCTTGCTTCATCTCTCTCAGGTAATGTAGTGTGAGATCAAGAGCTGCTGATTTGATACTGGATCTGTTCTCATTAAAGTCCTTCACAAAGTGTTGTGTGTTCTCTTTTTGTAATATTTTCTTCAACTTCTCCAGCTCATTCTTCAGAAATGTGATTATTTTGCTCTCAAGATCCTACAAACAAAAGTAAGAGAAAAGACAGAATAACACAATTTAAGCCAAATTGTACATCTACATTTGGTCAACACTATTTATTCAATAATTATAATGCATGTTCATAAAAAAATCCAGTTAAAAGACTAACATGCTAACCAAGCATGTGCTAAAATGTGTTTAAAAGGAAAAATAAGTGATCAAGAAAAATGTTATTCAATTTCTTTGTTCAATAACATATTTGTTTGTTTGAAATATTAAACATTTATAAAAATGTGTTTTCCTACCTGGAAGATCCCTAGAAGATTGTCTTTGAAATTATCGTGGTTCCTGTGAGTCTGAACGTCTGAGTCTAATGTCTCATATTGAAGCCTGTAATCAAATTAGTAAAATAAAATACTAACTGATATTTTACAGAAAGAGAAATAAGCATTAGCTGTGAATACTCTGACAAATATTTGATCTAAACATGTTTCATGATTGGTATTCACTGATACAACTTTTAAACACAGTCAACGTGTGACAAAAAAATTAGTAACACAAAATACCTTTTATTAGATGATGGTGTTTTCTCACTGAAGTATGGTGGATCACCTTTAGACTGATCACTCTTCAGAGACACAGAGCTGGACACATGTGAGCCTGATCTTACACTGATGACACAAAGAACAGAGAGAGAGAGAAAACACTTTACTACATGAGATACTTAGTCTCATTTGAAAACATTTAATAATGCAAATAGTAATCAAATGCAGTATAGCTGTGTATTTGTTCATTTATGACCATGGTTGGATGGATGGACATGTTTAGTTGCATGATCTATTTTCCATAGTGAATTTATGCCTCCTTGTGGCTGCCTGTGTAATTCTGTTTCATAAATCCCCTTACATAGTCAAGTTCAATCACATACACCACTGTGGAGAAATAATACAACCCTATAATGTAATGCAAACACGCAAAATACCTTTTATTAGATGATGGTGTTTTCTTACTGAAGTATGGTGGATCACCTTTAGACTGATCACTCTTCAGAGATACAGAGCTGGACACATGTGAGCCTGATCTTACACTGATGACACAAAGAACAGAGAGAGAGAAAACACTTTAGTAAAGGAGGATAAACTGTGTTTGAAACACATCCGTGTCTTTATCTAATCCTCCACAGAAATACACACACTCACACAATCAACAGTTCTCTTACGAGAGGTTCTCTCGTACTTGCGTAAGATATCTTACGCTAGGGGAAAACCTCTTTTCCTCGAGATATTGAAGCCAAAAATTATCCTTAATTTTGCAATAATGTAAAACGCATTGCAGCAGCATGCAGACATGGGCGAGACAGCTCGCGCGCCCATAGGCTGCTCTGCGGCAACTGCACCAGCCTATCGATAGAGGCCCCTCATGACGTCAGAACCAATGAGGGTGCTTTGCGCCCAATACGTCATGTCCCGCCGAAAGCGGGTGGGGCTAGGGCTATAAATACGGCCCAGAGAGGCTGGTTTGGTCAGTTTTTTATCTCTTCAGCGAGCTACGCATCGCTGGATCCTGAGAGGAAGCCGCGCCGTCTGACTCAAGCACCCAGCGGGATTTATCTAGCATCTGAAGCTGCCGGTCGACAACTCAACGCCTTCAGTCGCCGTTCCTGCTGACGCTTTCCGGCGTACATATCCTTTTCTCTGCTACTGTGTTTTGTGTATGTGTGTGTGTTCGCCGCCCGCGACACACACTCTCATTGCACTAAAAGAGCCGCCCGCAAAGCTCGCCGGTGCGCCCGCTTGCCTTGCCTGCTTGGAGGATGATACCTGCTCTCCCTCTGTTCGAGCCGCGCAAACTGCACCGTTCACAGGGGATGTCAGGAGCGGACGGTCACGGGGCTAGCTTTTCTCTCTCCCTCTGTTCGAGCCGCGCAAAATGCGCCGTTCACAGGGGAGGCTGGAAGCGGACGGTCGGGGTTAGTTTTTCTTTACGTACAAGAAAGCTACCCTGCCTCTGCGCCCCATTCACGCGTCAATCACCAGCGAAAGGAGAAATTAGTGTTTTAGTCCCGCCGAGGCTGGACTGACCTGAATTTTCTCACACATTTCTCAGTTCCCTGATCAGGCGACTGGAAATATAAATATTGCACCGGCAAGCAAACGCCGAAGAAAACATGTTGACGCTCTTATATGCTCGTGCATCTGAAAGCCTTTGTGTTCCCCCCTGTGGCTCAGTGGCGGAATCTTTGGTTTTTCACACGAGAGACCGGTGTTCGAATCTCGGTCTAACGGCAGATTAATTATGCCTCCAATGCTTCGCTCTGTCAGTTCCCTGAAAGGCGACTGCAGATGTGCATTTTGCAGCCAACGAGCGCGTTGTACAACCCGCTCGCCTGCACCCAAACACCGTTTCTATGGTTCCCGTGCGTCACTGGCGAAAGGAGAAAAGAGTGTTAATGTCCCGCTGCGGCCGGGCCGAATTCTATTTCTCATTCCCCTCTGAAGTTCAGGCGACTGGAAATGTCATACTGCAGTGAGCGAGCCTGTTGTAATGCACGCACGCCTGCAAACAAACGCCAGCATGTTGACGCTCTCTGTTTCTATGGCAACTTCTCGCTCGTTCAGTTCCAGTAAATGCGACTGTTCCAGTGTATTCTGCAGTAAACAAGTCGGCGACACAGCCCGCTTGCCTGCACACAAACGCCGCTTTACGGCTACCCAGATAAATCCCATAGAGTGTATTTTCTGGTGTTCCGGCCACGGCCGATGGTGTTATGAGTGTAGAAAAAATGCCCAGTGCTCATTCCTACACGGAAACACAGGTTTCTCTGATAATACTCGCGCTATATAAATGCCTCTGTGTCTTCCCCTGTGGCCCAGTGGCAGATTCTCAGGTTTTCACGCGAGAGACCTGTGTTCGATCCCGGGTCTACCGGCAAAAAATAAAAAATAAAAAAATATTTTTGCCGTCAATGCTCGCTCTGTCAGTTCCCTGAAAAGGCGACTGCAGATGTGTATTTTTGCAGCCAACGAGCGCGTTGTACAACCCGCTCGCCTGCACCCAAGCACCGTTTCTATGGTTTCCGTGCGTCACTACCTCCATTCTCACACATTTCTCTGGAAATGTCAATATTGCAGTGGACGAGCCTATTGTAATACACGCACACCTGCAAACAAACGCCAGCATGTTGACGCTCTCTGTTTCTATGGCAACTTCTCGCTCGTTCAGTTCCAGTAAATGCGACTGTTCCAGTGTATTCTGCAGTAAACAAGTCGGCGACACAGCCCGCTTGCCTGCACACAAACGCCGCTTTACGGCTACCCAGATAAATCCCATAGAGTGTATTTTCTGGTGTTCCGGCCACGGCCGATGGTGTTATGAGTGTAGACAAAATGCCCACTGCCCAGTGCTCATTCCTACACAGAAACACAGCCCGTCGCACAGGGCTCGCGCACATGAAATCGACCCAGATCGATTGCGCATTAAATGTGGTAAATGTGCCCACAAACACTACGTTCTGCATGTCTCAAGGTTTCTGTAAAACCAACATGCATTCGCTCTGCTCAGGCAGACAATGCTCTCAGTGTTGTAAATGTGCCCGCTATCCCACGCCCACATTCACACATAGACATGACAGGTCTTACGGGACTCGCCCAGCCCTCCCCCTCTCGGTTGACCACCGCAATCTGCCCGCTGTTATCAGCGCACCCCCTGCCTCAAATGTCATAAGCGCGACGCTTATGTTGCAGCACACTGAAGCCCCTCTGTCGCTGAGCGACCAGAGTGCGCTTCGCATTCAACCCCTAGCCATTCGTGCAAACGCATGGGCAAGGCTACCCGGGGTTTCGAAGTGGGTGCTAGACATTATAGAAAGAGGCTATTCGCTACAGTTCGGTCGACGCCCGCAACGCAAAGCGGCGCGAATCGATACTACGGTGAAAAAGGAAGTAGCACACCTACTTCGGGCCGAGATAGCGAAGCTACTGAGCAAAGGGGCTATAGAACCCCTATCACAAGCTCAGAGCGAAGGGGGCATGTACAGCAGATATTTTCTGGTACCCCAAAAAAAAAAAAAAAAAAGACGGGGGTCTCAGACCCATTTTAGATCTAAGACGACTAAACAAAGCACTTCTGAAACGACGGTTCAGAATGCTCACGACCAAGAAAATCCTCTCGCAAATTTGCCAAGGGGACTGGTTCATGTCGATAGATCTGAAAGACGCTTATTTTCAAATACAAATAGCGTCACGTCACAGGCGATTTTTGAGATTCGCCTTCGAGGGCCAGGCATATCAGTACACAGTCCTGCCATTCGGCCTATCCCTGGCACCTCGCGTATTCACGATGTGCATGGATGCAGCGCTCGCACCCCTCAGGCTCCGAGGCATACGAGTGCTGAATTATTTGGACGATTGGCTGGTTCTAGCTCGATCACAGTCGGAGCTCATAGAACACAGGACCATATTACTCGATCACCTCGAGAATTTAGGTCTCACAGTCAATTGGGCAAAGAGTTCACTGTCTCCCAGTCAGAAAATATCTTTTCTGGGCACAGATCTGGACTCGCTGTCTATGACAGCACAGCTGTCGCCGCAGCGCAGACTAAGTATTCAGCGCATGACAGAGATTTTTTGCCACGGCGCTTTAGTCCCGCTCGAAAAGTTTCAAAGGATGCTGGGTGTCATGGCTTCAGCATCCTCAGTGCTTCAGCTGGGTCTGCTTTGCATGCGCCCGCTGCAGTATTGGTTGAAAGCGCGCGCCGCGCAGAGCTTGGACCTCCGGTCTCGCGCGCCTCAAGGTCGATCAGAAATGCGTCGCAGCTCTGAAACCTTGGACAGTGACCGACTGGTACCGGTCAGGTGTAAGCCTGGGGACTTCCTCGAGTGTGAAGGTGGTGTCTACGGACGCCTCAACCTCGGGATGGGGAGCGCTGCTCGAGGGCAGACCGTTATTCGGCCAGTGGTCGGAACGGGAAAAGCTTCTGCATATAAACTGCCTGGAAATGATGGCAGTCGACAACGCGCTGAGGCGCTTTTGTCCCCAGATAAAAAGACGCCACGTCTTGGTCCGTTCGGACAACATGTCAGTGGTGGCTTATATAAATCACCAAGGAGGTATCAGATCCAGAATCCTTCACAGGCTGACGGAACGCCTCCTGGTCTGGGCTCAGCATAATCTGCGCTCGCTCGCTCAGGGCAGCGCATGTGCCCGGCCATCTGAATGTGGGACCAGACAGACTGTCCAGAAACA
This sequence comes from Leuciscus idus, assembly GCA_021554675.1. Classification (NCBI taxonomy): domain Eukaryota; kingdom Metazoa; phylum Chordata; class Actinopteri; order Cypriniformes; family Leuciscidae; genus Leuciscus; species Leuciscus idus. The sequence goes on from CM038627.1 coordinate 43,479,609, forward strand.
ATCTGCCGACAGGAGAATGGTCTTTACATCCACAGACAGTCAAAATGCTATGGAGGACATTTGGCAGAGCGGAAATAGACCTATTTGCGGCTCAAGAGAACGCTCATTGTCAGGAATTCTTCTCCAAGAGCAGGGATGCGCTGGCTCACGTCTGGCCCCGCTGCCCGCTCTAACCAAGTCTGGTTTCCAGTCCTGATGCAGCTGACGAGTACCGCCCCGTGGCCGATACCGGTGAGGAGGGATCTCCTCTCGCAGGCGAACGGCCCGATCTGGCATCCTCGCCCGGAGCTTTGGTCCCTACATGTGTGGGCCATCAACGGGTACCCGTTAACCTCCCAGCGGGAGTGTTAAACACGATCACGCAGGCTAGAGCTCCATCTACGAGGCGGCTCTATTCCTCAAAATGGTCTGTGTTCACTAGCTGGTGTACAGCGAGTGGCACTTCACCCTCACGCTGTGGGGTGCCGGAGGTTCTCTCCTTTTTACAAGAGCTTCTGGATAAGGGCAGAACCCCATCCACGCTCAAAGTTTATGTGGCGGCCATAGCAGCGTTCGCTGAACCACCGCTTGGCCAGTCATTAGGAAGGAACGATCTGGTCATTCGCTTCCTTAGAGGAGCTAAGAGGCTGAACCCTCCCAGACCACCCTCAGTTCCCGTTTGGGACCTTTCCACGGTTCTGGAAGCCATGAAAGGTGCCCCATTCGAGCCAATAGAGTCAATAGACCTGAAACTCTTGTCTTTCAAAACAGTGTTTCTTCTGGCTCTCGCTTCAGTGAAGCGCATAGGGGATTTGCAAGCGCTCTCAGTGAGCGCGACGTGTATGGAGTTTGGACCGAATGACTCGAGAGTCATACTCAAACCAAAGCACGGATATGTTCCTAAATCCCTCAACACACCGTTTAGGGCACAGGTTATCTCCCTGTCGGCCCTGCCGGTATCTGAGGAGGAAGGGGACGCAGGCTTCCTTTGCCCGGTCAGGGCGTTAAGAGCATATGTGTCTCGCTCATCTGTTTTCAGACAGACGGAGCAGCTCTTTGTTTTGTTCAGCGGACGTTCTAAGGGACTAGCTGCGTCAAAACAGAGTCTATCCAGATGGATAGTTGATGCTATAGCGCTAGCTTACACATCCAAGGGCCTGCAATGCCCGATAGGTGTCAAAGCGCACTCCACAAGAGGCATGGCCTCGTCGTGGGCTTGGTCCAGTGGGATTGCCTTGCAAGATATCTGTATGGCGGCAGGCTGGGCCTCCCCGTCTACATTTATAAGGTTTTATAACCTCGAGGTTCCCGCTTTACAAGCTAGGTTGCTCTCGGTTTAAATTTTCAGTATTGCCCGCCCGAATCCTATCGGCTCAGGATGCTGAAACCGCCAGAGCGTCGATCACTGATCGTATATATACTTCTGTGGGCAGTGCGTAAGTCCCCCATATCTATCAGTCCAGGCCGTGTTCGCCCTGGCTGTGTGGAACACTTGATATAATATGCTCTTATCAGAGCTCTATATTACAGGAATGATGCTATTCTAGCCCCTCTTCCCGGATTCTCTGTGAGTCCCTTGTGATTAGGCACTGTATGAGCCCCGGGCACCTGCCCTTGGGACTTTAGTGTTATGTCTCAAGCACGCACGGCGTTTTACACTGTGTTCCCCTAGCGTAAGATATCTTACGCAAGTACGAGAGAACCTCTCGTAAGAGAACGTACTCGGTTACTAACGTAACCTCGGTTCTCTCTAGAAGAGGGAACGAGTACTTGCGTATCTTGCCGTGCATGCGTCACGTTCTGATTCGCTTCAGCGATGAAAAAACTGACCAAACCAGCCTCTCTGGGCCGTATTTATAGCCCTAGCCCCACCCGCTTTCGGCGGGACATGACGTATTGGGCGCGAAGCACCCTCATTGGTTCTGACGTCATGAGGGGCCTCTATCGATAGGCTGGTGCAGTTGCCGCAGAGCAGCCTATGGGCGCGCGAGCTGTCTCGCCCATGTCTGCATGCTTCTGCAATGCGTTTTACATTATTGCAAAATTAAGGATACAGGGTTCCCACTCTAAACCAAATGTCAAATTCCCTGACCTTTCCCTGACTTTCACTGACTAAAAAGATGAATTTCCATGACCTATAATGAACGGCAAAACAGGCCGCTGTTTTGCGGAGCACCGAGCAGACAAAAAACAGCCACAGACAGTGTTTTAAATCCAACCAATTTCAAACTTTATTTACCATTATAATCCTAATTGTATACTAGGTCTAAAGTTAGTGCGGCTTAATACACAGTATTATACTACACCACGACTAGAATACCGCCTTTTCACATGACAAACGATCCCTCTCGCGAAGTCATTCCAAAAACCATGGCAATGGATGTTGGTAGGTTTACATATATCCCAGAATATTCCTTTTTCGAATTGCCTGAAAAACCACCTCATGAGAGCGTAAAAACTTTTTTGTGATAAACGGGAGTTTTTGCGAAATTGACGTGTTTCCATTGTGCGTATTTTCAATTCGCAATTTCAATTTGCGCAATTTGAAGGGTAATGGAAACGCGGCTTGTGTCTCACACTGCCGTCACTGCTGGGGGTGGGAGCGGCTTCATTAGCTGACTGCGGTTCTCTTGGAGCTATATGCGGAGGCTACCCTGGTAATCCAGAGTTCTCGCGAGAGCACACGTTGAATTTGCTCAGCGAGTTACTCTGGTGTCGAGTAATGATGCTCATTAAATATGCCCCTCGATCTGAGCTGCACCAATCACATCGGGTTATCTGATATAGGCGGGCCAGAGGCGAGCTAAACAGATGACGACAGCGCTGTGACGTCAAAGTCATTAGTAAACATTGCAAGATGGCTATGGATGAACACCATTTGTTTGAAACGGCTTTGGCCGCTACAATGAAATAATTAGACTTTCTCTAAAAGAGGAACAGCGTTTTTGCTTTTTTACCGACCGGATACAGTAAGAGTCTAATCTACCAGTTAGCTCCACTGGTAGCTAAGCGATAACTTGTTGTGATTGGTCGTAGTGTTATCCAATTGCGTGCAGTGAGATTTTCAAATGTATGCTTGGTGCCGCCCCTCGAGCTAGCCGATTTTCATTAGTCGACGCCAGACCATTAATCTTTTAGATTTAGGTCTGGATTTCCAGGCTATGGGGAGGCTGCAGTAGAGCAGTGATGGGCACTTGGGCCGAAGATGATGCTCCTGTCGGCTTTATACGAGTAGCATGCTTCTTGCTGTTTGCGTGGCTGCGAAGTGCACCCTCACCCATATTTGATAGCTCAATAGTAGTTTTACAAACTTTACATTTAGCTTTTCTGTCGTCTACTTTTAACACCCAGGGCCCTATTTTAACGATCTGAAACGCAAGTGTCAAGCGCAAAGCGCAAGTAACTTTGTGGGCGGGTCTCGGCGCTGTTGCTATTTTCCCGGCGGGATAAATTACTCTTGCGCCCGGCGCAAATCTAAAATGGGTTGGTCTGAAGTAGCTTCATTATTCATAGGTGTGGTTTGGGCGTAACGTGAAATAAACCAATCAGAGCAACATCTCACATTCCCTTTAAGAGCAGACGAGCTTGTTCTAAAGCGGATTCCTATTATAACGGCGGATTTGCCAGACGCGGTTCACAGCCGAGGAGACCGACATTCTCGTCAGGGACATTGGGGATGGAGAAACCCACCCAAATTAACTTCGGTTAAACAGGCGTATGATAATTTGGGTAAATGTGTAAGCTAGATACATGCTTTTATAATAAATTGTCTGTCTGTCTGTCTGTCTGTCTGTCTATCTATCTATCTACACTGGTGGTGGTTGAGGAGAGATCCCCTGATATGATTGTAAAGCGCTTTGGGTGTACAGTAGTACATATGAAAGCGCTATATAAATGCCTCATTCTATTCTATTCTATTCTATTCTATTCTATCTATCGTAATAATGTATGATTTGCAAAAATGAAAACGGCTGCTTCTGTGTAGATGAGAGAATCAAAGTGCGCGTTGTGCACACGCTACATTGATTATGGCCAAGCATGCGGAAAAATTTCCTGGTTAGTGGCGCAATTGTTTTCTAAACCTGCGAAATAGCATGAAGGAACGTTTGCGCCGGAACACGCCTCCTCTTTGCGCTGAATCGCCCCCGGGAGCGCAAGTGTATTTCCTAACTTACCGACGTGCTTCTGTGGAGGGAAAAGTCCGCTTTGCGCGGGTGCAAAATAGGAATGATACATGCGTCGGTGTACAAAGTCAATTGCGCTGGGTGCAAGATAGGGCCCCCAGTCTTTAAATTGTTCATTTTGTAGCCAAAGCTCTTGAAATTTACATTTTCCTGGCATGTTTGCCTTAGTCGAATGCAGTCACCTGTACCTGTTAACTAAGTGATTTCCAGTTGAGCGGGAAGGGAATAAATATGGTGCTCAAAATAGCCTAAGCACAACAATACAGAAAGATGTGTGAAACAGCGCGATAAAAAAGAAAAATCGGTATAGAAAAAAAACATTTTGATAAATGGAAACTAAAATTTAAAGCAACAAACTAAATTCCATGATATTCCATGACTTGGACAAAAAATATATAAAATTCCCTGACTTTCAATGTCTGGAATAGACCTTTTAAAATTCCATGACATTCCAGAAATTCCATGACCCGTGGGAACCCTGAGGATAATTTTTGGCTTCAATATCTCGAGGAAAAGAGGTTTTCCCCTAGCGTAAGATATCTTACGCAAGTACTCGTTCCCTCTTCTAGAGAGAACCGAGGTTACGTTAGTAACCGAGTACGTTTTATAGTTAACAATCAGTTTATTTTACTGGCTCACATTAGTTTAACAATTTCTTTAATATACATGAGTGAGATTAAATATGTTGAGAATTTAAAAGATAATTTAAGAGAACATGTCAAGATTTTGTTTATTGACAGAAATAGAGAGCAGAAATGTCTGTGCGACACAGTTTTGTTAGCATAAATTAAGGGTATAGTTGTTCTCTAATGCCTGTCAATCATTTTATGATCTTAAAAACTAAAGTAATTTATTTGTATTAATTCAGCGTTCAGGTTATTTACACATTATTAACTGTGATATTTTCTATAGAGCAAACAGGGATTTATAGACAATGTCAGTGTTCATTTAAGAAGTTCAAAAGTTGTTCAAAGCATTTGCAAATATAGAATAATGCTTAAAGTTTTGTTATTGACAGGGAAACACAAAGTCCAGTGGAGTTTAAACTGCTGAAAACAGACGCAGTCTTACCTGTGTTTCTCTGAGAGACTCATCTGAGAGAGAGAGTCCTTTCCTCTTTCCTCTGACATACTGCAGCTAAACTGACACTGAAAACTGATCAGCACTGCTTTCTGAAAACACTCAATCCTTCAGCATCACCTGGAAATGACACCATTTTACACAGATGAAGAACATCTTATTTAAAGGTATAGCGGAGGATCTTTCCAAATTTTAGATAAGACCCGCCCTCTCCACTTTTTGAAAAGTTTGATTGATTCACCAGAATGATTGACAATTAGGAGGACCAATAGTTTAGACTACCCACCAGGAAGTAAAACATCCTCCGCTATACCTTTAAGACAATAATGAAGAATGCTGAGTTATCATCAACAACAGCAACAGCAAAAACAATGTATAAAATAAAGTGAGTTACAAACAAATATTTATCCATGTAAAATAACCGAATGGTCTTAATCATTTCAGATTGTTTAATGAGTTTAACTGACTCTAAATATTAATTCATAGGGGAACAGAAATTTACAGAGCTGGGAAAACTGAACTCAATTTGTTATATACTCTATACAGTATAATATCATTTTACAATCATATTTACCCAATCTTTATTAATTGTTGAATCGTTTGTCATTTAATCATTACTTCAAGTTCACAATGGTGGTTGATTTCATTACTTTCAAATGATTCTAAAACAACTGATTAAGTAAAAGTAAACTGAATTATAATAGACATACTATATAACTACTAATCATAACTGCTATATGAACTGAAATATTCAGTTTAATAATATCAGATTGTTGTTCATTGACGTCAGGCTTCATCTCTGTCTACTGTAAATGTCTGATTCAAAAATACTTTCGATTTCACATAACAAAAACAACAGCCAAACTGAAGAGGAAATGGGAGAAAACTTTCAGAAACATATTCGTTTTCAATAACCCTTTCTAAATAAAACTCTGTTTTAACTTCAAAAGATTGTAATTTCTGGCAGATTCTTCGTCTGTTCGGAGTAGCAGAAGAACAGCCTTCTGTAACTTCACATTTAAATTACGCTTAATGTAGGCTAGGCTACAATATGAAATTCCTAATAATTACAAATGACTTTAATGGAGAATGTATTAAACTTACTTGCAGTCTTGTCCACTAAGAAGAGAATTTATCAGTATTTTAAACTCAGTAACGCTTGTTGTCAGTCCGCGCGCGTCGTTCTCAGAATCTCTTGCTGGTCTCGATGGATTGTGGATTAAACACATAAATGGCCGCGAGTGTTATTAGATTTGGTACGCATTGTGCTAAACTGATATCTGTGGAAATGTTTTCTGGATCATAGATCAAATCAAACCCAGTGAGAAACAGGTTTAGGTATCAGAGGTTGGTATTTCTGTTGATGTGTTGTTACTTTCGTTTTCTTCTTCTTCCTGTGTGTTTTACACTCGCTCCCAAACTCTATAGCGAGCGGACCGCGTGTAGAACTGGTAGAACTAGAACATCGTACGGTGGCCGAGAGAGCTCAACGCGCTGCAACTGAAGAAAACACATGCAAATAGAAAAACACCTGCAAATTAAGAAAACATCTTCATCAGTTTCACAACACATGTGTGCTCCAAATACTCACAACACAACCAAATACAGAAACACGCTGCAAAAGTTCACAACACAACCAAATACAAAAACGCGCTGCAAATAGAACAGAACACAATGGAAATGTTTCCGGGGAACCCAATAAGTGACGGACCCGGCTGGGACGCGCTTACAGCTGTCTACTTTTATTATTATTTAATTTTTTTTGCAAAACATACAGAGATGACACGTTTATGACATACAACTTTGTATACAATATACAAAATGTATTTACAATAATGTTCAATGTCATAAGAATACTAAAAAGAACAATGAGCTGAAGACTAAAATAAAAAAATAAAAAAAGAGAGAGCAAAAGAACATGAGGGAAAGACATTAATCTATACATCAGTTACATTGTACACATTTTGTCATGTTATGTTAAAATAAGTTTCATAAGAAATGTTAGAATGCAGCTAGGGTCCAAATATGAGACAGCAAGTTTTAAAGTTGAGACACTCACACACAGATATAACGCATATTTTAAAAACTTTGTTGTATAAAATGTATATTTATTTGCAACAGTTATGTTAACAGCAATAATACTATATTTCTGGTAAGAACAGCTATTCAGCTGATGGACACGCGCTGCGTTGTCATGGGAACATCCCAGGTGAAAATAATGAGGAAAATATTACGTTGTCTTTCGTTGCTCCCTTCATCAACATAATGGCACACAAGTGCCCCGCTCCCTCCAAAGTGCCCAATTCAAGGGCTCTGCCGTCTGCCCTTTAAAGAGAGTAGGGCATAGGTAAAGCTCACGAGCAATAAGCACGTCCCAGTCGTCCGTCCGTCACTTATTGGGTTCCCCGGAAACATTTCCGTTGTGTTCTGTTCTATTTGCAGCGCGTTTCTGTATTTGGTTGTGTTGTGAACTTTTGCAGCGCGTTTCTGTATTTGTTTGTGTTGTGAGTATTTGGAGCACACATGTGTTGTAAAACTGATGAAGATGTTTTCTTAATTTGCGGGTGTTTTTTCTATTTGCATGTGTTTTCTTCAGTTGCAGCGCGTTGAGCTCTCTCGGCCACCGTAACATCGTCCTTCCGGGCGGACCAAACTAAACTGTCAATCACATCGACATCAAATCAGAAAATATTATGGAAAATACTGGGCCTTTTCAGCACAGTCCAAGTTGTGGAGACACTGATTATTTTATTTTTGCAATATAGATTATTTATGTTTTCATGTTTTTTTTTTTATCCGTTGTCGGTCTGTGTTTTTTTTTTTTTTACATTTCGACCTCGAGTCTGAACTCGAGTGTGAACTGAATTTGGCTACAATACAGTGAATACAATAAAGTTATTGAATATTTTTCATAAATAAAAATCATAAAAAATATCCAAAAAGATATTTATCCAAAATAAGTGTTGTAGTATATCCGTAATACGGAGCCCGGGAGCGATATTTTTTTCCCCAGGATGGTAGGGGAAGACTCATGAATATTCATTAGGGAAGTCATCCCTGATTGGTCTGATGACCTACCCCTAACCCCACCCCTAAACCTACCCGTCACTGGGGGCAGAGCCCGTCTACGGAGAGCCTTGGCACTTCCTATTAGCCCCATTGTATCGATCTTGGTTGCAGTTCCATTAGAATTCCACTGGAGGTGATCGCGGGCGAGTGCAGACTGAATGGGAGTCTATGGGGCTAGATGGCTAAATTTGTCTCTTTCACCCGATTGCCGTTGAGAAATCTCAGATTTTATTGTAGGTTTTGCAAGTTCAACATGGGTTATAGGTCGATGCCGCTTGATGGCATCGTGGCATCCGAAGCGGGACCAGAAACAAACAAAACAAAAACTCTTCTAGCACGTGTATTTACCTGTGTCAGCTGTGTTGTCGATGCCTCGAGAGAAAAGAAAGTGCAGAGCGCGAAAGCTCCAAAGCGACTGAAGGATTGCCGTCAAGCAGTATCTCTGGTTGTACGATGTGTATGACATCATTGACATTTTAAAATACTTTTTAAAGCAAATAAGTGACTCTAAAAAATCTAACACCCAGCAATGTGTAATTTCTTTGCATCTCCTTTCGAATACAACATTCAAATTACTAGACAAAAAATTATATCCTGAGAAAAGTGGATTTTGATGGTTTAGCGTCATAGACCTCCATTCATTCTGCACTCGCCTGCGAGCGCCCCCGCATGGACAGAGACGTGTTACTGCAGCCAGTCCAGAAACCGGAAGTAACCAGAGAGTGCCAATTCTCTTCCTAATAGACATTCTCTGGTGGGGGTCTTATGACCTCCCTAACCCCGCCCCTAAACCTACCCGTCACTGGGGTTAAGACCAATCGGGGATGACTTCCCTAATGAATTTTCATGAGTCTTCCCCTACCATCCTGGGGAAAAAAATATTGCAGCCCGGGAAGTCACCTGTGGAAAAAACAATCCGTGGCAACGGTTTTGCAATCCGTCCGCTCAGTTTAAACGTACTCACGAATTCTCAAACTGTTCCCTCGGTTTAACAAATCGTGCCCACGGATTAATTTGTAAACCGTGCCTTTAGTTTTTGCAATCTGTACCCACAAATTCATAAACCGTGCCCACGCTTTCACAATCCGTTCCCACGGGTTTCTAAACTGTAGTGGCTCGCCCTCATTTTAGAAGAACACGTTGTTAACGAATCTTATGGTATATTGTTTTATTGAATATTAAGTGGAATACATCAAATTGTCTTAAAGGTGAACTA